>OY740719.1:104114887-105404361 GCA_963513945.1 Hydrotaea diabolus | reverse complement strand
TGGCATGGAGATTTCTTTGCGATGTCTCATCAGGTATTCTGATGGTGTACATCGATGACTCTTTTCAACTTCCCATTTTTTGTTCATAATCAGATAGAACTTTTTGAATTGATTTGTAAATGAAGTTACTTTTTATGACAGGAACTGGATAAAGGGCGGGGGGGGGGAGACTATTAGTTATTACAATATTAATTTTTTAATAATTGTATAGCATGACGTTGTCTGTTGACATACGTACGTTTAAAGAATAAATAAGAATGGAAAGAGTTAAGTTTGGTCTAGTCGAATTGTACATACCCTTCACCACGGGCGATTTTCATGTAAAGAACGGCACTACACTCATTCATCACATAAATAAGAATGAAAAGAGTTTAGTTTGTTCTTGTCGAATTTTATATACCCTGCACCACGGGCGATTTTCATGCGAACAACGGCGTTACACTCATTCGCCACATGCCTTCGACTAGAAAGGTAGTTCGATATCGTTTATTCAAATAAACAGTTGTAGCCGACATAGACGTTGTCGGGCGCGCCAATCTATTTTCAACGATTGCGCTGGCTGAAGCACATTGTGCGAATGGCTGAAAATTTTCCGACTTTGATTTTTGATGGCGATTTGTCGCAGAGGGGCTAACCGAGTCACCGGTAAAAAGTCTAGGAAGACCGGAGGAAATTGGTGGGGTTGGGCGCAGAAGGGCCAACTGAGACATCACGTCTAGGAAGACCTGGGCAAGCGAGTTTTAACCCACTGCAGGTCTCGCTCCCAAGATCAATTTGGTTTTTTGGGATAATCGCTGAAGTACCGAAAAATACTACAACATTTGACAAAGAGGACCTGATGAAACTAGGTAGGGTAGGGCGCAGGAGGGCCAACCGAGATACCAGTGGAAAGACCAAGTTTAGGAAGACTTGAGGAAACGAGGTAGGGTGCAGATGAGCCAACCGAGACACCGGTGGAAATAACAAGTTTAAGAAGAATTGAGAAAACTAGGTAGGGAAAATAGGTAAGTCTAGAAAGAGCTGATAAAGCTAGTTTAAAACCATTGCAGTTCTCACTTACACAATCAATTTGGTGTTTTGGCATAAACGCTGAAATTCCGAAGAAAAATAACAACATTTGATGAAGAGGAAAGAGATTCAACGACAACGCTCCAGCTCATATCAAAAAAAGTTGAGGATATTACGTGTTGCCTCGTCATTTAGCCAATTCGCCAGACCACTTCTGCTCCTCTGCCAAACTCAAAAAAATTACTTAGTTGAAACGAACCGATTCGTTGCCACAACCGCATTTTCTTGCCAACCAACCGATTGAGTTTACTTGCATCTCAAGTGTTCCAACAGTACTCGTACAACCGAATGTTAGTTGGTGCTTTGTAATTTTCAGTTATTTACACTGTAGTATCGGTGCAACATACTATGTATCCGAACCTTAAGAAAGTTATTCTTGGATCTAAAAATTTACATAACAAACTCACTAGTTTACCAAAAAATTTAAGTTTTAGTCAGAGGCAAAAAACTGTTTGCTTACGCAATTGAAGTGCCATAAGGAGGGTTAACCCGAGGAAAAGGTGAAATGCATAATGGATTTTATTGGAAAACAATTTTGTTAATCGATTGTCTTAAAGTCAGCAATATTCGAAATATTTTATTTAAAAAAATATGTATATTATTAAACAGCCCGTTTTTGGTTATGATGAAATTTTAGTTATCATAACTAATAATTGGTTACAACAACACAATTTTTGCAAAACTATTGGTTGCTACAACCTAAATATCTTTTTCGGATTTCAATGGTTTGACCGATTAATAAGTTGTGTGTACAGTACGATGATCATATTTATTATCTTGTGGTATTTCAAACCGGGACTATAAACATTTGATGATTGCAACCGATATTGCAATCAAATCATTGTAGTTCCAACTATTTTCTTCTCAGTGTGTATAAATGAAAAACTAGTATGTAAATTGAAGGACTGAAATAATTAAATAGGGTGACCATAATAACGAAAGGAAAAGAAAGAATTTGGTTCTCCTTTTTTTTTGAAGGTACGAGTGCATTGCTAAATGAAAACTTCATTGGTAGACAAAATATAAATTAGGACCTACCAGGGCCCTGTCCTTTTAAGGATTTGATAAACTCACCTACACACAGAGAAAAAATAGTTCGAAATCGGTTGGAACTACACTGATTCGGTTGCAAGAGAGGAATTTCGGGTGCAATCACCAAACGACAAGAAGATATCAAATTGATTCTTAATATATTTAAGGAATATGACTTCATTCAAATGGCTGCCTCGACTTCGCTGGCAGCGTTTCAAGCAGTCAGTGTAATTATTGATTACTTCTACTAATATGTACGGCTTTAATCCGGCAAAAGCATCTCCAATGTGGATCTCCAGCTCGTCCAAAAGTAATTAATCTCTTAGCGTTGACTAAAAACTTGACGTTTTTCCAGAGTCAAAAATCACAGGCTGTCAAGTTGCCTGATCGCGGCGGACATTTTAATCCGCGCCGTGAAATGAACTAGTCACCGATTTAATCCTTCGAGCATTACCTTCCTTATATGACAAGTAGCGACATCTGGCTGAACCAGAGTTTAGATACATATATGTGCGTAGTCAAGCTCATAAGAACTTGGATAACCCCGAAGACAAAAATTGGGAGGTGTAAGGTCGCTTGCCAATGGAACGCTCTTCATGAGATGACTCTCCAAACTACGAGGGTTGCTATATATATAAGTATTTCTGGCATAGGCAACAGTAAGTCTTGCCTGGCGCCATCTGACATTTACATTGGAAAGTTTGACATTTTTTAGCATAAACGTACTCAGAACATTACTACCATCATTTGTGTTGTTTACAGTGATTTGAAAAAATGAATTTGCCAAAAGAAATTGAATTATCTCGTGAACATTTCCGTTTTTAATTTTTCATAAGTTTTGACGTGGATTATTACGACAAGAGTGAATCGATGAACTTAAGTCTTTTTATGGCGATTAAGGTCGTGAAGGTCGTCCAAAAACGGCCGTTGTGCCAGAGAACATTGATGCCGTGCGTGAACTGATAATGCAAAATCGTCATGTGACATACCGTGAGATAGAGGCATCCTAGAGCATTTCTTCCACCAGCATTCATTCGATATTGCATAAACACCTGGCCGTAAAAAAGGTTTGTTCTCGTTGGATCCCGCACAATTTGACAATCGCTCAAAAAAAGTCTCGTGTCGATTGGTGCAAAGAAATTTTGAAAAAATGCGATCGCGGTGCTTTAAAATACGTTTATAAGATCGTCACAGGTAACGAATCATGGATCTCGTAGGATCCCGCACAATTTGACAATCGCTCAAAAAAAGGTTCGTGTCGATTGGTGAAAGGAATTTTGAAAGAATACGATCGCAGTTCTTTAAAAGATGATTATAAGATTGTCACAGGTGACGAATCATGGATACATGCGTATGAGCCCAAAAAAAACAGCAATCGACCGTGTGGGTCTTCGAAGACGAGCCAAATCCAATGAAAGTTATTCGAAGAAGAAGCACTCAGAAGCAAATGGTCGCATGTTTCCTCGGCAAAACTGGTCATGTGGAGACTGTTCTGCATGAGCTTGAGCTTCAGAAAGTAGGACGGTCAATTCTTGTTCGCCTGAAGTCTTCGGAGAAATTCGAAAAAACGAACAGGAGAAGACGAATCATTGTGCACCATGACAATGCGAACTCTCACACATCGGCTCAAACTAGCGCCTTTTTGACCGGCCAAAACGTCAAATTGATGGGTATAGCCGTATAGCCCTGACTTGGCACCCAATGACTTCTTTTTATTCCCGCAGATCAAGAAAAAAATGCGTGTTCAACGATTTTCGTCGCCAGAACATGCTGTTGAAGCGTTCAAAAACCATGTTTTGGAAGTGTCTCAATCGGAGTGGAAAAAGTGCTTTGACAATTGGTTTGAGCGCCTGCAAAAGTGTATAAATCATGCTGGAGAATACTTTAAAAAACAATAAAACCATTTTTGATGATAAGCATTCGCATTTTCAATATTAGGCCAGAAATATATATAGCAGTCCTCGTAAAAAGCGAAAAAAATGTTTTCCTTATTACCGATTTTCACTTTTTTCCGGTTTTGAAAAAGTGAGATTTAACATTTTGACTTTGTCGAAATGTATTTCATTCATTTTAAGAACTATTGCACAATTTGTTTTTAATTATCAAGTGTGTTTTCAAAATAATCCTTGGCTACAATTGTTCTTTTAGCAGAACTCAAAAATATTTACTAGATCAAAAGTTATAGAATTTTGGCCGATGGAAATCGACCGCCGTTTAAATATATCGATGTTGTCGAGCTCTGAACAAACTTAAAACTTTGATCGTTTTGCTACAAATCGTACAAAATTCTCCAAAACCGCCATACAAGGTTGACCCAAACATTCCATTCTTCGCTATCGATGCCAGTCAATCACTCTCGTAAATCTAAATTTAGTAATTTGACAAATAAATATTGATCCCAAAGGAATTTTTATAGTGTGCGTGGAAAACATTTTACGCTTTTCTTAAGAAAACAACAAGATATCAGTATCAGACTATCACTAAATATCCCAATAAACACGCGTGTAATTCAATGTGTTGAAAACTATAGCCATTGCGTGGTCATAGGATTTTATTGCATCCATTTCATGGAACAGCCAAAGCCTCCAATACAAACCATTCACTTCCATATGCAAAAGATACGACAGACGGTATTCCCGCCGCCGTCTTATCATTCAAAGCGATTGAAGCAAACCAATGTCAATGCTACGAGTTATTGTCAATTGCCGATGCATTCCAAACCAAAGTGGAAACCAAACATTCTGTCTGTAGCCACCAATAGGCGGACCCACCCGTATTTGGTGGCGATTTAATTTATGCATTTCCTCAGCGTTCTACGTCAACTGGGAAAAGAATGAACAAACATTTTGTCGCTGGTGGAACGAGCGAGCAAGCGGGTGTATGCGACTGTGTGTTGGTTTGTCTGTCTGTGTGTCTTTCAAGAATTCGAAAATCTTCCCTTTGGAGACGTTGCTAGGTATTAACGTGGGCGTGTGTGACATTAGCATTAATCCAAACGTGAAGTGATTCATAAAATAGCGTCAAAATATTCATTGGCTGTGCTGGAGAATTGAAAATTGGATATAAAATCGAATGCACAAATATGTAAATGTGTAAATAATGAACATGTTAAGGCACGTTATCAATACAGACTCGTACGAATTCCTTTGATATGCAAACAAATCAAACACGACTAATGTATAAATAAACAACAGTGAAGATATGGCCAATCGTTGGTGGCGGCCCCCCTATAGATAAGCAAAGGTTTATTGGACATACACGAGGAAACACCTGTCAATCGAATGACAACGTCGTGGACAGCAGGGACATCTTAGAAACTGGAATTAAATTCAAGAAAAAATTCAATTGCAACTATGAAATTACCCTAGAACTAAAACTTTGACTCTTTTGGTTGAAACTGGAAAATTTCTAATTAAAAGCTAGACTTTCTTATTAAAATTTATACAATTCCAGCGACCTAAGGGACCTAAGGGTAAAAAATTAATTTTCATTATTTTTTCTTTTTTTGATGTGGACAACATCTGAGCATCGAATGAGACCTATCCCATGCCCCAAAAGTATTCCCTCCCAGAGATATGCGCGTTTTATGAAAGTGAAGTCGACGATTCTAAGCTCAAATAGAAAGGGACCTAATCTTTAAAATGGCTCTCTTGAACAAAACTTTTCATCAACTTTTCACTTTTTTTTATGTGGACAACATCTGAGCATCGGATGAGACCTATCCCATGCCCCAAAAGTATTCCCTCCCAGAGATATGCGCGTTTTATGAAAGTGAAGTCGACAAATCTAAGCGCAAATAGAAAGGGACCTAATCTTTAAAATGGCTCTCCTGAACAAAACTTTTCATCAACTCTTCACTTTTTTATGTGGATAACATCTGAGCATAGAGAAAGGGACCTAAGGGTAAAAAATCAATTTTAATTTTTTTTTTTTTTTTGATGTGGACAACATCTGAGCATCGAATGAGACCTATCCCATGCCCCAAAAGTGTTCCCTCCCAGAGATATGCGCATTTTATTAAAGTGAAGTCGACGATTCTAAGCGCAAATAGAAAGGGACCTAATCTTTAAAATGGCTCTCCTAAACGAAACTGATTTTTAACCTTAGATCCCTTTCTATTTTGCGCGTTACATATTACAAATTCTTTTAATTGGATCGAGGATTTAGCCAAGGTTTTAATTTGGTTTTCAAAAAAACTGCATTGCCATTTGCAAATGTTTTAAAAGCGCCGGCTTTTCGGACCCTATTTCTATCTATTCTATTATCTAAAAACGAAGTACATATTTGGATTGTCAAAGAAATGTCATTGCTTTTGACTATCTATGTTGATTTATCATCAAAAACGGTTTAATTGTTTTTCAAAGTAGTCTCCAAAATGATTTATACACTTTTGAATGCGCTCAAACCAATTGTCGAAGCACTTTTTCCCCTCCGATTGAGACACCTTCAAAAATGGTTTTTGAAGGCTTCAACAGCATCTTTTGGCAATGAAAATCGTTGACCACGCATTTTTCTCGATGTGCAGGAATAAAAAGAAGTCATTGGTTGCCAAGTCAGGGCTGTACGGCAGAAGACCTATCAATTCGACATTTTGGCCGGTCAAAAAGCGCTGGTTTGAGTCGATGTGTGGAGCTTGCATTGTCATGGTGCACAATGATTCGTCTTCTTTTGTTCGTTTTTCGAATTTCTCCGAAGACTTCAGGAAAACAAATTGTGGTGTACCACTCAGAATTTATCGTCCTACGTTGCTCAAGCGGAACAGTCGCCACAGGACCAGTTTTGCCGAAGAAACAGGCGACCATTTGCTTCGAAGTGCTTCTAACACGAAAAACTTTCGTTGGATTTTGCTCGTCTTCGAAGACCCACACGGTCGATTGCTGTTTTGTTACGGGCTCATACGCATAGATCCATTATTCGTCACCTGTGACGATATTATAAACGTGTTTTGAAACGTATTGTTTCAAAATTTCTTTGCAGCAATCGACACGAGCCATTTTTTGAGCGATTGTCAAATTGTGCGGGGTCTAACGAGAACAAACCTTTTTACGGCCAGGTGTTCATGCAATATCGAATGTATGCTGGTGGAAAGAATGCCCAAGAATACCTGTATCTCACGGTATGTCATATGAAACAGTGCGTTAAATATCGACGGTTGCGTTGGCGGTGTGGAATGTGACCCGTCTTGTTTAATCCAAATGTCGTCCATGTCATTCTCTTGAATTTTTAGAAACAAAAATTCATTGAACATGGCGTGGTAACACTCACCGTTGACAGTAACGGCGGCTCCTTGCTCATTTTCGAAGAAAGATGATCCAATGATGCGGCCAGCCCAAAATCTACACCAAACAGTGACTCGTTGTGGATGCATTGGCTTCTCAATAGCTACGTGTGAGTTCTCTGAACCTCTAATGCGGCAATTTTACTTATTTACATGCCACCGAGATGAAAATGAGCTTCATTCGAGAATACGATTTTTCGGTAAATTTCTTCATCTCCTGCCAAACAATCTTCAGCTCATTGGTCAAAGCGAAAACGCGTCGGATGGTGTTCCATTATTAAATAACAAAACGCATCGTTCCAATTAAAACAAAAAAAAAATTAAATATAAATTTAAGAACTTTTTTACAGCCGATTCAAATTTAAAATTTTTAATGGCGCACCCTATAGAATGCTTTAAAGACCCAACATTTCCATGATTAAAAGAAGCCGAGTTTTCGGTCCAAATGGCCTATATATGAACGAATAACGCCTGTTTCTTGTGTTAGGGTATAAGGAACACATGGGTTGTATGGACCCGATTTTCAGGTCGATCTTAAAAATAAATCGATATCTGAACACCTAACGAAATTTGTTTTAATTTGTGTAATCAATGAAGCCATATGTACTATTGACGGCCTTTTTGGCCATAAGAGTCGTTGTTGATCCCCAAGAGTATATAGGACCCAGTGCCAACCAATTTTAAATCAATCCGTATTTAGATTCATAATAAAATTGCCTTTAATTTGTCTTCATTTACTGTTGGCAATTATACCCTTACCCTACTGGATAGGAGGGTATATATCATTTGGGACGGACAAATAGTGTAAATGTGCATATGTTTTGCCCAAATCCGTTCCATGACCCTTTAAGTTATTTGAGCAATGTCTGTCTTGATTTAAAATGTTCAATGTCATTATATTTTTCCAAAACTACCAATGGGTCATATTTTCTCACTTGTTTTAGTACCTCCCACACAAATGTTCCATTACACCCACTTGTCACATTCCTCAAATATCGTTAATCCTATCCTAAATCCAAAACCAATGCTTAAGAACAGGGCAATGAGCTTAATTTAGTGAGAAATAATTCGATTCCTAGCCACGCCCCTTCTGGTACCTCCCGTATACATGATTTTTGTTAAGTGCAGATTAGAACCCACCTAATTTGTCACCCAGTGCGTGAAATTTGCTTAAATTCTGAACACAATAATATTATTATAACGGCTTTATACTTGCATATCAACGATGGTGTAGACACGCCCCATTCTGGTGCCTATCATACAATTGCACCAGCATCCTTAATGGTTTCCACACGATCTAACCTAAAATCAATACTTAAACCACAAGTTTAACTTTGTAAGAAGTAATTGTATTCATAGCCACGCCCCTTCTGGTACCTCCCACACAAATGGCACTGTTTCAGCGTAGCTTAAAACCCGCATAACTTGTCACTCAGTGCGTAAAATTCTTCTAAATTGTAAACTCTATTCTATTTTTATAACGGCTTTATACCGTGTGCGAAAGAAGTGGAGGACACGCCTTATTCTGGTACCTCTAGTGAAAATGCTCCGTTCCGCCCACTTTTGGTATTCGCGTAATAATTTTAATACTATTCTACATTTCTCCTAAAAATTAGTAATAAGCAAAAGTAATATAAATTTTACTAGCTGACGTAAATTTGCAGACACGGCCCTACTTGCACCTTCCGCACACACGGTATTATCCGAGCGTTGATTGAAACCCACATAACTTTTTTACTTTCGCATAAATTTCTCTTGAACTCCTGCGCAAAACTATCGCTGTGGTTTGAATGTTTAATAAATTTTTAAATTTATTTAAATTTTTATTTCAGAATTTTGTGAAGCAAACTTGGAGAATTTGAAATGAAACACTACACAACGGCTTGATTATGACATTTCGTTCCGACAAAAAGCAGAAGAAAATCCCGATTTCATTAACATTTTGATAATGAGCGATAAAGCCCATTTCCAATTGAATGGTTTCGTAAACAAACAAAATTGCAGTATATAAGTCTGAAAGGAACATTGGTCCATATTTCTTTGAAAATGCACATGGCGCCTCAGTTATGGTTAATGGTGCTGAATATCGAACGATGCTGAACAATTTGTTTAAAGCCAGCTGTAAATCGGTAGTTGGAAGAAAGGAACATTTATGTAAGTCTAATCTATCGACTGAAACTTTTTTACTTGTGTTTTTACTTTGATTATCAGAGTCGTAATCTGAGACCCTGGAGCCCTATCTTGAACTTCCACTTAGGTATCTTGCAAATCAATCCATAGTAGAATTTTTACTGAATTTTGATATAATTTTAATTTGAGAGACCAATGACTGACTTTGGATCAAGATCTAATTATAAATATCACTTGTAGAGCGGCAGAACCTTAAATCGAGAGGAACATTTGCGTGAGGTATATTTAAAAACATGGGCCGATATAATCCAATTTTACCTGACTTTGTTCGTAACTTCAGGATAATATCTAATTTTTGAGCTGCCGTGGTGTGATGGAAGTGTGCACGACTATTGTACCAGTAAATCCATGCTCAGACCCGGGTTTTGTACTTCGTAAATGCCAGCGACTTTACGAGCAAGAGATTTATCTCTAAGCCATGTAAAACTTCTGTGGCTGAAGAGCCGTCCACCTCAACTCGTCGTCGTGCCCAACAATTGTACCTCTCACGTTCGTCGTTGATAAAGATTACACGCTTACAAGCTGCAATGACTCAAGAACTAAAGCCTCTTGACCATTTCAAACGTCATCAATGGTCAGAATGGTGGCAAGAAATGACATCGGCCCTTAAAATTTTACCACCCTTTACATTACATGTATATTTCGAATCCAAGTCGTAACAATGTTTTTTAGCGGACGTTTCCGCATTTTAGATTACAAGGTCCCATAGATCTAACAACAATACTTTTTTGAGAGTCACTCGCCCACACGATCCCAAGCTGTAAATTTTCACAAATAATGGTGATGTGTTGAGCAATACTCTATATAGTGTACTTTTTGCAGTGCAAATCTAGTATTACATTTTCGGCAATGGGCCCAGCGTTTTTGTGTAGCCTTTTTAAAATATTACACGTGTCAAACAAAAGGTTTATAACTCAAAAACATTAAATGTTTAGTTGAGACAAAAACATGTATTACCATTGGAGTACTCTACACTAGGAGTTTCTTGACATTATTTTTTTTCGTGAAAGAGTGAAGATATCGATAGAGGAATTTTATAGAAATGACCACTTCGAGCGGTTTCATGGCATTTTTATTTTATTTATGAAAGAGTGGAAATACCAATGAAGGATTTTTACAGTGCTTAGAGATGACCATTTTGAGTGGGTTTTCAGAAAAAGTAAGAGTTTCAGTTGATACCCTGGTGTTGTACAGGTGCGATTTATACTATATGGGTACTTCAAGTTGCTACAAATGACTAGGAAGGTACAAGATCAATTTATATCGACATATATTGAAAAAATCAAGTTTGTAGTTTCAGGTCATTTTAAATGGCATATAAAAATTACAGATGCAATATAAAATTGTAGCTATCCAAAAAAAAAACTTTCCAAAAATCTAAAACCAATAAAATCAGGTCTTAACAAGAGTTATGTTGTGCTTTTAAACTTTTTACATGCCATACATAATAAATTTTTCGGGTCCAAATAGGAACGTGACATTTCATGATTTGAAATGTAGATTCAAGAGGTCTCGAGCCGGTCAATACCTGTTTAATGTCTTATTTTGCATAGTTTTTGGATATCCAACCACTGTGCATAACTGTAAATATTTGCGTTAAATTTGTTTTCCTTTTTTATATTAGAAACAAGTATAACCCCAAAAGACTGTCAGGGACGACTTTAAAATACCCAAGTTTCTGCGCCTCTCTCTAGAGTTATAGCAATGTCAGACTTAATATGTGACTTCTAGGGCGGGAACAAAACATTTTGTGGGGCCATATAAAAACATGTTTCATTTTATCAAGTTTTAAATGCGGACCGTCGAGTGGTAAGGCCATAATTCGGAAAGGACCTTCGAATGGATGCTATATGAAATATGAAAAATGTATGGTGGCTATGCTAACATGGATTGTTAAGGTTCTGTTTCATTAGAGTTTAATCAGCGAGAAAAGAAATTTGTATCATATCAAAACAAACCGATATTAACTAATTTTAATAGGGTTTCCATACCAGAACAATAAACCAACCTGTACTTCTGATTATAACGATTGACGAACTTCGCTTAAAAGAAAAATCAGATAATGATTCACAATCAATTGGTATAACAATAAAGGTTTCTACCTCCTTTCCTGTAAGGTCTGACAAACATTTGAACTTTTTTCGTGCCTAGAATTTTGACCGCCAGTCATAATAAATTGGCCGTATACTGTTGAACGCGGGAAACACTTTGAGTGCTGAGTGTTTACAAATGCACCCAACGGTGGCACGCTTTAATTGTTGGCTTGTTTGTTTTTATGTTTAATGAAGTTTATCTTCGGCAAACAAACAAATCAAAGTCAGCAGTCAACACCTCCTACCTACTACTAGCTTTCCAAACTACTTATTTATATGTGTAAAAGTAAACCTTTCGAAAATGTTTACGTTCATTATGTTCCTGCCATGCAGCCCTAATAACTTTTATCAGCTGACTGAGTTCATTCATTAGTAAAGAAATGCGAACTGTCAGAAGGACGGACAGATAATGTGCAGGGCTTTCCTAATGTAGGAGTATTTAAGTTTAACTGAATATTTGATTCTTTTCTTTTTTTTTGTACAAGAACTACTACTGACAACGACAAAATTAGCTTAAGTACACACCACTCTTCTTCCATGGCCCTTGTTTTTATTTTTTTTGAATAGCGTAACATTCCCTCGAAAGTACTCTCGATGATGGCTTTGCTCATTGTCGTTCGTCTCCAGTGCCAGGGGTGGCGGAGACCCAGGTCCACCCACTGTGTAGCACTTGGCATGCGTTCGTTGGTCATTTGTATATCACGGTTTGCTGTCACACTCGCCGCTGTCCGTCTGTCTGTTTGCGCGTTTTAATCTCTATTTAAATGTTATGCGTTTTGTACACGCAATCTTTGCTTGATGTTCTTCTTTGTTTTTCGAAAATAATGCTGTAATCAAATATAAATAAGTTACTCTTTCAAAACCGGGTTGAGAAAGGCACAGTGGGACGATGGTCAATATTATACTCGTCAAGAACAAGATGGGGCAAGAGTAAGCATCGTATTGGAAAACGCTACAATTTTTGTAAATGCCGCCAAATGTCAATTCGGTTTTGACATCTGTTAAAAAAAAACATAAAAAAATCGACATGCCATCGGTTTACTACGCAAAAAACGCGGAATAATTGTTTAATTTTTTTGCGTAACAATTCGTTATTTTTGTGTCGGCAACTGTGTTCCTAGGTGTCAGCGCTTGGCCGAAGAATTGCTCTTGGGGTCAATCTGGTCCACAGAACCGGCTGTCGTGGTGCAACAATTCGTCGGTTAACCAACTGGACAAACACTGGGGCGTTTGGCCACTAGCCTGGAAAAGACTGGGACTACACGAGATCTTTTCAAGGCTGCCCGGCCCCGGAGTAGACGTCCTGATGAGAATATTGCTGCTGTTGCACAAGATGTCAAAGAGGAGCCCGGAACATCTACAAGACGACGTACCACGCAATTGGGCTTTAGCCGGTGGTCCCTACGTAGAATTTTAGTGCAAGATTTGAAGATATTCCCTTACAAAGTGCAGAAAGTGCATCACCTGTTATGAGGCTCATTTCCATGATGAGGCTTATTTCCATCTTAGCGGTTACGTCAGTAAAAAAAATAATGGTTTCTGGGGCACCGAAAATTCGTGTATTACCCACGTAGAGTCATTACACCTGCTAAAAGTGACTGCTAAGTGTACTGTTTACGCTGAAGGAGTCATCGGGCCATTTTTTTTTTCTTTGAGAATGGCGCAGACCAGACGATTACTGGACGTTAGCTACAGAGCCATGAATTCTGATGTGATAGCTATGATTTCCGATTAGGACATGTGGTTCGATGCAATGGCGCACACAGCTGCAGCCACAGCCGATATTTTGAAGGAATCATTTCCGGGTCGCTTAATCTCGCGTTTTAATCACCTGATTTAACCTTTTCAGACTTTTTTATGGGGTTTTTTAATAATCACCGACTTAATCGCTATGCTCCAGTTATGCAAAAAAATGATTATCGATATTCTGGTTTTTAAGAAAACTGTTTAACCGATAACCGACATTCTTAAAAAAACGTTTTTTTTGGAACTGTAGTTCTGAGCAAAATTTAGTAAGAATCAAATGTAATGCTATAATATCAAAACATCGGGCTATATGGACTACTTTTAATTAGGTTTCTTCCTGGACAGGCCAGAAAATTTTTTCGAAATCGGTTCATATTAGCGACTTGATTACAATGACGAACTACGCTCAATGAAATAAGATAATAGGCGTGTTTTTTGACAAACGCCGAAAATCGCGTTGTTAATAAAAATTGTTTCAAAGAAAAAAAGTTATTGAAGAAAAAATCACTAACGGAAATCAACGGATTGAGCGGACTTACGTGAATACGTTTAAATTTTGTGTAGAATATTTTTTTTCCTTTTATTTCACATTTTTTATTTGATAATTGCTGGAAATTATCGCTCATGGGTCATATGCCATACCTTTAAGGTGTCAAAACCATAATCACTTCATGAAACGCTAAACCACAATGTCGGGCTTATAATCAAACATGCACGGTAAGTATTTCATAAGAATAGGGTAGGCGATTTAAAATTTTTAATTTGAATCGGCTGTTAAAAAAGGACTGATAATCTTTTAAAATTTCTGGTTTTATTGGAAAGGTTAAACTTTGTCATTTTATAATAGAACACCTTCCGATGCAGTTTCGCTTTGCCCAATGGGCTGAAGATTGTTTGGCAGGGGATGAAGAACTTTACCAAACAATTGTGTTTTCAGTTGAAGCTCATTATAGTATCGGTGGTTATGTCAGTAAGCAAAATTGACGCATATGGAGTTCAGAGAACCCACACGTGACTTATGAGAAGCCAATGCATCCGCAATGAGTGACTGTTTTGTGTGGATTTTGGGCTGGTGGTATCATACGAGGGTTGCTATATATATTTCTGGGCTAGGCAACACACTGGCCGTAAAAAAGGAGTTGGATCCCGCACAATTTGACAACCGCTCAAAAGAAGGCTCGTGTCGATTGGCGCAAAGAAATTTTGAAAAACTTGAACTTAAATCTTTGTATGGCGATGAAGCACCATCCTATAGCACTGAGAAAAACTGGTTTAATGAATTCAATCGTGGCCGACGCTCGCACAAAAATGAAGGTCGTCCTAAAACGGCCGCTGTGCCAGAGAACATTGATGCGGTGCGTGAACTGCAACTGCAAGATTGTCATGTGACATACCGTGAGATAGAGGCATTCTTGGACATTTATTTCAAAAGCATACATTCGATATTGCATGAACACCAGACCGTAAAAAAGTTGGATCTCGTTGGATCCCGCACAATTTGACAACCGCTCAAAAGAAGCCTCGTGTCGATTGGCGTAATGAAATTTTGAAAAAATACGATCACGGTGCTTCAAAAGACGTTTAAAAGATCGTCACAGGTGACGAATCATGGATCTATGCGTATGAGCCCGAAACAAAACAGCAATCGACCGTGTGGGTCTTCGAAGACGAGCCAAATCCGACGAAAGTTGTTCGTTAAAGAAGCACTTCGAAGCAATGGTCGCCTGTTTCTTCGGCAAAACTGGTCATGTGGCGACCGTTCCGCTTGAGCAACATAGGACCAATTCTGAGTGGTACACCACAATTTGTTTGCCTGAAGTCTTCGAAAAATGAACAAGAGAAGACGAATCAGTGTGCACCATGACAATGCGGGCTCTCACACATCGCCTCAAACCAGCGCCTTTTTTACCGGCCAAATCGTCTAATTGATGGGTCATCCGCCGTACAGCCCTGACTTGGCACCCAATGACTTCTTTTATTTCTATCAAGAAAAAATGCGTGGTCAACGATTTTCGAATTCAGAAGATGCTATTGAAGCGTTCAAAAACCATGTTTTGGAGGTGTCTCAATCGGAGTGGAAGAAGTGAGAATACTTTGAAAAACAATAAAACCACTTTTGATGATAAATATTCGCATTTTCATTACTAGGCCAGTAATATATATAGCAGTCCTCGTATGTTTGCGGTATTATGACCATTTATGCGAAAAAATTTACCGAAAACTTGGTTTAAAAAAGTGTTTTTTTGAGTTAATCGATAACCGACATTCTGAAATATCCGGTTTTTCGGACACTCTAGTTCTATGCAAAATTTAGTTAGAATCGAATGTAATACTAGGGCTGCAGGTTCTGAATTTAGAAAAGACATTTATATAATATTACTCGTAAAACATTGACCGTTTTAGGCTACTTTTAATCAGGTTTCCTACTGTTACTGTATTTAAAAACTCTTTTTATTATTTTTCTCTTTTTAATAATAAAAAAATAATTAAAATAAAAGAAAGAAAATTAGTTTTAAAGAAAACAAATGCATTGAAGAAAAATCACTAACGGAATTCAACGGACTAAAGCGGACCTTTTTTAACAAGCTTGACGTTTTTCCTTTAAATTAAAATTTTTTTAAAACAAACTATTTTCAATGCGTACATCTTAGAGTTTTTGTATACGAAAAACTTTTCGATTTTTTGATAATGGCTTGAAATAATTGCTCCCTATTACCATACCTTTAAGGTGGCACAAACATCACTACTAAGTAATTAAACTCTAAACAACAAAGTAAGGTATGCAATCAATATTAGTTAGTGCAATGGAACTTACAAAACACGAAACTACAATTTCACATTGATTTTTATATTTATCTATTATTTTTCTATTTATTATTTTTTACGTCTTTGGTTTCTATGTTGTGAATAATAAATTTGGAACAGTACTAAAATGAATCAACTGCCAAAAGAACCGTGGTGTGACACGACTATCATGCCAGTTAAGCCAGTCTTAACCTCGGGTAAGAACATCTAAAAATTTTGCAGAGGCAGGTTTCCACCTCGTAAATCCCGGCGACTTTTTTTAATATGAGATTTATCTTTATGCCGTGTAAAAACTTCTCGCTTTCAATAGCCCTTCGGAGCCGGCGTTAAACAGTAGGTTAAGTGAGTAACAAAATTAAATCGCTCTCTGATTTGTCCCCCTGGTTCCTTAATGGGATGTTGTGGGACTTAGGTAAGCAAGTAGGAACAACATGATTTGTTGTTATTGCCAATGGTTGATTCCAATGATCAATTCCATAGAAAATTATTCTTTAACACAGCAGAAGTCGGTAACAACCTCAAAATGTGTACTGTATTTTATAAATCTAATATTAAGCGAATTATTAGTTGTCTGTACTATAATAATATCACAGCTATCGTCTTATCAAACCGTATTTCCATCAAGATTTTACACATTTGGTTATCGAAACAAAAAATTATGTCGTCATATTCTGTCAAGCAACAAGGATGTGAGTCACAATTTGTGGCTACCAAAAAAGTATTCCCACTCTAAAATTTTAGTTCTGAATAATTTGGGTTTCTTTAGCCAAATATCTATTCAGTTTAGACCCAAAATTTTCGGTTCGGTGGCTCTATTCTTGACAACAACAAAAATATATAGAACACATATAGATTACGCAGTCACTAAAATTAGGTTGTTTTAACGAATTCGTCCTCGGTGTATTAACCGACAAAATCTCATATTAAAACTAATTTGTACCCTCCTAATTGCTACTTTATAATTTTCAGATCTCTTTTTTAAATTGGACTATTTCTTTTAAAAAAAAATCATTTCAAAGTTGCATGTCTGCTCTGACCAATTTTAAGCTTTAAAATTGAAAATGTCATCGTTTGTCCCACTGTCAAATAGTTATCTTCTATCTTGTTTTTTTCTTTTTAATATTTTTTATTCTCATGTTTACACATCACACAATGTGTTGTTGTATTTTTCTGCCCATGTCACTGACCTTTGTGTGAATTTTGTCTAATTCAGCTTTTGTTGTTTTGTTTCGAAGAGAAAAGGTTTTCCCAAAAATTTCATCACGGTTAATTTTGAAAATGTTGTTTCATTTCCATTAAAAACGACTAGATTATAAAATTGCTCATTAGTTAGTTACTTAAAGCCCCCCTAGGCTCAATTAAAGTCTGTTGACTTTTCTTACACACACAAAACAAAACAGAACAACAACAAATATTCGCAAAACTATTAAAATACACATGTAGATAAACACGCCAACAGCACTGTGCACAGTGTTGTAAGTGTGTCTAAAATTGAAGTGGAATGTTGGGAATTTTAATAGATTTTTTGTTCTGCATTAGGGAAGTAGATGGGGCACGATGGAGAAAGGCAGGGAGGTGTGCACTCGATGACACTTTCAATAAATTCAAAATAATTTATGGTGTGTGAGAGTGACTTAATTGTCAAGAGTAGCAAATAAATTAGTGCGTTGAATTTTGTGAAATGTGTCACACAGTGGCGCGCCCATCGGCAAACAAATGACGGAAACTACCGACGACGCATGTAAATGGTATCGTAATAAGTGTTGGTTTCGCCCCAAAGTGCACATGTCTGTCAGAATGGGCATTTTCTTGAAATAATGAATTGCACTTGATACGATTGTTCAGCAAAGTAGGCGATTTAAACTTAATAGGGCAAAGTGTGCAAGAAAATCTAAAGTTTAAAAAAACACGAAACACCCTAATATACGCGGAGGTCCAAGTTTTATTTTTCAATGAAAAAAATTAACAAAAATTAATTTTTATTGACATATTATGGTTTTGTTCGAGCAAACTTTCCCATTATTTATAAAACAGAATTTCAGTCACGTGGTTGCCACGGTTTGCTTTGCAGTAGCGCATTCCTGTTCCAAGATTTTGCTGATGAATGGCTTGCTTAGTATTTCGTTTAAGGGCCTGAATCGTTAATGGGTCGTTCGCATAACATTGGCCCTTTACCACAAAAAAGAAACAGTCTAAAGGCGTCAAATTTTAGCTCTCAGATGGCCAATTGATATCTTGGAGACGCTATGCGGCACCCCCCGGGAAGTGCGGCATGGTGCTCAATCCAGCTGAACAAAAAAAAATCCAAGTCCATGTCTTTAATCTGGGGCCACGAAAATGGCATAAGATCCCGAACTTTGAAATCCCAACACAAGACACAAAATGGCATAAGATCCCGAACTTTGAAATCCCAACACAAGATGTAACAACGCTGCAACTATCTAAAGAAGCAAACACCTGGGTGTAGTCCTCGACTGACTTTCCAGTAAGCGAATTGTGTAGGAACGGGGAAATGAGGCCTTTTTTGTGCCCTCTTTACTTCGCCGGAAAATGGGGTATTCAGCCTAGAATAATGCAGTAGATGGGCTACTGTTGAATGTAAGACCAACCTCACTAGCCTGACCAAGGGATATGACTGGGGCATTGACATTCACAGGTGGGGCAGGAGGCCATACTCGTACTTTGCAGTCAACGTTTGAGGAAAACTCGTATTTTGAAAGGCAACATACACGGACACGGTCACTAGCCTGACCAAGATCCAAAGACTAGCAACTGCACAGGCGTGGCTGGAGGCCATACTTAGCAGTCAATCCATAGAAATCTACAAGAAGAGATGTGCAGCAAGGGTCGCCCAAGTTTAAGGAAAAACTGCTATGGTAAAAACGCAACATGCTTGGACACGACACGATACTGTAGTCAGGCGACGGGATGGACTGGCTTCATGAAGAGCCATTCTATCGAATACCAAGAATGATCCAAAAAAAAATCTTTCAGGAGGAAATTTTCAACGGGAGAAGTTTGTGCCATCGAAAAATCGATAGCACAATATCGACAAATTTTTGTCGTTACAAATCGACCCACCCCAATTTATCTACACCCTTTATCTTTCCTATAACTATCTACTTTGCCATATCTCTCTCTCTCTCCCTTTTCAACGTAGCTATTCAAAAGACTTTTAAGGCCTCGGATAGAACTCGCGACTTCTTCCTGCCGATCTACCCTTGTTAAAGTTGTTTATTGTCACAATACCCCCACGCAGCTTTACCTAAGGAAAGCGGTTATCTAACAAAAAAAACTCCGATTTTTTGATTTCGGATGATGAGGGTTTTATGAAGGGAACCTCAATTCTTCTTTTTCCGAGACGCTTTCGAATAATTGCTGTCATTGGCATTTTTTTCCGTCATTTAGTTTGTGTTTAACAGCTGTTCAAAAAATGCAACCTCGTGGATTTTGTTAAAAATGGAGGAAAAAACGTGAATTTCGAGTGCTCATTAAACATTATTTTTTGCGGAAAAACCCATCAATCAGACCAAGGAAAAGCTTAATAAATACTATGGAGACTCTGCATCGTCGATTTCAATGGTAAAAAAGTAGTTTACTGACTTTCGTTGTGGTCGAACAAGTACAAATGAAGCTGAACGTTCTGGACGGCCCATTGAGGTCAATACACCAGAAAATGTTGAAAAACTCCACGATATAGTGTTGGCAGATCATAGAGTAAAAGTGCATGAGATACTCATTTCATATGGCTGTGTAGTTTCGATTTTACATAATCAGTTAAGTTTAAGAAAGCTGTCTGCAAGATGAGTGCCGCGTTTGCTCTCAATTGACCATTAACGTAATCGTGTGACTGCTTCAAAGGATATTTTGGAGTTGTTTTAGCGCAGTTCGAATGAGTTTTGCAGCGTTTTGTAACTGTGTATGAAACATGGGTCCATTACAACACTCCGGAGGCCAGCTTTTATAAGGCCAGGTTGACTTTGTCTGCCAATAAGGTAATGGCAACAGTTTTTTGGGATGCACGCAAGAAAATCGACATCGATTACCTTCAACAAGGAAAAACAAAGAAAACGGCGAATATTATGCCGATGTAACGAGGTTTTAAATAAAAGGACCCCAAATGGCCAAGAAAAAAGTTCTTTTTCAACAAGATAATGCACGGGTGCACAAGTGTGCAGTCCCAATGCCAAAATTACATGAATTGGGTTACCTAAACCGCTATATTCTCCGGATTTAGCCCCCAGTGACTTTTTCCTTTTTCCAAACCAAAGAAATGGCTCGATGGGACAGAGATTCAGCTCAACGATGAATTTATTGATCAAACTAATGTCTACTTATATTTTATGGACCTCGAAAAATCCTTTTTTTTAGAAGGGATACAAAAATTGCAGAAACGTTGGACTAAGTGTATTACGCTAAAAGAGGATTATGTTGAAAAATATGGTTAAAAATCGCAAAAATTTTACTTTTTTGCACACACAGAGAAAAGATTTGTTGTCACAGCCGAATTTATTGACGAATGTTGGTGATTGCTGTGTACTATGCATGTATTCCATCGCTACAACCGAATGTTGATTCGGTAAACGGCCATTTTTAACAGTGGGAACTGACACTATCAGTTGGCAAACCCTGTCCAGTGGTCCCATATTACAAATTCGTGGCCAAAGGAAGTCAAATTTCAAATAGTCAAAAATTTCCCCAGTTTTTGATTTATTTCGTTTTTAAAAATTTGATTATATCGGCGGCCCAAATAGAATATTATAAATTATAAAATATGTACAACAATGATTCCACACTTTTCTTCGTTTGTTTTCTTTTTGGGATTTCTAATTGTGTTTTCGTCTTAAAGAAACATTTTGCAGTCATTAGAACCAATTATTATAATTTGTTACAACAGTGAACTGAACAAGGTTTGGTTACAACAAACAACGTATTTGTTGTCACCACCAATTATTGGTATCGAAGTTGCATGTGCTTCATATGGGTTGGTTGTCACAACCACCAGTTAGGGCAACTAACAGTTTTATTGAGTTCGGTTAATACAACCGATTTATTGGCTGTAAGTACCGTTATATTGTCGTAGCATCTGTCATACTATATGTCCAACCATATAACCCTCAGTACAACGGAATGTTGCTGATAGGCACAGAAAGAGTTTTTATCCAACCGAATTTCAGTTGGTCGGACCGAATTACATATGGTTTTTTCTCGGTGTGGCACGAATTAACGTTATTGCCAATCTCAAATTAATTATTTCAGACATGAGATGATGTTTTAATATAAAAATGCTTTTATTTCGCATGTACCCACTGTACTCCAATTAAAGTTGATCTCAACAAATTACAAGGTTCGCATGAACATGAACACCGAATTGGACACAATCTACTCCTCTCTCACATGATACAACTACCAAGAACTATCTGAGCTCTTGGTCACCTTCATTCAAGCGAGGCTTTATATTTTCCAAATGCTGTGGCTATTTGAAATATTAGGAACGAATGTGTGACTTTATGTTTTGCAACAAGCGGTTGAATTTCTTGATACAGTCGGTCGTTCGTTAACCTGACACCTTTTCTTCCAAAGCCGTCAATCAGCTGAAACGATTTCAAACGATCAGAAAAAGCAGCAGCAGCAGAAGAAGAAAACAGACACATGGCTTTGGTAAAGAAAAGAAAATCCAACGGCTGTGTCGTTTTGTGAGGTGTACTTGATTATATTTCAGTATTTCGTAGTAATTATCACTTTGCGAAAAAGAATAAGAAGCAAGGCGGGTTCTAATTTGCACTTGTTTCATTCACTACCAGCTGGTTTGAACAACACTTCGAATATAACAGTATAACAGTTGAGTGGACACGATTGTTAGCAGAGGAATTTTTCGCTTCATCTCCAATACCGATAAACCAATTGAAACCGGTTATTATTGTGTTCAATTCAAAATAAAAACGTTTTTTTTTGTTTATAAACAAATAAACGATAGTATTTTTTTTAATTTAGTATTTTTGTTTTGGTTTCGTTATTATTCATCATTAGCTTTTGTTTGTTGTCTCTTGATAATTTATTTTTTTTTGCTGATTTCAGTTAAATATTATGTAATATTTTCTTTTTTGCACGGTTTGTGTGTTTTCGTTTTTTTTTTTTAATAATTTCGAATATGATATTCACTGTCAAGTTCGTATTGTTAATATGTTTGTGTCGAACACGCATGTGTATGTGTGTATTTAAACACATACAACTGGTATGTATGTACATGTATGCGTGTGAATTCTTTCGTCACCAAAAAACTTGAATTAAAAACAAATTAGGGAAGGTGTGGTTTAATATCTGTTGTAGCTTCCAATAGTAATTTCAATATTATTCACAACCACTGATGACATTCACTCAGATGTACGGAAGTTCTTTGCAAAAGTGTCTTGGAAGTAGGCACCAGGAAAAATTAGACAAAGTGTAATGATTAAAGAGCCGACTAACGTATGCCGTCACCAAGCAAATTAAATGCTTATGTACAAGAGTGTCCAAAAACCGGGTTTTTCACATAACCGGCATTTCGGTTTTTTTTTTTTCAAAACCGCTTATGGAAAAAGCCGACGTCGGGTTTTTTTAAAAGTTAAAAACGGCTTTAACTGACATTAGCTTAAGCCTTTTGCCTAGAATAAAATTTTTTTTCCAAATCAGAAGTGAAGCTCAAATCAGAAGTGAAGCTAGAACAGGCTCAAAATTAAAAAAAAAATTGGTCGAATTTTTATTTGTGTGAGAATTTCATTATTTTTGGTTGTTGTAGCGGCATAAAGTGGCGGAGTTACAGCCCTTGGCCGAATAATTCCTCTTTCGGGTCGATCCGGTGCATAGAACCGGCTGTCGTGAGATCGATTATTTTTGGTACCCACCAGTGATGGAATTCACAAAGCATTAAATTGTACCAAAATCGCCACATAATTATACCAAAATTAACGTAAATCCACCAAAATTAATCTAAAAGTTCGATAGACAATCGAACTGAAATAAAACAACAGGATAAGCCAATTACAACGAGGATTACAATTGACCCATATTAAAACATTAATTTAAAAACTCGCCTTTATCGGACTAGCATTCAGGAGATGTCCTCTATATTATGTCGGTTAGAGGAAGAAAGAGAAAGTTTTGTTTGAAGCATTTGATTTGAGTCTGTTTACATCGTAGGTGACTGGAAACAACTTTGTGTGTTGCTTATTCAACAGACGGACGGAACAGCCGATGAACGAATTTTCTATTGGAAAGCATTGTGCAATCTGTAGGACCATCGAGACATTCTAATTAAATAGGAGCTAACACTCTGATTAAGAGTGTGACGCTACTTATCTTAGAGAAGAGCATCTCATTAAAAAACATGAAATTTTGGTCCGCAAAACTAATTCCGCCGATGCACTTTGATAATAAAAATTTCGCTATTCTGATAATCTCTAGAAGAATTAGCACCTGCTTTAGAAATACCATAGATTATTCTCTGATAATCTCGAGAAGAATTAGCACCTGCTTAAGACATACCATAGACCGTGTTGCCAATTTATCATTTTTTCCGGCTACATCTAGCATCAATATAAGTAAATGGCTAGATATCTTGCCAGAACATTTTGCCAGTGTTTTTTCTTATAGCCATAGCTTTATGATTGCAAGCACGATTATCACACTAGTAAATTTAGGTTTAGACCAGAAAAGAATATCTCAATTTTGTTTCTATTTCAATAGATAGGACTATAGGCAATACTGCGGGAATCAAATTTTGCCTGAGAAAAAAGTTAACTATCCTTTTGTTGAATAAATTACTACGAGTATTTTAAAAGGACAAGCAATTTTCTGCAGTTTTAGAACAATTCTAGTGGAAAATACTATAGGGTGATACATCTAGAGGTATTTTTTCAGAACAAAAAAAATTAAAATTAAAATCAAGTGTGAAATCTTTATTGGTAATTTGAAAGGACATTTTATGGCATTTATTTTTTGAACATAATTACCTTTTAATGTTGGCAACTGTATTATGGAAATGAGCGTTCGGTGACTTCAGGAGGTTGTCTCACACATCATTGCCAGGAATCTAAAGGGTGATTCATCTAGAGGTATTTTTTTAGAAAAAAAAAATACAAAAATTCAAATCAAGTGTGGAATCTTTATTGGTAATTTCAAAGGACATTTTATGGCATTTATTTTTTGAAAATAACTACCTTCAGATGTTGGCAACTGTATTATGGAAATGAGCGTGCGGTGAGAAACGGGAAGATCCGCTGTTTTCGACCAAAATTTTATTCAGTGATGAGGCCCATTTCTGGCTCAACGGCAAAGTCAATAAACAAAATTGCCGCATTTGGGCTGAAGAGCAATAAGAAGAGATTTCATTTGAGATGCCATTATGCCCAGAGAAAACCACGGTTTTGTGCGGTTTAAAAGCTGGTGGAATCATCGTTGCATATTTTTTCAAAAATGATGATGGCAGGAACGTAACCGTGAATGGTGCTCGCTATCGCGCCATGATATCGATCTTTATGCTACCTGAAATTGAAACCCGTAATTTTGACACTTGGTTTCAACAGGGTGGTGCAAATAGCCATACAGCTGCTGAAACGATGGATCTATTGAGAGGTCATTTCGAAAAGCAGCTAATTTCACGTTTTGGACAGGTGAGTTGGCCGCCTAGATCGAGTGATATCACACCTTTAGACATTTTTCTTTGGGGTTACGTAAAGTCCAAAGTCTATGCTGACAAACCAGCTACGATTCAGGTTTTGGAAGCCAACATTACGCGTGTCACTAAAAACCATACCGGTCCCCCAGAAGGGAAACCCTGAGGCGAAGTTGCGGCCAACATTTGAAGGAAATTATATTCAAAAAATAAATTCTATAAAATGTCCTTTCAAATTACCAATTAAGATTCCACACTTGATTTGAATTTTTATATTTTTTTGTTCTGAAAAATACCTCTAGATGGATTTGCAGATATATTTTTAATCCCGTCGCTCCATTGTGGAACTTTTAGCCATCTATTTTTGTCGATTTCTAAAACATTTGCAATACCAATGATCGAATTCAAAACTCTAAAATGTCTCTGTTAAATCTAAAATGTATCTGTTGTCATTATTCAGAAAATTTAGCTATTTTTGGACCGAAATCTAGCCATTATCGTAGTGCATTCGATCAGATATGATAATTTTTGGGAGAAGGGCGGAATTGTTTGGAATACGCCCATTGAAAATCTGGCCAGGTCAAGCAATTGCGTCTTTAATACTATCATTACTCGTATCTATAAGAGTATCAGTCTTATTATTAAAGTTGAAAAAAGTTATACAAATTCTAAGACATTTTTGGTTTTTTAACGTAAAAATGCCTAAGGGAAAAAAATCAGTTTTCACTTTTTTTTGATGTGGACCGATCCCATGCCCCAAAAGTGTTCCCTCCCAGAGATATGCGCTTTTTATGAAAGTGAAGTCGACGATTCTACACCAAAGATACACGTATTTAAATCTTTAAAATGGCTCTCCTGAACAAAACTGGATTTTACCCTTAGGCCCCATTCTATTTTGCGCGTCACATATACTTATATTTCTGGCCTAGGTAACACTACGTGGTGTTTCCGTTGGAAAGTGTGACATTTGTTAGCATAAACGTACTCAGAACGTTTTAACGTACGACCATCATTTGTGTTGTTTACAGTGACTTGAAAAAATCAATTTGGCGATGAAGCACCATCCTATAGCACTGGTTTAATGAATTCAATCGTGGCCGACGCTCGCTCAAAGACGAAGGTCGTCCAAAAACGGCCGTTGTGCCAGATCGTCATGTGACATACCGTAAGATAGAGGCATCCCTGGGCATTTCTTCCACCAGCATACATTCGATATTGCATGAACACCTGGCCATAAAAAAGGTTTGTTCTCGTTGGATCCCGCACAATTTGACAATCGCTCAAAAAAAGGCTCGTGTCGATTGGTGCAAAGAAATTTTGAAAAAATTCGATCGCGGTGCTTCAAAAGACGTTTATAAGATCGTCACAGGTGACGAATAATGGATCTATGCATATGAGCCCAAAAACAAAACAGCAATCGAATGCGAGCCAAATTCAACGAAAGTTGTTCGTGGAAGTAGCACTTCGAAGCAAATGGTCGCCTGTTTCTTCGGCAACGTAGGAGGTCAATTCTGAGTGGTACACCACAATTTGTTTGCCTGAAGTCTTCGGAGAAATTCAAAAAACGAACAAGAGAAGACGAATCATTGTGCACCATGACAATGCGAGCTCTTACACATCGGCCAGCGCCTTTTTGACCGGCCAAAACGCCAAATTGATTAGTCATCCGCCGTACAGCCCTGACTTGGCACCCAATAACTTCTTTTTTTCCCGCACATTCAAGAAAAAATGCGTGGTCAACGATTTTCGTCGCCAGAAGATGCTGTTGAAGCGTTCAAAAACTATGTTTTGGAGGTGTCTCAATCGGAGTGGAAATAGTGCTTCGACAATTGGTTTGAGCGCATGCAAAAGTGTATGAATCATGCTGGAGAATACTTTGAAAAACAATAAAACCATTTTTGATAATAAATATTCGCATTTTCATTATAAGGCCAGAAATATATATAGCAGCCCTCGTATACATGGGCATATGGGTATCAAGTAACAATACAGCCAAACATTAAAACTTTTTTGCGATTTTGTTAAAGTTGGTTGCCGGGAAAACAATAGAATTTTCTCACAAATTCCAATGTGACGTTATTCCAAAAACCTGTTTCAATTGTTTTTTTACATACAGAAAAACACGTCTATTTTATTTTTGAAAAATTAACAAATCTCTATTGTTGTTAATTGATTACTGCATCCCCAAAGTCTGTAATATTTTACCACTTTTAAGCAAAAGGCTTAAACCGGTTATCTTTTTACTCAAAACAACAACCGCCAGTCGGTTTTTTAAAGCACGGGTTTTAAAAAAACTCCCGGATTTTTTTGGACATGCAATGCGCACCTTATGACAACGGATGTCACGAGTTTTATCTACAAGCATGCTGCTCTCACAAACATTTTGCACAAACTTGCGTACGGAAGGCGCGGTGTGTGCCTTATTTCAGCCAAAACTTTTAATTTAAGAGACACACTTATTGCATTACACAGATTGCCTTTATATTATTTCCCAAAGTTGGTAAAGCGTAAAGTGACTCATTTCAATTTGTCGAGAAATGATACTAACTTTCTGTCAAGATTTCTAGTAGGAATTAGCTGTCACTGCGAAAATTGCATACGATTCAAGAATAACACAACAAATGGACGTTACAAAGAACACTCTTATTATAAAAAAATATAATTAAATAAAGAAAGAATAAATTGAGATACGGATGTTTAATTTAGAGGTATTTTTTAATAGGGGTTTTTTCACAGATTACGCGTGAGTTGTGTTAAACTTTACGTGAACACTTCAATAATTCCGTAACTTTTCCAACTTCCCTCGTAGTTATAAATGCAATACTGTCAAATTTTGAAAGAGTTCCTTCAATTTTTTTAAAAATGGAAAAAAGTGAATTTCGAGTACTCATTAAACATTATTTTTTACGGAAAAAAACGTCAATCAAACCTAGAAAAAGCTTGATAAATACTATTAGGACTCTGCACCATTGATTTCAAGGGTAAAAAGAAGAGTACTGACTTTCGTTGAGGTCGCACAAGTACAAATGACGCTGAACTTTCTGGGCGGCTAATTGAGGTCAATACACCCGAAAATGTCGAAAAAATCCACGATATGGTGTTGGCCGATCTAAGTGTAAAAGTGCATGAGATACGCATTTCATATGGCTGTGTGGTTTGGAATTTACAAGATTAACGAGGATTTAAAAATAAACGAAAATGTTCTTTTTCATCAAGAAAATGTTCTTTTTCATCAAGGTAATGCACGGCAGCACACGTGTGCAGACTCAATGTCAAAATTACATGAATTGATTACGAATTGGTACCTCATCCACTATATTCTCCGGATTTAGTCCCAAGTGACTATTTCCAAACCTAAAGAAATGGCTCCAAACCTAAAGATTGAGCTCTAACGATGAAATTATTGATTAAACAAATGCCTCTTTATGGACCTCGAAAAACCTATTTTTTGAAAGGGATCCAAAAATTGGAGAAACGTTGGACCAAGTGTATTGAGCTTAAAGGAGAAAGGAGATTATGTTGAAAAATAAATTGTTTTTGTGCAAAAAAATGTGTTTTATTTGAAAAGTCACGGAATTATTGATACTGTCCGCCATTTCATAATGGAAAGACTTATATCGCGAAAACCACGGTTTGCTGCGGTTTATGGGCAGGTGGAATTATCGGTCCATATTTTTTCCAATTTGTAGCGGTAATCAATCTAGAGGTATTTTTCAATAGGGGTTTTATCACATATTACGCGTTAGTTGTGTTTAACTTTATTTGTTTTTCTTTTTAGTATTGTTTGCCATTTCGTCATGGAAAGACTTGCACTGCGAAACCCAAGGTTTGGTGCGGTTTATGAACTGGTGGAATCATCGGTCCATATTTTTTCAAAAATGGTAATAGCCGGGAATGTAGCCGAGAATGGTGCTCGTTATTGCGCCATGATGTCGAACCTTTTGCTACCTAAAATTCGAGCCCTTAATAATGACGTCATTTGGTTTCAACAGGACGGTGACACTTGCTATATAGCTGCTCAAACAATGGATCTACTAAGAGATCGTTTTAAAGAGCTGCTAATTTCACGTTTGGGACCATTAGACTTTTGTCTTTAGGGCTACGTAAAGTTCTATTCTGACAAACCAGCTACAATTTAGGCTTTGGAAGCTAACATCACGTGTGTCATTAACGCCGTACCGGTCGAAATGCTCGAACGAGTCATTTAAAATTGAACCCTTACAATGGATACCGTGAGGAGCAGTTGCGGCCAACATTTCAAGGAATTAAATGGCATAAAATGTCCTTTCGAATGAACAATAAAGATTCCACACATGATTTGAATTTTTTTATTTTGTTTATATTTTGAAGAGGGTTGTCACGGACCCGAAATCATGATAAAAGCAGTGTGCAGCCACGAAAATCAATTGTCTTATATTTAAATATAGAAGCAAGAGGTCTTGAGCCGGTTAATCCTTGTTCAATGTGTAAAAGCAACAGACTGAAATAAAACAAACGAGCTAAACAAAAAATTCTCTAGATTGAACACCCGTTATATACTCAAACGAGTTATACACTTAAATCCAAAAATGGTGAATTTCTAATTTTTTCGTTTTTTAAATTTTTTGAAAATTATTAAAAGAAAACAATAGCTCGCGAAAACAAAACAAACTCGCGATACCTTTCATTCAACCTAAAAGTGTTTCAGTAAATTCGTAAAGCAACGTTTTTGTAATTATTAAAGATGATTTCATAGAGAACAAAAAAAACTTTATTATTTAACATACGGCACACTGAAATCATTTCGATGGTCTTTTTGTATTTGTCTAACAACCAAAACTTGTTAAGGAAATTGGGAAAACAAATGATATTTTAAATACACACATTTTCAAAATGATATTCAACGTGAATACGCAACAACAAAGGAATTATTTTCAACAAAAAAAAAAAGAAAACTGAAAAAAAAAACTAATTTATATTCGTGCTTTTGTCATTTGGCATTCAAATCATTTGTCTGTTGGGAAAATTTACTACAACGAGAATTAACACCTCACGCCTGGACGTCTTTCATAGACATTAAAAAGTCTCAAGCGAGAAAAAAAACACAAACGCTGATAATTTATTAAAAAATTAATATATCGTTAATTTCTTTTGGTGATCTCTGAGACATTTATGCCAGTCAAACATAAAAAGATTATCTACTACAACTATTTGACACTTGTTTTTGTTTTAATCCATCCATTCATTCGAGTGATGATTGTTTTTTTTTTAATGGTCCACCCCATCAAATAAATTTATAACAGTATTTTCAAAAATACTTTACTTTTTTTTAAAAAATTGTATGAAAAATAAAATTCACCTACTTTTTTTGTAAAAAAAATTGTTTTTCTTTTAATTGCTTTTTGTGTTGAAAATTAAAACTATTTTAGTTTTTTGAATTATTTCTCTCACTTTTTTTGGTTTTGGAAAATTACAAAATTGCCCGCGCAATATAAGCCGTTTCTTTCCCACCTCAATTCGAACGAACCGAACCGTATTCAATAACGTCTAAAAGCAAACTGTTTCGTTTAGTTTACTTTGCTAGAGTTTACACTGCCCGAGCGAGTGTACGAGTAGTGAGTGATGGCCGAGTATCTCTGATGTGTGTCGTAGCTTCTAGCGGTGAAACTAGTGTGAGATACTCTACTCGCACACAAGTTTACAGCAAGCAGTGTTGACAATTTAGAGGTTTTTTAATCAAATCAAGGGAGAGGAAATTCGGACGATTCTTCAATAGTGTTAGGAGGTATCGTTTTCTTTTAAGACCCTCCACCCAGCGTTGCAGTAGAGAAATTTATTTAAAAAGCGAGAAAAAATAAATAAAATTATTATTTTCGACCAAGCCGAATCTTAAGTCCCCTCTACCGTGAATTCACTACTAATAAGGCCCACTATTTGGACCTCTTGGGTCCATGAGTCTTACCCTTATCTACGGCTACTCTGCAAAATAAATGATATTCTGATTGGTAGTAAAATTTCCTTAAGTTCGAGTGCCCATAATTACCAATAGACGGTTTTTGGCACCTTCGGTTAATCAGTCCGTACACAGTCTTAGCAAAATATTTAAAATTAATCCAAATTTAGTTTCGTATTCAAATTTCATTTAAGTAATTGGTCGCTCTTTTTTTACAGCAGCGTTTTCTTCGCACCCTACGGTCCGCATGTCCGAGCCTTAATGTTTTATGAAGACGTGTCTTAGGACAATAGGAGTCATTTTTATACTCTCCACCATAGGATGGGTGTATATCGTTAACTTAAATGCAAAAAGGCGTAACAAAAAAAAAATTCAAAATCGACTTTTTGATTGATTATTATAAATGCTACATGACTTGGCAAAATTTAACACTTCTTTAAACTTCGCTAAAAATTTATAGTTTTTACTTTACAATGTTTGTTGCTTCTCTTGTAAAATTATACTTTTTATTAGTTACGCCTTTTTGCATTTTATACATTATATAAGTTTGTCATTCCGTTTGTGATACCTCGAAATACTACTTATCTGGACCGTATAAAATATATATATTATTGATCATATTATAAAACGGGTGATCAATTTAGAGGTATTTTTAATAGGGATTTTTACAGATTACGCGTGAGTTGTATTAAAAATTATTTTCTTTCTTTTCAGTATTCTTTGCCATCTCATCGTAGAAAGACTTGCACTACGAAAACCACAGTTTGTTTTTTCAGTTTTATTTATTCAAAAATTATGTCGGCCGGAAGGTAACCGTGAATGGCGCTTGCTATCGCGTCATGATAGCGGACTTTTTGCTACCTGAAATTGAAGCCCATAATCTTGACGATATTTGGTTTTAACGGGACGAGCCCACTTACTATACAGCTGCTCAAACAATAGATTAATTTACGTTTTGGACCAGCGAGTTGACCGCCTAGATCGTGTGATATCACACCTTTAGACTTTTTTCCAAAGTCTATGCTGACAAACCAGCTACGATTCAGGTTTAAGAGGTCAACACTACGCGTGTCATTAACGCCATACCGGTCGAAATGCTCGAACAAGTCATCGAAAATTTGACCCTCAGAAAGGACATAATGAGACGTAGTTGCGACTATCATTTGAAGGAAATTATATTCAAAAAATTAATGGCATAAAATGTCCTTTCGTATGAACAATAAAGATTCCACGCTTGATTTGAATTTTTGTATTTTTTTATTATAAATACCTCTATATTGATCACCCGATATATATTGATCATAAAATTTTAAGACGATGTAGCCATGTCCGTTTGTCAGTGAAAGCTCGATTAGGTCGAAACGAAAATAGATAAAATGCTTGTTATAAATTATACGATATATACGAGTATTATGGCTTCAGATCGGTTGCTATTGAAAATGAATTAAAAGGGGAAAACGTTTTTCGCTGAAGGACTAAAAAAGTGTTGACCAATTTTTTTGACTTTTCTGCTATTTAACATTAATAATTAAATTGATGCTTTGATGTTGTAGCCGAAGACGTATTAAATGTGCAAAAATAGATTTGGTAATTGGGCCTAGGGGTCTAATTAATATCCCCTAATGTTCAAGGACATGTAGGTATCCAGAAACCGTGAAATATTCTCAAAAGCCGAAATATGTACCGTTTGATTTGGGTCAATTTGGGACCCGGATCGGCCCAGCCCCTTTGACTGTGGACATATAGGTAGCGAAAAAAAATGTCGTTACGAATCCGCACACAATATTAATTCTGCGACTTGACCTGATTTGAGACCCATAAATCTGTGCTCCCCAGGGCGCTGAACTCAGTACTCGGTACTCAGAAGCAGTGAATTTTTCTAAAGAAGTTTAAGATGACATTAATTTTACGATTTGGCTTAATTGCTTAATCCAAAGGCCAAAAAATCGTCCCTTAGAGTTTGGGGAAATCGGCCTCCTTGAACTAAGGACATACGAGCATGGGTATTAAAAAGCAATACATTTTCGCCACTGATATCATCATTTTACGACTCGATTAATTTTAAGTCCTTAACTCATGGGTAAGGTCCCTTGGGCGCCGAAAAATATGTCCTTTCGAACATAGACAAATGGGACACAGAAACAATGAAAGAATAATCTGAATAATACATAAATTGTGCGATTTGCCATAATTGTAGGCGTGGTCCAAAAATCATCCCTTAATGTTCGGGCACATATAGTCCCTAGGGCCCAAAAATCGGCCTTTTTGAACTATGGACAGTTAAAACCGTTAAATTTTCGTCAAGGATACTAATATCATTTTACGAATTGACTAATTTGAAGTACTGGACCCATGGGTCTAAGCTCCCTAGGGTACCGAAAAATGTTTCCTTTCAAACAAGGACATATGGGTACTCAGAACAGTGGATTTTTTTGAATAACCTGTACATGTCATTAATTTTACGATTAGGCTAAATTGGACGTGGTCTATGTGCCCTAAGTCCCAGAAACCCTCCCGTAGTGTTCGAAGACATATGAATATTTAAAAACAGTGAAATTTTCTCACAAATTCAAATACTCGTACGTAGCAAAATTTAAGGTTTGGAACAATTTCGCACTCGGACTCCTTCAATTATTGACATATGGGTGTTAAAAAACAACAACAATTTTCATCATGAATCTGAAAATAACATTAATTCCACGGTTCCACTATATTTAAAGTCTCAAAGATCCCTAGACTGCCGAAATGAGGAACCTCCGAACATCGACATATGGTTTCTGAGAAAAATTGGCGCTTCCTTACTAATCTCAATATGCTTTATTTTTGAGATTAATCTAGATGAAAGGACCGAATCTACGGGATCCCTAGGGCCCCTCAACAATAAACACATGTGCTCACCAAAACAATGAAATTCATAATTTTTTACAGGACAACGATTCAGACCCAAAAATGGGGTTCTGTCAAACACGTACCCACCACCAACAACTATATCCCCCGATTCTATCAATACCATACTACAGCACAATCTCTAGTAAGAAGAATATAAGCTTTGGCCCGGCAAAACTTATAAATTGTCCACATGTTTTTATTTTAATTTTTAGTGTTACTTATTATATCTATTTTTATTTCTCTCTAAATAAAATTAGACGAGTTTTTAATTTGGCGGAAATTTTTAAAATAAATTGACATCACTGGATTACAAGAGCATTTGCATGAGTATATTCGTGCGTGATAGAAAAACAAGCCCATAATCTTTAGACTTTAGTTTTAGCTGTTTTTATTCATTTCGTCTCCGTTGTCTTGAGACGCCCATCCATGACATCCATACAACACACAGAACAAAAGAAAAACAAACTACCTGCTCTAACGCCGATATTCTTATAGTCACCGCTCACACTAAATGTCGTAAAAAGAGTGGAAAGAGAACTGCTTGACAGAAATTTTCTCTTTTACGTGGCAAACTATGCTCTTTTTAGAAGACGGGAAAAGTTTTTCATAAACATATCTGACTAAAGGTAAGAAACAACTGTATTTTTCCATAAAGGGGTTAAAGAGTTTTCTGTTAAATTCAAAATTGATTGGCCCTTTATGTCCGTAATTGAAACCGGATTTCTCACTACACAGAATAAGAAAACGGAAACAAATGTTGTCAAAAATTGGACAGCCATTGAATTTGACAGTAAAAACAAACATTTTATCCAGTGCAAAAACGTTAGAAATAAACCGAAGTAAAATATTTATGAACATGTCCGCTTTTAAATACAACAGATAAATGATTAGTCCGAAATCAGTGGAGATTGCTTATTTAAGTCCCTCAAGGACTGGGCCCACTATGCCCGCCGCAATGCCATATTTATAGAAAGATTGTCTTAAAATGTACACAGTATGCAATTGTGGCCTAATATTTTGTCATAGAGTATACACGGATGTGTTTTTTCAGGGGCGTGGCACCGCTAACATCCAAAAATGTTAAATGGCCAGAACTCATAAAGTATTTAAGTTATTAACATCGAATTTGGAATATATGCTAAAACTGCTAAAATGTAAGAAATAAGTGCGGTGGAAATAGAGGGCGGTGGAAATAGAGGGCGGTGCCACGCCGCCTTCTTTAGAAGCAATATAATACACCTAATTATAGGAAGATCGTCAGGAATTATTATAGTACATGTTCACGATTTTAAAAAGAGGCGTAGCACTACCTACTTTTCCCCCGATCTGCCCGAAATACTTTAAGAGAATATATTCACAATCCGATGTTCCTGACTAAAATACTTTTAAAAACATTCGACTTGGAAAATGAACTATTAGTGTGTTTTCTGTTAAATTCAAAATTGATTGGCCCTTTATGTCCGTAACTGAAACCGGCTTTCTCACTACACAGATTAAGAAAACAGAAACAAATGTTGTCAAAAATGTATTGGACAGTCATTAAATTTGACAGTAAAAACAAACATTTTGTCAAGTGCAAAAACGTTAGAAATAAACCGAAGTAAAATATTTATGAACATGTCCGCTATTAAATATAGCAGAGAAATTATTAGTCCAAAATAAGTGGAGATTGCTTATTTAAGTCCCTCAAGGACTGGTCCCACTTTTTAAAACCGACGCAATGACCATAAATTTAGACTGCACGCAGAGAAAAAACATGGTTACTACATGGCCACGGCAATAATAATATGTTCTCCGCAATAAAAGTATGTTCGTCGCAACCCTAGCATTGTTAACTGAATTTATTGTTGACAATAGTATAATTGCTGCTATATTAATATTGTTGAAATGTAACAATAGTATAATTGCCAAAATGAAAATATGGTTATAGCAACAATATAAATATGGTTGGTGCGACAAAAGTATTATGTTTTGCGTTTTATGTTAACAATAATATGATTATGGCAATCATACTGTATGATTGTAATTTTTCTTCATTTAAATATGTTTTAAGAACAAATGTTATTGCTACGGATCTAATGCAATAATAGGACATTTTTATCGAAATTAAAATTTTTGAAACAAACTGCTTTGGCTTTATTTAATTGAAGTATTTTTACGTTTATTTCAACTTATTTTTTCTACTGTGAAATAAATCACTCCTATTATTTCGAATTTAATGTATTTTTGAATAATTTTCATAATCAAATCTGTTGTTGACAACTTAAACCAATTCTAATAAATAATATTGCAGATCAAATCTATTGTCAACAACTCAAACAGATTCTATTAAATAATATTGGGGATCATAGTTTAATTATGTGTGATCATACTATGGTTGTAGGGATCATAACATGGTTGCGTGTGAATCATACTATGGTTGTAGGGATCATAACATGGTTGCGTGTGAATCATAATATAGTTGTGAGGATCATACTATGGTTGTATATGAAACATACTATGGTTGTGAGGATCATACTATGGTTGTGGAGATCATAGTATGGTTGAGTGTGAATCATACCATGGCTGTGGGGATCATAGTATGGTTATGTGTGAATCATACTATTGTTGTGAGGATCATAGTATGGTTGTATTTGAATCATTGACCAGAACTCATAAAGTATTTAAGTTATTAACATATGGAATATATGCTAAAACTGCTAAAATGTAAAGAAATAAGTGCGGTGGAAATAGAGGGCGGTGCCACGCCGTCTTTTTTAGAAGCAATATAATACACTTAATTATAGGAAGCTCGTCTTGAAATTTACACTGTATGCTACTGTCTGCCAGGAATTATTATAGTACATGTTTACAATTTTAAAAAGAGGCGTAGCACTACCCACTTTTCCCCCGAACTGCCCGAAATACTTTAAGAGAATATATTCACAATCCGATGTTCCTGACTAAAATACATTTAAAAACATCCGACTTGGAAAATAAACTATTAGTATGTAAAGGAAAAATCTTTGGGTATAAGTGTGTTGTACACGCCCCTTTTTAAAAATCGGTGCAATTCCTATAGTTATACCCATATCGTCTTGATACAATTTCGCAAAGTATTTACGTAAGAAACATCAGATTTGAAATATATAACACATAATAATATGTCCGCCGAAAAGGTATACTACTTTGTTTTTCCGCCATTTTGGTAAACATTAGTCTTGACACTTTATATTTGGCAGCCGTGAAGTAGAGAAGTGGCAAATTAATTATACAAAAATATTCGATAAATCGTTAAACATTTTATCGAAATCAATCATCGATTTCTGTGACGATGAGAGAGTTACATGATATTTTTGGGAGAAACAACGTGCCAACAAAACGCACTATTGATCGTGTAGTGAATGACTTCGAAGAAAGAGGGTCTGTAGCTGATAGGCCCAAGCATGGACCACAGCGTAATGCAAAATCGGCTGAAAACATTACTGCTGCTCAAGAAAGTGTTTAAAACAATCCATCAACCTAAATTCGACGCCGTGCTAAATGTAATGAAAAATGTGCTGAAAAGGACTCGCATTTGTGAGGCTAACAGAGACGAACATTTATCTGATATTGTATTCCATACATAATTGCTAGCATTAAATAAAAAAATATATCGATATAAGATTCATTCTCTATCATTTAATCAAAAATAATAAACAACAAAGTAGGACGTATATCTTCCCGACGGACACCCTGTATTAGTCTAAAATGAAATAAGTCTTGGGAGAAAGTGGAAGGTTCTACGCTCTATTTTAAAGCGCCTAAGCACCAAAAAATTTTCACAGAGTTTACATGGATACAATTTTGCAAAGTATTAGGGTAAGGACCTTACATTTGGAATTATTTAATATTAGTGTGTCAAGAAACAAGTCTTGGGGAAAAGTGGGCGGTTCCACGCATCTTTTTTTAAAGCGCTTTAATGAACATAATAAAAGGCAGATCGATTTTAAATGAACACATAATACTTAGTAGGGACATAAATACTGTTACACACGTTTTATGCTGTAAAATAAAAAGTACTGAATGTTTTTGGACCAAATATTTTTTAATACATTGATTGATGAATATTGTATCAAAAAATAATCTACTTATTCGAAATGTCCGCCTTTTGTCTTTACACACGCCTTAAGTCGCACTGACCAATCGTCAATAGTTGCACGAGCCTCGTCCATTGGAAAATTACCACAGCTCGAACCAAAGCAGTCTTAAAAGATCCAATGTTGGAGTATCTTTTGTGACAAACCTCCTCTAAAACCGTCCACAATTTGTAATCCAATGGGTTCAACTCTGGACTGCCTGAGGGCCATTCTTCAGAGGAAATGAACGCTTGCAAATTGTTGCGAAGCCAGGCCTGGGACGTTTTCGCCTTATGGGCCGGCGCAGAATCCTGCTGGAATCAATGGCTGGTTTTGGAACAGGGAATTTTTAAGAGGCTTCACAACAGCTTCCAAATCGGTACCTTGGTAAACTTTGGCCGATGTTTTGACTCCTTGTTCGCAGAAATGCAAGTCAGTGACCCCTTCGTAAAAGACACCCCACCAAACCATGACTGAAGCTGGGTGATGACCCTTTTCCACCCTAGGGATCAGTTCAGCTGCTTTCTTAGATGACCGCGCATACACTCTATCATTTTGCTTGTTAAATTTTTCCTGAACGGTAAAAATTTTTTCATCGGTGAACAAAATTTTTCTGTGGAAGTTATCAGCGTGCTTCACACCAAAAGACGTTTGCATTTCTCAATTCTATTTTGTTTAAAGCTGCAGTCAATAAATGTCCGGTACGTCGTTTGAAAGTCCCAAGTCTTTTTTAATGATTCGACTCATGACTTTTGCGTGATTTTCATCTCACGGGCCATTTTTTGTTTTCGGAGCGGATATCTGTGAATTCTTGATTTAACGGCTTTGATGACATGCGGTGTTCGAACAGAGCGTGGGCGGCCCGACCGGTGGCGGTCTTTTACATCTCCAATCTCCTTAAACAGTTTTATGCATCGGTAGACGAACATGCGGCTAAACCCTAGTGGCCGAAGCGTTTTGAAAATGTCGCTTTTTTTATTTCACACTTGAAAAGCGCTATTACAGCGATACGGTTCTCATTGTCTGACCCCTCCATGATGAGAGTTGAAACAATTTTAAAATCCCGTTACAGACTAACGCTATTGACTTTAACAGGGTATATTCAGTTCTACTATTGAAATGGGTGTGTATAATGTTGTAACAGTATTTATGTCCCTACTAAGTAACTTTTGAGCTTCAATAATAACATTGAACTAAAAAGGAACTGCGGTGTGAGTATGGCCGGGAGAATAAGTTAGACTTCAAACCCTCACCAAGAGGTTGGATTCTTAAATTGGCTTCTCCAAAAACCAGAGAATTAAGATAGACCATAATCCCTCACCAACAGTTGGGATCCTTCAATTGGGTCCTTGCAGTACATCTAGAGGAGCGTTGTTGTTCGCATTGTAGCTAACCCTAGCGCTATGGGACACCGTGGTTCAGGTCATAATGACGATCTATTTAAGGACTTAGTGTATAGGTATGTATACGTTGTTGATTCTGTCTATAGCTTGTTGGAATTATTATCTGCGGCTCTATAAAGAATATTTTTGGCTTTGATGGTGGTGAAGTTTTGAGGCGATCTATTAATTCCCGTCTGTCTATTGAAAGCACGAAGCAGTTCAAAGTCCTAGAGTCTTTTAACATAACAGATATTTGTTGGGAAAAAAGTTACCCTTTGAGGGACTAAGGAACTCACTACAATAATTTTGGATATTTAAAGTCATAGAACAGATATATATGTCGGGCAAAAGGGGAAAGAGTTTTCCTTTTAAGGACTAAAAAACTTACTACAATATTTTTGGATATTTCCACTATATTGCTTGGATGTCGTAGGAGTAGGCGCATTTAACGTTCCATAAATTGAAGTGGTCATTGGGTCTAGGGTTTCGAAAATCGGCGCCAAATGTTCGGGGATATATAGACATGAACAGTGAACATGTCAAATGTTCTCACAACTACAAAAAAGGACCTTAATGTTTTCATTATTATGACGAACAGTTTTTATTCTGATTCGAGACCTTTTTGTTATTTCTTTTTCAGAATCAAATAAAAATTGGTGAAATGTATTGGCTATGGTTACCAGGCAGACTGTACAGCTGTTTCAAAACCCGCCAAGGTTTTTCTTCAGCAGTCTTTGGCAACGATTACTTCGGAAACGGAATTGGTGGATATGATTATGCGCTATAAAGATTGTTCTTCGCACAGTTCGTGGACTATACTCAAAGGGTAATTCTCATTAATCATAATGAGATTCATTTAATTTGTAGTAGGTCAGGTGTATAATGCGAGACTGATCCATCGGTCAATGGTCCATAGGTACCCGAAAATACTGTCCTGTCAAACACGAACCCACCATAAACAACCAGTTCCCCAAAAACTGCAAATGACATACTAGAACGAAATTAATGTAGGAGAGTATAAAAGCTTCGACCCGGCTAAACTTCCGAATTATCTACCTGTTATTGTTTTATATTATTGTAGGTAGTTTGAAAAATTTGCACGGCTTCCTACAACGATGCAGCATTACGTGTTACTGTTAAGGTGTCTTCAATAATTCTATACTCTTAAATGCAGTACTTAAATATTTGTTTATTTTATTTAAATCAAGCCGCTTTTGTGTCTCTATCGTATATAAATTCCAACCAAGGACAGCATTTGCAATTGGTTTGTTTTCGGAAACAATGCCCAGATTCGATTATATTCAATAGAAAGTTAGATTCAATCAATACGATTTATTATTAAAAGCGATCGAAAAGAATACAAAAATAAAAACAACAGTTAAACAGTAAAAATGACTTAATTGATTGATAAGCAAACAAAGAACGAGGGACAAAAAAAAAGAAATGCCTTCGAGAGACAAAGTCAATGTCATCCATGTCTAAAGTATAAGCATCTGGAATCTATACTTTACTTTTTTAATCATTTGGTTTTCAATTCAATTTATTTATAATCAATTTTCTTTCTTTACGAGTGTTTATGTACTACGAGTTTAGTTGAAAAACAAACGATAATAATATTAATAAATTATTTAATCGTGCTGCGATTTAGAAATGTCTTGATAAATAATTCTAGAAGGTGGTGATAGTGGCAGGCCTACTGAAAGTAATACCCTCTACTGCAGTATAAGAGACATTGTTCGTTGTCCATACTGTTTGTAACAACTTGACATAATGTAAAACTTACAGAGTTTAAGACTACCAAGATTGAAAAATGGATCCGCTTTGACTTGTGTTAATAGGATAAATATTGGGCATATCTAACTAATTCATTTGCACAACATCCTAATTGTGTGTCCAATACCCATACATTCCGGTTTTCTTTTTGTCCAAACCTGATAGTCGGTTTCTTAAAATATCTAAAACCCGTTATAAAAGTTTTATCGATTTTTTGCTGACCTACGGGGAAAATATGTACTCACGAATTTTTAAAGAAGACAACGGTCCCGACAAAGTCGACGACTTGAACGAAATTTCTTTTAGTGGCATTACGACAGATAATGGGTGGTCCAGCCATAATACGCGATGTAAATTGTAAGTCACTCCCTAACGTCAAGTTTTTTGATCAATTAAATTTGACATTTCTTTTCTTTATTGTAGCGCGTAAAGATTGTTGAAGGCTTTTACGAAAATGGACGTTCAAATTAAAATGCATTTCATGCACTTCGTGATTTTTTGGACAGCATAATCGACCAAATGTATCCACAGCGGATTCTTCAACACAACACAGCCAACGAAACAATGTGTTTTTTGCTCGAGAAATTCAATGTCCTCGTTATTTCAAGTCGAGACGATGTTAGCTGGCCGCCACGATCATGTGATTTAACACCGTTGGACTTCTTTCTTAGGGAACATTTAAAAGAAACAAGAACAAAAACAATTCACAAGCTAAAGGATGAGATTATTCGGCACAATAACGACATGAAACCTTTATAATCATTAAAACCTCAGTCACTGAAAATATGGACCATCGGATGCTACTAAATTTGTGGCGATCATTTGGTAGATATTTTGTTTCACTTTTATTTTGTCGTAGATCCTTCTTTCATAAAAAAAAGTATATTTAGATAATTCTCTGAAGTTGTTTTTGTTTTATTTACAACTAACATCGTGCGTTTTAGTTGGGCCACCCTTAAGATCATTTGATCAAATTTAAAGCGATGCCATACAAACGTAAATTAAAATGTTGCACAGAATAAAAACCCAATACGAGTAAATCAATAAATATGGATTTCAAGTTTGATGAAGCAAGTGGAAAAACAACGGAAAACTTGCCCAATTTATTTAATGCTTTTCTGACAAAAATGTCAGCGGAAAGCTTTAGCCTTATGGGCCGGCGGAGAATGCTGGAAAGTCCATGGCTGGTTTTGAAATAGGGAATTGTTAAGAGGCTTCACAACAGCTTTAAAAACGGTTTCTTGATAAACTTTGGCCGATGTTTTGACTCCTTGTTCGCAGAAATACAGGTCAGTGACCCCATCGTAAGAGACACCCTACCAAACCATGACTGAAACCGGGTGATGACCCTTTTCCACCCTTGGGATCAGTTCAGATGCTACCTTAGATGACCGCGCATACACTCTATCATTTTGCTTGTTGAATTTTTCCTGAACGGTAAAATTTTTTTCATCGGTGAACAAAATATTTCTGTGCAAGTTATCAGCGTGTTTCACCAAAAGACGTTTGCATTTTCCAATCCTATTTTTTTTTAAAGCTGCAGTCAATAAATGTCCGGTACGTCGTTTGAAGGCCCCAAGCCCCAAGTCTTGTTTAATGATTCGACTCTGGACTTTTGCGTGATATTCATCTCACGGGCCATGATTTTCTGTTTTCGGAGCGGATTTCTGTGAATTCTTGATTTAACGGCTTTGTTGACATGCGGTGTTCGGACAGAGCGTGGGCGGCCCTACCGGTGGCGGTCTTTTACATCTTTAGTCTCCTCAAACAGTTTTATGCATCGGTAGATGAACATGCGGCTAATCCCTAGTGGCCGGAGCGTTTTAAAAATATCGCTTTTTTCATTTCACACTTGAAAAGCGCTATTACACCGATACGGTTCTCATTATCTGACCACTCCATGATGAAAGTTGAAACAATTTTAAAATCCCGTTACAGACTAACGCTACTGAGGTTAGCTTTCAAAACCCATATGACATTAACGGGGTATGTTCAGTTCTACTATTGAAATGGGTGTGTTCAATGTTGTTACAGTATGTATGTCCCTACTAAGTACATCATTGAAATGCACGTTTAAATTTAATTATCTGAACTGTTTTATCTAGGTCCTTAGTCCGTCATTTTCTCTAAACGGATTTCCAACAGGGTCAAGTACATTTTGACAGTTCATGAATAGCAGTTATTGTTTTATCGCAAGTCCATTTTCATTTTTCTATACTCCACCCTAGCATAAGGTGTATTCTGAATGTGTCATTCCGTTTGCAACACCTCGAAATATTGATCGAAGACCATTTAAAGTAAATATTTTTGTAACTGTCTTTAAATTCTAAGACGATTTAGCCATATTTGTCTGAGTGTCTGTTAAAAGCACCATATTGATCAAAGGAACGAGCTGAAATCCTAAAATTATGAACAATAATGGCTCATTGTTTGGAATTGTTTCTAAATGCACGGTCTCGGCCCAAAGTAAAAAAGTTTTCCTTTAAGGGACAAAATAAATTTGTTTTGAGTATTTGCTCAACATATCATATTTATTGGTGGACGAACCATGATTTTGAGACGCTCTAAATACCTCTCCTGAACGTTTTGGATCTTATGGCCCTTATAGTCCCAAGAATCATGGATACATAAATGACTGAGTTAATCAAGTTTCATTGCAATTTTAAAATTTGCCTAAAATTGTGGCTCGGACGTATGGAATTGAAGGAGGCCAAAACACGGCACGTATGGTCAAAACAAAGGGTCAATAATAAATATGTCTTCTTAAAAGAGGCGACCTCTTGTAAATATGGATTTGAAGATAATTGGAATAAAAGATAATTTCGTTAAGAATCCAAAAATGAAATTAGTTTAAAGATTTTTCAGAAAATGTGGCTCATACACATGGAACCTTGGACCCCAAAAACAAAATCCCTTTTGGTTAAAATAAGGAACTATAGGGAGGGACAGTAAATATAGAAATTTGTATTTCTGTCGTTACAATAGTAATCCATCTTGAGGTATTTGTTTCAACAGCCTTTTTTTCACAAATTTCGCGTGAGTTGTGTTCAACTTTATTTTTCAGTATTGTTTGCCATTTCATTATGGAAAGACTTACACCGAAACAAGGTCTCAAAATTGTGCAACTGTATAGTGGAAATGAGCGTTGTGTTTTCTACCACAATTTTGTTCAGTGATGAGGCACATTTCTGGCTCAACGACAACGTCAGTAAACATAATTGTCGCATTTTGGCTGAAGAGCAACCATAAGAGGTCCAAGAGGTGCCATTATACCCAGAAAAAACCACGGTCTGGTGCGGTGGAATAATCGGTCCATATTTTTTCAAAAATGATGATGGTCGGAACGTAATCGTGAATGGAGCTCGCTGCCGCGCCTTGATATCAGACTTTTTGTTTCCTGAAATTAAAGCCCGTAATCTTGACCTTTGTATTTAACAGGAAGGATCCACTGCTCAAGCAATGTATCTATTAAGAGGTCATTACAAAGAGCAGTCAATTTCACGTTTTGGACCGGTGAGTTGGCCGCTTAGATCGTGTAATTCTCACAGTTATAGACTTTTTTCTTTGGGGCTACGCAAAGTCCAAATTCTATGCTGACAAACCAGCTACGATTTAGGTTTTGATAGCTAACATTACGCGTGTCATTAAAGCTATACCGGTCAAAATGCTCGAACAAGTCATCCAAAATTGGACCCCAGAATGGACACCCTGAGGCGTAGTTGCGGCCAACATTTAGAGAAAATTATATTTAAAAAACAAATGGCAGAAAATGTCCTTTCGAAAGAACCACAAATATTCCACATTTTATTTGATTTTTTGGTTTTTTTATTTTAAAAAAAATACCTTTAGATTAATCACCCTATATATATAAAGATTCGGCCTTGCCGCAATAATTGACGTGTTTACTTCTTATATATAATTCACATAATTTTTATTTTATTTTACAGAATTGAACATGGCAAAACGATGGCAAAAAATCATATAACGGTACAGTCGGACAGGGCCAACAGTGTGATACCCTACATTTCTCTGGTGTGCAGAAGACTTATCGCCTCCGTAAGGAATTTGACCACGAATGGATTATATATGGCTTATGAAGCGGTAAAATTGGACCTAAGTAGGAGGAAAACCCGAAAAATCTGATATTGATATGGTCTTCGCTCTCTTCCACTAAATCGGCAAATATTTGTTTTTATACCTAATGGTAATAGGGATCTTTTATGAAGCTAAATAAAAACATGGACAGATAAGGTCCTATTTTACCAGGGTTAACAATGAGTTGCAAAGCACCCAATATCATGGATGCAAACCGAACCCGAACCGGCTTTGATCAGAAACATATCATATTTTTTGACTGTGAACCGAACCCCAGTCAGTAAACAAATTTCAAACCGCAAAATAGTCCAAAAAAGGGTTTTTGTTCACAAATGAAAAAAATCGGTACATTTGTTCATAAACAATCAACACTTACGTAATATTTAATAAATGTACTTAAATTTTTGTTAGTTTTATCTAAAAATAAAGTTTTTGTTTTGAATAAAAATAAATTAAATCAAAAAATAGTTTTGTTCCCATGATTTTGAACCAATATTGAACCGAACCAGAACCACGGCTCAAAAGCACCTAAACCGATTTTAAAAAACAAACCAACGGTTCAGATCTGGTCTGAACCACTGAACCGAAGCAACTTGAATTCTGAAATGGTTTCCATCCCTCACAATATGCCTTTTATGAGCATGATCCAATAAAAACGGGATTTAAATCAAGAGCGGCCTTTGCATGAGGACTATAGGAACAAGTTTGGATTTTACATATGGCTTCTAGAGCGGCAGGTCCTTCAATAAGAAGGGTCCTATCGATGTAGGTATACAAAATAATGCCCAATATGATCAAATTATACCAGGGTTGGTTGTAATTTTCTCATAATGTACTATGTGCAATTTGAGTAAGGCCAGACGTCAAATGTGGCCTATAGAGCGGCAAAACCTTAGATCGCAAAGGCAAATAAAGTTTAAAGATATATTGGATCAAGATGGAATTTATTTTGTAGCTTCTAGAGCTGCTCGGCTTTTAATTCTGGGAGACTTTTGTATGGGGGATACTGGAATACATGGACCGATAAGGTCCGATTTTACCAGACTCAGTTATTGGCCACTCGTAACGTTCTAAGCGACATTTAAGCAGTCTCCTAAAACATAGAGCTGCAGGGTCTAGAAAGTATTATATCAAAGGGGCCACCATTATTTTACAATTACAGTTTAGTTTTTTTTTTAAATGACAAAATTTTTGCAAATATGTAGTACTAGGGAACACAATTCTGAGATCTGACACCTCCAGACGGCGTTAAATTGTGTCGTACACATGATTGCACAATTCTGCCGTCAGGACCTAAAGTGGATGACATATGTGAGAAAATCGACTTTTTCCACACTGACTTAGCACACTGTTGCATGGACCGCTGCCCGACTACAAACTACCTCAAATTCCTTGCGATCACATTGGACAGCCTTTTTCGATCCTCTGCACAGGCTATAGCTATCTGCGATGAGCTTAAAAGTAGAAATATAGCTATAGCTACATTTATACTTCTTCTACTAGTAGAAGATAGCTATAGCCTCTGCACAGGCTATAGCTATCTGCGATGAGCTTAAAAGTAGAAACAAGGTCCTCAAGTCGGCTGTACTTGGGGAGCCGACAAAGAAATCTTGTTGACCTCCTAAAAAGCAATAGGTCGGTCTGTAGCGAACAACGCATCGCCGGCGTGGCTGGCGAACGTGAGTACGACGCAGTGAAAGAAAATTAAGACCTGCCAGATTGCCGTCCTGAGAACATCCTTATATATTCTAGATAGTCACATGAGCAAACAAAGGTCGTTGCTTGTGGTCTAAGCAGCGTCTGCTTGGGTGTCTTCGCAGTAGTCATCCCAATCACCATCTAATGGGCAGGATGTCTCCGCCCACGCAGATCAGGTATTACCTACATGATCTAGAGAGAGATGTCTAGCGACACACGAGAGAACCTTTAGATCATCGAAACTAGCAGGCAGGTCTCAACGACATTTACGCTGATAAAGTCGCAGCGACAGTAACCAGCTATAGTGTAAATGTAATGCTTGGGATCTCTCCCGAAGATTTCACCAGAGGAGAAGACGCTAACTCGGCAGAAGCGTGAGATCTGGATGGTGCAGCCGCCTGAGTTCGTATTGAGCGCGAATTAATGGCAACTTTCCGGACGCCCGTCCCGCTTGCCATCAGGAACGTGCTGCACCTCTTCAACTTTCCAGCCAAGCTTACTCAGCTGACCCCTAGGTCTCTTTGGACGCAGCCAGTTCAAATGACGCGTTTTCTTCACCTGGATGTTGAAGCAGAACCCCCACAGATGAACAAAATTTCCAATACTACATATATTGTTGTTACAACAGCAACATTATCGACTTAATACAAGAGTATGTTCAAGTCCCCATGGAAAATTCGCTAAGTTGATGTTTGCAAAAGACTAAGTGAGTGAGCGCAATAACACATTGACAGGCACGGGTTATTCTGTACTCTCTCACGGGCTGCCTAGATGTTTTTGACAGTGTCAAATCTTGTTTGACTTCGGCATGCAGTTGTTTACTGAACCAGTCGAAATGAATGTGGTTAACAAATGGTAAATTGTCCACTGGGAAGGACCACCATTCAAACTGTAAGTATTTTAATACTAAGACCTATTAACAAATACACAGGAAACTTCACTCATATAAATGAACTGTGCATGATTTATTTTTCTGATAGGGACATATTAACCGTGTTATTTTCAGGTAACTAGCTTAGTTACCATAATAGTAGCCTGGCAATGAAATTGAGAGTAATATGGCAACAATGTTTCTTTTTGTATGCACCAAAAAGAATTGAACAACAAAGGGTTCATTGGCGAATTCGTCAAAAGCAGACAACAAAAAACTATAAATGGTAATTGAATAAATATTAAAAATTCAATGAATTGATTTAGTGCTACACTTTTGCTTTGAAAAAATTTGTTTGCGTTCCTAGATTCTCTTTGTATACACCAAAGAGAATTGAACAACAAGAGAGTTCATCGACGAATTCGTCAAACTATAACTTGTAATAAAAATATAATAATAAATAAAATTGATAAGTTATTTAAGTGCTACACTTTTGCTTTGTAATGTCTAAAATATTTTTGAAGTAGCAGTTTGAGTTTCTCGTGCAAATGAACTTCGTGTGCATCGATGGCAATCCCTGATTTTACTAGAAGTATACATAACAATAAACATGTGTTTATATAACAGATTTAACTTTTTGTTGAAAAATTAAGAATGGTAACTTTTTTATCGTTGCTTTAGCGACTTAAGGCCAACTCGCTTGCTAAGAGAGTAGCAAATGCTAGTTATCTCAAATGAACACAGCTATTCTGTAAAGCCGGCTCCGATAAGCAAATTCATTTTGTAGAAAAGTTTAAATTTGTAGCTTAAAGATTATTCACTAAAATAAATGTTATAATTTCCGACACACAGAATTCAACGTGAGTTGCACAAGGGTTGCTATATATTTCCGGCCTAAGCAACACTAAGTGTTGCCTGGCACCATCTGACATTTCCATTAGAAAGTTTGACATTTTTTAGCTTAAACGTACTCAGAACGTTTTGACGTACGACCATAATTTGTTTTGTTTACAGTGACTTGAAAATATCAATTTGGCAAAAAAAAAATGGAATTAACTCGAGAACATTTTCGTGAGATCATTTTTCACAACTTTCGACGTCGATTATCACGACAAGAGTGCATCGAAGAACTTCAATCTTTGTATGGCGATGAAGCACCACCCTATAGCACTGTGAAAAACTAGTTTACTGAATTCAATAGTGACCACTCAATGACGAAGGTCGCCCAAAAACGGCCGTTGTGCCAGAGAACATTGATGCCGTGCGTGAGTGAACTGATAATGCAAGATCGTCATGTGATATACCGTGAGATAGAGGCATCCTTGTGCATTTCTTCCACCAGCATACATTCGACACTACATGAACACCTGGCCGTAAAAAAGGTTTGTTCTCGTTGGATTCCGCACAATTTGACAATCGCTCAAAAAAAGGCTCGTGTTGATGGATGCAAAGAAATTTTGAATAAAATACGATCGCGGTGCATCAAAAAACGATTATAAGATCGTCACAGGTGACGAATCATAGATCTATGCGTATGAGCCTGAAACAAAACAGCAATCGACCGTCCGGGTCTTCGAAGACGAGCCAAATCTAACGAAAGTTGTTCGTGTAAGAAGCACTTCGAAGCAAATGGTCGCCTGTTTCTTCGGCAAAACTGGTCATGTGGCGACTGTTTCGCTTGAGCAACGTAGAACGGTCAATTCTGACTGGCATACCAAAATTTGTTTGCCTGAAGTCTTCGGAGAAATTTGAAAAACGAACAAGAGAGGACAAATCATTGTGCACCGTGACAATGCGAGCTCTCACACATCGGCTCAAACCAGCGCCTTTTTGACCGGCCAAAACGTCGAATTGATGAGTCAGCCGCCGTACAGCCCTGACTTCTTTTTATTCCCGCACATCAAGAAAAAAATGCGTGGTCAACGATTTTCGTCGCCAGAAGATGCTGTTGAAGCGTTCAAAAGCCATGCTTTGGATCGGAGTGGAAAAATTGCTTCGACAATTGGTTTCAGCGCATGCAAAAGTGTATAAATCATGCTGGAGAATACTTTGAAAAACAATTAAACCATTTTTGATGATAAATATTCGCATTTTCATTATTAGGTCCGAAATATATATAGCAGCCCTCGTATGTGAATATTTTAAAAGCTAAAGCAAATAGTATTTTTTCTCTACGAAAAATTTCGATTAAATACTTCATTGCCTACGAATCTAATTAAGGTAAAAACGGGAAATTTCTCCCAAATCAGCGAGCGGTGCACTCATAAAATCTTACATACTCACAGACCAGTTTGATGCCGGTTATTAATGCGTTTAATAGGCAAGCGCCTATAATTATTACGCGCCTAGCTCTGTCAGCTGTCGTGCGTACTACGATATATATAAGTACATGTCACCTTGCCCTGTCTTGTAACTGATTTGAAGGTTTGCGTCAAAAGAAGATAATAATATTTTTATTGGAAGCTAAGTGATATAAATCATGCGTATATGTTTTTGCAGACGATTATTTACTCAGGTAGTTGGATTTGAGTGATTCCAATAACATGTTGTTATCAGTACATTTTATTTTTAATGATTATGATTACAAATGTTGTTGCGATTTATTTTGGAAAGGATATATGTTTAAAGTATAAACAATATGGAATCCTAATTCTATAAACTGAATCCTGAGAATATTCTTATTTGAAGGCCGCATCGGGTATCTCTTTCTTTTGGCACAAATGTACAAATATCTCCAACGCTTTCGGAAACTTCCAATCAGCTTCCTCTAAACATCTGAAATAATCATTGAATATGAGAGAGTTTTGAACTATAAGTTGGGATTATTGCAAAAACATTTGTATTACCTAGTACACCATATAGACTTTAGGCAAGTGGCTTCCTGAAACATAACCAATAAAGCCTCCTTGTCGGCCACCGTTATTTCGTCCTTCTTATCAGGGACAATATTTTTGAAATATTTGAAGGCAATTTTCGTTTGTGTCGAAGTTGGATTCGATACACTGTATTGATCATTGATTATTCGGTATAGAGTAGCACATTTTAGGGAACCCTGTCAAAAATAAATGAAGTTTATTAAGGACAAACACAAGTTTATTATTCGTATCGAAATCTACAGTAGAAGCCAAATAGCCTGAGTAACCTTGATAACAAAGTTAAATTTATTACTTGGCTTGCTTTCATAAATCACGCACGGTAAGTCCACATTGATTCATGATCCATTTGTGATATCCAAATGAAAATGTAGATTTCAATCTCATTATCGCATTCGATCTTACCGATTTACGTTTAACTGCTTTTAAAACGAATGTTCGCGTAAACGCCATTAGAATATCGGTCTCGACAATACTAGGAGCCTGATCCAAATAGACGCCATTAACGGTGAGCACAATCATGTTTTCCTTGAAGTCGAACAAGACAAAAGTATATTTTTTAATATTTCACCAGAAACTGAACTTTTTTCTTAAACACAAATCGTGGCCTTTTCGAAACGTAACCAAACTGTACACTCATTTCGTAGGCACCATATATACTTATAGAAACTTAAAATGTATACCTTTTACTAGGTATAGTAAAAATATGGCTCCTTTCGGGAGTTATTTGAAGTTTTGCAGTGGTTCCAGTAAAACACAATAAATATAGAATTTCTTTGTGGAATACAAATGTAAAAAAATGTCCTAAGTTAATTTCAATTAAAATATAATTATTTCATTATAATTAAAGATCCTAAGTTTATTTCTCAACCTAAGATGAGCTGTTCTTATTCTTAGGCGACCCCCTCTTATTTGGAAGAACCCTTGGTTACAAATCGGTTAGGCAAATTTCCACATTTGCCCCCGAAAATCAATAAACTTTTACCACCTCTACAGAGACTCCACATTGATAGCCATCTGTCGGATTCAAGCTAGGTCGGAGTGTAGAGGATGCCAGAATGTATGTCAAGAGTTGTGTGAATAGTCCTAGTCCTGCTATGTACCTTATGCTGTTGTTGTAGCGGCAAATGTGTGCCGGGTGACAGCTCTTGTCCGAAGAATTGCTCTTCAGTTCAATCCGGTCCATAGAACCGAATGTTGTGTGATTGGAAGCCTTTGGTTATCTTAGCTGGAGCAGTGTGCTTGCTCGGTTGATAGAGGTAGGCAGTCAGGAAATTGGACTCTGAAGGAGCTACTTCTGTGTTCTTGTCCACGGTTGTCCGCAGTGCTCCATATCTGGTCCCTTTGATTGGAACCTCATGATGGGGTCAATTTTGCAAGGTGGCTGTCTATGTCGATGATTTGCTCACCCTTGTTGAGTCTTAGGCTCGTTCTGCGGTGGAAAAGCTGGGCTCCAGGATGATTGATATTGTTAGTGCTTGGGATTTACATGTTGGTCATGAGGTGGCAAGGGACAAGTCTGTGACAATGTTGCTGAAATCCACAATGTTACAGAACCGGCATCCCATTATTAGGTTTTATAGAGTGGGCCTTGCCTACAAGACAAATCAAGTACTCGTACCATAGCATAATGATGAAAGGATTTATTTTCTTCCTCAAACAGTCGGCTTGCGTGAAAAGATTTCTTCCTCATACTGTCCGCTTGCGTAAGGAGTTAACCTGCGATGTAGTACAACTACGCCGAATTCTGGTGTTATGAGAAGTAGCTCCTCTTTATCTGAAATTAATTCTTGGCGCGGTATTGCTTTCAAGTTTATGAGAAGGTTGACAATACTTCCTAATAATAAGGTGATAGAGGGTGTGGAGCCGATCAGGAACTTAAAGCGTGATTTTCTTCAGACATTGATTGTGCTCCAGAGAAAAAAGTCAGGTGACTTACAGGTTCATCCGTGTGTAAGTTTTGTCGGAATTAATTTAGATTCTGCCTCTAGTTGGATTTCTTGCTGACCAGCCATGAGTCCTATAATGCTTTTTTGTATATGAGAAAACTGAGCGATAGTCACTCGAGGACTGGCTGTATGTCTTGTGCAAATGCTCACTTTATGAGGTAATACTGATCCTGAACCCCATGGGCGTTGTTTCTTCTGATGGTCAGTGGGGTGTTCTCAACTACCGCATGCCAAGCTAGGCCTTTTTAAGGCGTCGTGTTTATCGTCGATTGGTTGCGCGCTACCGTTACCGACGGTGTGTTCTTTTTAACGTGTGGTTACTGCTGCTACCAGTACTGTGATTCTATGAGACTAAAACTGGTAGTACCAATCCTGACCAGAGGTAATCTGGAAACACGGATGACGAGGAGTAAACTGATTTTCCAAAAATCTCACACTGTTATTATAAAGCCCTAGGTTTTGTTGTCAATTTGGACGGACACAGCCCTAATACAATGTTGCCGTTCACCGTCATCGAACGGAAGAAGTAGACCTTGCTCGTAGACCGCGGGTGACGAAAAATATTGGGGTTTTCTCAAAACCTGACCCTGTCATTTTAGACTTTTGGGTCCTGTTGTAGATTTGGTCGGACACAGTCAATAGACGGTTGCCGTTCACCGTCGTCGAACGGAAGAGGAATACGAGGGTTGCTACATATATTTCTGGCCTAGGCAACACTAAGTGTTTCCTGGCGCCATCTGACATTTCCATTGCAAAGTTTGACATTTTGCAGCATAAACGTACTCAGAACGTTTTGACGAACGACCATCATTTGTGTTGTTTACAGTGGCTTAAAAAATCAATCTGGCAAAAAAATGGAATTAACTAGTGAACATTTTCGTGCACTCGTTTTTCACAACTTTCGACGTGGATTATCACGACAAGAGTGCATCGATGAACTTTAATCTTTGTATGATGAATTTAATCGTGGCCGACGCTCGCTCAAGGACGAAGGTCGTGAAGGTCTTCCAAAATCGGCTGTTGTGCCAGAGAACATTGATGCCGTGTATGAACTGATAATGCAAGATTGTCATGTGACATACCGTGAGAAAGAGGCATCCTTGGGCATTTCTTCCACCAGCATAAATTCGATATTGCATGAACACCTGGCCGTAAAAAAGGGGTGTCTTCGTTGAATCCCGCACAATTTGACAATCGCTCAAAAAAAAGGCTCGTGTCGATTGGTGCAAAGAAATTTTTAAAAAAAGATGATCGCGGTGCTTTAAAAGACGTTTATAAGATCGTCACAGATGACGAATCATGGATCTATGCGTATTAGCCCGAAACAAAACAGCAATGTGTGGGTCTTCGAAGACGAGCCAAATCCAACGAAAGTTGTTCGTAGAAAAAGCACTTCGAAGCAAATAGTGGCCTGTTTTTTCGGCAAAACTAGTCATGTGGCGACTGTTCTCATTGAGCAACGTAGGACGGTCAATTCTGAGTGGTACACCACAATTTGTTTGCCTGAAGTCTTCGGAGAAATTCAAAAAACGAACAAGAGAAGGCAAATCATTGTGCACCATAACAATGCGAGCTCTCACAAATCGGCCAGCGCCTTTTTGACCGGCCAAAACGTCAAATTGATTGGTCATCCGCCGTACAGCCATGACTGGGCACCCAATGACTTCTTTTTATTCCTGCACATCAAGAAAAAATGTGTGGTCAACTATTCTCGTCGCCAGAAGATGCTGTTGAAGCGTTCAAAACCCATGTTTTGGAGGTGTCTCAATCGGAGTGGAAAAAGTGCTTCGACAATTGGTTTGAGTTTGAATACTTTGAAAAAAAATAAAACCATTTTTGATGATAACTATTCACATTTTCATTATTACGCCAGAAATATATATAGCAGCTCTAGCAAGTGGATTGTAGAGCAAAAGACTTTAAATTGGTTGAACATATGCGTGGGAGTAATTTCTAAATCTGAACCGATTTTCTGTAATTTCAATAACTTCCATACTTGGTTCAAAAAACTGTCAAACTTCATCAAGATTAGAATATGTAGCAGCTAAAGCTAAAAACATAAAATCAGATGAACATATATAAATCTAAAAGTTTTTTTTTTAATTTCATCCTTCTTTGCCGAAAAACTTGCTATAGCCAAGTTTCATCAATATTAGAAGTTATATGTGGATTCTAGAGCTGAAAACATTTAGTCGGTTAAACATTTGTGTGTGGGAGCTACGAGTATATCTTCATCTGAACCGGTTTTTTTCAATAGTGTCAATCGTTGGCCCCAAAAAGCTTACTTCTGCCAAATTTCGTGAAGATCGGACAAGAATTGCGACCTGTAGTTTGATAAAAAAAAAAAACTTAAGATGGACAGCAGACTGATATCAATAAGTAGAATCAGCTGGCGTTTAAATGTCGGTCGGTACTTTTAAAGGTGGGTCTAGTTTAAATATTGTTGGGAGTTACAAACATTAGCCATAAACTTTAAATACCCAGTTTCTCAGAGTGATGCAGGTTAGAAAAACAAAAATAATAAGGCCGACGGCTCTCTATGGCCTAAACTAAACAGGAATAGAGCCAAAGTAAAGTTCGCGTTTATACAAAAGTCATACCAGAAAATACCAGGTTCAGTCAAATATTGCCGCTTATGAGAGGATGAGGCAGAGATTGAGACAGTGAAACACCTATTCCCATATAAACAAGTAAAAACGCCCTTAAGTTCGGCCGTCATTAACATCCGATATACCCTCTACCGAGGATTCGCTACTAAAAGAACAGAAACAGAAAAAGTAATTATCATATTTGTGGTCCCTATAGTCGCTTGTTTTGACCAAACTGTGTGTAATTGAGGTTCCATGGGTACTAGACACACATTTCGACCATTTTGAGAATAATACCATCTTTGTATAAGTAGAGAAATTTTCTTTAATTTGAGTACCTACAATTCCATAGGACGTTTTTAGGCGCCTAGGGTCCACAAGTCCGACCGCAATCTCAGCCATTTCCAATAAGTGTAAGCAAAATTTTAAAAATTGGTGCATAATTCGAAATATAATAAAATTTTATTAACATATATTTGCACATTTTTTAGTAAACTTTTCTTAGACCCTTCTTGGACTACAAGACCCAAAAGCAACCATGAGTATTAGGTGCGTCTCAAATCACGTTCCCTACTTAAATCATGGTGCGAACGAATTGTGATATGTTGATAAAATACTTAAAAAGGTCAATTGTTTTTGTTTCATCAGGGACAATTTCCTCCATTTACAATCCCAAATAGCTAATGACTATCAGTTATTAAGTGCAAAATTTCAGAATTACACTTATTTCGTTGGACCCCTATCGAACTTTCAACAAGACCACGGAAGGGCGATCATAGCTAGCTCCTTATTTACGACGATCAATATAATATATTTATTTTATAGATTGTATACTTCGTCTACTTATGAACAACTGTTGGGTATATACTAGTCCCTTCAGAAAAACATCTTTGTATCTAAGCGGGTACCATCCGCATGATTTAGAACACAAACTTTTATTAGCAAATTAATAGGTTAACCAACTTTGGTAAAAAATGTCTTCTAATAACGTATAGGGCAGTCTAACACTCACACCCTTTGAGGACCACAGGGTTGAGGTATATATTTTAAAATCTAAGTTTGGCGCGGGTACAACGATTTCTCACATAACTTAATCAGATGCACCATATACAAGACAAATTATTATCAATTTAAATAAAATATTCTTTTCAGTTCATATTGTTTATCAGAAATAGGTTGCTATCATAATCATGAAGGCATATTTTCCTTGGGACGCTGCTCTATTATTTAAGAAATGTAATGTGTAGTGTGTGCGACTCACATTACAAAACCGGGTTATATAGTCTACAGTCATGTAATAGCTTCTATAAAAAACAATAGTCATTTCGGGATGGCGTTAACAGTAGATGCCAATCAGTAAGTTAAGAATTATGACTATATCACATTGATTATGAGATGAAAATTCGCGTTTGTTTTCTTAATGAGAATGCAGAGGTATCGGGATTTTGACCAACTATTTGCCTAACTAAAAGGAATATTTTTTACTCGACACTACTAGGATAATACAATTTGTATTTCCTGTAGCATCTGTACAAGAACTAAGTTAAAAAATATTGTTTCTTTCTTACCTTGAAAATAGTGCAATCCGTGCAAAAGCTTAACAAGTCAAAGGTAACGGGAGGTAGATCCATGAAGACGCGCATTATTTCTTTAGGTCCCACATGGCTGGTCGAACGAATTTCGTCGTAATCATAAAATTGCTTAAGATTACGTGAATGTTGAGTATACTTGGAGATTCGTTTCATGTTTTGAGGTGTTATTTTGGCAACATTATAATTGCAGGTCATAGATAAAATCGATTTTGGATGATACAATTCTGCAATAAAAATATAATTAACTTAAAATAAATATTAAAAATTAAAATATATAATATAAATACCTTTTAAGCCCGCTCTATCATTTTCGAAAGCACAAAAATAACGTGTCACAAATTCCTCAACAAAATCATAGCCAGCAACATCACACAAGAAATTCTTGGATGAAGTTAAATTGTCTTTGCCGGTGATTTCAATACCGTCCTAAAATTAAATTTACTACACATTCTTGTTTACTTAAACCGTTGCAAAGGGCTTACCAATTTGGTAAGATCCGAAAAATGTCTCTTTACTGCTTTTATATATTCTCCGGCAAATGTGTATTGATTACACAAGGGATTACCATCAAGTCTTAGACATGTTATGCTCAATACCGATAGTTCTTTCACATCGTCCAGCGAATGTATCCAATTGTTACCCAAGTCAATGGCTTTCAAATTGCTCATCATTGCCAGAATTTTGGGATAATTCACACTCACGATTTTGTTATGGGCCAAACGTATTTCATGGCAAGTCGAAAGGAATTTTCGCGAAGCCTGCATCAAAACGCGCGAGAGTATCTTCGGTGAACTGAGATTAACGACAATATTTTCCAAACCTAAAAGTAGGCAGCGTACATTTTACTGTGATAAAATGATACAAATTGTCTGTAAAAAAAGGTACCTTCGATGGCCTGAAAATTATCTAAATTAAGCATTCGATCCATGGCACTAAAACGCCGATTCAACGCTTTTTCTATGCACTCCATGGGCTCAAGTTGGCCCTTCTTAAAGGGACTTATATTCATACGTATGTAATACACCACGGTTGTGTCCATCACCAGCTGGGGCGAGAAATCTGTGGTGGTTTCTGTAGGTGGCGGTGGTGCCACCAAACGCGGTATCTTAATTTCCAGATTACAGTTCTCTACCAAATGTTTGATTTGATCATAACATTGACGTACCAGAAATTGATGCTCCTCCGCCGTATACTATAGAAAAAGGAAGCATTTAAAAACTACCAAAAGATAGAAATGTTCACACTCTACCTTATAATAGCATGGATAAATATCACTTAGAGTGGGTGAAACAGTTAAAAAGAAATAGTCCATTATTTCCTCTTTGTTGTACGTTTGATCGGCATCGGGTATCTAAAAAGATGAAAAATATATATATATATAAGTACCTACATATAGTATTAATCCACCTGAACTACTATTTAAATCCTACCATAATTGCATGCCAATCAGAGCTATGCTCGAAGTTCTTGACGTCCGCTTTGTTGGACCAATCAATACGATAACCGCCTGACTGACCTTCTGCACTACTGCTGACAGGCCTATAATCTTTGGATAGATTTTCCGTTGGTATTCCGTCCTACAAATAGTAAAGATGTTTTAGCTAGATCGTATATAACAAGTGAAGATTACTTACAAGCTGTTTGAAGTTTTTTAAAATAGGTCGCAGACATTCAGGATAGTTTGGAGACTTTGTTATAGGGTTACCCAACAACTTAAGCTCGTCGGCTTTAACGGATTCCAAATCTCGGTTTAGACGTACATATGATTGTATCTGTAAATTAAAAGGATATTGTATTTTTTGAAAAGGAAACTGTTACAATTGATGGCGTTATATATATTCAGGGCTGGCTTTATTCTTCTTGGACATAGAAAAAACAATGTTAAAAATTTAGAAAACATAAATTTATGAAAATGACAATTTTTTTACTGACTAACACTCAGGGGATTTCCCCTATTATGCAGTGCATTGCGTTGGTGAGTGGAAAGTAAGGGATCAGAGGAGGGAAAGAGGGAGTAATGTTAATTTACATTTGGCTAGAATTTCTGGATGTCGTAATTGTTGGGAAATACATTTGCCGCAAGGCGATTCCACATACGGACAGTACGGGCAAAAAACGAATTCGATCTGTTGTGTATAGTGCGGTCAACTGGCCAATCGATAACAAACGGGTGTGAATTCCTGCAAAATCGCGTATTCCTAGCGAACATCCTGGCGTCAGGAAAAGGTCGAAGGATGTCAGTGGAGCACACACCATGGAAGTACAGATAGAACAGCAACACACATCCCACATTCCGACGATGCTCGAGGGAGACAATTGAGTAGGATACCTATCAGCACCATCGCTCTTCTTTGAACACGGTCAAGTAGCTCCAAGGATGATTTTGGAGCACCTGCCTATATATGGGAGTTGTATTCCATCTTAGGCCTGATATAGGTCGTATAGATGTTGAAAAGATCAGAAGGAGTAAAATATACCGCTTTAGAAAGCCTATATACTTGAGTGCTTCTTTCGACAATTCGAATACATGTCTCGCCCACCGAGCGTCACATTGTATTTTCTTGCCCAGAACATCAAGAGCATCTGATTGTTCAACATCCATACCATCGATAGATATTGACGACATTGTTAGGTCAGCGAATCGCTTGTGAGACAACAAGCAGCAAAATCATATTAATAATAATGATATTTTTAAAATCTGGGCAAATTAAAATTCCGTCGTAGGGGTCCAAAACTCCCTTACAGCACCACAAGTGCAGGGTATATATATAATATACTTTTCCATGCCCGACTTTACTAGTTTTTATCTAATGTTTTGACGAATAATAAAAATACGTTCTGGGTATGTCGTCATTCAAGTCGAGTCCTTATGATTTGTCTAGATTTTAAAAAATATGCAATCCCTTTGCCTAATGATTGAGGCCCTAAAGAAACACATCAAACCCAAACTGTTAAAAAAAAAAAACACACCACAAATATAAACGTAGTTATAGATACTCACATTATTATCTCTCAAGTCCAACAGGGAAAATTCCACCCCGGCGAACAGTTTAAACGGCGACATTGAATTAATGCCATTGTCCCGCAATATTATGCCATTGATGGTGCGAAAGCGTTCATCGTTACGATATACCAACTCGAATACACGCCCCAGAACACTGCGATTACCCAAATTCACGAGCACATCAAATAGTTCACTATTCTGACCGAAACGTGATAAATTCAGTAGACAATCTTCGCCATTTAGGCTTTCCATTCGGTCGTACAGCTTATTTAAGGTTTTGGATATTTGATTAATTGGAGAGATTTGGCCATACTTAAATTCGGCCACGTTTAATTGCACCTGAAGGTGTACGGTTTCGCCATTTGACATGAGAATACGAAGATTTTGAGCAAAGAGTTTGTCCAAGGCCGGTTGGCATTGACGCACTAAGAAACGATCTTCATAACGGCCACGCTGGAAAAGAAACAGGAAACAATGTTAATATTTTTTAAACAAATTTTAGTGATGTTGTGAAGTGGCAATTTAAAAAAAGGTTTGACAGTTTGACAAAAAATTTAAGCCAACAGAAAAAGTAACGAAAATCTTACTGTTGATATAAAAGACATAATCGTAGTGAAACCAGATTTTAAACTGCGAAAAAAAGAAACTCCCCAAAGCCTTTTTTCCCAATCGGTATGACCAAAGAGAGCAACATGGATTTTGAGTAAAATATCATTTTATTCCCTGCACCACACTGTAGTATAGGGTTTTTTGATTTAGTGCTAATGTTTGAACACCTTTAACGAATGGAATCGAAATCACTATCCGATTCCATTGAGCGATGGCTGTCCGTCTTTTTATAGTAATAATCAAAGTATAGGTTGCAATTTTGTAACGATAACGATTAATGTTGGTTAATTTTTGAAGTATTGTCCAAGGGCGCTCCCTATTCGAATTGGTCAGATATTTCCCGATTTCGGTACCTACAGCCATAAAACCACATGTTACCATTGACTCCGACCAAATTTCGCAAATAGCGTGACGAACGTTCAACACCTGTTACTGTTGAAATTGGACCATGTCGGTCCATTTTTTGTAATAGCCGCCAACACATAAAATTCCTTCCCGACTTGAGAACCTGCAGCTCTAGAAGCAACAAGTTTTACCTGACTACGAACTAAATATTGCATGGTACGTTATAAGCAAGCAATAATTAACTCTGGTGGAATTTATAGGTTCATATTTTTGTATAGCCCCCTTACAAGTCTTTCCGGTTTTCTGATCCTGAAGCTTTAGAAACCCCATATTACATCCGATTACAAACAAGTTTAACATGGAGCGTAACGAGCAAACAAAGCCCATCTCTGGTATAATGAGACCATATCGGTCCTTTTTCTTAAATAGCCGCGACACGAAGGTCCCTCGGGATTTAAGGTTCTGCAGCTCTGGAAGCAACGGTGTGCCGGGGCCCTTGGCCAAAGAAGTGCTCTTTGGGTCAATCCGGTCCATAGAATCGGCTGTTGTGAGGTCGATGATAATTATTTCTGGTGAAACTGACCAATATCTATGTCGATGTTTTTATACAGAGCGACCATTACCGAATTATAATGAAATTAGACCAAATAAGTGCATGTTTTCGAATAGCCCTCACACAAAGGTCCCTTGCTATGTTAGCGGTATGAGCGACAGTTGATATAGCCCCCATACAAATAGCGTTTCCGATTTGGCGTCCTCCGCTTTACAGGAAACATTATTAATTTCATCTAGGTCAAATAAAACATAGTGCGTTAAGTGCCACTTTCAACTACACGTAGTGAAATTATGCCATATCAGTCAATTTTTCCAGTTATGTGTAAAATAAATATGTCACTTTTGTTTTAAAAGTCACAAATTAAGTCTGACTTGCTCAACGTCCAGACAAAGTCGGGGAATCTTTTAAATATAAAACTTAGAATCGTCCCATCGCTACTACAGCGATAAAAAGGTTCCGTATTTTGGACACTTTCGGCCCAAGCGTCTGTCCCTAATCTCAGCCAAAGCTAAAAAATACTCTATGTTTGGATGGGTGGCAAAATTTGCTTTAATTTGAGATCCCAAATTACCATATTGACTAATAACCACCCGTATTGACCATGCGGGACTTTTATTGGGCCACATGAGCCAAATTATCACAGTCCGTCCACAAAAATTATGATATGCTAGATAATTCCTCAAAAGTGTACTTTTTGGCGAGGTACCTTTAGCCCTTTCCGACCGTGTACGCACAATTGTGCGGGTAAGTTTAAGTCTCTATAATTTCTTTAATATATGACGTACTGCGATAAGAGCGGCAAAAAAATAATTGTGTATGCTCTCTCTTTGTCTAAGAATGTGAAGAACCGTTATAAATATTTGTTTTTCATATTAATTTTGTAGTTTCAGCAGTGTACTTTGCGCATTTGTAAAAATGAGTGGAAGAGGTAAGTTTGCAAATAAATTAAAATTATTTAAATTGTGGAATATTTCATCAAACAAGTGTTTTCAATAAGAAAACATATTAAATATTGTATGCAAACAGTAACTTCGTGATTATTTTGTGTTTTTTGATATTTTTACGTCAAATTTGTTTGAAGTGCTACAATTGTGCGTGTTAGGCCATTATTCTATAAATAAATTAACTTTTATTGTTCTTTTTCTTAGGTGGACTAACTGAAGACGCTATCTTAGCTGAACTTTTAAATTCGGATTTGGAAGACTTTAGTAGTGATGATGAGTGTGCGGATGCCACTTGGGAGTTACCCGTTGCAACAAATAATTTGGCAGACCAGGAAATCGACAATGAAGACGAGGTAAATGCTGTTTTAGAGACACCAGCAGATGAAGGTCACACTACCAATCTTCGTGTTATTTGGGAAAAAAGACCGTTTGAGATTCTGTTGGAAAGCAGCTCTTGTGAAACTGTGGACACAAACACACCTATAAAGTCCCCTTATGATTATTTTTCCGTATATTTCAATGATGAGTTTTTTGAAAAAGTAACGGAGTACACAAACAGGTACCATCTTATCGAGAAGGGGAGCATTAAAGTGCTGGGAGCATCAGTAGGTGAAATGAAAATTTTTTTTGGTATCGTCCTTGCGATGGGCTGCATTCGTTATCCAAGGATACGCATGTACTGGGAGAAAGCCACAAGACTCCCTATTGTAGCTGATACTATGAGTCGTGATCGATTCTTGCTCTTGCGCATGTGTCTACGTGTGGTGGACAACAATGAAGTAACAGATGCAGAGAAACAATCAAACGTGTTTTGGAAAATAAATCCGCTACTTGAGCGTTTTAGATCTGCTTGTAGAAATATTCCAAGAAAGTCCAACGCTAATTACTCAATAGATGAACAAATGATACCATTTACTGGTCGGTGCCCTGTTAGACAAAGCCTCCCAAATAAACCTAGAGGAGTGGGATTAAAAAACGAAGTATTAACTACCTCTGAGGGGCTGGTCCTTGATTTTGAGATTTATCAAGGCAAGACTACACCACTTCCATGCACGAATTTAGGCATAGGACCCGGCTTTGTTTTGCGTTTGGCTGAAACACTTCCTGAAGGTTCCAAACTGTTTTGTGACCGTTATTTTACGACAATACCACTACTAAAAGCTCTGTTGGAACGTGGAATCTATGCTACTGGAACAATAATGAGGAATAGAATAAAAAACGTTCATTTCACGAATGAGAAACACATGAAAAGAGGTGACATGGAGGAATTTTGTCATAATGAAGACAATATTGTCTTCTTGCAGTGGAAGGATTTAAAGTCGGTAATTCTTGCATCTTCAGTTTACGGGTGTGGCCCAGTTGAACAAGTGAAACGTTGGGAAAAAAAGAGAAAAGGTATGTGGAAGTTCCAGCTCCTACAATAGTCAGGGAATACAACAAGTCTATGGGCGGCATTGATGTTTGCGATCAATTAATGGAATCATACAGGTCATTTTTTAAAACTCGATAATGGACTTTAAAAGTTCCTGGATGCAATACAGAGATGATTGCAAAATAAATTCCCAACCTCGAAAAAATACTCATGACTTGTTGAGTTTTAAAATGGCATTAGCTAAACAACTACTATGTATAGAAAAAAAAACAAAATATTGAATATGAAGATGAAGACGAAGATGAAGATGGAGAACCCCAGAATGTTTCCAAAAAATATCGTCCATCCGAACAACCATGCCAAGACAAGAGACTTGATGGATACAAACACTGGCCTCTTGAGCATGATTTCAAGAACGCGTACATATTGTTCAAAATGTAAAGTATATTTATGTCTAAGTAAAAAACAAAATTGTTTCGTAAAATACCACACTGAAAAATATGAATAAAAAATATTAATAATATATGAATATCAATTGTTTCAAAAAAAGATTGCTTTTTTTATTTGGAAATTAAACCGGACTGCAACAATTGTGCGTATCCTGAAAAAACAGGATACAGGATCAAACTGAACAAACTTAATAATTTAAAATGTTCTACGTACACATTAATAACAGAATTAAAAAATTTAGGAAAATCTACCACGTTGATCGGCTATAGGTCGGAAAGGGTTAGTCCGTTAAAGGAAAAAAATTTCCCCCCTCGGTTGATTTCGTCCGTTTACAATCCCAAACAGCTTATGACCATAATCCAGCATCGTGACATGGTTAGATAGTCTTAATCGTCTTTATAGGGTCTCCGATCAATATTTCGTGTTGTTGCAAACGGAATGACAAATTTTGTATACTCAACGTTGGAGGCTATAAAAATGCTTAATGCTAACCTTATAAGCATTAGGACACGTGCGAGTTGCCATTTAAAAGTCTTCCTCTGGATAGTTTTTTAGTACTACCCACAAAGCGGCTGAAGCTCATGTTCTGGGCGGCACCATCAGAGAAACAAATAAAAAAAACTTAGTCAGGCGTGGCCAACTATGAGATATCTATACCACTCTCTTATTCAGAGGATTAAACTCCTCTGTCTGGAGCTTGAGCAATGTAGGACTCAATATATTTAAAAGGTTGGTCCAACCATAATGCACGAAGTTCATTGTGAGTCTGACGCCTTAACGTTAAGTTTTTTGCCCAACTTAATTTTACATTTCTTTATTTCGGTGTTTGACAAATTCAACCGTGGAGAGAGAGGTACACAATTGAGCAGAGCGTGAAGATTGTTAAAGTCTTTTACGAAAATGGACGTTCAAATTAAAATATATTTCGTACACTCGTAGACCAAATGTGTGCACAGTGAAACAGTAACAAGCAGAATTGGCGCATTTGGGCAAATGGGAATCCACGAGTGATTGTTCCGAAGCCGAAACAAGAAGAAATAGAACGCATAAAATCGAATGTTATGGCCAAGAATTTAGCTTTATTATAAAGAGTTTGTCATTATGTTTAAAAAATGATTTCGAGAAAGTGGCCAGCGAGGCCCAATTTTCGACCACTTTTTGCAGCATTTGAGGCCGTATGTCAGCAATAACGCGCCGAATATTCTCTTCCAATCGTGTCGGACTTATCTGCGAAGACAAGCGGCTTCACACAACCCCAGAAAAAATAATCTAGCGGTGTTAACTCGCACGATCTTGGAGGCCATGCCACATGCCCACGAAGCGAGATGGTTTTCTTCAATAAATTAATTGGTTCGTTGGCAGCGCCGTTTTGTTAAAACCACAGGTCGTCCACATCAACATCCTTCAATACCGGTACTAATCATGGCTTTATAGCCATCCCCATTGACAGTAACATTATGGCCGGCCTTATTTTTGCAGAAATATGGATCAATGATTTCCTCTGCCTATAGATCATACCAAAAAGTGAATTTTTGAGGATGTAACGGCGTCTCAACAATGGCTTGTAGATTTTCGTTACTCCAAATGCGACAGTTTTGGTTGTTAACGTACCCATTCAACCAAAAGTTAGCTTCATAGCTGAACAAAATTTTCTTGTAAAAATTGGAATCGGTGGCCATCTCGTTTTGGGCCCATTCACCACGATTTACAAAAGTTGTTCCGGATTATGTCTATTCATTATGAAATGGCAAACCAAACTGAGCATAAATCAAGTGACAGCTGTCAAAAAGATCAACTCCGAAAAAAGTGTGGCCAGATTGAAAACCACACGCTAACCAAACACCCTTTATATAACAAATATTATGATAATTCTCCGAATTATTTTTGTGTTATTTACAACAAACTTCATGCGTTTTAGTTGGACCACCCTTTGGTCACAAAGTTTGAGAGTGATCGGGTATAATTTTTGGCTTCTAGCTGTAGGGAGGGACTTTTTGTGGGGCTATTCGAAAACATTAATAAATATGCTCCAATGGTACAGGACATAGGCATATGCGTTCAACGTACCATGCAAAATTTGGGAGTGATCGGATGTGATTTGTAGTTTCTAGAAAATGTGGTCCGAATAGTCCAATTTCATCAGGGTTATTTACAGGTCTCGTACAATAATCGATTGTAAGATTTGTGTTAGGGCTATTTTCATTTAGTTCATTAACAATTCCAAACAGCTTTGAGTCACCATTATGCGAAATTTAAGGATCCTAGATTGATTCGTTTGAGCGCTACGTTCTTTCAACGGACACACGGACGGACGTACAGACATACCGGATGGAAAGTCGTCTTAGAAATTTACTAGTCAATGAGTAAAAGTATTGAGTCGTTCACAGCTTATTGATTTGAGAGAAGTTTCCATTTGTTTCTTAATTCAATGCTGCGCACTTAAGTAGACTTTGGACTAACGATGCCCTCCGGCTGGTCTTAAAAAATTTCCACTCTGGGACAATTTAACAAACGAGAATTTGATGTTGGGTTGAACTTCGGTGTTTTAATATTTGAAGCCCAGAGTATGCACTTATTTGTCCGACACAAACAAAATGTGTTATTTGTAAAAAATAGTTTTATTTGAAAACCAGGAAAATATAAGCACTGCCGAAGCCGCGAAGGCAACGATTTATAAAAATTGTGTGTTTTATTATCAAAATGAATCTTACCCTATACGCCACTGGATAAAATTCTTCGCCTTCAATTGTCTCATTTAGAGCACTCAGTAATTCATTCCTGCCCTCCATACCTTGAGATCTAGCACCATGTTGGACAATAACCTGATGCCATGTGAAGCCTTGGCTCATTATTTTTGGATCATATGCCTTACATTTGGAATAGCAGACCGCATTGCCATATGAGATCTCAATACTCATATGATTTGGAAAATGAAGGACTTCATCTGAAATCAATTAAACGAAGATTGGCTATTCAATTTCTTTCATTAAATACGAAATATCCTTTAATTTCTTACCAGGACACCTTAGTGATGCCATTTATAACAAAAGATTAAAAATTAGAACTGCAAATTTACCGGCGACCAAGACTGTTTTGTTTACTCCTGCTTCTATTTAGAATCTGTCACTCACAGTGGAATGGTAGCCAGTCAACATTATGTGTGGAAATTTAAACTAAAGTGGTATTCAGACTAACGCAATTTTAATGTTACAATCGGTTTGTTAAAAATGCTGGTTGTTTTGTGAGTCAAACGGACGGTGAAAATGACTCTATACGAGTATTAGCTTTGGTCAGCGCTAATTGCTTAAATGAAGGTAATTTAGATGGACTCTAAATACATTTTGTTAAAGATTCTTGAAACGCGCAGTTTATAGAGCATCACTGAAAAAAGCAACAAAAATATTTCTCGCCTCCCAGATTCGGGAGATTATTTCGGGGAAAATAGTGAACAAGGGTCTTGGATCCTGGGGGATCTGTGGGTCTGGAAAATTATTTTCTTTTTTAAATTCAGTTAAGTTAATCTGTAGAGTAAATCTCTTTAGATGTGTCTGAAAACCACATAAATAACGAGTGGTTAAACTTTAAGGGCCAATGTTGAATGTGGACCACACCTAAACGTCAAGTTTTTTTCTGCATTTCATTTGGTATTTCTCAATTTCAGACTAATTCAATTTGAACCATGCAAAAATACACAAGCGAGCAAGGCGTTAAAGTTATTCAGGCTTATTATGAAAATGAAAATCAATTTTCGAAGAAAAATATCTTCAGTGATGAGGCACATTTTCACCTAAGTGGATTCGTCAATAAGCAGAATTGTTGCATTTGAGCGAATGATAATCCAAGAATGATTGTCGAAAAAACCACACACCCACACACTGTTTGGTGCGGTTTATGAGCTGGCGGTATCATCGGGCCTTATTTTTTTTTTCCAAAATGAGGCCGGTCAGGCAGTTAGTGTGAATGGTGTTTGCTGTCGTAAATTTTTATGGCCAAAATTGGAAGATATGGATGTGGACACCACAATTTGTTTGCTGAAGTCTTCGGAGAAATTCGAAAACCGAACAAAAGAAGACGAATCATTGTGCACCATGACAATGCGAGCACTTACACATCGGCTCAAACCATCGCCTTTTTGACCGGTCAAAACGTCGAATTGATGGGTCATCCGCTGTACAGCCCTGACTTGGCACCCATGGATGCTGTTGAAGCGTTAAAAAACCATGTTTTCGAGGTGTCTTAATCGGAGTGGAAAAAGTGCTTCGACAATTGGTTTGAGCGCATGCAAAAGTGTATAAATCATGCTGGAGAATACTTTGAAAAACAATAAACCCATTTTTGATGAGAAATATTCGCATTTTCATTATTAGGCCAGAAATATATATAGCAGCCCTCGTATTGTCATAGATTCTTCTACCATAATAAAAAATATAAAGAAATTTCGCTGAAAATTTTTCGTTTTATTTGTAAAATTAATATATTATTTGTAACACCCTTTACAAAAATGTGTTTCAGAACGATTTGGCGTGTAGGCAGCTTAAAGAATGCGCATCCCTTATACGCTGTCGTTTAGGTTTAGCTCTGATCAAACCTGAGTACGAGACTGTCATCCGATCAGCAGGTAATTATTATTAACTAAATACAAATTATTATTTTTATTTTTTTTATTTTAAAACCAGCCGCCTTCTGTATTAAAATGCAAAGATTTTCGCAAATTTTCAAAACAACAAAATGCAATATCATTGGAATGATACACGTTGAAGCACTTCCAGGTGAGTTGATTCAAAATCTCCATGGTCCTATGGGCTTAAGATAACACTCAACTAACAAGTTTATTTTAGGAACACCTCTTTACAAGGGAAACTGGCCAGAGATAGTGGAAAAGGCCAAACATGAAGCCAGTATATATCAAAAATATAAATTGGTAATACCTCGAAGTTAATATTGGGAGTTCCATTTCAAGGTTTCCTACTTTTTTACAGAAAAAAACACAGAAAATTCAAATTTTATAATTTGAAAGAACAATCTTTGGCATTTATTTTTCGAAGATTATGTCTATCAAATGTTGGCCGAGGCTACGTCTCAGATGGTCCATCCGTTGAGTCCAATTTTCAATGACTTGTTCGAGCATTTCGACTGGTAAATGACGAATGACACTCGTGATGTTTTGCTCCAAGGCTTCAATCGAAGCGGGGTTGTACGGATAAACTTTAGAATTTACATATCACCACAAGAAAACGTCTAACGGTGTGATATTATACGATCTTGGTGGCCAATTGACCGGCCCAAAACGTGAAATTATCTGCTCACCAAAGTGTTCTCTCAATAAATCCATTGATTGATGCGATGTGTGGGAAGTGGCGCCGTCTTGTTGAAACCAAATGTAGCCGAGATCACGAGCTTCACCGACCGTGAACCCACACCGTCAAACCACACCAAACCGTTGTTTTTTCTGGATAAATTGGCAGCTCTTGAACCTCTTCTGGTTGCTCTTCGTCCCAAATGCCGCAATTTTTCTTGTTTATAAGTACATACCCATTGAGCCAGAAATATTGGCCGATTACTTATGGTCAAAAGTTGAACGAAGTGCACGAAAAACATTCCTCATAGAACGTGAATTTTCGTAATTATGTTGAACGATTTGTAAACGTTGTTCAGGCGTAGGTCTTTCCATGATGAAATGCCAAACAATACTAAACAAAAATAACATGACAGCATAGCAACACTCGCACGTGATCTGTCAAAAAAAGGCTATTGAAGAAGTATCTCTACTTGGATCACCCTTTACATAAATCCAAAATTCCCATCAGGATGGTGAGCGAAATCTTAAGCTTCGATTGTTGGATAGGCTATGGCAGTCACATTCTCTTCAGTGTACGACGAAGTTTTAAACTGAAACCCGATAACGAAGCTAATGGTTGTGTGCCTCAAATTCTTGATATAATTGCACCTTATCACCCGATGCGTGATGTTCCAGCACTGGGCCACACACTTTTGGCTATGGCAGTCACATTCTCTTCCGCTAGCATGCCAGCCTGATGAACTTTTTGCAAAAACTTACGTACCCGATTGCGTGCAAAACTTCTTTCTAATATACGCTCTATATGGGCTACACAGCATTGACTTTGGAAATAAACTTCCACTGTTTCCCAACGTTGCTTAAGAGTAAAGCGATTCATTTCGTTCCACGGAGATATGATAGTAACTTATCACGAAATTTGTGTTAGCGTGACAAGTCTTCTATACAACAGATCGTTGCAGGATTCTTATGTTTCCGTTTTATACTCTTTTTTTATTTACCGGTTTCTTTATTAAATGGCTGTTTCAACCTTAATAGGCCTTAAAACGCGATCAAGTTTGAATTCCATCCGTTTCGATATTGTCCTCACTGGATATTCATATTCCGAACCGAACTTTTGTCTTTCCATCAAAGCAACTGTCGGCCCCTTTTGCGTTCTTCTCCGAACTTGCGATCGAAGATTTTTTTCTGCTCGAGCATTTTTACCTACCCAATCAACATTTGCTTACCCAATCAACATTTGCTTACCCAATCAACATTTACCCGACAATCGTCGGGTTGTGAGAAAAAATTGTGACCGAAACCAGGCTTTCGAAAAATAAATTTTTCGAGCAAAACCGATGATCGACATTCAAAACAACCATTTTGTGAACACACTTAGCTTGACTGCGCTGACCAGATATATGTGTTATTAATAAAAATGCGAATATTTATCATCAAAAATGGTTTTATCATTTTTCAAAGTATTCTCCAGCATGATTTATAAACTTTTGCATGCGCTCAAACCAATTGCCGAAGCACTTTTTCCACTCCGATTGAGACACCTCCAAAACATGATTTTTGAACGCTTCAACAGCATCTTCTGGCGACGAAAATCGTTGCGGAAATAATAAGAAGTCCTTGGGTGCCAAGTCAAGGCTGTACGGCGGATAACCCATCAATTCAGGTCAAAAAGGCGCTGGTTTGAGCCGATGTGTGAGAGCTCACATTGTCATGGTGCACAATGATTCGTCTTGTCTTGTTCGTTTTTCAATTTCTCTGAAGACTTCAGCCAAACAAATTGTGGTTTATCACTCAGAATTGACCGTCCAACGTTGCTCAAGCGCAACAGTCGCCACATGACCAGTTTTGCCGAAGAAACACGCGACCATTTGCTTCGAAGTGCTTCTTCCACGAACAATTTTTCTGGATTTGGCTCGTCTTCGAAGACCCACACGGTCGATTGCTGTTTTTTTTTCTTTTGAAGCATCGCGATCGTATTTTTTCAAAATTTCTTTGCGCCAATCGACACGAGCTTTTTTGAGCGATTGTCTAGTTGTGCAGGATACACGGGAACAAACCATTTTTACGGCCAGGTGTTCATGCAATGTCGAATGTATGCTGGTGGAAGAAATGCCCTAGGATGCATCTATCTCACGGTATGTCACATGACGATCTTGCATTATCAGTTCACGCACGGCATCAATGTTCTTTGGCACAACGGCCGTTTTTGGACGACCTTCGTCATCGAGCGAGAGTCGGCTACGATTGAATTCATTAAACCAGTGTTTTACATTGCTATAGGAAGGTGTTTCATCGCCATACAAAGATTTTAGTTCATTGATGCACTCTTGTCGTGATAATCCACTTCGAAAGTTGTGAAAAACGAGTGCACGAAAATGTTCACGAGTTAATTCCATTTTTTTGCCGAATTGATTTTTTTTAAGTCACTGTAAACAACACAAGTGATGGTCGTACGTCAAAACGTTCTGAGTACGTTTATGCTGCAAAATGTCAAACTTTCCAATGGATATGTCAGATGGCGTCAGGCAACACTTAGTGTTGCCTAGGCCAGAAATATATATATCAACCCTTTTATTAGGTTGCTCGAAATTTTTGCAGACGTGACAAATCTCCTATACTTATACTTCAGATCATTTCAGTATACTTATAAGTATATTTCCTTTACTTTATTCAACGGTAAATTAAATGGCTCTTATTTAAAAGGGCTGATCGCGACCAGATATGAATTCTACGCATTCCGATATTGCTTGCGTGACCTCCATTGGATTATACATAGATTCCGTACATCTTGCTTTGTGGGCCACTGTGCTGTTCTGAAAGTGTGCACGACTATGATGCCAGTAAACCCAGGTTCAACCCCGGGTAAGAACATCTTACAATTTTTCAGCGGCGGGTCCCATCTCTTAAATGCCGGCGACTTCAAGGGTAAGAGATTGATCTCTAAGTCGTGTAAAAACTTGTTTAGGAAAATACATAAGCCGTTTGGACGTTAAACAGGATGTTGTGGGCCCCCTTTTCTCGCCATTGACATGTTTGACTGCTAGAGTATTTATTGGCACAATATGTCCAAGTCAGGACAATCGTCCGGTTATGAGAAAAATATGACCGAAAACTGTGGGTGTGTAAAAAAATTTGATTTTTTGCGTCATATTCAAAAAAACGTGTGAAATCTAAATTCGTCAGTAAAACAGTCGATCGATTTCCATCACATACCGACGTATTGGCTTACTGTCTTCCGCTTAAGAAACAGACGGGGAAATTATCGTAATAAATCAACTTATTGATCGAAATCCACTAATTAAGGCCGGCACCGTCCTGTTGAAACCACATATCGTCCACATCCAGATCTTCCAATTCGGGCCATAAAAAGTTCGTTATCATCTCACGATAGCGAACCCCATTCACAGTAACTGCCTGACCGGCCTCATTTTGGAAAAAAATACGGCTTGATGATGACGCCAGCCCATAAACAACCAAACATTCACTCTTTGTGGGTGCATTGTTTTTTCGACAATCACTCTTGGATTATCATTCGCCCAGTGAGGTGAAAATGAAGATGATTTTCTTCGAAAATTGATCTTCCACTGTTGCCATTTTCATAATAAGCCTGAATAACTCTAACCCGTGCTTGTGTATCTTTTTATGGTTCAAATTGAGTTAGTCTAAATTGAGAAATATCAAATGAAATGCAGAAAAAACTTGACGTTTAGGTGTGGTTCACATTCAACATCGGCCCTTAAAATTAAACCACCCTTTATAATCTGGGAAAAAAATGAATAAACGAAAAAGTTAATCAAGTTTTTAAGCCCATGGTACTTTTTGGCCTACCCTGTACACTAAAAAATAAATAAATGAAATACACAACTAATGCGCCACCCTGTATTTAACAACGGCAAATGCTATATATTCATATTCCCTATCTAAGGTACACTTTTATCTCTTATTGACAAAATTAGATCTCACAGATTGACAAAATTGGAGAATTTTGAAGATTGAATATTTTTTTTTCAATTTCTTCAGGATTCCGTTTTATTGGAAAACATGCATGACATACCCTATGTACAGCATCAGCATCTTGGGCCCGAAACGGTCGCTTGCATGACCAGGATCTCCCAAGAAGTTCGTAATATTCTACCACAAATGCCCATAGGTATACAAATTCTAGCATGCGGTAATAGACAAGCTCTATCAGTAGCAAAGGCTTGCCAGCTACAGTATATAAGGGCCGAAGGTTTCGTATTTGGACATGTGGCTGATGAGGGTTATACAGATGCCTGTGCTGGAGAAATATTGAGATATCGCAAACATATAGACGCAACAGACATTTTAATATTTACCGATTTGAAGAAAAAACACAGTTCGCATGCCATAACGCAAGATGTAAGCCTGCTGGAGACCGCCAAGGCTGCTGAGTTCTTTTTAACGGATGGCATTATCATAACAGGTACATGGCAAGAATGTTTTTCTTTTGCTTTATTGACTGACCCCTGTTTCTATAGGCAATTCAACTGGTGATGCGGCGAAACCCCAAGATTTCCAAGAATTAATGGGTAAAGTGAAAGTACCGCTGTTGGTGGGCTCCGGTGTGACTAAAGAAAATATCGTCGATTATGTGGAATACATCGATGCAGCCATTATAGGTTCACATTTTAAAAAGCAGGGCCACTGGTCAAATGAGCTTTGCGAGCAAACAATAAAAGAATTTATGGCAAAAGTTGAAAAAAGTAGAAAAATACTCAAGTAATTATTGTAAAAAACTTTATTCTTAATAAATGCCACTGATGCATGTGTAAAATGAAATGTAATATAAACTAAACATAATGTGAATTATGATGAAAGTACCTCTAGCTAAAGTACCGATGAGTATGGGTAAACCTAGATGGAGAAAAAATTGTCCAATGATAGTTTATGGAAAGGATTGGCTAGGCAAACTCACATGTATGTGTAGTTTAGCTTAATGATCAAGTATTTGTTTTTGGGAAAGAAGGAAATGTTGGTGCTATATATACTGAACTGTAGTAGAACTAAAATATCCAACATAAACGTTTCCTTCCGTTTGCCAAAAAAGTAAATGAATTTAATACTGATCACTACGCCCTCCTTAATGTTCGTATTGGCATTCAGTCTTCTTTACTTCCTAAAATAAATTGGCAAAGAAATCGTATATTTTTTCGCGCAGTGAAGTGCTTTTGGCTCCATCAGCTTGCATAACTTGACGCTGAAATTCAAAAGTCGGCCTCTTCTGCAAGGCGTCTAGAGAGTCATCGAATTTAACTCGTTTCTTTTGTGGGGGCGACGAAATTCGTATGTTTGTAAAATTTTCTTTCAGGGTCGAAGGAGAGGAGCACCAGTTTTGTGCAGCCGCGCCACTTTGGCCATTTAGGCTGCTGTTACTTTTACTGCTTCCATTACTGGATCTCAGGGGAAAAAGGACATCTCGAAAATTACCCCCGCCCTCGACGACCATGTCCGTTTGCAAGAGGTCTTCACGTTTCACGGCGCTTGGTATGGTAGTGTCCACGTTATGAGTTCGAAAATACGACTTGGAGTCAGAATAACGGCTAGCAAAGCCATACGTTGGATCGTGGTCCGATAGACGATTTTCTTGTTCATTCTGCTGTCGCTGCGGAGTATTCGCTAACTGGTTGTTTGTACGTGACTGTGTTTTCTTCAATATGCCCCGGGTTGTCGAACGCATTTTGTCATTTGATATGAATTTATACAGCTTCGAGAGACGTTTTTCCGGTGTAACATTATTATTCTGCTGTATACTTTTGTCACGCAATATCGATTGATCGTTTTCATCGGGAACTACCGGGGCTTTTCGCTTTAGAGGCTTTGTTGGAGTTGTTGTGGTTACGTTACGATTGCCACTTGATGTGATGGTAGTTGGTGCTGTAAGCGGTGCTAATTTACGCCTGCCTACGCCGCCAAAGCAAGTAGTGGCCACAAAGGAATTGTCGGCTTCTGTTTCGTCTTCTGAATCACGGTTTTTGTTACGAAAAATTGTTTCGTAGTCCTAGAAAATAAAAACGGATAATAGTATTTGGAAATTTCGAAAATGAAATTCAGTTTTTAGAAACAGGAAAAAATCGCATCTTCTTCAGAGATATACAGGGAACACGAAAAGCCGCTACCAAAAAAAAATTAATAACTTTTTTTCTTTTTAATGAATCTGGTTATTTTTTTCCAGATTAATTTTTAGATTTAACAAAATAGGATAACTGGGACACTGAACCACGAATTTTGATTGTTCGCCGCTATCACGCACGGGAGTCAGTAGTTTCGGTTCAAAGAGAGTAAGGCGCACATTTGGCGGCAATCCTCCGAGCAGATAGACCTAATAAGACTTGTTAACAATTTGTCAGTCAACAGAAGGCCTTACCATCGAAACCCTCTAGTTCTGACGGAGGAAACAATCGCTGATGTAGCTACTGCCATACAAAGCAATCCAAGAGTTTCGACAAGAAGCTTATCTGCTCAAATGGGTATAAGCAGACAGTAATTGCAGTCAATTATGCATAAAGATTTAGACTTATTCCCATATAAAATTCAAATGCCAAACGAACTGAACGCAGCAGACTGCCCGAATCGCTTGAAATTTTGCCAGAAGATGCTTCAAATGGTGGAGAGATGACGGAAACATTTTAAACTGTCTTTTCAAGTCTAACGAGGCCCATTTCGAACAATCAAAATTGTCGAATATGGAGTGCTTCCAACCCACAGATACTCCATGAGACGGAATTGCATCCACTTCGTTGTTGTTGTAACAACAATATATTTAATTTAGTCTTTTTCGTCTATGGGGGATCCAGGTGGGAAAACGCGTCATTTGAACTGGATGCGTCCACAGATTCCTGGGGGTCAGCTGAGTGGGCTTTGCCGGTCAGTTGAACAGGTGCAGCACATCATGTGGTCCCTGATGGCAGGCGGGTCAGATGTCCGGAACGTTAGCATCAATTCGTGCCCTGTAAGAATTGAGGCGGCTGCACCATCTAGATCTCAGATGCGCCAGAAACACGCGCGTCTGCCGAGGTAGTACCATCTCCTCAGGTGAAATCTCTGGGGAATGCTCCCCTAGCACTATATTCACACGGTAGCTGGATACTGCTGAGCCGACTTCATCGACGTGAATGTTGTTCAGACCTGCCTGATAGATTTGATGATCTAAAGTTTCTCTCCACTTCGTACACAATGTGGTGTGCAGTTTTATCACGCTGCGTTTCTTCTTCGAAGAAAACGGTCACACCGTTTCGATTACTGGATCATGTTGTAAGAGTTATTCTATTTTCTTTCAACTCTGTGTAGTTTTAGCAAGATGATGCCACTCCTCACATAGCCTGGCCTGTTATGAAAGTATTGCGACGAAAAATTCCTAATAAGCTGATATCCAGATACTCGACATTTCGTTGGCCCCTCAGGTCGCCTGACCTTACTGACTTCTTTGTACGGATATGTCAAACGGGAAGTTTACAAAGCAAAACCAACAATTTTGCATGATTCAAAGCAAGCCATTCGAAAAACAATTGTGGCTATTTCTGTCACAACTCTCCAAGCAGTTACGAACAACTTTTTGGTAAGATGCCGCACAAGGGTCAAAGAGCAGAAGGTAATTTAAATCGCATTATTTTAAAAACTAATTAAGCTCTCGTATTTAATAAAATTGAATGAGCTTTAACAAGAATAAAAGAAAACGAATTACAGTTATTTGAGTTTCTTAATGTAGCCATATTCAGCAGCCACCGTTTAAAAAATGTGCCACGAACTTACTTGGACAATTACCAAAAAATATAATAGGGAATGTGCTCTTGAGTTAAAAAATTATATTTTTTTGGCTGAGTGACCGGCCCTTGGCCGATATGTCTGAAAATGGTTGTAAAGCTAAGGTTCCGCTGAGTTGCTTTCGGAATACATTTTGATGGTCTGCAACTCTTAACATTCTCTGATGCTGGGGAGGAGTAATGCATCAAGAGTTATTGTTGTTGTAGCGGCAACTGTGTGCCGTGGTGACAGCCCTTGGTTGAAGAATTGCTCTTCGGGTCAATCCGGTCCATAGAACCGGCTATTGTGGGATTGCTGAATCAAGAGTCTTTGCTACTGGCGACATCTGTGAGAACGGCCTGTACGAATCTCCTTTGATCGCGTCCTTTCAGGACAATCCAGACCTTTTTCCAGGCTTCGGGAACTAATACTATTAGTTGGGCCGTTTAAAATTTAAAATTTGAATCGGCTGGAGAAAAGTAATTACGAAAGGTTGAACTCTGTCATTTATGAATTTATTATGGAACACCATCCGATGCGTTCTCGCTTTGCCCAAAGGGCTGAAGATTGTTTGGCAGGAGATGTAAATTGTATCGAAAAATCGTGTGTTCAGATGAAGCTCATTTTCATCTGGGTGGCTATGCCGCATAAAGCGTTCAGTGAAGCCAATGAATCCACAACGTCACAGTTTGGTTTGGATTTTAAGCTGGCGGCATCATTGGGCCATTTTCTTTTAAAATGAGCTAGTATCCGCCATTACCGACAACGGTGAGCGTTACCGCGCCATGCTCAACAAATATTTGTTTCCAAACATTCAAAAGAATGATATGGACGACATTTGGTTTCAACAAGACGGGGCCACATGTCACACAGCTTACGAAAAAATGGACGAACAAAAAACATATATTGTTGAGGTGACTGCCCCTGGCCGAAGAGTTTCGGGTCAATCCGGTACATAGAACCGGCAGTCGCGGGATTGTTCCGGACATCTGTCCCGCCTGCCATCAGGGACCACATGATGTACTGCACCTCTTCAATTGTCCGGCCAAGCCCACTCAGCTGACCCCCAGGTCTCTGTGGACGCATCCAGTTCAAATGGCGCGTTTCCTTCACCTGGATATCGAAGCAGATCCCCCATAGACGAACAAGACTTCAAAATAAATATATTGTTGTTACAACAACAACAACAACACAGCTTACGCAACCATCGATATTTTACGCACTGTTTTTGAAAATCGAATAATCAGCCGAAATTGTAATGTCAATTGGCCATCTCGGAGCTGTGATGTGAGCCCTTTGGATTATTTTCTGTGGGCAGCCATTAAGGATTAATGTTACTCACAGCATTCAGAGACATTTGAAGCGTTGAAACATAAAATCGAAGTTGCCATTGAAGAGATTCGACCTGAAACAATCGAAAATGTAGAGAAAAATTGGGTTGATCGGATGAGGTTCTGCCCAGCCCCACCTGCTTTAACATCACCATAGATATTTTATCGGAGCCCAGCGCTACGGAAGATCTTGTACTACGGTGTATTGCTAATTCACCCTACTTTGGGTATCTTCTCGGCTGCTGAAGATCTTATACAACGCAATCCTCTTCTCTTCCCCTGTCACTCTCGACGCAATTGTACGACGTAAAACTCTTTTCTTCGCCCTGTCACTCTCGGGGTGCGCCACAACGTCGTTAAACAAGAAAGAAGTACTATTATCCTTATTTTAAGGAATTGAGAGCGACTTAAACGTTGCCAACAATGTACTAGTTCCGGTTACAATGCCACAGGAAATCTATCCACTTTTTATATCCTTTACAATAAATTGAATGGTATACTTAATTTGTCATTCCTTTCGCAACATCACAAAATATTGATAGGAGACCTTATAAAGAATACATTATTGATCGTCGTAAAATTCTAAGACAATATACCCATGTCCTTCCGTCTATCGGTGTGTTTGTTAAAAGGACGATGGCAGTCAAACGAAGTAATCTAGGATCCTTATTTTCCATGATGATGGCTTATGGTTATAAGCTCATTGCGATTGTAAATGGTCGGAATAGGCCCATGGAACAAATTTTCCCTTTTAATGACTAAAGGGACCTCGGAAAGAAGGTCGCTAGTTTGATTTTTTGCTTTACAAATAGTAATTTTTCTGTGGCTGAACAATTGGTAAAATGGGTACTGAGGGTTGGAACGCAATTGATACCCCAAAAAGGGCATAGTTACTCAACTTTTGGCGATCAATAGTTAAGATGGACATTCGGTTCTTAAATACAATTAGGGTCGGACACATGACCCGAAGAAGCACCATAAAACGGACTACTTTTTTCCGCTTTAGTCGCGTAGTGATAGTGGAGGTTATATAAGGTTCGTCCGGACCGGCGATCAATAGTTAATATAGGCATTCGGTTCCTTAATCGCAGTAAATTTAGCTAGGAATACAAATAAAGATTTATTTTGAAGTTTTGTCGAGGTTAGGATCGAACACATGGCCCAAAGGAGCCCAAAAAAACGGACTATTTTTGACGCTTTAGAAGCGTTGTGACAATGGTTGTTGTTAACGCGGTTTTTACTTGTTCCGCTTATATTCGCCAACAAGACTATTGACTTCCAAAGCCCGTTCTCGGACCATGGAGTCATTAGGGTTAGTACGAAAAAGCTCATTACCCATATTTGCATGTCAAACTGCCTCAGCATATATCGGGTATTCGACCAGCAGGTATATCTCTAGCGGCTGCAATAGTGAAACTATCCCGGAGGTTTCTTTATGCTACCCAGACATCAGATGAAGTGGGCAATACCCTAAAAACGGTGATTGGTAAATTCTCTGTATCTTCGCCAATTAACTTGCCCATGGTTGAGGAAAGTGCGGTGTTGAGAGGTTATGTAGATTACGGTGACCCGTTCTGAACAAAGAGAAATGACCGGTTGAGATGTCTCACAAACTATAACAATCACTTATTATCCTACTGGACGCTTTATCATACACCGATTTGCTCCGCCAATGAGATGCGCCTCTTGTCATTACCTAGGACGGGATGCGCTAAAGTTCATGATGGGCATTGAAGTCCCCTTGTATTAGGATGGTCTGTTAATGCAGACGATTATGATGAGTCAGTCAACAAAGAGAAATTAACGGTTTCCATGTCATGACATTTGTCTGACCAGGAAAGTCAAAGGATATGTATCACAAACTATGACAATCCCGCCATTAACCTAGAAGAGGCGTCCTCGTACAACGAACTTAACTTGGATGTAATATGCTATGCCTGTGACAGGCCCCTCTTGTCGTAACCTAGTACGGTTTGCGGCATAGTTCATTGTGGGCATTGAAGTCCCCTTGTATCAGGCGGGTGGTCTGTTAAATGGGACGCTTATGGTGAGGCTGTCTAAACAACTGGCTGGTTGCCAGGTTATGTGTTTTGTCTGACCAGGAGAGACAAAGGTGATATCTTACAAACTATGACAATCTCCCAATCATCCTAGTAAAACGTGTACAACTTAGAGCTATCGATTGGCTCTCCCAGTACAATGTTCCTCTAGTCTATACCTAGGTAGCAATGCGTCAAAGTTCATGGTAGCTATTGAAGTCCCCTTGTACCAGACGGGTGCTCTGTTAATAGTCAATTATAGTAAGGCAGTCTGAACAAAGAGAAATGACTGGTTGCCAGGCTATGTCAATTTTCTGACCAGGAAAGACAACGGTGGTGTATCCAAACTATGACTATCACACATCATCACCCCAGAGGAAGCGTTCTCATACAACGTGTCAGTGCTATGCCCCCCTTGTGCCACATCGTTAGAACAAGATGTGCCAAAGTTCATGGTGGGCGTTGAAGTCCCTTGTTCCAGACGGGTGCTCTGTTAATAGAGACGATTATAGTGAGGCAGTCTGAACAAAGAGAAATGACCGGTTGCCAGGTTATGACAATTATCTGACCAGGAAAGACAACGGTGATGTATCCAAACTATGACTATCATCCATCATCCCAGAGGACGCGTTCTCATACAACGTGTCAGAGCTATGCCCCCCTTGTGCCACATCGTTAGGAAAATATGTGCCAAAGTTATTGGTGGGCATTGAATGCTGTACCATACAGGTGTTCTGTTAATGGAGACGATTATAGTGAGGCAGGCTGAACAAAGAGAAATGACCGGTTGCCAGGTTTAACAATTATCTGACCAGGAAAGACAACGGTGATGTATCTCAAACTATGACTACCATCCATCACCCCAGCGGACGCGTTCTTATACAACATGCCCCTCTTGTGCCACATCTCTACGACGAGATGTACAAAAGTTCATGGTGGGCATTGAAGTCCCTTGTTCCAGACGGGTGGTCTGTTAATTAAAACGATTATGACCTGAACAAAAAGAAATGACCGGTTGCCAGGTTATGTCTATTGTCTGACCAATAGAGACAAAGGTTAATTCTCTCAAATTATGACAATCTTCTATTATCCTAGTGAACGCGTCCTCATACCGATTTGCTCTGCCAGTGTTGTGCTCTTTTAGTCTATACCTAAGTAGGAATGCGCAAAAATTCATGGCGGGCATTGTAGTCCACTTATAACAGAGTGTTAGTGCCTTTCAATAGCAAAGTAATAACTCGGGCAACTGCTGTAAATCTGCGGGATGTTTACGTTTAGCACCTGTATGTATGAGCCATTAGAGTCTAGCTTAAGCAGGATAACTCTGTATTGAAGAGCGGTGTACTTCTGGTGAGACCCTTCCTCAGAACGTTGTAACCATCACAAGCTGCATGTGTCATTAAGATCGGGTTTCTGGATCGCTCAATTAATACACTATCTTTTTGATATTTCTTCGAATGCTATTTCAAAATCGACTCATTAGCGCGCAGTTTGAGAGAAGTTTCCCCTTGTTTTCTAATGAGATAATGCGGGAATTAAGTAAGTTACAGCAATACGTGTTGTGGCGTGCCGATTGCTGTTGTGGAGACTACGGCGGAGATCCATACTGAGGCGACAACGTAGAAGTCCAAGACTCACTAAGAACTACGTTGGCGCAGCAGGAAGCAACGTAGTCCCCATAAATGTACTCTTGTAACCAGTTAAACCATAACAACCCCGAAATGCACACATTTCATGCATCGGTTGCATCTTACCGACGTTGACTGGTGGCAGATTTTCGACAAACGAAGCAGAAGAAAGTCTGGGGGTTTCTTCGTAGGTGACATTCTGGTATATTCTTCTGACAATGTAGAGAAATTAATGCCAACAAACAGGTTCTTGATAAGTTGGTAGCTCTTGGCCGAAGTGAAGATTTTTGGCTTTAATCCGTTATATAGACCCGGCTGCCGTTGGATTAGACTACTTATTTAATCAAGTTTTTTTTTTTAAAGGACAAGCATAAACCCTCGATCCCTAAGAAAATCTACATGCCAATTTTCGTAAATCCTGGGTAATCATCAGGTTTTTTTACTACTACGACCCAAAAAATATTTGCATATTTTGACTTGTGATACCATTTCTTTACCATTGCCAAGGGGAGTTTTAAGATACAATTGCCATTATGGCCTCAGCCCAGCTTTTCAAATCTATCGTGTTCCCAAAACCATTCTGGAGGCGAAACTCTTTTTAAGGGGATTTCATAACTAAACTGTTGTATTTTAAAGCACTAAAAACACCACTTACCGATTTCTTTTGTTTCGGACTCAACATGTAATCCTCCCCAAAGTTCTTCACCTCTTTCTTTCTCAGTGGCGTCCGCTTGCTGCTCTCCTTTCTCAATGTCTTGCGACATTGTATATGCAAGTCAATGGCATCACGAATAAAACCTACCCAAGCCCGACATACCTGCAACTCAGATGGGGAACTGAAGATAATGCCATCACTTTGACAGGTGATCTTGAAATGACCCGGCAAAAGCTCGTAGACTTTGCACTTCTTTAGGGGGAAAATACAACAACATTCCAGGGAATTCTCCACCACCGTATTGGGCGTACGATCCTTGACTATTTTGCAGTACATAAAGATGTCAGACATTAGCACACAATATCGTTTGATTTCTGTGCCATTTCGAGTGACCTTGTGTAGAACGCCCTCCTTGATCACTTTGCGCGAAGGCTTCACAATATTCGGAGTCCTATTGACCAGCGAGTTCTGTATGTTTATTAACATTTGCGTAACCTCCTGGTCCTCGACACAGGTGTTGATGTGTGAAACGGTACTTTCAATCTGTTTCACCGACTCCTTAAGCAGTTTGAAGTCGGCATCCGCTGGACTTGTATAGAGTAGCACCTGTTCCAGTAGCAATCTATAGCGTGGAACTCTTTGGATGGGCGCTATCATTAGAGAATTTAATTTGCGCTGGACCTCGGCACGAAATTCGTTGATTTCCAAAAACTTTCGAAATGCTGCATTTTTTGATGTCAACTCCTGAAGGACAAGTAAGGCGTGACGATAGTCGAAAGCATACACCGAATACAATTTGAAGAATGGGGCCATTTTCAAAAACGCCTTGGCTACATTGTCCATGTCCGACTCAAGTTCCCTTAAAAACTCCCCATTCAAATTGTGAATCATTTCGATTTGGCCAAACAACGTATAGTGACTGGCATCGTCTATAATACGCTGTTCCTTTAGGGGCTTGACAAAGTAATCCATCAAGGTTTGCAGCTGTTGTAAGTACGTCTTTTCCGATGTTACAATCTCGTGTATGGCTTGCAAGCGAAATGTTCTCCTCTTGTCCATTTCCGTATTGGGAGAGGACGCAGGTGACTTTCCGGTACCACCAACCAACATGGAACACACTATAAATAATGTTGAGTTTAGGTATAAATAATAATATCCCTCCTCGCTAGTGCGACTTACCCTTATTTCGAGATTTAGCAGTCAATAAATTGCGCTCCTGCAACACTTGACGCAATTCACGGCTAAAACTCATTGGAGTTTCAGGAGTACGGGGAGATGCCATCTCATTAATTGCATTTGTACACTGCCTCTTTATGGGAGTGTACATGTTCAATTCCTATATATTTACAATTTGGCTAAGCAGTATTCTTCTATCGGAATCTTCTCCATTAAAATCTTTTTCAAGGCTACAGCAACAAAACTAAACCTTCTGTCTTAATTAGAAGCAAACTGAAATGCAGCAGCTTCAGATTCAAATATGACATTTAATGAAACATCTCTGTTTAAATAAGCAAAGTGTTGCCAGATCGATAGTTATCAAGTTCAATGCGCTACCACAACTAAAATAAAGTCGCGCGACGTTTGTTGGTTCTTCCATTCAACTTTTGAGGAATCTCTTCGGTTTTGAAAAAGGTCCAATTAGTGTTGACGGTTGACGTTATACTCAATATCGTGCGATTATTTATGACGGTAGACGATGGTACGACAAAACAGAACAAAAACCGCTGATCGAAGAGCATTTGTACAAAATATAGAGGCTGCCTTCGTTCATACGTATATTATTCAAACTTTAGAATTTAATTTGCAAGAACGAAAACAATTATCGTCCACAAAATGTAAAGTGAAGTCTGCAACCTGCAGAAGTCTAGTTATCTCTTTCTAACACATGCAAAATGCAACCCCAACTCAAACAGCTGATTGCATACCGTCAACTGTCAAGACTAATTGGCCTTAATTCAAGGCAAGTACGATTTTTTTTTAAATCTCAATACAACAATATTTGTATACTTAATACAAGAGTAAGTCTTAAACGTGTCCTTGTCAAACCCTTTTGAATGAGTTGGAGTTTACTAACAAACAATTTTATTGTAATGACTATGTTGAGGATTCATAGACTAGTTAAAAGAAAAAAAAAACAATTATTGCTTAACAATGCACTGATAAAAATGTTCTCAGCAAAAAACCATAAAAGAGCTCTATTTTCTATGCTTGAATGTAGATCAAACATTTCGTTAAGTGTATCGCCAAATATCTAACGACATCACCTCATCGATAGAATGAGGTGATCCCTGCCGATCCCTGGTGTAGACTGAGATACCTTGGAGTGATTTCTCTAAATCCAACACCGCTCTATCAGAGAAAAGACTTTTCTAAGGCCAATTACGGGTAAAAGGTAGTCCGACCATTAATTCCGACAATCGCTTTTAGTAACCTAGAGTGCCTAGTTTGTGACGGCGACCAGAGACATTTTTGTTTCTTAGTAATTAGCAAATCGGATGGGTTTAAAAAATGACATATGCCATGCTTCTCATACAGAGCAGTAGCCATACTATGTTTTTCAATATCTCTCTTTCAGTTTAACTTGTGATCCGAAACCACACCGAGATAATTGGCCTCTGTTGAAGGACACAACTCAACATAATGTAATGAATATTTTCTTAAGTTCTCTAAGATATATATTCGTGTGAACAAAACTAGTTCCGTCTTCCCGGGATTAACTCCAAGTCAAAAGCTTTTTGCCCAATTTGATAAAAAATGGAAAACTTTTATTGTTTGACCTCTTTTTGAATCAAATAAAAACATAGAAACTAGAGATTTTACACTAGTTTTCTTGACATTTTGAAGCGAAAGGCTTCTCTCGATTAAATATCTAAGTACGTTAATAAATTTAATTACTTTGTTGAGGCTAAAAAGATTCAAGCTACAAAAGATGTCATAGGCGAGTTCAAGCTCATGTGCATCAGATGAGGTTTTCGTCAATAGATGATGGAAATCATTGAATGCAAGTAAGAGAATATACAAAAATTCGTCCATCAATCCATTTCTGCATTGGATGAAAAATGTCTACGAACTATCTGTTGGAGTTGATACGATTATAAATATTGCCATTTCCCCATTTCGCGCACACAAACCTTAAAAATATACAACTCATAGAACCTCTTTATGAACTTTTTTTGGTTGAGGCATGTTGTTTCCACAAGAAAGTCTATAAATTTGGGAATCTGGAAAAATGGTATGAAATTAGTTGCTGTAGTACCATGGTACTATCTGCCTAATCAAAATTCCGGGCGTACTTAACTGTCATCACACGGTACTATACGTATGTACGTCCTAACACCTCACCAAAAGTCCGGCACATAAAAATAAATTTACTAAAAATTAAACTCTTTTATAAATAAAAAAATAACAAATATTTTAGTCTTTTTGAGCGTATTTAAATGAGTCCTGAAAAAAAACCATTTTTATTTTTAATACACTTTTTAACTAGGCTTAACCTAAAACACCACTACCGATTTGTAAACATTCCAACATTAAAGCGGTACGCATTTTGATTAGGTAGAACCGTGTAAGTACAAAAGTACCAAATTTATCATCCTTGTTTCATCTGATTACTTTGTTTTCATTCTTGAAGTGAATTTTTGTTGCTCTTGAGTTCTCAAAACCCCAATTAGTCAAGTCTGCACCATAACAAATTCAACGAATTCCTCGCAAAAATGGGATTTTAGATGCAGATTAAAAACTCTGCACAAAATTAACAAATCATTGATAAATAGAATCTCGTGTTAGCAGTGAAGATATTATCAGAAAAACAGACAAACAATACAAAAATGAAAAAATCACCACAAAATAAAAAAATGGCGGGAATTATTTTTTTCTACCTACTGTCGAGTGAGTGTACGGTGTAAGGCGCGCACTAGCCCCCCCAAAACACGGGTACAACAACAAATAAGAAAATAAGTAAGCAACACAAAGACACAAAGAAGCAGCGATTGGTGATTGTTGGGGCAGAGAAGAGAGGTGGCGACAAAACAAAAACAACCACACGTAACACAACGTACGTCGGGTCGTCGTCGTCTACTTAATTTTTCATTTCTCTTCGCTTCAGAACTTGTTCGATTCAATGACCCAAATAAACATTAAGAATTTTTAATAATCCCCAACAAAATAGCGGTGAATGTTAGTTTTGTGAAGTAAAAGTAAAGAAGAGAACTAAAGTGGCGAACAAGTTGAAAATAAAATCAAGTTACTTTGTTTAAACATTTACAAAAAGAGAAAAGCCCAAAAAAAAACGAAAAAAACAATCAAGTTACAAAAGAAGACGCGAAAATAGAAACTCGTGGAACATCAACATCACCCACCAAGCAAGCCAGCAACAACTACACATGCCGTTTTTTACAAACTATCGCATCAATCAGGAAAACTTAGATACTCCCTCTTCTTTGCTTATCGGTTCATTTTCCATGTTTGTAATATTCTTCTATCTGAAGTTACTTTATATTTTGGTCGCTATTTATCTTTCGTTACACTACATACAATAGCAGGAGTAAAACGCGGGTGGTGGGTGCTACACCAACCGACAACGGAGACTACATAGTACGAAACCATGTATCATTTTGTGGCCGACCATCCCCCAGTGCCGGTGCGTTTGTCGTTTCGCGCCTTAATACCCGGTCACGTTCGTCAATACCTCAAGCAATTTCAGATTGATGCCATACAATTCATGCACAACTTTCTAGCGAAGGGAGAATTCTGTGCTTACAACGATGAAGGTGGCCTGGGCAAACAAGCAGCCGTAGCTGTGCTGCTGGATGCTGCCTGTGGCAATAAGAAATCGCTGATCGTAGTACAAAATGATGATGCATATGTGCATGCATGGGAATTTCACTTTAATGTCTTGACAAATTGCAATGTAACGGTCATAAAGGACAATAAAGGTAAGTGGTAAATCGGTGGTAAACAAAATTATAACAATTCTCTTCCATAAAAAAGTACTATGGAAGTCACTATACTTATACAATCCTGATGAAATTTGGCTCAGATCATTACGATCGATCCGTTTCCAGCCCAGCACAAAGGTCTATCCCGATATAAGGTACAACCGTTCTAGAACACGCCTGTTAGTTTCGAATTTGATCAAATTTTTGCATGTTTTTTTTGACGGAAAAGCATCCAATATTGTGCCAATTTGGACCATATAGTCCCATATTTTGAGTATATACAAATGATTTGGGCCTAAAATGCGGTTTGATAGCCGTATATTGGATTAATGAAAAACAGTACAATTTTTTCACAAAGCCAAATATATATATTTTTTTTGCAATTTGTCTAAAATAGATGACGAACTACAATGCCGAAAATAAGAAACATTTAAACGTGGACAAATTGTTAACAAAAAATAATGAAATATTCTCAGAAATTCGAATGTGTGTGATGTTAAAAATCTGTATGAATTTTAAACCCCTTAGACAACAATTGGCTTTTCTACAAATCCAGTCGTTCAGTGTGTAATTTAGTCGCCCACGCCTGAGGACAGCCTTTTATGCCAAAAAAATTTTGAATACCGGTATGACTATATTGACCATGGTCGTTTTTTTTTTGGCACTTTTGACCTATGCGTCCGTCTTTTATCTCATTCGAAATTTCAAAATTACTTTGTTTAAATTTTAGAATACCGCCTTTTGATCACCCGCATACGGGACGTTTTTTAGGCCACATGGGCCAAAACGTCCCGCTCTATGCTTTCAATGTAGAATTAACTGCGTAGGAACTAGCAGAACTCTTTTTAACCATTGTTTGTTCACAAAAAACTATGAGTTGTAAAGCTACGACGTAAAAAAGTGTTTTTTTAGTAGTTCCAATAAAGGGAAAGATTTTTTTACTGGGTCGATTTTGCCACTTTACCATCCCAAACAGCTTATGACCATAAGCCATCATCATGCAAGATATCAGAACCCTAGCTTTATTTGTTTGACGGCGATCGTGCATTTAACAGACACAGGGAAAGACGGACATAGGTAGATCGTCTTTATATTATACGGCATTCATTAATATATGTATAAGTATATACTTTTTAGGGTCTCCGGTCAATATTTCTTGGTGTTACAAACGGGATGATAAATGTAGTATACCATCTACCCTTTGGTGGATCGTATAAATATGTAAAATTAACGAAAATCTCAAATAGGGAATGTTGAAATAAAAGAAGATTAATCGATTTTTAGCCACAAAAAGTTCGACTAGTCGGAAGTCGACTTTTAATATATTGTTCTTTTAAAAAACGAATGTCGACTTTTTGCATAGGCGATCTAGTCAATGTCGTCCCTCCGTGAGTCTTGAAAGTATGTTAAAGGTCGAGCTAGAATCCTAAATATAGCACGATAATGGTTTATAGTCATAAGCTATTTGGGATTGCGAAATCAACTAAAAAGAGAATAAAGTTTCCCTTTAATGGCCTATAGGTAACTTTTAAAACATTTCATTAATACTTGTGGGCGAGCCTTAAGCATACCGTTAGTTAAAAAGCCTTTCGGCTCTTGTGTTAAACAAAAATTTCCCTTACAATTCGATATATTTATGTACTTCCAAATCTGCTCGGTTTAAAAAACGTCTATTATGGTCAAAATGAGCGAGAACTCGTTAATATGGACACGTGTACTTAAATTAAATCAAGTTTACTACAAATTCAAACATGAACTTTTTTTAATTAGGCTGATATTAAGTCGGATTCATACCCACATCATGAACCCACCTCGTGAGCGACCTTATGGGCATATTAATGGAAATTTTGTTATGAATCCAAATCGCAGCATTTTTGTCACTTACCTAAATTAGTACTTAAGATTGTGAACCAAAATGACCAAAAAGAGCTTATTGGACAAAATATATACGGTCAATGGTAATTGCGAGCACTTGAATTAAAAAAAATTTTACCTTGTCACTTAAAAAAATGGGCGCGAGTACAGCGGATATCCATTTAGCTGTTGCAAAGCCCTTGATTAAATTTCAAATCTTGTATGCCTTTAAACTAAATTCCTTGTGTATACTTTGCTTAGTTCTAGCTATAAACTAATTGGTATTTTCGGTCGCATATCATCCAATAACGAACCCGCCCAGCTAACCCCACGTTTAGAATTCGGTCAGAATTATATACGACAATCGGCAAAATGTTCCGATTTCGGATCCATAAACATATGAGAGGGGTGGCACGAATTCTGAACTACTTCTCTGAGGCAACTCTGATGTTTTTGCCGACATTTCGAATTGATTTCTGACCGAATTCTGAACTGTAGTCTTGGGAAATTCAAAAGAAAATTTCGATTTCTCGAATTTAATTCTGAACGATTTCGGTCAAAATTCTGGCATTAAGTCTTAATAAATTCTTATGTTTTTGCCGACATTTCCAACCGAATTCTGAACGAATTCAATGCATAGAAAAAAAGACAATTTATGTTAATGTAAACAAACAAAAAACATGAATTTGAAATATAAAAATACCTCAGCCAAACAGTTAAGAATTCGTTCAGAATTAGTTCCGACATATCTGAACACAATAACAAAAACTAAAATATGAAGCAAATAACAAAAAATTTAAACGAACAGACTACATCAGATATATAGTTGAGAATTCATTGCGAGTTCGTTTGGAGAAGTCTGAACATAATATTAATGAAAATCCCACAGACATTTCTAACAGGATTCGTTCAGATTTTTCGGAACATAATAAATAAAATATCTTCAGACAAATCGAACAGAACTCATAACGATTTCGGTAAGAATTCTCAATAGAGTTCAGATATTGTTTAGAATTGTCTGATATCAGACATTGTCGGAAAATTTGCTTTACCGAGCGGAGACTGAAATTTGCAATTGGTATTGGCAAAAAAGTTGTACTAAACCTGGATAATTTGGAGAATTTATTGCAGCGTCAGTCTTTCCATGACGAATGACCAAATAATGTTGAATAAGAGTAAGACATCACGTAAAGAGAAACCTCTGAATCACTTTTATCGAAAAACACATAATTTTCAAACAACCGTGTTTTAAAAATACGTTTAAATATTTTTATAGCCAATTTTGAACATTCTTAAATACTCCTAATGATTTTTTTAAGCATTCTTTGCTTGAATTTTCATTGCTGCTAGAAGGGTTGTTACGTATAATCGTCGGTGCATGTTTTTATTTATGTTTCGTTTGTTTTCTATTCTTATCACGCCTGAAATCTCAATTCTGAAGCTGTAAGCATAAAGAAAATGCAAATTTGAGTCACACTTGCTGCAATTCTATAAATGAATGGAAACAGCTACAAATCATTTTTTAATCTTCTTTCCCTTTTCAATATTTTAACCAATCAATGCTCAATGTTGACTAGGTACATATTAAATGATTTGCAATTTTTAATTTTAAATCAATGTTTGAAAAGGAGAATTAGAATATTTTTTTTTCAATTTGCCCAAAACATCCCATTAAGGAGCATGGTAGTAATGGTGAACTACTTCACACTCGTATTAGTGAGTTTTGTACGAGAGACATAATTGCTTTACTCAGACCGGGAGCTACTGCTTAAAGCCTACTTCTCACGGTTAAAAACTTGTTAGAGCTTACTTGGTTTTAAATGTGTCTAGGATTGAACATATATTATATTTTTTTGATTGAAGCGCCCATTTATACATTGTATATGTCACTTTGGCCAATATAAAAACTTTTTCAGCTGGGCGTAGCACAGCCTACCTTTTTACGAGGGTGTTTCTCTTTCCCAACCTAAATAACAGATACCAACAATCATTGGCATGCCGATATTAGTATATCAGACATGGCGGTGTCACGACCTCCTTTCCAGTCATGAATGGATTGTATACATTATAATAATCCTTCTACTTCTTATTTACACTTTAGAAGCGTTTATGACATGAATGTCGTTATATTTTCACTGCCTTTTTTTCTGTATGTTGACATCGTAAACGTTCCGTAATGGCCCTAATATTTTCTTGGAATATCGTATTGTGGTTCGGTAGTCGAACATTATTTTCGATACAAAGGTTCTTTATCTACAGGGTGGCTGATGAATATTGCCACATTAAAAAAGACAAATAACTTTCCGTTATATGGAATTCATTTTACTTTTATTCATGTTATAGCTCATTCAATTTTATTAAATAAAGATTAATTAGTTTTAAAAATAATGGAATTTAAATGCCCACCTGCTCATTGATGCATGTACGGCATCTTACCAAAAAGTTGTTCATTACTGCTTGGAGAGTTAAGACGCAATTGTTTTTTCTCGAATGGATTGCTTTAGTTCATTCAATTTTGTAGGTTTTGCTTTGTAGACTTCCTGTTTGCAATAACCCCACAAAAAAAAGTCAGGTGCAGTAAGGTCAGGCAACCTGAAGGGCCAACGAAATTTCTGAATATCTGTCATAATTAAACCATACAAAGTTGAAACATGCTCAAGTAAGGGTCTCCAGTAACCGTAGAGGTGTGACCGTTTTCTTCGAAGGAGTAGGGACCGGCAATGCAGCGTGATAAAACTGCACACCGCACTGTGACACGAAGTGGTTGCAATTCCGTCTCATGGAGTATCTGTGGGTTAGAAACCCTCCTTAATCTAAAATTTTGTTTGTTTATGTTGCCGTTTAAATTGAAAGGGGCCTCGTCAGGCTTGAAAGAACAGTTCAACATGTCTCCGTCCTCTTCCACCATTTGAAGCATCTTCTAGCAAAATTCCAAGCGAATCGGAAAGTCTGCTACGTTCAGTTTGTTGGCCATTTGAATTTTATATGGGAATAAGTCCAAATCCTTCTTTATAATAGACTGCAATGACTGCCTGCTTATACCCATTTGAGCAGATAAGCTTCTTGTCGAAACTTTTGGACTCTTTTATATGGCAGCAGCTACAGCAGCGTTAGTCTCCTCCGTCCGAACTGAAGGGTTTTGATGGTAAGGTAAGGATGGACTGTCCCATGCTCGGCAAAATTGTTAAAAAGTCTCATTATGGTCCATCTGCTCGGAGGACTGCCGCCAAATCTGTGCCAATACTCTCTTTGAACTGAAACTATGGACCCCTGTGCGTAATAACGGCGGACAATCCAAATTCTTGTTTCAGTGTCCCAGTTATCCATTTTTGTCATTCATTAAATAGGAAAAAAGTTATTAATTTTTTTGGTAGCGGCTTTCATCTGCCACCCTGTATATGGTGGGTCATTTAAAATATTTAATTTGAATCGGCTGTAAAAAATAAGTACTGATCATTTTTTCAAATTTCTGGTTTTATTGGGAAGGTTTAACTTTGTCATTTAATAATGAAAAACCATCCGATACGTTTTCTCTTCGCCCAATGGGCTGAAGATTGTTTGGCAAGAAATGAAGAATTTTACCGAATAACCGTGTTTTCAGATAAAGCTCATTTTCATCTCGGTGGTAAAGTCAATAAGCAAATTTGCCGCATATGGGATTCAGAGAGCCCACACGAGACTATTAAGAAGCCAATGTACCCAGAGCGAGTCACTGTTTGGTGTGGTTTTAAGGCTGGCGGCATCAAAAGGTCATTTTTCTTCGAAAATGAGCAAGAAGACGCCGTTACCGTCAACAGTGAGGGCGAAAAAAATTATCAGTACTTTTTCTTGCAGCCGATTTAAATTTAAATTTGTAATGGATCACCCTGTATAACCCAGCAACAATTTTGCTGTCCAATTTCTAGGCGTCGGCGTAACAGTTGATACCGGTGTATTTTTAGTATAAGGGTAGCAAACTAGTCCTTTCCAAAATTCGGTCTGTAACTCGCTTTAGTTTTGCGAGGCCGGTGTCCGGTCTCCCATGATCCATTCGACTACTGCACTAATCTTTTTGCTGTGATGGCCGCAACGTCTCTGTATGAATTCTAGTCAGGCTTATATATTGTATTACATCATCCATTGCCATAGTAGAACTTGCACTTTACCTAGGTTTTCTATTTTGCACTTCTTAGTTATTGAAGTTCACCAAACTATAGCCGTGCGTATGTAATAATCTCCGCTTCCATAGAGCCAGTGCGTCATATGTGGCAAAAGGTACATTAACCAGCATTTTGAGCTTTTTCCACTCTGTTATGTAAGTGGGTTTGCTGTTGTTGTTGTAACAACAAAATATTTATTATGGTCTTGTTCGGGATCTGCTTCGATATCCAGGTGGAGGAAACGCGCCATTTGAACTGGATGTTCTGAGGGCGACATTTTGGCAAGTCTGCATTTTCGTCCACTGCGTCGTACTCACGCTCGCCGACCATACTGGTGCTGCGTAGTTTGCTACAGACCGACCTTTCGCTTTTTAAGAGGGCAACAAGGTTTCTTTGTCGGCTCCCCAAGTTTTGCCGGCAAGTGACTTGAGGACCTTGTTCCTACTTTTGAGTTTATCGCAGATAGCTGTAGAATGTGCAGAGGATCGAAAAAGTCTGTCCAATGTGACCCTAAGGATTTTGGGGTAGTTGGAATGTTGACGTCGTCAACTTTCACATTGAGTGACAACCGCACCTCTGCGGTCCATGCAGTAAACAGTGTGGCTGATAATTTGGAGGCGGATATTTTCATATTCCTCGCAGTGAAAAAGCGTGCTAAGACAGTGAGGTAACAGTTGATTTTCTTGCATATGTCATCCACTTTGACACCAAAATTGTACATCATACGACACAATTTCAACGCCGTCTGGTGGTGCAGGAATTTTAGACAGGTAGAGGTTAAACAGTGCCGGGAATATAACTCCACCCTGGGGAACTACTTGTTTAACTCTACGGGGCTTCGACTTTCTGTCTATATTCTACATATGACTGGCGCCCACACATATAGTTTACGACCCAACGTTTCAAACTGGGCGAAAGGAACGTTTCTTCAATGTCCTCGAACACAGTGGCATGATTGACCGTGTCGAAGGCTTTTGTTAGGTCAAGAGCCACGAGTACCGTCCTATCATTTGGCTAGTTCTGGTTAAGGCCGCGACTTATACGTGTGGTGATGGCCTGTTAAGCAGTTGCTGTGCTGTGGTGCTTGCGGAAGCCATGATCAGCACAGGGAAAGTGTTCGATCAGGCTGGGGAGGAGCAGTGATTTGAGCGTCTTTGTTACTGGAGAAAGCAAGGAGATCTGCCTGTACGAATCTCCTTTACTTGCGTATTTGCCTGGCTTTAGTAGCGGAACCACTCTGCCCATTTTCCAGGCATCTGGAACTAAGTGAGTGGCTACCGACAGATTGGGCACTTTGGCCATGAACTCTACTCCCTGGGTATCCAAGTGCTTCAACACCAGCAATGAGATTCTGTACGGACCAAGCGCCTTTGATGACTTTGCGCTGCGGATGACATGGGCAACTTCGCCAACGGTAAATTGTGGTGGTGCCTCTTCGAATCGGTAAGCGCGGATACGACGCCATACTCTCCTTTTCGCCTTATCACTCTCTGGGGCTCAATGAAAAGCCGGTTAAAATAACACGCGCACCGCTTTGGATATGTCACTGTTCTATCACCGAAAGTGACAGCAGTCGGATCATCCTTCCTTCCAGGGTTAGAGAGCGATTTGACCGTTTTCAACAACTTACCAATTCCGGAACTTAAATTGCACTGCTTTAAGTGGTCTAGCCATTTGTTCCGCTTATATTCGTTGACCAACCTACTGATCTCAGAGTTGAGATTCCTAATTCTAGGGTCAGTAGGGTTGGAGTGACGAATGTCATCACGCTCGTCTGCATTTTCTGATCAAGAATTACTCCAAAATATTTAACTTTATAAGTCTGCTCGATGACTTTTCCTGTGCTGCGAGGTTTTTCAAAGTTTGAAATCTTCCTCTACCTCGTGAATCTTCGTCTTCCTCTGGGTTTATGTTTAAGCCCCTTGGTTAAGCACAGATGAGCTTCAGTTCTAATGCGTTATAACTTAAAAATGTTAAATATGATATATCTCAAAATTCTTTAAACACATACGAGTATGAATTAAAAATTCCCACATTAATTAAAAGCAAAATTGTCAAATATTTCCATAGGTTGTGTGAAGAAGAATATAAAAACATTCTGACAATATTTGAATGTTTTGTTAATGCTAACTCATGATTAAACAAAACTGCAACCACATTATGTTAGAACCCGGTTTTTTCGATAACAAAAACAATTGAGTGTGTGGTTTTATATTTTAAAATTTCACTTCGCTTGATAATAAATATTCATATGTACATTAGAGTGGTTAAGGTTTCCATTTAAATTTATCAAATTGCGGCTCAAATTTTTGTATATCCCGCACCACTCTGTGAAACAGATTAATATAATTTAATTTCATGTCGAATGTTTGTTTCTTCCACTAATATTACTTCCACTAATATCTCATCTTTAAGTATACCAATCGACAAAGAATAGTTTTTTGTACAGGATATAACAATTTTATATATTAATAAAATACAGAATATTTATCATTTAGAGTTTAAATTTTATCCAGATGTAGTGCAAATTTTACACTTTAAGAATGAAATTCGATTTCGGTCACCACTACTCCGTGAACACCCATCCATTCTTTAGACCCAATTTTTCACAACTCTTGCACACATTTTGACCGGAATCCATTTCTCAAGATAGCACTTTCACCGAATTTGCCTTTCAGTAAATCAATTGAAACTCGTGCTGTGTGGCTAGTGGTACCGTACCGTCTTGTTGAAACCACATAGCGGCGATCCAGGCTCATCCAATTCTAGCCAAAAATAATTGTCTAACATGATACTATAGCGCTCTCCATTGAAGGTAACATAACACATGTTTTCATCGATGAAAAAAATAAGGCCCACCTCTGTCATTAAAACCACACAATATTTTTTGTGTCTCTTGAAGCACATGTGGGTTTGTATTTGAAAATTGGAGCAAGCGCTCTTAAAGTTGCGACCACTGACTCTGAACTACGGTAGTCAATTTTAATGACTTGCAAACCTTGCTCGTAAGAGATATTTACCATGATGAAAATGTTGACTTCGACTAACTTTTTGACACTAAAAGATCATTAAAAAGGTTGACATAAAGATGCGAAATTGTTATGTCGCTATTGGAAAACCCGTCAAAACGTCATTAAAAAAATTGGAAAAAACCGTACTAAATTCTTTTTGGATTTCTAAAATTTTACGAATTTTTTGTTGGATTTTTTTAAAAAAAAAAATTCACACAAACCTTCTGCTGGTAAATGTTTACCTTAAGTACGTAGATCATCACGCTTACTTAAAAATTGGGTATGAGGTGCTGCCGAGCCAGTTGTGGTAGTCCTATGAATGATATTGTGTTCCATTATTGAATGATAAAGTTATATCTTTTCAATAAAACCAGAAATTTGAAATAATATCAGTACTATTTTTTACAGCCGATTCAAAATTTTAAATGGCCTACCCTCTAGATGTTGAGGTCATTCGTAAAACACGCATAAAACTAAGCGATTTCCAGTAAAATTATGTTGTAAAACAAAAAATGATTAAAAATAATTTTAAAAATGTATTATTCAGAATTCCCCGAAAATTAAATGGATCGCTTTTTGCGAGAGTGACAGTGTGATTAACTGTTGTTGGCAGTGTCTTTTTTGGTCTACCGATTGTTTCAGCAATTGCTTTTGGTTTTAATGCATTCTAGACAAAAAACTCTGTAAACTTTTTAAAAATGTATACATAAATATTTTTCCACAGCAATACAAGGCACACAATACAAAATTCAATCTCTCCATTTACTATTTTACAGATTCTACAAATTCGGCCCACAACATTTACATCGCCAAATGGAGTACACTGCGAGCAATCGATGATTTGAGTAAATTCGATTTTGACTTCATCATTGTGGACAATCGTGGACAAATGTTAAACAATAGTTTTTGCACATCAATGTTGTTAAAACATTATGAACGCAAAATAAATATATTGATCTCAAGTGTGGATATAACTGTGAGTATTGAATACTTATCCCAGGTCATGTTTTCTTTATAACATAACTTTCCTTGTAAACTTTAGAGTGATTTAAAACTTCTACATAACGTTTTGAAATTGGGCGGACGCTTAGACCCTCGATATGCAAGTTACAAACTATTCGAAGAGAAATTCAAATTGCCCGATGCCAAAGAGTTGGCCTTTCGAAAAGTAGACTTAGAGGATTACTTTTTAAAAAGAGAACGTTTGGCCGATTATTGCAAGTAAGTATTTGATGATTGGCTTTCTTTTGCTATTGAATATATCACCACTTTTTATACTCTTGTTGCTAGAAATTACCGCTTGAGGCGTTATTGTCATCAATTCGAGCAACAGTTGCCTTTGGTCGAGGCAGATCGTTATAAAATCAATTTAGATATATGGCGAGATAAGCAAACGGCCACCAATTCGGAAGGCAGTAGCGTAGAAATCTCTTCTCGAAATCGTCCGGATGAACGAATACGGGATACCCAAGAGTTATTTGAGGAGTACTGCCGACAGAGACGGAAACAGCAAGAGATGGAAAAGCAGAAACAGCAACAGCTGCAATCGCAGCTGAGGCAAGAGAAAGAACGTGAATTGGAAACCATATGCAATGTTGACGATGAAGTTGAAGTGGAAACCATATGCAATGTTGACGATGAGGTTGCTTTTATTAACGCTACACCACCTCCACCTGCTGTGCCCGGCAAGACGACAAATTCAAGAGATACTTCTGATGAAGCTGTGGTCATGTCTCCCCTTTTGTTAATGTCCGACTCTGAGGATGCGGATGATGTACCTCAAATTTGCAACGATCCCACTGATATTGTCGACTTATCAACTGATGAAGAGAATGACAAAAACGAAGACACAACTAAAAAAGCTAGTGAATGTCAAAAGCTAACAACGAAAAAGACAAAAAAGATTCGAAATGAAATTGAAAGATTGAAAGAGGATGTGGCGACGAATTTGAAGTTTCAAAATGAAACAACACCAAAACGTCGCACCCGACGTAATGATGAAGCCCAATGTGTGGTTACCAGCAAAAGACGATCCAATGCTGTAGCTGGAAGTACAACACCAAAAGATGCCACTAAGAAACATCCTACTAAGGAAAATCAAGAAGTAAAGAGCAAGGACAATCATTCGAATACAACGGACAATAAAAACAATAATAAACGTTTAGCAAAAGACTCACCGCCAGAAAATACCAAGGCCACGGAGCCAGATAAAGTCAAACCTTCAAATATCAAGGAGAAAACCTCAGCTACAAAGGATAATAATAAAAGTCCCGAAACACATAAGAGTACACCCCTTTTGAGAGGGCAGGAAACCGTCAGTAATAGCGAAGACATATCAATATCCGGATTATCTAGATCTAACAAGAAATCTACTCCCGAGACACAAAAGACCCCTACTAATGCAACACCCTTAACTTCGGGGACAAGGAGAACTCCTGCTAATCAGGACATCAGTGCAGCGGATGCGAAAAAAACACCCACAACTCCTGTAGCGGATATAGTTATAAAAATCGAAACAGAAGATCATACGCCACAAACAAGACGTTCCCATTCAAAGGAAACTTCAAGCATTCAGCGCATTAAAAGAGAACTCGATATCGACCGTGTGGTGGTTCATAACAAAGAGACTCGTAGCACGCAACGTTTAACCAGATCTGGCGGATGTTCGAATAAAAATGCAAGTAAAAATTCCTTATTCAGCAACGACAAAACCACAAAAGCCAAAAAGAGTCACCAAGAAAAGCCAGCTAATAAAACGTCCTCAAATCAACAGATGGCACAGTCGAAAAACTCTAAATCCAAGGATAAAATCAATGACACACAAGCCCCTATAATTGCAATGACATGTTCTCAAGATTACGAACCCATACAATGTGCTCAGCGGTTAAGTGATGTTGGTGCGTTCGATAGTAACACACAAAGAAAAACCTCCCAGTTTTTAGTACCACCCACACCGGTTTCAACAAGAAACTCGTTAATACCATCATCAATAACATCATCGAATGGTTTCTTTACCGAATCAGAGGTAGTATTCGTGCCGCTTTCAACTCAAGTTGGTAGTACTGCCACTACAAAAAGGAATAGAAAGGCAGAAGATGTCATAATTTTGTCGGGCTCAGATAACGATAATAGTTCGTGCATAAATTTGTCATCGACCAGTCGCCGCACCAGAGCCTTAAAGCCGAGAAGACTACAAAATTCAGCCGATGAGGCAAGTAAAGTGCCCACATTTTCACAACTTTTGGCCCAACACAATACCCGTACGAGTGCCAAATCACCAGATCTCTTTAGTAATTGCTCCGATTTGGGACAATTGACATACTCGCAGCAGCCAGTAAATGCCGACGAATCAAATGCACCCTTTGAAGGATTTAAAATATTTGGATCCGAAGTCAAACAACTGCAGCAACACTACGCTCAGTCAAAAACACAAAATGCGACATGCAATGGCAAGAAGCCCTACCGAGATCGTAGTTGTTTGGACATTTTGGAGAACATGTTTGAGCCGCCAAATAAAAAGGATAAAACCAAAACTACAACAAAAGAAGGAACCACTACTGTTCAGACACCCTCAAGAAAGGCAACACAAAAGCCCAAACCACAAACGCCAATAGTACCCCAACATCCCATTGAAGCCATAGCCGAAGCCAAGGCTCAACAAGATCAGAAAAAGAAACGTTCGCTGGCGCCGCCACTAAATGAAGATGAACTATTTGAGATAACGAATAATGGTACATTCGGCAGCGTTATGCGTTTGCATTCGAATGGAGAAATATCACCGGTGCACCAAACACAGAAATCATCAACGCAACATAATAAAATTACCAAATACTTTCAAGGAGGCTTAACGCAAATTCTAACCGGTTCCCAGGAGGATAGTGGCAACAACTCAGAGGCGGGTACTCCGAGTAAACGACAGCACCAGCAGCAGCAACAACAGCCTCAGCAATTGGCCAGCACACAAAACGTGAATTTAAAAAAATCACCTAGACCGAAATGTTCGTCGACACAGGCCACTAAATTAACAAAATGGTTTACCAAGAACTCACCCAGCAAACAGCAGGTGCAGGCACCGGTATCCAAAAGCAATCCCTCTCCAGCGTCAATGAAATCAACAGCGGGTAAAAGAATTGTTAAAAGACGTCGTTTAGACCTAACATTAGTAACAGACGACAGTGACTGAGGATCACTTAAGGTATTACTTACTTTCAAGCACCTTTTTTTTAATTTACTTTTTCGAAAGTAATACAGACTTTTTTATCGTCGTTTTTCTTTTTATTTTATTATTTACAATAAGTTAACTTCATTTCATTTCGTATGCTACTCAATTTCCAATTGTACCAAAACATTATCGTTTATTGTGTACATTATCTGGATTCATTTTGAAGCTCCATTGCTACCAATTGCCAATTGCATTGAGTGAGTTTGGTTTTCATAACACAATCAGGAAATTTTAAGACCAAATTATAAACAAGTACAAATTTTAAATTGATTTATATATATAAAAAATTAACATAATGATCATCGGGAACTTTGTGGGACAAATGTAAGCTGTTGGCAAGCAAAGTTCTAGTAAATACTTTCAAATATTCGTAAAGACATTTGTTTCTCAAAAGAAAACCTAATTTTTAATTCATGGAATTTATTAAGTAGAATATTTCTAAGTAAGTGCCAATTGATCGTATTAATCACATGGTTTCTTAATTAAACTTTTATTTTTTTCCGACAAAAATGGCCGGATTTTAAATTTGTTTTTTTCTTAAATATTCTTTTTTTAAGTTTTTCATATTTCATTTTATTCCTTATTTATCGTAATATCTTCTTTGATTAAATTGCAGTGTTATACATATAATTAAGGTAATTGAAACAATAGCTTGACTAAAAAGAAGAAAGAAAAAACCATAGGTTTTTAAATGCATGTAGATGAAAAAACTGTTGTTAAATGTCTGGGTTTAATTAAGCATAGAAAGGTTTTGTCATTTTTATGGAGTTCCTACTTAAAGGCACTATCTATAATCCAATATGTTAACATTTTTATAACAAATTATGGTATCGAGAAGTAATAGTGTCTTGCTGAACAATTGATATTCGATCCTAATAAAGTTTCTTTTAAGAATCCAACAAATTATGATTTCGCATGAAAAATAAATGCTGACATATGTGGACATTTGGTATTAGGCGTTACACTCTTTGCATAGTTTTTCAAAAGCCGCGGTTCTAGGCAGCTGGTGAAATTTTGTAAAATAAATAATCATGAACAGAAAAGAACACCCAATGTCGACTTTCTTAAATATTTTTCGACTTCGTTGTCTTAGATTTTAGACATATGAAATTGTCGCTTAAAATCTCTTATTTCTTTTTAGAAACTATTCCTGAATTCAAGCGTGATATGTTAGGAAAATGGTGTAGAACAAGAATCTGAAGGCAAAAAAAAAACTGACAAATGGTTAAATAACATTTTATATCCATGCTAACTTATTGGGCAAAATTTCAAATATCGATTCAAATCGATAAGAACACTTTACAAAGTAAGAAAACAGTGTGGGAAGCAAAGCAGGAATTTTTTTGTTACTCGTCTTTTTAACTACTCCGAAAATAACAAAATCTTTTTTTAAGTTCACACCACATGATTTTAGCGTTCAATAAAAATAGTAGATATGTTCAACACACATAGTGTCTCCTCCTCATTTCTTTTGACTAGTGCCTTAAATCTTTTTTAATTAATGCATTCAAATGCAAACATTTTATACAAATTCTTTAAACCAATTTTAACTAACTCTTTCAATATTTAACATATTTAGTTAAACGCATAGACGATCACAACAAATTCAAATTTAGAAGTCAAGCAATAGTGTCCTATTAAGGTAGGAAAGCTGCCTTTTGGAGTTTGAATATTTTATGATTTTAATCTTTTAAACTGGTATTTAAGCGAATACAAAATTACCTAAAGAAACATTAAATAGAAATGACTTAAAAGTAAAAGTTTTTCTTACTTCAATTTAATGAGAAAATATTTCAATATAAAAGATGATTTTAAAATTTTATCAACATAGAAATGGCAAAGAATTGTGAGTAAACTAATTCTTGATAGCAAATCTTAGTGAAAATATAAAAATAATGTCCATCTTATTATGTATTTAGTTTATCTCTTATAAGATATGACAAATACGACCCGCGGCTACGGCTGTTATATCTTCTTTATATCAAATTTATCTTTAAATAAAAACAAAAATATTTTTGAAGCCAAATATAAAATTACACCAAACCTCCTACTCAGTGAATTCAAGTCACTGTGAGGCTCAAAACAGGGAGCGTATACCCTTCTCCATTTGTTTAAAACTTTCGATCGACTGTTTCCTTATTAGACGTTGCTCTTAAATCTATTGTTCCTACTTTTAAATATTAAATCATTAAAGAGGAACATCTCTAAGACAATTCAACATAAAGCACAAATATTCAAAAATCGATATAGCGTTTAACATGAAAGTATTTAGTAAATTTCGAAGTCAACTCGTGAAATATATAGCGTGTAAACCCAAACTCTTAAAATTTTGCTTACAACTTTTTAGAATGAGAAAAATTCTAGTTTTCTACATAATTAAGAACTGGCGAAAAATAGTAGTTTTCCATACAATCCGAAAAATAGTTGGTAACTCTAATTTTTTACATAGAAAATCGAACACGAAGTCTGCTGTTTTATTTGTTTAAAAATGCCTTCGGATTTAAGTTGTCAACTTTCCAGAAATTATTCAAAATTTTTGTTAAAAATATCCCAAAAAAATGGAAGTGATAAAAATAATTACCTAAAACTTCCAAAAATGCAAAGATTTCAAGATGTTTCAATACAATAACGAAAAGAAAAAAATATTTACCTAAACTTCTAAAAAATCAAAGATATCAAGGGCTGTCATAAAAACCAATGCTGCCACTATTGGTTTTGAAAAAAATCAGGGATGTCATAGAAACCATGTCGGTTTTGCTAATTGTCGGTTTTGCAAACCAATGTTGGTTTCATTTGGTGTCATGAAACCAAGTTGGTTTTGTGTTTCGAATGTAAATAAAACCAATGTTCGAATCAGCTGTTGCTAATAAAACCGATAACATTGATTTTCATGACACCAAAGCATGTCTACTCTTTTTTTGAAATTCATTATTTTGAAACATTTACTTTAATTAGTGCTGTAGAATAGTTTTCATTGATGTTTGTCTTTAAAGCAGTTCTGACGCTATGTCTATGTTGAAGCTAGAAATTAAATACCAGTTATTGCCGCATTGTTATTGATTTAATTTCGGAAATACCCAAGCTACTGTCAAATGAAATAATCGTGATTGTAATTTCTAATGTAAACATTGCTCAATAATAATATTAGAATCCCCTTCGATTACAGATAATCTTTATTACCCCCTTACATCTAAATGTTGAAAATTAAGTATCTTTTATCATTTTTTACTCTTTATTTAAAAAACGTGTTTCAATTTTGAGGTTGAAATCGCAGCATCGTATCGCATTAAAAATGGAATGTTCTAAACATTTGAACCATTTTAACATATCTAAATTTTTTAATAGATAAATTGAAGTTTTTCAATAAACGATTTTGAAAAGAAATAAATAATTAACACTTAATAATTTAATAGTTGAATTTACAATAATATCGTATCGTAATAATATCGAAAAACTATAGCAAATAATTTGCTAGCAATTAAAAAAAAATAAAAACTTTCTTAAGAAATGTTATTGTTAATGATTAGTTTTTAATGCACACATATATTTGAAACAATCACAAATGTCTTCGCAATGTTTTTAACACAAAACCCTCTCTCACAAAAAAACACGAAAACCCGAAATGAAAAAAAACACATAAATTGTATTTTAATTGTAAATGAAGGCATATTTGTATTTTATAAAAATAAATCTATATTTTACTCATACACTGTTACTGTTACAAGTTATACAATAATCATTAATATTTTAAAGTTGTTTTTCCTCGATTAATAATATTTTTTTTTCTATCTCTATTAAGTTCTTCGTTCAATTTGAAATATATTAAAAAATAGTTTTTAGTACGTTTAAAGATTATTTGGTTGAATTTAAATAAAACTAATAAAAAAACGTTAAAAGAATCTAATGTTTTCTGTTAAATATCACTGTTAAATTGTGGATGACCGCTTTACGTTGGTATTCCAGTTCTCGTTTGCAGGCGGGACCTAAAAATGGCGGGCATTCGTAAAGTATTTTTTCCGAGCAATAAGTGTCGTCGCCATCAGCCGAAAAGTGGGCTTCGCTTTCAGCATGCACTACGAGTATAAGAATAAAAGAATTATGGATTAGTTTAAGGTAAATGTGATTGTTTCATTAGATTGCCTGTAGAAAAAACTGTTAGTTTTTAAAACTCCTCTTAACAACATCATCATGCAGAGTATTATGACTAAGTGCCAATGTTTGTAACACCTTAAAGCAATTAAAATATGCCCCATGTTCAGTTTACCGATTGATTCGAAACAGTATCTGATTCCGTTTATCTACCAGTCGTTGTAATCAAAATACGGTAGCAATTACGAACAGATTTCGCAAAACACTTTGTGGATTCTTCAGGTTCGGGCCAAGAACGACCACTACGGGGGTATGTTTTAATATAATTCAAGGTGTTTTCAAGGGTATTATGACTTATTGCTGATGTTTGTAACACCTTAAAGCAATTAAAATAGACTCCATGTTTAATATACCGATTGATTCAGAAACCGTATCTGACTCCGTTTGTCTATCTATCGTTGTAATCAAAATGCTGTAATTATAAATAGATTTCGATTAAACTTGTTCAGATTTGGACCAGGGACTATCCCTACTGGTATATGTTTAAATATCATAAAAGCATTTTTCCCGATTCAAGGTCCTGATGCTCTAGAAAACACAAATTTAAAACGCTTAAAGTTTGCATTCATATTCTTGTGTAGTATAGCCTCCTCAAGCATGCATTTTTAAAATGTAAAACGAAGGTGCTCTAATTGAATCCTACGAGTATATTTAAGATAATTCGTGTTTTTTCTCCTTTATTTTTTCAGACGGCCGAACAGAAAAAAATTTAATTCCTTTAATTTATGGAAGTCAAAATTGTGTGCAACAAAAATGACCAACACCACATTAATTTGACAAGAAATTTTGCTCAACTTATATAGGGTGGTCCATCTAGAGGTATTTTTTCAGAACAAAAAAAATATAAAAATTCAAATCAAGTGTGGAATCTTTATTGGTAATTTGAAAGCGATCCATCTAGAGGTATTTTTTCAGAACAAAAAAAATATAAAAATTCAAATCAAGTGTGGAATCTTTATTGGTTATTTGAAAGGACATTTTATGGCATTTATTTTTTGAATATAATTTGCTTTAAATGTTGGCCGGAACTATGCCTCAGAATTTCCATTCTGAGGGTCCAATTTTGGATGACTTGTTTGAGTATTTCGACCGGTATGGCTTTAATGACACGCGTAATGTTGGCTTCCAAAGCCTGAATCGTAGCTGGTTTGTCAGCATAGACTTTGGACTTTACGTAACCCCAAAGAAAAATGTCTAAAGGTGTGATATCACTCGATCTAGGCGGCCAACTCACCAGTCCAAAACGTGAAATTAGCTGCTTTCGAAATGACCTCTCAATAGATCTATTGTTTGAGCAGCTGTTGAAACCAAGTGTGGACAAGATTACGGGCTTCAGTTTTAGGAAGCATAAAGATCGATATCGTGGAGCGATAGCAAGCACCATTCACGGTTACGTTCCGGCCATATTCATTTTTGAAAAAATATGCACCGATGATTCCACCAGTTTATAAACCGCACCAAACCGTCGTTTTCTCTGAGTATAATGGCACCTCTTGAACCTCTTCTTGATGCTCTTTGCCGTTGAGCCAGAAAAGGGCCTCATCACTGAACAAAATTTTGGTCGAAAACAGCAGATCTTCCCGTTTCTCACCGAACGCTCATTTCCCTAATACAGTTGCCAACATTTGAAGGAAATTATTATTAAAAAATAAATGTCATAAAATGTTCATTCAAATTATTAATAAAGATTCCACACTTGATTTGAATTTTTATATTTTTTTTGTTCTGAAAAAATACCTCTAGATGTATCACCCTATATGATATATAAAATTTGTCATTCCGATTGCAACACCACGAAACATTGATCTGGGACCCTATAAAGTATATATATTTTTGATCGTCATAAAATTCTAAGATCTAGTCATGTCGGTCAGTCTCGACGCGTGTCTGTTCAAAAGCATTTGCATGACGGTGGCTAATAGTCATAAGCTGATTTAAATTTTAAATGGGCGAAATCTATATATGGGCGTATATTTACAATGTATTAAAACAGAGTTTATATAAGTAATTGTCTATTTACTTTTTAATACTTCGTATAATAATACTTAGCAACACTGAAATAGTTTAGGAACATTTATATGCATATATCATTCATAACAATAAATAAGAGAAAAATCTTAATTATCTTCCTGCGTCGTCATTGTGTTATGCAATGTATTACTACAAAGCAACATGCGTTTAGGAAATCAGCCTTAATATGGAAAGCAAATTTTGCTACGAATCCAAATATATAGAGTCGTTTCGGCTGATATTAGGGGCGGACGCATGGGACAAAAACGGACCAGGACGGTAGGGACGGTGGAGGGTATTTTACTTCGGCCTGTCCGAACTTGACGTTTTAAATACTTGTTTTTAATTAATTTTTCTTCATTGAAAAATGCTTCTTTTGGTAAAATTTTTAGTGCTAAACCAAAAAACACAATCTGCCTAGAAAACATTTAAATCTACATTTTTCAAAATTGTTTAGGAAACGTCTTCTGACAGCTACAAGAACTTAACGCTTTTTAACAAAGTACAGTTCCAAGCAGCAATAATAAAAGAAGCAAGAAAGCCGCTTAGAAGCGGGATTGAAACAAAAAATCTCATTCAAGAAAAATTACCGGATTTTTTAGCTTGTCAAGTAAAACACGCCTATTGTTTAATTGCTTTGACTAATTTATTTGTTTTCTCTTTTAACAGATGTCAAGTAGGAGGTGTATAGTTTACTAAAATTATCTGAAAAACCGCTTATTGGCCAACTGCGAATATTTGTGTTCGTTTCAATCGTCCAACAAAGGCTTTAACAGAAAGCGGTTTCGCTGCGGAGTGTGGATTGATGTTTCTTTTCATCGCTGTCAAAGCGCTGTACGTTCTACTATATTTCCAACTTGTTCTCGGCACTATGAAATGCAAACTGCCAAGGAAAATATAACCAAGAATTTATTTGTTAAGCTTTACAAAGTTCATCTGCTGCAAGAATTAAACCCAATGTCGAAAGTTCAATAATTTTATTGAAGATGCTATCCGGATGGTATTGGGTACGTAAACAAACTAAATTTTCTAAATGCATACAACTTTTTAAAATAAAGAATATTAATTGTCACGAATCTAACACCACACTTTCCATATCCTAGTATGACAACATCCAGTAAGAGACAATTCAAAATTGATTCACTTGCATAACATAATTGATTTGCCATAAGTCATGCCCATGATACAATAAAGAAGGTAGAGTTAAGTTAACAGCTGATTTTAAATTTTTTCTCGTAGTAATTTAAATAGTCAATTTTGAAATTTGACAATGGCGTTTGTTTAAGTTTGTAAACGAAAAATTCTTTATCCAAAATTCACAATTATCGTCAAACATTCACAAAAATGTATTTTTGGCATTCGTTTTCAATTGACTGACAATCACAAAAATGTATTTTTGGCATTCTTTTTCAATTGACTGACAATCTAGCGAACTATTTTTGTTGTTGTTGGGCTAATGACTATACTTTGTTCATTGTACCATCCCAGTAAACCCAAAACCCGTCTCGTTGAAACAAAAAGCATGGCGCGGTAACGCTCACTGACGGCTCCTTGCTCATTTTCGAAGAAAATTTCGAAATGCCCAATGATGCCGCCAGCCCAAAATCTAAACTAAACAGCGACTCGCTGTGGATGCATTGGCCTCTCAATAGTCCCGATTGGGTTTTCTGAACCCCATATGCGCCAATTTTGCTTATTGACATAGCACCGAGATGAGAAATTCATCACCTGCCAAACTACGAGTATCGGATGGTGTGCCATTTTTAAATCTATTTAAGAAAAGGTTAAAGCATCTATACCTACCACATCCGAAAGAAAGATAATTTGAAAGTCAATTAAATTAATTAACTTTTAAATCATCTTTCTACTTATAGATCGTCTTAGCATTTTATGACGATCAATAAATATATACTTATACACTATATAGTCGCCGTTAAGTATTTCGATTTGTTACAAACGAAATAACAAACTAATATAAATTCTCATCCTATGGTGCAGAGTATAAATAACCAATCCTAGAAAATCTAATATTCAGTCCGTGTTTTTATATGCCTCTTATACAAAAGGAAAATTAGACGATCTGTCATTCTTAAATTTCAAATAGCAACCTTGGTGAAACCAGATTTTAAAACAGCGCCCATTAGGACAAAGGCACAGAGTTCTTAATCCTTTTAGCCATTTCATATTTTTGATAGTCGCCGATAAGTATTTCGATTTGTTACAAACGAAATAACAAACTAATATAAATTCTCATCCTATGGTGCGGAGTATAAATAACCAATCCTAGAAAAAGTAATATTCAGTCCATGTTTTATATGCCTCTTATGCAAAAGGAAAATTAGACGATCTGTCATTCTTAAATTTCTCAATGAAACCTTGGTGAAACAAGATTTTGAAACAGCGCCCATTAGGACAAAGGCACAAAGTTCTTAATCTTTTTCGCCTTAACAGATCGCAACTGAAATTAATTGTTACCGAAGTAATTGTATATTTAACAAGTCCTATTTGCTAAAATATCATAGAGATAGAACCAAAAACTATGTTACATACGAGTATCTTATGTAAGACGTAATTTTATTCTTTGGATTAATTAATATTCTTAATTAAATCGCATATTTTTAATTAAATCGATGCCGATCTAAAAAATGTTCAAAATGTTCAACCCGATCTTTCTTAAATTTAGTGTTGCGAGATTTGAGCCACTTGTTACCGACCCTTTTTGAATTGTTTCTATATAGCCCCCCAAAAAAAGGTTACCCCGAATCAAAGACCTTGTCAGTACAGAAGTCACATATTAAATCCCATCTTGCTTAAAGTAAATCGGTTGATATTCAACCAAGTTACTGGCACATAAGTGCGTAAGATCCGTAAACCCGGTTATTTACCTGTAACTCCAGAGGGAAATTTCAAAACCGGTTTCTTGTTGTTCTTGCTTGTTTGCTTAAAGTTAGCATATTGCTTATAGGTCCATATATAGGTGAATGTTATGATCATTTAGTATCGTATAGGCGAGTCATCGAGTCTTGTGTATACCAAGTGGTGTAGGTTATAATATAGTCGTTCATGTTCGACTGTAGAATATTGGTTTTTTTAGATGTGCACAAATTTGTAGCTTTTTTGGTTATATACACAATACATATATCGACGAAATATCCAATTCTATTTGTTCATACTTACAGCAATATAGACCTTTGAAGAAGCACGTTTCATGTCTGGACTCAATGGAATACACTTGCGGTTCAACATTCGGCATCGATTTCACAACCTTAAAACTGGCAGTGGCCGTATTAAGCCAATACGGCCAATGCGACAGACGTTCGGTATATTCAACTTCATAGCGCCAATCGTGTGCATGGCCGCTATCCGATAAAATTTTGAAATGCAAACTAAACAGCCAGACGATGGGCGGCGGATGTATGAAAATCAAATGAAAATTTATACACAATTCAAAAATACACATTTGCCATTTGCATGCTGGCTCTTTTCAATACATACATGGAGGGATTCAATAGTTTCATTTTACTGAAATCAGCCACATAATTCCAAACATCTTCCGGTTTTGTATTCTTGATAACACCGTCCATTTCATATTTTTGATAACCGCTGGAAAACACCAGATATATGCCCACTAGCAAAGTGATAGCCACTGAAGTATTTTTTTTGTTAAAACGATGCCGTTTCATTGTTGTGTTGAGCAATTTAAATATTTTTTTTAAATGTTGAAATAAAAAAACTATTTTTGGCCTCTTTGGTCAAGGCGCGACTAGCGATGCGAATGCAAGTAGCGTCAATTTAGAACTAAAGAATTCGTCTCAATATTTCAAACGGAGAAGCCTGGCTGGATAGCCAACATTCAACCCGCCGAGTACAATTCATTTCACTCGAAACACTTTCCTCCCACTACGCATGTTTATATTCCTCTGCCGTTTCTGGTGGTTGTGATCGGTGATGGTTTTCGGATTATAAAGAGTTCATTGTGTATGAATTCGTACGGATAGATGGCTGATATACTATTTTACATTTGTATGTAGAGTGTATGTCCATTGTACTCTGAAGAATTGTTATATACAAATGTATGTACACACGTATATAAGTATATGAGTTAAAACAATTCGCACTTGCTATATTACATACATGCATTGCCGCATATCCACAGCTTCTGTGGATATGATTAAAGTTGGTAGCCACTGATTAGTATAGGGTAGTCCATCTAGAGGTATTTTTCAGAACAAAAAAATGTAATATTTCAAATCAAGTGTGGAATCTTTATTGGTAATTTTTTAAGTATAATTTCCTTCAAATGTTGGCCGCAACCACGCCTCAGGGTTTCCATTCTGAGGTTCTAATTTTGGATGCCTCGTTCGAGCATTTCGACCGGTATGGCTTTAATGACACGCGTAATGTTGGCTTCCAAAACCTGAATCGTAGCTGGTTTGTCAGAATAGAACTTGGACTTTACGTAGCCCCAAAGAATAAACTCTAATTTCACCGGTCCAAAACGTGAGCTGCTCTTCGGAATGACCTCTCAATAGATCCATTGTTTGAGCAGCTGTATGGCAAGTGGCTCCTGTTGAAACCGAATGTCGTCAAGATAACGGACTTCAATTACAGGTAGTGCAGGTTACTTTCCGGCCATCATCATTTTTAAAACCGACCTATGATTCCACCAGCCCATAAACCGCACCAAACAGTGGTTTTCGCGGTGTAAGTCTTTCCATGACGAAAGGGCAAACAAAAAATTGAGTGATCACCCGTTACTTAGTAGTATTTTAGGAAAAATATAAGGACTATGCACTAAACGGCTTGAACATTATTTTTCTAAAATTTCTACTTAAGAATTGATTAGAGCAGGACCTTTTTTATAGGCTTGATCAAAAGTGGCATTTTTGTTAACAAATGACTTGATTATGGCCAAGACTGGATACCAGCAGTCTTGACAATCGAGGCTAAACCTAAAGCACCACTAATAATTCAGAGCGAAAATATTTTAAAAACATTATAAATTTGTTCGAAATTTTAAATATTGTGTGTAGATTATGATTGGCCCTATATTTTTGTCCGAAACAGCTTCGGTAAAAATGTTGACACCTCAATATAGTTTCGAAATATAATTTATTCATATTGTTATTTTATTACTTAGTCCCTCAACATCCCATTAAGGTTTAACGGACCTACTGTCAGGAGCGTGGAGTCAGAATTGGCGAATTTTGGCTCGAGTCGGATTCGGAGCAGAATTGAAAAAAAAATTTAGAAAAAAAATTTTTTTTCGGATAATAAAGTTTAAATAAAAGTAACTAAAGAATGGCCAGGCGCTCTCTAGCTACCAAAATATTCAGTAAGGCTAACCATTTCATCAAGCTTTGTTTTCCCAAATGACATTTGTGCGGAAATTATTAAGACACGCAACGTGAATTGCATTCTGAGGTCGATCATAATGGATTTAGTGCGTTTGCAGTTATCATACAATTGAAAAGTTTAATCGTGAATACACTCTTTTGGACCCTAAGCTATTATCGAGGTACAGATTAAAGACAACATGGCCGCCGTGAAGAAGATATAAAATGTCGATTTATAAAAGTTGGGCAGAAATAGACTCATTTTTAGTTTATCTGACACAGCCGACAAGATAAATTTTCTTAATGAAGAAAAAATTATACACAAGCAGAACTGCAACCACAAAATGTGACTGTTTGGTTTGTTTTCTTTGTAATGTCCGTATAATAGGACCTAATTTATTAAAATCACAAAAATGTCGACGGGTCGGCATAGGACGATGTTAACCGACGTTATTTGCCAGAGCTCGTTCAACGCAACGCTGGACTAAAACGCCAAGGTCAGAAAGAGCACGGTAGGCAACTACTTTGTTTTCTGGGACACCGGCGGAACGGGTTACACTACTTCATATGTACCTTTGGGACCGCAGTGAGAGACCTCCGTTTGAGTTTGTATTACTCGCTTGCCCATACGTTTTCATTCATTCTTTCAAGTGGTCTACCGATCACATGAAGATTTACAGACATTTGTTCGCCAGTCGAGCAGTCCGTATTTCTTCCGACAGAGCTGCTTCAAATGTGAGTTTACATAGCGTCCTCCTTTTATCTACCTAACTCCAATCCCTAGATGCGACAGTTTTGCTTGCTTTCATAGCCACCGAGATGAAAATGCGCTCCGCCAGAAAAGATAATTTTATGATCAAAATCATTGTCCATTTCAAGCTCGACTTAACGGTTTAAACAGAAAATTGATAACGTAACAGATGGTCGAGCACCTTTCATTACTGAGTCAGTTGAAGCTTGAATGCAAAAATGCAAATTCATTGTGCAAAACTCGCATCAGGCCGGTGCTTGTAATATTGAGTTGGCTTGCTCAGTGCAGTGCCTCATTTCGTACTAAAGCAATTCGAAGTGTTTGGTTACTTTTCTTATCTTGTACCGATTTAAATGAAATAAACTAAAAATTGTTTACCCTTTACTCTACTTATAAAATAAAAAAAACCATAACAGTATTAACACAATGACAGGGTGCTGTATTTACTCTGCACAAAGAACATATTTCTACAAGTGCTCATGAAAAACACTCAAACGGGCAGGTTTTGAGTGTAAAATTTACAATTATCCAGCGGATGCATTTGGCTGCTAATACATGATATAGTACCTGCAGGTAACTACAATTCTATGTACGCACTCTTTTTTTCTTTGAACAAATTTTCACATTTGACGAGCTGGATTTTTAAAAATTTATCAATGATCAACAGGTAGTTGGTGACCAAATTAAGTATAGGTAGAATAGAATGTCCTTGAAATAGGACACAGTGGTTTTTATTGAAATGTTTTCTCTCAAATAGAAGTTGTTGTTGTAGCGGCAACCGTGTTCTGGGGGCACTTGGCCGAAGAATTGCTCTTAGAGTAAATCCGGTCCATAGAACCGGCTGTCGTGGTATTGCTCAAATATCAGTTATTTTGGGGATTTAGGCCCAAATCATACCGCAAAAAATATGGGTTGTGTCTGACAATGCTTTATCGAAATTTGAAGTCTGGCTTCTGTGGCGGCTATGCCTCATTTACTTCCTTAACAATTCCAAGACGATCCAGCCATGTCCGTTCGTTCAACCTCGGACCCTGAAATTCTACACGATGATGGCTTGTAGTCATCAGCTGTTTTGCATTGTAATTGGATGAAATCAGCCCTGAGGGACTAAAGATACCACAGAAAATGTACACTTTTTAGAGTATTTGCCTAACAATTCATAATTTTCGTAGATGGAAAATGACTTAAATAGATACGGTAAGTTGAGACGCACTTAATATCTCAAAAAAAGGGCATAGTTGCTGGACCATATAATTAATGGGGTCCAAAAAACGTTCCGTATGTTAAAACCGGGCGATCAATAGTCAATAGAGACATACCCAGTTGAACTCAAATTAAAGCAAATTTTACTGCGAATCCAAATATAGAGTAATTTTGAAGTTTAAGCTGAGATAAGGTCGGCGCGTTGGCCGAAAGGGTCCAAAAGCGGACCATTTTTTGCGCTTTAGTAGCGTATGAATGGTGGTATACGAGTATTAGGTTCGTCCTGTTCGAACTTAACAACGTTTTAGATTGTTTTTATTCAATCGGTACACAATAAAGCAGTAAACTAATAAATAGTCTATAGTCGGGCAGGGCTGATTATGTGCTACCCTATAATACTCTGTAATTCAGAAGGTTCCGCTCCTGAGCTTGAAGTTCGGGAAAGGTCGGACTTAATATTTGTTCTTTTAAAGAGGGAGGTTGAAGCTTGTATATGAAAACATAAACCGATATGGTCAAATTATACCGGAATAGTAATAGGTCGCGGCTACGGCTTTCTACGGGTTTATTACAGGTCTCGTATAATACTCCATATACAATTTTTGTGATCTATCTCCTTTCCATTAAGGTGTTACCAACATCAGCCACTAAGCCACACCAGCCTGAGCCACCATACTGTACCACCATATTGTGTACTTTAAATTAGAGTACCTTAAAAAAGTAAGTTTCTACTTTACCTTTTAAAAATGAGGATTTATATGTTTTAGAGCAATTCCCAAAATTGTTCGGCTCTAGCGGACTGCATTTGTTATCTGAACAATTGTAAACACCGTTTAAAATGGAATTTTCCATAAATAACCTTTTCGATTGATTATAATTGGGACTATTGAAGTATATAATCATAATATTGAAGGATACATTTTTGAAAGGACATTTCCATGTCTTTTTTGCAAAATAAAAATAGACAAATGAAAGCTTTAATTCTCCTTTTAAATTTGATACCAAAGTCGTGGGATAACTAACGAATTTTATTTATATTTTTTAAGAAAATCATAATTTCATAACATAATTTCAAACTTTTAGGTTCTGTAAAAAGGATCACGAAATAAAAAAGGTACCTTCTACAAACGTATATGATTTAGTTCATGAGTCACGACATTTTTTAAAAATTTTTCAACGGTGATAACTCAGGACTTTAACAAACCTTTTTTTTTTAAGGATAATTTTGCGATTCACTTAAGAGTAATTGAAGAATATATTTTTGAAGGTTTTTTTTACGTCCTATATATTAAAGGAATACGGCAATTTGCGAAGTAGGACATGCAAGACCATTGGTGACGGCTAGAAAATGGGGGAAATATCAGGACAATACCCATTCTCCTTAGGAGAGAATAGTTAGCTCGTATGGAGGATGAAACACAAATTTTTTCTCCATAAATAATTATAATATCACTAGAATAATGAAATTTTGCCATGAGTTTCTCCTTGTTTTGGTTGTAAAAAACATATATTGTTTAATAGAATAATTTTGCGAATATTAAAGGATACATTTTTGAAAGAACTTTTTTCATGTAATTTTTTTTCCGAAATAAAAAAATAAAAATAGGCAAATAAAAGCCTTAATTCTCCTATTAAATTTGATACCAAAGTCGACTTCGTGGGATAACTTACAAATTGTAAACATATTTTTCCTGTAAAAAGGACACTAGCTTACGAAATGAAAAACTAACGCAATTTTTTGCTTAAAGTGGTGCTTTCTTTCAAACGTATTCAGTTTTTTTTATGGGTGAAATTTACTTTTGAGCCGTTATACGTTTGCTTAGTTAAATGACCAATTATAGTAGAACAGACTCTACATTCAAATAAATTGTTAATTAGATTTTTCGCTCGAGCTATTTAGAGGCGATCTTACTACCAGACACTGCCTGCGAAATAACGTTTATGTATTTTATTTCACACACGCACACAAATCTTAACAAAATCTCGTTAAAGAGCCACTTTGAAGAGGATTAATGTTCGTTTTGTAAACGGATTTAGTACCCGGCTTAAGTTTTGGAAAAACACTTTCGCTTTGGATTTATCTATGATGTCCATCGGTCGTATGAATACTCGTTTCATTCCTTACATGTACGCCATACCATGAAACTGCTTCCTTTAAAACGTATGCCGTAATCACCTTAATTTTGTTTTCATTGTTATGCATTTTTCCAGATTACAAATCGAGGTTGGTGTAAAAACGTACCAAATTCGTTCAATGGCATGTTAGATACGAGTAGAAGGTATTCAAGACAATTGGATATCATGTGCGGCATATTTAATAAATAAATAAAATAATGTTTATTCATATTTTAAAATGTGTAAAACATTAGTTTTAGTATTGACAGGTATATTTCTATTTGTTTCGGTGTTAATAAGTGATTATAGAAAATACAGACAGATAATTGCTATTTTTATGGTTACTTTACGACATTGTCCGAAAGCAATAAACATTTGTTTAGGACGCATAACCGTTTGCAACGAAGAAGCATGGAGAACATAGTGTAGGATGCGAACGTTGTTTCCCTAACGTACCATAAAGGAACAAACGAAGAAATATGCAATGCATCCATGATGCGATTCCGATGTAAACATACAAGGTTAGGCGATTAAAGTGTTACTTATTTAAACGACTACATTTACTAAAGCTCGATGTGGCTACCTTTTGCCTTGACTATGGTCCTCAAACGGATAAAAAATGAGTTGCATGCTTTACGAATATGGTCTTGCGGTATTTTGGTTCATTCCCGTACAATGGTTTTCTTTAGCTTATCCATACTGGCATATATTATAATGATAACCTTGTCTTACAAAATGACCCTGATGAATTAGTCCATCGGATTTGCGTATGTAAAATTCGAAAGCTATGCGTGAACGAAATAAAGTGTGGGCCATGTTTTAACCATTATTGGTTCACACAAGTATTATGAGACGGCTTCGAGTCTAGTTAGGTCTTCGACCTAAATGTTGGCTTGCCCACGGGTCTTAAGCAGCTTCCAAAAAATGTTCCCAATAATAAGTCGCATTGAATTTGACTCTAGTCTCGATTTAAACGATTGCACAGCGTCTATCGGTGGCCACAGCTACCTATACCTTAAGATGGAAAATTACTTCGTCAGTGCGTCCAGTTAAGTTAAGACGATCATTTAAAGGTTTTATGAATAACATGATCATTTTTTCATTAGAAAATTCAACGTTTTGAAATTCGCCAAGTTCATGCAAGCGTTAAAACTCCTTAGATCTTTCGGGCCTTACTTGTTTACTTGATTGGGTGTATGATGGTGTGCCTCTTGTAAAGACATCGGATGTTTCGCTGGGATATTTTAAGTCCTTTGTCCATTTGATTACCACTAGGACGTGAATTTCGTTGAAGTCGAGCCATCACTTTCCGAACCATTAAACGTGATGTTGCGTTTTTTTTCATACAACACCAAAGCGTTTGGCAATGCTGCCTTTATTATGGTGTGATACTCAAACATTTAATTCAATTTGATCAAACAAAAAGTTTTCAGAAAATTATCTTAATATTTTTTATTATGATAGAAGGATTTATGACAAATATGTGCAAAACAAAATATCGGGCAAATGCTCGCCACAACTTCGTTGGCATACCTCCATCCGATGATCGACATTTTCAGTGACTCTGATATATAATTCACCATTCACGGTAACTGATTGGTCGACCTTATTTTTCAAAAATTACGGCCCGATGGCAGGAAGAACTGGGCGAGTATGCATGGTTTGCTGAAATTTGGTCCATTAGGCTGATCAAAAAAAATCACGGAAGTGCACGAAATGCATTTTGATTTGAACGCTCAATTTCCTAAAAGGCTTCAACAATCTAAGGCGCTGCTCATTTGTATACCTTTCCATAGTTGAATTTGTCAAACAGTGAAACAAAGAAATGTAAAATTAAGTTGAGCAAATAACTTGACGTTAAGATGTGACTCAAAATTAATATCGTGCAATATAGTTTGACCACCCTGGAAATGTATGATCCTAGCAAAGGGACACTAATAAAAATGGGCCAAATAAATTTTATTTGCTAGGGGCCATAATTTTTGCTGTCAAAATAGCTTAAGTGACTGATCGGGAATTGTGCCGTTAATTTTTAAACCCCGATGAAAGGGTTGATCCTATGCCTTGGGATCATCAAGTTAATATAAAGTAGTCATATCTTTTTGATTCAACGTAATCTCGTTTTATAACCGAGACCTGAAGCGCTTACTTAGTTTGTCATTTCGTTTGCAACACCTTGAAAAATATTGATCGAAAGCACGATAGCTATGAAAAACATGAGCTACGAATCCCTTTAAGGGATAAAAGCTACATCGGACAAAAAAACACTTGTCTAGATAAACTTTGAATGCATTTGCTAGACGTTTCGGATCTTGTGACCAATAAAAACGGCACGTATGACCAACTCGAACGGTCAATATGGAGATATGTGTATTCTAATTAAAAGAAATTTAACTGCGAATCCAAATTTGGTTTTTTTGAAGTTTTGGCTTAGATTATGGTCGGACTCATCTACCGAAGGGGCCAAAAAATGAAACTTATAATTAAGCTTAAATCAAAACAAATTTCGGTACGAATCTAAATGTGAATTTGACCTGAAGATTTGATTAATACGGACGGCTGTAAAAAAAGTACTTGTACTGATAATTTTTTCAAATTTCTGGTTTTATTGGAAAGTTCGAACTTTGTCATTTAATAATGAAACACAATATCATTCATATGACTACCACAACTGGCTTGGCAGTACCTCATACGATCAACGAGTATCTTGAATGGCAACTCCGATTTCATGTTTCAACGCTTTAACTGTATCTGGATGATTTAGATTTGATCCCCAATATTTTTTAGAATTGGTTTATCTATATTATCAAACATTCACAAAAATGTATTTTTGACATTCTCTTTCATGTGACTTTGACAAGCTAGCGAATTGTAGGGTGGTTAAATTTTAAGGGCCGATGTTGAATGTGAACCACACCTAAACGTCAAGTTTTTTTCTGAATTTCATTTGATATTTCTTAATGTCAGACTAACTCAATTTGAACCATGTGTATCTTTCACAAGCGAGCAACGCGTTAAAGTTATTCAGGCTTATACAAATGAAAATCAATTTTCGAATAAAATCATCTTCAGTGATGAGGCACATTTTCACATCAGTGGATTCGTCAATAAGCAGAATTGCCGCATTTGGCCGAATGATAATCAAGGAGTGATTGTCAAAAAAAAACAATGCACCCACAAAGAGTGACTGCTTGGTGCCGTTTAAAGGCTGGCGGCATCATCGAGCCGTATTTTTACCAAATGGTGGTGAATGGTGTTCGCTAACGAACTTTTTATGGCCCGAATTGGAAGATATGGATGTGGACGATATGTGTTTCAACAGGACGGTGCCACTTGCCACACAGCTAACGAAATAATGGCTCTTTTGCGCGACAAATCTACATCGGCTCTTAAAATTTAACCACACATTATTTTTGTTGTTGTTGGGCTAATCATAACTCTACCTTGTTTATTTTATCATGATACTACCTTTTAAAATCAAAGTAATCGGTAAGTTAAATTAAAAATTTTAAATAGCCCACCTTTTACTTATTGATTTTCTTAACAAAAACATTACTACGTTTTTGTTAAGCCTGCACGTCTTATTTTATTTAAACAATGATTACGCACCAGGATTAAAAACTAAACACGAACCAACGAATGCGCGTTCGGCCACTTATGCTTTCAGTGCTCTTGAATGAATTTATTTTTATGAACCACCACAACAACGAAATTGATAATAAAGCATTTGGGGACTTAGGTCACTTTCCAAATAAACGGCGCATATCTCATCTCACCAGTACGGGCTGGCTGTCACCGTTACGCTCCACAACTTGCTGTTTAGTTTTAAATAAAGCTCTCCGCGGACGGTAGTAGCGAAACAGACGGTTGTGCTATTACAGAAGATAGAAAGAATAACGAGACAGTATTCGTAAAGAAAGAAGAAGAACTGTAGAAACAACATCTTATCAACAAAACGAGAAAATACATTTCGGCATATAGTACCCAAGTTATTGTTGTTGGTGTCAGATGGAATAAAAAAACAAAATTTGTGGGGTTTATTTGGTGTCAAAAATTCTATCAAGTGTTGTTTAATTTGTACATCAATTACCTTGGAATAAAGAGGCACAACAACGTCCACTATCTAAAACATTCATAGGTATGTACTTATTGCGCCAATTTAATTTTATTAATTGCTGATTTTACACATTTGTTGTTGTGTGTACGTACATCCATATGTCATATGCAGACAAAACATCATGTCGTCTTCTCTGCAACGTGCCCTTAAAGTTGCCGGTTCATGCAACAGATATGCATTGCTCGCAAGTCCAGGCAATTCGATTGTCTGTCGTTATTCCAAATCATCGATAAGTGCCCAACCTGTTTTAGAAACAGCTGTAACAAATCAACAACACGCAAAGGTATGTACATACATATGTATGTATGTAGTTTCAAGTTTTGTTTGATTTTGTGTTATAAAATTCCGTAATTTTAGATCGCACTACCTGAGGCCACACCGACAAACACCACCACCTCACCTTTGACAGACAAATTCGGTCGTTATCATACGTATTTGCGAATTTCTTTGACGGAACGCTGCAATTTACGCTGTAAGTACCTTTATGATTGCCATTTGATTATTTGGTTGATCGTCGTCGTTGACATGGGGGCTGAAAGTTGAACATATATTTGGGTTTTTAAAATTTGGAAAACAACGTAGGTAAAAGTTTTTAAATTTTAATATCAGATAAACAAAAGATTGTGATAACACTAAAAGCGACAATGACGGTGTTAAATAGAAGTTCCCGATCAATAAGTGTAGAAACAATATAGAAGTCGTGTATAATTACAGCACCAGTTTAAACAAGTGGACAAATTTAGTTCGGCCGGTCCGAATCTTATGTACCCTATATTATGTCATACTAATCGCATGTCAAGGAGTTATTAATACTAAACGTCACGCCCGTTAGATCTTGTTATTTGCGTATCAATGTGTCGTATGCATTTTAATGGGACGTGCATCTCTGAGATGCGAGGGTTGCTATATATATTTTTGGCCTAGGCAACTCTAAGTGTTGCCTGGCGCCATCTGAAATTTCCATTGGAAAGTTTGACATATTTTAGGATAACCGTACTCAGAACGTCTTGACGTACGACCATCATTTGTGTTGTTTACAGTGACTTGAAAAAATCAATTTGGCAAAAAAATTGAATTAACTCGTGAACAATTTTGTGCGATCATTTTTCACAACTTTCGACGTGGACTTTCACGACAAGAGTGCATCGATGAACTTAAATCTTTTTATGGCGATGAAGCACTATCTTTTAGCACTGTGAAAAACGGGTTTAATGAATTCAATCGTGGCTGACGCTCGCTCAAAGACGAAGGTCGTGCAAGTCGTCCAAAAACGACGGTTGTGCCAGAGAATATTGATGCCGTGCGCGAAATGCTATTTAAAATTTTTTAAATTTTAAATTAAAAAACAATTTTGATAATTTTTTACAAATTTCCGATTTTATTGAAAATGTAGAACCTTGTCATTTAAGAATGGAACGCAATATCATTCAAGTGACTACCACAACTGGCTCGGCAGTACCTCATCCGATCACCCAAATTTTCAGTAAATTTCGATTGGTTCGAGCCAAATCTCTTCATTGGCAATTTCGTGTTTATGTTTCAACACGCAGTCTCTAGGTGCTTTGCGTAACATTTGTCCTTAATGGCTCCCCACCAAAAATAATCCAAAGGGCTCAAATCTAAGCTCCGAGGCGGTCAATTGACATCACAATTTTGGCTGATTATTCGTTTTTTAAAAACAGTGCGTAAAATATCGATGGTTGCGTTGGCTGAGTGAAATGTGGTCACATCTTGTTCAAATCAAATGTCAGCCATGTCATTTTCTTAAATTTTTGGAATCAAAAATTCGTTGAGCATGGCGCGGGAACGCTCACCGTTGAGTGTTACGGCGTCTTCTTGCCCATTTTCGAAAAAAATGGCCCAATGATGGGGGTCTCTGATACCCATATGCGGCAATTTTGCTCATTAACACCGAGATAAATGTGAACTTCATCTGAAAACACGATTTTTTTTAGTAAAATTCATTATTTCCTATTTCCAATCAATCTTCAGCCCATTGAGGGAAGCGAGAACGCATCGGATGGTGTTCCATTACACAGTGCAACACGAAAAAATATAACCAGATACGGACACCACTACTTGATTTGGGGCCTTGATGGCATTTCTGCAAAAAAAATTGATCATTTTCTCAGTCTCATATCTTGCAAACCGTCCGGAATTTTCATAAAGAAGAATTTATCATAATCAACTTACTTTAACAATGTTAAAGTAAAGAAAAAACAAATGAAATGAAAAAAATTTCGGGGTTGATCGGATGAGGTACTGCCGACCCTAGGGGCTGTCAGATGAATGATATTATGTTCCATTCTTAATTGACAAATTCAACCTTTCCAATAAAACCTTTTTTACAGCCGATTTAAATTTAAAATCGTCCACCTAAAATTGCCATTTTAGACTTATTGCTGGGCAAGTCGTATTATCACCCCTTATGTACAGGGACCTTAATAAAAATTAAATTATATTGTAGGTTACTGTAATTAAACACTGTCTGTTTGGCAATAATAACGGAGATAACAGTTGGCTCTTAATTAAAATACGTGTAAGTGTAAACAAATAAAAACGTCAAGTTAGTTGGTTTGTTTTTAAATGATCAAATCAATTTGGACGAATCATTAGAAGATATTTTGCATTGAGAAATTATAGAAAAATACAATTTATGATATCATTTAAGTAAATTTATTTTTAATACCAATATTTGGATTAATAATTATGAACTGTACTTGTGATAACCCTGAAACTGTCATTACGTTTTATCATTTGAAAAGCTTTTGTTGACCTCTAAATGGCTGTAAAATGTGATTTTGATAAGGTTATGTTAGATATTTAGGCCTGTATTTGTTTTCGCACAGAAATTCGAGTTTGTTTTAAAAACATAATAAGAACCGCAGTTTGTGGCGATAGCTTTTATAAGTATTAAGAAGTGAGATTTAAGATGGATTTTTTAAATTATACTTTAAACTTTCGCATGGTACGAACTCTGAGAGTAAAAGTCCCCCTCGATTTGAAGTCCCACCACACTGTACAATCTACATTTTACAAACAAACTTGCTAAAACAAAAATAATTAATTAATTAAAAGCAACAATATTTTGACACACTTTAAAGGACACACTGGATTTTACCTAGTAATGAGTCGATACCACAAAGTTGTCGATACTCATCGAGATTTTTTGAAACAGGAATTTATTGTATCGAGTACAGGGTGCTGATGTTTGCAACACCTTAAAGGAATGTAGATAGATCCTTATTAAGTATACTGATCGACTCAGAATAACTATCTGATTCCATTGAGCAATGTCCGTCTGTCTGTCCAACTATTGTTGCAATCAAAGCACAGGTCGCAATTATGAAATTTTTGCGATGAATCTTACATTGTTCAATTTTGGGCCATGGACGAGCCCTATTACGATTGGTTTACGTCGGTCCATATTTTGATATCGAACAACGGGTTTTTCGCGATTTCAAAGCATACAGCTCAAAAAGCAACATTTTATATCCGATTTCGACCAAATTTGACACGGAGCATTTCATTTTTCTTTATTGACATGTAATTCGAAGCCCATTGGGGCCTATTAAAGCTAAATTACAATATGCATCAAAATGTTAAATAGAACATCATAAACTACTAGAGAAAATTCAGTATAAAATCAAATAAATAATATAAATTAAAAAAATCCTAATATTTCCTAATAAAAGAGAAAAAAAATCCTGATGAAAGCATATAAGTGATAATCAAGAAACCGAAGAAAAAAAACATATAAATAAAAGCATTACTCTGTACTTGAACGAAAATGTTCCATTAAATGTTTACGAAATGTCATGGAAGACAAATTAAACGTTTTTAAACTGCTTGGCAAAATGTTAAATAGTCGGGCTACTCTTACGAGGAATGATCGATCCATAAGCGGTGTTACCTTTGGAATAACCAACACCCATCTCAAGTAAATTCTTTTAATATCGAACCAAGTTTTCGAATAGCTCCCACACAAAGGTCCCTCCGTAGCTCTAGAAGCCACGAATTACACCCGATCACGCCCAAATTTTGTATAGTACGTTATAAACGACTATTTATTAACTGTGGTGAAACTGGACCACATAGGTCCATCGTATAGCCCACATAAAAAGGTCCTTTACGGTTTCAAAGCCTACAACTCTTTTTTTTTAATTTGCCAACGCTCAGGGTGTCTCCCCTATTATGCAGTACATTGCGTTGGTGAGTGGAAAGAAGGAGAGTTCAGGGAGGAAAGGCCTAAAGGTTTATTGACATTTGTCTCGAATTTCTGGATGTCGTAATTGGTGGAAAATACATTCGCCGAAAGTCGATACCACATACGGACAGTACGGGCAAAAAACGAATTTGATCTTTACGAGGGCTGCTATATATATATTTCTGGCCTAATAATGAAAATGCGAGAAAATTTATCATTAAATATGGTTTTATGGTTTTTAAAGTATTCTCCAATTTTGCAATCGCTCAAAACAATTGTCGAAGCACTTTTTCCACTCCGAATTTCACCGAAGGCAAACAAATTGTGGTGTACCACTCAGAATTGACCGCCCTACGTTGCTCAAGCGGAACAGTCGCCACATGACCAGTTTTGCCGAAGAAACAGGCGACCATTTGCTTCGAAGTGCTACTTCCACGAACAACATTCGTTGGATTTGGCTCGTCTTCGAAGACCCACACGGTCGATTACTGTTTTGTTTCGGGCTCGTAGGCATAGATCCATGAATCGTCACCTGTAACGATCTTAATAACGTCTTTTGAAGCACAGCGATCGTATTTTTTTAAAATTTCTTTGCAACAATCGGCACGAGCCTTTTTTTGAGCGATTGTTTAATTGTGCGGGATCCAACGAGAACAAACCTTTTTTACGGCTAGGTGTTTATGCACTATCGAATGTATGCTGGTGGAAGAAATGCCCAAGGATGCCTCTATCTCACGGTATGTCACATGACGATCTTGCATTATCAGTTGTCTGACACAACGTCCGTTTTTGGACGACCTTCACGACATTCGTCTTTGAGCGAGCGTCGGCCACGATTAAATTCATTAAACCCGTTTTTCACAGTGCTATAGGATGGTGCTTCATCGCCCTACAACGGGTTATCGATGCACTCTTGTCGGGATAATCCACGTCAAAAGTTGTGAAAAATGATCGCACGGAAATGTTCACAAGGTAATTCCATTTTTTGCCAAACTGATTTTTTCAAGTCACTGTAAACAATACAAATGATCAAACAGAACAATATTTTTTTTATAAACATAAAAAGTAAAAAAAATACGAGCTAGCAACATCGCGTATCTGTTGTCAATTTTTTTTGGCCTTTTTCGCCAAATTGTTTGTCAAAAATACCACAAAAACGCCAAACTATAACCGCAGTGATACTATTGCCAATATCTAAGCCCCTCCATCCTATGATGGAAGGTATAAAAAACATGAACTCGGATATGAGCCAAAATATCGAAAATGCCGACTAATAATTAATTTTAGAGTAAGCTACATTTTTATTAACACCTTTAAAAGTTAAATTAGGGCTTTTTCATAAAATCCGCCAGAATAATAGCCAATTCACTGAAATATAAGTCGTCAAATGACCTTGTGCTCAGCATATTTGGCGAAAACTCGCCAAACTTGACAAACATAAGTGGCACTCTTCAAAAACTGCATTAGTAAAAAGCAAAAACAAGAGAGATAAGAGAAAAAAAGACAAAAATAGTACTTTTGGCGTTAACAGCATGAAAAGGGAAATCCACTTATAGAGGTAAATTCTAAATATCTAGTCCCACTTTAAAAGGTTCAAACTTCTGTTTAAAGAAGGTTTTTTTTTATTTTTTGTTCGAAGTGTGCAGGGACCTCCAAAAGTATCCCACTTATAGAGGATTCACGCTTATGCAGGTCCCACTTATCCAGGTACGACTGCATAATGCATCATAAGCGACCAAAAATTACTCTTACATATGTCCGAATTTGCTCAAGCTCCAGACAAAGGTGATTAATACTGTAGGGTATCTCATGGTTGTTCATGCTCGACTTACGACTTTCCTTACTGGTTTTTATACAGCATTTTTATACCATAGCCGAACTGTTAAAGAGGTAACTGGAAATAAACGCAAAAGTTTATTATACTGATCATCAATGCAGAATCATCAATTATCATAGATTTAGCTATTTGTGGTCTATCTCCGTAAGCCAATCTATTATTTTTCAAACTAAACGAATTTGGGCATTATTTAGATGGACGACAAGGATAGGCATGATTGAATTTGGACAAAATCGGTACAAGTTTTTGTAAAACCCATAACATGTTTCCAGTCTAGAAGCATCGTTAGAATAGATATTATTCTTGACTTAAGTAGACGAAATGTTGTAGCAAATGAACCCATTGAAAGAGGATCATATTTGCCAATACTTTGATAAAGGTCTCCTTCAAGGGCTCCTTCCGATTGGGTTATAACAAAAATGACCGCCATGTTAGGTAAAATAGTAAACATTTAGGCCCGAGCACACTGAAGCGTGCGTTTTTCTGCGAAGCGATGGAAAAACATAAACGCAATTCAATACGTTTGATATCAGATTTCAGGACGCACCATTTACTTTCCAATTTTTTGTCGGACAATGTTTGTACCAAAACTCCCTATGATATTGAAACTATATAGTACTGAATTCCTATAATATATGACCGTTTCACTAACTAAGTTAAAACTACTATCACGCAATTTCAGGCAAATACTGTATGCCTGCCGAAGGGGTTCCTTTGCAGCCCAAGTCCAATCTCTTGACAACGGAGGAAATACATTACCTGGCCCGTATTTTTGTCGAACAAGGTGTGAGAAAAATACGCCTGACAGGAGGCGAACCTACGGTGCGCAGAGATATTGTCGATATTATAGGTGAGCAACTAAAACCACACAAATTCCTTCATTTAATTATCTGTATCTTATATTTTAGCGAAACTAAAGGAAATACCAAATTTAGAAAGTGTTGGCATTACCACAAATGCTTTGGTATTAACGCGTCTCTTAGTGCCTCTACAAAGAGCGGGCTTGGATGCGATCAACATCAGTTTAGATACCTTAAAGCCGAAACGTTTTGAGGAGATTACCCGACGTAAGGGCTGGGAACGTGTTATAGCCGGCATCGATTTGGCCATACAGTTGGGTTATAAGCCTAAAATAAACTGCGTTCTCATGAAGAACTTCAATGAGGATGAAATTTGTGATTTTATAGAATTCACTAAGGATCGCAATGTAGACGTACGTTTTATAGAATATATGCCATTTATGGGCAATAAGTGGCAAACGGAAAAACTATTATCGTTCAGCGAAACGCTGAATATAATTCGAGAGAAGTGGCCCGAGTTTGAAGCTTTACCAAATGGTCCGAATGATACGTCGAAGGCCTACAAGGTACCCGGTTATGTGGGACAAGTTGGTTTTATCACCTCAATGACGGAACATTTTTGTGGCACGTGTAATCGTCTGCGTCTAACAGCCGATGGCAATTTGAAGGTGTGCTTGTTTGGCAACAAGGAAATTTCCTTAAAGGATGCCATTAGGAACAACTGTTCGGAGGATGATTTGGTAGCTTTAATATCGGCTGCAGTCAAAAGAAAAAGGAAACAGCATGCAGGTTTGTTTATTGATAATGTGTGGTTCTTAGCGATTATAGGAATATGAAGAGATCACGAAAGATAATATGTTTTGAATTGATGCTAGTTATATTTTATTAAAGCGGCCATTGCAGCCATATTATTGTTCCTGCATTTTTAAGCTTAAGATGTTACTAGTGAAATCGGTTGACTTTTATCTATCTAAATTGCATAGAAAAACAGGGTGTATTCCTATCTAGTATAAACAGTCGGCAATGGGCTACCTCTTTTGTATAATTTTATTTTTATTTTGATTGTATGACACGTGTTTTCCTAGGAATAGACGGCAAACTTTTCTCAGCAGTAAACTGTGAACATGAGTCTCATATTGAACAGGCCGGTCTTTTGCTTATAGGGCATATGTCAAATTTTCATTGTTTTTAAAATGTTAACCGGTGCTGGTATTTCGGCTACTTCAGCTGTTTATTTTAATAACTAGAAGCGTTGTTGGATTTGTGATAAAATTTCAATGTTTTTGACTACCCATATATCCATAGATGAAGAAGACCGATTTTTGGAAACCTGATACATATTAGTCCAAATTATTAAAACACATACATATACATATTGGATTTTAATGATCGAACAAGCCGGCTGTTTGGACCCTATTGCCTGTGCATCCTAGACCCAAATTTGTCAAATCATCTTAACTCTTTAAGAATGTCAATGATTTCTTAAGAAAAGTTCATGTACAATTCCCTTTTTGACCTTTTGTGGTGATTTAAAAAAAAACATTGTTTTTAGCTTAACTGTGTACATGTTTAAAGCGACCTGTTATATAGGGTTTTCCGTTAAGGGCATAACAATTATATATATATTAATAAATCACAGAATATTTAAGATATAGAGCTCAAATTTTTTCCAGGTGTAGTGCAAAAATTACATTTTAAGAATGAAATTCAATTTTGGTCATATGACTACCACGAGCCCGTGTACAGCAATCTATTCTTTGGTCCCGATTTTCCACCACTCTTGCACACATTTCGACCGGAACGTTGGTAATTTCGCGTTGGATGTCGTCTTTGAGCTCGTCTAAAGTTTTTGACTTGTTGGCATAGATCAATGACTTGATGTGGCCTCATAAGAAGAGATCTAATGGCGTTAAATCGCATAAACGAGGAGATCATTCGACTGGACCATTTCTCGAGATAACACGTTCACCGAATTTGCCTTTCAGTAAATCGATTGTAACGCGTGCTGTGTGGTTAATGGCACCGTCTTGTTGAAACCACATATCGGTGATGTCAAGTTCATCCAATTCCGGCCAAAAATAATTCTCTAACATGGCATGATAGCGCTCTCCATTAAAAAAACACCACAAAATAATTTTTTCCGGATGCAATTGTGTCTCTTGAAACAGATGTGGGTTTGCTGCTGTCCAATAACGCATATTTTGTTTATTGACAAAACTACTCAGCCAGAAATGAGCTTCGTCGCGGAATACGATTTTTCGATGAAACTCTGGATTTTCGTGAAACTTTACTTAGTAATTTTAAAAGATTTCCAAACGTTGCTCGTAAGTGAACTTTACCATTATGAAAATGTTGACTACGACAAACGTTTTGACACTAAAAGATCAATGAAAATGTTTGGGGGTTCGTTGACATTAGGCTACGAAATTGGTATGTCCATATTGGAAAACCCGTTACAAACTCGAGACCAAATTTAAACAATCTTTTTTTACACTAAATCCAGATCCATCTAATATGTTATGGTGCTTTGAGAACTTTGAGACACGTATTCATTTTTCGTTTCGCCTACAGCCTGATAATGGTATCCCTATAGGAAATGTCGATAGTGACATTGTTTTGATTTACTATTGACTTTGTCACCAGTACTACTGACCAATTATACCCCAGCTAATGCTTTCTTCTGTAGACATTTAACATATGCTTGTCATTGAAAATATACTAGTGCTCTCGGAACTATTGATTAGATGCTTCTCATGGAACCACTTGGAGACATTGGCTAAGTGATTCACTACATTGTAGTAATTGTTGTCAAAACTTTTGGAACTTTTTATTTGACTTTCACACTATTGCCTAAAAACTACATTCCCTCAGGACCGTCAGACGCTACACCGATGTCAATTTTCGTCTTATCCTTAGCAATTCTAGATAGAATGTAAGAGGTTACTACCCTGGCAATAACCTGTCGTTTGCTCTGCTTGGTCCACCAATATTGAGCACCATCTTGGATGGAGCTGGGAAATTTAATCTATTGTCGATCATCACCATTAGACATTTTAGGTCTCTCTTTGAAGTGATTTCCTGCTAACCCACCTAATTGGTCATGGTCTCGTGCTGTCGTCGGTTACTTATTGGAATTGCCTCTGTTTTGTTATCGCCTAGTTGAAGTCCTGCTTTGTTCAGCCATCTTTTAATTTTGCTAACTGTTTTATTAACACAACTCCACTTTGTTAATGTGTCGCGCCATTACGATTACCGCGATATCATCAACAGACCATACTACGGTACTCTTCTCAGGTATTCCCAGTGTAAGGACATCATTATAAGTATACATTACTTTCCGAAGCAGAGGGCATAATAATGAGACCTGTGGGACCCCCGCCGACACAGTGTTAGTTTTTGGCCGTATCGTATTAAAGCTTTCTTTCCGAAAAATAGCTTATTATAATATTTATCAGTTAGACTGGAACTCCCAGGTTCTTCAACTTCTCGATTATTAGATCCCATCTTGCTGAACTTAATGCATTTTTAACTTTTATGGTGATTAATGCAACGTTTTTCATTTCTGCACCTCTGCCTTCGATCGCCTTTCTTGCTGGCGAATTAACAAGTCTTATACAGACAGAAAAGAGATTTGTTGACACAAACGCATGTGGGTGGTTGCATGTACTATCCACGTATTCCATCGTTACAACCGAGTGTTGATTGGGCACACATCAATTTTCGGTATGGGAAACGGGCACTTTCGGTTGAAGAAAAGAAGCATCGGCGAATAAACAAGTCTTATACACACAGAAAAGAGATTTGTTGACACAACCGCATGTTGGTGGTTGCACGTACTATCCACGTATTCCATCGTTACAACCGAGTGTTGATTGGGTACACATCAATTTTCGGTAGGGGAAACGGGCACTTTCGGTTGAAGAAAAGAAGCATCGGTAATCCTAACAGATTAAGATGATTATTGGAACTGAATTTTTACATGTATTGGTTGTTGTTATAGGTTGTTGGTTATAATTTTTTTATTAAAAAAAATTTAGTATTTTACAGCCTTGCAATGGGTTCTAGCTATCTTGTATCACATGGACCATAGAATCAGAAGTGGATTTTATTAATTTTAGTCAAAAGTTATGGATCATTTTACTAGATTTTTACACTAGTTAATACTCGTATAAGAAGGGTATACAATGAAACCGTTGCAATTCACTTGTAAAACTTGTTTTGATGAGAAAAAATAATTAGATTATTTTCAATCATTGTGCGTTACAGCCTCTTTGTGTAGAACTATTTAACATGAATGAAATTGACACTTTTCTTTAAAAACTTAAATTAAATAATTTAATTAAATTAACAAATCAACATATACGAGGGCGACCGCAAAAGTAACTGGCCTAACTTAAAAAGAACCGTTATTTTGGAATTATTATTATTTATTTTTCAACATAATGCCCTTCCAACTCAATGCACTTCATCAAACGTTTTTCAAGTTTTTTAATTCCATCCGAAAAATAAGATTTTTCAAGACCTTTAAAATATGCCTCAGTTTCAGCAATAACATCGCTATTGGACAACAATTTTTTGCCACCGAAAATTTTTTTTAAAGTTGGAAACAAGAAATAATCAGAAGGAGCTAAATCTGAACTATATGATGGATGCAGAGCAATTTCAAATCGTAATTCGGCCAGTTGTTGTTGAGTTAAAAATGCAGTGTGTGAAGGAGCATTATCTTGATGAAAAAGAACTTTTTTTTGTAAATGCGGTCGTTTTATCTTGATTTCTTCACTCAACCGATCCAATAATGCACAATAATATTCACTATTAATAGTTTTTCCTTTCTCAAGATAATCAATAAATATTATACCCCTTGCATCCCAAAATACTGTGGTCATTACTTTTCCTGCTGATTTAACAGTTTTCGCCTTCTTGGGACCACTTTTACCAGCTTCTATCCATTGTTTTGACTGTTCTTTGCATTCTGGGACGTAGTGATGGATCCATGTTTCATCAACAGTTATGAATCGGCGCAAGAACTATATTGGATTACGCTGATAAATCGCTAAAAGCTTCTCGGAATTGGTCCAACGGACGATTTTTTGGGGCAAAGTCAACAACACCCATCTTGCGGCACCCATCTTGCGGATAGCTTTTTTATGTGGAGTTCATCATGTAAAATACTCCAAACTTGTTTTTCGTGTATTTTAACAATATCAGCAAGTTCTCTGAGCTTTTTTCGTCTATCTTTAGTCACTTCATTAAATATTTTTCTAATGTTTTCAATAGTAGTAGCAGTTTTCGGCCTTCCAGAGCGTTGTTCATCTTCCGTACTTGAACGACCCATTTTAAATTGTTGAACCCAGGATTTCACGGTGGAGTATGATGGTGCATTATCACCATGAACAGAATCCAATTCATCTTTGATTAATTGTAGCGGTTAACCTTTCATATAAAAGTGTTTAATTACTGCACGAAACTCTTTATTTTCCATTTTTCAAAAATTATATAACTTGTTTACTTCAATCACCTGTAACAAAGAAAATAATCATTAAATATTTCGGAAATTTTGACAGATGGCTTATAAAAGATTGCTTTTAAATAACAAAACAAAAAAGTTGCTAGTAAAACAGAAAATGTGCCAGGCCAGTTAGTTTTGCGGTCGCCCTCGTACATAATATACAAAAAGTCCACCAAAGTAGTAGACAATTGTACTTGGAGACACTTAACCCCAGGCTTCCAACAGGGATACTACTTTGTAGCAAAATATACAGTATTTCTTTTCTGTTCAATGACAAAAGTTTATATAAAGCCAAAAAGAACTCATACTCCTAATTCCAGAACTCGTATTCCTCACATTTTATAAAGGGTGTTTTTTATTGAGGTATAGAACTTCGAATTGAAATAAAACACAAGAAAATCGTTTTAATGTCCATCAATTTGGCTTTATTGGAAGGATAATTTTATGCCATTAATGTTTAAATATGATTTCGGGCATGTGGCCGCCGCGGCTGGCTCGAATAAAGGCAATTCTACAGGTCCAATTTTCAACCACTTTTTCGAGCATATGGGGCCGTATGTTGGCAATAACGCCACGAATGTTGGCTTCCAAGTCCCCTAACGTTTCTGGTTTGTTGGCGTAGACGAGCGACTTCACATATCCCCAAAGAAAATAATCCAATGGTGTCAAATCACACGATCTTGGTGGCCAATTGACAGGTCCATTCCGCGAAATTATGCGCTCATCGAATGTTTCCTTCAATAATTCGATTGTGACGTGCGCTGTGTGGCATGTAGCGCCGTCTTGTTGGAACCACAACTCATCCACATTCATGCCATCCAATTCGGGAACAAAATAGTCGGTTATCATGGCTCTATACCGGTCTCCATTAACGGTAACTGACTCTCCAGCATTATTTCGGAAGAAGTATGGCCCAATGACTCCACCAGCCCATAGAGCACACCAAACAGTCACTTTTTGTGGATGTAATGGCGTCTCAAGGGTCTCATGTGGATTCTCTTCACTCCAAATGCGGCAATTTTGCTTGTTGACGTAGCCATTCAACCAAAAATGAGCCTCATCACTGAACAAAATTTTGTGATGAAAATCAGCATCGAGATGAATCTCATTTTCGGATCATTTTGCAAGCGTTGTTCTTTTGTCAACCTGTTCATGATGAAATGGCAAACCAAACTAAATATTAATCACTTGACAGCTGACAAAATGGCCGCCAGTTAAAAAAGTGATGCCAACTTAAAGTTCTATACCCCAATAAAAAACACCCTTTAGCTATGTGTACTAAACTCTTTTAGGAAATGTACTACACCATTTCCACTTTAAATTGAGAAAATACAAATTTAGTTAAGACAATAAAAATTTATATTAAGAAACTCAAATTGAAATTAAAAAAAGCCAGCACGTCATATAAGTTGTTGTCAATTACTTCTTTAACTGACCCTTCTAGATGAGGGCAGCTCCTGAGGTCAGGGTTCCTGGTAGTATTTTCCTTTAATAGTTTTGATTTGAATTATATATCGAGAACCAAGAGGTATTTTCTCAGCGCAGCATGAAACATAGTGTATACCTTTTGGGCCTTACTGAGAAACAATAAGCCTCATCGCTTATTGTGATCCCTTGTGAGCCCAGTTGTAATAGGTTTATATCGTTGTTCCATTTCAGTTAGAATCTAGTCTGTCGAAGATTATTTTTGGTACATTTATGTTGGTTTTGGTACAATTATGTTGGTTTTGGTACAATTATGTTATCATTTTGGTACAGTTGGTTGTGAATTCCTTCACAGCTAAAATTCGAACAGCAGCTAAACTCGAAAAACCTTCATGGGGTTTTGTAAGTTCCGATTAGTTTTTCGAAAACTCGCACACCAAAAGGAGTATATCGACAGTTTATATGCAACCCTAATTTTAAAGAAAATTAAAATTGTTTGTTCTACAATGTATAGTACACCTAACTACGTGAACTTCCAAATAATATTTTTTTTAATATTTGCACCACAGGCCATTTTATGGAGGGTACATATTGCTATTAAAAAATTCTTCATGTATAAAAAAAGATAGAGGGTAAAAATGTATTTATGAATTCCACAAATTTTTTTTAATATATAATTAAGTATACTTATACATATTATAAAAAATTGTAATAATAACAATGAATTAATGATTCATTTTTTATTTAAGTATTATCTAATTCTTGGGGTTCATTTTTGAATCCATTTTCAAATTGTCATAGAAAAATGGTGTTCTTGTGGAATCACAGGTTTAAAATCTTGTAAATTATTCCATTTATTTGGAGGTACTGCAAGTGGTTCAGAAAATAAAGGTTTTCATCGAAATTACTTTATATTTAACACTGCCATTTGGAAAATATAACAGTGATCTTAAGTCAGATACTGTATGATCATTCTTACACGACCTGATAATGGTTGAAAAACGTAGAATTTCATCATCCTTGTAATTTTTAAAAAAAAATCGTAGTTTAAATACAACGCATCAAATGTTTTTTTTTAACTTTGAGGTTGACTTTAATAGTTTTCTGGCCTCTTTAGTAACCCGAATGTAATAATGTGGCAAGTAAATTGATTGATTTTTTAATCAATTTTTGCATGTGCAGTATCACACTTCATTTGTAGCCCCTCCTCCCGTTGTTGTTGCTGCTCTTCGCAGTAGAGCAAACATGTAGTATTTTTTAGCCCTAAAAAAGTATATTTTTCGGTTTTGTATGTCGACATTTAAAGATATTCAAAGTAGTTAAAACAAAATATTACCACATTGTTAGATATAAAAATAGCCATAACTTGAAAACTAAAGCTTCGACTAAAAAAAATTAACCAAAATCGGGTTTAGCATTCTCTTTTTACCAAAGAACCATCTTTTAGAAAAAAAAAACGAAAAAAATAGTACGAAATTATATGAAAAGATAGAAGGTATTGCATTCAGAAAAAATAAGTGTGTAAAATAAATTACTATAAAATCTGATTTTTTTATTTTACCGAATATTTTAACGTCAAAATCTCATTTTTGCAAAAATTGAAGATAAAGGGGTTTGGAATATAAGCTCTCGATATATTTTTGTGCTTCTCCGTGATATTTTATTAATTTAAATTTCCCTAATCGAGAACAGCAAAACTTTTTCTATAAACCTTTATCAAAATATAATATTTTTGTACACGAATGCGGCTTTGCTATCTAGCCAAGCTGTATTGAAATTAAAATTATTGAATGTCAATGCAAAGTTCGGACATGGAAGTGCAATTCTGCAAATTAAAGAGAACTCGGTTAAGGGATATAAAAAAGTGAAGAAGTACCACATGTTTCTTTCTCATATGAATTTGTTCTTATAAGCAATTATAATTAATTACACGTTGTTCTGCAACAATTTGTTACATGCCGGTTTTTCTTATAAGACATGTTCTTACTTACTGTACTGAAACGGAAAAAAATTCAAAAAAGAACGGATATAAATTTCAAAAATTGCTTGGGAGTATGGTACAATAAAGAAGGTAGTGTTACGCAGTCAGCTGATTTAAATTTTTTTCTCGTCGAAATTTCAAATTTGACAACGACAAAAATTGATTTTTGGCATTTTCTTTCAAGTGACTTTGACAATGTAGCGAACTATTTGTGTTGTTGATGGGCTAGTGAATATACCTTGTTTATTGTACCATGCTTGGGAGTTACTAGTTTAACATGCGATTATTTTAAATTTTTTTGTTTGACATTCATTTTATTTGAAGTAATTTTACACAGACGAATGTTTTTTATATTCATGAAATTGGCTCACCTCTTTGGAATCTCTTCATTATTCCGATAGTCTTTGGTTGAAACAATCAAATCATCATTGGAAGATTTTGTATTTGTAATCGCCAAAACCTTTTTGTTGTTGTTATTGTTGTAGGCATGTTGAATCTATCGCAAATGGAAAATCGTCCAATGATCTTGATTGGTGGATAGCCCTTCCGCAGAAGGTGGGTACATTGTGCATACATGTTAGCTAATTATTGTATTTGTTTTTCTCTTCTCAATAGGTCTCGAAGCTTCAACATTATATCGATATCATCATTCACCCAAGGAAATCAAATTTCCCATTTCGTTATCATCGTCGTCATATGGCAGCACATTTTTTCCAGCGCACATTTTAAGCCCAAATTCCAAACAATTCTCCCAAGCACGATCATACAGTTCCGATATAAAAAATTTGACCCATATTGATACAGCCGGCAAAGCTTCAATGGTGGATGTTTCCGAAAAACCAGTGACAACTCGAGAAGCTGAAGCGGCAGCCATAATCTATGTTGGTCCTGATGTTGCCCGTCTCATACACTCTAACAATCTGAAGAAAGGCGATGTCCTTAGTGTAGCTCAATTGGCTGGCATTTTGGGTGCTAAAAAGACCTCCGACCTAATACCCCTGTGTCATAATATCGCAATTTCATCGGTCAAAGTTAATGCCATCCTAGATTTGAATAATCATGTGGTTTCTTTGCAAGCTAAAGTACGTTGTTGTGGTCAAACGGGCGTAGAAATGGAGGCATTGACTGCTGTTACCGTGGCAGCTCTTACAGTTTACGACATGTGCAAAGCGGTCACCCATGATATGGTTATACAAGATGTACGTCTTGTTTCGAAATCCGGTGGCCAAAGGGGAAATTTTCATAGGAAATAGATTAATATTTTGTACATACTACTTATGTATATATAATGTTGTTTATATATATGTACATATATATAGGGTGATCCATCTAGAGGTATTTTTTCAGAACAAAAAAATGTAAAAATTCAAATCAAGTGTGGAATCTTTATTGGTAATTTGAATGCAATAAAATGTTTATGGCATTTATTTTTTGAAAATAATTATCTTCAAATGTTCCCCAATTTTGGATAACTCGTTCGAGCATTTCGACCGGTATGGCTTTAATGACACGCGTAATGTTGGCTTCCAAAGCCTGATCGTTGCTGGTTTATCAGCATAGACTTTGGACTTTACGTAACACCAAAGAAAAATGTCTAAAGGTGTGCTATCACTCGATCTAGGCGGCCAACTCATCTGTTCAAAACGTGAAATTAGTTGCTTTTCGAAATGACCTCCCAATATATCCATTGTTTGAGCAGCCGTATGGCAAGTGGCACCGTCCTGTTGAAACCAAGTGTCGTCAAGATTACGGGCTTCAATTTTAGGTAGCATAAAGATCGATATCATGGCGCGATAGCGAGCGCCATTCACGGTTACGTTCCGGCCATTATCATTTTTTAAAAAAAAAAATATGCACCGATGATTCCACCAGTTTATAAACCCTACCAAACCATGTTTTCTCTGGGTATAATTGCACCTCTTGAACCTCTTCAGCCCAAAGGCGGCAATTTTGTTTATTGACTTTGCCGTTGAGCCAGAAATGGGCCTCTTCACTGAACAAAATTTTGGTCGGAAACAGCCGTTTCTTACCGAACGCTCATTTCCATAATACAGTTGCCAACATTTGAAGGTAATTATTTTCAAAAAATAAATGCCATAAAATGTTTTTCAAGTTACCAATAAAAATTCCACACTTGATTTGAATTTTTATATTTTTTTTGTTCTGAAAAAATACCTCTAGATGGATGACCCTATATATACCGTAGCTTGTTAGACTATGATACATACATATTGTTAATATTTAAAAATGTTATGAACATAGTGTAAGTAATGTATACTGAAATAATTTATATTAATTGGATTAAAGATTATGTACAGTGACGAACATGAATGTAAGCACAACGTTTAGTGGTCCCTAGGGTGCGTCGATGTCAGAGTTGAAAAAAAATCGTACGAGTCACCTTCTAGTTTTGAACCAATAGAGAGGTATTTCAGAAATGGGTTTTTTCACTGCTACATTGTATTAAAATTCCATGAACCTGCGATTCAAAATATGTTTTAATGCGAGTCATGAAAGAAAATTAAAGAAGTCACCCCCTAGTTTTAATACAATTTGCACAGTGAAAAAAGATCTTCATGTAACTACAGTAAAATCTCGGAAAAGTTAATCAAAATGTCCCAAGGGTAATTAACTTTTTCGAATTATTAACTTTTCCGAAGGTTTTTTAAAGCTTTTGGAAATCGACTCTAGCTCTTGCTTTTATCAATGGTCCAGTTACTGCCCAATTACGGTCTCTTTGTTTTAAAAACCATTCATAAACACTTTTATCCAACTCAACATATTCTGCTTTATGTAGAGTTTTCCTTGGTACCTGTTCATATGAGTTACTCAAAGCTTCCAATATTTCATTTTTCTTTTTTTTAATTTTTGAGATAGCTGCTTCTGTTACTCCATAATCTAATGCCAATCTTTTACCACTAACACCTTGGACAGTCTTTTTCAAAATTTCTGATTTTTGTAGAACAGTCAGTCTTTGCTGCTTTTTATTTTTTGTTGACATTTTATTCACACACTTTACTACGCACTTTAAATAATTTTTGTGACCGCGTTCTTTTCACAACAAAGGCTTAAAATATTGTGAGACAAGAATTGCATTTTTACATAAAACAAATGTGCAATACGTAGTAAAAACAAAATACATATGTATTCGTGAAGTACCGTAACTGAAAATATTTCTCTTCACTCAGAATTTTTCGGTTTTTTTTTATGCACGCTCAAAAAAGTTAATTAAAAATTAACTTTTTAAAGCGGCACGTGAAGACAGCCGCTCGATTAACTTTTCCGCGAGATTAACTTTTTCGAGACTTAACTTTTCCGAGATTTTACTGTATTTTGTTTGTGAATACTCGTAGAAATGAATAATTTTAAAAGAGGTTCTTAGGAGTTTCAATAAATTAACGTTTGTTCCATAACATGTTCCACATATGATAGTTAAAAATCGGGAACCCAATGTAACTAGTCGGAATTGAACTCGGAAGCAAATAATGAATAATAAGGAAAATGTAGATCTTGTAGACACAAAATCAACGATAAACCACACGTTACGACCAACGAAGGAACTACAATAAAATCCATTTTGGCGGTATTTAATTTTTGCGGAAATTTTTTTTCCCTTTTTTTATATATATGGCCTTCAAAACTAGGGGGTACCTCGTACAACTTTGTTTTGTGACCAGCCTAAGAGGTCCCTTTATCTATACTATATTTTGGGGTTTTTGGTAGTAACAGTGACATTTTTACAATTCAAAATCAACAGAAAGAAATGTGAACTACTCTAAATAACGCGGTTCCTGGAAAATAGAGCTAAAAAAAACTCCACGCTGCAGTAAAAAACACAGCTTTCAATTGCGTGATGCAATCAAAAACTTATGCGTTTTGTTTAATATATAGGGTGGTCGACTTAAACTTTAAATTTGAATCGGCTGTAAAAACAAGTACTGATAATTTTTTAAAATTTTTGGTTTTATTGGAAAGGTTTGTCATTTAATAATGGAACACCATCCGATGCGTTTTCGCTTCGCCCAATGGGCTATAAATTGTTTGGCAGGAGATGAAGAATTTTACCGAAAAATCGTGTTTTTAGATGAAGCTCATGTTTATCTCGGTGGCTGTGTCAATAGCAAAATTGCCGCATGTGGGGTTCTGAGATACCACACGAGTCTGCATCATTGGGCCATTTCGAAAATGAGCAAGAAGCCGCCGTTACCGTCAACGGTGAGCCTTGACGCCATGCTCTACGAATTTTTGTTTCCAAAAATTTAACAGAATGACATGATGACTTTTGGTTTCAACAAGACGGGGCTACATGTCACACAGCCAACGCAACCATCGATCTTTTCCGCACTTTTATTAAAAATCGTGTAATCAGCCGAAATTGCGATGTCAATTGGTCGCCTCGCAGAGTTGAGCCCTTTGGAATATTTTCTGTGGGGAGCCATTAAGGATAAATGTTATGGAAATCATTCAGAGACAATTGAAGCGTTGAAATATGAAATCGTTGTTCGACCCGAAACAATCGAAAATGTTCTAAAAAAAATTGGGTTGATTGGATGAGGTACTGCCAGTTGTGGTAGTCCTATGAATGATATTGTGTTCTATTTTTAAATGACAAAGTTCATTCTTTCCAATAAAACCAGAAATTTCAAAAAAATATTAGTATTTTTTTACAGCCTTTTTAAATTTTAAATGCTAAATCGCCCACGCGTTATTAAAATATAAATAAATGAAAAAGTAAGTACAGAGTGAATCGATTGTTGCTCTTTTGCTCCCTTTTTTGGTGTAAAACATTTTCCGTGAGATGAACACTTAAGCAAAATGTTCACAAAGAAAAAATGGAATATAAAGTGGTCTTGCGAGGAAAGAAGCAGTTTGAGATCTTAGGTTTATCATCGTTACAATAGAGTTGAAATTTTGTTTTAGCATACTAAAGGGTGGTTAAATTTTAAGGGCCGATGTTAAATGTAAACCACACACAAACGTCAAGCTTTTTTCTGCATTTCATTTGATATTTCTCAATTTCAGACTAACTCAATTTAAACCATGGAAAGATACACAAGCGAGCAACGCGTATAAGTTATTCAGGCTCGGTGGCAAGAAATGGCAACAGTGGATGATAAATTTTCGAAGAAAATCATCTTCAGTGATGAGGCAAATTATCACCTCAGTGGATTCGTCAATAAGCAGAATTGCAGCATTTGGGCGAATGATAATCCAAGAGTGATGGTCGAAAAAACAATGCACACACAAAGAGTGACTGTTTGGTGCGGTTTATGGACTGGCGTCATCATCGGGACGTATTTTTTCCAAATGGTGATGAATAGTGTTCGCTCCTGAATTGGAAGATATGGATGTGGACGATATGTGGTTTCGAAAGGACGGAGCCACTTGCCACACAGTTAACGAAACAATGGCTCTTTTGCGCGACAAATTCAATCGGCCCTTAAAATTTAACCACCCTTTTTGAGACTTAAACTTTTTTTTTAATAATCTGCCTTATTACGGTTTTCGAAGTCGAAGTTCGATAGCTGTTAAAGTCGTTGTCGATTTGTATATTTGATGGAATATATTATTTTTGGGTGGTTTTTGGAAAGGTTAACCTTCTGTGGAAATACACATGTAGAATTTTAAAGGGTGGTTAAATTTTAAGGGCCGATGTTGAATGTGAACCACACCTAAACGTCAAGTTTTTTTCTGCATTTCATTTGATATTTCTCAATTTCAGACTAACTCAACTTGAACCATGGAAATATACACAAGCGAGTAACGCGTTAAAGTTATTCAGGCTTATGGGTTTCAAATAAAAAACACTTCGTGATTTTTTTGGTAAATTTGATCGTCCAAATGTGCGTACAATCGGAAAAATCGTGCAAAAATTTGAGCAAACCGGGTCTGTAGGAGATGTGAGGCTAAAGAGCCGTCCACCCCAACTCGTCGTCGTGTTTAACAATTGCACCTCTCACGCTCGTCGTTGATGAACATTGTGCATAAAGACTTGCATTTACACGCTTACAAAGTGCAATTGACTCCAGAACTAAAGCCTCTTGTCCATTCCAAATGTCGTCAATGGTCAGAATGGTGGCTAGAAATGGCAACAGTGGATTATCGGCCCTTTAAATTTAACCACCCTTTGTAAGAATTGCAAGCATGTACATTAGATGTAGGTCGATTCCACTGTAAAAATGCCGGGGAGCCAAACAATTCTGAATTAAAATAAAAATTAAATTTTTGTTTTCCCCGATTTGAAGAATTTCTCCTAAGCCCGGCGACAGTGATTAACCAAAAGGTTTAATAGTCCCAGGTCCCAAGATTACGCCTGTTCATAGCTGAAGGTCCCTAAGCCTGGCCGAAGTCCTAACACACGCAAAGAAATATCAATTAGACAATCTTTTTCAAGGTCCCCCTAGACCCGTTCATAATTTTGCCCTAAATAACCAACTCTTCAAGAGTGCGGGGAATACTTTTTTTTAATGTCAGGCGCCATAAACTGCACTTTCGCCGAAAAGCTTGCCTTCGCCTTTCGAAGCCGGCATTAAACTAGGAAAATGCTCTTATTACAAATATTTTTATAAGACACTTAGAACACCGGTTCTAAATTTGGTGTTAAGCCTGGTACTAGGAGCGTCTTATAATGTAAAATTGCAAAATAACTCACATATCTACTTATATAACGCCAAATAATCATCGTTTTGGTGGCGGTTATTGTCTATTACGTGAACTTGAATTTTATAATAATTCGTTTTTAAACTTTTGATTCCTTATTGGATTATTTTTTATTTCATTTACAAAATAAAGCGCCTACTTTTGCATAAGTTAAAGATATATTTAAAAAAAGAGAAAAAAACGGAATTGTGCTTTTAGTTCGGTATGAATGAGACATGAGGAGTTTTTGGTTTTTATTTTTTACTAATATTACGTTAACACATTAGTTTGTATGAGGACCAAATGGCCAAAAGGAGGGGAAATTAAAATACATTAATGTTAATTTTGTTCTTGGTAATTGTTGGTCTTCTCAATTAACTTGGCATGTTCAATTAAAAGAAACAAATACCAACATTTTTGTATTGAGAGCAACTTGAAAATAACGAAGACATCCAGGTCTTCGGCCTACTCCTGGCTAGAGATGAATTTAATGTTAAGTATAACAGATCCTCCCTTTTAAATTGTGTTGGGGTCTTTTATTCAGTTGGATACTAAGACATTGCGATTTTCCGACTTCTTCTCGTCTGTTTGTGACTTTTGTGCCTCGCCAGCAAGTTGTTCGCCTCGTATTCTAATATTGTGTTCCTCCTTAAATTTATTGATTTGTTGTCCTTTTTTGGTCAGATCTTCTGTGACTAATGTTATGGTTTTCTCGATGAAATCTTTGTTTTCTACAAGTTGAGGTAGAACTTCTTTTACGGTTCGCTCGCACAGAACTCCGCCGATGAGACGGAAACATTTACGATCGGGATCTACGGTTTTAAGGGTGTCTATCACAGTTCTGGAAGTACAATGTAACGATATGGGTGATTAGACAGGATTTAATAAATATTCCCAACACAAATGAGGTTATGTTTACAACAAAAATGAAACTCACTTGTGTTCTTTAAGATCCATTTCCAATGTATTTAAATTATTGACCAAATTTCTTTGCTCATTCCGGAGCTGTTGAAACTCGGCCACAACCTTTTCGTTCATTTTGGCTTCCTTTACTTGATCACCACTCATTGTTTTTCGCAAATTTAATAACAGATGCAGCCAGGAACAAACGAAGAATTTTTTTTTGGGAGAAACAACGATGAATCAATGACAGTTCAGACAACAAAGCTGCCAGATCGATGATATTTTTCTCGCATGCCAATTTTTTGGATGTGGTACACAGAGAGAATTTTTTGAAAAGACAAGAAAAATAATGGCTACTTAAAATTAGTTTCAAGGGTAGACAGACGACAGATTGAAATTAAAAATTCACTAATGCAAATTAAAATTTTAAAGTGACAGGACAGTATTATTGCATTTAGTAAACATTGTAAACAACTGTTTGTCAACTATTTTGTTGCCATTTACTTCGATATAAAATGGATAAAAGAAAGAAATTACGATTGGCAGCTTTTCTGTTGGCCATAAATCTGAACTACTCCAAAAAGGGGACTGCAGTAAAACACTCTGAAATCAGAGCAAGGAAATTGGGAAAATTTTAGGTATACTATTTTCGTGGAGGATATAATTCATTTAGAGAATTTTTCTAAGGACTGAAAGAGTACTTTTTGGAAGTGTGGCGTGCTTACAATAACAGATTTAAAAAAAGGCTTTCCAAAAAGTGTGTATTCCACTCGAGAAGAAACTAGCAATAGAATTGTTCCAATTGTCAACTTCAGCGAAATAAAGGACTACTGCTAGCTTATTCGGTGTTGTACTCAGTACCGATGGTGGAATTCTTATGGAATTTTGATTTGATAACAGCCGCTGATTGTGAGTACAGCGGTTGTTTGTCAAAAATGGTGACGGCGTTGCAAGACTTTAATACATAAATGCATTAAAAATTCAGAGTTAATGTAGTGTGTGAGGAGATAATGCACGATTTAATTTTCATTAAGTGTGCTAATGCCCATTAACGCTGTCTAGGCTATTCTACAAGAGATGGAACCATGATACAGGTGGTGTCAACAATCAGCTGGTTTTCTAATTTTGTAATTGTAAGCTTAGCTTTCAAGAAAATTTCACAACTTCGTTGTATACTAAAGAGTGTTTTTTTAGACGTGTTGCTTTCAATCTGGCCACAGTCTTTTTGATAGTTGTCACTTGTTTTTTGCTCAGTTAGGTTTGCCATTTCATAATGAATAGACTTACCCTGGAACAATGTTTGCAAATCGTGGTGAATGGGCCCAAAACGAGAAGGCCACCGATGCTGACTTTTACCAGAAATTTTGTTCAGCGATGAAAATCACTTTTGGTTGAATGGAAACTTTAATAACCAAAATTGTCGCATTTGGAGTAGTTTTTCATTAGCCACAAGCCATTTTTAAGACGCCGTTACATCCTCAAAAAGTCGCTGTTTGGTGTGCTAAATTCTAAGCCATAGCATTAAATTATATGCGTTTATATCTTCTTGAAAAAAAACACGTCTTAAAAAAAGACTCGACAGTTGTATCAGTCGTAAAAGGCAACATGCTTACATAAGAATTTATAATCACAATTATCAATGTCAATTGCTTTTCTTAACATCTTTCCATGATAAATTCAATAACATTCAGGCGTTTGTATTCATTTTTTGAACATGGCTCCATGGTCTTATTCGGACGCAAAACTACTGGTTTCGGCAGCCAAATTGTTTTTTTTTAATTTAAAAACTGAGCAGGCTGAAGTTTTCTGATGCCGATATAAATGTGTGTTGACGCCTACAACGTTGCGGTCGGCCTCATACTCTGCTTTATCAGGTGTTGGTGTTGATTTATTTTTTCTGTATTTTGGAATTTTGTCAGAAATTTAAAAACTCGCCACATAAATCATATATAAATCACTCATCAAAACTATAAAACAGCTACCAGTAATAAATTGGAATAGATAAAAGATCAATTATAGTACATAAAGCATTCTACGAAAAAAAGTTGGACTGGGCTCACTGGAAAAAAGTAAAGCTAGACAAATCATCATGCTGCAAAACATCATAGATTTCTGCTATTACTGGTGGTTTAGATATTTAATGGTTACTGAGCTGTACATGGTCGAGAAATGGGAACGAGTAACCATACGTAAGTAAATTGGTCAACGTCTATTTTACTATTTGTTTCAACAATTCAACGGATACGTGCATCTACTTAAAGTAACATTAACGCCGCATGGTGTCTCGTTTGTGCGTATTTCGGTACCGATGTGCCCCCCGTATCCCGTAGTTCTTGGGTCAATAGAGCAAGCGAACTTGTGATTCATATCGATAGTGGATGTTTTCTGCGGTTCACATAGCTTATCAATTAACGACCGGCAATTGCCATTATCTATTACCTTCTGGTCAAAATCTATTACATACAAATTTAGTTAACAAATGTTTAGATATATAACTAAATGTATCCCATCTCATAATATAGGATCTTTATTTGTTTAGTGAACCGCTGATCTTTATAAGTGTAGTGGTTTCTACGCCAATAAGTGCCACCGTAGGAATCACAGACTGATCAAAGTTTTAACCTTTTTACGTTATAAAGAGAAAATTAGTTTGGGCCCGATTATGGGGTTGTCACTGAGGGGAACTTTAAGGCCGGAAGTCGACAGTTTACACAAATACAGGTTTCTTGGCATTTTTGTAACCCTTAAAGCCGGCTCTGGGAAAAACCATTGCAAAGCACTTGTATCAGAAGAAATACCCCCTTAAATGGGAACATCTTAAACCATGTCGTAGTGGTATGACGGTTATGTATGTTTGTTGTTGGATTGATATATTTAGCTTTTAATTTCGTTTCGATAAGAAATATGAACTATATTGTCCGGGAAGTAGAGACTCGAATAGTATAGGGTGATCCATCCAGAGGTATTTTTTCAGAACAAAAAAAGTATAAAAATTTAAATCAAGTGTGGAATTTTTATTGTTAATTTGAAAGGACATTTTATGGCATTTATTTTTTGAAAATAATTACTTTCAAATATTGGCAACTGTATTATGGAAATGAGCTTTCGGTAAGAAACGGGAAGATTCGCTGTTTTCGACCAAAATATTGTTCAGTGGTGAGGCCCATTTCAGGCTCAACGGCAAAGTCCATAAACAAAATTGCCGCATTTGGGCTGAAGAGTAAAAAGAAGAGGTTCAAGAGGTGCCATTATACCCAGAGAAAACCATCGGTGCATATTTTTTCAAAAATGACGGAACGTGACCGTGAATGGTGCTCGCTATCGCGCCATGATATCGATCTTCATGCTACCTGAAATTGAAGCCCGTAATCATGACAGCCGCTCAAACAATGGATCTATTGAGAGGTAATTTCGAAAAGCAGCTAATTTCACGTTTTGGACAAATGAGTTGGCCGCCTATTCGAGTGATATTACACGTTTAGACATTTTTCTTCAGGGTTACGTATAGTCCAAAGTCTATGCTGACAAACCAGCTACGATTCAGGTTTTGGAAGCCAACATTGCGCGTGTCATTAAAGCCATAACGGTCGAAATGCTCGAACGAGTCATCCAAAATTGGACCCTCAGAATGGAACCCTGAGGCGTAGTTGCGGCCAACATTTAAAGGAAATTATATTCAAAAAATAAATACCATAAAATGTACTTTCAAATGACCAATAAAGATTCCACACTTGATTTGAATTTTCATATTTTTTGTTGATGTGAAAAAATACATCTAGATGGATCACCCTTTTTGTTTTTAGAAGGAATTTTACTTTTCTTGCAGTTGATTATGTTATTTTTTCCCACGCATAAACCATAATGAAGTGATAATTAGAAACCAATGCGATAAATATAATTCCTATATTCACTGATCAGACCTTCTGTTAAAGCCAACTTTAAACAGCCAATACATTTTATAGAGAAGTTTTTACATGTTTAAGAGATTAATCTTTTGCTCGTAAAATCGTAAGATGTTTTCCCAATACTTTGGAGCTTGTCAATTTTAGATAACTACACCCCGACTACAATTCTGGCGCTTTGAAAGCGCCAGAATTGTAGGTTCGGTTCGAAAGCTTCGAGGTCGATTTTATAAAATAAAGAATGGAGTTAGAAACAAATTTAAATCGTGTGTACATTAAAAACCTTCTAGCGTCGAATATGTCTAGAATATTAGTTCTTGCAAAGCGCCTGCTGTAAATCTATGTATTCTTCGAAATCCGATGAAACGTAGTGATTTTCTGAATTTTCCAAAATTCGCAATACAACTACATGTATATCGATTTTTGTGGACTAAATGAAGAAATTATATTGAATCAAAAAGCATATAGATTTTTTTAGGACGAAATGAAGAAATATTATCAAAATGCATTTCGTTATAATTTAATAAGGAATAATTTGATTAGAAAATAAAATGTCATATTTCTGCAAACTGTTATTCCTCCACGTTTATCCAAAGTCGGAATCAAGCTTATTTTGTTGAACCCTGCTGCAGCTTCATTCTAGTTAGCAAATATTTACATAAGACCCTCAACATCACTATAAGAAGAATCAAATAGCAGTACCGAAGGGTGGATGGTATATTAAATTTGTCATTCCGTTTGCAACACCACGAAATATTGATCGGAGACCCTATATTTTTGATCGCCGTAACATTCAAAGAAGATCTTGTTGTTGTAATAACAATAATATATTTATTTTGATGTCTTCTTCGTCTATGGGGAATCTGCTTCGATATCCAGGTGGAGGAAACGCGCCATTTTGACAGATGTGCGGAACGTTAGCATCAATTCCTGCCCAGTAAGAATTGAGTCGGCTGCACCATCCTGATCTCAGCTGCGCCAGAACCACTCCTCAGGTAAAATCTCCGGGGGATGCTCCCCTAGCACTACATTCACACGTTAGCTGGATACTGCTGCTGCGACTTTATCGGCGTGAATGTTGTTCAGACCTGCCTGATAGTTTCGATGATCTTATAGTTCTCTTTTATACCGCTGGACCTCTCTCTCTAGATCATGAAGATCGTACCTGATCTGCCATGGTGGAGGTATCCTGTCCAAGCGATGGTGGTTAGGATTAATGCTGCGAAAACACCCTAGCAGGTATTGCTTAGACAGCAGGAAAATGTATCTGTGCACGGTAAGGACCTTCGTCTCCTTATGCAGATGGTCCTGAAAAGACATAAGAAGACACCCTTTTGATGTTCTGAGGGCGGCATTCTAGCAAGTTGGAATTTTCTTTCACTGCGTCGTACTTACGTTCGCCGACCATACAGGTGCTGCGTAGTAAGCTACAGACCGACCTATCGCTTTGTAAGAGGTCATCAGGGCTTCTTTGTCGGCTCCCCAAGTACAGCCTGCAAGTGACTTGAGGACCATGTTCCTACTTTTGAGCTTATCGCAGATAGCTGTAGCATGTGCAGAGGATCGAAAAAGGCTCTCCAATGAATATCTTACCATGTCCATCCATGTTCCTGTTGAAAGCACGATAGCGATGGAGCGAATCAAGATAGGATCCTGAAATTTCGAAATTTTATAAGCTGCTTGGGATTGTAAACTTAAAATGTATACTTTTAGTTAGTAAACACTAAATACATCAATAAGGGCATAATTGCTGGACTCTTTAGCCTAAAAATGTCTCGCATGGTCAAAACTGGCGATTAGCAGTCAGTTGTTTTTTGACATAAAGTAACTTTTGCTACTAATCCAAATATAGAGTAATTTCGAAGATTTGGGTGTGATTAGGGATCGACGCATGGTGCCCAAAAGACGTAAAAATTTTTACACTCTAAGAGTTGGGACGGTACAGGGTATATAACGTTTGTTCACACCAAAATTAACGACGTTTTTAATTGTTTTTTTTTTGAAATGAACAATTTAAAATAGCCCAAAAAATGCATTTTTAGGCTTTACTAAAAATCATGCTGTTCTGGAACGGATTGACCAATTTGCGTAAAATTTAAGTCATACGAAAAAGAGCACAACGCTAGCCGAACCTTAAATATTGCTTACATTGGTTGGGGATTTAGAGAACTAAACTGATTACTAGTGTAACGGCTGATAATTTTCAAAAAGTATAATAAAAAGGGATTTCTCACAAAAAGGTGGCACAAAAACTGGACAAATCTTTCAGTGGTTATTTCAAGAAAACTGTCTTACCGAAAAAAGTAATTTGAAATGTTTAACGAATTTCTCGGCATGCAGTGTTTCAAAGTATTCTCCAGCATAATTTATATACTTCTGCATGCGCTCAAACCAATTGTTACAACACTTTTTCCACTTTGATTGAGACACCTCCATACATGGTTTTTGAACGCTTCAACAGCATGTTCTAGCGACGAAAATCGTTGACCACGCATTTTTTTCTTGATGTGCGGGAATAAAAAGAAGTCATTGGGTGCCAAGTCAGGGCTGTACGGCGGATGACCCATCAATTCGACGTTTTGGCCGGTCAAAAGGCCCTGGTTTGAGCCGGTGCACAATGATTCGTCTTCTCTTTTTCATTTTTCGAATTTCTCCGAAGACTTCAGGCAAACAAATTGTAGTGTACCACTCAGAATTGACCTACTACGTTGCTCAAGCGGAACAGTCGCCACATGACGACTTTTGCCGAAGAAACAGGCGACCATTTGCTTCGAAGGGCTTCTTCCACGAACAACTTTCGTTGGATTTGGCTCGTCTTCAAAGACCCACACGGTCGATTGCTGTTTTGTTTCGGGCTCATACGCATAGATCCATGATTCGTCACCTGTGACGATCTTTCAAACGTCTTTTGAAGCACCGCGAAACCGAGAAATTTTGAAAATATACGTATATTTTCAAAATTTCTTGAGCGTTTGTGTAATTGTGCGGGATCCAACGAGAACAAACCTATTTTACGGCCAGGTGTTCATGCAATATCGAATATATGCTGGTGGAAGAAATGCCCAAGGATGCGTCTATCTCACGGTATGTCACATGACGATCTTACATTATCAGTTCACGCACCGCATCTATGTTCTCTGGCACAACGACCGTTTTTAGACGACCTTCACGAGCTTCGTCTTTGAGCGAGCGTCGGCCACGATTGAATTCACTAAACCAGTTTCTAACAGTGCTATAGGATCGCCATACAAAGATTTAAGTTCATCGATGCACTCTTGTCGTGATGATGTACACAAATGACTGCTATGTAAACCGTTTCACACATCGCCAAAGTACCACCTACGCAATCCGAGTGCATGATGCAATTTTTTGTTGCGTAATAAAAATATTGACAAAATGATGAAAATGTGGAAGGCCTTTTCAGAAAGTGGCACAAAAGGTAAAAAAGTGACAGTAAAAGACAAAAAGACAAGGAGGGAACAAAGTGACAATTATGCCACAACGGTAACACTTTTGATAGAAGCATTTCTTTTACAAAATTTAAAAGCAAGGGCCCATCTTAATACATATAAAGAAATCAATTTTTTCGCACTTAATTAATAGTTATGCACGCACATACATTATCGCTTAAGTTCATTATTATTCAAATTGCGTTTATTTTTATATTTTTTAACGGCAACAACAACCACGTGATGTTTCCGCTGCTCTTCTCACAACTGGTCATGGACTTATGCACGATGGACGTTATATAGATGTAATATTTGCGATACTATTCATACTATTCTGGTACTTTAATTACTCCGTGTTGCTCTCCGTCACTGGCAGTCTGTTGGGCATCACGCCGATATCATCGATGATGCAAGCGCAAAGCAGTAAGGTTATGTAACAGTTTAAAAAAAAAGAAAGAAAAACTTTATATAATTTTTAGAAAATAGTTTTAAAACAGAGCCTACCAAAAACAGAAACTTAACACAGCAACAACCAGATGTGCAGTTGATATAATAAGTTCCATATAAACAAAAATATAATGCAAAAGAGGAGACTAATGAAAGAAATTAAACTGAAACTAAAACGGTTTTCACATATGAAAGTCATTTGCATTTTGTTTTAGAACAAAAGTAACTAGAGAACGGACACTGACATTTAACGCCTTACATAAATATACATACATATTTATAGAACATAGTTTAACTTAGTGTTTATTTGCACAATCTAAGAACGAATGTCTACTAGAATAATTCCATAATTTACATCAATACTTTTTATATAAGTTCATGTCAGTCAGATGATATACAAGTACATGTATATTCTATATTTGGTCCGGCCCACCTTTGTAGAGGCTTTATTTTGTAAAACTATTCCGAACATTTGTGTAACAATCATTACTTTGACTCTCTTTTAGTAACAACAAATACAGCAATACTAATTTTTTTTTAACAAATTTGCCAGTAAAAAACTTTTGAGTCAAGAAAATAATCTGGAAATAAAACATTACATAAATATGTACCAATAAAATTTCTTTCAATGAATAATTTACTACACTTATACACATGCATACTTACACAGAAATTTACTATAAAAATGTAGTTTAATAAAAATCGTTAATGTTAATTTTATATATTTTTCTTTGCATATGTTCAATAAATCAAGTATATAATTTATAATAAAAAGAAGCTGTAACAACGACTACTTTTTCAAAGCTATTTATGGAGTTCTTTACATCAGCGGGATTACAGGCTGCAGCTGTGTTCATTTATTGTCGAAGGATCGCACTAAATTCGCTAACGATGTTTATGGTAACCATATTTTTAATTTATTTGCTCAACGATTTTCAAGTATGTACTTATAAACTCCTCTATGAAATAGCAGTGTTTATACATATAAATTTGTTTTATTATTAAATACTTATCGGCGACCCTTTAAAGTGTATTAATTACACTGGCCAACACTAAATTTAAGACAGAAGGTTTGATAATCACCCTTGTTCGATGGACGAACTGAAAACATAGTGCATGGACCGCAGAGGTGCGGTTGTCACTCAATGTGAAAGTCGATGACGTCAACATCCCGACTACCAACTACCCCAAACTCCTTGGGGTCACATTGGACAGCCTTTTTCGTTCCTCTGCACATGCTACAGCTATCTGCGATAAGCTCAAAAGTAGGAACATGGTCCTAAAGTCACTTGCCGGCAGTACTTGGGGAGCCGACAAAGAAACCTTATTGACCTCTTACAAGGCGATAGGTCAGTCTGTAGCGAACTACACAGCACCGGTGTTGTCGGAGAACGTGAGTACGACGCAGTGGAGGAAAATTCTTGTCTTCTGTGGACCATTTACATGAGGAGACAAAGGTCCTTACCGTGCGCAGACACAACTTCATGTTGTCTAAGCAATACCTGCTAGGGTGTTTTCGCAGTAGTCATCCTTACGATCTTCATGATCTAGAGAGAGAGGTCCAGCGGTACAAGAGAGAACCTTTAGATCATCGAAACTATCGCGCAGGTCTTAAAAACATTCACGCTAATGGAGACGCAGCAGCAGTATCGAGTTATAGTGTGAATGTATAAGTCGTGCTAGAAGGTACTACCTCGGCAGACGCGCGTGGTTCTGGCTCAGCTGAGATCTGGATGGTGCAGCCGCCTAAATTTTTATGGGGCACGAATTGATGCTAACTGTCCCGCCTGCCATCAGGGACCACATGACGTGCAGCACCTCTTCAATTGTCCGGCCAAGGCCGCTCAGCTGTGGACGCATCCGGTGCAAATGGCGCGTTTCTCCACCTGGATATCGAAGCAGATTCCTTATAGACAAACAGGACTTCCAAATAAAATATATTGATGTCACAACAACAAGCAGTGTTAAGAGGAGAAATTAAAAAAAATTCCACAGAAATTTCGAATTTTTGAACCACAAAATTACTTTGAGCTGCCTACATTTTTTAGATTCTGTATCACTGTTGTATTTTTATAATAACTCCATTATAGCGTTCTTAAATCCGCGTCCAACATGCTAATAAACTGTACAACTTTCCCCTTTGTGCTATGATGATATGATAACTCATAAACATGTGTGCATTTTCAAAAACATTGTGATACCAAAGGGAAAAGTTGTTCTCATTTCTGAATAAATCTTGAGTAACTCAGTTAAATTTAATCGGATTGTAAGGTTCGCAAATATAGCAGTTAGGGTACCTTTTTTTCATTTCATTTCTTTATTGACATGTAATTCGAAGCCCACTGGGGCCTATTAAAGCTAAATTACAATATGCATCAAAATGTTAAATAGAACATCATAAACTACTAGAGAAAATTCAGTATAAAATCAAATAAATAATATAAATTAAAAAAATCCTAATATTTCCTAATTAAAGAGAAAAAAAAATCTGATGAAAGCATATAAGTGATAATCAAGAAACCGAAGAAAAAAAAAACATATAAATAAAAGCATTACTCTGTACTTGAACGAAAATGTTCCATTAAATGTTTACGAAATGTCATGGAAGACAAATTAAACGTTTTTAAACTGCTTGGCAAAATGTTAAATAGTCGGGCTACTCTAACGAGGAATGATCGATCCATAAGCGATGTTACCTTTGGAATAATTAACTGTCTGTTGCGAATTGAGTGACTGAAAACAAATGAATTAGCTAGGAACAAAGGAGATTGAAGTTTGTATATCTTGTAAAAAAAATATAGCAACCGAAGGTGCACAAATTCCACAAAGGAACAGCCTAAAAAGTCATTCACAAACGGCGATATGTGAGCATACGGTTTAACAGAATATACATAGCGCATAACTCTATGAAGCACTGTCTTTATAATATTCATATTACATTGAGTAGTTCCTGTATATACCTCTGGGCAGTACAAAATATTTGGCATAATTAAGCCATGAACCAGTTTTGTTTTTACCCAACGAGGTAAAACTAAATTGGTGTTGTATAGTTGACGAAGTGTGAAACTAATACGTGAAGCAATACTGCGAATATGCTGCTCAAAGCAACATTTGTTATCCAGTAGTATTCCCAAACACGTAATACTCTAAACGAATTCTATAGACGTACCATTGTATTGCAAATCTAGGTTGATAGAAGATGATGATGAAAACAGTATTGCCTTTGTTTTAGAAGGATTAATACTAAGCTTGTTAGAGGACATCCATACGCTCAATAATTTTAAAACATAATTAGTTTTTGCTTGTAAAACATCCAAATACTGGATTTCTCCGCAAAATAATAGCTGAACATCATCAGCAAAAGAGTATGGTGTACACCAATCGCCTAGACTTTTGAAAAGGTCATTAATAAACAGCACAAACAAAATTGGACCAAGAACAGAGCCCTGAGGGACCCCACTCCTAACAGACAAAACAGACGATGCGACTCCATTGACACGAACAAACTGCTTTCTACCACATAAATAAGAAAGCATTAAACTACAGGCACTTTTCCCAAGTCCATAATCTTTATGCAATTTATTTATCAAAATTCCATAATCTACCCTATCGAAGGCTTTTTCTAAATCCAAAGACAAAACCATACACATTTTTTGATCATGAGTATTCTTCCTTATTGAGTCAGTAAGGCCAATTAAAAGAGCAGAGGTACTCCTGTCGTTCCGGAAACCACATTGGCAATCATTAAGCAGCGATTTACTCTCAATATGGTCTAACAACTGCCGCTTAAGAATATTTTCCACAACTTTTGACAGGATGGGAAGCAAAGAAATGGGTCTTAAGTTGTCAGTAGAATTCGAGCTTGACTTCACAAACACAGAAAATAACGGTTTATGTTAATATCTCCTGAACAAGATTAGATCTGGAAAATCCAGATTCGTGATCAGCAGCACTAAATCAACGCTAGTTGACTCAAACCTTCTGCCGCAGTTTTTTTTCAAATGTTGTTATTTTTCATCGCACAACTCTTTAAGCTAGTCCTAGCGCCTGTATTCTAAAAGAACTATACAGTCCAAACCAAAAGAGCTAGAGTCTTGCAACTTATCAGATATGCAAACAGTGGATAAAAGCCAAACTCGTACACCAAGTACAGTTTTCTCTCACCTTAAATAGCTCCTGACCATGAAATGGCGCAGACATGCTTTCCTCTCGAAATGTTTAGCTTATTTTTTACATTAATAAAAATCCTGGTAATAAATACTAATTTATTGGGTGTTGGTCAATGTGAGTGTGATTAGAAAAAGATCTCAAAATAACTGCAAAAAGGCCCATTTCTGGCTCAAGTCAATAAACAAAATTTCTGTATTTGGGCTGAAGGGCAACAAGAAGAGGTTCAAGAGGTGCCATTATACCCAGAGAAAACCACGGTTTGGTGCGGTTTATAAGCTGGTGGAATTATCGCTGCATATTTCTTCAAAAATGATGATGGCCTGAACGTAACCGTGAGTGGTGCTCGCTATCGCGCCAAGATATCGATCTTTATGCTACCTGAAATTGAAGCTCGTAATCTTGACGACACTTGGTTTCAACAGGACGGTAGCACTATCCATACAGCTGCTCAAACAATGGATCTATTGAGGGGTCATTTCGAAAAGCAGCTAATTTCACGTTTTGAACAGGTGAATTGGCCGCCTAGATCGAGTGATATCACACCTTTCGACATTTTTCTTTGGGGTTACGTAAAGTCCAAAGTCTATGCTGACAAACCAGCTACGATTCAGATTTTGGAAGCCAACACTACGCGTGTCATTAAAGCCATACCGGTCGAAATGCTCGAACGAGTCATCCAAAATTGGACCCTCAGAATGGAAACCCTGAGGCGTAGTTGCGGCCAACATTTGAAGGAAATATTTATTCAAAAAATAAATGCCATAAAATGTCCTTTTAAATTACCAATAAAGATTCCACACTTGATTTGATTTGAAAGGCAATTTTTGGAAAACTTTCCGAAAAAGTCGCGAAATTAGAAAATAAATCTGGTGGCTTTTCGGTCGAACTACGCATTTCACTTCAAGCTGCCAATGAATCTTCCCACGGTAGACAAGCCAACGTGCACAATGACCAAGAATTCGGCGACTGCGAAATTGATGCGAATGCAAAATTATCATTTGGGTTGAATGCACGATGGCGCATAAACGAGTTTTGGAGGTAGTTGACCGAACGATGAAGGATTTACGATGTGATTCGAGGCAATTTGGTGGGGCTATGAAATTGCTCTCCGGAGATTTTCGTCAAACGCTTCCCGTCATCCTGAAATCTACTGCTGCCGATTTTGTGCCGACATGTCAAGAAGTTGAAATTGACCACAAACATGAGAGTCACGTTGCAGAACGACTCATCAGCTCTTGAATTCTCAAGGCAATTGCTGGCGCAATTTGATTATTTAAAGTCAAATCGCTGGAGAACTGCATTCGAACATACATATCCGTTGAAAGCGTGACCTATGAGGATGAAGCGACAAACTATCCGATGGAATTTTTTAACTCGCTTTAGATGGGATCGATCATAAGCATGTAGCTGAATCTCGATCATCCGAAATTGTGCAACGGTATGCGGTTGTCCGTCAAGAAACTGATTAACGATGTCATTCAAGCGAGGATCATTAAGGGCAAATTCAAAGGAGAGGAAGTCCTTATCCCACGAATTCCGATTGTTCCAACTGATCCTGCCTTCCAATTCAAGCGGATTCAGTTCCCCGTTCGATTGGTTTTTGCAATGACGATCAATAAATCGCAATACCAATCGTTGAAAGTCTGTGGGATCAATCTTGAATTTCCCTGTTTTTCGCACGGCCAGTTGTATGTTGCCAGTTCGCCGGAAAACAAATCAAAAAGCATTGTTTATCATATCGATCTCTACTAATTTCGATTCTATTTAAATGAATGCCATTGAAATTTGACCTATCTCTGTGTTAATATCATTCTGGAGTTTAACTGAAAGCTTTAAATCGAGGCGAGTCGAAGTTCGCCGGGTCCGCTAGTTTATAAATAGTTTTTCCAGACTAAAACATTTTTTTCAACTTTTAATAAATTGCCAAATGTATTTAATTTTTTTTTTTTATTTTCAACTCTATTGTTTAGAATTTGTTGTTGAAAATAATCAAAATTAAAAACCGTATTAAGTACTAAAATCTGATGCTTGAATCAGAACGTGTTTTCCGTTGCTTTTGTCTTTTGAATTGCTTTAAAAAAAACTTGTAATTGCTTAAAAAACTACTTACCCCAATAACAAATATCTAGGGCCTTTTTCATAAAAATTTAGGGAACGATTACAAATTAAATTTTCCTGAAAGCACCTGAAAATTTATGTGTTCTATGAATGTAAAACGAAAATATTTTAAATATTTATTTTTTTCAATAACTTTATGCATTTTTAAAAAACATCCGTAATTGACAAAACTATTTTTATTCCAACTTGGAAACGCGTGCCGCTGCCTGCTTCTTTTCTTTCTTGTAGCTTCTGATATAGAAAGAAGTAAACATGAAAACGAAAAAACAAGAGTTAATGGATAAAAGTCCGGCAAAAAATTTGGGATAATCGCAGTTTGTTCGGAATTGAATTTGTATCGTGTGTATGAAAACAATCAAAAATTGAAGCTGTAAATGAGATTGAGAAAAATATCTTTAAGGTACATATTAAATGGGAATTATAGCAGGTACTTACAATTTGCAATAGGGTGATGTACTTTTTCCACCACAGATATTTTTGTACTTTGGGGCCCATGGCAGACAACAAGTAGTACGAATACATAATGACGTGAATGAATGAATTTAGCAAAATGATCATGGTTCCATGACCAGCTAAAAGTAAAGTTGAAAAAAAGTGTTTAATTAAAAAACACTATCAAGAGAATATATACAATAGAGAGGTCAAGATTAATATTTTTCTTTTTAAAAACAAATTGTTCAGATCCGGTTTGTAGGAACCGTTTATCGTTTTTTTTTTATCGAAATAAAACTATTTCAAGAGTTTTTATAACCATAGATCACGTAAACATTGACAATAACAATGTTTTCATGATTAATGTTCTAACAGACATTAAAGTATCACTAAGCAATTACCAGAAAAAACTCATTTTTATTTGATGAAATAATTGAAAAGTCAATTATTCGTAGTTGTGTTTTTGTATTTATAACACTGTATGACAAATTTAAGCTTTTGGTTGCACACATGAAAAAAATTAGTATATTCTGAAAGAGGAGGAAAAAATAAAATACACGTGTATCCCACTTTTTCTGCATCAATTCGTATATTTGCAAAAAAATTATGGATATGGACTTGTAAGTTAATACAAAATATGTCTATATAAGTGGTTTTTAACCAAATATATATTCACATTTTTCGCGAAAATACGAATTGATCTAGAAAAACTGGGACACACGGGTAGTTTATTTTTCGACGTAGATTCCGAATATATAGGTCTTCTTCATGTGTGCAAAAGCGTGTTGAACGGTGTAATCTTTATTTTATTCAATATTTCGCCCCTCTTTGAAAGATATCTTCAGGAATTAAATTTTGAACATATAAAACAAAAACTAATTATTCCGCTTAACTATGCTGTCCAATGGTTGTAGTTTAAGAGAGAGACAAAATATTGAATAAAATAAAGATTATTAATACGAAGCCACGACCTCGAGCTTGAGTATTCAATTATTTCATCATATTGTTATTTATTTTGGTCAAATATTCATTATTTATCTACAATTCAATTTTTTTTTATTAATTCAATTTTATCTACAATTCAATTTTTTTATTAATTCAATTTTTTTTTATTAAATTTATTTTTTGTAATTTGTAGGTTGAAATATAATGAAAACAAGCAAGCAAATTTAAGTGGATTAAGCCAACTTACATATATGTGTATATTACCAATTTTTCGCTATGGCATCTTCTTCAATATTTAACTCAATTCAATTTTATCATAAAACGAAGCCCGAAGAAAAAGGAAACAACTATCAAGAAATTAATCAAATATGGTTGGGAGACTCATTCGTACATTCAGTTGTCAGAAAAATGTAAGTTAAGAAAAAATTTAATTAATTTGCCCCAATCAGTGACCTTGATTACGGTTGTCGTTGTCCAAATACGACTAGTGTTATTTTTTGACAACGTTAGCCGTAATAGGGGAAAATGTTTTGCTTATCCTACTACACTCTGTGGTACAGGGTATCATAACTAAGAACTGATGTATTTTATATCGATCGATACAGAATCACTATTTGATTTGATTGAGCGATGTCCGTTCGTCGACTGTCTATAGTCTGTCTCGACGAAACTGTGTTTTCCGCTAATGCAATATTCCTTTCTGATTCAGATTCTGCCGTTCTATATGCCACATTTGATATCCGATCTTGCACAAATTTAGCCTTGTCAATAGGAGTCTTTCTTAAAACAGAGTGGAGTAGGAAATCATATAGTCGGTCGTGTCCGACTGTTAACTTTTTTCACTTGTTATGCTTTACATTATCTTTGCAAAATCTTGACGGGTCAATACTAGATTGGCTGTAAACCATTGCCAAACTTTTCGATGTTAGTCATGTTGAGAAGTTTTGAAAAGTAGTTTTGTTTACTCAATTTACATAACCTCTATCATAGGATAGATATGGTATACTCACTTTGTCATTCCGTGTTCAACACCTCAAAATACTGCTTCAAAACCACATAAATTCCGAATCGTTGTATAATTCTAAAGTGATCTTGCCATGTCTGTGAAAAGAAAACTTCAGATCGCACTTTGAAAGCTAGGTGGCTGAAATTTTGCAAAAATTTTCAAATGTGACGCGCAAAATAGAAAGGGACCTAAGGGTAAAAACCAGTTTTGTTCAGGAGAGCCATTTTAAAGATTTAAATACGTGTATCTTTGGTGTACCCTCACTTTCATAAAACGCGCATATCTCTGGGAGGGAACACTTTTGGGGCATGGGATCGGTCTCGTTCGATGCTCAGATGTTGTCCACATCAAAAAAAAGTGAAAAGTTGATGGTCCCTTTCTCTATGCGCTGTCACATATGTTGATGGACTGAACCAGTTCTTATTGAAAATGGGCCAGATCGGTCCAGAAGTAAAAACTTTCATCACACAATGACGGGGTCAACCTCTGGAAAAATCAACAATCATGACTTTAAAGACACAAAATCTTATGATCCATTAGAGATACATATGATGTTGCATGGATCGAAGAACATCCTGGAGTGGGCGGCGCCACTCCTCCTTTTAAAAAATACATTTGTGTCCAAAGTAAGGGATCGATCGTTAAACAATTTTAATAGAATGAAATCAATGACCAGGAATGAAATGGTAAAATTAGACAAGGGGGCGTGGCAGCGCCCAAACAACCCTGTGCTTACATACCCAATATATCATGAACTAATTGAGATTTCACGACGATATTTGGAACAAATGATGTTGGCATGGATCGAAACATATCGTGGAGGAAGAGAAGGCGGTGCCATGCCTTCTTTAAAAAATCGCAGTTATGGCCAAAGTAATGGACCGATCGTTATAAATTTTTACTGAATGAAATCAATGATTATAATTTTGTAATAGATTATTTTGTCTGAACTCTGAAAGGCTATATTTCTAATACCGAGATGATGATAGAAGTTGATATATATGACGTTGGTATGGAAAGAAATCCACCCTGATAGAAAAGAGGCCGGTGCCAAGCGCCTTTAACAAAATATTCAAATTGGACCGTAATCCATGATGGAGGGTTTATAAGCTTCGGCACTACCAAACTTAATTTGTCTACTTGTTGAATTTAAAAAAGATTTTATTGCATTTGCATAAAGTTTTAAATATAGTTTCATTTTATTTGAAAATGTTTTCATTTGGCTACCGCGAAACATTTAATTCAAAAATCGATTTAATGAAATTGGATAAAAAAAATCCTGCAGATGCATTATCCAAAAAATAAAAAAGGCCTCGTTTCTAAAATTTTCTTTGTGGCGCTTACGTGTTTTTTGTGCTTAGGGCTTGATGCGTTTTATTTATTTACAAAAAAATCATTTTTTATGATTCTTTTAATGTAAAAAATATTTCATCGGAAAATGCTATATACAGGGTTATTCCACTATTTTAGTACTTAACAATTTTACCCTAGATCCCTCCGACCACTAATCCGAAAATTTTCGAACCGCTGCCATTTCGCCCCCTTGCATTCTTGGGCATGGTCGTAGATGAACATATTTTCGTGAAATGAGCCAAGGAATACGCTGGTGAAATTTGTCCAGTTGTGAATGAATCACCCTGTATAAAAATGGCAGGAATCTATATTTATTTGTCATAAATATCGAAAACATATGTAGGATTTTCAATCTATTAGTATCGGGTTTTAATTTTCTGATAGAGCTTTTGTAGCGAATTTTTTCGCCAACCGAATGCTTCAGGTGGCATGAACTATAAAGTTTCCATCAGTAGTACGAATGGTTGGTCTCAAAATGAAACTGAAAGTATCGGAATCTTCACAGGTGCGATTTCAGGACTTAAATATCCATAAAGCGCACTTGAAGTTTATAAGTCAAAAATCTCTAAAATCGCTCACTTTAAACACAAAAAACAGCATTTCCAAAAATGATTTTTTTCATCTCTGTTTTTCAATTTCTAGATAAAGCTCATATCGTCCATATTTTAAATTTTATCGTCTTCGACTTCAAGTACTCTTAAACATATATACAATCGATGTATTTATGTTTCTTTCTCGATGGAAAGAGTGAGAAAATTCGATTAATTGACAAGAAACGTGTTAATATTTTTAGTTAATACCATTTTGAACAAGTGCGTCGTTTTATTAGTTATTTACTCACCACTATTCACTATATAACACATTAAGCAAGAAAATAGACTTTCCGGTTTTCCTTTTATAAATCTCTACCTTGTTTGATAAAAACTAGGTAGCGTGTTATAATTTTTAGCTCAGATTGGTGCAATAAGTAGCGTCAATCCCAATATAACATTTTCGACTTTGCACTTTATTCTGATCGACTTGAAGTTATGTACTTATTAGGGACATAAATACTGCTGGGGACATAAATACTGCTGAACATACCCCGTTAATGTCATATGGGCTTTGAAAGCTAACCTCAATAGCTTTAGTCTGTAACGGGATTTTAAAATTGTTTCAACTTTCATCATGGAGTGGTCAGATAATGAGAACCGTATCGCTGTAATAGCGCTTTTCAAGCGTGAAATAAAAAAAAACGATATTTTCAAAACGCTCCGGCCACTAGGGATAAGCCGCATGTTCGTTTACCGATGCATAAACCTGTTTGAGGAGACAGGCGATGTAAAAGACCGCCACCGGTCGGGCCGCCCACGCTCATCAAAGCCGTTAAATCAAGAATTCACAGAAATCCGCTCCGAAAACAGAAAATCATGGCCCGTGAGATGAATATCACGCAAAAGTCCATGAGTCGAATCATTAAAAAAGACTTGGGGCTTTCAAACGACGTACCAGACATTTATTGACTGCAGCTTTAAAAAAAAAAGATTGAAAAATGCAAACGTCTTTTGGTGAAGCACGCTGATAACTTGCACTGAAAAATTTTGTTCACCGATGAAAAAATTTAAAAAAAAATTTAACAAGCAAAATGATAGTGTATTCTCGGTCATCTAAGGAAGCATCTGAACTGATCCCAAGTGTGAAAAAGGGTCATCACCCAGCTTCAGTCATGGTTTGGTGGGGTGTCTCTTACGTTGGGGTCACTGACCTTCATTTCTGCGAACAAAGAGTCAAAACATCGGTCAAAGTTTACCAAGAAACCGTTTTGGAAGCTTTCGTGAAGCCTCTTAACAATTCCCTGTTCCAAAACTAGCCATGGACTTTCCAGCAGGATTCTGCGCCGGCCCATAAGGCTAAAACGTCCCAGGCCTGGCTTCTAAACAATTTGCCAGCGTTAATTTCCTCTGAAGAATGGCCCTCAGGCAGTCCAAATTTGAACCCATTGGATTAGAATTTGTAAACGGTTTTAGAGGACAATATTTGTCATAAAAGATAACCCAACATTGGATATCTTAAGACTGTGTTGGTTCGAGCTGTGGCCAATTTTCCAATGGACGAGGTTCGTGCAGCTATTGACGATTCGCCAGTGCGACTTAAGGCGTGTGTAACGGCAAAAGGCGGACATTTCGAAAAGGTAGATTCTTTTTGGATACAATATACATCAATAAATATACATATTAAAAAATATTTGGTCAAAAAACATTCAGTTCTTTTTATTTGACAGTATAAAACGTGTGTAACAGTATTTATGTCCCTACTAAGTACAATCGATGTGTTTATGTTCCTTTCTCGATGTAAGTGTGAGAATATTCGATTAATTTGCAAGAAAAGTGTTAAGATTTTGATTTTTTTTGAACAAGTGCGTCGTTTTCCTAGCTACACATTAGGCAAGGAAATAGAGCATCGGATTTTCCTTTTATAAATCTCTACCTAGTTTGATGAAAAATAGGTATACGTAGATTTATAAATTTTAGCTCATATTGGCGCCAATCTCCAGATAACATTTTCGACTTTGCACTTTATTCTGATCGACTTGAAGTTATGTATATTGGAATATTTCGTTTTCATATTTGAACCAAAAACATTGCCAACAAACAGCTCCTTTTTATAAATTATTTGTTGTCATCACCAATAATCGGTTGCTACAATAATTTTCTTCAAAACCACCAGTTGTGACAACTATATATTTTTCCACATTTCATTGATATGACGACCGATCTATAGGTTGTATGCCTAATACTCTGATAATATTTATCATCTAGTGATAAGTCGGACCGAATATTCATTACGATTGGAAACATTCGTTGACGGCAACGGAACTTCTTCTTTTGCTACGGAATTTTTGTAGTTCCAAATGATTTCCAACTAACTTTTGATCCGCGTGTAAAAATAAAGGGCCGTTTACATAAGTACTATACAATATACAAATGTCTATTTCGAAACTTACCTGCATAACTTTTAACACCAACAACAGCGGCCAAAGGCATCGAAGTATGATGGTATAAGTGCAGAAAGGATATTTGTCGCTCATTCTTGCGCAAAACAAAAAACACGGTGTCCAATAGTTCGCTGATTTTGGCCATATAGTACAACCAAACGGCATTGGCCATCTACAAAACATTTAATTAGTTCCATGGGAACAAATTTGCTAGCAGGCCACAACTTACTCTCATCGACACCGGATCTGTGTCATAACGAAGAGGTGCACATCTGTAGTCATAGTGACCATCCCAGCCGCCTTTATAAGTCTAGCATCAAGTAGAAAACATGCATACAATGTTTAATTAATTCGCCACGCTACTTTTGAGATCAAGTGTCTTGATTACCTCGTGGCACAGCACTACGCTCAGCACGACCTGTGCAGCATTGTAGAACATAAGGGCCTTCTTCAGTTCGAAGGGTTTGCGATTACGCATGTACCTGGGACCAGCGTACAAACAAAAAAATAAATAAACGCCAAGTATGGAGAACAGCGCCCATGGAGAGTCGGACAGAAACCAATTTCTCGTGCGCCAATCCTTGTGGTCAAGCAGTGTGTATACAATTCGATCTACGACAGTTGCGTTCGGCAGTATAGGAGGGCTTAACGTTGCCATCGTGGTTGATATGTTCTGTTTTGGCACGGAGAAAAATACGTACATTTATTGATTTTAGTTAAAATATTTACGCATTCAAATGAAGAATTTTAAACACATAAAATATGTACACATAAAATATTTAACAGCCAATTTTAAATAGCCCACCCTTTAATTTGCTCCCTACAAATTGAACAAAGAATAAAAGTTTTTTTTTGCAATGTGGTTTAAGAGGTATAAGTACTTATAACTTTAAAACCTTAATTGATTCAACAAAAAGGTATTGACTCAAAAATTGGAAATATTCAATAGAGGAAAAAAAAATCTTAGACAGTTGTAGTCCTCTAATTAATTGAAAGGATTTTCTCTAATAGATGGAATAGACCATGGAATATTTTTACCGTGAGTAGAAATGTTCTCTAACTGCAGTTTTCTTGCATAACATAAGTTTAAAATTTTAAGTTAATACCCTATACAGGGGTTTCCATTAAGTACATAACAATTTTATATATTAACACAGAATATTTAAGATCTAGAGTTCAAATTCATTCCAGGTGTAGTGCAAATGTTACATTTTAAGAATGAAATCCGATTTCGGTCATATAACCACCTCGAGCCCTTGTACAGCGATATATTCTTTGGACCCAACTTTCCACCACTCTTGCACACATTTCGACCAATGAGACAATGGCGTTGAATTAATTTCTGGAGATAACACGTTCACCGAATTTGCCTTTCAGTAAATCGAATGTAACGCGTGCTGTGTGGCTAGGGGCACCGTCTTGTTGAAACCACATATCGGCGATGTCAATCTCATCCAATTGTGGCCAAAAATAGTATTCTAACATGGTACGATATCGTGACGGTAACATGACGATTGTTTTCATCGACGAAAAAATACGGCCCAATCACACCTTCGGCATGAAAACCACAACACACAGTATTTTTTGTGGATGATATTTTTCTTTAGAAGCACACGTGGGTTAGTTGCTATCCAATAACGCATATTTTGTTTATTGACAAAACCACTCAGACCGAAATGAGCTTCATCGCTGAAGATGAATTTTCAATGAAATTCTGGATTATCGCGAAACTTTACCAGAGCCCAATCGGAGAAGTGTCTGCGTTTCAAATGATTAAGTGGCTTTAGTTCTTGCGTCAGTTTGATCTTATAAGGATGAAGGACAATAACTTTTTGCAAAATACGCTACAGTGTGGTTTGCGAGATACCCAATTCCTGAAACTGAATTTGAACGGAAACTATTTTCGTCGCTTCGAGCGGTACGGCGTCTCTTTGGCGCCGGAACATCCAAAAGTGAAAATTTGGATCCAAATTTATCCACTATGGCACGCTTAGCCTGTTGGATGGTACGATTATTAAGGCCTAAAATTGGAGTAAGCGCTTTTAAAGTTGCGACCACCGAATCCGAACTTCGGTAGTAATTTTTAAAGATTTCCAAACGTTGCTCGTAAGTAAACCTAAACATAATGAAAATGTTGACTTCGAATAAGGTTTTGAGACTGAAATATTATTAAAAATGTTTGAGGGTGGGTTGACATAATGATACGAAATAGTTATGTCCCTATTGGAAAACCCATTAGTTGAACAAGTGCTGGGTCTCTTCTTTTTGTTAAAGTTAAATTGTAATAATAATAGTTATAAATTTCTATCATAAAAGAGATTTTCCACACGCAGAGAAAAAATATGGTTACTATATGGTCACGGCAACAATAGTATGGTCGTCGTAACCTTAGTATTGTTTTTTGAATTTCATTTTCACAATAGTATGATTGCGGCAATATTAATATTGTTGAAATGTAACAATAGTATTGTTGCCAAATTTAAAAATGAAAATATGGTTGTAGCAACAATATAAATATGGTTGGTGGAACAAAAATATTGTTTTCATGTTACATGAAAACAATGATTAATTTGACAATAGTATTTTTACGAATCTTACGCAATAATAGTAAAAATAATTAATTTTTTTCGAAACAAACTACGAATTAGAATAACTGAAATATTTTAAATAAATACATTTTTTACTGTTTAATAAATCACTCCTATTATAACATAACTTACTTAATAAAATTCTCTAGTGTTAAATAACAACTTAACCCAATCTTTACAAAAAATGTTGAGGACCATATTATGATTGTGTGTAAGTCATACTTTGGTTGTGAGGATCATACTATGGTTGTACGTTAAACATACTATGGTTATGAGGATCATAATATGGTTGTTTGGATCATATTATGGTTGAATGTGAATAATAATATGGTTGTGGGGATCATAGTATGGTTGTGTGTGCATAATTATATTGTTGTGAGGACCATAATATTGTTATGGGGATCATAGTATGGTTGTGTGTGAACCAAACTATTGTTGTGATGATCATAATATTGTTGTGCCACAACCATATAACCAACAATATTATGATGCTCTTCGAATATTGTTATCCCAACCATACTTTTTTTCTGCGTGCACTTGACTCAAGCATTTTAGCGATTATTTAGGGTTTTTCTTACTTTTTATTAATTTATCTGTTTTCGACACCAAATCCTCGAAAAATCGTTTGCATTCAAAAAGCCGACAATTCTTCGCTATAAAATATTAGATGTTTTCATCCGAATTTTTACCTAAGTGACACACTAACCAAAACACCACATCGGATTTAGACTTAAATCCTTCCGGAAATGAAAGACTTAGGTGAGCCTTGTAAATCCCCAAAAGGACAGTTTACTGGTAGGTCTTAGTTATTTTTTATTTTGCAGCTCATTACCGTGCGAAATAAGTTAAAAATGGTACATACTCCTTTATTTTAGCGAATTTTCGTAATAAGACGTCTTTAGTGAAATCGTATGAAAATTTTTTCCGTAAAACATTTTAACATCCAAGCTTGTCTTTTACGTCCTTTTTTCCAGAAAAGTGAAAAGACTCTTTTACAGGAGTTTTGGGTGTTTTTATGTTCTACAAAAATGTTGCCCTTTTTTCCATTCTATTAAAGAAATTTTATAAATATGGGCAAAAGTTGTCGTTTTTTGGGTAAAAAGATTTCTACTAAAGTAGGATTTATCAGTTATGCATAGGATGTCTAAAATAAAATCAGTATATTTTTCAAATAAAAAAGATGTTTTCTACGACAAAACCGTATCATTTCAAAAAGTCCTGGCAAAAACTTTAGTAATAATTCAATCAAATACTGATTATAATAGACGTGTTCTATTAGTACTCGCTTATTAAACGAGTAAGTAGTCGCTATGATGAAAACTTCAAAAATTTACGAGAAATTATTGAAACTGATTGCTTTATGCATTATAAACGTTTGATTTGAAAATTTGTTCTTTGTAGAAAAAATAATAATAATAACCGAGCTCGCTTATACTCGCTTAAGGTTATTGTTGAACAACTAACTCTCTTTCCAAAATTTTTAATTATTTAAAACAAATGGGTTTTAATGCAAAATGTCCAAAATGTTTTCTGTAAAAAATCATATTATTATTCTTGTACAATAGTGAAAAAGTATCGCGTTAGCGACCTTCTAAGCGAGTTGCTAATGCAAGCGCTGCTATATATATTTCTGGCCTAATAATAAAAATGCGAATATTTATCATCAAAAATGGTTTTTATTGTTTTTCAAAGTATGCTCCAGCATGATTTATACACTTTTGCATGCACCAATTGTCGAAGCACTTTTTCCACTCCGATTGAGACACCTTTAAAACATGGTTTTTAACGCTTCAACAGCATCTTCTGGCGACGAAAATCGTTGACCACGCCATTTTTCTTGATGTGCGGGAATAAAAAGATGTCATTGGGTGCCGAGTCATTAATTCGACGTTTTGGACGGTCAAAAAGGCGCTGGTTTGAGCCAATGTGTGAGAGCTCGCATTGTCATGGTGCACAATGATTCGTCTTCAAAAATAAGAATTTCATAATTGACCGTCCTACGTTGTTCAAGCGAAACAGTCGCTACATGACCAGTTTTGCCGAAGAAACAGGCAACCATTTGCTTCGAAGTGCTTCTTTTCTTCCACAAACAACTTTCGTTGGATTTGGCTCGTCTTCGAAGACCCACACGATCGATTGCTGCTTTGTTTCGGGATCATAGATCCATGATTCGTCAACTGTGACGATATTATAAAAGCCTATTGAAGCACCGCGATCGTATTTTTTCAAAATTTCTTTGCACCAATCGACACGAGCCTATTTTGAGCCAATTTGACAATCAATTGCGCGGGATCTAACGTGAACAAACAAACCTTTTTTACGGCCATGCAATATCGAATGTATGCTGGTGGAAGAAATGCTCAAGGATTATCAGTTCACGCACGGCATCGATGTTCTCTGGCACAGAGGCCGTTTTTGGACGACCTTCGTCTTTGAGCGAGCGTCGGCCACGATTAAATTCATTAAATCAGGTGCTTCATCGCCACACAAAGATTTAAGTTCATCGATGCACTCTTGTCGTGATTATCCACGTCGAAAGTTGTGAAAAATGATTGCACGAAAATGTTCACGAGTTAATTCCATTTTGTTGCCAAATTGATTTTTTCAAGTCACTGCAAACAACGCAAACGATTGTCGTTCGTCAGAATGTACGGTTTTAGTACGTTTATGCTAAAAAGTACGTTTAAGTACGTTAATGATAAAAAATGTCAAACTTTCCAAAGGAAATGTCAGATGGCGCCAGACATTTAGGCCAGAAATATATATAGCAACCCTCGTAACATACGGCCAATGATTTACTCGCTACTTGCACGCAAATCGGCGCTAAGGTCGTACAATTAATTACAGTTTAAGCTAGCACCATCAATATTTAAATATCTTATAAGACTTATAAACCATATATCAATCCACAAGCAATTTCATTATGAAAGTGACAAAGAATTACGACTTAATCAACTCGAAATACTACATATACTCGTATGCCTTTAATACAATAAATGATTCCAAATACTGCAATACATACTTTATGACATAAAACAAAACAATTCCAAATACCTTTAATAAAATAAAATTCATTGATGAGTTGTAATTGTATTGCACAGGTAGTGTCTACAGTCGTATGTTAACTCATTTACGTAATAGTTCTGATTAATTATAATTCATAATATGCTATAACAAATCAATTGTAAAATGTTTAAAAATCCATTTATTAATGGAATTCAAAGTCACATAAACGACGCGAAACCACACTTTACAACAAACGAAATGCATAAATGCAATAGCTTGAAAAATGCACAGGAAACAGTTCAACAAAGTCGGAAAAATAAATAACTAAACATTGAAGGCGAAAAGAAGAGTATTGCGTCGTATCCGCGCTCTCCGAGTAGAAGAGGCACCTCCACAATTTACCGTTGGCGAAGTTGCCACAGCGCTAAATTATCAAAGGCACTGGGTCCAGACGGAATCTGAATGCTGCTGTTGAAGCACGTGGATACCCCGGAAGTAGAGTACATGACTTAAGTGCTCAATCTGTCCTTAGCCACTCACTTAGTTCCCGATGCCTGAAAAATGGGCAGAGTGGTACTGCTACTGAAGGCAGGCAAATACACAAGCAAAGGAGAATCGTACAGGCTGATCTCCTGTCATTCGCCAGTAGCACCTTCCATGTGCCGATCATCAGCATAGATTCCGCAAGCAGCACAGCACAACAACTGCTTTACACGCCATCACTACACGTATAAGTCGAGGCTCTTGCCACTTTTTTCGAGAGCATTGAAGAAACGTCCCTTCCGCCTAGTTTGAAACGTTGGGTCGTAAACTATATGTGTGGGCGCCAGTCATATGTAGAATTAAGAGACAGGAAGTCGAAGCCCCGCAGAGTTAAAAAGGGAGTTCCCTAGGGTAGGGTGTTATATCCGGAACTGTTTAAGCTGTACCTCTCTAAAATTCCTACACCACCAGGCGGCGTTGAAATTGTTTCGTATGATGTACAATTTTGGTGTCAGGACCTAAAGTGGATGACATATGCAAGAAAATCAACTGTTACCTCACTGACTTAGCACACTTCTTCACTGCGAGGAATATGAAAATAACCGCCTCCAAATCATCAGCCACACTGTTTACGGCATGGACCGCAGAGGTGCGGTTGTCACTCAATGTCAAAGTCGATGACGTCAACATCCCGACTACCAACTACCCCCCCAAAATTTTAGGGGTCGCATTGGATAGACTTTTTCTTGCCAGAATGCCGCCCTCAGAACATCAACAGGGTGTCTTCTTATGTCTTCTAAAGGCCATCTATCTGAGGAAACGAAGGTCCTTACCGTGCGCAGACACAAATTCCTGCTGTCTAAGCAATACCTGCTAGGGTGTTTTCGCAGCAGTCATTCTAACCACCATCTCCACCCAGGCAGATCAGGTACGATCTTCATGATCTAGAGAGAGATGTCCAGCGGTACAAGAGAGAACCTTTATATCATCGAAACTATCAGGCAGGTCTGAACCACATTCACGCCGATGAAGTCGCAGCAGCAGTTTCCATTTACCGTGTGAATGTAGTGCGAGAGGAATATCCCACGGAGATTTCACCTGAGGAGAAGGTACTACCTCGGCAGACGCGCGTGGTTCTGGCGCAGCTGAGATCTAAATGGTGCAGCCGCCTTAATTCTTACTGGACACAAATAGATGCTAACGTTCCGGACATCTGTCCCGCCTGCCATCAAAGTCCACATGACGTGCTGCACTTCTTCAATTGTCCGGCCAAGCCGACTCAGCTGACCCCCAGGTCTCTGTGGACGCATCCAGTTTAAATGGCGCGTTTCCTCCACCTGGATATTGCAGGGATATTGCAGCAGATCCCCCATAGACGAACAAGACCTCAAAATAAATATATTTTTGTTACAACAACAACAACATTAGTTATTAAATTAAAGGCGTAATTTCTCTTTCTTAAGCTCCAACTACATAAATGGGATTATTTAGCATCCAAATATTTTAATCATAACTCTTCTAGATGGTACAAATAGGTTGAGACGACTAAAGCGACCTCATATTTCAGATCTTCACTTCCATTAATAAAATAGGTTTAAAATGTAATATACCATATATGAAGACCTCTATGAAGGCTAACATTTGCTTGTACAGACAATAAAAAAAATTGTTCTTTGAAATCTAAACTTGCAGCCCGTCCTGTTCTTTTAAATTAATTTTGTCTGAGACAAAACGAACTAAAAGTAGGCGTATGAAAAATAGTTTGCGTTTTTGTAAATCATACGAATGCATTTGTTCAGACATTCAACATTACATATTAAAATATTTTCAACTTTAAATTTGGTAAATTCCATTCGTATGGAAAATAATTTGCCTTTTTGTAAATCATGGAAAATTCCATTCGTGTTCCAAAAACTAAAAGAAGATGTTTGAGTTGTAAAAACAGAAAAGTTTTTAATGTTGGACATTTTTCTAAATTACCCCCGAAAAATTTAGTTTTTAGATTTAATCTATTATTTCTCATAAGAAAACTGGTTTAATGAATTTAATCGTGGCCGACGCTCGCTCAAAGACGAAGGTCGTGAAGGTCGTCCAAAAATGGCTGTTGTGCCAGAGAACATTGATGCCGTGCGTGAACTGATAATGCAAGATCGTCATGTAACATGAGATAGAGGCATCCTTAGGAATTTCTTCCACCAGCATACATTCGATATTGCATGAACACCTGGCCGTAAAAAAGGTTTGTTCTCGTTGGATCCCGCACAATTTGACAATCGCTCAAAAAAAGGCTCGTGTCGATTTGTGCAAAGAAATTTTGAAGAAATGCGATCGCGGTGCTTCGAAAGACTTAAAAGATCGTCACAGGTGACGAATCATGGATCTATGCGTATGAGCCCGAAACAAAACAGCAATCAACCGTGTGGGTCTTCGAAGACGAGCCAAATCCAACGAAAGTTGTTCGAGGAAAAAGCAGTTCGAAGCAAATGATCGCCTGTCTCTTTGGCAAAACTGGTCATGTGGCGACTGTTTCGCTTGTACGACATAGGACGGTCAATTCTGAGTGGTACACCACAATTTGTTTGCCTGAAGTCTTCGGAGAAATTTGAAAAACGAACAAGAGAAGACGAATCATTGTGCACCATGACAATGCGAGCTCTCCCACATCTGGTCAAACCAGAGCCTTTTTGACCGGCCAAAACGTCGAATTGATGGGTCATCCGCCGTACAGGCCTGACTTGGCATCCAATGACTTCATTTTATTCCCGCGCATCAAGAAAAAAAATGCCTGGTCAACGATTTTCGTCGCCAGAAGATGCTGTTGAAGCGTTCAAAAACCATGTTTTGGAGGTGTCTCAATCGAAGTTGAAAAAGTTTCTCGACAATTGGTTTGAGCACATGCAAAAGTGTATAAATCATGCTGGAGAATACTTTGAAAAACAATAAAATCATTTTTGATGAAAAATATTCGCATTTTCATTATAAGGCCTGAAATAAATATAGCAGCCCTTGTATAGCAATAAATATTTTTTTTAAATAATTTGAAATAATGACGTAAATATATTTGCATACATTTAAATTCATTCATGAATTTAATTTTGCAAAATTCAGGTCTAGCACGTGGAATATAAAAATCTAATTTATTGTTTTAATGAACGGGTAATAAGCCTTTAACTATAAACGCAAGGAAAGTTCTACAAAACGAATTCGTCTAGGACGAAACCTCTTTTGCCTACTTTTTTCTCCAATTCATTGGGTGTGCATGCGAACAAGATTTGGTGTCGTTTTTTTAAAACCACGTTAAATCGGTCCATAATATTCGACGTTTATTGTTTTTCCCTATTGAAGATAATCGCTATGGATTATACGTTTATTGTTTTTCCCTATTGAAGGTAATCGCTATGGATTATACAGCGCGCATACCAAAAAACTGTCGTCATCTCACGCACTTTTACCCTTCGATCGGCCAACACAATATCGTGGACTTTTTCGACATATTCCGGTGTAATGACCTCAATTGACCTGGCCCTCCAGAACGTTGAGCGCCACTTGTACTTGTGCGACCACAACGAAATTCAGTAAACCAATTTTTACTACTGACATCGATGGTTCAGAGTCCCCAAAGCTTGATAAATACTAAGCTGTTCCTTGGTTTGATTGACGGGTTTTTCCGCAAAAAATAATGTTTAATCAGTACTCGAAATTCACCTTTTGACATTTTTAACAAAATCCACCGGTTTGTATGTTTTTTTTGTCCAGCTGTTAAACACAAACTAAATGACGGAACTCTCTTTGACAGTAGTCTACTAACAGATGGTACATGATAACTACGAGAATAGTTGGAAAAGTTACGGAATTATTGATATGCCCTCGTATTAAGGTAATCAAAAAAATACCATCTTCATGCATATAGGCTATAATATTTTCATTGTTACTCAATCTACAATCTTCAATCATAACCTTTGGAGCTAGGGTGATTTAAGGTAATAAATTTAAATCGGCTGTTAAAAAAACTGGCATTTCTGTTTTTTTTGGAAAGGTTGAACTTTGTCATTTAATAATTGAACACTATCCAATGCGTTTTCGCTTCGCCCAATGAGCTGAAGATTGATTTGGCAGGAGATGAAGAATTTTACCGAAAATTCGTGTTTTCAGATGAAGCTCATTTTCATCTCGTTGGCTATGTCAAAACAAAATTGCCGCATATGGGGTTAAGAGAACCCACACAAGACTGTTGAGAAGCCAACGCATCAACAACGAGAGTCACTGTTTGGTGTGGATTTTGGGATGACGGCATTATTGGGCCATGCTTAACGACTTTGGTTTCAACAATTCGGGGCCATATTTCACACAACCTAACGCAATTATCAATATTTTACACACTTTTTTAAAAATCGAACAATCAGCCGAAATTCTTATATAAATTGGCCGATTCAGAGCTGCCATTTGAGCTCTTCGGATTGTTTTCTGTGGGGAGTCATTAAGAATAAATGTTACGCAAAGCACTCAGAGACAATTGAAGCGTTGACACATGAATTCGAAGTTACCATTGAAGAGATTCGACCCGAAACAATCGAAAAAATTGATTTTGAAGATTATTTTACGTGAAATAATAGAAAATATCATCATTTTCCAGGGAAATTAAAAAAAAAATACAACTGTTTGCAGTGGCTGGACACATTTTCATATAAAAAAGTTATATAGTAGGAGGGCTGCTATATATATACATTTCTAGCCTAATAATAATAATGAAAATGCAAATATTTATCATCATTTATTTATCAAAAATGGTTTTATTGTTTTTTAAAGTTTTCTTCAGCATGATTTATACACTTTTGCATGCGCTCAAACTTGCACTTTTCCACTCCGATTGAGACACCTCCAAAACGTGGTTTTTGAACGCTTCAACAGCATCTTCTGGCGACAAAAAACGTTGACCACGCATTTTTTTCTTGATGTGCAGAATAAAAACAAGTCATTGGGTGCCAAATCAGGGCTGGACGTCGGATGACCCATCAATTCGACGTTTTGGATGGTCAAAAAAGCTATGGTTTAAGCCGATGTGTGAGAGCTCGCATTGTCATGGTGCACAATGATTCGTCTTCTCTTGTTCGTTTTTCGAATTTCTCCGAAGACTTGAGGCAACCAACTTATTGTGAACCACTCAGAATTGACCGTCCTATGTTGCCCAAGCGGAAATGTCGCCACATGACCAGTTTTGCCGAAGAAACAGGCGACCATTTGCTTCGAAGTGCTTCTTCCACGAACAACTTTCGTTGGATTTGGCTCGTCTTCGAATACCCACACCAATCGATAGAGCTTTTTTTTTGAGCGATTGTCAAATTGTGCGGGATCCAACGAGAACAAACCTTCTTCACGGCCAGGTGTTCATGCAATATTGAATGTATACTGGTGGAAGAAATGCCCATGACGATCTTGCATTATAAGTTCACGCACGGCATCAATGTTCTCTGGCGCAACGGCCGATTTTGGACGACCTTCGTCTTTGAGCGAGCGTCGGCCACGATTGAATTCTTTAAACCAATTATTCATAGTGCTATAGGATGGGGCTTCATCGCTATACAAAGATGCACTCTTGTCGTTATAATCCACGTCGAAAGTTGTGAAAAATGATCGCAAGATAATGTTCACGAGTTAATTTCATTTTGTTGCCAAATTGATTTTTTCAAGTCACTGTACCCAACACAAATTATGGTCGTACGTCAAAACGTTCTATGTACGTTTATTCTAAAATATTTCAATCTTTCCAATGAAAATGTCAGATGGCGCTAGGCAACACTTAGTGTTGCGTAGGCCAGAAATATATATAGCAACCCTCGTAGTACATCCTTATTATTGAGAAGACGCCTGCGGGCCTCAACACGATTAATTTCAATAATTTATCAACTTGGATCTTGATCCATACTGTTTTTATGAAATCGTCGCTAATACTAACTGTTGCATGCTGTTTGAGTAAAATTTCGTTAAAGAAAAAATGTTTTTGTTCTTGTTTGTGGATATTTCATTGGTTTTGTTTCATTATTTTGTGAGGGGTTATTTCATATGACAACTTCCAAATGATGGGGAGTTATTTAATTTTTGTTTGGTTGTTGTTTCATTGGGAGATATTTTATTATTTTGGGGGCTTTTTTCATTGGGGATTATTTCATAACTCGTTCGGGGGTAATTCCGTGGAGCCCGTATTATGCCAAAAATCAGGGTTTGGTATATACTTTAAGCCGCCATTGAAAACTTCTGCCCGAGACGATGACCCAAAAAATGTTTCACTGTGTGTTATACTACCACCTAACGTTTACCTTTTGTTTTTTATATTTTAACGTTGTTCGAAAAAAATTCAAAAATACCGACGACTGTTAAAAATAAATTTCACTCTTTTTGTTTGTGGTAAATTTCACGATTAGAAATTAATTCAGTAATAAAATAGATACATTTTTTTAAACTTTCACTAAAAATTCGTATTCGTAGTGATCTTTTGACTAGAATTTTATGCACTGATTTATTGTAAGAACAGAAATTCAAAAAGTATTATTATTTTCAATGGATACAAACGTTTTTGCTTGACTATTACAACTACACCACTTAATCGCTCTTAAAGAAATGCGAAATTTTATGCTCACAAGCAAATCACTTGCACTTAAACCATTTAATAAAATATTAATAGCGAAACGTATTTCATTTGGTCGCCCCGAATCTAATTTACCCTTCATCGTCAGGCATGCATTTGCAACTGTTATTTACAGTGCAGACGGGCTCGGCATTGCAATAAAATATAATTATTGCCTGAATGGATTTCTCAGTTGAAGTAGTGCAGTATTGCGGAAATTGTATATGGTAATTTTTTATTTGTTTTATAATATGTTATAGCGAGCAATGAGTGGGTCGATTACGGTCCAAGAGAGTAATTGACGAGGTATACTTGTTTGGTATAGGATCTCCAGCAAATATTTAAAGCTGCTGCAATCAGCAAGAGCAACTTTTGATACAAGCAGTAAGAGCAAATTTAGGATTAAATAATAAAACAAAAATATTTTATAATTAACACGCATTGGAATTATTACCGCGACAATAGACGAGTTTTTTTTAAGCAGTGAAAATATCCGCCTACAAACCCACAACGACTTCAATTTTTAATCGTTAGCTTAAGACGTCTAAAAGTGGTTTTGATTAAAAATATTTTTGATACACGGGCCAAATATCGTTTGTTTTTCAAATTTAAAATCTTCAGGCGGGGCTAAAGTCGGGCGGGACCGACTTAATGTTACCCTCAAAAAACTCTCAATGCTGGTCGCATGTGTCTGGAATTTTGCAAAAATATGTGCTAACACAGTTGGTATTGAAATTGGGCCAGATCTCCTCACAAGGTCTGAGTCGACCCCTTTAAAATTAACTACATTTGTACTATTTTCAACTTCGACTTTCATATTACGAAAAACACCCTGGTGAAAAGTGACCGGAGCCACAAGGTGGCGTAAAATTAATCACCCTGTCGGAAGATGTTATAAGTTTTGCAAATGGCGTCGTACGCCAATCATATTTGACATTTGTGAACTAAACAGTTGGAGAATACTGACAACCAATGGAGCGCTATACTTGGCAAGAGCGTAGAATAATTGTATCGGTTTTTTTCTTGATCATCATTCTGTTTGTAGCTTAGCAAGAGTTTCGACGTCGAAAATACTCCTGTGATGCACGAAGAGCTATTTCATCCCGTCCAAGCCACTATGTGGTGCGGCATTCACGCGGGAGGAGTGATTGGGCGGTAGTTTTTTGAGGATGCCATTGGCAATACGGTCTTGTTGCTGGCGAACGCTACAGGGCCATGATAAACAATTTTTACTGCCGGAATTAGATGAACGTATTTTGGTAAACAAGTGGTTTCAACGAGCCACAAAGCATAATGAGAATAAATCGTTTCTTGGTTGCGCAATCTCGCTTTTTTGCGATTTAGTATGGCCTGCAAGATCGCCCGATTAAACCATCCCAGACTTATATATCGGGGGCTACTTTAAGTGGCGGGTGTTGCCAACAAGCCTCAGACAATCGCAAACCTCAAGAAGAATAAAAAAAAATTACAACAGCCACTCGACAAATGTTATTTTTTCCACTTAACTGAAAAAATTATAAATGTCTAAATGAAGATTTTTACCACTCAAAATCGTTTTTCACTAATTAAAAAAGCCATTCAATAACTAAATTGGATAATTTATTTTGCGCCACCCTGTTATAAGATGTTACAAACGGAATGTTGTTAGAACGTCTCCATTTAACGATACGCTCAGCCTTTTAATCGAAGTTCTAAGTATAACAATGTAGTGCATAAACCATCCCAGACTTATATATCGGGGGCTACTTTAAGTGGCGGGTGTTGCCAACAAGCCTCAGACAATCGCAAACCTCAAGAAGAATAAGAAAAATTTACAGCAGCCACTCGACAAATGTTATTTTTTCCACTTAACTGAAAAAATTGTAAATGTCTAAATGAAGATTTTTACCACTCAAAATCGTTTTTTATTAAGTAAAAAAGCTATTCAAAAACAAAATTGGATAACTAATGTTGCGCCACCCTGTAATAAGATGTAACAAACGGAAGGTTGTTAGAACCTCTCCGTTTAACGATACGCTCAGCCTTTTAATCGAAATTCTCAGTATAACAATGTAGTGCATCATCGTTGTCTGTGAATGCATACGACTTTAAACTCTCTACACTTGCATTACTTTTAACTGCGCACTGTGGGCCTGTATACTAGAATAGTGGCCAAATTTTGCTTTCGATTTGAATATCTGCCACATACTTTGTATCACGAATAGAACCAAAATGTACCAATTTTATAAAGAGCTTCTATCCGCCGTATTTCTAGTGTTATTCTGCACGACATGGTATTAATTAACTAAAACAGAGAGATCAAAAACATTTTTCAAAGTTTTTCAATGCAAAAATGGAACGATGAATTGATTTAATATACATATTTCGATTGTTATTTTATGTTATGTGATCTTTTAATGTTATTTCACTCAGATTTGTAGGAAGTTATGCGGTAAGCAACTTACTCGTTGTTGTCAATAAAGTAACGAGTAAGAGATGCCACACTTATTTTTCTCACAAAAAATCAAATATGACACACCCTGCTTTTGAAAAAATTATTTTTTGTACGTATACTAAAAAAATGAAACCGGAAGAGGTCTCATCGCCGAAATTCTTAGTGGGTACATATGCACAAGATGGGATAAGCGAGACTATAATTCAAACCAAACTGATAGTTCAGAGAAATTTTAGACATTTTTACAAAGAAAATACATTGTTTTATTATATTTTATTCATTGTTTATTTCAATCGTATAGTAATAATAATAGTTTTATTCTACTTAGTAGGGACATAAAAACTTTTACACACGTTTTATGCTGTAAAATAATAAGTACTGAATGTTTATGGACAAAATATTTTTTAATATATTTATTGATGTATATTGTATCTAAAAAGAATCTACTTATTCGAAATGTCCGCCTTTTGCCTTTACACACGCCTTAAGTCGCACTGGCCAATCGTCAATTTATCAAAGTCGGTTCAGATACAGCTCCTAAACATATGAGTAATAGGTTTTAGGTATTTTGCTCCAGAAGCCGCAAATTACTTCAAATCTTTATGAAATTGAGTAATGTTGTTATCGATCGATCTGTTACCTCCTCAGATAATAATGTGTCATATCGGTTGGATGCCATAGCACACCTGAATATAAATTCTTACACCTATTCCTAGCCCAAAATCCAGTACCTTTAAACATGGAAATATGAATGGCAAAATACATGCAAAAATTTCCAAGATAAAAATATATCTAAAGTATACTCATTTGGCTGCACGAACCTCGTCCTTTGGAAAATTGGCCACAACTCGAACCAAAGCAGTCTTAAGAGGTCCAATGTTGGGGTATCTTTTGTGACAAACCTTCTCCTCTAAAACCGTCCACAATTTGTAATCCAATGGGTTCAAATCTGGGCTGCCTGCGAGCCATTCTTCAGAGGAAATGAACGCTGGCAAATTGTTTCGAAACCAGGCCTGGGACGTTTTAGCCTTATGGGCCGGCGCAGAATCCTGCTCGAAAGTCCATGGTTTTGGAACAGGGAATTGTTAAGAAGCTTCACAACAGCTTCCAAAACGGTTTCTTGGTAAACTTTGGCCGATGTTTTGACTCCTTGTTCGCAGAAATGCAGGTCAGTGACCCCTATCGTAAGAGACACTCCACCAAACCATGACTGAAGCTGGGTGATGACCCTTTTCCACCCTTGGGATCAGTTCAGATGCTTCCTTAGGTGACCGCACATACACTCTATCATTTTGCTTGTTTAATTTTTCCTGATTTATACACTTTTGCATGCGCTCAAACCAATTGTTGAAGCTTTTTTCCACTCCGATTGAGACACCTCCAAAACATGGCTTTTGAACGCTTCAACAGCAACATTTGGCGACGAAAATCGTTTACCACGCCATTTTTTCTTGATGTGCGGGAATAAAAAGAAGTCATTGGGTGCCGAGTCAGGGCTGTACGGCGGATGACCCATCAATTCGACGTTTTGGCGATGTTTGGATGTCATGGTGCACAATGATTCGTCTTCTCTTGTTCGTTTTTTCAGGCAAACAAACTGTGGTGTACCACTCAGAATTGACCTTCTACGTTGCTCAAGCGGAACAGTCGCCACATGAGCAGTTTTGGCGATTTGCTTCAAAGTGCTTCTGTCACGAACAACTTTCGTTTGATTTGGCTCGTCTTCGGAGAACCACACAGTCGATTGCTGTTTTGTTTCGGGCTCATACTCATAGATTCATGATTCGTCACCTGTGACGATCTTATAAATGTCTTTTGAAGCCCTTACAAAGATTCTAATCAAACTAAAATACATGCAAAAATCCAAGATAAAAATATATCTGGCTTAATTTGAAGTTTACCCTGGGGGCTGAAAAATTAGCCATCTAAAAAGTGGCAATACTAGCAAAAAGTAGTACGTACGGAATAAAGACTAATTATCAATTTACTTCATGTACGCCTTTATTATGTTTGCATAAAGGTACCAGTAACATATTTGCCATCACATTACTTTCGGCATACTTTTATTACTTTACAAATTTAGTTTATGGAAATGCATATTTATCGCAAAACCTACCAAAATACGACTTAGCCTATCATCCTACCATAAGATGAAAAACCTACCAAATTTGGCAGGAAAAGCCCAAAACGGCAACACTGATTGGCCCTTCGAATAATGTTTGAAGGTACTGCTAGATAAATCGTAAAGAAAATGAACGTCCGATATGTTGTGTGTCTAATTTGGAAGTCCCGAGGACATGAAAACTATTTATTTTAAATTACAACACCTATTAAATTCACATTCCAAACAATTTACAGTTCTTAAGTGATAATGAAGTGATTAATATTTTAAAAACATGTATATACTCGTATTACTTTAGCTGTGTTGTAAGAATTATACGACCTTTGTTTCTCCACATTGAATAATTAAGCTCGAGGTCTCGGCTTGGAGGTATTTATTAATTGCAAAATAAATGCTAAATACGTCAGAGCGGCGAAGCGTTGAAGTGTGTGCTTTATTTAAATAAACTTTTTACTGCAGACTCTTTGATGAACAACGAAATATTAAGTGAAACAACCAAAGAAATATATTTTTAAACCACGACCTCAAGCAATGTTTTTGAAATTAGAGAAAATTAATCCAATTATAAGTATATTTTGATCAGTCAGCATATTTACCGCAATTATGAAATAAATTTAATTACTTTTATGTTAAACCTTTGGCTGTAACAAAAAATACTGATGAGATTTTTAAATTTCTGGTTTTATTTGAAAACTTGAACACCATCCGATGCGTCAGAACATTATCCGTTGCGTGTTTTCTTTGAAAATTATCCAGAAGACGACGTTACCGCCAACAGTGAGCGTTAACGCGATATGTTCAACAAAATTTAGTTTCTAAAAATTCAAGAGAATGACACGGACGACATTTGGTTTCAACAAGACGGGGCCACATGTCACACAGCCAACGCGACCATCGATATTTTACGAACTTTTTTGAAAATGAGGATGAGGTACTGCCGAGCCAGTTCCATTATTAAACAACAAAGTTCAACCTTTCCAATACTCGTAAACCCAGAAATTTGCAAATTTTTCAGTACGTTTTTTACTGCCGATTCAAATTTAAAATATTTAATCGCCCACCCTGTACGTTTAGTCGGGATGCCGGCATTAGTTGGACTAGTTTAATTTTTCTCGCTCGAAAAAGTTTTTGCAATCTGTGTCGTTTTTTTTCAGAGGATTGTCATAAAATTGAATATACTTTTGATAGTACATAAAGGTTAAACAGGTAGAATGATATGAAATGTAATTTTATTTAAACAAAATCGGCGTGGATAAGAAATAGCGGTCACTTCCAAAAAAAAGAGCGCTGGCACAGCACTTACAATAAAACAAGTGGACAGATCGTTAGTTCGGCCGGTGGAAGGTTTTATACTCACCATCATGAGTTTCTGAATAGCATTGACAACATGGGGAAAATGGTTGTTGGGTGTGGGCCGATGTTCGAACCCTAATTTTCGGGCCTCTGTGGACAATTGGCTCAATGACTCTATTTTAGCCATATCTTTAAACTAATTTCAGATTCGCGAAGAAGTTTAATTGTTTTTAAATATCAATATTTCCAATGTTGCAGGGTGCCGATTTGTCCCTTAGATCGCGACCAGATGTTTTGACAAATGTTAAAAGTTAGTGCAAAGTTAGAACCCACATATTGATTGTTGATGGATTCGATTTTTGTGTTCGGGCCCATAGATCCCGACCCGAAATTTAGTGCAAAAATCCCATTGATTTTGAGTACCCATATGTCCATGTTCGAAAAAACCTATTTTTCGGCACCCTAGGGACCTTACCCTTCAAGGCCTCATCTTCGAATCGTTGAATTAATCTTTTATCAATTGTATTATTTATTATTACCTATATGTAACGCGCAAAATAGAAAGGGTCCTAAGGGTAAAAATCAGTTTTGTTTAGGAGAGCTATTTTAAAGATTTAAATACGTGTATCTTTGGTGTAGAATCGTCGACTTCACTTTCATAAAACTCGCATATCTCTGGGAGGGAACACTTTTGGGGCATGGGATCGGTCTCATACATCAAAAAAGAAAAAAATTAAAATTGATTTTTTTACCCTTAGGCCCCTTTCTCTATGCGCTGTCACATATACTCATAGTTAAGGGTCGATTTTTAGGCTTCCTAGGACACAAATAGGCCGGCTCGAGTGCATATTGGCCAAAATTATAATATATGTATATATATAATTCATCAAATTTTACCGTTTCTGGATAAGCATCTTTCCCTGTGTTGCAGGTGTCGGTGTTTTTAGCCCTAAGTCCCAAGACCACCAATTCAGTCAAATCCCAAAATATACTTATAAGTATATATCAGATAAGTGAGTAAATGTCATTGTTTTTGAATACCCATATCTCTATTGTTAAAGAGAGCCGATTTTTGTCCATAAACCCGAAGTTTTGACAAATTCTAAAAGTTAGTGCATATTTAGATTAGTAAGGACATTTTTTTTATTCTTTTATGTTCATGTCCGAAAGGACATATTTTTCAGCGACTTAGGCCTCAAATTTCTTTGAATCTATAAATAAATGTGATATTTTAATTATTGACGATTTTTTTTGTTGTTTTCTTGTACTTATATGTCCATAGTTCAAGGAGGTCTATTCTTAGGCCCATATAGGCGTTCCGAATCCCATATTAGTCCCAATCTTAAATATAGGTATGTACATATTCAGATTTGTGAGGAAGTTGTATCGGTTCTGATTAAAGCAGGTTAAAGCATATATGCCATTCATTTCCAAAAAAATCTGATGTAAAAGTAAATCAATAAAATTACATTGTGGTAAAAGTCAAATCAATTAAAAATTTGGTCAGGACTTTTATTAGTCCCTTAAGTGGAATTTTTTCCCTTTTGTCCGATTCGGTCCATTTTCTATAGCAACCGATCGCCGACTGACTTTAAGAAATGAATCTGGAAAGTTAGAAGACTAGCTCTTTTTGTTTGGACTGAATAGTGCTTTCTATAGACGGAAAGATAGACAGACGGACATGGCTAGATGTCTTAGAATATATTCACTTTTTATGGTCGCAAATATTTATTTCGGGTTACTAGCGGAATGACGAACTTATATATACTCCCATCTTGCAGAATCATGTAATTTTCCCCTCAAAATGGCAACCTGTTCATCTGAAAAACGAGAGAAAAAAAGTAAAACTTCGTAAAGTTCGACCAGACCGTGACTCCGATTCACAATCTCAGTAAAATCATAAAAATAATTTAATATTTGCATTCGTAGTGAAATTTGCTTTTATTTGAGTACCCATATTTCCACCTTAACAGTTGTTCGCCTTTTCTGGGCTACAGGGTCTAATCGCCCAAGTCCGATTTTTTGACAGATCTTCAAAATTTTGTTTATTATTATCTTTAAATTTCCATTTGCCATAATTTATTCGCCATAATTTATAAGGGTTGTTGAAACTATGGGGACCGTTTTTTGAGCCATTAGATCGCATTAGTCCAAAAACATGCCTATTTTGTATGTGTTAAGTAAGCCAAGATTCGTCCGCAAAAGACCTAGATATGTTGTGTAAATACTCAAAAGGTGTGCTTTTTGTCAGAGGATCTTTAAGTCCTTTGTATTTAAATCAGCCATCGTCGTACTGGGACCTTGCTTATTTCATTAGGCTGCTGTCTTACCCAATGAGCAAGTTGCACATAATCCATGTGCAATTGGACCATATCGATCATTAATTTTATATAAATTCTTTTCAAAAGTCGCTCTTAGGCGGCTTATACTCTAAGCTAGACATGAAAATATTTTAGTTTACTTTTTTGGAAAAATATTCTTTGACTTTCATAATATTTAAGAAACCCGTTTGGCCAAGATTCTGGCGTTCTATCCCATAGTGCAGCGTTGTACATTGTATTCAGATTTTGTTATCATTCTCATTGTTGTTGTTGTTACTTTGAGTAAATTATAGCTCCGTCGTATCCATACTTTGTTATAATTAATGGTTAAAAACGACAACGACACTCATGAATATTTGGGGAATGCATATGAGTGAGAGTTCCCCGCGTACCACTGACACTTATGGCACGTACTCCGATATCATTCTTATGATGAACTACAAGGTGAAATTCATTTAGAAATTTTCCGTTACTGCTATTGTGTGTGTCTGTGATAGATAGAAATCAACTTGCACTAATTATCCTTGCAAATAATCGAATAAAGATAGCCGTCACACAGCCGTGTTGGCGACTTGACCACCGGCGTCCGTGATTTCAAATTGTCTTTCTGAGAAAGATGAAATTATTTAGTGTGTGTACCCTACACCACACTGTGTGATTTAGTATGTTGTTGCTACGCAATAATGGAAAGGAGATATATCGATCATTTCAGAATAATATTTTTGATTCCATTGAGCGATGTCCGTCTGTACATCAATCGTTGTTGCCAGAGTACGGTCGCAAAGATGAACAGGTTTCGATGAAACTTTCTACATTGTTCAGGTTTGAGCCAAGGATGAACCCTATTGACTTCGGTCCATGATTTTTGCCGATAGCATAACCTAAACCTCTTAAAGCCACATGACATCCGAATCCGGCCGAATTACGTATAGAGCATTACCAGTTCCATCTCTGGTAAAATAAGACCATATCGTTTCATATGTTTTCTAATAAAACCCACACAAAGGTAAATTTTGCATGTTTCGTTATATTTATTTAAGAGCGTTGAAAGCTTAACCATATTTGGATTTTTAAGATTTTGAGAATTTTACAGTTTGAGGCCACATGAAAATGCTGGTGATGTTTTTTTAAAAGTGCTGAGTTGATCAATCACAAAAAAATGTATACTTAAATTATTCAATAGAAAATGAAGTTTCATAAAATAACAGGAATTTTAATTTCTTTATTATTATCAAAAATTGAAAATACAGGGTGGGCCAAAAGTTACCATGGGGTTAAAAACTTTATTAACTTTTTCGTTTATTGATTTTTTCTCAGATTATATAATATACAAATTGGAAATATTTTTCTCACCAAGTATGAAAAATAATTTCACTTAAATTACCACCGCTTCAGCTTCGCAATGATGGGCTCGTTTTACAGCATTTTTCATAACATCTTTGAAAATTTGTTTCTGTAGCGTTCGAATTTCTGCACCAATGTTGGCCTTGAGTTGAAGGATTGTCGCGCGCTTGTTCACATATACTCGCTCCTTCAAATAACCCCAAAGAAAATAGTCGGTGCTGACAAATCCGGCAATCGCAGTGGCCTAATAATTTTCGAATTTCTGAAAATTATTCGCTCTCTAAAAATTTGACTTAAAAGTGCCATTGTGTCTCGGGCAGTGGCTCCGCCCTGCTCAAACCACATCTCAGGTCTGTTTTCAAGAGCAGGACGTATCAAAATTTTGTGTCACAAACCGACACCGCTCTTTATTTACGGTTACAGCAAATTCCATCTTCATTCTCAAAGAAGTAAGGCCAAATGATATTTGCAGATGTGAGATCCCACACACATCTGCAAATGGGGTGCAAATGGCGTTGATGAATGGCTTTTGGGTTTTCAGAACCCCAGAGCCTACAGTTCTTATTATTAAAGAAGCCATTGAGATCCTTAACTCATGCGTTTGCGTAAAAATAATTGGTCGCTGATTTAAATAATAAAATTTTATTATTCTGTTTCTCTGTTCAGTTGTGAATCTCTCCATTATTTATTCTCTAAGTGTTATACTTATATATATAGGGTGATCCATCTAAAGGTATTTTGTCAGAACAAATAAAATACAAAAATTCAAATCAAGTGTGGAATCTTTATTGGTAATTTAAAAGGACATTTTATGGCATTTATTTTTTGAATATAATTTCCTTCAAATGTTGGCCGCAACTACGCCTCAGGGTTTCCATTCTGAGGGTCCAATTTTGGATGACTCGTTCGAGCATTTCGACCGGCATGGCTTCAATATACGCGTAATGTTGGCAAAACCTGAATCGTAAAAAATTTCTAAAAGTGTGATATCACTCGATCTGGGCGGCCAACTCACCTGTCCATAACGTGACATTAGCTGCTTTTCGAAATGACCTTTCAATTGATCCATTGTTTGAGCAGCTGTATGGCAAGTGGCACCGTCCTGTTGAATCCAAGTGTCGTCAGGATTACGGGCTTTAATTTCAGGTAGCATAAAGATCGATATCATGGCGCGATAGCGAGCACCATTCACGGTTACGTTCCGGCCATCATCATTTTTGAAAAATATGCATCGATGATTCCACCACCTTTTAACCGCACCAAACCGTGGTTTTCTCTGGGTATAATGGCACCTGTTGAACCTCTTCTTGTTGCTCTTCAGCCCAAATGCGGCAATTTTGTTTATTGACTTTGCCGTTGAGCCAGAAATAGGCCTCATCACTGAACAATATTTACGCTCATTCCCATAATACAGTTGCCAACATTTGAAGGTAATTATTTTCACAAAATAATGCCATAAAATGTCATTTCAAATTACCAATAAAGATTCCACACTTGGTTTGAATTTTTATATTATTTTGTGTTCTGTAAAAATACCTCACCCTAGATGGATCACCCTATATAATCTGAAAAAAAATATAAGAACGAAAAGTTATTAAATTTTTAAAGCCCATGGTAACTTTTGGTCCACCCTCTAAATATTTATTTATAAAAGTGATCCCTTTATCATCTTTTCAAAAACAATTTCATATACCCAAGTAAAAGAGTGTTAATCTGATCAGATCTAAATTTATCTGGTAGCAGATCTTATTACATATCGTTTCAAAATATGGTTTTATAGGCATTTCCACACTGGCGTGGAGTAACGTTGGCACGAAACAACGTCAAAAATAATAGAAGTCATACTTTTTAAAAGTTTTTTTATACAGGGTGGCGCACGAATTGTACTACAAAACGTAATAACATTTTTTCTGTGTGAGCAATCGGCTTATTCTTTTTTAATTTGGAAGGTTAGTATTTGGATTTATTAAAACAAATCCTTGGGGTACCGAAAAGAGGATGAAGATAGTGCAGTGGTACTATGCTTTGTGGTCCTTCATTTCCGTCCAAAGGGAATTTAGTTGGGAGTTTGACGGGACGCCTTGGAGTAGATGGACCAATATGAGGCTGGTTGTTCTTGTTGTTGTTGTAGCAGCAACTGTGTGCCGGGGTAACAGCCCTTGGCCAAAGAATTGTGTTTCGGGTCAATCCTGTCCATAGAACCGGCTGTCGTGGGATCGAATGTGAGACAATGAGGCAACATGTTTGCCGAGTATGGATGCATCGCCCAAAGACCGTACCAGCGAAATCCCTATGTTAGGGTTCAAGACACCATCGCGGCTGCACCATCGTCAGTTCAGGCAAACTCAAGCGTTTTGACTCGAAAGTTATCGTCAAAAACTGCAGTTAGCAGACCTAGATCTAGATTTGCCTATTTGAATGGAATGGCCATTGAAATGGCCGAAGATGACAACAGCTAGATAAAAGCTTGTTTATGTCTGATGAGGCCCATTTTGGTTTAAATGGCAATGTAAACAAGAAAAATTGCTGTGTATGGAGTGAATCTTGTTCACAACTACTTCTTAGACGTAACTGCCCCTAGAACGAGTTACTGTGTGGTGTAATCCCACGACAGTCGGTTCTATGCACCGGATTGACCCGAAGAAGCAATTCTTCGGCCAACGGCTGTCACATCGGCACTGTGTATGCCGCTACAACAACAACTGTGTTGTGCGCAGTTTCATCAAGTTGAATTGTGGGGATCGTTATTTTAAGAAGTTTAAGAGTTTTTTTTACCCAGAACTGTGACAAAGACGTATCCAAATCAACAGAATTTAGTTCGAGCAACTGCACATAGTGTAAGACCGGCTATGACAGAGCTCTAATGAAAATTTCATAACAAATTAATATCCGGAAACTCCACTTTCCCAAGGTCACCGGACCTGACTGCGCGAAACTTTTTTTTATAGGAAAAGCAAATAATTTAGACTGAATTGAAACAGTCCATTGAAACAATAATTGAGCGAGGTGTCGCATATGCGAGGATGAGCATGGAGGTCATCTACATTCTATTATTTTCAAACACAATAGGTCTTATAAAATTAAATGAAATTTTCTATACAATACAAAAATAAATAAATCACATTTATTTTAAGTTATTTGAATTTTTCATTGTAGCACAATTAGTGCGCCACCCTGTGTTTACGTAGCAATTAGGTAGTTCTTTATTCAGTAAAGAAATTAGAACAATCGACTATAAGAATTGAAATATGTGCTGGCGTGACGTAAAAAAACGAGAGTGGGTTATTTCCTAGATTACAAAATTTGAATGTATTTAAAAATGTTTTCTCGTTTATTTTTTTATTAGCTTTAGTGTCTGGCGTGACGTATAGGCTCCATTCCTTTGTAATCCTTCCCGAATACAGTACTTTAAGCTATTAAAGGACGCGTACGATTACACTTGACACCGACCAAATTTCGCATAAAGCGTTATCAGCAACCATCTCATTAGTTTCGTGAAATTTTACCATATTGGTCTATGTTTTCGAATTGATTCCACACAATGATCTCTCCCTATTTGAGGTGCTGCTTCAGAAGCCACAATTTATAGCCGATCACGCTCAAAGTTTGAATGGTACGTTATGAGCGACTTATTATCAACTGTGTGGAAAACTGACCACAAAAGTTCTTATTTTCGTATAGCACCCATGCAAACGCCCTACCCGATTTCCGAACCTACAGCTCCAAAAACCTCATAATACATCCGATTTCGACCATATTTCGTGTGGTGCGTTTTGAGCGACCAGCATCAATTTCCGGTAAAAATTGGACATATCGGATTTGGAATAGCCACAAATCAAAAATCCTTCTGAACGACAGACAGTGGTTAGGGGTATCCTATACTTCCGTCCTAATAAAATGAAGTCACAAGCGCCAAAATTCCAAAATTGAGTTAATGGCAGATTCGGAACTGTAAATTAGTTTCTGATTTTTGTGTTAATTATATCAAGACCTATTTTCAACTGTAAATGACTGAAAAACGTTAAGCAAAATTGTCACACCTATTAGTTTCAGCGTGTTTCGTAGTCAAAAAAGCTAAATCAAACTTTTATTCGATGATTCCATCAGCATAAAAAAATAATCGAATGCAATTTTAAAATATACAAAATATCATGCAAGAAAATTGCTTACAATCTGCCGTGACGTTATACACATTTGAAATTTAATATAAAATTAACTATTAACTATGTGTTACATCTGTATATGTGACGGTGCATAGAGAAAGGGACCTAAGGGTAAAAAAAATCAATTTTCACTTTTTTTTTTGATGTGGACATCTGAGCATCGAATGAGACCGATCCCATGCCCCAAAAGTGTTCCCTCCCAGAGATATGCGCGTTTTTTGAAAGTGATGGTACACCAAAGATACACGTATTTAAATCTTTAAAATGGCTCTCCAGAACAAAACTGGTTTTTACCCTTAGGCCCCTTTCTATTTTGTGCGTCACATATACTTATATGTATATAAAATTCTAGTGCCACAATGTTAGTTACCTTACTCCTCCGAAACGGCTTTACCGATTTTTAACAAATTTTATACGCATATTCAGTAGGTCTGAGAATCGGCTACTATCTATTTTTAATGCCCCTAAGTGATAAGGGTTGTTCACCATTAACATTTTTTTATGTGGCTTAAAAAATAAATACAACCCTAAATTTTTACCCTTGGTATGAATTCGCCTTATATTTAATGTACACTGAAATGAATAGTGATTTTTTTGGTGGAACTGGCAAAACATTCCTTATTTCGCATCGCATTGACCGTTGCATAATCGGGCATTGCGGCAACTTTTTTGGATGGAGGCAGAACAGCTCATCCAGTAATTAAGCTGCCACTTAATATTCAAAATGACCCTGACGCAGTGTGCAACTTTAAAAAACAATCGTCCATGGCCACCGTGCTGAAACAGTGTAAAATTATCATCTAGGATGAATGTACTATGGTACACAAACATCCGCTTGAGGCGTTGAACAGGACATTGAAAGATTTTGAAACCAACGACAAATTATTTGGCTTTAGTCCTTGTTAGTCCTTTCTTGCGATTTCAGAAATACACTTTCCTTCATTCCACGTTCAACATACGCTGATGAGATCAACGCTTGCTAAAAATCATCTCCATTGTGGCGTAATGTTGAACAAGTACAACTTAAGTAAATATTCTTCAAGATCCATCTGCTGAAACATTCTCAAAACGGCTCTTAGATATCGGTGATGGAAAAGTTGCTATAGATGAAACTGGATACGTTAGATTACCGACCGATTTCTGCACAATCGCTGATTCACTAGATACTCTCATTTAACAAATATTTCCCGATGTACATACCAGTACATAAATCAGTTTGATACAGTTTGCGATGCCAGCAAAATCGTAAATTTTCCCACCAAGTTTTTGAACTCACTGGATTAACCAGGCATACCAACGCATAATTTGCAATTGAAGGTTGAATCTCCGATTATCTTGCATCGTAATTTGAACCCGCCACGGCTGTGCAACGGTACGCGATTAGTCATTCAAAAATTAATGAAAAACGTTATCCAAGCTAGCATTTTAAATGGCAAGTTCCGAGGTGAAAATATATTAATACCACGGATTCCTATTATACCTACAGAAGTGCCAATTCAATTCAAACGTATTCAGTTTCCGATTAGATTGGCATTTGCAATGCCTATCAACAAATCCCAAGGCCAAACGATGTCTATTTGTGGCTTAGATTTGAGCACACCATGTTTTTTACACGGACAATTATACGTGGCATGCTCTCGAGTGCGTAAACCATCCAGTTTGTTTGTGTTAGCTAAAGAAACCTAACCAAAAATATTGTTCACGCTACAGCATTAAGAGATTGATATTGTTTATCAGTGTAACTGTCGTAATTAATTGATGATACTTAGTGGGGACATAAATACTGTTACACACGTTTTATGCTGTAAGATAAAAAGTACTGAATGTTTTTGGACCAAATATTAATTAATATATTTATTGATGTATCCAAAAAGAATCTACTTATTCGAAATGTCCGTCTTTTGCCTTTACACACGCCTAAAGTTGCACTGGCCAATCGTCAATATCTGCACGAACCTCGTCCATTGGAAAATTGACCACAGCTCGAACCACAGCAGTCTTAAGAGATCCAATGTTGAGGTATCTTTTGTGACACAATTTGTAATCCAATGGGTTCAAATCTGGACTGCCTAAAGGCCATTTTCAGAGGAAATGAACGCTGGCAAATTGTTTCGAAGCCAGGCCTGGGACGTTTTAGCCTTATGGGCCGGTGCAGCATCCTGCCATGGCTGGTTTTGGAACAGGGAACTGTTAATAGGCTTCACAACAGCTTCAAAAACGGTTTCTTGGTCAACTTTGGCCGATGTTTTGACTAATTGTTCGCAGAAATGCAGGTCAGTGACCCCATCGTAAGAGACACCCCACCAAACCATGACTGAGCTGGGTGATGACCCTTTTCCACCCTTGGGATCAGTTCAAATGCTTCCTTAGATGACCGCGCATACACTCTATCATTTTGCTTGTTAAATTTTTCCTGAACGTTAAAAATGTTTTCATCAGTGAACAAAATTTTCTGTGCAAGTTATCAGTGCTTCACCAAAAGACGTTTGTATATTTCAAACCTATTTTTTTTTAAAGCTGCAGTCAATAAATGTGCGGTACGTCGTTTGAATGTCCCGAGTCCCAAGTCATTTTTAATGATTCGACTCATGGACTTTTGCGTGATATTCATCTCACAGGCTATGATTTTCTGTTTTCGGAGCGGATTTCTGTGAATTCATGCGAACAGAGCGTGGGCGGCCCGACCGGTGGCGGGTTTTACGTCTCCAGTCTCCTCAGACAGTTTAATGCATTGGTAGACGAACATGCGGCTAATCCCTAGTGGCCGGAGAGTTTTGAAAATATCGTTTTTTTCATTTCACACTTGAAAAGCGCTATTACAGCGATACGGTTGTTATTATCTGACCACTCCATGATGAAAGTTGAAACAATTTTAAAATCCCGTTACAGACTAACGCTATTGAGGTTAGCTTTCAAAACCCATACGACATTAACGGGGTATGTTCAGTTCTACTATTTAAATGGGTGCGTTCAATGTTGTAACAGTATTTACATCCCTACTAAGTATATAATTTTAAGGAATAAATTATATAAACATAAAAATAATAATGTTTAACGTTTGTTATTTATATATTCCCTCATCGTTCACAGCGCTCCATGTCTATTTCACGCATATACCCCATCCTTACACACTTACAACAAGTTAGCTACTTTTTGTCTACACTAGAAATTACCTAGAAATAATTTATATGGCAAAACAGCGTATGCCAGGTCAGCTAGTTGTTATATACAATTAAACGTAAATACATATAATTATATCTAAAAATGTCAAAACTGAATACATATCGCGGATATTATTTATGAATTACTTATATCTTAATTACTATGTCTATATCATTTAAAATGAGATCACAAATAAAAAATACGGACAGTTATTGTTTTTTATAGAGCTTTATTAAATCGCCAAGTGCAAAAAGGAAACTACTTCAAAACATTTATTTTGAGATAATCAATTAAAACAGTGTTGTTAATTGTGGTTAAGGAATTATTAATTCAAGTTTAAGTTCTAAGACAACAGACTTTAATTTGTAGTTATCTTTGATGACACTCTACACTGATTTCTTAGGAATATCAATAATAATTATTAACTCTTTTTTGCCAAAAATGCCAGAAGTTCGCTTTCTGCATACAGGGATTCAATTTCAGTCGCTTCTACACCGTTCGTTCTTTCTTAATCTAGAAAAAATATTTTTTTCTTCTTTGTTTCTCAAGAAGCAGACGCGACCTTAGCTAAAACGCTATTTAAAAAAAAATAAAGGCATACTTTTATTGTTCAGTTATCATGAGCAAAAACCAAAAAGAAACACAAACAGGTATACTTTTATAAAAAAAAATATATTTCATTTTTGTTTGTTTTATAGTTCGCCTTGAAATCCTTCATAAAAATAATTATTTTTTAGTAATTCTCATTAATAAAATTGAGTATCCCGTATAAGTCATTTGATTTGTTGCCGAAGTAATTGGTGCCAAAGACTGCTAAAGAAAAACCTTGGCGGGTTTAGAAACAGCTGTACAGTCTGCCTGGCAACCATAGCAAATACATTTCACCATTTTTTTTTATTTTTGCGAAGATTCTGAAAAAGAAACAACAAAAAAGTCTCGAACCAGAACAAAAACTGTTCAAGTCATAATTACTTGTTCCCGCCCGATATTTCGACTAACTTCGTTAGTCATCTTCTGCTGGTTTTTAAGTTAATTTATTTTTAATATCCCCATACTAAATATTTTTAATATTTAATTTAAATATCCCCAGAGGATGACTAACGAAGCTAGTCGAAATTAAAACAATTTTTTTATAAGACCCCTGAACAATAAACCAACAAATATTCAATTAAAGGTTTAACAATTCACACAAAACCAATTATTTTAAATTTTTAGAAATTAAAAAAATTCCATTTATTTATTTATTTATTTTATGAAATAAACTGTTCTACAAAATAATTTAAGTATATTTTGTTTGTGATTAATCACCTAAGTCGAAAGATACAGCTTTTTTTAAGAAAACGTCGCCCAATTTTTTATGCTTCTTTTTGCAACATTTTGAAAATCCAAAATGGGTTGGCATTCTGCGCTCCTAAACGAACATATATGGAATTTTTAGTTAAAATCAGAGAAAAGACCCAAAATTCACTTGATCGTTAACATTAAATCGGCCCATGTTTTAATATGGCTCTTATACCAAGGGCTTTGAAGATTTGATTTCCCTCCGCCTTAGAAGTCGCAAATTAAACCCACCTGTTCCCACGTTTCGTGCGACCTGAAGCTAATCACGGTTAGGTCATTTTGGTTCATGTTTTCTTATATCCGTCATGCAAATGACACTTCCGGTTAGAAGTACTTCCTCTATATAAGCATTATATTTTACTTCTGGTCTTGCTTAAATTCTGTAATCAACCGTGCGGAAGCCATAGCTGGCAATGTTTTTAAATAGTGCCCACAAAAGGTATACCCTGATGTGGGTCTCTACAAGACACATTTAAGATCTGATTTTGCTTATATTAAGCGTATTGTATTGGGCAATCTTGAATTTGATTGGTTTTTAGTGTTTGTGTAAAGTTTTGGGTTTTTGTGTGTTCTGACATATATACATAAGGATAGTAAAATGTTATGGCCAAAATTTTTGTAGAAAATTTTATCCCCGCCCTTCCCCTTTTTCGGTGTGTTTTTTACAATTTGTTAGAATAAGGCCGAAAAAATGTTGGGGAGTTTGAGGGTTAATATTTTCTACAAAAATATTTGCCATACCTTTGTTTACAAAGTTTCTGAATATACCCTACACCTCAGATGTGAAGAAATCATAGTTTTATATAACAGGCCAGAGCTGGGGATCTTTAACCGCCGCTTAAATAAAATTCGGGAGTGATTTTTAAAACTCCGACACACGTATATTTTTTGGTCTTCTCTTTTACAATCCATTGTTAGAACCACGTAATTTTTTCCGGTATTGTACTGTTTAATTATCCCTAGCGAAGCTAAACCGTATTTAGCCGGTCTTTTCCGAATTTAGTTTTTTTTTCATCTCTATTCATGGTGTGGATTGCCTTGGTGTGATGGTCATTGTGCATTATTATCTAGTTCAAATCTGTGTAGAAAATATCTAAAAATATGTTCAGCGGAGGGGTTTCACGTCGCAAATGCTGGCAACTTAACGAGTAAGAGGTTCATCTTTTAGCCATGTAAAAGGTTCCCTAAGCTTCCATTTACCTGTATTTTTTAAAGAAATTTCCCCCTGTATTAATTTCATGTGTAAGTTAAGTTAAGTTTAGAATTAATTTTCCAATCTTTTTTCTGTGGCATAAATTGAGTAGGCGAAAAACTAACGGCAGTTTTCAACCACCTAAATGCCGGCGACTTTGCGAGTAAGAGATTTATCTCTATGCCATGCAAAATCTAATCTATAGAATGCATAAGCCGTTCGGAATCGACGTTAAACAGTAGGTCTCGGCCGGTGAGTATACGAATTGAAACGTACACACCGATTTTGAGAAAAGTTCCCCCTTGTTTCTTAATGGGATGATGCGGGTCTTAAGTAAGTAAGAATTTTCACACTAGTTCGTCGACATTTACATTATAACACCTTTCGAATTCAAAATATATTACTTCACTTTGTTATCAAAACTTAATTAAATAAAGAAATTAAAATTTAATTTTAATGAATTAAAAGTTATATTATGTATAACATTTATTAGTAATAGCTTGACCTGGTGTGCTTTGCTGAACTTTAGTAACGGCTATCTCTTTATTGCCTCTTAAATTAAGCAAATGCAAGTCGTAGTTGTCGCATAAAATGTTTTTCATCGCTCTGTTGTTTATTTAATATTTTTGTTTTGCTTTAAATTGTGGTAATTATCAAATAATCACATGTGAATGAACTTTATTAGTAATGTTTTTACGCAATTCTTTCTAATAATCGATATTTCATTTTCGAAAATAAATAATGTTAGTTTGTACTGTTGTATAATATTTTGCATCAAAGATATAATTTGTATACCCTACACCGCAGTGTGGTACACGGTGTTATGACACGATGCTGATGTTTGTCACATCTAAGGAGAAAGGTGAGAGATACTAGGTTTAATATTTACGAGGGATATAGCAGCCCTCGTATAAGTATAAGTCTGGCCTAATAATGAAAATGCGAATATTTATAATCAAAAATGGTTAATTTGTTTATCAAATCCAGCATGATCTATACACTTTTGCATGCGTTAAAACCAATTGTCGAAGTACTTTTTCCACTCCGATTGAGACACCTCCAAAACATGATTTTTGAACGCTCCAACAGCTTCTTCTGGCGACGAAAATCGTTGACCACGCATTTTTTTCTTCATGTGCGAGAATAAAAAAAAGTCATTGGGTGCCAAGTCAGGGCTGTACGGCGGATGACCCATCAACTCGACGTTTTGGCCGGTCAAAAAGGCACTGGTTTGAGCCGGTCTGTGAGTGCTCGCATTGTCATGGATGGTGCACAATGATTCGTCTAATCTTGTTCATTTTTCGAATTTCTCCGAAGACTTCAGGCAAACACATTGTGGTGTACCACTCAGAATTCACCGTTCTACGTTGCTCAAGCGGAACAGTCGCCACATGACCAATTTTGCCCAAGAAACAGGCGTCCATTTGCTTCCAAGTGCATCTTCCACGAACAACTTTCGTTGGATTTGGCTCGTCTTCGATGACCAACACGTTCGATTGCTGTTTTGTTTCGGGCTCATACGCATAGATCCATGATTCGTCACCTGTGGCGATCTTTTAAACGTCTTTTGAAGCACGACGATCGTATTTTTTCAAAATTTCTTTGCACCAATCGACACGAGCCATTTTTTGAGCGATTGTCAAATTGTGCGGGATCCAACGAGAACAAACCTTTTTTACGGCCAGGTGTTCATGCAATATCGAATGTTTGCTGGTTGAAGAAAAGCTTAAGGATGCCTCTATATCACGGTATGTCACATGACGATCTTGCATTATCAGTTCACGCAACGCATCAATGTTCTCTGGCACAACGGCCATTTTTGGACGACCTTCGCGACCTTAGTCTTTAAGTGAGCGTCGGCCACGATTATATATATATATATATATATATATATATATATATATATATATATATATATATATATATATATATATATATATATATATATATATATATATATATATATATATATATATATATATATATATATATATATATATATATATATATATATATATATATATATATATATATATATATATATATATATATATATATATATATATATATATATATATATATATATATATATATATATATATAAGTATAGGATGGTGCTTCATCGCCATACAAAGATTTAAGTTCATCGATGCACTCTTGTCGTGATAATCCACGTCGAAAATTGTGAAAAATTATCGCTCGAAAATGTTCACGAGTTATTTCCCTTAATTTGCCAAATTGATTTTTTCAAATCACTGTAAACAACACAAATGATGGTCGTTCTGAGTACGTTTATGCTAAAAAATGTCAAACTTTCTAATGGAAATGTCAGATGGCTCCAGGCAACACTAAGTGTTGCCTAGGCCAGAAATATGTATAGCAACCCTCGTATCGATCGCTTTCAAGTGGTTATCTAATACCATTTACCTATGTCCGTCTGTCCAGCTACCGTTTTTGACAAAACTTTGCACATTGTTAAGACAAACGATATTGAAATTGGTCCGCTTTCCTTCATGTTCTGGTATCATACAAAGGTATTTTTCGATTTAAAAAATCGAGCAGCTCCTGAATCCGGTTACATACGATTCTAAACCTTCTCGACATCTACCGGGTGGTCGATTTAAGATTTTAAATTTGAATCGGCAGTAAAAAAGGGTACTAATAACACAGTACAACAGCCAATCTGGGGGGTGAGAAATTCCAAGTCAGGGTGATGGTACTAGGTCAGTATATTAAAACCCTCAAAGGGTTTTGCGTTCGTATGTGCCAGTTTTTTTTAATTACTGACCTAGTACCATCACCCTGACTTGGAATTTCTCACCCCCAGACAATAACCCCAAAAATGTTCCACAGTGTAATTAATTCAAATTTCTAGTTTTATTGGAAATGTTAAACTTTGTCATTTAATAATGGATTCTATGACTAAATGTTTTACGTACCATTTATCCTCAATGGCTTCCAAAGGGCTCAAATTGTTGTCAGCTCAAATCCACACCAAACAGTGACTCGTTGTGGATACGTGGGCTTCTCTATATGCGGCAATTTTGCTCGTCGACATAGCCACAGATATATATATAATATGTACTTCCTATTTGTTAACAAAATGCTTTATTTGTTAATTACAAAACGTATTCATATTATTTTTGATAAAAAAAAAATCCAGAAAAACTAATAATTTATTTTAAAAAACTAGAAAATAAAGCACAAAGCTAAATGCGAAATCCTCCCGCTAAACATGTTCAAAATCCGCTAAATCTTGAGGGGAAAAAAGCTTAATTGGCCACGCTGGTTATCATAAAGACGACATATTGTCGCATCGACTGACATTGCCAATTCAATTCAAGCATGAAAGTTTACAAAGAGAATATCTTGTCAATTCAACTTTTTCTTTATCATTTTTATACAAATCATGCGAAGCGGTGACCAAATGACAGTAATTAATATAAAAAATTAATTATGTTGAAATGAGTGCACGGGTGACGAACAACAGTTTAAATGTTTTCTGCAAACTTTTAAACTTGGAAGGTGTTTGAATGCTATATAAGATAAAAATTTGTGTTGGGTTAAAGCAAATTCATATTGTGTAGTATAGACATATCGAATTTTTAAAATTTGTTGTATGGACAAAATCTGATAGCATTAGCCTTTAAACATTGAGAGTTTAAAACTTTTGATGAAATAGTGAAGATATCGATGCAAGATTTTAACAGTAGGTAGAGAGGACCAAGGACATTAATTGTATAGGGTGATCCATCTTGAGGTATTTTTTCAGAACAAAAAAATATAAAAATTCAAATTAAGTGTGAAATCTTTATTGGCAATTTAAAAGGTCATTTTATAGCATTTCTTTTTTGAATATAATTTCCTTAAAATGTTGGCCGCAACTACGTCTCAGTATTTCCATTCTGAGGGTCCAATTTTGGATGACTCGTTCGAGTATTTCGACCGGTATGGTTTTAATGACACTCGTAATGTTGGCTTCCAAAACCTGAATCGTACCTGGTTTGTCAGCATAGACTTTGGACTTTACGTTACCCCAAAGAAAAATTTCTAAAGGTGTGATATCACTCGATCTAGGCGGCCAACTCACCTGTCCAAAACGTGAAATTAGCTGCTTTTCGAAATGAGCATCTGTATGGCAAGTGGCAACGTCCTGTTGAAACCAAGTGTCGTCCAGATTAAAGGCCTCAATTTCAGGTAGTATAAAGATCGATATCATGGCGCGATAGCGAGCACCTTTCACGGTTACGTTCCGCCCATCATAATTTTTGAAAAAAAATGCACCGATGATTCCACCAGCTTATAAACCGCACCAAACAGTGGTTTTCTCTGGGTATAATGGCACCTGTTGAACCTCTTCTTGTTGCTCTTCAGCCCAAATGCTGCAGTTTTGTTTATTGACTTTGCCGTTGAGCCAGAAATGGGCCTCATCACTGAACAACATTTTGGTCGAAAACAGCGGATCTTCTCGTTTCTCACCGAACTCTCATTTCCATAATACAGTTGCCAACATTTGAAGGTAATTATTTTCAAAAAATAAATGTCCTTTCAAATTACGAGTACCAATAAAGATTCCACACTTGATTTGAATTTTTATATTTTTTTTGTTCTGAAAAAATACCTCTAGATGAATCACCCTTTATTTGGAACACATGATGTTGACATGGATCTAAACACATCCTGGTGAAAAAGAGGGCTGTTACACGTCATGTTTAAGAAATCCCATTTGTGGTCAATGGACCGATCGCTATATAATTTAAACTGAATGAAGTCAATGACTCGGAAACTTTAATAGACTTTGGAATGTTAAAATTGGACAAGGAGGCGTGGCTCCGCCCATCCAACACTTAAAAAGTCCATGTCTTATGATGCATCATGATGATATTTGGAACATACGAGTTTGATCTTGGCATGAATCAAAACACATTCTGGAGGAAAAGTTGTCGAGTTTAGATCATCGGTAAGGGCTTAGACGATCTAGCCATTTTCACAGACCGCCCTTTAGTGTTTCTGTTAAAAGCCCGATAGCAACATGAGTTAGGATAATGAATTTTTGTATGATAAGGGCTTATAGTCATTAGCTATTCGTGATTCTAAATGGGCGAAATCGATCCAAGGCGGAGTACTCAGATCTAAAATCCGGAAAAGTTGTTCGTTTAGACGGAAAATTTGTTCCTTTGAATGTTTTTTCTATTTAATTCCGATCGTGGTTTAAAATAATAAAAGTTTAATTCCGAGTCTAAAAAACTCTGCATTTTGCAGTTGACAAATATGAGTGTCCAAGGTATAATAGTCCATGAAAAAGCAGCGATTTACTGAGTGACTGCCATAAAAAATGCATTGTCATATCAAATACAAGACGTACTGCAATTTGCCTGAGTTTTAATTTAAATGGCATTCGTGTTGGAGTGAGTGATTGCTTTGTGTGTAATTAACAAGTTTTCACCTTTGTTTTTGTCTTCCAGTTTTAATACATAAATACACTCAGAGAACAGATTTGTTACCGCAACTAAATTTGTTTACCAACCGAATGATTGAGGTTGCATGAACTATAAAGTTCCATGCAGTAAATGGAACTGAAAGTATCGGTAGAAGTGACACAGTCTCGAAACCACCACAATTGTTTTTTGTGGATATAAATATCCTTATAAGGCGTTTTTAATTTAATACTCGTAACTTCAAGTGCAGTAAAACATAAAGACAAGCATGTCTTTTATCGATGAAAGATTGGAAAAATGAGGAAAAATATTTACGCACTGAGAAAAATGAGTTTGAAATCTATTATCCTTGGAACTACAATGATTCGATTGTAAAAGAGGAATGTCGGTTGCAATCATCAAATGTCTATAATCGTAATGGATATTCGGTTCGAAATACCACAAAAAGATAAATATGATCATTGTAGTATACTCACAACTTAATGATCGGTCGTAGCCCGAAAAAGGTAGTTTTGCAAACATTTTGTAGTTGTAACTAATTATTAGTGATGATAACTTAAACTTCATCATAACCAAAAACGGGTTGAATTTTGGTATTGTTTTGAAAATAAAATGATTCGATTATTACTGACTTTAAGCCAATCGATTAATACAGTTATTTTTCAGTAAAAATTATGCATCATCTTTTACACTTTATCCTCGCCATGACACTCCCTGTAAGTACTTAATTTGTGTAAGCAAACAGTTTTTTGCCTCTGACAAAAATTTAAATTTTTTTCGTTGAAAAAGTGTGGTGTGTGAATTTTTGGATCTAAATATTCTCTTCTGTAGGTTCAGATACTAAGTATGTTGTACCGATACTAAAGTTCCTATAACTGACAATTTTAAAGCAACAACTTATATTTGGTTGTACTGATGGAATTCTCGAGGTGCATGTAACCTCAATCCCTCGGTTGGCAAAAAATGTTTCTGTTCTCTGTGAAAATTGGACTTAATAAAAATAATCATGTAAAGATTTTTAGGTAATACCCTTTGGTCAAACACGTGCGTAATATTATTTGTTATACACTCGGCACTCTTCGCCATATTTCGATTGGTGCAAAGAAATTTTGAAAAAATACGATCGCGGTGCTCTTAAGACGTTTATAAGATCTACACAGGCGACGAATCATGGATCTATGCGTATGAGCCCGAAACAAAACAGCAATCGACCGTGTGGGTTTTCGAAGACGAGCCAAATCCAACGAAAGTTGTTCGTGGAAGAAGCCCTTTGAAGCAAATGCGAGCTCCCACGCATCGGTTCAAACCAGCGCCTTTTTGACCGGCCAAAACTTCGAATTGATGGGTCATCCGCCGTACAGCCCCGACTTGGCACCCAATGACTTCTATTTATTCCCGCACATCAAGAAAAAAATTTCGTGGTCAACGATAAAAACCATTTCTGATGATAAATATTCGCATTTTCATTATAAGCCAGAAATATATATAGCAGCCCTCATATAAGCACTTTTTTCTGATCGTCTTAAAGTTACTAATACTTTATTTTCATATAAGCCTGTATTCGAGCCAAAATTGATTTGTCAACAAACAACACGTTATCGTAACTGGTTTGTTATATTCACCAATAATTGGTTGCAACAATTAATTTTTCGCAAAATTAAAATTAAATATTTTTCTTCTTTTAATTGGCATGGCCGATCTATTGGTTGTTAGCACAAAAGTGATCAAATTTATCTTTTAGTGCTACGTCGAACCGAGCTTTCATTGAGTTTAAAAATATTCGGTGGTGGCAACTGAAATTCGGTTTTTAATTGTTTGTATCTCGAACTGATTTCCAACTAACTTTTTCTCTATGTGTACCTTGTTCCGTCGACTAATTTGTTTTAATTATTATAAGTTGATCTTTTTGTTTGCTCATATGTGATACATGTAAATGTGTTTTATTGTTATTTGTTAACCGCCAATCTTATACCAATTCAAAGTCTTGATTGATTTTATTTGTGTCAATAACAATATCTACACACAATTTTGATGTGGAGCTCTAGGCATAGACTATGTTATACCCTGCAGCACCCTGAATATGCAGAAAAATCTGCTGAAAAAGTGAAACTAAATGTTAATGTTGCATAGATACGAGAATTCGTGAGGATATTTCATTGCTTTGCGAGTCTAGGCCCACCGCTTCGAATTTTGCGAAATCGTAAAAAATACATTTTAGGCTCAGCAAGGACATTTCACTATTGTCCATCCTAGGCCCTTTGGATGGGCACTATATTAAATAAATTGGAACAAATTTGATCGAAGTCAGAATCAATATGTGGCTTTAAGAGAGGTTATACCTAAAACCGAGTTGAACCTTTGGACTGAGGCTGTATCAAAACGAAAACATATACGATACATTTTCATCCAAGTTGATTATTGGTCGATCATATTTAACTGTATCAAAGTTCATCAAGGTGGAAGTAATAAGTAGACTTAGACCTAATATACAGATTTGTTACCACAACGGATTTTTTTGCCAACCGAATGTTGGTGGTTGCGCGTACTGTCCATGTATTTCATCGGTACAACCGATAGTTTATTGGAAAGAACGAATTTTTTAGTGGAGGTATCTGACTCTTTAGGTTGAAGAAAACAATTATCGGTAATTCTAAGACTAAGATAATTATTGGAACTTAATTTGTACATGTATTGGTTGTTGTTATAGATTTTTGGTTATAAATACTTTTTTAAAAAATGTATACCGCTTGCAATGGGTCAATTGACCAATCTTAAAAATATAAGTCGTTGAATAAATGTTTAGATAAGCATTGCAGTAAGGCCCCAATCGGAAAAGAATTAATTAAGATATATAAGAATATTTATTATCAAGCTTTGGGTGACCGTAACTAAGGAAAAAAAAACAAAAATTGTTGTTTTGAATAATAAGGGGCGAAAATTTGATCAAGTCTATGTAATGGGTCTACATGACAGTTAAGCCTGTTTCGATAGTTTAGAAAATATTTTTTTTTATTTACGAGTATTTTTTATTTATATGGCAGTATCGTTTGGAAGCATTGACCGTCTAACCCAAGAAACTTAAACTGTCTGGCCATTTTTTTTTTGTTTTTATACATTTTGAAATATGTTTTTATCGTAAACATAATACAGGTTTTATATGTTGGAATAACTAAAATTATATTACAACAGCCAACTAAACAGGATTTGGTCACTTAACTTATCTGTTGTCACCACCAATTATTATCTGTTGTCACCACCAATTATTGGTACCAAAGTAACATGTACATCACAATTGGTTGGTTGTTATATCTGAATCTGAATTCGGTTTGTATAACTGTGTAATCGGCTGTAAATACCGTGATATGGTTGTAGCAATCATCATATGTGACGCGCAAAATAGAAAGGGACCTAAGGTTAAAAACCAGTTTTGTTCAGGAGAGCCATTTTAAAGATTAGGTCCCTTTCTATTTGCGCTTATAATCGTCGACTTCACATTCATTAAACGCGCATATCTCTGGAAGGGAACACTTTTGGGGCATGAGTTCGGTCTCATTCGATGCTCAGATGTTGTCCACATCAAAAAAGAAAAAAAATGAAAATGGATTTTTTTTTACCCTTAGGTCCCTTTCTCTATGCGCTGTCACATATGATGTCTCGAACAACTATCAATACTATGGAATGTTGGTTATTACAACAGAAATTCGGTTTATCCAACCGATTTTTTTTAGTTCGGGCCGATTTCCAACTAATTTTATCTCTGTGTAGGGAAACATTTTAGTAGCAGCCTCATCCAAATCCATACCGGTATTCTTCATCGTAAAATCGATTTAGCAGGTTGGTTCTGAGCCGTCGGTATACTTTGTGGTAGTTACAAACACCAAAACGTAATGCTGATATCAAAAGAAATTATGCACAGTATTTATTACTATATTTCCCCAAAACAATAAAGTCGTAAAATTTATGAAAAATCATTTTAAAGTAATTAAGAAATGGCGTAAAAATTTATGAAATGTTTCACATATCAGTAAAAATTTAGTTTTTGAGAAAAAATCTATGCATCGTTTTACACACACAGAGAAAACATGTATTGCAAATCGGTAGGAACTACCAAAAATCTGTTCCAAAAGAAGAATTTTCGTTGCAATCACCAAATGTTTATAATCGTAATTGACATTTGGATCGACATACCACAAGATGATTAATATGATCATTGTATTGTACAGACAACTAATTGACCGCTCATACCACTTAAAGGCGGAAAATGTATTTAGTTGCCACAACTGTTGGTTGTGACAACCAATAGATTTGCAAACATATTGTTGTAACCAATTTTTGGTGACGATAATTAAAATTTCATCTTAATCAAGAACTGATTGTTAACTTGTATTTTTTTTTGTTTAAAATAAAATTATTCTATTATTACTGATACTAAACCAATCCAATATATTTTTTTTAAATTTAAATCTTGCATCATCTTTTTACTTTTTCCACGACATGACCCTCCCGATGTTTTAAAGTACTTCATGAGAAAACAGGTTTTTACTTGTGACAAAAATTATACATTTTTTCGTTTAACAAGTGCGGGATGTGGATTTTTAGATCCAAAATTCTTTTCTGGAGTTTCGGAAACTCTGTATGTTGCTGCGATGCTTCAGTTCTAATTACTGAAAATTACATAGCACCAACTAACATTCGGTTGTACTGATAGAATACCCGAGGTGCATGCAACCTTAATCATTTGGTTGGCAAACTAATCTGTTCTCTGTGTATAGAAATAGAGAACATTTTTTTGAAAATGCTTTAATATGAGCTTGTCGATTACATTACAGCTATTAAATTTTTAAAATAAAAAAATTAAATTAAAACAAATATAAAGAAAACTTGTCTTGTTTGTTTTAAATTTTACCAGCATTAGATCTAAAATGTGTCTTTTAGGGCGACCTTTGTCTAGGGACTATGCCAAAACACGAGTCGACTTCGCCCACTTCGGTTTACGCAAAACTGCGTTTATTGAGTTATGACGGTCTACTAGAAAATAAGCTTAAATAATAATACAATATTTAAGTGGCGTACAGTCGAAGAAATCCAGTCCAGTCTTTTAAACTTTACATTTGTCTCTCACAATGAAAATATGATCAGACACAAACAACTTTAAAATAGTGTGTGGGGAGAAAATTCAAAGTATATTTTCAGACCATATAAAAAAGCTTAAAAACGAAACAACAAAAATATATACCAAGTTTTCGCTGTCCCTTAAGGTATGCTTGATATTTGGAATAACTTTTCCATACTAAAAAGACAGACTAGTTTGATGTTTAATTTTACACTGCAGTAAGTAACGGGTAGAAAGAAGAATATTTCTTATAAGAAATACCGCTTATAGGAAATTTTGCAAAACGCCGTGTAAATTAGTATAAATACTTATAACAAACAAGTAGACAGTTCGAAAGTTTGGCCGGGCCGAAGCATTTACAAAGAGTTGCCATGGATTGCGTTGTAAAATAGCATTGACAGTATAAGGGGATTTAGTTGTTGGTTTCATGTTTGACAGAACTAAATTTTTGGGGCCCTATGAACCGGTCACCTGCCCAGAATCATGAATTTCTTTCTTTAAGGAAACCCATATGGCAATTAGTAAGGAGGTCCACGGGGGCCCGTAGATTCGGGCCTTAAATTGAGACAAATTTTACAAGTTAAAGCATATTGAGATTAGTGAGGGAATTCCATCGTTTCAAAAAAGAGGGATTAGCCGCATGTTCGTCTACCGATGCATAAAACTGTTTGAGGAGACCGGAGATGTAAAAGACCGCCTCCGGTCGGGCCACCCACACCGCATGTCATCAAAGCCGTTAAATCAAGAATTCACAGAAATCCGCTCCGAAAACAGAAAATCATCATCATTGTGAATTACGGATTATTTTCATAACATTTATGTACTTGCGTACGAAAAGAGCGGTTGGCACACCACATTCTCTCTTTAAATGCACCATTTCATCCACTTTTGGTAATCGCATAATAATTTTAATAATATTCATAGGATTCCGTTGGAAATTGTAACTAGAAGTCGATTATTAAGTACATTAGCTGACGAGAAATTGGATTCATAATCTCGACCTTTTTGTACCTCCCACATAAACTAAACACTCGACCGTATAAAGTATTAAAACCGACATAACTTGTATCGTAATGAATACATTTCGCTTGTATTCTGCAATATATATTTCGCATTTGTATACGCATTAATGGTTACCACGCCCCATTTTAGTACCTCCCACATAAACGACTCTTCATTACATTTCATTAAAATCGGACGCTTCAGGCGAACCTATAGCGTATGGACTGATGTTAGATAAACTTAACGATTGAAACTATATAGTCTAGCCACGCCCCTTAAGGTCTTGCTCACAAGTTTTTGAATTCATTGATACAACGCAAATCAATGTGGTTCAAGCACTAGAAAAGCAGACTATTCTCAGTACATGTCAGTTCCGTGAAAATGATGTTGATAAAATACTCGTAATATTAATTCGGCAAAGAGTTGTGTATGCCCAAAACTGTAGAACTTGTGCCCACATTCCACAAACAACTCATATGAGTTCAAAATGATTGTTTTCAAAAAATATAAAATTATAAATAGTTCATGCCGTTGCGGACATTACAATTTTTTTTGATTTTTTTGTGTAAAGTGCTATATACACCTACTTTTATATATATAAAGGGTAATCAATCTAGAGGTATTTTTTCAAAATAAAAATTCAAATCAAGTGTGGAATCTTTATTGGTTATCCGAAAGGAAATTTTATGCCTTTTATTTTTTTAATTATATTTTTTCCTTCAAATGTTGGCCGCAACTACGCCTCATGCTTTCCATTCTGAGGGTCCAATTTTGGATGACTCTTTCGAGCATTTCGACCGGCATGGCATTAATGACACGCGTAATGTTGTCTTCCAAAACCTGAATCGTAGCTGGGTTGTCAGCATAGACTTTGGACTTTACGTTACCCCAAAGAAAAATTTCTAAAGGTGTGATATCACTCGATGTAGGCGGCCAACTCACCTGTCCAAAACGTGAAATTAGCTGCTTTTCGAAATGACCTCTCAATAGATCCATTGTTTGAGCAGTGTTATGGCAAGTGGCACCGTCATGTTGAAACTAAATGTCGTTTTTTAAAAAAAAAACAATAAGGACCGATAATGCCACCAGCCCATAAACCGCACTAAACCGTGGATTTCGCGGTGTAAGTCTTTCCAGGCGTAATCTGTGATAAAACCTCTATTGAAAAAAAATACCTCTACCCGTTGTTATACGGAATTTAAAATATACACGGTGTCCACCGGGAAGGTTTTCTAATTTGTTTTGCCGCCATTTTGGTAAACATTAGACTTGGCAGTTCATATCACATATCATATTGGCAGCCGTTAATTAGACGTGGTAAATTTGAACGGTGGTCAAATTTTAAGGGCCGATGCTGAATGTGAACCACCCCTAAACGTCAAGTTTTTTCTGCATTTCATTTGATATTCCTCAATTCCAGACTAACTCAGTTTGAACCATGGAAAGATACACAAGCGAGCAACGCGTTATTCAGGCTTATTATGGCAATGGGCGTTCAAATCAAAATGCATATCGTGCACCTCGTGATTTTTTCAGTCAATTTAATCGTCTAAATGTGTGTACAATCGTAAAAATCGTGCAAAAATTTTAGCACACCGGGTCTGTAGGAGATGTGAAAACAAAAATTTTAGCACACCGGGTCTGTAGGAGATGTACATGCTCGTACAGCTCGTACTCGTTGCTGCTGTTCGCGATAGTGTGGCTGAAGAGCAGTCCACCTCAACTCGAGTTGTGTCAAACAACTGCACCTCTTACGCTCGTCGTTGATGAACATTATGCATAAAGACTTACATTTACACGCTTACAAGGTGCTATTGACTTAAGAACTTAAGCTAAATGGTGGCAAGAAATGGCATCGGCCCTTAAAATTTTACCACCCTTTATTATGGAAAAATCGTTAAATCTATAAATCGTTAAAATTTTTATCAAAATCAATCATCGATTACTGTGACGATAAAAAAAAGTTACGTGAAATTTTTGGGAGAAACAATGTGCCAACAAAACGCACTATTTATCGTGTAGTGAATGATTCCGAAGGAAGAGGGTCTGTAGCTGATAGGCCCTAGCATGGACCACAACGTACTGCAAGATCGACTGAAAACATTACTGCTGCTCAAAAAAATGAGGCTTACAGAGGCGGACATTTATCTGTTATTGAACATACATAATTGCCGACATTAAATAAAATATTTATCAATATAACATCCATTCTCTTTCATTTAATCAAAAATTATAGACAACAAAGTAGTATACCTTCCCGACGGACACCCTGTATTAGTGTTCGATTAATTTGTTGAGCCACTGTAGTTTGTTGTGGACAGACAATGGTTACTGCTAGTTGCGACGCACTAAGTACCTCAAAAATGCCATACTGGTTGAATGTTGAAAAATAAAAGGAAATTTTGCTACAAATCAAAATGTTCAGTAATTATTTTGTTTTGGCAGAGATAAGGGTTGGAGGCATTGACCGAAAGGGTCCAAGAAACGTACCAATTTTTGCGCTTTAGTAGCGTATTAATAGTGAAGGCTATATAAGGTTCGGCCTGGCCAAACTTAACAGGGTATAGTCAATAGCCCAACAACAACAAAAATAGTTCGGTAGATTGTCAAAGTCACTTGAAAGAAAAGGCCAAAAATACATTTTTGTCAATGTTCTATTTTAATTGCGAATGTTTGATATAGAATTTTTAATTTACAAACTTCAAAAATTTTCATTGTCAAATTTGAAAATTTAAATAACTACGAGAAAAAATTGAAAATCAGCTGTTCGCTTAACCCTACCTTTTTTATTGTACCATGAATGTATCATTAAATAAAAAAGGGTGAATTGAAGTTTATGTTGTTTATATTTTGTTATTAAATTAACAAATGTATAAAAACTTTTTTTATTTTTACTAAACATTTTTTTCGAATCTTGTAACTCGTATTTTCTATTTTCAATACACAATTTTTAACATCTGGATGCATATTAACGCGCGTGTTTAATACATAGAGTTTGTTCGAAATCCTAATACTAAATTTTCGAGGTATATTTACAATAATAATTTTTTCATATGACTTGACTAATGCAAACTAAATAAATTGACCTAATCCTGTTTAATGGTAGCAGCCCCCTTGGCTTCTATTCTAACACCAGTCTCCTTTTTGTAATTTTTCACATAGAACGCACTGAACATGTAGGTGAAAATAAACGCATTCATGGTTAATAGGGCTCCAATGAATTTGGGGTATTTGCAGTTTGGCTGGAACTGGATTTGAATGGTATGCACGAAGACGATCAAAAATTGAATCTGCAAAGGCAAACAATTTTTCTTAGTTGGTCAAAAACATTTCAAGTGAATACTACGAGTACTTACAATTTGCAGCATGGTGATGTACTTTTTCCACCACAAATATTTTTGCACTTTCGGACCCATAGCAGCCAACATGTAATACGAATACATGATGATGTGGATGAAAGAATTGATCAAAATGATAATTGTACCATGACCACCTGAAAGGAAAGATGAAAAGAAATTTTTAAATTATAATAAGTAATGTCTTCGAGTAGGTGTAACTAAAATGGATGAAATTTAGTGCTAAAATTTAGTAAAAGAAATTGCGAATATGTTCGACCTCCGAGTAGAGATTAAGAACATAAATTAATATAAACTCTAGGAATGAGATTAACTTCAACCGGGTATAGAGCTTTCAAATTCCCGTAATTTTAATTTGTCGAGATAGGGAAACATTTTTCTCAAATCCCGGGAAGGGCCAAACCTTTTTTAAATTGTCTGTTACGAAAGATATACCTTTTAAAAATTCTTCAAAAAAAACTAACGAATGAAGTTTTCTCGCTCCATATGCAGAACTTTTAAAGGGTACTTCATTGGTCAACTGATAAGTCCACTTTACAATATAAACCAGCAAATGAGATCATTTAAATTTAAAGGATGTTGACTTACATTTAAAGGATGTTGGTCTAATTTGTTATAATTTGTTATATTTTGTTTATAGACTAATTTGTTATATTTTTTAGTAGTTTCACAAAACAGTATAGCTTACATTTTCCATATCAACATTTAAAATACACTACCGCGTTCATCATTACTACGAGGTATTCGTTAAAGTGGAATTAAGTATTAATTCTGAACAAGTCGAACCTAATCTTCTAGAGGTAGAATATTTTCTCAACGGTAAGGAATTTGGCACAGTGTATTCAGAAGAGCATCTACCATTTGCAAACTTATGCCCCTTCAATGCTACTCGTATAATAAACAGGGGTTGGAAGATAAAATATTTTGGAAATAAGTCTATAATTTTTGTTATGCTTGTTGTAGGCTCCATGAAATTTAACACAGCTTAAGGAAACGTGCATTCGAGTTTACAGGGACATTTCTAGCTCGAAAAGGTTTCATGTAGTACGGCTCCGAAGTTGGCAGCCTCGTGTGTAAAAAAAAATTTAATGCCTTCCAATTTGTATCCCTACCTACAGAAAATGAGTATACGAGATATTTTTTTGTATCTCCTACAGATTAAGAGTTATGCTCAATAATTGTTTTGATTTTTCCGATTTTTAGTTACAATTGTTTTTATACTAGATAATGATTAAAGTAGTTCCGAAAATTATGAATTTTCCGAAAATTATGAATTTTGCAGTATTTGGCAGTAGCTCAAAATGTTAAATCGCTTATCCTTCTTCTGCCTTTTTTTTCAAAAAAAAAATTGATTTTTTTGAACAAAGACCTCACATTATTCGCTTAATAGGTCCACCGAACTCAGTAATGGAAGGCATACGACCATCCGCTTAGTTATCGCATCTCAGATTGGGTCTTTGAACAGCTCGATATGGACCACGAGCTTACTGAAAAATTCCTTGCGAAGCGCGTTTTAGTTTCATTGGTTATGCTTACGAGCAAAGCTTCTCAAGGGACTATTGGGCAGCACTTAGAGAGCCGACAAAGAAACCTTGTTGACCTCTTACAAAGCGATAGGTCGGTCTGTAGCGAACTACGAGGAGATTTCACTAGAGGGGAGATCTGGATGGTGCAGCCACCCAATACGAATTGAGGCAGATTTCGACTCAACATGGCACATTGTTAAAGTTTGCACCAAGCACGACCCATGTTAAAATTAGACCATGTCTTCATGATTTCGACTCAACGTGGCACATTGTTAAAGTTTGCACCAAGCACGAACCATGTTAAAATTAGACCATGCCGGTCTATGTTTTGAGATCTTTTTGATTTCAGGACCTGTAGCTTTAGAAACCACATAGTACAGGGTGTGCGATTTAACATTTTCTACTTGAATCGGATGTAAACAAGTTTTGATAATCCCTCCGATCGATTTCATGTTTTAACGCTTCAATTGTCTCTGGATGCTTTGGGTAACATTTATCCATAATGGATAACTGTTACGCAAATCATTTATCCAAAGAAAAAAACCAAAGGGCTCAAATCAGGCGGCCAATTGACATCACAATTTCGGCAGATTATTCGATTGTCAAAAACTGTGCTTAAGATATCGATGTTTTCGATGGCTATGTGACATCTGGCTCCGTCTTGTTGAAACTAAATGTCGTCCATGTCATTCTCTTGAATTTTTGAAAACAAAAATTCGTTGAGCTTGGCGCGGTAACGCTCACCGTTGATGGTAACGGCGGCTACTTGCTCATTTTCGAAGAAAAATTACCCAATGATGACGCCAGCCCAAAATCCACACCAAACAGTGGCTCGTTGTGGATGCATTGGCATATCAATAACCACGTGTGGGCTCTCTGAACCCCATATGCAGCAATTTCTCTAATAGACAAAGCTTCTGAGTTGAAAATGAGCTTCATCTGAAAACACGGTAAAATTCTTCATCTCCTGCTAAACAATCTTCAGCGTATTGGGCGAAGCGAAAACGCATGGGATGGTCTTATTACATTAAATTACAAAGTACAACCTTTCCAATGAAACCAGAAATTGGAAAAAAAATTAACAGTACTTTTTTTTAATTGGCCCACCCTTTATATATTCAAAACTTTTTTTAAAATTCAAATATGCCATTTGCTTTTAAATTTAGGTAAATTTAAATCCTCGTCCGAAACCTGTTCTTGCAGGCTATAACATATTTGTACCAGTTTTTTATATTAAACTTTGATTTGGTTCACTCTGTATAGACAAGAAGGCAAGTACTAAACGGTTTTATAACACATTGAATACTACGTAACACTTTCCATTTCTTCTTTCTTTTTTGAAAACTCTGTTGCATAAAACTCACGCCAAAAAGTGTACATTTTTATACAGAGGTTTTATCCCCCCTATCGCGAGGGAGATGAGGAATGACAACAGATAGTTTAAAGATATTTTTCAAATGTTTCCAATGCAGAAATAGAGCGGTGTATTGTTTTACTTCATAAGTACTTATTTTATTATTAAATAACGTCAATTAAATAGATTTATGTCTAATATTGACCATAACCTTATCTCTTAAATTCTCCATGTCGTCGATGTAACCTCTTGTAGCTTAATTCTTTTTGAGTCAATTTACCTTGCCTAGCCGCCAAATTGTTTCAAGAATAAGCAAGTGCTTTTTCATTTTTAAAATTGTTAAATTAGGTACGTACAGTAAAGGTAATTCTCATTGTAGTGTTTGAGTTCATTGATTATTGTATTTATTTAAAGTAGATGCATATAACTAAAATCATTTGAGTTGAGTTAAAGGTTGCAAATATATTTTAGCGATAAAGAACCCTGGCAGGTTCTGAACAGCTGTACACTCGCCATTGCAACCGAAATTGGTACTTTTACCATATTTTTTTGCTAAGTTTCTAAATAGAAATGACAGCAATGATCTTGAACCAGAATAATAATAATTCAAGTTCAGTTCGTTCGTAATCTACCATGATCGAATAGGTAACCAGGCAAAATGCAAAACGTTATTAAAACGTTTAACATCTACAGACTTTCCGCTTGCCACTGGATATACATAATTATCGCTTTTATAATTATACCCTCAAAACAAGGGTGTTTATTTTTAATAGTATGCATTTTAGCCTAAAGCTATTGAATATGGCATGAACTGTTGATTTATTTTAATTGAATAGTTGCGATATTTAAACATATGTTTTTTTTTTATATTTTCATATTTTGCAACTAATAGTAGTTAAATCTGTAGAGAAAGTATTGCATTACTAACATAGATAAGTCACACAATATCCTATGAGGGAACAAGGGGAAGCTTCCTTTAAATCAGTAAGATTTGCACGATTCAATTTTTATATTCACTGACCGGGGCCAACTGTTTAACGCAGGCTCCAAACGGCTAATGCATATTGTAGAGAAGTTATTACATGGCTTAGAGATAAATCTTTTACTTGTAAAGTCGACTTAGAGATAAATCTCTTACTTGAAAGTCGACGGCTTTAACAAGGTGGATATCTGCCGCTCAAAAAATTGTTTGATGTTCTTTCCCGGGATTAACTGGCATAATAGTACTGCACACTTCCATCTCACCATGGCGGTCCACGTTATAGGCATATACATTTTTTAAAAAAGTTATCTATGGCCTTGTCTAAGGAAATTTCTTATGTTATAAATCGAGCATATTTTGCCGTCACATTTCAAAAATACAAGAGTTGTTTTATAATGCGATAAACACCGCAAATAATATTAAAACAACTTAGCTGTAAAATAACGTAAAATATCGCAATCTAAAGAAAAACGACTACGTATGACTGTTCTTGTCAGAAATGTCACTTACGTATTACTTAAAAATTGTTTGCTCAAAAAACACTGTCGACACTACTTTTTCAAACAAAAGACTTAAAATACAATTTATGCACGTAGAAAAAATGTATGGTTCGGGTTACTAATATTCGAATAACATCATACTTTTGTTTGGTATATGGTTATAGTACAACAATATTATAATCCTCACAACACTAATATGATTCAAATACAACCTTACTATGATTCTCACAACCACACTATGATCCTCACAACAAAAGTATGATTCACAAAAAACATACTAGATCCCCACAACCATAGTATAATCCTCACAATCATAGTATGATTCACACGCGCCCATGTTATGAGCCCTACAACCGTAGTATGATCACACACAATTATACTTCGATCCCCAAAATTATTTATTAGAATCGGGTTAAGTTGGGTTAAGTCAACAACAGATTTGAAAAATGAAAATTATTTAAAAATATATTAAATTCAAGATAATATGAGTGATTTATTTATAACAGTAGAAAAAAATCAGTTTACAAAAACGTAAGCGTTTTTATTTAAAATATTTCAGTTAAACAAAGACAAGCAGCTTGTTTCCACAAAAAGAGTACTATTATTGCATTAGATTCGTAACAACAACATTGTTCTAAAAAGCATATTCAAATGAAGAAATAATTCAATCATACACTATGATTGCCGTAATCATATTATTGTTAACATAAAATACTATACTTTTATCGCACCATTCGCTTAGTTATCGCTTCTCAGATCGGGCCTTCGAACAGCTCGAAATGGACCACGATTTTAATGGAAAATTCAGCGCTCCTTGCGAAGCGCGTTTTAGTTTCGTCGGTTATGTTTACGAGCAAAGCTCCTCAAGTCGCTATCCGACAGTACTTGGACAGCCGGGAAAGAACCCTTTTTCACCTCTTACAAAGCGATAGGTCAGTCTGTTGCGAACTACGCGGAGATTTCAGTAGAGGGATTGAGGCGGCCTCAATACATTGTTGCTACAACCATATTTTCATTTATAAGTTTGGAAATAATGCTGTTGTTACATTTCAACAATATTAATATTGCTGCAATTATACTATTGTCAAAATGAAATTCAAAAAACAATACTATGGTTGCGATGAACATACTTTTATTGCGGAAAACATTTTATTATTGCCGTGACCATACAGTAATTATATTTTTTATCTGCGTGCGGAAAGTCTTAATGGAATAGAATACAGAATAAATATAAAATAAAACCATTCCTACGGGACCGATTTTTGTATGCCCTGGGCCATATTCTGCTGAAGTATTTTACTTCATTCATTGTGCCATTCAAATGTTCTGCTGTATCATGAACTAATACTCGTCCGATTATCCCGATCATTTTAATATCAAACTTGTTTTATTTAGTTAGACTCTTCCCTTTGGAGGGAAATAAAGTTTTAACGTCTAATGCCATTCAAATTTTCTGCTGTATCATGAACTTATACCCGTCCGATTATCCCGATCATTATAATATCGAACTTGTTTTCTTTTGTTAGACTCTTTCCTTTAGAAGGAAATAAAGTTTTAATGCCTCGCTTTTAAACGATCTCGTCAGCATAAGAAAACGCTCAACCCCCTACTTTCGAATAAAAATTAAAAAAAAAAACTTTATTCTTCAAAAATAAATCATGCTCTAACGTAATTCATATTTAGATAATACTTCATAGTAAATTACTCTGATGGAGTATATAAATTTATAAAAATGCGATACCTAATTCGAATTTGCTTCTCTCAACATCCAGCTATAAAACAAACAATGAAAACGATTATTTCAATTTCTATCTACCTTGACTCATAGCCCCTAACTTACACAGAAAAAATAATTGGCAACTTTGAAAATAATATAGGCATATTGTATTAAAAAATTATTCCAAACTGGTGTTATAAAGAAATTTATGCAATCAGCACACAACATTTTAAGTCGTTTATCAAATTTTCACTCAATAAACCAATTATAGTACTTAGTTAAAATGTTGTCTTTTATCACGATTATATTAATTAAAAAAATGTTAGTATTAATTTAAGCAATTATATGTCTGTCTTCAAAAATATTTCCATAAGCCTTGTTGGCATATACAATTTAAATCCTAGTGCACCGGATTCCGTTTCAAAGTCTAATACAATTCGTATAAAAATTGACAGCTGAAATAGTGTCAGAAAGAAAGTACAGAAAGCAAATAATACTGCCCATAACTCAACCTAGCAGGCTGTGGCAACATAAACTGCATGAGTAAGCTAACGAAAGAAGAGAAAAAATAAGAATCTCCTACAAGAAACAAATTTTCTGAAGAAGATTGAGATGTACATTGTTCAGACCAAATATAATCTGGCGACAGATGTAACAAGTGCACTAAGTATGTGGACTTATCAATTTTAACACCTAAAGATAACAAGAAGAAGACAATATAGTATCAAATATAGATAACAGAGGTAAAGGCCAATTGTTTAATCTAAATGTCTATTAATTTACAAAAAAAAAACCTTGGAAAAACGGCATTTACGGCTCACATTCAGTGTCAGGCTTTACGCATAAAAGTCGCATTGAATAAATTCAACAGAAGCTTAGAGGACCATGCCACGCCCACTTAAAAAAATATCATTTATGGCCAAAGTAATGGACCTATCGTTATAAAATGTTACCTGAATGAAATCAATGATTATCAAATTATTAAAGACTAAATTGTGAAAAAATTTGACAAAAACGCGTCAAATCCAACGCGGAAATTTTAAACGCCTTTTCTCATGAGCTAATACCAGTATGACGATAGTAATTGTAATATATGATATTGGTATGGAAATAAACACGCCCTGATGGCGTGACCACTCCCCCTTGACTAAATTACCGTATTGGACCGTAATCTATAAAAGAGGGTTATTAGTCTTCAGCGTGGCCGAACTTAGTTTGTCCACTAGTTTAAGGTATCCCTAGTATCACTAAATACAAGCGGCCAAGCGTAAGATGATTTTACAATTTTTGAGGCTTGGCCAGTACTTGACTTTTAGAAAAACTGAGAACTTCAATTTCTTACGTTTTTTTTTCTCTTAATTTAATTTCAGAAAAGTAATCAAATCCGTCAGGAAAATCTTCCCAAACCAAATGTTTAACCTTCAATCGTGTTGGAAACTCGTTACACTGATCGCCACATCAGATAATTCTAAACAGTATACAGACATTGGCATAGTCGGGTGTATTAAACGATAACAATTATGCATGTTATATGAATGGATAAAAGTGTTCCGGTTCTTATAAATATTGACAAAGAGTTCGAGTCCAATAAAACCTAAGGTAAGTCCACAAAGCACACAAACTAGTTGGAGTCGACTTTAAACGCTGCTTTAGCTTATTAAGTAATGGGATTGAGCTCAAAGGTAGAAAGTCCAAGGCAAAGTCGAAAAAACCAGTTCCACTTTTTGATTTTTTTGACACACATTTTAATTTGTTGGTAAATTTAATACGTTATTTAATATAGGATCTAATATAGTTCTTAGAAAAATGTACTATCACTACGAGTATATTATCAGTACAACAAAAATGTGATGTAAACTACGGAAACATAATTATGAGTTAAGCCACTTTGGCTTTTAACGCTTCACATGTCGAAGTATGCAAATTAATTCAACGTCAATTCAAAGATGTTTATATTCTTTGAAGAAAGACACCAACGGAAATCCATTTATTTTGCATACTGGATTTTTTTCTTTGAAATTTGATTTCTTGAATACCTAATTTAAAAACTTGAATGACTAGTAGTGTGAAAGACTTAATAGTACCAATGTTGCTCTGGAAAAATTGCGTAATAATTATATTGTGATCGACAATGTGTTGTTTAGATGATAGGGCAAAAATGAAGATTTTAAGTTCAAAGCATACATCAAATTTATATTTTTTTGGTATAAAAAATGGCAGATATTGACCACGTTCGTTTGAAACCAGTATAATGATGCCAAATTTTAAGGTAGATGAGTTGGATCATGACCAATTAGATAGATTGATTATTTTTCGGTATATCCTTTGAGTATAATATCAAGTATAATATCAATGAATAGTTCAGTGTTTATAAAGGATAAAGGAAGGCAATAAACTGTTTTTCATGCTTTGATAAAGCAGCACAATTTTTGCGAAAGGTAACCTGTCGACAGTCACGTTGCTTTGAAGGCAGTTCAGTCACCCCTGGTAAAATTCAAACTGGTTATGAAGTACCTTAAAAACCGGACTTTTAGACTCCGAGGATCCCGGTTACAGTAGCGTTAAAGGGGACAAGGACTCAAATGTAACGAAAAATATCAAATGTAACGAAAAATCATATTTTTTTAAAAAAAAATCATTATTAAAATTAAATATACAAATTAAACAAAAAATAATTTTATTTATAAAAAATTTCATATTTTTTTTTAAAAATTTCATATATTTTTAAAAAAAATGTTTTATAGATAAAAAAATGTTTTATAAATATTGTTGTTCATAGTCGCCAATTTCTTATTAATGTTTATCAAATTTTCGAATTAGTCTAACGAATCCAAAACAGTAATTAGATTTTTTGGACCGTCGTAGTTTTAAAGTTATGAACAAATCATTGGCGTTACTCAATGCACATTTTTACGAACATTTTTAATAATGTTCCCCCCAAAAAAAATTGCCGACCATAAACATTTATAAAAATTAAATTTTTTAAAACAAATATAAAATTTTAATTTTTTTAAAAAAATCATATATTTTCTTAAAAAAATTAATGTTTTTTAAAAAAAAATAATACTCTTTTTAAATTTTTTTTTAAATGTTTAGTCGCAATTTTTTTTTAAATTTTCGCATAGTCTAACAAATCCAAAACAGTAATTAGATTTTTTGTACCGCTGTAGTTGTTAAAGTTATGGACAAAACAATCACTAGCGTTGATCGTAACTCAATGCACATTTTCACGAACATTTTCTTTAATGCTTTCCCCCAAAAGAAATCGGCGACTATCAACATTTAAATAAAAAATTTGAGAAAATATAAAATTTAAAATAAAAAAAAACTTATTAAAATTTGACTGAATAGTTTCGATCAAGAAGATTTAAAAAAAAAACTTGTTAAATAAAATGACTGCAAAATATAGATCGATCCCCCCAAAAATAAGACTATAAGCATTTAAAAAAAATATTAATTGTTTTTAAAAGAAAGCCCGAATAAATGTTAACAAAACAAAAACATAGTTTTTAAAAAACTATAAAAAAATTTTATAGAGTTAAATTTGACTGCAAAATATGGGTCAAAAACAAAAAAAAATAAAATTTGACTGCAAAATAAAGATCGTGGTGTTCTCTTTGAGATGACCCAAATTTCGTACAAAGCGGTAAATCGGTTCCAGCACAGAACTGTTTTTTGACATTCAAAACTATTGAATTATACGATTATTAAGAAGCGTTTTATGAACTTTTCGAGCAAAAAAAATTATATTGGTTTGTATTAAATATTCTGATTCAATACTCATTTATTTTTTTGAATATTTCTTTCGAAATGTTTTTCACAAAATAGACTCTTTTTGGAACTCTTTAATCTTTCGCTGCTGTCTCAAAAAGTTTTTATTTTTGTTCGTATTAAATATTCTGACAAAATATTCTTTTAGTTTTGAATATTTTTTTTTACAAAATATACTTTTATAACTCTCTTTAATCTATCGCTGCTGTCTTACATTCTAAGCGCGTACAATTTCTTTTAGCTTAAGGTTATGGAAACGAATTCTGAGTATGGAAACAAAAGGTCCTGGCGGAATTTATTTCCATACTCTAGATTTTATTAGTTCAATGTGCTTGTTAGGAAACTAGAGCTATCTCATTAAAATTTTCCACAATGCCACAAGATCTACGAAGGCTTCACATATAGTTTTAAAAATTATTGATTCCCATATTCCAGGATCTCTTAAAATTCTGTTAAATGATTATGCATGCAAAAAATAATAGTCATCTCATTCAAATTGGCCACATAGCAACAGAAATATTTTTTTTACTCTCACTAGTAAGCACATACGCTGTCAGATTTCTAGTTTCTTGTGGACGCGAAATTTATACTGGTTATAAACTATTGTCACACTTATCGTTTTCTTTATAATTTGAATTTGAAATTTCATCTCATTTTTATGTTTTAAGCACTACTCAAGTCGTATAATTGACGTGTTTGATAAGCATACTTTAGTGGTAATTTGTTTTTGTTTGTCTATTTTTTTATCAAAATAAAATCCTTACAATAAAAATTAACTTATATGTAAGCTTGTCACATCAAACACGGCCAATATTCGGGCTGGCATCACGTTGTCTATTTTTTTTTACAATTTTGCGACTTACCTGCAAAGTGTTTAACGCCAATATAACTGGCAAAAGGCATCATGGTATGATGATACAGGTGCAGGAAAGAGACTTGACGATCCTTTTTGCGCAACACAAAGAAGACAGTATCCAATAGCTCAGTGATCTTAGCAATGTAGTACAACCACACGGCACCAGCCATCTATAGATTGTGGTTAAATATACGAAATCCTTTAGAATAATTGAAATTTCCTTGGTGGACAGCTAAAAACTTACTCTCATTGATACAGGATCAGTGTCGTACGAGAGCGGTTCGCAGGCATAATTGTACCGACCTCCCCAGCCGCCAATGTAGCTCTAATAAAACAATAAATTCACATAAGATTCACTTTCACTTTAAAAATTATTTAAATAAATTAGGGCAACGACCACACACTCGCGACAAAATCTATTTTCTCATTTTTTTTTTGAATGGCACTCTTTTTACTTTGTTCATTTTTAGCGACACGATCGGATTAATCCTTTAATTAATTACCTCGTAGACCAGCACCCAACTCAGGACCACTTGTACGGCATTGTAGATCATCAGGGTATTTTTTAATTCGAAGGGCTTACGATTGCGCATGTACCGAGGACCGGCGTACAAGCAGAAGAACAAATAGGCGGCCAAAATCCCGAACAGGGGATAGGGTGAGCCTGTCAGGAACCAGCTCTGTGTGCGTGAGTCATGATGTACAAATATTAGCTTGTAAGCGTTCCAAAAATTGATTGTTTCGTACAGACTCATGTTTTCCGTAGCCATCTTCGATATTGACTGTTTGAACGAAATAACAATATAAATACGGTCTACCGGCGAAACGGTTAACTAAAGCTACAGTGCCAAGGCCAAATCTGTGCATTTTTTAAAATATGCGTGAATTATTAAAATTATAACTACCGGATTGACATTTGCTAAAAGTTAAACTCGTACATATGACTATTCGTACGTTTTGTATAACATTAAAATCGAATGGCATAGTTTTGGTCTTTATACCCTTCACAGCATAGACTGCAGAGCACGAACGTTTACCAAGTTTGTCGTAACGTTGGCCATACTAAGAGAGTATGTTTATCTGCAAGGTAGTCTGTGAATGAGAAAAAATTATATAGATTTACTTACACCCTACGTTTGGTGCCGACTGGACTTTGACGGTCCTCACATTTATTTGGTGCTTTCAGATTATTCGTTCTCTTATTTAGAATTTTTGGTATTGCATCCAATACTTAAAGTAGGCTGGTTCGGTGCGATGTTAAGTGTGCGCCACTGTTACACAAGTAGTCCGGGCTCAACGCCTGGTTGGGACATCGTGCACACTGGAACGGAGGCGACTTTGCGAGTAAAGGTCCATTTAGTCTTGACGGTTGACGGTGGACGGTTGACGGTAGGCAATCAGCTATTTCAGTTGAGGGTTGCATTTTGCATGTGTTAGAGGGAGATAACTACAGTTTGACGGTTGACGACGTTAGACTTCTGCAGGTTGCAGAATCAACCGTCAAGACTAATTGGGCCTTAAACGTTTAATCAAAATCGATTTGTCCTTAGAAGGAGGCCTTAATTTAACTGATGCTCTTTCTTACATCACTGAAAAAAAAACAAAATATTATGTTGAATTACAAAAGGACAAATGGATCCCTTATGGGATAATAAGCCAGTATCATGTTTATTGCCCCTGAGACTATAATGGTCGAATCCGTTAAACCGATACTAGTCTTAGTTAAATCTAAAAATAAATCCATATTTTGATTCGTTGTGACATTTGGTTTAATTTAAGTACTCATACACCCAAATTTACATTTGGTCGCCCGTTTTAACTACAGGGTAGAGCGCGGTAATTTGCTTATTTGGGAATGAAATAAAGAAATTATGAACCTTAGAAAAATTTATTTTATATTTTAATTATACTGAACAGTAGGGGAATTTTTAAATTACATGGTTTTTAATAGTGTATCTGGCAAATGTCGACCTTCGCTATCCATACGTCTTCTGAAGTTTAACAAGTATGTCGACTGGTATTCTGCCAATTTCAGCCTCAATATTGTTAACTAGGTCTTCCAAGGTTGATATACACCTTCGACTTTAGGTAACCCCTAAGGAAAAATCGCATGGGGCTGAGTCTGGTTATCGTGCCGACCAGTTCACATCACCCCTCAAAGAGATAAACCGTCCAGGAAACATTTGCCTCGGCAAAAAACATGGTAACCCTCGCTGTATGTGCAGTGGCATCATCCTGTTGGAACCATGTATCCTCTAATTACAATGCCTCAAGAGCCGGCTGAAAAAAATTCTGATTGCTTCCGAGCAGAGCGCTTCGCAGATTGCAGTACTGCTGCTCTAACTATCTCGTTGTTTTGTGGTGTTGTGATCCTTCTTTCAGGTCCCCTTTATACACATGACACATTACCTGCTGTTCTCAATGAAGTTACCCAATTTACAATTGATTGCCTTCCAGAAACAAGTCCGCGTGGGGGAACAGCGAATCGTAAACGAAAATCATTTGAAAAATTCGCTTCAACACAAAATGACCTCTCCTCACATGTCCAATGCATGATGGCAACTGAAAGGCAGACGAATACAAATCTCCCGTCAGCCACTATAAGCCACACACACTCTCCACTCTTTTCGACCAACAGTGCGGCCATAGCCTGCAGTGCAAATTATCGCGCTCCGAGCTGTATATAACGGCAGCATTAATGCTCCAGGGTCCACGAGACCGATCGCAGAATCAGTTGAACATTAAACAAAATCTTAAATTAGAATCGTAATGCAATTTGCTTTGATTTGAGTCCGTCACCCGTTTAAACTATATAACGGCCGGACTTAGGCCCGAGGGTCCATGAGATCGATCACAGACTCAATTGAATCTTAAAAATAAATCCTTATTTGGAATCGTAGGGCAATTTGCTTTCGTTTGAAGATGTCTATAATTATAATTGGTCGCTTGTTTTTACCATAATGTCAATGTTCATGGGCCATAAGTTTAAGCACCTAATCTCCGCTAAATATGAAAATTATAAGCCGCTTTTTTTCGTCCCGGTTTTTTTTTCAGACGTGTGCTTTTCAAGAAGAAATGAGACGCATACTCGTATAATCTAATGTTATGGCCAAGAATTTAGCTTATTAAAAAGATATGGGTTTGCCATTATGTTTTAAAAATGATTTCGGGCAAGTGGCCGCCGCGGCTGGCTCGAATAAATTCAAGCCCAGAGCACCAGTTTTCGACCACTTTTTGCAGCATTTTGGGCCGTATGTCAGAAATAACGCGCCGAATATTCTCTTCCAAGGCGTCAATCGTGTCGGGCTTATCTGCGTAGACAAGCGACTTCACATAACCGCACAAAAAATAGTTTTGCGGTGTTAAATCGCACGATGTTGTAGTCCACTCCACAGGCCCACGACGCGAGATAATGCTCTCATCATAAGTTTTCTTCAATAAATTGATTGTTTCGTTGGCTGTATGGCATGTAGCCTCAATTAAGGCACGAAAATGTCATTAACCATGTCTCTAAAGCATTCCTCATTGAGATGTAGCTTCATTTTTGAAGAAATATGGACCAATGATTACCTCTACCCATTGAGCAAACCAAACGTTGACTTTTAGAGGATGTAACGGCGTCTCAACAATGTTTTGTGGATTTTTATTACTCCAAATGCGATAATTTTGTTTATTAACGTATCCATTAACGAAAAAGCCGATGAAGCGGTAACCCAAATTTTCTTGTAAAAATCAGGATCGGTAGCCATCTCGTTTTGGGCCCATTCACCACGATTGGCAAATGTTGTTCCAGAGTAAGTCTATTTATTATGAAATGGCAAACCAAACTAAGCATAAATAAAGAGACAGCTGTCAAAAAGATCAACTCTGAAAAAAGTGTGGCCAGATTGAAAACCACACGTCTAAACAAGTAAGTAAGTGCTATAGTCGGGCGTGGCCGACTCTATGATACCCGCACCACTATAAATGTGATTAAGTCTCCTGTTAATCGAAAGCACTCGTCGCTATTTCTATCTGTATCTATCACGCAAGCACTAAGCCTTTATACCCCATACCACTATGTGGTGAGGGTATAACAATTATAGTTGGTCCACATTTTCATACCTTGTTTTCGGACCCTGTGCCCTCCCACGGACGAGATAAATCATTTGGCTTGACATATTTAAAGTCCTGAGGCAATTCCCAGTCATTTGAGGGGTCACACTAAAATCCGGGTTAACCGAAACTTTTGGACCCTCCTAATGGACCCTGGGGCCCAAACAGGTCGAATTTTTTTCTGTATTTAAAATTGTAAGATAATTTCCTTTCATTTAAGGGGTCACACTTATATTTAAAATCATGGGTCCATTTTTTGGGTTCTGAAGGCCCCGTAGGTCCGAGAGGCGGGTCCAACTATTTTTTTTACATTTTGTGGTCAGTTCTACATCGAATGTCATATTTTTTTAATTTGTTGACCAATACACGCGACATCAACTGGATTTGGACCAAATCCGGGAGTTCCTTTGTATGGGGGGTCTATCAGAAAGAGCTCCGATTTGGACCAAATTCAATAGCGTCCGTCCTTGTCCCAATATATTACCACATGCCAATTTTCATCAAGATCGGTGGATAAATGCGACCTGTACTTTGATTACAAGAATAGATGGACATCTTTACATCCAGCCAGCCGGCCAGCCAGACAGACATGGCTAGATCGACTCAAAATGTAATTCTGAGCAACTTTCTCTCTGGTCCCGGTATTCTAACTCGATTCCTTCGATGTGTTACAAACGCAAGCACTAAGCCATTATACCCCATACCACTATGTGGTGCGGGTATAAAAACAACCAAGTGATATAAACTTGGTATCGTTTGTACCGAAATTCGAAAACTTCCAGTAAAATATTGAACATATTATTATTATTGAACATATTATATTGTGCCCTAAACGCCGAAAAGAAAATTTTACAGCAGAGAGAGTTTTTTGTTTTTTTTTTCAAATGAATCTGGAGGAATCCAATAGAAGTAAATTTGCTATATCTTTAAAAATATTTTTATTTTAGCTAAAGAGCTTTGTACAAGTTTCTATTTAATTTCATTAAAAAAAGAGAGTGGCGCTTACGCCTTTTCGCGGTAAGGGCTCGATATGTTACATTTGCCATCAAAAGATATCGCTGTCGATGTCTAAGGCCTAGTAGGTTAAACATTTGCTTAGAACTTTTAAGGTTCTGAGTTCGAGCCCTAAAGAAATCAAAAAAACAATTCCTTTTTTTAAGTTTTAAAAACGATTATACGCCAATTTTTTCCAAAACGTTTAAAAAAGATAAAAAAGGCTAAAAATAAAAATTCTGAGTTTTGAACTCGCAACCTTACTTTGAAGCGGATTGTCTAGCTACTGGGCTATGGGCATTAGGTGTCGTTCGGCTTATGCATTTTACAGAAAAGCTTTTACTTATATATGGCTTAGAGTATAATCTCTTTGCCGTCGAAATTACGATACCATACAGAAGATTTCCAAAAAAAAATATACACAGCTTGTTTCATTTTCCCATTTTGTTAAATAACATTTTAGACGTTAAACCAAAATTGATTTTTAGGGGAGATCTATATTGATAATGTCTGAATTAATTAAATTTTATCGACGTCGTCTATTCGTACCGTAACTTTTATAGGGAACCTCATCTTTGGAGAGAACCTTAACACCGATATTCAAAAAAGTACAAAAGGTTTATGAAACATTTAGAAAAAAAAAATTATATTAAACCTTAAAGAATTTGACCTATAATACTCGTACATATGGACTTAAATCAAAAAGTTACAGTTCAAGAATTTTTTTTTAATCTTGTAATTTATCTTTTAATGGCACCTTGACGTGGTTTTCCACGCATATAAGCCTGCAAAATTCAATCGTGTTTTTTACTTTCGTCAAGTGGAGGGAAAGCTGTAGGTGTTTAAATATTAAAAAAAATTGAAAAAATTGGGTTTGGCTCGGGTTTTTTCCGATCGATTTGTACGACATTTGGGTCATATGAAACAGAATACTACCATCTATATTATGAGTCAAATTGTAATAAATAAATTTTTTTTAACAGTTTTATATTTTTTCAAAAAAAATTAAATTTTTTTTAATTTTTTTTAGTCTGTTTCTTTAAATTTAACCAAATTTGCGCAAATGTATTTACTAAGTAGGGACATAAATACTGTTACACACGTTCCATGCTGTAAAATAATAAGTACTGAATGTTTTTGGACCAAATATTTTTTAATATATTTATTGATGTATATTGTATCCAAAAAGAATCTACTTATTCGAAAGGTACGCCTTTTGCCTTTACATACGCCCTAAGTTGCATTGGCCAATCGTCAATAGCTGCACGAACCTCGTCCATTGGAAAATTGGCACAGCTCGAACCAACGCAGTCTTAAGAGATCCAATGTTGGGGTATCTTTTGTGACAAACCTTGTCCTCTAAAACCGTCCTCAAATTCTAATCCAATGGGTTCAAATCTGGACTGCCTGAGGGCCATTCTTCAGAGGAAATGAACGCTGGAAAATTGTTTCGCAGACAGGCCTGGGACGTTTTAGCCTTATGGGCCGGCGCAGAATCCTGCTGGAAAGTCCATGGCTGGTTTTGGAACAGGGAATTGTTAAGAGGATTCACAACAGCTTCCAAAACGGTTTCTTGGTGAACTTTGGCCGATGTTTTGAATCCTTGTTCGCAGAAATGCAGGCCAGTGACTACATCGTAAGAGACACCCCACCAAACCATGACTAAAGCTGGTTAATGACCCTTTTCCACCCTTGGGATCAGTTCATCATTCACTCTATCATTTTGCTTGTTACATTTTTTCTGAACGGTATACATTTTTTCATCGGTGAACAAAATTTTTCTGTGCAATTTTTCAGCGTGCTTGACCAAAAGGCGTTTGCATTTTTCAATCCTATTTTTTTAAAGCTGCAGTCTATAAATTTCCGGTACGTCGTTTGAAAGCCCCAAGTCCCAAGTCTTTTTTAATGATTCGACTCGTGGACTTTTGCGAATTCTTAATTTAACGGCTTTGATGACATGCGGTGTTCGAACAGAGCGTGGGCGGCCCGACCGGTGGCGCTCTTTTACATCTCCAGTCTCCTCAAACAGTTTTATGCATCAGTAGACGAACATGCGGCTAATCCCTAGTGGCTGGAGCGTTTTGAAAACATCGTTTTTTTCATTTCACACTTGAAAAGCGCTATTACAGCGAAACGTTTCTCATTATCTGACCACTCCTTGATGAAGAATAAAAAAGCGCTTTATAAACATTTCGGGCAAAACGAAATTTTTTAGGTACGTATGAAATATTCTGACCTGTACGACATCGAAATAGCTTTCAATTGCACCAGAATTTGATTATTTTTATTTGTGTGATGTGGAATATTAATTCAAAGTTTTCACCGAAAGCAACGCCACACCTCTAGAGTAGATCAAAAGTATTATATGGTATAAAAAATGCGACAAAAACGCAATTATTTTCATATTTTCGAATGAAAAAATTGTCCGTGGCTTGCGAATTTTCTCATGCAAAACGGAGTTTTTAGTCGAGTTACGATACGGCATTCGAATATCAGGATACTCGTGCTTCGCTCCTGTATTGAGCACTTTCACCAAATCTGTGCTGAAATGTTGCTTACCACAACAGCTATCAATAGCAATGTTAAACATTTTATAACATTATGGGACGCACGAAAAAGACTCGAACATTGAACATTTTTACCGATTAAAGATATCATAAATGGATATGTTCCAGATTGATGGCCCAGGTACAGAGAGGATTTTCCTCAACCGGTTGCAGTTTCAAAGTATAAATGTCTATCACTTTTAAAAATATCTACCTAATGATCTAAAATGTTGGCCCATGAGAGCTTTTTTAGTTGTCTTTTAAAATCAATGACCACTTACTGATAAATCAACAAATTGAAAGAGAAAAGCGCTAAATGTAGCTCGACCCAACGAAGTAAACATATTTTGTAGCTTAAAGAGCTAACGAAACAAATTTCAGAATGTTTAATACTCCAGTAAAATGACGTTATGTATACTTTGTGCTACGTTATGGTTAGTCCATTCCAAGGCGTTTACTAAATTTCTTCTTGGTCTAAACTCCAGTACAGAAAAAGTGTCGGTTGCGACAATTGGTTATCTTAGCGACGATATCCAAAACGTGTTAATTACAAACGTATCTTTCATATTTGATTGAGATTCTTTTTTAACATTTAAAAAAATGCAAATTTGATCAATATACATATATATTTCAAAGAATGTATGTGTTCGTTCAAACTCCAATTTGATGCCGTATTCGCATATGCAAAAGAGATGCAAATTTACCGGGATTCGTGTTGAAATCTATTACAATTTGAATGCAAATTACCAGCCGAATTCCGATGATAGAGAAATGCTATGCGAAAGAGTGATTTGTCAAATTTTTTTAAATAAATACAAATTCTGCTTCATGACCAACTCTTCCGCCATTAAAGTGCTCATATATCTAAAAAGAAATTAATTTCGGTAATTATTTGTATTTATTTATTGCAAATATAATTTACAAACGATATTGTAAAAAAGACTGGCTGCTAGAGCCTTTGCCTTTTTATTCAGTTATAGGTGTTGACCCTAAAACAGAATAAATTTCCATCAGTGCAATTTTTTATATCGATGATTCTGAGATTATTGTCCACTTTGCTGTCCTTGATTGTTTCGAGCGGGAAAAATAAAATATATTATACCTTTAAAGTCTTGAAATTTTTTTTTTTTTTTAAAAATTATTTGTTCTTCAAAAAATGTCCTACCAAAGCGTTCAAATATCATTACCCTGGTTAGGGACAACCAGGGTAATGACAACTACTTTCAATTGAAATTTTCTCAAATTTTTTCAAAAATAATTATTATTTATTTAAAAAAACCAGTCCATAGTAAAAAATAATATTCTATTAATTTTGTTGCTATTAATGATTATAATTTTTTATTCAATTTATATTTTTATGGATGTTTATTTTCTGTCCCTGAAAATACACAGTTTTCCCCAATAAAATCTAATATTCGCTAAAATTCAAATTTCCAAACCAATCTTGATTTCAAGCAACTCAAATATGATTAAACATTACATGAAGTGGGTGCACATCTAATAGTTTTTTCTTCAATTAATTAAATATTAAATTCTGCAAAAAAAATCGGATGCCAAAAATGATGTCGAAATTGGCTCATAATCTCAGAATCACCCATATAAACTTTTCTTAATACCATCACGGGGTCAGTTTGATAAGTGGCCGGTCTTATAGAAAATAAAATTTGTTTTAGAAACTTTATTAAGGTGGTTACCAAAGCGATTTTGGTAACTAGTAACCGACAGTTGCGATACGGTTGAAAAATCGAATTGTCTTCAAATTTCCCTTTTATCCTATTCATGGCTGCCATCGTTTCGCATATCTTGTTATACCCTTCTCCCAAATTTGTCGTTTCGGATCGGAGACCCTATGAAGTATTTATATTTAGACCGTCGTTAAAGTCGAAGAAGATGTAGCCTTGCCCATCCGTCTACTACTATCCTGAAGCACACTTATACCTCAAAAAGAGCATGGTTGCTGGACGTTTTGGTTCATGTGACCCAAAAATCATACCGCAGGGTTAAAACAGATCTCATTAGTAAACATGGACGAATGCGTACTCAAATAGCTAAGAATACAAATAAGGAGAAATTTTAAAGTTTTGGCTTAGATACAGTCGGACACAGGGCCCAAAAATGACCCGAAAAAGACAATTTTTTTTGCTTTAGTACCGTAAGAACGATAGAGGGGGGAGGTAAATAAGTAAGGCTCGGCCTGGCCGAATTTATCTGCGTTTTTGCTTCTTTATTATGCAATGTTAGCTAGCTCGAACTTCTTCATTTATGTAATGCCATTCTTGTAGTATGATTTCTCAAGTCCTCCAATTAAGCCTAAGTTTACGATCAAACTTCATTATTTTATTTAAATCTGTTTTACTAAACCAATTTTTTCAAATTTGGGAAGTAAAAAGAATTGGTAAGAAAAAGACGTCTAAAAAATATGGCGAAAACAAACCATAGCAACTTATTCTGCATTTTAACTGCAAATTTTCCATGTCTGAAGGGAACTGTTGTTCAGTCCCTTGGTCTCATAAGTTTAAATTTCGAAAATCGTTAAGATAATATAATAAACACAAGAGAGTAGAGAAATACCACATGTTTCTTTCTTATATGCTTTTTTTTCTTTTAAGCAATTACTCGTATAAATAATTAGACGGAGTTTTGCAAAGAATTGTCATAAAGGGAGGTCCAACTAAAGCGCACGATGTTAATTCTAAATAAAACAAAAAGTTTTCAATAAATTATCTAAATATTTTATTATGATAGAAGGATCTATGACAATAATGTGTGAAACAAAATTGTATAGGCCAAATGCTCGCCCACGGCTTCGGTAGCTTTTCTTTATCCGATGGTCCATATTTGCAATGACTTTGAGACATAATGAAAATTAATGTCGTTAAGGTGCCGAATTAACTCATCATTTAGCTCTTAAATAGTTCTCGACCTATTGACGTACTTTTTTTCTTTTAAATACCCCCAAAAAAAGAAGTGCAATGGTGTAAAATCAGTTAACATCGCCACGACGTGAGATAACACAGCTATTGAATTCCCGCGCATAGAGCCATTTTTTCGTTGGCGGTGTGACAAGAGGCACTATTCTGTTAAAATCACATTTCGTCCGGGTCCATATCCTCAACTTCTGGCCACAAAAAGTCCGTTTTTTATTTGCGATAGCTAACACCATTCACGGTTACTGCTTGGCCGACTTTATTTTTGAAGAAGTAGGCCCCGTTGAAGCCGCCAGCACATAAACCGCATTGAGCAGTCACTCTTTGTGGATGCATCGGCTTTTTAACAACCACTCGTGAATTTTTATTTGCCCAAATGCGGCAATCCTGCTTGTAAACGAATCCACTAAGGTGAAAGTGTGCCATGTCGCTGAAGATTATTTTCTTTGTAAAGCCGTTCACTTCTTTCTGTCTGTTCAACCAACCATTCGGCTTTTTGACGACGCTCGTACGAGGGCTGCTATATATATTTCGGGCCTAATAATGAAAATGGGAATATTTTTTATCAAAAATGGTTTCATTGTTTTTCAAAGTATTCTCCAGCATGATTCATACACTTTTGCATCCGCTCAAACCAATTGTCAAAGCACTTTTTCCACTCCGATTGAGACACCTCAAAAACATGGTTTTTGGCGGTGCATATTGTGGCGACGAAAATTTGTTGACCACGCATTTTTTTCTTGATGTGCGGGAATAAAGAGAAGTCATTCGGTTCCAAGTCAGGGCTGTATGGCGGATGACCCATCGATTCGATGTTTTGGCTGGTTAAAAAGGCGCTGGTTGGAGTCGATGTGTCAGAGCTTTCGTCTGATTTGGCTCGTCTTAGAAGGCCCACACGGTCGATTGCTGTTTTGTTTCGGGCTCATATGCATAAATCAATGATTCGTCACCTGTGGCGATCTTATAAACGTCTTTTGAAGCACAGTGATCGTATTGTTTTCAAAATTTCTTTGCACCAATCGACACGAACCTTTTTTTGAGCGATTGTCTAATTGTGCGGGATCCAACGAGAACAAACCGTTTTTACGGCCAGGTGTTCATGCAATGCAAGCTCTCACACATCGGCTCAAACCAGCGGCTTTTTGACAGGCCAAAACGTCGAATTGATGGGTCATCCGCCGTACAGCTCTGACTTGGCACCCAATGACTTCTTTTTTTCCCGCACATCAAGAACGTGGTCAACGATTTTCGTCGCCAGAAGATGCTGTTAAAGCGTTAAAAAAATATGTTTTAGAGGTGTCTCAATCGGAGTGAAAAAAGTGCTTCGACAATTGGTTTAAGCACATGCAAAAGTTTATAAACCATGCTGGAGCATACTTTGAATAACAATAAAACCATTTTTGATGATAAATATTCGCATTTTCATTATAAGGCCAGAAATATATATAGCAGCCTTCGTATTATTAAAACACAGAATATTTAAGATGTAGAGTTTAAATTTATTTCATGTGCAAATTTTAATGATTTCCAAAAGATGCTTGTATGTGAACTTTACCATGGTGAAAATGTTGACTTCGACTTACGTTTCGACACTGAAAGATCATTAAAAATGTTTGAGGGTGCGTTGACGTTGGGATACGAAATTGTTATGTCCCTATCGGAAAACCCGTTATATGGGAAATCAAACTCTCTTGCAAACAGAATGATAAATTTAATATACAATCTATCTCTCTAATTTGACCATGTTCCGTTGTGCTATATTTTATCAAATCCCTTTTCACCATTCCAAAGTGGTGTAGAGTATCATTTAGTCGCTCCCTACCAGTTTTACCCTATTTTTTACAAGTTTTTAATTATGACAATAAATGGCATTAAATAGAAGACAAATTTACATAAAAAATAACATTAGCGCACTAAATACATACAAATAACAATTTACACTGAATACATACAATTATTAATAACCAAAATTATAATATTCACTATACTTACTTTATAGTCAGTATAAATTGATATTAAAACAATAGTCGTACAGCTTCGATACCGCTAACTTGAAGTCTTTGAAACAAAGCAGTGGCTAGTGACAGTGGCTCATTTTCTGTACCCGCTGTATAAAAAAAACAAATTCATTTAAGGACGAACGTGTAAAATGGGTGTTTCATAAAGAGGATGTCAACTATGCAGGGTTATTTAATATTAGTAGACTTTTCGAGTTTAAAAAACAGAAATTGATTGATTGATAAGTTTAGTCATTGATGTACATATATGCTATAAAATGGATCGAAAAATTAAGAGCATTAAATTTGTTGGCGAAATTTCGTGTGCTACCGAAACTTGAGACTTGTTAATTTCGAATTTTAAAAATTTAAAAGCCATCTTTAAAATTAATTTATAATGGATAGACAGGCAAATAAAATGCCTATTCGTAGCAGTAAAACCAAAAAAAGAGTCGATACCAAATAGTTTGTATGTCGACAAGAGTTGACTTTATTTTTCACAATTGTTTAAGTGAAAAGTTGATTATTCGACTAGTCGAAAGCCTAATACTCAATAGTTATCCAGGCTAAGTACTCAATTTTTCAATTCAAAATATTTATTAATCCAAATATTAAAATTACGTCTTACATAAGATATGTTACATAGTTTTGGGTTCTATCTCTTGGATATTTCAGCAAATGGGACTATTTAAATATACATTAATTTTGATAACGATTTATTTTAGTTGTGATCTGTTAAGGCAAAAAGGATTAAGAAAAGACCTTATATGAGCCAGGCTAAGTACTAAAATGTTTAATGATATGAATTTTACTACTTTTCTAAAAAAATTTGTAACTTTTCATTAGACATTAACAAAATTGACACTTTTTGTTTACAAATGACTTATTAACAGCGAATAAGTACTCAAGCTTAGCTATTGAGGCTTAACCTAAAACACCACTATTTTTTTATGTGAGCAGTTTTTTAAATGTTCGCCGAGTTTTCGGCGCCAAATTTTGAATCAAATTTTCTGCAATGAAAGATAAGTTCGGAGAATGAAAAACTAGTCTCTAGTCTTACCAATTGCTGTCATTGTAAAATCATTTTTAACAATAATAATAGAGATAATACGAGGGCTGCTATATATATTTCTGGCCTAATAATGAAAATGCGAATATTTATCATCAAAAATGGTTTTATTGTTTTTCAAAGTATTCTCAAGCATGATTTATACACTTTCGCATGCGCTCGAAGCACTTTTCCACTCCGATTGAGACACCTCCAAAACATGGTTTTGAATGCTTCAACAGCATCTTCTGGCGACGAAAATCGTTGACCACGCATTTTTTTCTTGATGTGCGGGAATAAAAAAGAAGTGATTGGGTGCCAAGTCAGGGCTGTTCGTCGGAGGACCCATCCATTCGACGTTTTGGCCGGTCAAAAAGGCACTGGTTTGAGCCGATGTGTGAGAGCTCGCATTGTCATGGTGCACAATAATTCGTCTTCTCTTGTTGAACAAAATTGACCGTCCTACGTTGCTCAAGCGGTACAGTTTTGCCGAAGAAACAGGCGACCATTTGCTTCGAAGTGCTTCTTCCACGAACAACTTTCGTTGGATTTGGCTCGTCTTCGAAGACCAACACGGTTGAGCGCTGTTTTGTTTCGGGCTCATACGCATGGATCCATGATTCGTCACCTGTGACGATCATATACACGCAGAAAAAAAAGTATGGTTGGGGTAACAATATTCGAAGAGCACCATACTATTGTTGGTTATATGGTTGTGGCACAAAAATATTATGATCATCACAACAATAGTATGGTTCACACACAACCACACTATGATCCCCACAACAATATTATGGTCCTCACAACAATAGAATCATTCACACACAACCATACTATGATCCCCACAACCATATTATTATTCACATTCAACCATACTATGATCCCCACAACCATATTATGATCCTCATAACAATAGTATGTTTAACGTACAACCATAGTATGACTAAGGCACAACCATACTATGATCACCAAAATTGTTTGTAAAGACTGGAATACGTTGTTATTCAACAATAAAGAATTTTATTAAGTAAGTTATGTAGCAATAGGAGTGATTTATTTAACAGTAAAACAATTCATTTATAAGTATTAAAAATATTTAAGTTATACTAATAACTAATTATTACTATTATTGCGTAAGAATCGTAAAAATAACATTGTCAAATAAAAAAAAAATTAAAGTTTTGCCGGTATGATTACCGTAATCATGTCATTGTTAACATAAAACCCATGAAAAATATACTTTTGTCTCACCAACCATAGTTATATTGTTGATACAACCATATTTTCATTTTTAAATTTGGCAACAATACTTTTGTTACATTTCAACAATATTAATATTGCCGCAATCATACTATTGTCGAAATGAAATTCAAAAAACAATACTATAGTTGCGACGACCATACTTTTACTGCAAAGAACATACTATTGTTGCCGTGACCATATAGTAACCATATCTTTTCTCTGCGTGTATGTAAACGTCTTTCGAAGCACCGCGATCGTAGTTTTTCGAAATTTCTTTGCACCAATCGACACGAGAATTTTTTGAGCGATTGTCAAATTGTGCGGGATCCAACGAGAACCAACTTTTTTTACGGCCAGGTGTTCATGCAATATCGAATGTATGCTGGTGGAAGAAGTGCCCAAGGATGCCTCTATCTCACGTGCATTATCAGTTCACGCACGGCATCAATGTTCTCTGGCACAACGGCCGTTTTTGGACGACCTTCGACAAACTAAATTGTGCCCCAAAGTGATTCAATTTTTGCCAGAGAATCTGCAGAGTGTATGGAATAATTTGTTTCGATCTCTATTGTATAGTGTGATCCATCTAGAAGTATTTTTTCAGAACAAAACAATATAAAAATTCAAATCAAGTGTGGAATCTTTATTGGTAATTTGAAAGGAAATTTAATGCCATTTATTTTTTAAATATAATTTCCTTCAAATTTTGGCCGCAACTACGCCTCAGGGCTTCTATTCTGAGTGTCCAATTTTGGATGACTCGTTCCAGCATTTCGACCGGTATTTTTTTAATGGCACGCGTAATGTTGGCTTCCAAAAACTGAATCGTGGCTGGTTTGTCAGCATAGACTTTGGACTTTGCGTAACCCCAAAAAAATGTCTAAAGTTGTGATATCACTCTCAATATAAGTAGATCCATTGTTTGAGCAGTAGTATGGCAAGTGGCACCGTCCTGTTGAAACCAAGTGTAGTCAAGATTACGGGCTTCAATGGCAGGTAGCATAAAAATCGATATCATGGCGCGATAGCGAGCACCATTAACGGTTACGTTCCGGCCATCATCATTTTAGAAAAATATGCACCGATGATTTCACCAGCTTATAAACGTGGGTTTCTCTGGGTATAATGACACCTCTTGAACTTTTTTTTGTTGCTCTTCAGCCCAAATGCGGCAATTTTGTTTATTGACTTTGCCGTTGGCCAGAAATGGGCCTCATCACTAAACAAAATTTTGGTCGAAAAACGTTGCTTACCAAACGTTCATTTCCATAATACAGTTGCAAAAATTGGAGACGTTGTTGCGTTGTAAGTCTTTCCCTGATGAAATGGCAAACAATACCGAAAAGAAACAAAATTAAAGTTTAATACAACTCACGCGTAATCGGTAAAAAAACCTCTAGATTGATGACCCTATACTATCAAATGCATCTTCGCATAGTAACATCTCGATAACGAGTCCCGTGATCCAACTCATTCGATTTAGACATAAATGTGCACGATATCGAATGCGGTGATAAGGCTCAGTGCATGGGGCATGGTCTTTCTATGTTTAGGATTGCATAGGCGGTGCCCCGCCTCCTTGTCCAATAACATCGTAATGTACCCTACAAATATAACCTGGCAAAACGTAATAAAATGTGAAAATTTCGTATATTTTACCTATTTCAATACCAACTGTTTCAGAGTACCAACAGATATATCTGCAAAATGTTAGCCACCTAGCTTCAGTAGTTGTTTGCTTTCCACAGGTAGGCGGACATATATATTTCATCTTAGATTTTTACATGATGGGGTCTCGATCCAGTATTTTGAGGTGTTGCAAACAGAATGACAAATTGAATATACTCTCCATCCAATGATGGAAGATATAAAAAGGGTTGGTCAACCGGTTGAAGAAATTGCTAAGGCTAATTACCTTTATGCGATAGAGTAATTTGCGAATTATTTCTGTCTATTAAGTTGATAACACTATCATAATAATAATGCAACAAAAGTTGAAAAAAAAAATTAGGCAGAAGGTTTTATAGTCAACTCTGAGTTGGGGCTGCTGATCACGAATCTGTCCTCTAGTTTGCCAGATTCGCTTTAGTTGTTGAAATATTCACATAAACCGTATTTTTTTGAGTTAAATGACCCCTAACTGCTTTATTTGCGAACCGATTTTCAAAACTTGAGCGAACAGCATATTGAAAACCCCTGTCAAATTGTAAAGTTTACTTATATTAGATTTAGATTATATTCGATGGACATGGATTTTAATACGTCACAATGCGGGCAGCTCAAACTAATTTTTTGTAACGAAAATTCGAAATTTCTGTAGAAATTTCAAAATCGTTGAAAAGGCCATTTTTTTTAAAGACCGAGTTAAATTTTTTTAAACTTTAAAACTAAAGCAGTTTGAAGTCCTTTTATTAAATAAACGAAAATAACGGTCTATGTGAATATCTCCTAAACTAGAGCAAATATGGCATTTCGTATTCGTAATCATCAGCCCAAATCAACTGAAGTAAACGATCAAACCTTCTACCACAAATTTAGTGATGACCTTTGTTATAGATAGAAACCCATTAAACCCTTATTTTGTATAAATCAGAAATGAGGCCATAACATACTCTCATCGAAATTGTATCGGAGTCATATCTTATGGGTTGAGAAAGAAACTATTTAGGCCGATCGTCCACGCAATTTTGGACAAATCAATGGAATAATAATTCATTTCCGAGAACATCAAACAAAACAGAGCCGCCTGCGGAGCCTATTATGAGAGAGAAATGATGGGGCATAAACTCCAAGGTGTGAATGTTAACATAATTAACATTGCTGCCTAAGTCGGACGGTAGGAATTTAAGCCGCCTTTCTCATATTTCAGCGGTGGACTATAAATGCTATCCCAACTGATATATATTTTGACTTCATCGTTTTACTAAAAATCTAGATTTTTGCTATTCTATATGTAATATATATTCAGCATAAGGTTTAAAACGCTAAGTTCCTTTTTTTAAAGTTTATCATATATAAGTATGTTTTCGTGCGAATTTGCATATTCATTTTAAAAATATTCAAATTATTTGGATTTTTTTATGACCTACTTACAATTCAGCCGAGTTTTAATAAAGTTATGTGTTAAAACGTTTCTTTGCCATATATATCAGTATGCCTAAAACCCGTTTGGTTGATGAAGTGGTACACTGAAACAAAAATGCTTCAATAAACTAAGTCTTGCATTGGTTTGATTTTTACAACGAATGAAAAACTTTGAAAATTCCACAGATTTAAAACACATTTGGCATTTATTTAAAGTATGAGAAAGTCTAATTTGTAATATCTGCAAGAGATTGTGTGGATGATGGTCTTTAAAATATTTTTTTTGTTTTGAAAAATTTTTAATTTTCCATGTCAGATCTAGATTTTCAGGGGCAATTTTGAAGAATGTACAATTTGGCCTTTACGCACAACAGATTTTGGAGCTATTCACTGTAAAAGGCAAATTTAGTTTAGCCAAGTCCTCTAAATAGGACAAGTGGACAAATTAAGTTCGGCCCTGCCGCTCAAGGGCAGGCTGTCTTCTTTTCTATCAGGATGTGTTTCTTTCTATACCAACTACTACTGTCGTATCAACGTTAGTTCTCGAGATATAGCCTTTCAAAGTACAGGGTAGTATGGGCGGGGCCACGCCTTTTTGTCCAATTTAAATACAGTATAGTTTATAATAATATGCAAATCATTGTTCGGTCCATTACTTCTGTTTCGATCCATGCAAAAGAAATGTGTTCCAAATATCTTAGTCATATCTCAAATAGTACATGAGATATTGTGTTAAGTTAAGGGTTGCGTGGACGATGCCAACTTTACCATCACACAGTCTTTAATAATTTCCTAGGCTATGATTTCATTCTGCTAACATTTTATAAAGATCATTCAAATTCTTTAGCCATAAATAGATGTTTTTCGATACTTGCCAGCATCATAATTTCCAAATATCATCGTCATATCTCTAAAAGTTCGTGAGATATTGTCTTTTTAAATTAAGGGATGTTGGTTTTTCCAGAGGTTAATTCAGCCCTTGTGTGGTGAAAATTGTTGCCCAATTAACCGATCTGTCCTATTTTTTATACCAACTAACCATCAACACATGGTTCTGCAAAATTTCAGCCACTTAGCTTCAACAGTGCGACCTGTAGTTTGCTTTCCACAGACTGAAGACGGACATGGCTAGATCATCTTAGAATTTTACGTCGATTCAGAATCTATATAAATAAATAAATAAATCTTCATCTTCATTGAAATATACTTTATGGGGTCTCCGGCCAGTATTTTAAGGTGTTACAAACGGAATGATAAAGTAAAGATAACCTCTATCCTATTATAAAGGGTATACATACTTATAATTAAGGTGGCGTGGGACCGTAATCTTTTCCACAACTGTCGACGAACCAGTATTAGTTCACGAAATCTGGTCTCACAAAGTTCGGAGTTAAGTAATTATTAAAAAGTCTGTTAGTCGCACTTTTAAAAAAATGGGTCCGATTTTTCTTCCTCGCACATGGGTCAAACGTATATATTAGTTCAATTTTTAAAATTTAGGAATCATATATAAATTTAGAAGAATTTTCACTATTATGTATGTAATGTTTGGCCATGTTAAACAGGTGATGGTTTCATCATCTAAGGCTCATTGTATGTGGCCCTCTTAAAACACGAACCTTTATTGTCCAATTTTACGGCGAATGTTATTTAGTCCCATTTTGCATTCAGCTACAATTTAATTAATATTGTACTTTAATTAAAAAAAAACACTGAATACGAGTATTTAAGATATAACGTTCAAATTTATTCTAGGTGTAGTGCATTTCGCAGTGCATTTTCCACCACTCTTGCACACTTTTCGATTGGAACGTTGGCAATTTCGCATTGGATGTTGTCTCTTAGCTCGTATTAAGTTGTTGACTTGTTGGCATAGACCAATGACTTGATGTGGCCCCATAAAAGGAAATCCAATGGCGTTAAATCGCATGGACGAGATGGCCATTCGACCGGACCATTTCTCAAGATAACACGTTCACCGAATTTGCCTTTCAGTAAATCGATTGTAACGAGTGCTGTGTGGCACCGTCTTGTTAAAACCAAATATCGGCGATGTCAAGCTCATTCAATTCTGGCCAAAAATAATTTTCTAACTCGCTCTCCATTGACGGTAACATGACGATTGTTTTCATTGACAAAAAACTACGGCCCAATCACACATCCGGCATGAAAACCACACAATAATTTTTGCGTATGCAATTGTGTCTCTTGTAGCACATGTGGGTTTGTTGCTGTGTCGAATGACGCATATTTCGTTTTAGCCAGAAATGACCTTCATCGCCGAAGATGGTTTTTCGATGAAATTCTGGATTTTCGTGATACTTTACCAGAGCCCAATCGGAGAAGTTTCTGCGTTTCAAATGATCAAGTGGCTTTAGTTCTTGAGTCAGTTTGATCATACAAGGATGAAGGCCAAGATCTTTTTGAAAAATACGCCACAGTGTGGTTTGAGAGATGCCCAATTCCTGAGAACGACGTGAAATGGACTGAATTTGAGGCCAGAAATATATATAGCAGCCCTCGTAATATGTAAATACGTGGCTTCTGGATTAAATAAAAAAACCTCATTACAATTTATAACGGCTAATGCACAGTCTTGAAATCGAAGAGCATTTGTCATCGATACAATTAAATTTGTAAATGAAAGCAGCTCACCAGCCAAAAAGTTCTTTAATTACAGGCGCAGCGGCAGCCACGCTATGATGCAAAATTGCTGCAAACTTACATTTAATCAATTATACGGGATTTTTTCAGTGTATCGTTAAATGATTACGTTCATGTCAATGTCACATTGACTTGAAAACTATTTCCCTTCAGAGAATTTTAACAGTCAATGTCAACACAGAATTTTTACAAAGGGTCCGACAAAAAAAAAACCCACAATTTGGCTACTGGACTAATTCATTTCGAATAGCAATAAAAGTCGTCTTACTAAAACAACAAACCAATGAAAAAAAAATACGGAAAGTCTATGATCTGGCAGAAATGACTTTAAAATACTGTACACCAAAATATTATTCAATAATAAATAGATGTATCAGTGTGATAAATATGTCATATCTAAAAATTTTCAACGATCTTAATTCTTTAAAAAAAAATACTAAACATATTACAATTTATATGACTTATTTAGTGCAAGATTGCTCATATTCCACAAACCAAATTGAATTGAAATGTGGCGAAATTTTCTACTTTAGGTAACGCCCAAATTTAAAGGAAAGTTTGTATGGATGTAAGTCCAAGGGTGGAATAGTTAGTCCCCGATAAACTTTCTGCAGAGTTTGTCCTGAAATCTGAAAGAAGTTCCTGCTATTTGGTCCATTAGAACCATTTAGGGGCTATGTAGGGATTGTTCTAAGCTGAAAAACAAATATCGTGGATCGTTTCTCTCTGGATCGTTTATATTTATAAACTGCACTTTGATTACGAAAGTAAACATATCTATCGAAGTCGATCGTATTAATTTTAAATGGGTGTTACAAACAAAAGCCCAAAGTCATAATAGTCAGTGCCACCTTAAGGTGAGGGTTTTAAAATGTTTTATAAACGGAATATGTTTTACTTTGATTTTTTTTTGTGATTGACTTCGGCTACATTATTAGTGTGAGTGATGACGGTTATGAAAACATTGACTTAGACTTACAAAGCAACAAATATATGAATGTTTTATTTTATACATTTTTAATCATGATCATAGTCATGAACTACCCAACGTACATTTTTGGTACGAAATAAATCGTAAAGTATGTCGATTTATTACGAAAAGAAGTATTACTGCGGAAACTATGTCAAATGTATATTATGTCTAATTTCTTGAAGATCGAATCCAAAATGTTCATAGTTATTTTGTGATAATGCGAACTAAAACGGATTTTGACAATCTATTCTTTTATAAATTGTAATAGATTTCGCCGCGAAACATAGTGATAGTGGAATTCAACTGTTTATGCGAATGAGGCAGTAAAATAATTTTATTGGCTCTAATTTTTTACGGTGTTTTAATTTTTTTTATTAATAAATACACGTACATACAATAAAATCTTCGTTATCGGCATGCTCATCTACATTGAATGCTATACAATACAATGCATTACAGTACAATATATAATGTTTTTGTTCCTTTACACACATTTACGTTTACGCACATTTACACAGACATACGGAGTTTTGTTTTTTGTTTCCTTTCATTTAATGTTAATAACACTTTTGTTTTCATTTGGTTTTAGAAGTACTTAAATTAGGGTTTTCAGTTTGAAATATGTATACATACATTGATATCAGAAAATATGTGTATAATTTATTTTATTTACGAGTAAAGTAATACAAAATCTCTCTTTTCCAAATTACAGGTTTAAGCGTTCATTCCTTACAGGATTGTATTTGTTGATGTGCATGTAAATGGTTATGACTATGGGAGGCTGGCGTTGGATTCGCATGTGATTGTCCTGTGATCGACGAGGCATTTGGCCGTGTAACCGGTGTACGTAGGACAAGTTCTGAATCTTCCGAAATGATGGGTAAAAGATTTGTCCAGTGATAGTTGATCAAATGGCTAATGCTATCGAAGATACGATCTTTGGTGCGAACAATACCCTCGGGATCGATAAGTAGCAGATGTTTGGGTGTTTTTCCCTGAAGACCCGTTAGAACATACTGGCCATGTTTTCCCTGGGATTCTCGTACAAGAAAATCGCCATCATTAACCAGCATACTTTCCGCTACAGGCCGACTAATAGAACCATGGAACCAAGTTTCGGTCATTAATTGTGAACGCTGAACTTCGGCGGATAGTGATAAGGGAGCTGTGAATGGACGAACGAAAGCTTTAGCATTAACATTTTATTTGCGTAATTACATTTCATGCCCAACTTACGTATATCAAAGACATCTGGTGGTTGCTGTTGTTGTACTGTTGTAACGTTATCCTTCATGGGATCAAACGAGCAAAGATTCATTTTGTTTGTCGTCTGATCTGGTGGCGGACTATTTAAATCTATTAAATTACTGCTAAGACGATCTCTGGGTTTCTTTAAATTTAACTGAGCTACTTTGTCTTTGTGTGTCGATTGGTGTTGCTGCAGCTGTTGTTCATGCAAGTCCATTTCATTCATTAAGTCTGGAGGTAATTTATTCGGTAAGTCATTATAATAATCCTTGTCATTCTCTTTAGTCGATGTGGCCGTGCAATTTTCAACTGGTTGCTGATGATGATGCCTGCGAAAAAAAAGAATAAATACCTAAAAGTATTGAATAATATTGTTAGCTGTATTACCCGCCTTTGCGACTAATGGCATTGTAGCGCAACATGAATGCTTTGCCGATTGTCACTATAAGATCTTCACTTTGTCCTCCGATGCATTCTAAGACATAACAGGCACGCCATTCATCTTCGTTTTTTGCAATGTATGCTAGAAAATCAAGAGTGTCCTGTAAATACATAACAAAAATGTTTGCAAATTTTATTTTTGTTGAAATTAAATGCAACTTAAGGTGTGATTTAATTAATGTCATTTTATATTCTCCATCATAATCATAGGTCATCATAGGTATTTTTTCAATAGGGTTTTTCTTAAATGATAACGCGTGAGTTGTTTAGATTTATTTTTTTTTCATTTCAGTATTGTTTGGCATTTCTTCATGGAAAGACCTAACGAAGTTCCTTTGCGTCGCCGTTTCAGCGTTCGGGCTCTTCAAAAGCTCGAAAAAGATCCGCTGTTTCCGAACAAAATTTTGTTCAGTGATGAGTCCCATTTCTGTCTCAACGACAGCGCAATAAACAAAATTGCCGCATCTGGGCTGAAGAGCAACCAGAAGAGGTTCAAGAGATGCCAGTATACCCAGAAAAAAACATGGTTTGGTGCAGGAATCATCGGTCCATATTTTTTCATAAATGATCAAGGCCGGAATGTAACCGTGAATGGTGCTCGCTGTCGCGCCATGATATCAGACTTTTTTCTACCTGAAATCGAAGCCCGTAATCTTGACGACATTAATTAATAGCAGGACGGTGCCACTTGCCAAACAATGGATCTATTGAGAGGTAATTTTGAAGAGCAGCTCACGTTTTGAATCGGTGAGTTGGCCGCCTTTAGACTTTTTTCTTTGGAGGTACGTAAATGGATCTATTGAGAGGTAATTTCGAAGAGCAGCTCACGTTTTGAATCGGTGAGTTGGACGCCTTTAGACTTTTTCTTTGGAGGTACGTAAAGTCCAAAGTCTAGGCTGACAAACCAGGTTTTGGAAGACAACATTACGCGTGTCATTAACGCCATACCGGTCGAAATGCTCGAACGAGTCATTTAAAATTGGAGACCCAGGAGGGACACCCTGAGGTTGCATTCAACATTTGAGGAAAATTATATTCAAAAATAAATGGCATAAAATGTATTTTCGAATGAGCAATAAATATTTCACACTTGATTTGAATTTTTGTATTTCTTTTTATTTAAACAAAACACCTCTAGATGGATCATCCTATATAAGTTTGTCATTCCTTTCGTTAAACCTCAAAATACTTATCTGCGACTATATAAAGTATATATATTATTGATCATCGTAAAATTCTTATGCGACCTAGCCATGCCCGTCTAGTGAAAGCACGAACGATTCAGTCCAAACTTTAAGTCTTCAAAATTACTGGATATATGTTTAAAGGAACTATAAAATCCTGATCGAATTTTTATTTTTCTAGCATTTCCGGTATTTAATTTAATTAATTAAGATTTAATTAAGCCACTCCCTTCAAAAAACATTCATTTATTTATTTAACTATTTTATCGCAGTAAAAGTAAATATTCAAAATTAAAGTATTTTGATTATAGCGATTTTAGGAGATTCTCGGAGCACCGGAGATTAACAAAAACTCACTGTTTAGGGTTATTTATTTGTCGATTATTCCTCATTCTTATAACTAATAAAAAAGCTAATGACGGAAGTGACCGACTATATTATACCCTGCAAAACTGAAAAAAGGTTTTTGGGCCAACTAATGTCATATTTAAATTTATAAGAATATTTCATTGTTTAAGGTAAAATAGGTTAAATAAATATGTGGGAGCTATATCTTATTCTGAATCGATTTTCTCCAATTTCCACAGTGTCTGTTCTTTTATTTCGTCCTTCATTGGTCTAAAAAACTAACGTTTGCCAAATTCCATCAAGATTGTATGCGGTGACCTATACCAAACCTTAGCAGATTGACATAGGTGAAAACTCTTCCAGATCTTCTACTTTGGAGGGACAGGCCTCTACAAAACAGGTGCTCCACTGTCTCGATGTTCTTCTCATACTCACAAAAGCGACAGTTTTCAACTCCTACCTGCTATTTTCTAGTAGTTGCTCAAACATTACTTTTTCGAACGCTATAATCGCAATCTATTTTATTTTAAATAGATATAATTTATTTAAATATTGGTAAGGGAGAAGAAAAATAGGGAATCTCTTGATATTATGAACGCAGGTATGAATTCTTCTAGCCTTGCTAGACTTTTCGATTAGCTGAAAAAGTATAATTACGTGAAGGCATCGTTGTCTTCAGTCAACATTTCATTTAATTAAGGTACGATATATTTGGCATTAATTGCAAAGCGATAGGCCGGTCTGTAGCGAACTATGCATCGTCGGTGTGATCTCGGCAGTGAGTATGACGCAGTAGAATAAAATTCAGAACTGCCAGAATGCGGCCCTGGCAACATCAACTGGGTGACTCCTGATGTCTTCTAAAGACCATCTACATGAGGAGACAAAAGTCTAACTGTGCGCAGACACGATTTCTTATTGTCTAAGCAGTATCTGCTTGGATGCCTTCGTAGTAGTATTCCCAACATTCATTTGATGGACAGGATAAATTCGCCCTGGAAAATCAGGTACGACCTTCATAATTAAGAGAGAGAGGTCCAGCGTCACAATAGAGAGCCTTTAGATAATCGAAACTACTAGATAGGACTGAGCAATAATTTAGCTACAGCGTGAGTGTAGTGTTTGGGAAAAGTCGCCTGAGATGTTACTAGAGGAGAAGACGCTGAGATCTGGATGGTGCAGCCGCCTCAATTCGTATTGGACACGAATCGATGGCAACGTTCCGGTCATCTGTCCCACCTGCCATCAGGGACCACATGATGTGCTGCACCTCTACAATTGTCAATTGTGGGCCGAGCACACTCAGCTGACCCACAGGTCTCTGTGGACGCATCCAGTTCAAATGGCGCGTTTACTCCACCTGGATATCGAAGTAGATCCCCTATAGACGAACAAGACTTGATATATATTGTTGTTACAACAACAACCACCTTCAAAAAAAGTTGATTTAAAAGTTTATTGGTTCAATTACACAGCGAAAATGTCAAGAAATTCAAAAATTAACCGAGGTTTTTTGGATCCTAAAAGGGAAACCTTTTTTTCCTTCTGTCGGATTCGGTCCATTTTTAATACCAACCGATTGCTGATTATAAGACATTTTGAAAAGACGCTAGATCGTCTAGATTAATAACATATATACTTTATACGGTCGCAGACAAGTATTTCGAGTTGTTAAAAACGGAATGATAAACTTGTTTATGTATCCATCCTATGGTAGAGAGTATAAAATGCTTAGTTAGTCTTAGTCTTATTTTTTAGTCTTATTTTTTCATATGAGAAAGCGAATACTGCATTACTTATATAATTTTGCGAACGCGAATACACCAAAATTGTTTTCTGCAAAAGCTCACGGTCAAGGGATGGAGTCAAATTAGGCAAAAAACTATAACTTGTAATAAATCAATGAAATATATTAAGTCATTAAATTGATACTTTAAAAATATATAAAATCTCTGAAATATCTTTTTCATATGATTTAAATATTGTCTTCTCCACCTTGCGCTTGTTTAATTTTAAGCGGGATTTAAAGATAAGTTTTTTGTTGGCTAAATGAAACACAACTTATGTGTCATGTATGGTAATTTTAAGGTGTTACTAACGAACTACATAGCATCGTAATATATTAATCACTTAATACATACCGAATCACCACCGGATGCAAATGAAATTCTGGGCATTTGATGAGAAGCTATGATTTCTCCCGTATCCACATTGATTAAATTTAACGAGCGACTCGAAACGTTTATGATGACATTGGTGCCGGCATTAACCATGCATGGTCGATCCGCAATATACTGGCCAATTTTCTTATCCATACGACGTTTACCGGCCGATTTGAGCCCGGCAGCTTCGCAAACACGGTTAATGCATTCCCTGGAAAAAATTCCATAATAGATTAATAGCCATACTTTGTGCAAAATAACGATATCTATAGGATTAGTAATGACTTGTACTTATTCTATCGTTACCTGGCTACTTGAGTTCTGGTATGGAAATCCAGTGATTTCATTGAGGTATTCACTTCTATACAGCCCGTATACTAAACTCGCACAGAAAGTGATATGCAAAAGAATTAAGGAAAATAAATAAAACAAAGAAGCCATACATTATCAATTGTTACGAGCGAGACTCTTTTCAACCTTAGGCACCAACCAATTGGCAATTGGTTTTGCAAAGGAAAAACCTAGGGAGGAGAAGTTGGTTGTCGGATATGTTGATAGCGTACTTACTCTGACATTAAATGCCACCCCCTTTTCCATGATAACTTCATCGGGATAAATACAACAGTCATCATCACCACTGCCTCCACAAGCAGCCCCACCCATATGCCCGGTCGACGATCCAGCCATCGATCTGTTGTTTTTAGAAGCCGTTTCAATTGAATTCAATTATTTTGATCAATGTTTTTTCATTCGTGGCTTAGTGTGTGTCTTTGCCGTATTTCTTTAATTGAATTCCTATACTAGTGGTTGTTCTTGCTGTTGTTGTTACTTCCTGTATTCTGTATTCAAGTTGTAAAGTTGTGGAATGTGAAATGTTAACTTTCTTATGTTTTCTGATGATGTTGTTTTTGCTTTCGCTGACTAATAATTTCTGTTAATCTAAGCTTATGTTTCATAAAGATGATAGTTCGTCGTCGTATTATTTTGTTTGTTATTTTTCTTTTAATTGTTTTCCATCGAAGATCTTCTGTCCGTCTGCATATTCGTATGTATGAACAGCAATGCCAACTTGGCGGTTTTCTCGCCACATTTATTGATTTTGTTCATTTCCAAAAATCGCGTTTTTGAGAAGTATCGGTTTTGGAAAAAAAAATTGCTACAATGAAGATATTTAAAGAAAGTTGAATCGGACACAACCTGTTTTTGTAGACGAAATTTTAAAGTTTGAAAGTTTTTAGGTTTTAGATCAGCAGTTGGTGATCCGCATGAAAAATGGAAATTATAAAATCTCCAAAAACGTATAGCTCGTCATAAGTCTTGTTTTAGGTTAAACCTTAATAACTTAAACATGATAGCTAAACCGCGATAAAAAGTGTCAATCTTGATCGTGTCTATTGAAAAAGTTCTGCAGCACTCGACTCTTCAAAGAAAAATGAAAAACAAGAATTTGTTGCAACCGTATTGGTCTAGACTGAATAATATCTAATATTTAATAGTTATCAAGGCTTCGTACTAAAACAGTTACAAAAACTTACTTTCATATTTTTTTTTAATATTCAATATTGAGTTTTTTTAATAAATGACTACACTTGCGTTTTGGCTATCTAGTCTTAGTTACCGAGGCTTAACATAAAATGCCACTATATGTGCATGGTCTATGGAACATAAATAAATTTGGTCCATAAAAAAGGTTTTTTTTAACTTCGACTTAACTTTTAAAAGAAATATACATGTAAGATCATGCCTTTACAATAAAAATAATATTGAAAAGGTTAAACTATTGTTGACACATTAAACATAGAGGCTATGGGAAATGAGAAATCTCGTATATAAACAATCACAAAGAAAACACAGAAGCAGTATTTGTTTCTGATTTGGTATGCATTCTCTTGAAATGCGAATGGAGCATAAGAATAGTAAAATAAAATTGTATGCACAGCAAAACTATGATAAAATTTGCCACATTATGGCGTATGCAGGCAAACAATACTCAACAAAATGTCACATAATGGATGCGAACCAAGGTAAATATTCGATATCACAGAATTCGAAGTAAATACATATGTACATAGCAAAACATTGCTTACCGGATGCTAGAGGGCATAACTTTTTACAAATCAATTCCTGACACAGAAAAAAGGGTTTGATCATCTGCATGATGGCTTGGCATGGCTTTTAAACATTGAAAACAAATTATGTTATATTAAAGTATTTTATTTTTAAAAGCCCATTGCCCGTGAACCATAAATAAAATTAAACTCATTTCGTATGTTTATTTCCGTAAAAAATCTTAAGTGCGACAGGACGTTTTGGAGGAAAAACAAACGGTTATCGTTCTCTTTCATTTTTGTTTTGCAGCGTTTTTTTCAATTTATCGGGAGTGATTTTTTCTTCGGAATACTTGGCAACACTATATGCATATGCAAGCAGATACAAAAGACAAATGTCAAGTAGTGAGTTCAAAGTCAATGTAGATATGACGGCGGAGACGCTGAATATCCGACGGCGGCGGTATTTTTTTTTTAATAGTGTGCCCGAATCTTAATGAGTCCATAAGGTATGCAAAAACTTTCCTGAAAAATGTATTTGCCGTTCGCGGGTGTAAAAAATAGTTCCAAATATAATAATTATATCGTGCATGGCTCCCTGTTTATTCCTTAATGTGATGTTTAGTGAAATATGTTTGAACTTCAAAGTTATCAAAATGGAGTAAGTCAATTACGACCGTTGCACTATAGGATTTTTTCCAATTGTGGCCTAAACCCCATTTTTACATACTTCGGCTTTGTTTTTAGTGCATTAAGAAATGTCCCTTTTTAGTTTAAATTATTTTTTTTGGGTTTTTTGCATCCCTATAATGTATTATTTAATTTACTTTCTTAGATAACTATAGCACCAAACTTATGAGTTGCATAAGCAAGTTGGATTTTGTTTCAATATTTAAAATATTAGGAATATTAGAGCTGTTAAGGACCCTTATATCATATATAAATATATCTTGTGGAAAATGTGATAAATAAAAATTAAAAAAGGGTAGCTTATTTTCGGTCTTAAGTTGAACTTAAACATAGTTTTAGCCTATTTAGTCTGAAGTTGAACACAAACATAGCCTTAGCCTATTTTTACGTTAAAAGTTGTAATCGGTTAAACATTTGCTAGTGTATTTCCGCGATTAAGCAGAGTTGATACCAACATGACAGCTATTGCCGTCTCTTTAATTCATATAACTTTAATTCATATATACTGATCTTTGTATTGATTCGACTACCGCAGCGGAATCGCTTAAGTAACATAAATTGCACTTTTTGCCAATTACTTTTTGCCATTACCAATCATTAAAAAAAAATACATAAAATTCGACTCTTCCATGCCATTACAGTTATACTAGAAGTGTAAAATGTTTCTACAATTGCTTGCTGTCTTTTATTAAGGTTCAGAACACCAAAGCATTTTTTCTTGCGCTGCGTATTTTTAAACTTTCGGCAATCTTAAACCAAGAGTAACGCAGCTTATGAACAAAAGTTTGAAGGTACGAGCACACCAAATCTGATTTACGTATTTCTTATCTTCCGGTAGTGTAAAATCCTTAGAAATAAATGTCTTAAACGTAAATAAAAATATATGGAATGGCTCTTACATACAGACACTTCAAAAATATATTAACTTCTCGTAAATTTATAAAAAATATTTCATGAGCCTTTAAGCTCATTTCGCTTGGGAGTTTTACATTAATCTCCACACTGAAAAATAACCATGTCGAACAGTGTAGAAATAAGCAACCGTTATTCATTATCTAATGTATTATTTTAATCCTTATCATGTAAATACTCTCAAAAATGCCTCGCTTCTTTTGGCAAATGTCAAAAATTTCTTCGGCAAACAATTATAACATTAATTTCCGTTGCAGATGGCAAAAAAAGTCTACACGCCCAGTGATAAATTCCGTAACCATATCGTTCCAGCTGCGCACCGCCAAACGAAATTTGGTGAACGTAATTTACCAAACGAAAATTCCGTTTGCTACATGTATTTTTTTTTACTAGTATTTAATCAAAAACAATTTTCATTCCAACTCCAAAGCCGCCGCCGGTTCGAAACTAAAGCCACCGCTCCGCCGCCTATAATTCTATATCGACTTTGAACTTTAGATTTCAGTGACCAAATTGGCATTCACAATAGATTTTAAAGATATTTACCAACCTAAATAGAACTCATAATCTTGAGCCAACTGGAAAGTTCAAAGCTGGACAAGCCATGTTTAAACGAGATGAAAATAACATAAAATGGTGTTTTTGGTTCAGCCAAGAGAGCAAAACTGCAATAATTGAGTCATTTGTTAACAAAAAGTGCAAATTTTGTTTGTGTTTAAAGGAAAACCCCAGATGTACTCGACTCTCTCCAGGTAAAGTACTGAAACGGCTACAATAAATTATGTTTCTAAACTTTTTTTAATAATCGGAACAATAATTTTCATATAAACATAATTAAAATTGGCCATATTTGTTAATATTGGCAATATTTGTTGACATGCGGTTTTGTATCCAGTATTAGCAATCGACCTTTGTGTTATTCAAGTTTAATTTGACAAGCGTAACCCCGCTAAAGCCTTAATTTTGAACCGTTAATCAAAAACATTAATTTTTTATTTACTAAAATTGATGAGTAAGATATAAGCGTCAGTTATTTTGTTTTGAATATTTTACATTTAAAGGAAAACAAAAAACATAACATACACTCATAGCAGGTTAGCTTAAGTCCGTTCAATTCCGTTGAAGGCCGCTTAACCTATTTTATTTGCCTACTTTTTCTTAAAATTTTTCCACACAAACGATTTTTGACGGAAATGCCCAACAAATTTTTAGTAAATAAAAAAAATATGTTTTTGAAATCGATTGGAAGTTATCGCCTTAAGTCCGGTACTTAGGTGATTTATATGGAGTAAAGCTTTGTCATGGTTTGTTGTGTGAAATAAATGTAATTAACATTGTTGTCCAGGGAAATCAAAAGTTCTACAATTTTGTGTAGTGTGCAAGATATTGATCAAAAAATGCACTTTTAAAAATTTCATTTAATATTCATATGAAAATGAGATCACTTAAGATTTTTTAACGCTTCTACTTCAAAAAAGGTAACACATTAACCGTGTTCTTCTAGGTAGCGTAGCTAAATAGTTAGCTTGTAAAATGATAAATTGGTAACATTTAACAAAATTGAAAAGATTATGGCAACATTGTTTCTCTTTGTACGAGTATACAGAATTAAACAACATGAGGGTTCATTGGCGAGTTCGTCTAAAACAGACTATAAAACACTATAAGTTATAATAAAATAATCAATGCAATATTTTAAATCACTTAATAATTTTTTTAATTTATAGTTTTAATTATTCTTTCTCATCCAGTTGAATACAACTTGACTTCGCTCTTCTTGTTTGATTATTTCTTAGTATAAATAAAACATGTTTTTTTAGCAAGGTGTGTCATGTTTGAATTTTTTTTCTTTCAAAAAATAATGTAATAACTCTTACTCGTTTCTTTAGAGAATTAAAGCCAACTCGCTTGCTAACCGAGTAACTTTAATATAAATGCTTGATTAGTCACCTCAAAACAGTTAATCGAAATTACGAAACATTTTAAGGCGATTAAATGTTTAACTAGTATTTGACTTTTTGACTCGAAGGGTCCGCCAGACCAACCCTATATATATTTGCATTTGTAGCAACATTTGCATTAACTTAATTATCAATTTGTTTATATTAACTATTAGCAACTTATTTGGACCATAAGGTTTTTTTTGTGTCCTCAATTTTAGACAGATCTTAAAAAAAATCATATTTATATTCGTATTAATATTTGCTTTTCTTTTAGTACCCTTTTGTTATAAATGGTGATCCATCTAGAGGTATTTTTTCAGAACCAAAAAAAAATATAAAAATTCGAATCAAGTGTGGAATCTTTATTCGTAATTTGAAAGGATTTTTTATGGCATTTATTTTTTGAAAATAATTTCCTTCAAATGTTGGCAACTGTTTTATGAAAATGAGCGTTCGGTGAGAAACGGGAAGATCCGGTGTTTTCGACCAAAATTTTGTTCAGTTATGAGGCCCATTTCTGGCTCAACGGCAAAGTCAATAAACAAATTGCCGCATTTGGGCTGAAGAGCAACAAAAAGAGGTTCAAGAGGTGCCATTATAACCAGCCATATGATTCCACCAGCTCTGTGCATATTTTTTTAAAAATGATGATGGCGGGAACGTAACCGTGAATGGTGCTCGCTATCGAGCCATGATATCGATCTTTATGCTACCTGAAATTGAAGCCCGTTATCTTGAAGACACTTGGTTACAACAGGACGGTGCCACTTGCCAAACAGTTGCTCAAACAATGGATCTATTTAGAGGTTATTTCGAAAAACAGCTAATTTTACGTTTTGGAAAGGTGAGTTGGCCGCCTAGATCGAGTTATATCACACCTTTAGACATTTTCTTTAGGGTTACGTAAAGTCCAAAGTCTATGCTGACAAACCAGCTACGATTCAGGTAGGTGTCATTAAAACCATACCGGTCGAAATGCTCGAACGAGTCATCCAAAATTGGACCCTCAGAACGGAAACCCTGAGGCGTAGTTGCGGCCAACATTTGAAGGAAATTATATTCAAAAAATAAATGCCATAAAATGTCCTTTCAAATTACCAATAAAGATTCCATACTTGATTTGAATTTTTATATAGTTTTTTGTATAGTATTTGTATTTTTTATATAGTTAATTGTTGTACAGGGTGGCGCAAAACAATCGTTGTGGTTTGAATGTTTAATAACTTTTTTATTTATTGATTAATTATTATTATTTATTGTTTTTTGCTATATATATTAATGGGGACTATTTTTGGCATAAGTATTAAAAATTATATCCCGCAAGTGGTGGCCATTTTTGGCTGCTCACATTCGTGCCCTTTGCGCGAAAGCCCCAGTTGTGCCGAACGTCTACTTGTTGATTTTTCTAGACTGTCCTACACACTATCCACAACACGTTGGATATTTTCGTCCGTGTGGACCGTACGTGGTCTTCCGGTACATGGAAGGTTTCTTACTGTACCATGTTGTCGAGAATTTCTAACCAAGCGGTTGTTTGTTCTGAAGGTCCAGCGTCCGATTGTGTAACTTGATTCTCGCTGTGATAGCTTCAACCATGGTGGGCCATCGTACTGGAACCATTACCAAGCGACGGCCAGCGCCCCTTAAGACCAATCCCGCCAGTACCAATTCGAAGCGTGCAATATGGACACAACTTCCCCCTTGGTCTGGGGCCGAGGCCTATCTTACACCTCTGCTGTTCTATGGGTCACAGCACCCGGTTGCAATGCAACTCCACACCGAGCCGAAGCTCTACCCGCGATTTGGGTTTAAACCACAGCCACCACGATACTCCCCGAAGTCCGCACCAAACAGTCAGGCCAGAACAACAGTTCTTGGGGCTCCTGACTACCCGTGGTACCAGACTTTAGTCTCCGGTCAGACCTCGTAGCCGAGCTACTACCAGTTTGCGAGCCATAAATCGTGGGACTGGTCACCCCCAGTTAAAGGCACAATCATGAGATAGTATATATGCAGACACAAGTGTCCACATATAGATATTACGGTCTAAAACCATGCTGTACATGGACATGGTTTCCTCACCGCTCAGAGCGAGGTCTATCTCTACCTCTTCCGTTCGACGACGGTGAACGGCATCCATGCCTTAAGGCTAGGCCCGACCGTACCCCCAACAAGGCCCGAGGGCCTATAATGACTAGGTGGAGTCTTGAGAAAACGCCATAAGCCCCAGTCACCCATGGTACCGGTTAACCTCCGGCCAGGTTCCGTAACCAAAGTTACACCCAGTTTCAGTTCCATGTAACCAGGGGACTGGTAGCCCCCCGTAGCAGCAAGCGTCAGGTCAAAAGGGACACCCGCCGGTTACAGCGGACACGAGACTAGACAACATGACAACGCCTAGAGAAAGCCTGACAGGCGGACAGACTAATCCTAGCTTGACATGCGTCAGAGAAAACAACGCCCACGGCGTCCCGGTCACGTATGTCCTCATAGAGAGGGCATTCGTACAGAGCATGTAGCCAGTCCTCGACTGGCGCCCCGCAACTGCATGCCTGACTATCGCTCAAGGCTCTCTTATGCAAGAAAGCATTAAGAGAGCCGTGCCCGGTCAACAAGAAACCCAAATAAAGGCCGAAGCCCAAATCCGGGTTACTCGCGATGAACCTAACATCCTGAATAAACCTGTACGTCACCCGACCGGTCTCGCTGGCATCCCATCTAGACTGCCATCTAGATGTGACACACTCACGCAGAAGCGCTTTGCGATCCCGCTCGGCGATACTCTCCACTCCCTCTATCACTCAATCATTAGGCATCATTGCTAATCCTCTCTTGATCTTGAATGTAATACCGCAACGTATTACCCCAAGGTCAAGCGGAGCTACCCCTAACTGCACCTGCAGGGCCTCAGTAGAGACCGTGCGACACACTGGTAGACACGCAAGCAAGACAACTCTCTGACAAGACAGTGTCTTGCGCAACCCGACAGCCGACCTGGCTGTCTCATACCAGACCGATGTTCTGAAAGTCCAGTACGCACATTAAAAAAGTGACGATAAGCACGCTGTGTCAAAACAATTGACTCTTGATTTTTAAAAAAATGCAACAATTGCATATCGCTGTTCTGTTGTGTTCCATTTTAAATTTCTCAAGTTTACTTTACAAAATTCTAAAATAAAAATAAAAAATATAAAATAAATTTAAAAAGCTATTAAACATTCAAACCACAACGGTAGTTTTGCGTCACCCTGTATGTTAAAAGATACAGGGAACATTACTCTGCAATTTATAAGTTCGATTTTGTATTAATTTTGAGCCGCATTTTCGATAAATTTTAATTTTATTTTATGCGCTGAGATAGTTTCATGACAATTATTTGTAACTACCAGAAAAATTTGGGCTAGACCTTCCTTTAAGCATGATGGTCGACTCAGAATCACGAGCTAATTTGATTTAACAGTGTCTGTCTTCCGTCCATTCTTCTGTTGGTCATTAAAAGATCAAATTTATCTACGGGTTCGAATTGTTGCCCAAATTCAATAAAATTTGAGAAGAGTAATGTTTTGTGACAAGGATGGACTCTATTGAAACTGAAGAAAAAGGTTCTGCTTAAGCCAACAACAACATTGTGTCCGTATCAGTGTGGCTTTAAGCCTAGTAAATCTACAACGATCTACGATTAGTGACGGCTCCGTTTGCCAGGAGTCGGCACAGTTGGGATATGTGGTGAACGAGGACAAAACAAAGCTGCTGGTAACATCTACTAATGCAATGTCGATTCTATACTCTCTACTCTAAACAATGCCAGCTCATTCAAATGAGTCATATCGGTAGAAGTTTTGATATATCCCCCCAGTACAAAGGTCCTACTCGATGTTATATTTGATTTATTCCGATCATGACAGTGGAACAGTTCGGACCATACATGTCATTTTATATATAGTTCCCACACAAATGGCCTTGGGCCAAAAACTGCCTTGCAAAAATAGGTTATATCGGTCTGGAGACCAAAAGTCAGTTCCCGGTGTATAGGGTGGGTCATTTAAAGTTTTAAATTTGAATCGGCTGTAACATACATGCCATTTAAGATATAGTTCCCACACAAATGGCCTTGGGCCAAAAACTGACTTGCAAAAATGGATCATAGCGGTCTGAAGATCAAAAGCCGGCTTCGGATCTATAGAGCCATTCAAAAATTTGAATCGGCTATAAAACATAGTACTGATAATTATTTTTAAATTTCTGGTTTTATTGAAAAAGTTAAACTTTGTCATATAATATTGGAACACCATGCGATGCGTTTTCGCTTCGCCTAATGGGCCGAAGATTGTTTAGCAGATTTGGAATTTTACCAAAAAATCGTGTTTTTAGATCAGCTCATTTCCACCTCGGTGGCTAAATCAATAAACAAAATTGTCGCATATAAAGTTCAGAGGACTCACAGGTGACTATTGAGAAGCCAATGCATCCACAACGAGTCACTGTTTGGTGTGAATTTTGGGCTGGCGGCATCATTGGGTCATTTTTCTCCGAAAATGAGCAGGGAGCCGCCGTTAAGTCAACGGTGATAGTTACCGCACCATGCTCAACGAACCTTGGTTTCCAAAAGTTTAAGAGAATGACATCGAAGACATTTGGTTTCAACAAGAACAAATGTCATATGTCCATGAACAGGTGGGCGATTTAACTTTTAATATTTGAATCGGCTGTAAAAAAAGTACTGATAATTTTTTTTAGATATTTGGTTTTATTGGAAAGATTGAACTTGTAATTAAATAATAAAATACAATATCATTTATAAGACTACCACAACTGTCTTGGAAGTATCTCATCTCATCTACCCAATTTTTCAGTACATTTTCAAATGTTTCGGGTCAAACTTTTTAAATGGCAACTTCGATTTCATTTTTCAACGCTTCAATTGTCTCTAGATGCTTTACGTTACATTTATCCTTAATGGCCCCTTACAGAAAATAGTCCGAAGCGCTCAAATCACAGCTCCGAGGCGGTCAATTGACATCACAATTTCGACTGATATTTCGATTTTCAAAAACATGTGTATGTAAACTCTGGTTCAACTCCGGGCAATAACATCCATATAAGGTTATTTGATATTAAAGTTAGTTAAAATAAAATCAAATTACCTTTAATGTAGATACGAGTATTTTTTTTAGAAAAAAAACTGAAAAAGATAACTAAAACTTTTAAACTCTACGTTCCCACCGAATTTCCAAAATATTAAAGAATACATTTTTTCGATTTCAAAAAAAATCCTGTGTTGTGTTCCAGCTTATCGAAATTATAAACGTTGAACATTTTTATTACAGTATTTCTTTTTATTTACAAATTACATTCATTTCATTTATATCGATACATATTAATTAATTCAGTGATCCGTTATAAAAATACAGTTATTACATGTTATAGTTATTATTTATATTCTAATTAAAAACATTACAAATCGCTACCACACTATGTGTTGTTACAATGTAAAAATATTTTAATTATTTACTTTTCTCACATCCAAAATCTTTCTTCCGACACACTTAATTACGAACAAAAAGAAAATGACTTCTTTTTTCTAAATTAAAAAAGAAAAAACGAAATTAACTAATTATTGCGCATTGCAAAAATATATATCCGTACTCGTATGTATATGATGTGAAAATATGTAAACGATATTTATATCAGAAAATATTAATTAAATTGAAATAAGTATGGTAAGTGGGAAGAGGAGATGCTGGAAAACTTAATTAAATCTTAAATTGTTCAGTTTGTTTTGGCGCGGGAGTGAACATGTTTTGCCGCGGCGGATGTCGATACCATCCAAAGTAAATATGCAATTCTTTACGCAAAAATACAAACAAAATTATTCAAATCAATTAACTGAAATTAACTCTTAGATTTACGAGTTGTCTAAAATAGGACCATATTGTTCATTTGTTTCCAAATACACCAAATTGGGATCTTCGCCCAATTCTAAACGACCGTAGCGCGCGATGAGAGGTTTGTTGCTCACAGGCCGGGGCCATTTGCGTTTAGGCTTTGAATGGGTCAGCATGTGACTTTTCAGATTGGTAGATTGAGCAAAGCATTTGTGACAGCCTTCTATGGGACAGTGGTAAGGCCGGTCGCCGGTGTGTATACGCACATGGGTACGCAGATTGAAGTCCAAAGAAAAACGTTTGCCACAGCCTTCAAAAGTGCACTCAAATGGCTTCTCACCAGTATGTACCAACTGATGTCTCTTCAGTTTCGAACTTTCCACAAACGATTTTCCACACTCAGCACAGACGTGTCCGCGGGGACCATGGGTAGCCGAATGCTTACGCATTGCTGAATGATTTCGAAACTCCTTGTTGCAATCACGATATGTGCATCGGAAAACGGTGACTGTCCCTGAGGCTGTGGTAGTTGTGGAAACAATACTTGATGGCTGTGTTGTTGCGGGTACTACTGGTAACTGTTGTGGCGGTTGTGTTGAAGATGACGATGGCGCTGCTGGTGGTGGCGGTGTCGCTACAGAAGTCACTGAACGATCATTGATTGACGTTGAATGGGTAGCATTGGCTACGGATTTTCGATGTTGCTTCACAGCATTCATAGGATTTTTCAGTTTTACTGTAGGTTCACCAACGGAGTTTTCTTGCTTGAAGCTGATTAGACGCGTCTGATCCGCTTGTTGGATATTTCTGGAGGTGAAATTTTGACGTTTCTCTTCTTTGGGCTGTATTATTTCTTGCGAATGCGGCGTGGGTGGTATTAAAGATAGCTGATATTCAGGTTTTTGTAAGGAGGTCTCTTCACATTTGATGTTCTCGACCATCGAATCGGTCTGGACTTCTTCTTCCACTATGTCGCCTGTAAAGGGATCGGGAACGATAACATATTCAGCCGGAGAAAGACCTTCATTCACATGCATCATATTCGATTCCTCCAGAAGCATTCGATTTACTCGCGACGCTGTTTCGGTGTCCTCGATAGACTTCGGTCTGTGGGCTTCTGTGGAATCCATCGAGTTCTCTTGACTTTTCGCTATACCATGGTCCGGCTGATCTTCGTCATCCAGCGCTTGATCGTCTTCATCTTCAGAATTCAATGCTGACCACAAAGTAACATTGAATTCATCCTGTGTTATGCGAATGGGAACTTTTGTCTGTTTCCAGCGCTTGGCTACATGTGGTTTTTTATTTCGGTTGTTAAGGAGCAACTTTTCTTTTCGGTCTTTACTACAGAGCAGGTGATTCCTCTCCGGCATTTCTTGTTTCACCACTTTCATTTCATTGATCTCCTGCTGTTCCATTTTAACATGTGGAGGCATCATAGCAGCCGACATGCTAAACTGACTGGCTCCCAGGTTTAATTGCGCCGCTACGTACTGATCAAAAACTTGTGGGACATTGTTGGGCAGCATAACGCCTTCGCCCACGTTAACACTCTCGGCATAGGCTTGCAGCGCATCTGATGGTGATGGCTGCATAATCATTTGTGGCGGCAATGGTTCAGGAACTGCATAGTATTGTATATTATCCCCAGATATGAAAAATTCACCAGGGTCAACTACAATGTTACCCTCCTCGTCACGTTCATCGATTATCTCTTCGATGAGAAAACTTTCGCCCACTGGGCCACAGGTGGCAATCGGTTCTTCCAAGTCGGACGTGTAGGGCTGCTCGATAATGGTCGTAGATGGGGGTAGAATGTGTGTAAAATATAAAGGTGATGTTGTAGCACTATTATGTGTCACGGCGGCTGAAGCCAACGAGAGATTATTCACAATAGGCGCCGAGCTGCCAGAGCCCAAAGCGAAATTGTGGATATTCATTACGACCACTCTATACAAATTTTATAGATATTATTTATCCTTTCCACCAGATTTACAAACTTCGAGTGGAATCCTCGACACTTCTGATGTGGAACTTAGTTTTTTCGCTTTGTTTTTCTCTGTATTTATTATTGTTTGGCAGACGCGTTGTTGGTTTTCTGTGTTTGTCTACGCATTTTTTTTGTTCTTCGCCACTGCCACCGCAACCTTTCACTTTTTCGTTTATTTTTATAAAGTTGGTGAATAATTTTAAATTAACGTATTCTATGGTTTGTTTACATTGTATAAAAATGTAAATATTTTGAAAAAAGCCGGTAAAATATGGCGGAATTATTTTCCAAAATGGCTTCGATATTTTTTATTTTTTTCCTGTATATTTTCTCTTCTCAAATGCCAAAATGCTAATTCCTCGAATTATACCTTTTTCTCTATTGTGATTGTTTGGTATATCAAAACAGCTGTAGTCTGTGCACGCTCATTCACAATACGACGTTGTTGGAACAAAGAAAATCGAAGCACAATTATCAATTTGGCGCAATGTAATTTCCCATTGTAGTGGGTATTTGTCAAACACACAGAACAACAATAAAAAGACTGTGCTAAGCAAAATGAGCCGATCGTTTGTTACGACAAATTTCAGGCTTGAAAACAAGAAGGTTTGGATAGCACCAATGGACAATCTGATTTGCTTAAAAAATAAACTTTACTAAAATAACAAGCAATCCGGGTGGTCCATCTAGGCGTTTCTTTTTGAATCATCTTATGGCATTGACAGCTATTTCCCGCTCGATATCTTGAGAGAAAGTTGGTATCATATTTTCGAAATGACGTACATATGCCACAACAATACCACAAAATTTTGCCAAAATGCAAAGTCCACCGCCTGATGTATGCAAGTTTGTGCAAAAATTTCTTATGATGCATGCTAGTGGACAAAACTTACTGTCTTCGTCGTACCATTTGCACTGCCTAGAACGCGTCTGCCGTATTAATGTATGACTCGGCTCTGGAGCATTCCCAACCCAACCACTCAACAGTTCACACACCAGCTTGATGTGATTTTTGCACAAAGACTGCATTAGTAGCAATGACTCGGCAATCAAAGGCACACGACCGCGCCTCATTAATAATTGCTTTCCAGCTTGGAGCTCGAAGAGGACGATTTTGCTCGAAGTCAGATAATCGGACAAAGCGCGACTGCCGTGTAGACAATGTATCCACAGGGAGAGAACTGCCACGCAGACCATCTTAAAATCGATCTATTACGCGTCAAAAATATCAATCGAGTTATTAGCAACCTCGGCGATATCAAACCGCCACCTCGGAGCTGCGATTTGACGTAAAAAGATTGTTTGTACAGTACAGTAAAATACTGATGGTATGCGGTCAAGTCATTATATATTGGACCTTAAGGCGAATATTCAGCAAACCATTCGTGAGATAGAGCCTCTGAAGCCAACCGAATATGTGTTCTTTTGAATAAACTAATAGCTGATAAAATTGGCAGTTACTCGGGCTTGACTCGGGCTTGATTCATACTTAAGTCTCTTAAATCTGAGCTGTGGACAATTCAATTTTTATACTAACTGACCTGGAACTGCTTTTAGCGCCAGCTACGAACGTATTGTGTAGAGCAGTTTTTACATGGCTTATAGATAAATATCTTTTTCTCGAATAGACGCCAACACACGCCAGGGTTTCCACCGTTGAACCTGGGTTTACTCGGATGGTAGTCGTGTACACTTCCATCACACCACATCGACCCACATATCAACTTTTTAATTTGTTTCCAATGTGTGGAATCAACGGTGGAAACCTGCCGGTGAAAAATAGTTTGATGTATTTATCCGGGGTTGAATCTGGGTTTACTCGCATGGTAGTCGAGCACACTTAAAATTGTTCAATGTGTGGAATCAACGGAGGAAACCCGCCTGGGTTTCCACCGTGGGTTTACTTGGGTGGTACACTTCCATCACACCACAACGGCCTACATATCAACTTTAATTTTATTTTGTTTCCAATGTGTGATCCATATCCAAAAGTATTGCATTTGAATCGAAAATAAAATATATACAAAACTAATTTTGGTTTGCTATATTGATCCAGTGTCTATTTTCTTTTATTAATTCACTTTAATACGAAAAATTATATGAAATTACCATAAAACATAGGTAAGCGATTATAATCGTACTAAAAAGTCCAAATAAAACACTTAACGTCAAGAAGTAAAGTGAAAGCCAACTGAGACAAATATTTCATGCCGTCGAAACTCAAATACTACTTTGGTTGAAGGTAAGCGTGGTATTCTGAATATAAGGATATCTCAGGAATAAATATTTTTGTAAATAACAATAATTTGGTCGCTTAGCTTAAATGCATTTACGAAGCTTTTGGTTTAAAACGACTTTGGCGGCACCTTGAGTTAAATCAAAAATGGCTCGAAAAGTGTCAATCCGAAATAAAAAATTGGAATATTAAATTCGTGACTTATAGAGCGCCATGACCTCATGAGGCATTTTGTATTCCTATTTTTAATGAATTATTTGCCTAAAAAATTACAGAAAGTATTTTACTTGGCGTCCTTTCTATTTAATCGCTTTATATATTAAGTCCGGCTTTAACCAAAGCTTAATTTAGGCTAACAATATTTATGGCGGGCCCAAATGCCCTCTCTAAAATTTAAACCGTTTTCTTTTAAAAAAATATTTATATTTAAACTTGACGTTCGATTAAATAGATAAGGATGTATATTTGTTTTTACGTCCTTCACTATTTACATTAATAAAATCGTTCTTAGGAGTAAAATATTTTGCGATGATATTTCTGAATAAAAACTATAAACTTCAGTCTTCACTCACAATAAATTTCTCTTTTATTTCATGTTAAAATTTCTTCAATAATAATATTTCTGGTAAATAAATATTTTTTAATTTATTATCTACATATTGTTCATGCTTGCATTTTATTAAAGCTAGATCCCTTTTTAATTCGGTTTTGTGAAATTGCAAATGTTGTTTGTCTTCGGCAACCTTTATATTGTAATATGTACAATCCTCGAATAACTCAAATTTATTGGCATGGGCCGAGAGACGTAGAACAAAATCAGCGGGAACGAATAACTGCTTACTGCTGTAGGCATTTGAAAAAACATCGTATAAAGTTCTGAAAAATATTAAGAGTAAAATGTCTAGTTAAAATAAAATTTTTTATTATAAAAGTGTTTAAAAATACCTTCTTAACATGGGTAGTTTTAAGGAACCAATTGCACATAAAATATGAGGAAGACTCTGTAGGCCATTTAGGACACGGTAATAGTTACCTTGGAGATAACCTAAGGATATTTGAAATGTTAATGAAAACAATGGGTCTAAACTGAAATTGGAAAAACTGCGTTATTAAACGTTTTAAATATTATTATTTCGTTTTATACCGTATATCGCCGGCAATATTTAATGTTCGTTTCATTGCCTCGGTAGATCCTAAGTTAAAAATTTGATATAAAGCTTCAATGAAGGCTCTCCTACGTACTTCCAATAGTTTTAAGTCATCCAATGGTATTTCATCATAACACACCAGAACCCGTTTGAGGCATTCCTGTAAATGTTGGTCGCATATTTTCGTATCAAAATTATCGATGGATTCCTCGCATAACTTGTAGCGACTGTAACTCAGAAACATAATCATCGGTTCTAGTAGTTTGATTGTTTGTTGAGCATTATAGTTTTGCATGACCATCTCCTGGCGCACGGCTCGTAAGCGATCGAATATGAAGTCGTAGATGACATTGAATGGTTTCCGTTTGTCCAATATTATGCTGCATCAAAAAGAAAAACAATAAGATTTTAAGTATTTGCAGAAGTGAGAAGTCACTTGATGGATCTAGTCCAGAATCTTTGAACTATACAATATCGTAAATAAACAAATGTTCTCAAAAAATGAAGTTGCTTATTGTGTTGTAATGGTGATTGATGGTCAAAAATGATCGATTTTTAAATTCTATAAACCAAAAAGGGCTTTCCTTAAACCTATAGACTGAAACAATGGTGGTGTTTTATTTGGAAAGCGAAAAATCATCTTATAGCCTCGCTAAATCGATAATTTCAAATCGTTATCAAAAACCCTATTTTTTTTTTATTTACTCACAATGTTTTGGATAAACACGGAAATTATAATTTAAGTTTAAAGGAAAAATCAAGTTGCTTATTGTGTTGTTAAATTCTATAAACCAAAAAAGGGCTTTCCTTAAACCTATAGACTGAAACTATGGTGATGTTTTATTTGGAAAGCGAAAAAAACCTCGCTAAAGCGATAATTTCAAATCGCTATCAAAAACATTAAAAGTTTTTGATTTACTTACAATGTTTTGAATAAACGCGGCAATTGTAATTTAAGTTTGAAGGAAAAACTTAATTAAAAATTTACTCTAAGCGCATTCGTTTGATTCTGTTGAAGCCTGCTTAACGAATTTTTTCAGTACATTTTTTTTTTCAAAACACTACTTTTTCAAGACCAACAATTTTGAAGATTTTCTAACACATTTTTATTTAATAGTGAACTTTTAGGTAGTTCTGGACATACTCTTGGAATTGGGGGCACTTGCTTATTTCACAAGAGCACAATAATAATTGTATATATATAAGTATATATCATTGTATTTTCTACAGTGACCTCAGGAAAAAAATGTTACTTCCCAAAACTTCAAAGAACCTTTTAAAGCATATCAGTATACACCGACGAATCGCAGTTGGATGAGGTAACTGAAGCCAATTTTATATACGGTTCTCGTATAGGCGAATGTAAGGCGGATAGCAGTTGTACCGAATATGAACCGCAACCATGAAGGAGGATACATAAAGTTGGGCTCGACCTAACTAAAATTTGGCAAAAGTTTAGTTTATAGGGGACACGCTACCAATAACCATCTTTTCGTGGGGAATGATGCAGGAAACAAAAAAAAACAATCATGAATCGAAAAAAAGACCGCCCTACTCTATATACACCAGAACTATCTTATTGGTCCATTTTTCAAATAAAACTTCTTCCTGTGTGGCAGGTTTAATGGCTTTCAGCTATGGTAAGCATGGCGCTATTATTTAAAAAAATCGCACCACCCCGCCCCCTCGAGCGGGCTTCAATCAACCGATTCGTTAAGTAAACACATAACGTTCAGTGTGGCTTATATCTTTTTTTCGAGGTCAATGGCCGAGATCGTCTTTTCGATGCCATGGCACCTATGAGCATCAGCCCCACTATTCATGTAGATCTTCGTGATGCCTGCATCACTATGAAGGGGAGAGCATACAAAGTTTTTTTTTTATTTTTGGATAACCGAAAAGTTCTTATAGTAATAGGCATTTGTTTCCATACTTACTCTTTTAACAAATACTCTACGCATCTTTGCAAACATCGTTCGGTCCTCATGTCTTTAGCCTTTGGAGTTTTAATGCCGGCAGCGGATCTGGCAAAGCATTTGACCAAACGACCAGGAACATGCTTTTGGCCATCCTTAAATTCAAAAAAATGCAACAATTTTTCACGTACTCTTCTATAATTGTATGAGACAGCTGTTATTAAAAACTATTTGTAATTTTTTTTATATGTACGTACAATTTTGATTCTGATTCTGGGCAAAAGTCTTCACAAACACCTTTTATAAAATTTGACATAATAGCAGTTCACTTAATGTTGTTTTGTGTTTGGGTATATTGTTAATGTCATCCATGTAAACATTGAAAAATCGAAATCATTCACAGTAGGTAAATAGATTCAATAAAATAACACGCACTAACAGTGTTGCATTTTAAGGGGACTTTTTTTAGTCGTAAGCATATGATGGAGGGAAATTTCAAGGATATTTTTAGAGTATGTTTACATTAGAAATGAAAATTGATATATTTCTTAATTATATAGTATAATAATCACAATTATTTTTTTCTAAAATTTACCAGAATGCATAAAACTTCTTTAAATTCGTGTCGTTACAACCCAAACAATCCGAGTATTTTAACTTAAATTTAAGACAAAATTGATCACACAAACAAGTTAAATCTTAACACATATTGTTTGATGGTTTTTGTAACATGTTATTTTAAAGAAAAAGTTCGTCATGACAAAACAATTCTAAGAACATTAATTTTCGTTTGCAGAAGTCGAAAAAATCTGCATTGCTAGTGATCAACATCTCTGTTACAGTAGCAATTCCGTCACTTTTGGTGACTTTGTTTGACGCCTATTTACATGAAAGTATAACACTGTTGGCATCACTGAAAACGACTTCTTACATTAATTATTTCTGTTTTCTTATTCAGTTTATGTTTGTGTTAGAAAAGTGTTGTCTAAAAGTTATTTGTAAACCACCGCTGCTTAACAACCTTTCTAAAAAAATTCCATGCAGAGTAATTAATACGTATTTTAGTGGTGTTTTTGGTTAAGTTAACAATAAGACAGGAAAGCGAAATAGTGAAAAAAATTGTAAGAAATACTCAAAAAAAGTGTACTTTTTTACCGAGGTAAGTGAAACTATTTCCACTGGGCCAATTTCGCCCATTTACAACCCCAATCATCTTATGACAATAGACCATAACTGCAAAATGTCCGAATTATAGATTGCTTTAAATGTCCGTCTTAGAGTTTTACGACTATCATACATATATAAGAATTTATATACATACACAAAAGGGTCTCATAAGGGTCTACATAAGTCATTGTAAAATCGTCGCATGCAAGTTTTGTTGTCATTAGAATTTTATTTTAAATTACCGCCCTTGGGCTGGTACTAAGTTCGTTCACGAGAACATTTTTAGAAAGTCTCGGTTTTCCCTTTGCTAAAACTGCCATTACCATATTAGTGTTGTCATAATTTTTTTGTTCTTTTTCTCGTGTTTTGACACCAATTTACATCAAAGTATGTTGGCCTCATTGATTGTGCTAGAATTCATTCATTTTATTGTTTGTGCTGTAAATCGCCGTTTTTAACATATCAGAAAATTTTTCCATTCAGAATATTTATTACGTTTATTAGTGGTGTTTTTGTCCGTTCGAAAAAAATTAAGATTTATTAAGAATTTACTCAAAATAGTGTTCTTTTTACCGAGGTAAGTGAAACTTTTTCCCCTTGGCCGATTTCCCCATTTACAGTGCCAAACAGCTTATAACCATAAGCCATCTCCCTGCAAACTTTCAGGATCCTAGGTTGTATCGTATGGCCGCTATCGTGGTACATCGTCTTAGAATTTTACGACGATCGTTAAAATATTTATATTAAATGGTTTCTGATCAATATTTCGTGATATTGCAATCGGAATGACTTAATGTTGTATACAATCCACCCTCCGGTGTAGAATATACATATGTAAAAGTTACATTCGCCGGTCTGAACTCTACATAAATCATTGTAAAATCGTCGCATGCAAGTTTAGTTTTTATAAGATATTTATTTAAAATTTTCGTCGTTAGGCTGGTACTAAGTTCGTTCACAAGAAAATTTATAGAAAAACTCAGTTTTTTATTTGCTGAAACTGACATTACCATATTAGTGTTGTCTACAAAAATTTTTCGTTTTTTTCGCGTGTTTTGGCTCCAATTTACATTCAGGTGTGATACTGTTGGCATCATTGAAAACAACTGTATATTTTTGTTTTCTCATTCATTTTATTGTTTGTGCTAGAAAAGTGTTTTATAAAATTTATTTGTGAATTGCCGCATATCAACCTTTCTGAAAAATTTTGTATGTAGAGTAGTTTTTACGTATATTAGTGGTGTTTTTGGTCAAGCATTAATAAATAAGACTGAATGGCGAATTAGAAATGGTGAAGTCACTTGTTGTCCGTTTAAAAATATTTATGATTTGTTATGAAAATACTCAACAATGTACTTTTTACCGAGGTAAGTGAAACCGATTTTCCCCATTTACAATCCCAAACAGCTTATGACCATAAACCATTTCCCTGCAAAGTGTTAGGATCCTACGTTGGTTCGATTGGCCGCTGTCCTTCAACATCGTCTTAGAATTTTACGACGATCATTAATATACTTAAAAGGGTCTCAGATCAATATTTCGTGATGTTGCAATCGGTGGTATACAATCCACCCTTCGGGGTAGAGTATAAAAATGTAAAAGTTACTAAAATCTCGAATAGGAAAAAGTCGTTTACTGCTTGCAACTGTTTCGAAACAAAATCGCTTCCAAATAAATGTGCAAAAAAGCGCTGCAGAACTAAAGAAAAATTCTATACGGAACAAATCGAAAAAATTAGAAATCAAAATTTAGCTTCGAGTGAAAATAAAAAAGATCAACAAACGTTCAGATTTTGGAAAACCGTGTTTACGCAAATGTTCAAACAACTGAAATTTTTCTGCATCATAATTTTTTTAATGTGATGAGTCGTCACTTCCTCATAAATTCTAAGGGCAATTTAGGCAAACCAAAAACGATATATTTTTTCTAATGAAAATTTCTACGCGAAAGTACTAAAAATCGCCCAGATATCGCTACTTTTCTAAAGTGTTTTTTTGTGGAACAACGAATGAAATTTTCTTGTCGAACAAACACAATCTTCAACACTTGTCATTTTTTCGTAAAAACAATTAGTTTTAATATTATTTTCCTCTGATGTAATTAATGAGGGATTGAAACCTTTTTTTGCTTTTGGGGCTATATAGTCGGCCACCCCGAAATTTATCTTTTTGTAAAGTTCATAATTCTATATGAATTTTTTTAAACACTCTACCGAAAGTTGGAAGTCACTCGGTTTGCACGAAATTTTGATCTAGGACCATAAAGGGAAAATCTCTTTCCTGGCCAGATTTCGCCTAGTTACAATGCCAAACAGCTCATGATGTCAGGCTCTTATAATGCAAATTTGCATGTCCTAGGCCAATTTCTTTGACCGCTATCGTGTTTTCAACAGAAACACGGACAGTGTTAATTAAATCCAGTCAATATTTTGTGTTGCAAACGGAATGACAACTACAGTATCCTATCCCATCGTTGGATGGTACTTATAAGTAGTACACATATTGTGTAGTTACTAAAATCTCAAGAAGGAAAAGTCACATTTTATAAAAACAAAGTCACTTTCTGCCCAGTTCGGTGTTCCCTAAACTTGTCGCTAACTCGCAAATGTGAAATATTAATATGAACGCTATTATTTCGTCGCCACGGTTGTGTTTGGGGTCTCGAATAAACTTCGAAAGCGCCTGGTCTGGCATCACCAGCATTTTCCCAGAAAGTCAATAGGCAACACTGCATTTAATTTGTATTGTAACCTGGAAAATCCCAGCCACTCGGCAGGAATATATAACATTTATTATATACGGTCCTTCTTTCGAAAGACCTATGAAAAAATTTATTTTAGACTCATTAGAGTGCTCCTCTCCACGGAAATCTTTAGTAAAAGGCGAAAGATTTATTCGACAACTGAAGAGAAGCCAGAGTAATTTTAACACTCAAAAAGCAAACATTAAGTATAGCGTTCAACACCAACTAGATGAGAATTATTGAGGCTAACGAAAATCATCGGCAATCATGAAGTAAGGAAGCGCATTTTGGTAAAATAGTGACAGGGGTTGGTTGCTAACAATACACCAACCAACTGCCGATTGTGTTGTATATGTATGTATGTATGTGTGTGTTGCTGTGTGCACACAAGTGTGGATGAAAACGTATGGTGTCTGTCTTCTGCTCTACTGTAGAATAAATTGTATAAATACCAATCATATAGTTGTAGGTAAGCACGTATGTACATACATACGTATTTAGGAATGTACGAATGCTGCACATTATGGTTTGTTTATACTGGGTAGCCCAAATAGGACTGAAGGGTTCACCAAAAAGTTTACGAAGAAGTCTCATAGTGGCTCTACCCTCCCAACATTTGGAACTTTCTTTTATCTTTCATCGTCAAATGCGTTATGCTTTAGTCACTTCCAGACGATAATTAGAAGATAGTTTGAATTTTACAAGAACAATTTACTTTACAGTTGTCTTTAAATCATCCAGACTGCAATTGAAAGATTGTTCGTTGTTTGCAACACCAGCCGAAAATCACATGCACCCTTATGGATATATTAAACATCATTATACTTATACACTTCTTCCAAAGTCGCAGAGACCGCGAAATAAAATTAGAATCAAAAGAAATTTTTAAGAAGGCACTAAGAAGTGACTCTTTGTAGTTACTCAGAAGTAACTTCTGGATGTTTTCTCCGGGGGGTACAACTTCTCTATACGGAAGACACTTCTGCGATGAGAAAATGGGATCGCAGACGATAAACTTTAACTTCCTAGCGTCACATCTTAGTCACTTCCGCGATAGAAAATGTTGGCAGGGTAGCTGTATGCAATGGAATATTCTAAACATGCGGACGCAAACAATTTTTAATCATAACTCTATACAGAGCCGTTTTTATGGTTTCTGTTTGACCCTCTTTATTTCCAAAAATCATGGATAACGATAACGTTATCAACCTCACCAAACATTGATGCTGATGTAATACTCTAGGATTCTGACACTGATCCCTGTTCCTAAAAACGGGAGACTAGGTTCCTAATTACGTTGTTATTGTGTGTCTTTCTGACATTAAAATGGCGAAGATAATTTCGTTGAGTTGAGACCGAGTAATAGACTTGCCAGAAGAATAATAAAACTCAACAGTTTTGAAGCGTTGCTGTTCATTATATACATCTCCATAAAAAACTATATAACCTGCATAAGAGAAAAAAAAACACAAAAAGGATTATGAATATTTTTATCACTTCAGTCTTATTTGGGCCACTCTGTATTAAAATTTATATTCCACTAAAAGCGAACGTTACTATTTGTGTCCAAAACGGGTTGAAAATTTTTTGAATCAAATGTTATTTTGACAATAACAGTTTTTTGCGCTCGAAATCTTGTCAATTTTCCGTATCATATCATCGCGGAAGAAAATAGATCGCTGTGTTCCTCAACATCGGTGGAAATATTATAACCATTTTTTCCAAAGTGTACTCTGGACCGTGCATTTATTAGTTGTGTTTTTGGTTAAGCCGCGATAACTAAGACTGGATAGTGAAATCACAGTTGTTGAGTCATCTGTTAACAAAAAGTGGCAAAGTGGAATTGAGAAAATACAAAATTGTAAAAATGCAAATTGAAATTGAGAAAATACAAACTGAATTTAAAAAACGCAAATCGAAATGAAGAAAATACATATTAAAAATAGGAGACGTAAATTAAAATTGAAAACAAATTGAAATTGAGGAACGCAAACTGAAATCAAAATTGAAAACAGCTTATGTGGTCAGGTCCGACGAAATTTAGGCGAAAAAATGTCCAGTTTTTGCTTTTTTTAGTTGCTAAAATTATTAATTAATCAGCGACTTTTAAGCCATTAGGTCTAAAACAGTCTATTTTGGTCTGTTTTTTTCAAGTTTGAATGATTTTTGAAAAAAATTATGGTCGGAAAAATTATTGCCCAGCGGTAACACTGAATGGGTAACGTAAATTTTAATTGAGAAAATACCAAATGATATTAAGAAATTAATATCGAAAAATAAATTAAACGATTTTATTTAAGTTTCTGTCTTCATCGGAACCTGGTTCTGGTATATATGTATATGGTCATTACGACGACCAGCAGTTGGCCTAGGGATATTGTTCTTTTAAAGTAATTTCTTTCTCCGATGACACTGTTGGGAATATAAGCAATGAGAAGAGCTGGGGAATCTATAAAAGTAGATTTGAAACTGTGTTTCAAAATACAACAGCTGCATATCTTTAGCTAGGAACATTGGGTTAAAACAAGTGAAACATTTAGTTAAGTATCAATCCTCATGCAAAAAATGCATTGCAAAAAATGACTCAGCAGTTCAAAATTTAATAAGTTTTAACCAAAGAACGTTTGAATTGGAGGCTATGCCTGTTGATTACACATTTTTAATTTCTATTTTCTCAATTTCAATATTTTTTTCTCATTAATATTTTGTATTTGTTCACTTTCAATTTACACTTATTTAATTTTAGTTTGTATTGTTTCATTTATTTTAAATTGCGTTGCTCAATTTCTATATGTGACGCGCAAAAGAAAGGGACGTAAGGTTAAAAACCAGTTTTGTTCAGGAGAGCCATTTTAAAGATTAGGTCCCTTTCTTTTTGCGCTTAGAATCGTCGACTTCACTTTCATAAGACACACATATCTCTGGGAGGGAACACTTTTGTGGCAAGGGATCGGCCTCATTCGATGCTCAGATGTTGTCCATATCAAAAAAAGAAAAAAAAATGAAAATTGATTTTTATACCCTTAGTTCCCTTTCTCTATGCGCTGTCACATATGCGTTCCCCAATTTTTATTTTCTCAATTTCAATTTAAGTTTCTCAATTTCAATATGCACTTTCTAAATTTATGTTCAATTTCAATTGGTATTAATTCCAGTTTGCGTTTCTTAATTTAAGTTTATATTTTCTCAGTTTTAATTAAGGTTTCTCAATTTGCATTTCCCAATTTCTGTTTGTATTTTCTCAATTTCAATTTACGTTTCTCAAATTCTATTTGTATTTTCTCAATTTCAAATTGTATTTCTCAATTTCAATTTGCGAATCTCAATTTTAATTTTTTCAAGTTTAATTTTGGTTTCTAAAATCCGATTTGTTTTCTCTTAATTTCAGTTTACGTTTCTCAAGTTAAATTTGTATTTTCTCAATTTCAATTTGGATTTTCTTAATTTCAATTAAAGTTGTTTAGATTCTTCAAAAAATAATTAGAAGTTAGTAAAAGTATTTATTTTTATACTCGATAGTTATCAAGGCTATGTACTGAAACGGCTACAACAAATTATTTTTCTAAAATAGTTTTTAAAAGAATGCAGCAGTACTAATGTACTAAAAGACTGAAGACTTTTGAAGACTGCTATCCAGTTCAGGCTTAACCAAAAACACTGCTATAGAAAAGTTGTTTTGGTCTTAATGAAGTACCGATCGCGCTTAGGTCCGCCTGTTTATGCAAAAAGTTATTGGACAACACTTAAGGCCACGTATGCACTACACCCCATTGTGTTATGAACGGCATAATTCCCAAATTCGATGTATTCCAATCTGATTTGTATATCCTCACCCTACTAAGTAAGAGGGCAAGTATCATTTGGTACGAGTATGAAGAAAAAGTGTTTTGCATCGAAAAATGAATATTACACCCTACATATAACGGGTGATCAATCTGGAGGCATATTTAAAAAAATACATAAATTCAAATCAAGTGTGGAATCTTAATTTTAATTGTTCATTCGAAAGGACATTTTATGCTATTTATTTTTTGAATATAATTTCCTTAAAATGTTGGCCGCAACTACGCCACAAGGTGTCCATTCTGAGCGTTCAATTTTGGATGAATTGTTCGAGCATTTCGACCGGTATAGCGTAATGTTGTCTTCCAAAACCTGAATCGTAACTGGTATGTCAGCATAGACTTTGGACTTAACGAAGTCCCAAAGAAAAAAAGTCTAAAGGTGTGAAATCATTATAGCAGCAGTCTTAAGGTGTGATATGACACGATATAGGCGGTCAACTCATCGGTCCAAAACGTGGAATTAGCTGTTTTTCGAAATGACCTCTTAGTAGATCCATTGTTTGAGCAGCTGTATGACAAGTGGCACCATCTTGTTGAAACCAAATGTCGTTAAGGGCTTCAATTTCAGGTAGCAAAATATCAGATTTCATGGCGCGATAGCGAGCATCATTCACGGTTACGTGCCGGCTATCATAATTTTTAAAAAATATAGACCGATGATTCCACCAGCCTATAAACCGAACCAAACCGTTGTTTACTCTGGTTATAATGGCACCTCTTGAACCTCTCTTTTTTGCTCTTCAGTCGAAATGCGGCAATTTTGTTGACGTTGCCGTTGAGCCAGAAATGAGCCAAATCACAGAACAACAAAGTATTGGTCGAAAACAGCGAATCTTCTTGAAGAGCCCAATCGCTGAACGGTGACGCGTTGTTGCGGTGTAAGTCTTGCCATGATAAAATGGCAAACAACACTGAAAATAAAAAAGTCGCCCACGCCAACGACGAAACGCCGCGTCTACTTGGCGGTGATGTGTTTGCTTTACTTCGCTGACTTACTTTTCCTTCCCTCTATGACAAACAACAACAAACCTGATAAAGCTTAACACAACTCACGCGTAATCTGTTAAAGACCGACCCTATTGAAAAAATACCTCCAGATTGATCACCTGTTATTTGAAAAAAGTTTTCCGTTTCCTTAACGGAGTGTTGGTGGAAGCAAGTAAATTATAGCAGCAGTTGAAATAAATTTTAAAATAAGTTGTTTTTCAGAGATCATACTTTTTTTTTTAAATTTAACTTACACAGTATCATTCTTAGAATGTTTTCTGGCGTTTCATTTTATTTTTCCGCTTAGATCTTCATGTGCTGGCAGAAAACAGTATCGAAATGAGTGCCAGACATAATCCGATCTTGGAATGGGTTTTTAATAATACAAAACACAAATCAATTTCGTATGATCTTGCGGTGGGTTTTAATATTATATAACACTCTAATCAATCCCATATAGAAATTTTAAATAACATTCACAATCATCTTGTAATATTTTAACAATAATGTTAGGAATCATGTTTTTTAGTTTAAAAAGTTTCTAAATTTATTTACAATCTCAATGGTTTCATTTATACAGAAATATGGAAGGCACACTCATAAAAGTTTTCCTTAAAAATTGCCAACTATAATATTGAAACAATTAGGCTATGCTTACATTTGATATTATACTTATAATTTCGATTAAATCTGATTGTTTTTTAGATTTCAACAGTATTTCTCTGATGATTTCAAGCCCTAAAGGACGTTTATCAGAAAAACAAATTTCTAATGTAAACATAGCCGTAGCTTCCAAGACTTTAACAAAAATTGAACTAATACATAAATATCTAATTAAAGTTAGACATAGCAAATACTACCGTCTTGTATTGAAATCCCATGGTATACATACAATACCATCTGTTAAAACGGAATAGTAATTTGTTATGTGCACATCTAGGTCGGCGAATTGCGAATTATTACATTTTAGTAAATCGTTTAGCGTTCCTATCATTTTCTCCGGCGTTATCGAATCGTCTTTGGTCAATGATTTTAGTCTCAATTGTTCGATGCATCGTTTTGTCAATTCACGTTCCACGTGTTTCTCGTCCTTGTACTGTTCCATGCGTTCCTTGGCTATTTGCAGATTGGTTGTTATAAAGTCAATTAGCATAAAACCAGGGCAGGTGGCTGGTGCTATTAATTGGCCCGTTGGACTGACCATTAAAGGCCCAGCTTCCGATTCAACAACTATCTCATAATCGCTCAGTGATGATGGCCATGATTTCGGAAATTTGTTCACAGTCAAATAATCTCCTAGTGTTGTAGTAACTTTCATTAAGTGGCCCGCATAGCCCGCGGCCTGTTGTTTTGGCATAAATTTTCTTCGACCAATTCGAATTTGTCTTAGCACCTGAGAAAGAGTATTTTCATACAGAGGTATTTTTTGGAGGAAAGCATCATGCTTAGGAATGTTGCGAATAAATTCAATCCAATTGTTGAGAACATCGCCGGTGAAGAGCATAACATGACCCTCTAAACTTATGCCAGTAAATGGAGCAAAAACAACAACACGTCCTCTCAGATGCTTCACATGGTCTTTGTGCATCGAAGCCAGGCGTTCTAGTGTCTTCAGACATCCACGATAATGTTCAAAATTCCAACCACAATCGTAGCGTGCATCTTTTAGGCCCAAGTTTTCAATGACGGATTTTTGTAACACTTCAACGTCCCGTTTGAGGGGCTGCAAATCTTTGGCGCGAGTTTTAGCTAAATTTGAATTTTCAGCGATCCATATATCGAGAGATTTTTTCGTTTCCTCTTTGGCCTAAAAATAAAAATTAAGTATACAATTAAAAATAAGTTAAGTAAATTATACACAATATGGGAGTTCGAACTTATGAATAAAGAATATTCCAGAAACACTAGCGGAAAGAAGTAAAATATGTAAATATGCTTAGTAGTTTCTCATTTCCCGGACTTTTTTATTTCTCGGGATATCGTTAAAAAAGGTTGCATTTTCCTTGATTTCCTCATAACACAAAACTAAAACAAACCAAGTTAATATCTAGTATGTACTTATATATTAGGGAGGGTCGATCGATTGCTAAAATCAACCGACAATTGCCCACGATAAAACAATATGTACACTAGGTTGGGCCGTTTTTTAGAAAAAAAATTGTCGATTTTGTGCCATAGATTTTTTTGACAGCTTTTGGCATGAGGAAAAAGGTTCCACTACGACATATTAAAAAAATCATTTCCGAGGACTGAAGTCCTTTTTTATTGAGTTACTAGGTTAAGATTTGGGTTTTTGTTATTGCATCACTTTAAATATCTTTTAATGATCAATCTGTAGTAATGCCACTTTAAGAAATTTCGTCCAATTCCAAAACTTCGTCGACACCGCTGTCTTCTTTAAAAATGCCAAAAGTGTATTTTTTCTGCGTACGCCAGCACATATTGTATTGAAGCGTTTTGAAATAAATTGTTTTCATTATGATTAAATATTGTGACATCTTAAAGATTTTTTTAGTAACGTATAAAGTCGCCTGCCTCGTATAAAATCGGAAGCTTCTTAAATTGTTTCACCCAAGTTGTTAATATAATAAATTCAAATTTCATTGGCGAATCGCTTCCACATCTAATTTAATTGGTTTTAAAACATTTAATAGATCTGTTAGTATGTTAACATTATTTTTCAATCCAAATCTCAGAATTTTCTTAAAACTTTTCTTACATTATCACCATTGAATTAATAGAAAATAATGAATTTTCCGGGAGGGATCCAGGAATGAAAATTTTCTCTCCCGGGATTTACCGGGCAGTAGGAAAATTTAGTGCTTAGTGAAAACTGCGGACGCTTTCAAAAGAGAACACTAGCAATTCTCTTGAAGCACCGCTTGCCAGTAATTTTATATTTCATTTCTTTGTCAAACGAAAGAAAAAGGCAAAACATTAGCTCTAAAATTTATATCTCTGCTGTGCGGTTTGATTTTTTATCTGACCGCAAGCATATCACATTACATTTCCCTTTTTTTGAAATTTCTCATGCACTCTGAAATTTCACCTACCAAGCATACATGGATGTGATCATTTTGGAGGCTTTGCCAGAACTTGATTTTTAAAAATCAGATCGTATGCCAGTACTTGCTTCACTGCGTAAGGTGATGGACCAAGGGTTTACCGTTTGTATTTTTCTTTCTATGTAAGCACATAAAAACATTTCCATAGTTTGTGTTGTCCAATACGAATTAAAATTTTACAATGTTAACAATTTTAATAAACCCCCAGGTATTTGTATCAAAATTTACAATTTGAAGTTTAATGTCAACACGAAAAAAGAAACCGAAACCTTTATATCATCCATCCATCATGGATTTCGCTTTAATATGAAAATGTTGTCAAATGTTCCATTGGGATGTGTTTCTTCTCTTTCCAACATCATATGTCCAACAGCTATCGTCATCGGATTTAGTTTACAAATGGCGTTTAAAACTTCAGGGTTGTTTGTTAAATTTTAACATAACATCTTTAATAATATGGTTCTCATTGATTATATTCTTTAAAACTTTGAATGATCGGTCCATTACTTTTGCCGCAAATAATTTTTTTAAAGGGGGTGTGGATCCGCCCACTTTTCGACTAAGATGTTTTTCAATCAATGCTAATAGCATACGTATTATCCGGAGTACCTTATCCGATCAACCGAATTTTTCAGTACATTTTCGATTGTTTTGCATCGAATCTCTTTAATGGCAACTTAGATTTTATGTTTTAACGCTTTAATTGTCTCTGGATGCTTTGCAAAACATTTATCCTTAATGGCTGCCCACAGAAAATAATACAAAGGGCTAAAATCACAGCTCCGAGGCGGCCAATTGACATTACAATTTCTGCTGATTTTTCGATTTTTAAAAACAGTGCAGAAAATATCGTTGATTGAATTGGCTGTGTGACATGCGGCACCGTCTTGTAGAAACCAAATATCGTCCATGGGGTATATGCTTCCATGTTCAGATGGAGGAACCGCGCCATTTGAACTGTATGCATCTACAGAGACCTGGGGGTCAGCTGAGTTGGCTCAACCGGACAATTGAAGAGATGTAGCACGTCATGTGGTCCCTGATGTCAGGCGGAAACAGATGTCCGGAACGTTAGGACTTTCGTCTCCTCATGTAGATGGCCCTTAGAAGACACCCTGTTGATGTTCTGAGGGCGGCATTCTGGCAAGTCTGAATTTTCTTTCACTGCGACGTACTCACGTTCTCCGACCATACAGGTGCTGCGAAGTTTGCTACATACCGACTTATCGCTTTGTAAGAGGTCAACAAGGTTTCCCTAAGTACTGCCAGCAAGTGACTTGAGGAACTTGTTCCTACTTTTGAGCTTATCGCAGATAGCTGTAGCTTCTGCAGAGGATCGAAAATAGCTATCCAATGAGACCACAAGGATTTTGGGGTACTTGGTAGTCGGGATGTTGACTTCATCGACTTTCACATTGAATGACAACCGCACCTCTGCGGTCCATGCAATTAACAGTGTGGCTAATGATTAAAAGGCAGATATCTTCAAACTTCTTGCAGTGAAAAAAAGCGCTTAGTCAATGAGGTAATAGTTTATTTTCTCTCAAATGTCATCCGACACGAACACAATTTCAACGCCGTCTGGTGTTGTAGGAAGTTTAGAGAAACAAGGGAATTCCTTGTTTAACTTTACGGTGCTTCGACTTCCTGTCTCTTAATTCTACATAGGACTGGCGCACACATAGTTTCAAACTAGGCGGAAGGGGCGTTTCTGCAATGTCCTCTAACAGAGTGGCATGGTTGACCGTGTCGAAGGCTTCTGTAAGGTCAAGAGCCCCAAGTTGTTGTGCTGAGCTGCATGCAGAACCCTTGCGGATTATCAGCATATAGTAGGTGTTCCATCACGCTGGGGATGAGTAGTGCTTCATCCGTCTACCGGCAAAAGTAAGGCCTGTACGATTCTCCTTTGCTTGTGTCTTTGTCTGGCTTCAGTACCGGTACCACTCTGCCCATTTTTCAGGCATAAGGAACTATGTGAGTGTCTAACGACAGATTGAGCACTTTGGTCATGTACTCTACTCCCGGGATATACAAGTGCTCCGACATTAGCATTAAGATTCCGTCCGGACGCAGCGCCTTTAATGACTTTGCGTGTGGGCAACTTCATCAACGGTAAATTATGGTGACTTTTCGATTGGAGAGTGCGGATAATATGCATTACTCACCTTTTCTCCTTATCATTCTCTGTGTGCTCAGTAAAAAGTCGGATTAATAACTGGCGCACCGCATCGGATCTGTCTACGAACGTGAAGGCAGTCCGGTCATCCCATCTTCCAGTTGATGAAGAGGATTATGGGAAGGGGTCTTTTCGAGATGACGGGTTGCCAGGTGGCGTCGTTACTCAGTCCAGGCGATGTCGTGTTGCTGTAGCGACATATAGTGCCGGGATGACAGCCCTTGGCCGAAGAATTCCTTCTTCGGATCGATCCGGTGCATAAAACTAGCTTTCGTGGGACGAGTTATATCTGGCGAAATAAGGCAATCGTCCATTACCTGCGTGGGGTCGGCCTCGTTACTGTGCATATCGTAGAGCTATCAATTTGATTTACCAAAGCTATGCCCTGCTGGTCGTTGTCTAGGAGAGAATGCCACAGTTCGTCGTATGCATTAAAGTATCCTAGGAGCAAGCGGTTATTGCGTTGTGTTGTCGGTAATGTTAGGTAAATAACGATTCCACCATCCGGCGGAATATATACGTTATAGACAGCGGTTTGCAGAATCCTTTATCGATGAATAATGTGCCAGTACAGCTGGTACTTCGTGAGCTGAAATCGAAAGCAAAATCGCATTTGGGAGTTGTTGCATTCGCCATTAATGAATGGTGGCCGGTGAGTTCTACAATATTTTTATTGACTTAAATTGTTATAAATCAAAATAGCCAAATATGGTTTGGTATCTCTTGCTATTAATCCTTTTATTACTTTATATACCAATAAGCGTTGTCTCAAAAGACTCGTACTACTTACCTTGTAATATGAGTACTCGAAACCAGCAAATTCCGAGCCATAGTTGTAATCTTGTGCTGGTCTAAAACCAGCAGCACCACCACTGAATCCTCCACCATTACCTCCCGACGGCGTTGGTGTGTTCTTAAGACTTTTCACATATTCGGTGGGCAGATTACACAATTCCAATAGTTTGGTTACTATCGTTTTAGGATCTCTCGTTTCATTGTCCAGTGTTATTTTAATTAGCTTAAATTTATTGCGATCCTCTGTATTTTCTTCGCGTATATAGAATTTTAATATTCTCCTCTCACGTAAAACGGGCAATTTACGTTCATGTAACATTTGCATGTGCGCACTAAGTTGTTTGAGCGAGTCTTCATTTACGGACCGTTGTTCGGGATGCTGTCCAAATAGATCTGGATGGACGGCGAAATAGAAAGGTCTTAGGGCAGCAGCTAATTCGGTGCTTATACTTCGTACAGTGTTGCAGGTGTGCCAAGGAACAAATCCATAGGTTTTCACGCCAGCAACCATATTTCGCAGCAGCATCCTGCCCTCAAAAAACCTACATATGTATACAAGAAAGACGATAAATATTATTATATAATTTAAGTTTTCAGAAGTACTCACCCCCTAAAAGGGAAATTTACATTTATTTAGCTTCAATATTTCTTTGTCCACTAAAGCTGTTATTTAATATTTCAATTTAAAAATATTGGCACAAGAGAGAAATTTCGCTGTTATCACAACAAGACAAAAACAAACAAAAAATTAAATAAAAAGTCATATGGTTTTTTTGGAGGAAACATGACAGCTCTAACGTCAACAGATTGCCAGACTTTTCAGCAAAACATTTGTTAGGGCCACTTTACACGATATTATATTGTGGCAGGCGACTTTGTACATATCGCACTTGTTAGGATAAAGTCAAGTATTTACCTCAAACCAAATTTTCGCTTAGGAATTTTATTTTAATTTATTGTGTGAAATTGGGTAGAAAGAAACAGCCGATATTCATTTTCAAATAATTTATTTTATACATATTTATTTGAATACACTCGAAAATGATTTCTGTTATTTTTTTTTCTGCAAATGTCATATGTTCCTAGTCCAAACAGCTACACTGTTCCGCAACAAAACCCTCCTTTGGACGAAACCAACTGATCCGTATGTAAAATTACCTCTTGAATCCGAATTAATTGTCCGTTTTGGCCCATCACATATAGTTTTTCTTATCCGGTTCACCTTGATATGGGCAATATTAATTGATACAAATTATAATTTCTAAAAATCGAATAAAAATTGTGGATGTCAGCCAAAGAAAATCAAAATTGGTTTTTTATGTTGAAATTTTTTGTTTTCAACTGCCAATTGTACCTCAATTTTGAAGCTCCCCCTCTAGTTTTTGTACAAAATTATAAAGAACGCACTGTAACGATTGCTTTTACACATTGAACAGAGACTAACCGGCTCGATACCTCTTGTAAGAGGGTTGCTATTTATATTTCGGGTCCGGCAATAAAAACACAATAATTGTTTATTGGAAATGGTTTTATTGTTTTTCAAAATATTCTCCTTTAACATCAATACACTTTTACATGCGCGCAAACCAATTTTCGAAGCACATTTTCCATTCCGATTGAGACACCTGCAAAACATTATTTTTGAACGCTTCAACAGCTGCTTCGTGCGATTAAAAACGTTGACCAGGCATTTTTTCTTGATGCTAGGGAATAAGAAGAAGTCATTGGGTGTCAAATCAGGGCTGTACGGTGGATGGCCCATCAATTCGACATCTTGAGTGGTCAAATAGCTCATCATTTTAGCTGATGTGTGAGAGCTCGCATTGTCGTGATCTACAATGATCCGTCTTCTCTTATTATCTTTCCTCATTTTTTCGAACACTGTTGGCAAACAGATGTTTGTATACCACTCTGAAATGACCATCCTACGTTACACTAAAGGCCGGTTATACCGAAAAAAAGCAATCATTTGTTTCGATGTACTTCTTCCACGTACAACTTTTGTTGGATTTGGCTCGTCTTGAAAGACCCATACGGTCGATTGCTGTATTGTTTCGGGTTCATATGCATATTTCCATGATTCGTCACCTGTGACAATGTTATACACTGCCTTTGAGCTAACGCAGTTATTAATTTTCAACATCTCTTTGCACCAATCCATACGAGCATTTTTTGAGCATTCGTTAAATTATGTGGGATTTAACGAGAACGGCCAAATGAACATGCAACGTCTTGTTAAGGCTTGTCATACTAATGCCCAAGGATGCCTCAATCTCACGGTATGTCACATGTCGGTCTTGCTTAATCAGTTCACGCACAGCATCGCTGGTTTCTGGCAAAGTGACCGAAGTGGGACGTCCTTCACGAAATTCATCCCGGGGCGAACGGTGTCCGAGACGCTTGGTACCAGCGATTAACAGTGGTTTTTAATGGTGCTTCATCGACAAGAGTCGAAACAAGTTGACTCTTGTCTCGAAAACCCACGCCGAAAATTGTAAATAATCATCGCACGGAAATGTTCACGGGTTAATTTAATTTTTTGACTGAGATGAATAACTTTCTGAGTGAAGTTATGCTGAAAAATGTCAAAGTTTCCAATGGAAGCTCCAGTTTGCATCTGGGAACACTAGTATTGTCAGGACCCGAAATATAAATAGCAACACTCGTATCTATATTAAAATAAAAGACAACTTTTTAACAAAATAGCAGAGTGACATTGATTTTTAGGCCGTGACGACCTTCATCAGAAAGCTTCGCAGCAATTGTTGAAAGAAAAACCGAACTTTTTAAAACCATGTTCTCACCAAAATTGAAAACTACTGTTGAAAATCACACTTTTTAAGTTTTCTTCACACAATTGCCCACAAAAAAACAATTCACTCTAACCACCTCTACAGAGACTTCACATTAAGAGCAATCAATAGATTTCTTCGACAACGTGTGTTGTGAAAAAAAGTTATAAACCAAAAATCGCCTTCTAATTTTATAGAAATAGAAATAAGCATGAAATTTTACATCTAAAATTTTTATACACACAAATTTCGTTTAAAATTTCTTTAAATCAAACATTTATTTGAAATTTTCGACGAAACTTTTTTTAAGTCGGAAATTTAGTCTGAATTTTTAAATTAAAAACTGTGTATTTTCGACACAATTTTTCGTCAAATTTTTCATAAACTAGAAGTTGTGTCTAAACTTTTTATAGAAACGTAAATTTGACATTTTTTAAAGGAACGGGGACACTGAAGCTTTTTTTTTACGCTGCCTTATTCTTAACTTTCGGTAGGCTGAAAACCAATGAAATATATGTATGTTGAAAATGTACAATAAGTTAATGATATTACATTCGCAGAATTGAAAAGTTCTGCTTTATATTGGTTGTATGTTTTTGATATTTATTTCTACGTTTTTAGAATGCCGGAAGTCGAAATATACGCTGCGTAAAGAAAACAGCCCGAGCCTTAAATCATAAATTTTGTGAAAATATTCTGTAATCCAGAAATCACAATTTCTTTTAAGCCTGGTACTAAGTTTGACTTTTTATGTGAAAATGTGTCAAACGCCATACAAAACAAATTCAGTGAAAATTATTTTTTAAGTATATCCGGCACGCTGCACACAACTGTAGCAACATTTTTTTATTTCCCTGTGGAATTATGTACAGACATTTTATTTCACATGAAAAAATCTTGACAATTATGAGCCATTTGTTGAGCGATTAAAGAAGTCAAGCTCGAATTCTCCCAATAATAACTTAAGACCTATTTCTTTGCTTTCTATCCTGTCAAAAGTAGTGGAAAATATTCTTAAGCGGCAGTTGTTAGACCATATTGAGAGTAAATCGCTGATTAATGATTGTCAATGTGGTTTCCAGAAGGACAGGAGTACCTCTGCTCTATAAATTGGCCTTACTGACTCAATAAGGAAGAATACTCATGATCAAAAAATTTGTATGGTTTTGTCTTTGGATTTAGAAAAAGCCTTCGAAAGGGTAGATTATGGAATTTTGGTAAACAAATTGCATAAAGAATATGGACTTGGGAAAAGTGCCTGTAGTTTAATGCTATCTTATTTATGTGGTAGAAAGCAGTTTGTTCGTGTCAATGGAGTCTCATCGTCTGTTTTGTCTGTTACGAGTGGGGTCCCTCAGGGCTCAGTTCTTGGTCCAATTTTGTTTGTGCTGTTTATTAATGACCTTTTTAAAATTCTGGGCGATTGGAATACACCATACTCTTTTGCTGATGCTGTTCAGCTAGAAGAAATCCAGTATTTGGATGTTTTACAAGCCAAAACTAATTATGTTTTAAAATTATCCTTCTAAAACAAAGGCAATACTGTTTTCATCATCATCTTCTATCAACCTAGATTTGCAATACAATGGTACGTCTATAGAATTCGTTCAGAGTTTTACGTGTTTGGGAGTAGTGCTGGATAACAAATGTAGCTTTGAGCAGCATATTCGCAGTATTACTTTACGTTTTAGTTTCACACTTAGTCAACTATACAACACCAATTTAGTTTTACCTCGTTGGGTAAAAACGAAACTGGTTCGTGGCTTAATTATGCCAAATATTTTGTACTGCCTAGAGGTACCTAAGTATATACAGGAACTACTTAAAGTAATATGAATATAATAAAGGCAGTGTTTCATGGAGTTAAGGTCCATTTAGTCTTGACGGTTGACGGTAGGCAATCAGCTATTTCAGTTGAGGGTTGCATTTTGCATGTGTTAGAGGGAGATAACTACAGTTTGACGGTTGACGACGGTAGACTTCTGCAGGTTGCAGAATCAACCGTCCACCGTCAACCGTCAAGACTAAATGGACCTTTAAGGCCCATTTAGTCTCGACGGTTGACGGTAGGCAATCAGCTATTTCAGTTGAGGGTTGCATTTTGCATGTGTTAGAGGGAGATAACTACAGTTTGACGGTTGACGACGGTAGACTTCTGCAGGTTGCAGAATCTACCGTCAACCGTCGAGACTAAATGGGCCTTTATGCGCTATTTATATTCTGGTTAACCGTATGCTCACATATCGCCGTTTGTGTATGACTTTTTAGGCTGTTCCTTTGTGGAATTTGTGCAGCTTCAGTTGCTATACTTTTTTTTACAAGATATACAAAATGCAATCTTCTTTGTTTCTAGCAAATTCATTTGTCTTCAGTCACTCAAAACGCAACAGACAGTTAATTATTCCAAAGGTAACACCACTTATGGATCGATCATTCCTCGTAAGAGTAGCCCGACTAATTAACATTTTACCAAGCAGTTTAAAAACGTTTAATTTGTCTTCCATTACATTTCGTAAACATTTAATGGAACATTTTCGTTCAAGTACAGAGTAATGTTTTTCTTTATATGTATTTCCATGGTTTCTTGATTATCCCTTATATGCTTTCATCAGGTTTTTTTTCTCTTTTATAAGGAAAAATTAGGATTATTTTAATTTATATTTTTTTATTTTATACTGAATTTTTTCTAGTAGTTTATGATGTTATATTTAACATTTTGATGCATATTGTAATTTAGCTTAAAAAGGCCCCCGATGGGCTTCGAATTACATGTTAATAAAGAAATGAAATGAAATCAAACTTAGGTTACTTTTGTTTAAAGTTTCTAAAAAGTAAAAATTGCAAACCAAACTTTCTATAAACGAATTGTCGACAAAATTTTCTATTATTCAGAACTTGCGTTCAGATTTTTAACATAAACATTTTATCAAAATTTCGAGAAAAAAAATTCAACTTAAAGCCTAGTATTCACCTAAAACGTAATTCTCGCTCCCATAAGAAATACATGAAGCAAAGCAAACGAAATTTGCCATTGATTAATTCCGTTTAGCTATTTTCGTTTGGTGGTACTCAGCTGAAACGAAAAGGTGGCGGATTTTGCAACTGTTGCAGGGATCATTATAAGAGCAGTGTAGGATGTTTTCACAATCTGCAAACGAAAATTAATGTTATGACAATTGTTTAGTCAAGGAATTTTTGAAATTTACAAAAAAATTAACAAATGTTGTGAAATCGTTTTGAGGTTATTTAAATGAATACGAGTATGATTAAAATATTTTTTTTTTGAAAATGAACCATGGCTGCTTCCTCTACACTACAATTCTTTCGTGTAGAGATAAATGCAAAACTCCTTAGCATTTATTTTCAATTTTGGTAAAGTTGGACAGGCAAGTGATTTCATTTTGGTATTGATTTCGTAACTTTATATTATCCAATTCAAAACTGAATAGAATTGTCTAAAAATCGAATAGGTTTGCGTTGACAAAAATTAAAACACTGATTTTTTTTTTGCCTAGGGCGTTACGAAACCCCATATTATTTTTAGTCGACTCAATCTTTCCACTTGTTTTAGTCCGATTCTTTAGTGTATTAATGGGTCTTCGAACATTTTTCTAAGTATTAGAGACTACACAAATATTTGCAAATACATATTTTTCTTTTTATTATTTTTTTTATTATATAATTGTAATATAAACATAAATAATAAACATTTATTTTAAAGAGACTTAAGGATTTTATTAGAAAATATATCATATGTAGCGTGTATACGTAAATAGATTTTCGATTAGCAAAAATTAACATAAAACAAAATGTGTACAAAATGCAATAAATTTTGAAAAAAGACGAAAAAACTCCACGTTTTTTCGTAAAAAATCTGTCGATAAAAAAAGTAATTAATCCACTTAATTTATGATAAAAATATATGTGTATATTCGTATGCATAAAGATAAAGAAAAGTGATCTACACAAAACTCTATGTAAATATTTTTTGTTGGTTGCAGTTTGTTGTTGCTTCTTTTTTAAAGTACAATAATCAATGACTTAACATTAGATGTTTTTTTTCATTTTCCAATTTTCGTTAAATTGTTTAATTTTTTATTATAATAATAACAAATTGTAAATACAAAAAAAAGGGGTGAATATTGAAAAATCTTTTACAAAATATTGAAACGTTTTCAGGAAATAAAAGAGTCCAAGTTTTGTAAACTAACAAAGAAAGGCGTTGAGAGAGGGAGAGAAGGGGTTGGGGGTTAAAGGGGAATAAAAAATAAATAAGTTTTTAATTCGCGTTAAACGTGATTTGTTTCCGTTTTCTTTTTGTTTTATTGGATTTGCAATAATAATTAATAGAGTTATTAATTACGATATCTTATTCATTATTAATTGTAAAAAATATGTATGTATGTGTTTGCATATTATAATTATATATAAAAATAATAATAATAACTATAAGTAATAAACAAAACATAATGGTGTGTGTACTCAATGCCTTTGTTTCTTTTTTTGTTGCCCGGTACTGTGTTGTGTTGTTTGTCCCCGAAATTCAAGGATGAAACAACAGCTCTTGAACTGTCCATTCGTTAGGTGTAGCTCTAAGTTAGCTATGATGTTGGTCACACCAGTTCCTATTGTGGTGTTTGACTCGAACGGCGCTTATCTTTTTCCTTCTCTTTGTCGCCGCCTTTTCGGCCGAATATTCTAAACATTCCACTGCGTCGGTCTTCTTTGCTTTTGCTGCCCTTCACGCCGGACATGGAGGAAATCGATTGAGCTTCACTTTCACTAGAGCTTTCGGCTGACACACGTGACAAATTAATAGAGTCGGGCTGTAATGACACCGGTCGATTCGATTCGAAGCGAGTTGTACCCCAGCCTAAAGAAAGACAGACATTTGAAAAGAGAAAAGTAAAAGAAATATTAGTTGCGTTTTGGAAATAAACTTGAAGTGATTTTTAGGACATGCAAAAGAGGGAAAAAAGTTTTTTATTTAAAAAAAAAAATGTACACAAATTTTCAAAAAAAAAATGCTCTAAAGTTTAAAGTATTAGGAAAACTATAATCATGTTAGTATTAAATAATCATTCGGTTTGAAGCGATTTTGCTGTGACAGCCAAGTCGCAACACAGGCTTTTATGTACTTAGAGTTAGTAGAAAAAAGAAGCGATTTTCAAATTGAAAATTGATTTTTCAAATGCGAAAATTGCTTTAGTCTGTGAGTTGTCCGCAGACCTAAACGAATTTGTGTAGCATTCATTTAACCCAACCATAAATAATGTTTCTCCTTTTGCCATATTCAAATTATTATGGCAATACATATATTGTTTTCTCTACTTATAATAAAGATTCCAACAGATAATTCTATCTTAAAAGTTTTATTGAAATTCTAAAAAAAACCGACCATCCAAAAAAGTGTGAAAAAAATCCGAATGTACTTTTAAATTGGATCGAACTAAACAATTTTTGCATAGGACAGCAAAAACCGATCATCCCAAAGAACTGGAAAGGATCCAAAAGTACTTTTAAATTGGATCGGATCCAATAATTTTTATACAAGTTCGTCATTTTTTTTAAAACTTTTTCATTGCTTCCTTAGATGATGTTTGGATTCTAAAGGGTTGTTGTTGTAGCAGCAAACATAATGACAGCCCTTGGCCGAAGAATTTCTGCTTCGGGTCAATCCGGTGCATAGAACCGGCTTTCGTTGGATCGGTTATAAATGTTCTAAAGGGTGTTTTGTTTAGACGTGTGGTTTTCAAAATAGCAACATTTTTTTCGGAGTTGGTCTTTGTGACAGCTGTCACTTGATTTATGCTTAGTTTGGTTTGCCATTTCATAATAAAAAAATTTACTCCGGAACAACGTTTGCAGATCGTGGTGAATGGGCCCAAAACGAAATGGCCACCGATCCTGATTTGTACTAGAACATTTTTTTTCAGTGATGAGGCTTATTTTTGTTTGAATAGGGGGCACGTTAATAACCAAAATCTTCGCATTTCTAGTAATGAAAATCCACAAGCCATTTTTGAGACCCCGTAACATTCTGAAAAAGTCACTGTTTTGTAGGCTTTATGGGCAAAGGGAATAATTGGTCTATATTTCTTCAAAAATGAAGCCGGCCATAATGTTACAGTCAATGGGGAACGCTATAGAGTCATAATTAATCACTTTTTCGTGTCTGAATTAAAGGATGTTGATGTGGACGACATTTCGTTCTATCAGGAAGGCGCTACATATCATTCAGCCAACGAAACAATTAATTTATTAAAGGAAACTTTTGTTGAGCCCATTGTATCGCGTCGTGGGCCTCCACATCGTGCGTGGGCCTCCAATCGTGCGATTTAACACTTTTTTTGTGGGTATATGTGAAGTCGCTTGTCTACGGCGCAGATAGGACCGACACGAAGAGAATAATCGGCGCGTTATTGCTGACATTCGGACCCAAATGCTGCAAAAAGTGGTCGAGAATTGGGCTTCTCGGCTAGAATTTATTCAAGCCAGCCGCGGTGGCCACTTGCTCGAAATCATTTTAAAAATATAATGGCTAATTCTTATCCTTATAATAAAGCTAAATTCGTGGTCATAACATTAAATTATATGCGTTTAATTTCTTCTTGAAAACCACACGTCTAAAAAACACCCTTAATTTTTCATAACTTTTCTATACTTCAACGAACCACGACGACCTGTAGTTTCGTATAGCAATGCCTTTGCTGTTTATGCTATTCGTTAAAATGAGTTATGGACAGCTAAGTCGCATAGCGAAATTAAATATGGCAACACCGCACAAATATTTTTAAAAAACATTTTTTTAAAAGTTTTTATACAAAAATTATAAAACATGTTAAAGAAAATTCATTGTAGCATTATTTTATATGAAAAAAGTAAAAGTTAAAACGCCTGACCGAACATTATATACCCTCCGCCGTCCTTACGTTACTAAAGGCCAAAAAAGGTCCGGTTAGTCCCCGGCAAAATAACTACTCTATATTTAGAATCTTAGACAATTTTGGACCCATACGTCCATATTGACTATTCATCGCCCGTTTTGACCATGCGTTACGTGGGCCTCATGAGCCGAAACATACATCAACTAAACCTTTTTTAAGGCGTACAAAGCGTCCCAACTAACAGCACAAATATTGACCATTGTACGTCTCAGTTCCACGACAGGCGGTTCTATGAATTGGTTTGACCCGAAAAAGCAATCTTCGGTCAAGGGATGTCACCTCGACACTACGTTACGATTTGTTAAGCAAATGCTCAAAAGTGTGTTTTTCACCGAGGAACCTTTAGTCCCTTAAAGTGAAACTTTTTCCCCTGTGGGAGGATTTCGCCCGTTTACAATCCTGAACATATTATGACCATAAACCATTATCATGCCAAATTTCATGAACCTAGGTTTATTCCATTGCCCGCTATTATGCTTTCAACATACATGGACGGAACTGTAACCCGGCCTATGGAAAGGTGGCTTATGACTCAAAAAAGAAATTGCGAGAAACAGCTGTTAAAGATAAGGTCAAAGTTAAAGATGGGAGTCATAAGCCAAAGTTAAAGATGAGTCATAAGCCACCATTTCATAGGCCGGGTCACATATATACTTCATAGGGTCTCCGATCAATATTTTAAGGTGTTGCAAACGAAACGACAAGGTGAATAAACACTACTTACATCCTATGATGGAGTGTATACAAATCAAAAACCACAAAGACTAAATGGAAATCGTACTTAAACCTTTGAGCATTTTTAATAATATTTTTAATTTTTTTGCAAATATAATAGGCGGAACGAATAAACTTCAAATTACTTTGCAGGCTTGTACGTAAATTGGACCGACTTATTCGGGTCGTTTTGTAGAAGGGTCCTGAATGAAAAGAAAGCATGCAGAAAAGAATAGAAAATAACAGAAAGATAGAGGCATAGATAGTAGAAAACCAAAAAAGGAACGCAAAGTTATACAATGTATACTTTAGGGTAGGTCGATTTAGCAATCGATATGTGCCATCGATTTTTCGATAGCTTTTGGCATGAGGAACAAAAAATTCCACTAAGACATATCTAAAAATCATTTTCGAGGCGCCCAAATTTTAATTAATTTTAATTCTTTCACTTTTTATCAACTTTTATTTTTAAGGTTTTTTTTTACTAGGTAATGCTTAGTAGGGACAAAAATAATAAATACTGTTACAACATTGAACACACCCATTTCAATAGTAGAACTGAACATACCCCGTTAATGTCATATGGGTTTTGAAAGCTAGCCTCAATAGCGTTAGTCTGTAACGGGATTTTAAAATTGTTTCAACTTTCATCATGGAGTGGTCAGATAAAGAGAACCGACCGTATCGTAGTAATATCGCTTTTCAAGTGTGAAATGAAAAAAGCGATATTTTCAAAACGCTCCGGCCACTAGGGATTAGCCGCATGTTCGTCTACCGATGCATAAAACTTTTTGAGTAGACTGGAGATGTAAAAGACCGCCACCGGTCGGGCCGCCCACGCTTTGTTCAAACACTGCATGTCATCAAAGCAGTTAAATCAAGAATTCACAGAAATACGCTCCGAAAACAGAAAATCATGGCCCGTGAGATGAATATCCCGCACAAGTCCATGAGTCGAATAATTAAAAAAAGACTTGGGACTTGGGGCTTTAAAACGACGTAACAGACATTTATTGACTGCAGCTTTAAAAAAAAATAGGATAGAAAAATGCAAACGTCGTTTGGTGAAGCACGCTGATAACTTGCACAGAAAATTTTTTTCAACGATTAAAATTTTTTTACCGTTTAGAAAAAATTTAACAAGCAAAATGATAGTCTCTTACGATGGGGTCACTGACCCGCATTTCTGCGAACAAGAAGTCAAGACATCGGCCAAAGTTTACCAAGAAATCGTTTTGGAAGCTTACACACGCCTTAAGTCGCACTGGCCAATCGACAATAGCTGCACGAACCGAACTCGTCCATTGGAAAATTGGCCACAGCTCGAACCAAAGCAGTCTTACTTAAGAGATCCAATGTTGGGGTATCTTTTGTGACAAACCTTGTCCTCTAAAACCGTCCACAATTTGTAATCCAATGGGTTCAAATCTGGACTGCCTGAGGGCCATTCTTTAGAGGAAATGAACGCTGGCAAATTGTTTCGAAGCCAGGCCTAGGACGTTTTAGCCTTATGGGCCGGCGCAGAATCCTGCTGGAAAGTCCATGGCTGGTTTTGGAACAGGGAATTGTTAAGAGGCTTCACAACAGCTTCCAAAAAGATTTCTTGGTAAACTTTAGCCGATGTTTTGACTCCTTGTTCGCAGAAATGCAGGTCAGTGACATTATCATAAGAGACACCCAACCAAACCATGACTGAAGCTGGGTCATGACCCTTTTCCACCCTTGGGATCAGTTCAGATGCTTCCTTAGCTGACCGCGCATACACTCTATCATTTTTCCTGAACGGTAAACATTTTTTCATCGGTGAACAAAATTTTTCTGTGCAAGTTATCAGCGTGCTTCACCAAAAGACGTTCGCATTCTTCAATCCTATTTTTTTAAAGCTGCAGTAAATAAATGTCCGGTACGTCGTTTGAAAGCTCCACGTCCCAAGTCTTTTTAATGATTCGTCTCATGGACTTGTGCGGGTTATTCATCTCACGGGCCATGATTTTGTGTTTTGGAGCGGATTTCTGTGAATTCTTGATTTAACGGCTTTGATGACATGCGGTGTTCGAACAGAGCGTGGGCGGACCGACCGGTGGCGGTCTTTTACACCTCCAGTCTCCTCAAACAGTTTTATGCATCGGTAGACGAACATGCGGCTAATCCCTAGTGGCCGGAGCGTTTTGAAAATAACGTTTTTTTTCAGTTCACACTTGAAAATCGCTATTACAGCGATACGGTTCTCATTATCTGACCACTCCATGATGAAAGTTGAAACAATTTTAAAATCCCGTTACAGACTAACGCTATTGAGGTTAGCTTTCAAAACCCAAATGACATTAACGGGGTATGTTCAGTTGTACTATTGAAATGGGTGTGTTCAATGTTGTAACAGTATTTATGTCCCTACTAAGTATACATTGCCACATACAATAGAATACTTTATAACATATGAGCGCGTGAGAGTAGAAATACGTCTGATTCGATCGATTCTCTACGATTCTCTCAGTCGTATTTTTATTTTCAATCGGTTGTATGTTATATTGTATTGTATGTGGCAATGCATAATTGTCTGTCAATTCAATCTTGGAAAGGTTGTAAATTAAAAAAAATAATTATTTTATTACCTACTAAAAAACCTTAATTAAAAAATTGAAAAACTGAAATTTGGGCGCCTAGAAAAATGATTTTTGATATGTCGTAGTGAAACTTTTTTCTCATGCCAAAAGCTATCGAAAAATCAATGACACAATATTTACAATTTTTTTCCCTTACAAATCGGCACACCCTTATATACATGCACAATATATACTGAGACAGAGGATCTGTATTGAAGGCAAGTAATTTTTTTTGAATAAAATGCATAAAATAAGATTATTCCATTTTGAAAATAAGCAAGATCTTAAAGCCTGATGGAACCGACTTTATAATAACATCAGCACAGTCTCTTTTTTGGGAAATTTCTGAAATTGATGTTGACTTTTTATAGTATATGATCTGACCTATATTAAATTCGAAAGTGGTATGTTGGAATTATTGGTTTCCTTATTTTGGAAAAATAATTAAAGCGTATTCGCTAAGAGATAGGCCCATTCAGTGCAAAAACTAAAATTATATTTCGTATGTAAAAAATCCATTTGTATCTTTTAGTGCCGTCGGACCAAAAAGCGAAAGGAACTTTTATGTAAGGCTCTATAAATTCATGGACCGATTAGGTCAATTATCTTGCCGGTTAATTTTTTTTAAGCCACATTCTCTATAATTTTTGTTACTTCTGGATATGTCGATTTTAAAATCATGATTTGCATCCATTATAACAAAATTGAAAAAAATGCTGGTTGATATCTCATAATTTAAATCACGTTAACTCTTAACTTGCAAATATAGATTAAATTTTGCCAACTATGTTGGAACAGGAACGGTTTCAAGTCCCATTGTTGTGACTAAAAAGTAAACGACAAAATAGAGAATGAGGATCAAATTAATTTCTGCCTATCGGAATTTAAAAATGCTAAATATTCTTAACGATGTATCTTCTAAACTATGTGCAATCATGCCCTATTTAAAACGTTTCATTTGATACAAAATCGAACTTTCCGAATGCGAATGAGATAAGACCAATTGCAAAACCTTCAAGGGTTTTTTTTAGTTGTGCTCGATTTTTTTTACACGCATTTAAAGTTGGTGATTTTGGAACGCGTCTAGCAAGAAAAAATCATTGAAAATTTGATAATTTATTATTTATTTTTATTATCCTGGAAAGTTGTGGCATCTGACTGTTTTTGGGCTCGAGGAATTCTTTTTTAATATTTATTTTTACCTAAAAGTTGCACTAGATGGCGCTGTCATTCAAATGGTGCTTTTTCTTGTAGATTTTATTAGAAAAAATGTGTATTTACTTTTTTAGGCTGAAAAATCAATTTTTGATGTTGGCTGTATTGTAAAACAAATTTCTATTGATGTTGAAGTAAATTTTATTATTCTCATAACGTTACTATTACATAAATGCAATTTTTATGGACAAAAATGTGTTTTTTGGGGGAAATATTATTTTTTTTATTAAAAAAACAACTTTTTTTATTAAAAGTTTTATATCTTCGTCAGTATCCTCTTAATCGGTTATTCTCTTTAACCACTAGCATAAATTACCTAACATAGTATTTAACCATGGAATCTAGGTACAGAGGAAAGATACTAGATTCTATGTAGGTAATAATGCTGGTGGTTAAAGAGAACAACCGATTAAGAGGATACTGACGAAGAGCAAGAACCAAAAACATACAGAGATTCGCAGCCTACTATTTCTGGAGATTTTGCTACTTCAAACATCCAAGTTGACAGTGATAGTGATGATGATTAAGTGGATCCAAATAAGATATAATACTTTAAAATAAAAAAGTTGTTTTTGTAATAAAAAAATATTTTTTTCCAATAAAAATCACAATTTTTTCCATAAAAATTGCATTTTTGTTATAGTATCGTACTGGGAATAATAAAATGTACTTCGTAATATCATTAGAAATATGTTTTGCAATAAAGCCAACATCAAAAATTGATTTTTCAGCCTAAAAAAAGAAAATACACAGTTTTTTCTTATAAAATCTACAAGAACTAGCACCATTTGTATGAAATCGCCATCTAACGTGAGTTTTAGTTAAAAATTAATATCAAAAATTAATCCCTCAACCCTAAAAACAGTAAGGTACCACAACTTTATAGGATAATAAAAATAAATAAGCATTATTTTATCAAATTTGCAATGATTTTTTCTTGTTAGACAGCGTTCCAAAATCAAAAACTTCAAATGTGTGTAAAAAAAATCTCGCACTGAACTAAAAAAGACCCCATTAAAGGTGTTGTTATGGATAATGTCAACTTTCATTTGCAATTGGTTTCATCCCATTCGCATTTTAGTTGTTGCACTGTGTTATTTGAGACTGTAACTTTAAGCATAAAGTTTCAAAATTACCCCTCTTATTATTTATTTGGAATTAGTTTCTGCCTATCGGAATTAAAAAATGCTAAATATTCTTAATGCTGTATCTTCTAAACTATCTGCAATTATGGCGTATTTAAAACATTTGATTATTTTATGCTGAAAAAGCCTTAAGTAACAAACACGATCTTTTGTTATCATTCCGATTTTGGGAAAACGTCTTTAAAATCTATCCAAATGCTATATTCACCATGCCTGATTGGATTCATACAAACAGATAACTTTGGTTATCTAATTTTTGAATGCTATTCAGTTTACATTTTACCTAAAATTGAGTCACCAGTTTGGAACAAAAACTTGAGCTGATCTATCTCTAATGAACTAAATCTGCAGCTCGCGTACAATGATCTCCTGAAAATTTTCTATATCTGTCTGTCTCAGTATATAGAGCGCATTTGTTGAGAAGCCAGTGTTTGCAATACGAGTAGTTTAGAAAATTGATTAGTTAAACGTTTTTACAAAATACAACAAAGTAAAGTAACATTTAAAATATGTATGTATGTATGTATAGGGTTGGCCATTTAAAATTTTAAATTTGAATCGGCTGTAAAAAGAAGTATTGATTTTTTTTTTATGTAAATTTCTGGTTTTATTGAAACGGTTAATTATGGAACATCATCCGATGTGCCCAATGGGCTAAAAATTGTTTGGCAGGAGATGAAGAATTTTACCGAAAAGTCGTGTTTTCAGATAAAGCTCATTTTCATTTCGGTAGCTATGTCAATATGCAAAATTGCCTCAGATGGGGTTCAGAAATCCCATACGTGACTATTGGGAAGCCAATGCATGCACAAGGAGTTACTGTTTGGAGTGGATTTTGGCCTGGCAGCATCATGGGTTTTGTGTTTTCTTCGAAATGAGCAAGGATCCGGCGTAACCGTCAACGGTGAGCGTTACCGTGCCAAGCTCAACGAATTTTTGTTTCTTAAAATGCAAAAGAATCACATTTGGTTTCAACAAGACAGCTGCACAGCCAACCAACCATCGATATTTTACGCATTGTTTTTAAAAATCGAATAATCCGCCGAAATTGCGATGTCAATTGGCCGCCTCGGAGCCGTAATTTCAGCCCTTTGAATTTTTTCTGTGAGTAGCCATTGAGGATAAATGTTACGCAAAGCATCCAGAAAAAATTGAAGCGTTGTAACATGAAATCAAAGCTGTCATTGAAGATATTCGACCCGTAACAATCGAAAATGTACTGAAGAATTGGGTTGATCGGATGAGATACTGCGAAGGCAGTTGTGACAGTCCTTTGAATGTTATTGTGTTCCATTTTAAATTTCAACTTTTCCAATATCAATTGGCCGTGTCTGAGCTGTGATTTGGACCCTTTGGAAAATTTTCTGTCAGAAGCCATTAAGGAAAAAAGTTACGCAAAGCATTCAGAAAAATAGAAGCGATGCAACATGAAATCGAAGTTGCCATTAAAGAGATTCGACTTGTAACAATCAAAAATGTACTGAGAAATTCGGTTGACCGGATTAGGTGTTCCATTATGAAATGACAAAGTTTCACCTCTCCAATAAAACCAGAAATTTGGAAAAAAATTACACAGTACAAAAAAAAAATTACGAGATACTGATAATGAATTCTGAAAGAGACCAAAAAAAATATACGTGTCTCGGCGTTTTGATAGATCACACGGGAATTTCATTTTTGAGGCGTTTAAAGTTTCCGAGCTCTGGCTTGTTCTTGTAGCATATCGGTATGTAAAACTATGCTTTCTTTACATCTGAGCTGTAGGGTGTGCTCAGCAACTTCGTAGATAATGGTATGGCAAATATTTTTGTAGAACATATTAACCCTCTAACTCCTCCTCATAAAGGCATTTTTTGGATTTTCTTAAACAAATTGTAAAAACACCTCGAAAAGGGGAAAGGCGGGTATGAAATGTTTTACAAAAATGTTGGCCATAACATGTTAGTGTATAAGTATATGTCAGAACTCACCAAAACCCAAAACTTAATACAAACACCAAAAAAATGACGTAGATGCAAAAGGTATAGGTTCTTGAGTACCAAACCTTCTCGTCAGAGATGGGATGACCTCATATGTAAACAATAACCAAATTAAGCCTTGACAGGTAATCTTGATTGATTTGATTGTTTTTGGTGTTTGTGTTAAGTTGTGGGTTTTGGTGTGTTCCGAGTTATATAGTACAATATACCTTCCCCTTTTTCGTGGTGTATTTTACAATTTTGGTTTCCATTCGTGGTCTCCTCTTTCACAATTCATTGCCAGAACCCCGTAATTTTGGAAAAAGTTTGAAATTGTTGTACAGTGTTATCAGTACTTTTTTTTTACAGCCAATTCAAATTTCAAATTTTAAATCGCCTACCCTATTTAAATATAGTGTAAATAATGGTATAACATGTAAAATAATAAAAAAAGTTTGTAACCAATACCATCGCTATTATTGTTATTGATGACACTCATGTAACTTGGATTATTTATGGAGTTATTTTCAGTGCTATTCGTGTTGGGATTGAAATGCCACACCGTACGACTATGATGGGATGATGAGGATGACGTTGTCGTTGTTGTCGTCGCCGCCGACAATGACGTCGACGTCGTGGTTTTAGCTGAGGAGGTGGTGCCAGTATGATGGTAGGATGATGATGACGATGACGAGGATGATGATGCTGAAGATTTAACATTATGATGTTTACCATTGTTATTGCTGCTACTGCCACTGCTACCGGTTATGAGTATTACATTGTTTGTGTTAGGACCACCACTGCCCATGCTGGAATTGGAACTGGTGGAAATGGTAGTGTGTACGGTGCGTTTCGAGGAGGACAGTGTGGGTGGTGGCGTGCCACCAGGTGTTTGGTGCATTTGTTGTAGGCCAGCCGCTGTTTCCATTTCAATGAATTTCGTCACTAGGTCCGAACGTCCGCTGGCCCCTACTCCGGCTGCTCCCAAGCTATTGCGTGGTGCAGCCATTACTTTATGCTGCTGTTGCTGTTGTTGTTGCACTCGCATATAGTTTCCTTGCTGATCGGGTAGATGTCCAGCGGCGGCGGCAGCATTAAAGGCATTAATGCGCTGTTGTACTTGAGCCTGGTGTTGGTGGACCTGTTGATGGTGCTGTTGCTGTTGTTTTTGTTGTTGCTGACCAGCAGCAGCTAATGGTGGCATTGTCGTTGGCAAAGGTGGAGGATTTTCTATACACGACATTTTAATGGGTGATGTGATTGATTTTGTTTTGAGGGGGAGAATTGAAATGAGATACAATGATACAACAAATGTTTCATTAACGAGGATTTTTGGGGGGAATGGGTACAAGGACAGAGACAACACAAGTTATGATTTAATTTGACTCAAAACAAATGATACCATTTTTGGGGGGACAACGGACAATTATAGAATTTGGCAAAGCTAAAAAAGAACGAAAAGAAAAATTACATACCTGATTGTCTAGCCTCACTATGGCGTTTGATGACCACGACGCTGTCATCGTTCGAACCGTTCGGTAAACGTGACATGCTGCCGCCCATGCTGTTATCGGAACCGAATTCTAAAATGCAAATAAATTGAAATGTCTGTACAATAAAGAGTGAATATTATAAATACCGGCACTGGCATTGAGGGGATTTCGTAAGGTTACCAAACTGTCGGTACTTTGGCGGTTGGGTACTGGCGGCGGTGCACCTCGGGGCGGAATTGGTGGCTTGTGTTCAAATCCTATTGAGGCGGATGGTGAAGGAGGTTGCTGTAATATAATAAATAATATTTATTAGTTTAGATAAAATTACATTAGTTATAAAAATGCGTTGTCTTTTAAAGGTGCATTGATTTGAGCTCGAAGTTAAAGGGATAAAACACCTAAAGGGGAAAAATACAAAACGGCAAACCATTCGCCCAGCACAATGTATGGTGCTGCAAGTGCCCATATCATGTGTATTTCTAATCTTAGTGTTATTAGTAATGTTATTTAATTTAAAGAAATTACTTTCGTTCCAATACAAATTGAAAAATCCATCGACAGCCGTTTCTACGCACCGGATCGACCGAAAGCAGCAATTCTTTGGCCAAGGGCTGTCACCCCGGTACGGTGTGCCGCTACAACAACATCATTAGTAAAACATTGGATCCAAATACGATTAAATTGTTTTAATTTTTTTGCAAAGCGCTCTCAAGTAAAAATATAACTTCAGAAGGAAGTAATTACGTGGCAGTGCAAAATATGATTGGTTGCTCATCGATGGTGGTTACCTGGTGGCAACTTCTTAGTACAGAAAACGCCTAGATTTTGGTTTTAAAGTGGCCAGAAAGGAACACTTTAGTGTTTCAACATTCGACCGCTGGTATTGTGTTTGTCGAAGTCGACAAAACTATTATTATTTACAAAGGCATATCGTGTTAGACATATTCGCCAGTAAAATTGTATTAAGTGTCGAAAAAGTATTGGGTTCTATTATACAGAGAACATCTCTCGAATTTATGTGCACGATCGCACGCCTGCACTTACTAACCTCAACCTATTGTTAAAAATGCCGGCTACAAACGGTTGTTTTTAATAGATCAGCTGACTAAGAGATAAATCTCAACTCGGTAATTGGCCGGTGTATATGAGGTGGAAAAATGATTAATGTTCATCCAGGATTTAAACCTGAATTTAATTTTGTGATGGAAGTGGAATTTCGTCAACATATTTTAAAATGATTCTGTAAGCGTATAAGCATTTTAGTAAAAAATATCCGGTAGAATTTTGTTCAAAAATGCAATTCAATATTTTGAAGAAAAAGGATTCATCGCATGTATAGAAGAAAAGTAAAAACAAAGTTGTATCAAGTAAATAATGGTTAAAAATACGATGGCTTTATCTTGCGGCTAGATTGAATTTGTCAATTTTTTAATAAAACCGCTAATTTGGCAACACGAATGGTACGCAATGATATTAAGCTTACTAATTATTACTAATAAAAGACATCAGGGGTCGGCAGCTTTTTGTTAAAAGACCGCAGGAAGGGATGCTTCCATACACCAGGGATGCAATGCCATTGTCTTCCAGCCAACGTACCTAATCATACCAGTTTAGTATTGGAATCCCTTTCACCATTGCTAAATCCAAAATAACATTTGTGGTCGGTTCTATGTTGGAAAGTCGGTGGTTCTTTGACCACCAATAAAAAATCCCAATTCTAGGAGACTGCAAAGGTTGCAAGGAGGTAAATTTCGGCTGAAAGATGCCAAGGGCTGGTGGTCATTTGCTGCGGCGCTGTGCTGTGGTTACAGCGAATACGGGACATGCGGCCAATTACTAGCAAGAATAAAATCAATAAATCAATATGTCTTGAAACATAATTATATTCCACCAAATTGTTTATTTATTTTAAGGAGTGAAATAATTGATAATACTATTATTTTGACCTATGCTGTACGTTGAACAACACTTTGTTGGTCAGTTCGGTAATATTTTTATTACAAATCGTATGTATTTGGGTTCCTAACATTTAAGAGATTTGTGTAAAAGATTGCTCTAAACTAAAAACTTGTTCGAGGCTTTACAATTTTGAATTTATACTTCAACAAATATGATTTTTTTCTTCATATTCTGGAGATATAAGTATGTGGCTATGAGCCCCTATAATTACAATTAACTCAAATCAAATATAAGTGGTGGTTTAGCTGAAGCCTAGTTAATTAAGACTGGATAGCGAAACCGCAATAGCTAAGTCATTTTTTTTTTAACAAAAAGTGTCAATTCTGTTCGCCTCGAAAGAAATAGCCCAGAAGTAAAAGGTGTCTTTTTAAACGTGTGGTTTTCAATCAGGCCACACTTTTTTCGGAGTAGGTCTTTTTGACAGCTGTCACTTAATTTATGCTAAACTTGGTTTGCCATTTCATAATAAAGACTTGGTCCGGAACAACGTATGCAAATTGTGGTGAATGGTCCAATAACGAGATATCCACCGATCCTGCTTTTTACAAGGAAATTTTGGGTACGTTACTCGTAATAACCAAAATTGTCGCATTTGGAGTAATGAACATCAACAAGCCCTTGTTAGGGCCCCGTTAAATCCTCAAAGAGTCACTGTTTGGTGTGCTTTAAGGGCATAGTTGTTCAAAAATGTATCCGGCCAAAATGTTACAGTCAATGGGGAACGCTATAGAGCCATGATTGAAGACTTTTTCGTGTCTGAATCGGAAGAAGTGGATGTGGATGACCTTTGGTTCCAACAAGACGGCGCTACATGATATACAGCCAACGAAACAATCAATTTAATTTATTGAAGGAAACTTTTGGTGAGCGCATTAACTCGCGACGTAACCTCCACAATCGTGCGATTTAACACCGCTGGACTATTTCTTGTGGGGTTATGTGAAGTCGCTTGCCTACGCAGATAAGCCCGACCGATTGATGCCTTGGAAGAGAATATTCGGCGAGAATTGGGCCTCTCGGCTGGAATATATTTGAGCCAGACGCGGCAGCCATTTGCCCGAAATCACTTTTAAAACATAATGGCAAACCCTTATCTTTATAGCAAAGCCAAATTCTTGGCTATAACATTAATAAACATGCGTTTTATTTCATCCTGAAAACCACACGTCTGAAAAAACACCCTTTACTATGGTCTTCAAAAAAAAATAAACATAGCCTAGATAATTATCGAGTATAGCCTTCACCAAAGTTTAGTATGTACTAAAACGGCTACAACAAATCATTTTTTTTTAAATTTTTCAAAATCGAATCTATAGACATGCACAAATTCGTTTCTTTTTGCTAACAAATAACTTAACTATTGCGATTTTGCTTTCCAGTCTTAGTAATCAAGGCTTAACAAACAAACGAACACCCCTATGTCTATCCCTAATATCTGCAACATAAAACTTACCTGCTGTTGTTGCATTTGCTTTTGCAAAAAGTTCATTTGTGGCGTGGTGGAACTCACGGAAATAATGCTGCTGGTTATGGAGTTGGTTCGTGAGGCTGTGCGCCGCTGTGAATCGGGAGAGGAAGTGCGTGAACTAACGGGTGACTCCAGACTTTGGCCACTGGCTATTTTAATATCAGGGAAGCTATTGGATTGTTGCTGCAAAAAGAAACAAACCAAAAATTATTCAAAAATCACCACAGTCGACTAAAACAGCAGAAAACGTACCTTCATGGATTCATCGTAACTTAACAATTGTAGATTTGGCGGTAGACTAGCGTGGAATGAAATCTTACGAACCCAATCGTTCATAATTTCCAATGAAGGTGCCTCAAACAAGAATTCAGAACCGTCGGGTAATCGTAGTCGGAATACATACTTCTTCTTCGTGTAATCTTCGGCCCGTTCGCATTTGGCACCCAGTATATTAACCGGAGCATTGGCTGTCTTTTGTTGCAAGAAATCATTTTCATCCTTGAAGAAGCACACCAGTTGACCACATAATACAGTGTGGAATTGTTTCCATGAGCGGACTGGTGCTTTTTTACCTCCCGACTGAAGGCCGTGTTTACGTTCTAGCATTCCTTGTATTTCCACAGGTGGCAAGTCGAAACCTTCTCCTTTTTGATTCTTGCGGAACGACTGGGCCCGACGTCTCGTGGTGAACGAGGGAGTGCGTTTGGGTTGTTTCTGTTGGACCTTCATCGATTCGGCTCTCTTGACATTTTGATCAGAACCACGTCTTAAACGATCGCCGAACATGTTGGAGGATGAGCTCTTTTGTAGTCCATATTGATCGTCATCGTATGCGGGTCTCAGAGGCGATTGTGTATTCTGTGGAGAGTTGGCCGCTGAACCGGATGTTACGTTGACCATGGGATTAGAGAATATGGGCGTCTTCTCCTGGTTGTTGGCATTGTTTCGGTGTTCCATTTGTTTTTCTGCACGTCTTCTTTCATCGTTAAGACGCTGTAGTTCTTTTTGCTTCAGCATTTCCAAGCGTTCCTTTTCCAAGCGTTCTTTTTCTTTTAGTTTGGCCAATTTCTCGCTTTCGACTTGTTTGCGGAAACGTTGCTCCAACAGAGTGATGCGTTTAATTGCCTGGAATTTCTCTTCTTGAGCCTCCACGGTCTTTTCAAAGTCGGAATGACGTCGCAGCAAATCTTCCACTTGCGGTATCGATTCGCCCAGTTTGGTGTCTTTGAGCAAAGGTTCTCTGCTTACAATCCAGTTTTCCAGTATGTCAGCATCCTTCAAGAACATCTGGGTGTCCAAGTTCAATTCATAGATCTCCTTACGTTGCTGCAGGGTATGCTTCAAAAGGTCGTGTCTTTGCTGGAGGACTTGTATTTTGTCTTCAATTTCATGGGCCAAGAAATGTTTCTCCCTAATCAACTTCTCCCCTTTGGTCTTGAAATTGGCAAAGGCCTCATCGCGGGCTCTGATCTCGGCATGATGTTCTTTGATACTAGCCAGCAGAGATTCGGCGCCAGCAACGGTATTAGCCAAATCGGGAGCGGTGATCTTGGCTAACATTTCATTGATCCAGGCAATCAAATCACGATATTCATCGAAGTACGACTGCAACTGTTCGGCCTGTTGGAGTTTTTCTTTGCGAATGTTTGACTTTTCGGTAACATCGGACCAGGCTTCAATGGTTTCGTCTCTTTTAACTTCGATGTGCTCCTTAGCATCGGGGTACACTTCGGCCAAATTGTTAGCCTCATTCATAACGGAATTCACCTGGTCGCGTATGGCTTCCAATTCAGTTTCGAAGACCAAGTGTTTGCGATTCAGCGCTTGAATACTTTCTAAATCTTGGCCGTAATCCTCGGAAATTAAGTTTGCCTCCTTCTCATTGATCAGGGCAATAGTTTCATCTGCAACACGATCGTAGACATGGACTTGTTTGGCACCATCGAGGGCATCCTTACGTGCCGCCACAAGATCCTTTAGTTCCTCCCACAGCTGTTTGGTTTCATCACGTTTATTTTTTATCGAATTCCTGTAGGGGTTATTTTCTTTTATCAGCTCCTCGCCCTTTCGCAAATGTTCCTGAACTCTGGATTCATTGGCTGTGAGATTGGAGACAAAGGTCTCGAAGACTAAAATCAATTGCTCGACATGTTCGACATCTTCGCCATAATCCTCAGAGGCGGTTACGGCCATTTGGTCGTTTATCCATTCATGCAAATCTTCAGTTTCGCGCAAGTATTCAAAGAGTAATTTACTCTCCTGCAGACGCACTTCACGATCCTTGGACAAACGTAAAAGCTCTTCATATTGGTTAGTGACGGTTTCTTGTTTGGCCTTAATGTTAGCGCTGTCGAAGTGATGGCGTTCGATTAGATTGGAGGCCAGTTTGTTGACCTTCTCGATGGATGGCCTGAACGACTGCAATTCCCTCTGGAGTACCTCCAATTTCTTTTGATGTGTTTGTACGGATAGTTCGTCTTTGCCGTAGTCTGACGAAACCACAATTGGTCTCTTCTCCCTGATCCACGATTCGGCTTCGTTGGCTTCAACGTAGAACATCTGCGATTCAACGGCATCCAAGAGTCGGAGACGTCTTATACTGCATAATTCCCTCAGATTGACCAACTTGCCCTTTATACGATCACATTTGTATTGAATCTGTTCCAAGGCAAAGTGATTGTCACGAATCATTTGATCTCCCCTCTGGAGAAGGGACTGAATCAAAGGCTCCTGGGACAATAGTTCGGCTTCCAATGCTTGATGTTTCTTCTGCAGTGTCTGTACAGCGGTTAGTGAACTACCCAGATCTTCTGAGCCAGCAATCATTTCCTTTTCGGTCAGCCATTGCAGTTCATCTTCGGCATCGCGCAAGAATTGTTGAAGACTCAGTGAGTCCTCCAGATTTTCTCTTCGGATGCCCAAAGGTTCATGTAGAGTGTGGTAGCGTTTAATGGTAGCCATGGCCCTTTCGTGGATTTCGTCCTTAAGGAAATGGTCTGCCTGGAAGAATTTTTCATCCTGTTGTTTGATTTGTTCGGCCAACTCAGCATGATGGGCCACATCGGCTTCCAAACGCTCATGTTTTTTAATGAGATTTGTTACTGCGGCCAAATCTTTACCGTAATCCTCGTTGGATAAATGGGATTCAACCTCATCCATCCAGTTGTTGAATTCATCGACGCTACGATTGAAGGTGAGGGCTTCATAGGCTTGGTTAAGTTTTTCATTCTTGTCCTTGGAGGCCGATTTCAATTTCAACCAGTCAGCCTCAAGCATTTCCAACTGTTGGGCTATTTCATCCTTGGCGTAGTGATCATTTTTAATTAAACGTTCACCTTCGCGGATGACCTCTTGCACCCTGGAGGCATTATTTAGGAGTTCACTGTCGAAGGCGTTGTGCTTTTGCAGTTTGCTCTGTAAATTGCTGGGTTCTCTGTAGTTCTCATCCATGGCAACTTGCATTTTCTGGACCAACCAACGATCAATCTCATAAAGGCTACGAAGGAATTCTTGCAGTTGTAGCGACTGTTGCAGACGTTGCTTACGTTCTTGTGCTGAATTGTTCAATTTGTCCTTTCTGCGGACGACATAAGTCAGTTTTTCGTTGATAACATCAGCGCCATTAGGTTCTCCTTCCAGTATGCACTTGGCGAATTGTTCCAGTTGGTATACATTTTCAGAGTCTAATAGTTTTTCGAAAGCTTCATGTTTCTTTAAAAGTCGTTCTACGGCTGTGTACGAGTCACCTAAATCGTCGTTGTTAAGGAAAGCTTCCTTGTTGGCTAACCAAATTTCGACTTGTTCCACTTGGGCCTTAAACAGTTGAAGTTGATGGGCTTCAGTAAGGTCTCGGGCGCGTTGGTTCCAAGCATCGTGCAAATGTTGGTGGAGGTCCTCCAACGCCTTCAAATTCTTCTTCACTTTGTCGGATTTATCTTTACCCGATAACTGTTCTCCCTGCACTTTGAGGTCTTTGAAAGCCCTATCACGTCCATCAATTTCAACTTTACGTTCTTGGTGCAATTCCAGTTGGATCTCGCAATCGTTAATGGTCATCGGTGTGGGGGAGGCGTTCATCTTCTTGATCATATCGTTGACCCAAAGCTCCAGTTCACGTACATCGGAGACAAATTTGTGCACCAAATAGGCCTCATTCAGAAGAGTACGTCGCTTAACTGAAAGATCTTGCAGTTGCTTCCAGGAAGAAGACAGTTCATCCAATTTGTGGGCAATATCCATAGCTCTTTCGGGGTATTTGTTTTGTAGCGAACGGGCGTATTGTTCATGCTCAGCGATCTTTTGTTTTACAGCTGACATATCTCTTTCAAGAGCATCTTCGCGTCTTATCAAAGCTTCTACAGCAGCCAAATCTCGTCCAGTATCTTCCGAGGACATAGCCAATGACTTTTCAGCTATACGTTCGGCGGTGTCCTCCACGTCACGATTGAACATGTGGATTTCGTTGGCACCACCCAATAAGGCACGGTAGGCATTCAAAGCTCCCTGCAATTGTCTCCATTTGTTGTTGAAATCACGTCTACGTTTGTCGACGTTGGCCGATTCGGCTGGAACCTCTCCTTGATTGATGAGTTTGTCCGCCAAGCTGTTGATGTGCTTGACTCGTTGGTCATCCACGCGCATGTCGGAATCCACATCGTCCAACTTACGCATTAAGGCGTTGCAGTGTTCCAGATCTCTTCCGGTGTCGCTGGCTTGAACCATCATCTCCTTGTCTCTTATCCATGCTTCAATTTTGTCCAATTGATTGTTGAACTCAAGAATGTCTTGAGCTTCTTCCAGACCACGACCTCGATTGTCCAGTTCATCCAAAAGACCCTTCCACGCCGAGAGAACGCGATCAATCGCTTGTCTAATTTCAGGTGACGATTCGTGTTGTTTTGATAGCAAGATTAAGCCCTTCTCTTGGATCTCTTTAATACGTCCTTGGTTGGCGGCGACTTCAGCTTGGAATGCTTGATGTTTCTGCAGCTTCTTAATCTTTTCATCTAAATTAGAGACTTCATTGTAATTTCCGCCATCAGCTTCCATTTTCTTCTTCTTTTCGTTGATCCAAGTCTCGGCTTCAGCGCAGTCTCTGACGAATTGAGCATATAGAAGGGCGTCTTCTAGTTTATATCTGCGTACGGCACAGAGATCCTTAACCTTCTGGCGTCTAGCCAAAACGCCTTGCATGATGGTCTGGATATTGGCGCTGTCGTAATGTCTTTGTTCAATCAATTTACGACCGTGTTCCTGCAGCAAGGCCACCTTCTCCTCTTGCGTATGAATAAGTCTTTCGAATTCGTCATGTTTCTTAATTTGATTTTGTACATCTTCGACAGTCTGGCCAAAGTCAGAGCTTGAAAGTGCCGCCTGCTGCGAACTGGATAAGTTGTCGATTTGCTTTGCATCGCGCAAGAAGCAAAAGAGATCGATCTTCTGTTCCAACATGATTTTCTTCTTATTCCAGGCTGTGTGCAGTTTAGCACGTTCGTCCAACATGGCTGAACATTTCTCCTCCACCTCGGCTGCAGCATAATGACCCGTCTGGACCATAGAATCGCTGAGTTCATTGAGTGAGCGGAATTTATCTTCACGTGCCTCAATTTCACCATAAATGGCATCGTGTTGAATCTTGAGTGCTGTAGCACCAGCAGCATCGCTGACGTGTTCTTCGGCCTGTAGAGCAGCACGAAGATTAGAAGACCAAGACATGATATCCCTGACATCGGTGAGGAAAGTTTGCAAATCGTAGCTGGCAGCCAGGCGATCACCTCGGGCACCGGAACGTTCCTTCAAATCGTTCCAAGCGGCCACCACTTTATCCTGCTGTTGGGCAATGGCAGCGGCGTTGGAAGGATATTTGGCTTGAAGACGTACAGAGTCTTCGACCAATACTTGCAGTTGTGCTTCTAAGGCCACCAAATCATTTTCAAAACCTTCATGTTTACGCATTAGAGCCAAGGCAGAGTTCAAATCCTTACCCAGTTCGGTGGAAAGGGCAGCATTCTTATCTTGAATGCGGAACAAAGCTTCGGCAACATCCCGATGGAATCTGTGAATCTCACCGGCAGCATGTAGTTTTTGTTCTCTCAGATTGAGCAATTTAAGAAGATTTTCCCATGAGCCACGCAATTGTTCTTGTCTCTTCTCAACATCGTTGGCATATGGACTCTCGGTGTCAATGAGCTTCTTGGCTAAAACTTCGCACTGATCGACACGATCTGCACCCACTTCTACGCGATGCTTTAGATCGTCAAACTTATTCTGCAGCAACTGCAGATGCTCGAAGTCTTGACCGTAATCTTCGGAAGAAGCAACTTGTTCCTGCTCTCTGACCCACTGCTCAACTTCATCGGATTCCAAGAAATATTCATGCATATACAGGCTTTCCATTAAACGCAATTGGCGCTGAGAGGCTAGTTTATGAAGAGACTTCAACATTTTTTCAATCAATTGCTGTTTGGCGGACAGTATTTTGCTATCCGGGTGGTTAGCGGCTACCATGGAGGCACAGTTGTGGCCCATTTCGGTGACTATTCCTGTATAGGTGTCCAGTTCCAATTCGATGGTTTTGTGTTTGGTTAAGAGTTTGGCGGCTGAGTCACGATCCCGTCCGTATTCGGTTGAACGCAGAGCATTTTGCTTTTCGCCCAACCAGGCTTCAATTTCACCGGCATCGTACAAGTATTGTTGGGCCTTCAAAGACATCTCCAATTTTTTGCCACGCTCATTGGTATTGTATTCTAAATCATTCCAGGCATCTTCCAATTTATTGCACAGATCTTTGACCTTTTCTTGTTCGGGATGTTTTTGAGCCACCAAAGCTTGACCGGCTTGTAAAGCCTTATTGATCATTGGACGATGGCCCTTGATTTCGGCCTCCAATTTCTTATGTTTCTTGGAGAGGGATTGCGCTTGGTGGAGATTTTGTCCCAATTCTTTGGATTTTGCGGCTGGTAAATGGTCGTTGATCCACTGGAATTCAGTGTCCAATTCAAATACAAATTTGTGATAGTTGAGACTTTCTTCCAGTTCGTCACGTCTTTTTTGCATGGGATCACGCAATAGTTTGAAACGATTTTGTATGTCTTTGGACTCGTCCTTGATGTTGGCAGCATTGAAGTGACCCTCATGGGCCATTTCTTCGCCAGAGTTGACCAATTCACCGATTTTCTGTTCCCATACGGTGATCTCAGATTCCAACAGCTGTTGTTTGTTGATCAAATCCTTGCAGCTTCTCAGATCACAGCCCACATCCTTGCTCTTGAGGGCAGAGTCCAATTCGCCAACCTTCTTCTTGGCATCTTCAATAGCACGATTGTGTTCACGTTGCGAGGCAGCCTGTTCTAGTTTACGACCTTTGTCCTCGGACAGCGCCAAAAGATCCTTCCACTTTTTGTTTAGGTCCGACACTCTCTTCTCTACCTCGGGTCGACGATTGTTGGCGGCTATCAGCTGTTCACTGTCCTTATTGATATTGCGCAATTGGCCTTCGTTGGCACGTAGTTCTCGCTCAAAAGCTTTGTGTTTTTGAAGCTTACGTGGCAAATTGCTAAGATCTCGGTAATTCTCATCGCCGGCAATTTTAGTCTTGTCCTTAAGCCAAGTATCCAGATCATCAGCTTCGGCAGCAAACTTGTGGAAGTCTTTGGAAGCTTGCAAGGAACGTTTACGTTCGAAGGCTCTGTCCTTGACGGCTTTGCGTTTGGCCAAGACTTGATTGCGTCTATCATCAACGCTGGAAGATGAAAAATAGATTATGGTTAATTAAAGTTCTAACGTTGAGAGGGGACATAACTTACTATTTGGAATCGTAGTGGTCATTGGCTATCAATTTATCGGCATTATCGGAGAAGCCTTTCAGAATTTTATCTTGAGCCATTAAACTCTTCTCAAAGTCCAAATGACGTTTCAGAATAGCCTCCACTTCATCCAAAGAGTTCTGCAATAAAAAAGAAAAATAATCAATACACACGGCTTTCGTCGAAATGACTTTTAAACATACTCCTAAGTTCTTGGGCGCCAAGAAGGCTTCGTGACTCTTAGTTGTAGCATCGATTTTATCCGCCTCGCGGTTGAAAATTTGCAATTCCACACCCTGTTGCAACCATTTCTGTTTTTCAAGCCAACCACGGTGTATGGCATCTTGTTCGGCCTTCAAACGTTCAATGATCTTGACAATGTCTTGCATGTTGGGTTTGCCATCCGACAACTGTTTGCCCAAATCGATAACTTCGGCGAACTCGGTGTCGTGGGCCTTAATGTCGTCACCCAGATCGTTGTGCTTTTTCAACAGCTTGTTGGCTGTTTCGACATCGCGAGCAGGTTCATCGGAATTCAATTGGTCCTTAACGGACTCAATCCAAGCCAGAAGAGTTTTGGCACTGTTGTTGAAGATTTGGGTACCAACGGCACTTTCAATGCGAGCACGCAACTCACTACTCTTGTTGTGAACTTGACCCCACATATCTTGGACCTCTTGTTGGCGTGCAGTGACATTGTCTCTCTCCGCCGGGTAGGCATTTTTAACTGAGTTACCCAAATAGTTGACTCGGTTAACTTTGTCCTCGATGGGAGCCAATTCACGTTCCATGTTTTGATGACGACGTTGCAGGGCTTGTACAGTCTTCAAGTCTGGACTTATGACAGCTGTATCTAGCTGAATCATCTTTTCACTCATCCAGACCTTGGCCTCGTCGCAGGTGCGATTGAAAAGTTCAACACTTGAAGCACCTTCCAGGCTCTTTTCCTTTTGAGCCTTGGCATTGTTAAGTCGCTGCCAAATCTGGTGAATCTGTTTCTGGCGGGCTATAATCTTATCCAACTGGGAATGACCTTGACGGCGGAAAGTGTCAACGGCAGAATCGATTTCTTCGATTCTCTTTGAGGCTGCCGAGAGATCGGTTAAGAACTTCTCAAATTTACGTTTGGCATTTTCAACACCCTCGCCGCCTTCGTCGGACTTTATCATGCGCTCCTTCTCTTTCATCCATTTCTCGAAATCGTCACATTCGCGATAGAAACCGAATAAATGTATGGAGTCTTCCAAAAGAGCATGGCGTTTCTGGGCCATATCTTGCAGTTCATCATAGGTGGCGTTGATGCGTTTCTGTCTCTTCTCCACGCTGTCGGAATTCTCATTAATACTGTTAACAGACGTACGACGCTTGATTGGAGGCTTGGCAGCAACAGCAGCGGGTTTCGCACGCTTTACGGGCACTACTTGTCTCACAAGAATGGTTTTCTTTACCTTTTGTAAGGCCTTAACCTTTTCGGCTTTAGGCACTATACAGGTTACCGGGCGCGGTTCAATATCACGCACATAATTGGCGGGCACAAAACCTTCATGGCCATTTTCTTTGCGCACACACCACCAGTCATCGTTGGTTTTGGACTTTAGCAACATTATTTCACCTTTGTCCATTTTCATACCCTGCCCTTCAAAGTTAAACATGGCACGTATATGAGGCAACATTTTGGTTTCGGTTACTTTGCGATGCTCCAGTTTCTCAACCCATTCATCTTCCCAAACTTCTTTGGGTACCAAACGGGTCTCATTAACCCATTCCTCCTGCTGCTGTTCAATTTCGGGCATTTCTGGCTCATTGGCGGACAATTCCAGGGTACAGATACCAGCCTTAATGAGCTTGTCTGCCTGTTGATTGAGATTAAGAATATCTCCGGAATAGGCATTCAATTCGCCCTGTAAATCACGGTGTCTTTGCAGCAAGGCTTGAGCCGAAGGTTCATCGTTGCCGTAGTCCTTCGAATTGACCAAAGCCATTTTTTCATTCAACCAAGATTCGGCCTCATTGGCATCTGTGTAGAATTGGTAGGCTTCTGCGGCATCTTCCAGTTGCCTTCTACGCGTTTCTACCAACTCTTCCAGGGCTTTCCAGTGTGCCTCCAAGCTTTCTATTCTGGACTTGACTTCTGATGATCGCGGGTGCTTCTCGGCCATCAGACGTTTGCCGGCATCGGACATTTGTTGTGATTTCGGTTTGCGCACCTTGATCTCATCCTCCAAGGCTTTGTGCTTTTGTTGTAACGATAAAACGGCTCTCAAATCCTTGGCAGTTATGCCAGTCTTGCAGATACGCTGTTTGTCCACCAGCCAGCCTTCCTCGTTGTCGTAGTCCTCCATGAAATGATGGAAATTGCGAGCCTCCTCCAGACAGGCACGTCTTTTGGCACATAACTCCTGTAAGACTTTAAAGGCCTCATCCAGCTCCGCCAACTTCTGGGCCAATACAGCGGCATCTTTGTGTTCGGAATTCTTGAAAGGCTGAGCTTGTCGCGTAAAACGTTTAATCGTTTCACCATAGGTATTAACTTGTAATTCTTGCAAAGAATGCGCCTGCAACAATTCTTCCACGCCCAACAAGTGAGGACCGACATCCTCGGATCTGAACTGAATTTGAAGTTCCTTAATGGATTCGGTAGTACTGGTTATTTCTCTCAGCAAATTCATCAGAGTACTCATCTGAGAGAGATTCAGGCGTTGATTCTCTAGTAGTTCCAACAATTTGCGCCATTTCTCCATGACTTCATTTTCTCTCTTTTTCACTCTCTCCTTGCCGTGATAATTTTCTCTTTCCAACTCATTGGCCATGGCAGTCAAATCATTAAAGCGCTCAACTCTAGCAAGTATATCGGCCGAAATTGCCTCGTGTTTCTTGAGCGTTGCATCAACTTGTCTCAAATAGCGTGGATCGGATAGAACTTGAATCATTTCCTTTAGATAACCCTCACGCAAGACAGACTTCTTTTCGAATTTATAGTTGAGCTGCTCCAATTTCTCTTGACGCAGCAGTTCTTCTCTCAGTGCTACCTCGCGATGGTGCTCAGCATATTCCAAGAGTTGCCAGGCCTTTTCGATGTCATTCACCATTTGGCCCTCCTGTGGATTGTAGGGAGGTTGATTTAAAGCTTTCAACAGGGTGTTGATCGTGAAATATAGAGCTTCGATTTCGCTACGTTCTTTGTATCTATAAATAAAAAAGCAGAATAATTGAAAGGTTAATAATTCGAAGAGAGGATCATTCTTAAAATAAGCAAGTAGACAAATCAAAGGCTTAGCTTACTACGTAAGATTCTGTTTCGTTCACTTCGTGTTAATAAAGCTTAACTAAAACAGAGCCGGGTTTGATAGGTTTTTGATTCAATCTTTTCTTGTAGCAAAAAAATTAACTTATCTTTCACTACTTCAAGATTCTAAATAACGCGGCACAAGTTCAGTTTAAATCGCTTTAGATAAGAGTTATCCAAGTGGAGTTGGTTTTTAAAATTGCTCTTAAAAACAGTATTTATATTTTTTTTAAATTTCTGGTTTTATTTAAAAGGTTTAACATAGTTATTTAACAATGGAACACCATCCGATGCGTTTTCACTTCACCCAATGGCTACAGATTGTATGGCAGGGGATGAAGAATTCTTCCGAAAAAATCGTGTTGTCAGATGAAGCTCATTTTCATCTCGGTGACTATGTCAGTGTTACCGCATATGGGGTTCAGAGAACACACAGGTGACTATTGAGAAGCCGATGCATCCACAACAAGTCACTGTTTGGTGTGGATTTTGGGCTGGTGGCATCATTGCCACAACCGAATTTTTTGCCAACCGAATCTTGGTGGTTGCACGTATAACCGAATCATCCTTGCGACCGAATGTTAATTGGTTACACTTCAGTTTTCCGTAGAGAAAACGTATCGGTAATTCTAACTGATTAAGATGGTTATGGTAGAATTTGTACATGTATGGTACAAACGAGGGTTGGTACGAGGGTTGCTATATATATTTCTGGCCTAGACAACACTAAGTGTCACACCAGTACCACACCAGCGCCTTTTTGACCGGCCAAAAAGTCGAAATGATGGATCATCCGCCGTACATTCCTGACTTGGCACCCAATGAATTCTTTTATTCCCGCGCATCAAGAAAAAACTGCGTGGTCAAAAACCATGTTTTGGAGGTGTCTCAATCGGAGTGGAAAAAGTGCTTCGACAATTGGTTTGAGCGCATGCAAAAGTGTATCAGTCATGCTGGAGAATACTTTGAAAAACAAAAAAACCATTTTTGATGATAAATATTCGCATGTTCATTAATAGGCCAGAAATATATTTAGCTGCCCTCGTATTTACTAATTTATAGTTCGTTTATTTATATGGCTGTATCGTTTAAAGGCAGTGGCAGACTAACCCGAGAAACTTAAACTGTCTGATATTTTTTTTTTGTTTTTATACTTCTTTTAGGGATTTTGAAGTTTGCGTCGCAAAGATTTCGGAGTGACTGGACCGACAGTAAAAATAACAACAGTAAAAATAACTTATCTGTTGTCTCCACCAATTATTGGTACTAAAGTAACGTGTACATCACAATTGTTTGGTTTTCACAATTGGTTGGTTGCCACAATTGGTTGGTTGTCAGAATTGGTTGGTTGCCACCAATAGTTGATGCAACCAATAGTTTAACTGAATCTGGTTGGTATTACCGTGTGATTGGCTGTGAATACCTTGATATGATTGTAGCAACCATCATATGATGTACCGAACCATGTTGTCATCCATACTATGGAATGTTTGTAAGTCGGGTTGTTTTCAAACCGTTTTTTTTTAGTTCAGACCGATTTCCAACATGTATATTATATCTGATGGGAACCGTTTACAGTTCCCCTACAATTACTCCATCTACAATTGGATATACTTACTTTGGTGGTTTCTCAATCGTTCGGTACTCCTTGAAAGCCAACAACTCCTTTTGGATACCTTCCAGAGAGTTGGGAAAATCGCGCTTTTGCAGTTCCATAGTCTTCTGTCGAATCCAGCTCAACAAATTTGTGGTCAAGCGTTCATAATAGATTTTTTTACGATCGGCATCCATCAATTGACCCACAATCTATAAAAAAAAGTAGCAGTGGAAAAGAAATGGGTTAGAAACGTTGAAACAATGAATGACATCAAATTTGAATCAAATTGAATTACTTAATTAAAGTACGATTTATATTTTTCTGTCTTATAGCTGGCTGTTTTGTTTGTTTTACAAGCCAGGGGGGAAAAGTGATATTTGTTTTCTTAAATAGACCGGAACTATTAATGCAAATTATTTACTGTGCTACACCTTTCCCCCCGCTCTTGTGGGCCATCATTAATCATGTGCTTGTTGGCGTCTATTGGCGATTGTTTTTTTCTTGGTTTTGTTTTGTAAAAGTAGACTATCGGCAGATTATTTGTTTTCTTTTCTTCTATGCGGTTTCGTATACTTACGTTGGCGATACGTTTTCCACTCTTCTGTTCGTTTTTCATGCGTGCAAAGGTGTGATAGTATGAGGCCACATAGGTTAGGATTGATTTCTCATCGGGACGTGCTGAGTCGACATCTTCGGCATCCAATAAACTGTGAAAAAGAACCAGGAGAAAAGAGAAACGAAAGCGGAAATTAGTAAAGCCGAAGATTAAGAGGTAATAACAAGCAAAAGTTACATTCTAAAATTTCATGAGATGGGAAACGGGCAAATTGTGCCAATTCATTTAGCAACAAAGCTTTCAGACATTTAAAGAAGTACATATGATGACACAATATTGCTATTTACTGCAGAAAAAAATCCATCCGAAAGGAAATTAGTTTGTTTTATAGAAGTCGAAATAAATGAGATATTAAAGTTTTGACTCAGTACTCTAATTTCTCAGAACCGCTTAAAGAAATCTATTTTGCGACTATATGTACGTAGTTTTTTGGATTGCTCCGGTTTAGGGTGTTGTTTTGATCAATATTATCAGTAAGTTTTGCATATTTTCCAGTTCTCTTTTCCATTTTTTGACCACATGACCCATAATTTATGTAACTACAGCAATGACCTTATGTTGTCGAACCGGATAGCCATCGACTTACCCTACTGGAGATCCAATTTCACCAGCAGGGCTAGTCCGAACTAACTGAAATAATAGCTGTGTTCGTTTTAGGTTACTCAAGTAGTTACTCAAGTTAACAGGCGAGTCCCTTAAGAAACGAGTAAGTGTTACCTCATTTGTTTTTTCAATAAAAAGTCAAACATGACACACCCTGGCTATATAAAAACATTTGGACAAACAAAATATGTTCACATGGTTGCAATTCTCTTAGAAACGAACACAAAATTAAGGGTTGAGTGCAACATGAAGAACAAATTTAACATTTTTTTGCACAAACAAAAAACCATAAGCTAAATTCCCAAAACCAGCAGGCTAAAAGATATTTTGAGAAAGATCGGATTTTAAATGCGGCCTGTGGGAAGAAAGAACCTCCAAACAGAAAAAATTTTTGTACGGGGGATGTCATATGTTGAGCTTGGCTAGGGTGGCTTATATACTAATTTTGGTAAGATCGGATTTGATATGCATATGCAAAATGTGGCTTGTAGAACGGTAGGACCTCTAATCAATAGTGTTCTTTGCATGGGGCGTATAAACTAATATGATCCATCGTTTTTAACTGACGTTCCATGCGAAATCTGAGAAAATCGGATTTTGTTTTTGATTTCAAGAGCGGCAGGCATCAAATCCAGAGGGAACTTTTTATGAACCTATTCAAATATGGTTTAGTTTTTTCACGGTTAGTAATAGATTTCCTTTAACACTCTATGCTAAATTTAGACAATATCGGGTTGAATATGTGAATTCAATACCGGCAGGATCTCAAATTGGAAGGGACCCTTCTGTGAGGGTTATTTAAAAAAATCGGACCGATATGGTACAACTTAACCACGGTTGAGTGTGCGGTTTCTGGACTGGCAGGGTCTTAAATGAGGACAGAAACTTGTACTCGTATGTGGGCTATGTGAAAACATGAACCGATGTTCTTCATAAATCGATTCTACTAAATTTTAGCTAAATCGGAAGTAAGATTTGGATTGTGTGGGGGATTTTGGAAAGCATGGGCCGATTGGATCCAATTTCACCAGACTTAATGAGTGATCGCTCGCAACATTCTAAGTGCAATTTGGCCAGGAGCGGATGTAATATGTTTCTTCCAAATCTACGGGATCTGAGATTGGAAGAGGTCTTTGTAGCATATCAAAATATGAACCGATGTGGTCCAATTTCAATACGGTTCGTTCCTCTCTTATATGTACCTATTGTACAGAGTAAAGTCGACGTCGGTTTTAAATTTGCGACCTGTACTTTTATTACAACGAAAGATGTACAAAAGATTTAACAATGTCCGTTAGAATCGGATGGTAATTCCAAATCTATCGACATAATAAAAATGTTGCTTATTTTCTTTCCCTTTAAGGGTTTACAAAAATTAGCACCAAGTCATTTATTCATGTAACGGAGTTAAATGGATATATTCTCAAACATTAAACTCAATGTTGAGTTTGAAAATTTAATCAAAGTCCCTAAGGATGACTATAAGAATTACTTTTGTTTTTTTAATTATATTCTATTACGAAACATTAATACAGTATTTGGATTCTACATGCACTTGAATATAACTTTTCACTATTTAATTTAAATTATGCAAGCTTACCTTGGTATGCCCAAATCGGAGGCAGCCGTGTCAAAGGCATGATTCAAATTATCAATATTTGAATTTTTCGAATTGACAATTGTGCTGTATTCAAACAAATCCGGACGGTGCGAATGTATTAAAGCATTGAAACCCAAACCGGAACGCCATGATGAGGTAAAATCTTGAATATTAACACCGGGATAACCGTGAGTTTTACGTTGACACCACAACAGCAGAGCATCTTTGGCAGAACGTTTTTCAGACGATTCGTTTTCTTCGTCCTGTCGAGAGGAAGACACATAATAAAAAAATAATAATATTTAAATAGGTAAAACAATAGAAAATAAATGTTGACAGTGGGTGATACATAAATCAATTCCTTGGTATTCAATGCTGTCTCAAAAAGGGTTCTATAAATCGACTCTTGGTGGAGAAAGTTTCAATTCGAAATATTTAATAAAAATAATAGTCGACTATTGTTTTGACAATCGATCAATAACTTTGCACAAACTCTAAATCCTTTGCTAAAAGTGAATAGATGATCCTTAAAGGGGGTTCTAAAGATTTTATGAATATGAAATGAAGCTATACAGTCGATTCCGGATAACTAAAATACGCTTAACCACAACCGATCCCACGACAGCCGGTTCTAAGCACCGGATCGACCCAAAGGAGGAATTATTTGGCCAAGGGCTGTTACCCCGGTACTATGTGCGGCTACACCACCACCCTCACGTTTAACTGGAAAATATCGGCAATTTGAAATATAAGTTCACAGCTTTTATGCTCATTTAAACAATTCACTCCGCTTAAGTAAAACTCTGTTAAAGTGAAAATATCGCATAAGTGAAACAACAATTTCAACTAAACGGTCAATTTTATACGAAATGTAGTCGATAAATAATCAATACTACCACATTGCTAGTGTGAAAATGTAGATGGCGACATACAATAGTAGTAACAAATTATTTTAGTTGATGATGCCAACGGACCGAATTACATTATTAAAGGAGAATATTTTCGCATCTACTAATATTCTCAGTTGTTGTCAGACGGTCTTTGTTTATAAAATAAAAAGTAATTTGAGTTGTTTAGAAGTTGAGTATAAATATTTAAATTTTTTGTTTACTGACATAAGATCGGATAACTGAAACGTGTTTCACTTATCCGAACTACCCTTAAGGGAAAACAACGGATAACTGAAACAAAGTATCTGCATTTTCACTTAAGCTGAGTTGACTTTTTTATATAAGTTTAATGATGTACTTTAAAGGAGCACCATTTCATAGTGACGGAAATACTCGTTATAGAAAAGAAATCGTTCATTAGATTTCAAAAATGAATTTTGAATGAGTCTACTAAAATTGACGAAACGTCATGAAGCTAAACTAAAAATGAATTTTCGCTTTAACCAATTTAGGTCGAAACAGCTTACAAAACTTAGCGGGAAGTTATATAAGCCTGAATTTAGAATACATCACATAATTAAGAAACTCTGAAGCAGTCTACAGACCGTAGTTGTCTAGAAGGATATCCCATTAAGAAGATCTAAATGGTGTTGACAATTCTAGGTCCAAACAATGTATTTTAAGCATTAACAAAAATTCTTTATTCGGACCGCGCCAACTGTGTGATGTCCTATACCACTCTGATATACAGAAGTCTTCATTCTTCTGTCCGAAATTAAAACCGCCTCTGCCCTGCTAACTATATAATGCCCTATACCAATCTTGTACACAGAAGTCTCCATTCTTCTTTCCGAAATTAAATCCGCCTCTGTCCGGCTAAAATATGTATGTAGCTTCTGATAACTTTATGATATCCTATTCCACTCTGGTACACAAAAGTCTTTACTCTTCTGTCCGAAATTAAATCCGCCTCTGCCCGTCTTTAATATGTAACTTCTAGAGCAACACACTTAAAGTCGGAAGGGATCTTTGAAAACACAAATAGATATGGTCTAGTTTTGCAAAGGCTGACAATAAATTTTTTATAACGGACTATGCAAAATTTCAGCAAAACCACACTTAAGTGGGTTCTTAAACGACAGGGCAATAAATCGCAAAAAATGTTTATCATCTCAGCGGCTATGGTATCAAGCCACACTGTCGCATCTGGGGATAGGAAAAACGTCACGTGGCCATCGAGAAGTCAATGCATCTTCAAAAAGTGGCGATTAAGTGCGATTTTGGAGCGGTGTCATCATAGGAAATCTGCTCGTGCTTCTCAGCAAGTGATTTAATATTAAAAAAAACGATGCTTAGTAAAGCAAACATTGGATGCTTCTTCGTGTTGGCACAGATATACAGGGTTGGCCAAAAGTTACCATGCGGTTTAAAAATTTAATAACTTTTTTGTTTATATATATTTTTTTCGGATTATATAAATAACGCTTGGAGAATAAATAATGGAGAGATTCACAACTGAACGAAGAATTTTTTATTTAAATCAGCGATCAATAATTTAAACGCAAACGCATGAGTGATGAATCTCATTTTCATTTGAATAGCTCTTTGAATAAGCAGAACTGTAGGTTCTGCGGCTCTGAAAATCCAAGAGCCATTTATCAACGCCAATTGCATCCCATTAGGGGTACCCTATGGTGTGGGATCACATCTGCAAATATCATTGGGCCTTACCTCTTCGAGAATGAAGATGGAAGTGCTGTATCCGCAAATGAAGAGCGGTATCGGTTTATGATAGAACATTTTTACATCCTGCTCTTGAACACAGACCTGAGAAGTGGTTTCAACAGGACGAAGGCACTGCCCACACTGCGCGGGACACAATGGCACTTTTAAGTCAAATTTTTTGGAGCGAATAATTTCCAGAAATTCGAAAATCATTTGGCCAGCGCAATCGCCAGATTTGTTAGCACCCGACTAATTTCTTTGGGGTTATTTGAAGGAGCGAGAATATGTGAACAAACCCGAGACAATCCTTCAACTCAAGGCCAACATTGTTGCAGCCACAAATAACGCTACAGCCACAAATTTTGAAAGATGTTATGGAAAATGCTCTAAAACGAGCCCATCATTGCGAAGCTGAAAACGGGAATCATTTAAGTGACATTATTTTTCATATTTGGCGTAAAAAAATTTTCATTTTGTATATTATATAATCTGAAAAAAAAAATTAATAAACGAAAAAGTTATTAAAGTTTTAAACTCCATGGTAACTTTTGGCTCACCCTGTATATACAAAGGTAAGTGATTTACTTATACATCCTCCCACTGTGAACTTTTTTATATGAATATCCACTTACCACATCAATTTCGATTTCTTGAATTTGAAATCTTAAAATGATTGTCCAAATCAGACCTAAAATTAATCTGGGATTGCCATCGACAATGTCCTCAGCACCAATGGATTCCAAACGGACCTGAAATTAAAAAAAAAGAAATAAAATGTTAGTAATGAACAAATTGTCATACAAATGTACATGTGTACGAGTATGTAATGATGTATGTTTGTATAATATTTCGAAATTTGAACATATTTTCGGAATCTTTCATCATAACTCACTCAAAAACCACTTAAAATGCAGTTAGGTTTTCTTCGCATAAATACGTTTTTAGCAAATTTGCTTCGGTTGGTTTGGTTGGTCTCCGTCTGTTTGTTTTGGCTTTTGCTCTGTTGTTGTCGCCAAATCGGCCAAAAGAAAACATGTTTGACTACACCTGCTACCTGTGGCTGTATGTTTCATATCGATCGTGTGTGACCCGAGGTGAATGAAATCTTTTTTTGCGTGCTAATATATAGCAGCAGCGGACACAAGGGTTTACTAGGCCTGATACTCATAAGAATAGACGTTCACATATCAACTTAAGATCAGTTTAACTTTCATTCTTCTCCTTGCTAACCAGAGAACAGAAAAATCTTCACACAGAAAAATTTTGAAATCAGAGGGCCTGATTCGAAGAGGCCGAGACTATTGCGTCTCTTAGTTGAATGTACACAAACATGTTGTATGTTTAAAGGAAAATGCAAGAGCACCACACCGCCGCCCACCATTAACCATCACCACCGCCACCACAGCTGTCTGATATTTTGGTATGCATCTCGGGTTTATGGATTTTTTGCCTGTACGACATAAACCGCCGCGGTACGTACACACACATACACCGTTGCAGTCACAATTGGAGATTTGTAACACAAACCTTATTTGTTCGATCTGTTGTTTGTTGGGTTTACTTTTTTCGCATTAAGCAACAAACTGAATGCAGTCGAAACGGACGGTTGGTCGATCGACGTTTCGACAGACAAAGTGGAAAAAGACAAACCAACATTCATACATTTCATTAGTTTTAGAGCCCGAACACAACCATGTCGCTTAGCGAATGACGGATGAAATTTTCTTGTCAAACCAACAAGGGCCGTATTGGAAACTCGATTAGGAACTTCACTCCATTGTACAAGAATATAAAAATTATTTTGTTTAAAGAAAACTATAGACAATTTACGTTAAACGCCGTTAAATGCTTTAAATAATTAACATTTCTGAGAAGAAAGTTATTCAAGAATAACCTTTAGCGAGTTCAAGCGAGCTCGGTTATTACTCGATATGTCCTCGCATTAGCACCTCAATTAATGATTTGGCTAAAATCGGTATGGGCAAAACAAAAATCGTTCGTGTTGGTCTTCGAAGACGAGCCAAATCCAAACGAAAGTTGTTCGTGGAAGAAGCACTTCGAAGCAAATGGTCGCCTGTTTCTTCAGCAAAACTGATTATGTGGCGACTGTTTCGCTTGAGCAAAGGACGGTCAATTCTTCGGAGAAATTCGAAAAACGAACAAGAGAAAACGAACCATTGTGCAACATGACAATGCCAGCTCTCACACATCGACTCAAACCAGGGCCTTTTTGACCGGCCAAAACGTCGAATTGATGGGTCATCCGCCGTACAGCCCTGACTTGGCACCCAATGACTTCTCATTATTACCCACATCAAGAAAAAAATGCGTGGTTAACGATTTTCGTCGCCAGAAATTGCTGTTGAAGCGTTTAAAAACCATGTTTTGGAGGTGTCTCAATCGGAGTGGAAAAAGTGCTTCGACAATTGGTTTGAGCGCATGCAAAAGTGTATAAATCATGCTGGAGAACAATTTGATAAACAATAAAACCATTTTTCATGATAAATATTCGCATTTTCATTAAAGCCGTTGTTGTTCAATTTCAAATTATTTTCCTATCGTTCTTATCTGGTCGCCCTGGTCGTCATACATACCGTATGCCCACACAATCGGAAGAACAATTTCAAATATTATGCAATGGAAGTGTTTTGTAGAATATCATAGTCAGGTTCATTTCCTAAAATAGCTCTTGGATTTTTTTCCGTATTAATCGGTATTAGAAGAAATGTCCGAGACTCTGCAAGGAAAGTCCGAAAACTAATGCCACACAAAGCTTTTCTAGCATTCACAATGATAATATCGAGCCATAAGCGCTAACCTATCGTAAGTCAAATTTTTGGAAAAAAAATTTTATTGCTGAAAAATAATCGTTAGGACAAGCCTCATCGTTTTGTATTTTTAAAATGACAAAATTGTTAGTAAAACATCAAAAAAAAAGCTTTTGCATTTTATCGTAAATGATTGTTTAAATTTTATTGTGTAGCAATTTTATCGTAAGTCACACATCAAATTGCTGCAGCAATCGCAAATGTGTTCAGATTTTTGTTTTGTTTTTTGATACAGTTATATGAGTAGGTAGAAATCTTAAATTTTTGCATTAAAACATTTGCATTTTTAATAAAGTTGTTTGAAATAAATAATAAAAACCGTCTCCTGTAAAATTTGCATTTTTTCACTTACGATAGGTTAGCGCTTATGGCTCGATATTTTTTCGATTTAGACGGAAAATAGTTTAAATGTCTAAAATATATGAACAAATATTTTACGAAAAAAGCGAAATCTTATCTTTCTTTTTGTTAATATTTCGCCCAAACTTTGCAAAAAAAAATTAGCAAAACAAAAATATCCCATCAAAAATATAATGCAAAATACAAAAATATCTAAAATATTTCTTCTCTTATCTAACAAAACAGATTAGAGTGTGAATGTTGGGGGTGCTAGCCTAAAATATTCGTAATTTTTGGTCTGTTTATGTACTAAAATAACAACGACAGGTTAAATATCCAAGTAATCTATAATGATTTATGGTATTTGAGCTGGGGAAAACTGGAAATGCATTTTTCGATAATATTTACCCACACAAAGTATAGATTTGGTGGCACCAGTAAATTTGGTAGTCTTAATAAAGTATACCACCAGTACAACCAAATGGAATGAGGGATGTGATCGTTAGAAAAAATAAATTTAAGCACATTCTGTCCCGCCGAAACTTATTTACCACCTTCAAAACATTAGCACACTTTTGTTTTTCTAACAAGAAGGACCGCTTTTGCAATGTTAGCTTAACTATCATTTCACTTTCTTTAGGCTTCTAGGTGCGTGCCAAATAGTCATTGCATTTAGTACATACGAAAAAAATGTGATAATTAAAAATGATCTATCTTCATCTCATATGTACATCTACTCGCTTATGTACTCGCACATGCATACCTGTTCATAAATGTATGACGATGCATATTTTGCTAAGACTAACTTGACTAAAGTAAAAATATGAGAAACTTTCACTTTTGCCTATGAGACCCGACCGACCGACACACAAGAAACGATGATTGCAGTTGTTTGTGCGCTCCGGTATCACGGGTACACTCAGAAAAGTGGTAAGTCAATTTATAGCAGAAATTTTCAGTTCAAAACAATTTAATTGAACTTTTAAAAAAAGTGAAATGAACTAAAAGTCAGTTAAATGTCGTTGTTGATAGTTAAAATAAATTGAAAACAAATAACTTACAAAAAAAAATAAAATCTTTATAAAGTCTAGTTATTCAAAACCAAGTTAACAAGTTAAAAGATCATAGAATTTGACAGGGCCGAATTTTACAAATCCTCTAACTTAAAATGTCCATGGAAATGGGATAAATAACAATTGTCATATTTACTACGCTAAGGTTACAGTTGTGTCATAGACCGTGTGCATCTCTATCACACGAGTAAGACATGATCCCACGACAGTCGGTTATATGGACCGGAACGACCCAGCACCAGTTCAAATTTGTATAAAAATATCTAACATTCCAGCAAAAACTCATTTCCATTTGCAGTACAAGGTAAATATCTTACTTGCTCATTACCACTTGCATGAAGTCATTGAGCTCAAGCACCCCGCGCGAGCTTTAATTTTCTGATATTAGAGTGGTACATTAGGGTAGTAGCAACTGAGATATGATGGGTAAGTACCAGAAGGGGGTGCTTGAGCTCAATGACTTCGAAGACAAAAAAATCGGCCTCGTCGAGACAAAAACATCGATGTATCACACTTTAAATCCGTTTATAAATGCAGAAGTTATATAGAAAAATGTAAAAGCGCGACCCCTACGTTCGGCATAAAAAAATAAAATTTTTTTTTTGAAACTACCTTTCAATAATACTTCATATTCGAAGGTGTACGGCGAACTTTTTTTTTTTACTTGTAACCTGGTACGCTCTAATGTATATGGCTATTTATATCCAGTAAAACATTGTGGAGGTTACGATTCGTTGTCACTTCTATACTTATAGATACTTTCAGTTCCATTCAGTGGTAATTGCATTACACCAACTAATATTCGGTTGCAATAATGGAAACTGGTTAGTACATGCTACCATATTTGTTCTCTCTATGGGCAAGTATTTTATATACGAGGGTTGCTTTATATATTTCTGGCCTAGGCAACACTAAGTGTTGCCTGGTGCCATCTGACGTTTCCATTGGAAAGTTTGTCATTTTTAAGCATAAACGTACTTAGAACGTTTTGACGTACGACCTTCATTGTTTACAGTGACTTGAAAAAATCAATTTGGCAAAAAAATGGAATTAACTCGTGAACATTTTCGTAGATCATTTTTCACAACTTTCGACGTGGATTATCATGGCAGGAGTGCATCGATTAACTTAAATCTTTGTATGGCGATGAAGCACCATCCTATATCACTGTGATAAACTGGTTTATTGAATTCAATCGTGGCCGATTGTCGCTCAAAGACGAAGGTCGCGAAGGTCGTCCAAAAACAGCCATTGTGCCAGAGAACATTGATGCCGTGGGGAACTGATTATGCAAGATCGTCATGTGACATACCGTGCGATAGAGGCATCCTTGGACACATCTTCCACCAGCATATATTCGATATTGCATGAACACCTGGCCGTAAAATTGGTTTGTTCTCGTTGGATCCCGTACAATTTGACAATCGCTCAAAAAAAGGCTCGTGCCGATTGGTACAAAGAAATTTTGAAAAATACGATCGCTATGCTTCAAAAGACGTTTATAAGATCGTCATAGGTGACGAATCATGGATCTATGCGTATGAGCCCAAAACAAAACAGCAATCGACCGTGTGGGTTTTCGAAGACGAGCCAAATCCAACGAAAGGTGTTCGTGGAAGAAGCACTTCGAAGCAAATGGTCGCCTGTTTCTTCGGCAAAACTGGTCATGTGGCGACTGTTCCGCTTGAGCAACGTCGGAGGTCAATTCTTAGTGGTACACCACAATCTGTTTGCCTGAAGTCTTCGGAGAAATTCGAAAAACGAACAAGAGAAGACCATGACAATGCAAGCTCTCACACATCGGCTCAAACCAGCGCTAATTTTACCGGCCAAAACGTCGTATTGATAGGCCATCCGTCGTACAGCCCTGACTTGGCACCCAATGACCTTTTTTATTCCCGGACATCAGAAGATGCTGTTGAAGCGTTCAAAAACCATGTTTTGGAAGTGTCTCAATCGGAGTGGAAAAAGTGCTTCGACAATTGGTTTGAGCGCATGCAAAAGTGTATAAATCAGGCTGGAGAATACTTTGAAAAACAATAAAACCATTTTTGATGATTAATTTTCGCATTTTCATTATTAGGCCAGAAATATATAGCAGCCCTCGTACCAGTCCCTTTCTTCTAAACGTCTTTAACGTTCGTCCTTTCATTTGAACGAACCATGTTGTCATGACGTATTTGTACATCTGAACTTAAGTACGATTTTTGAGCCATTTTGAAAAAAAGCCATTGAAAAAAATTTCAACTCAATTAAATGTTGAAATAAATCATGAAAAATGTATAATTTCTTTAGATTTCTTCGCGTGTATATAACATACACTTATAATTATGTATATCTGCAGAAGAAAAGTGCAATTTTCTTTCATATTTTTTTAGCTTGTTTCGCTTTTCTTACAAAATCTGTGTTAAAGAGGTGGAGTTGAACGGTGCAAGAGAGAGAAAAAACTCAACAGCAACAAATCGAAAAAAATCGCAGCATTCAGCGAAAAAAAAAAACGAAAAAGTTAATAATAAATATTAAATTCTTTGATATGTTGGTATGCATGTGCTTCTCCAGTTGTTTTGCGTTTAATTAATTACGTGAATTTAATGTGAAATGTTTGAAGCGGTTGTAAAACAAAACACACAACAAAGATTTCTTTCGCTCGGTATGAACGGGTATGTTAAACATTGTACGAGTATAGTTTAATTAGATTTTAACAGCAGGTTGAATGATGACGATGTTTTTGCTGTTTGGGTTTCTTCTTCTTTTAGTGTTACTAGTGCCACAAAATGCTACAAGGCGGTCGCATCGGAGGTATTAGTTAGACTTACTGCAGGCATTCACATATTGGTTACAGTAAGGTACACAAGAGCGTAGTTCGGGCAGCAAGACTTTGAAATTCATTTGTATTAAATTCTAAGATAATACACAAACCGAAAGTTAATCTTTTCGAATTAAAAGCAATCGCTGTATTAAAAACAATCGCGGTATTCTTGATTTCAGACAGCCCTGGGATGATATATACAAAAACTTCCCAGGACTGTCTGAAATCTAGTATACCCCAGCGATTTTTTTAAATTTGGTGTAAGGAATTTGGTGGAGGTAGAGGCAGACTCGCTGACCTTTAATGTTATTATTTCATAGTGCTTCTTGCCTGCCCCTTATTTTTGCCTCTGGAGCCTAAAGATTCAAAAATCAAGCCCAGTTTTGATGTCTTAAATGCACAAACAATTTCAAATAAACTTAGACTCCGTCTACAAACGATGGAGATATGTTAAGAAGTATAAATTTTACAATGGTACTTTTCCTTACAAGGATATGTTTTCCTACTGGCTTAAACACAGGCAGAAGAATGGTCGCACATGGCTAAATAGCCTACTGGTCAATCGGCAACAAATGTATGATGTCTTCGGGAGTACTGGAAGAGCCGCCTCAGAAGGAAAAATTTCTAAGAAAGTACAGCTAGCAAAATGCAACAAGACAATTTGCGTCTCGAAAAGGAGACGTGATCTACACGTAGAGAAAAAGTTACTATGCAATCGGTTCGGATAACAAAATTGCCGTTGGACGAGAAAACTTTCGGTTCTATGTAAATAAAATGTGTTGTTGTTTTTATAACCTCCACTGAAGAGTGGATGGCTTTCAAAATATGTCATTCCGTTTGCAACACCACGAAATATTGATCTGAGACCATCCAACATTATTAAAAACGATCTAGCCATCGGTATCTGTTGAAAGGACAATCGAAACGAATCAACCTAGGATACTGAAATTTTCCATGATGATAGTTTAATGTCCTAAGTTGTTTGAGATTGTAAATTGACGAATCAGTCAGAGGTGAAAAAACTTTTCCCTTTATCGGACTAAAAGTACCTCGGTAAAAAGTACACTTTTTGGATTATTTTCCTTAAAAATCATAATTTGTTGTTGACGCACAATGATTAAAAATGGGTACTGTTAGCATGCTAGACGATTTGACTCATGCGGCCCAATAAAATGTCCCGCATGGTCGGAAAGGGCAATCAATAGTCAATAAGGAAATTTTAGTAATTGTGAAGGCTGAGATTAGGCTGAGATTAGGGACGGACAAAGGGCCGTGACGGCCCAAAAAACGGACCACATTTTTTTGTGTCTTTTTTATGGGGACGGTGACGGGCATATAACGTTTGGCCTGGCCGAATTTAACGACGCTTTTACATGTTATAATTTTTTCGCCAGTTTTCACCTTTTTTAATAGCTTTTTATGCTTATTTCAAATTTTTAATTTCGGGTAAAGTAAAAAAACCTCCATTTTACCGATATTTACCCTTTTAAGCTTCACATTTGTCCCTTATGTTATGAATTTGTCGAAATCACTTCGCATATATTTTGCGATGGTCAAAACGGAAATTATTTCCGAATTTCACATTTTTAGGTGCTCTAGAGTAGAATGAACGAATTTTAGCCTCTTAAGTTTTATGTTTCCAAAACTCCTTTTTACTTCGAACTATAACAGACGATCATGCCCAGAATTTGGTGATTCTAGCCCCAACTTTTTGGTCCTGGCATGCATATATTTTCCGAATTTTATGTATTTAGTTGCTCTGGATTAGAAGAAACAAATTTAAGCCTCTTAAGTCTAAAGTTTTCTAAAGCGTCTTTTTACTTCAAATCCAAATTGCAAGGGGCGAGCATTCCCTTAATTTAGGTCCTGGCATAGATTATAAAACTTTTTCCCATTTTAGCAAGTTAAAGTTCTAATTTCGAAAAATCCTTTCATGTTTTTAGCTCTAGACTGGGCAGTAATCAGTCAGTACCTAACGCAACAATTTATTTTTTTTATTTTTTATTGTTGTGTTAACATTTTTCTTATTGAACAGGTATTAACCGGCTCGATAACTCTTACAAGATTTTAAAGTGACATTGATTTCCGTGACGACCTTTCTCAAAAAGCTTCGCAGCAATTTTTTATATAGGGTGATCCATCTAGAGGTATTTTTTAGAACAAAAAAAATATGAAAATTCAAACCAGGTGTGGAATCTTTATTGGTAATTTGAAAGGGCATTTAATGGCATTTATTTTTTGAAAATAATTACCTTCAAATGTTGGCAACTAACTGTATTATGGAAATTAGCGTTCGGTGAGAAACGGGAAGATCCGCTGTTTTCGATCAAAATTTTGTTTAGTGATGATCAATAAATAAAATTGGCGCATTTGGGCTGAAGAGCAACAAGAAGATGTTCAAAAGGTGCCATTTTACCTAGAGAATACCACGGTTTGGTGCGATTTATAGGCTGGTGAAATCATCGGTCCATATTTTTTTAAAAATGATGAAGGTCGGCACGTAACCCTGAATGGTGCTCGCTATCGCGCCATGATATCGGACTTTTTGCTGAGAGGTCATTTCAAAAAGCAGCTAATTTCACGTTTTGGGCAGGTAAGTTTGCCGCCTAGATCGAGTGAGATTTTTCTTTGGGGTTACGTGAAGTCCAAAGTCAATGCTGACAAACCAGCTACGATTCAGGTTTTGGAAGCCAACATTACGCGTGTCATTTAAGCCATACCGGTCGAAATGCTCGAACGAGTCATCCAAAATTGGACCCTCAGAATGGAAACCCTGAGGCGTAGTTGCGGCCAACATTTGAAGGAAATTTTTTTTTCAAAAAATAAATGCCATTAAATGCCCTTTCAAATTACCAATAAAGATTCCAAACCTGATTTGATTTGTTATATGTTTTTTTGTTCTGAAAAAATACCTCTAGATGGATCACCCTATATTAATTATTATACAATATTAACTTTATTTAGTTTTAATTTATTTTCGAGGTTCCTTAAATGGGTCATAATATCGGAAAAGATATTCTACTTATTTGTTTTTTCTTCATTAATGTATTTTTTTCTGATCTAACAATCTTTTTAGCCGCACTGTATCGAAACCAAATGAAAGTAGAAGATTTTTGCTAAATTGGATGTTCGCTGATGTGTTTGCAAAGTTGTAGAAAATAAACAAGTTAATGCAAAACAAGAGAGAGAAAAGATAAACAAAACAGCATAAGAGGAAAAGGAAATCATGAACTACTGAGAAACACGAAGAAAAGAAAACTGTGTCACACGCCAACATGTACAGCAAAAAGTGAATACAATAGCACCATCATCCTACATGTTAGTAGAGATTTCCAGCGAATACAATCCACCCGATGCAAACAAGGCAAAACAGAAAAAACGCATTTTAGACACAGACCAAAACGAAAACCAGAAAAAAAGTGAAGTGAAGCCTTTGAAATGTGGTTCTACGGCAGGCGGCTGCCGGCTTGATGGAATGCTGACTGTTGCGATTAACAAAAGACAATTTAAAATCAGTTAATTTCGCTATTCGCTGGAATTAAGAAATTGTTTTCGTTTTGTTACATTCAAAATAGCTTGTCTCTAAATCTGTGCTACTTATGGCGACGTTTTAGCTGTAAGACAGCAGCTGATATAAACGCATTCAGAGACTTGGTGAGTGAACTCGGTGACAATTAATGGGCCGAGGCTACACTTACGGTTTACAGCTATCTGGCCACCATCTACTTACTATCTTTGCCATGGTTTGTGTCTATCTCCCTTTTTTGTTTGGTTCCACTCTGTTGTAATTTATCACATCTTCTTCTAATTCAACATTTCTCTGGTTGAAAGCCAGCCAGCAACTGCTGGCGACTGCGCGCGTATGCGTACGTTGGGTACGTCGTTATACTCGTTCGTATGTTGCTCCCGTGATCACCACCACTTCACCTCTTGGAGCTAACAGAAAACCAAAAAAAAATACTCCAAACAAACAAGTCTTATGTGCAAAACCTTATTAGCTGCTGCCTCGCATGCGGTTGCAGTGGAGAACAACCATTTGCAATATTAATGGGAAATCGATTCAAGAGATCAATTTAAGTAATTTTTGTAAAACTCGAACAACTGTTCGTTGCTATAACGTTTAGCCAAGAGAACAAATTAGCGTTGTGACTAAGACTGATGAGCAGATGGTTGGTCCAACCATAATCCACGATGCTAATTGTGAATCACACCTTAAAGTCAAATTCTTTGCCCAACTTAATTTGACAATTCATTGTTTCAGTGTTTGAAAAATTCAACCATAGAGAGATACACAATTTATCAGCTTTTACGAAAATGGGCGTTTACGAAAATGGGCGTTTAAATCAAAATGCATTTCGTGATGTTTTGGTCAGCAAAATCGCGCAAATGTGTCCACAAACGGGAGAAATGTGCGCAAATTTAACAAATTCGGTCTGAAGGAAATGTGAAAACACCTATGCATAAAAGGGTTACATAGCCGAGGTAAAAAGTCGACTTTCGTCTTTTTTTTTTTTAAAAAAAAAATATTTATATATAGGGTGTTTCATCTAGAGGTATTTTTCAGAACAATTAAAAATCGACATCCGACTTCTGAACTTTTTGGAAAAGTCGACGTTTTTTTTCGACTTTTCCTTCATAAAACTTTAGTAAGTTTACACAATTTTAATACCATCCAACGATGGGTGGATGATACTCTAAGACGGCTACATCGTCTTAGAGTTCAAACGATCACTAATATATTATAGTATCTTATACTTATAGAGCAATCAGTCAATATTTAGTGGTGTTGCAGACGAAATGACAACTTTAGTATATCATCCATGGATGGTATTAAAATTGTGTAAAGTTACTAAAGTTTCATGAAGGAAAAGTCGAAAAAAAACGTCCATGGACCGTTGAAAGCACGAAAGTGAAGTAACGGCTGGTGTACATAAGGTTCTGCCACTACGAAATTAAAAAACCTATAGCTAAGTAACTTGAACCAATTTCCTCCAATTTCAATAAAGCAAATTATTGGTCGAAAAACTAACTTGTGCCAAATTTTATCAGGATTGGATGTAATATATGGCTTCTAGAGCTAAAAACATAGAACCGGCTAAGCATATGTGTGGGAGCTATCTAAATCGGAACCGAAAAAACCCAATTCTACTAAATTTCATGAATAACAATTACGACCTGTAGTTTGCTTACAAGATAGAATCGGCTTGTGATTCTGAGTCGATCAGTACACTTAAAGGCAGGTCTAGCCGGACTCGTCGTTCGGCTAGGGTGCCGCTGTCGTAATTCGGTTACTGTTACTGGCAAACGCTGCCGGAATTGGATAAGGGAACATGTGATTTCAACAAGACAGTTCTGCACTTTTTTGTCAACAAGCCTCAGACAATGGCACACCTTAAGGAAAATATTCCCTAGGGATGCGAATAGTTATCATCAAAAATCCTGCGAAAAGTTATGAAAAATGCGATGAAACGGGTACAAATCTGTATCAAAACTGGCGGCAGCCACTTGGCGTATGTAATCTCTTCCACTTAACAGAGAATATTGTTAAGTTCCAAATAAAGATTTTCATCAATCCAGCCTGATATACACTTTTGGATGTCGAAGCACTTTTTCCACTCCTCCAAAACATGATTTTTGAACGTTTCAACAGTATCTTCTGGCGACGAAAATCGTTGACCACGCATTTTTTTTCTTGATGTGCGGTAATAAACAGAAGTCATTGGGTGCCAAGTCAGGGCTGTACCGCGGATGACCCATCAATTCGACGTTTTGGCCGGTCAAAAAGGCACTGGTTGGAGCGATGTGTAAGAGCTAGCATTGCCATAGTGCACAATGATTCGTCTTCTCTTGTTCGTTTTTGAATTTCTCCGAAGACTTCAGGAAAACAAATTGTGGTGTACCTCTCAGAATTGACCATCCTACGTTGCTCAAGCTTAACAACGTGACGATCTTATGAACGTCTTTTGACAAATCGACACGAGCCTTTTTTGAGCGATTGCCAAATTGTGTGGGATTCAACTAGAACAAACCTTTTTTACGGCCAGGTGTTCATGCAATATCGAATGTATAAGTATGTTGGTGGAAGAAATGCCCAAGGATGCCTCTATCTCACGGTATGTCACATGACGATCTGGCATTATCAGTTCACGCACGGCATTAATGTTTTCTGGCAAACGGGTCGTTTTTGGACGACCTTCATCGTTGAACGAGCGTCGGTCACGATTAAATTTATTAAACCAGTTTTTCACAGTGCTAGAGGATGGTGCTTCATCGCCATACAAAGATTTAGGTTCATCGATGCACTCTAATCGTGATAATCCCCGACGAAAGTTGTGAAAAATGATCGCACGAAAATGTTCACGAGTTAATTCCATTTTTTTTGGCAAATTGATTTTTTCAAGTCTCTGTAAACAACACAAATGATGGTCGTACGTCAAAACGTTCTGAGTACGTTTATGCTAAAAAATGTCAAACTTTCCAATGGAAATGTTAGATGGCGCCAGGCAACACTTAGTTCTCGATTTGGTCCATTTTATTTTATTTATTTCTTGCCCTATTGTGCAAATCGTTTTCAAACGTTCCCTTATATCACAATCTTGTGGTTTTTTTGTACCCGTTTGTTTCTGTTGTACATATGATATTAACTTGGTAGATGTACCTCAATAGTCAAATAAATACCGGCGAAAAGCAATTCTTAAACAATTTTTTACATTTTTTTGATATTTTAATGTATTTCACCGAAACATACTAAGAAATTTCTATTTGAAAACTGCATTGTGAAAAAATGACAAAGGTTGCGCGACCGGGGACAAATTAATGGATAAGTGTCTTTTTGTAAGTATGGCATAAATGATTTCCCCAACCCCCTTACAAACGAGTAGACAAAACAAAATATGTACATACCTTGGTGTGCAAGAATGCCAGACTCTTGTTAACATTTTCGATTTTATGTACACGCATACGACCATTATTTGGCTTTCCCAGCTTTTCTCCGGATATTATTTCCAGTAATTTCAGCAATTTGACACCATCCGCTAAATCCGTAAACAGGTCTTCGACCTCCATTTTTGCCTGGAAACGAGAAAAAAATTTAAGCAATGGCAGAGAAATGAAAACCCATGATAGAGAATCTTTGAAGCATTCAGACTTACCTTTACCAGAAAGGAATTCATCCATTTTGTAAAGGTCTTCTTTTGTATGTGCAAACGTTCCTCCTGCAAAGTTTTGATTCTTTCATTTTCGAATTTCATAATTCCATCGCGTTGTGTCATGTTGGCTGAATTACGATTCGTCTGTGATTGCAATGAATAACCGCCCGGTTCATATTGAGATGCTGTAATCGACGCGGAAAAAAACAAAAAAGAAAAACAATTGAAAAATTATAGTCGTCTCAGTGTTATTAAATCATATGGAGTATGTGCAATGAATGCTAGAGAAAATCTACAGATACAAGATACAGCTAGAGATACTACAGATGTATAAATTATACGATAAATATTTATAGAAAGTTGGCGGGAACTAATTCCAATTTCAATTCCATTGTGAAAGCTTAAAAGTGACAGGAAATTGCAGACTTATAGCGACGAACGGGCATCTGCAACTTCTCACATACGAGAAAGTTTTTTTTTTGAAAGATCGTTGTGTGTGAGAGAGAATTTAAAAAAGATTTGTTTTCATAGCATTCTACTTATGAAAATAAGAAAATAATGTAATAATAACACGCAAAGGGTAATACTCAGTAGTTAAAATGAGACTCCTATATAAGTCACACTAAGTGTTACCTGGCGCCATCTGACATTTCCATTGGAAAGTTTGACATTTTTTTCAGAACTTTTTGACGTACGACCATCACTTGTGTTGTTTACAGGGACTTAAACAAATCAATATGGCAAAAAAATGGAATTAACTCGTGAACATTTTCATGCGATCATTTTTCACAACTTTCATCGTGGATTATCACGACAAGAGTGCATCGATGAACTTAAATCATTGTATCATATAGCACTGTGAAAAACTGGTTTTATGAATTCATCGTGGTCGACGCTCCCTCAACGACGAAGATCGTGAAGGTCGTCTAAAAACGGCCGTTTTGCCAGAGAACATTGATGCCGTGCGTGAATTGAAAATGAAAGATCTTCATGTGACATACCGTGAGATAGAAGCATCCTTGGGCATTTCTTCCACCAGGATACGTTCGATATTGCATGAACACCTGGCCATAAAAACGTTTGTTCTCGTTGGATCCCGCACAATTTGACAATCGCGCAAAAAAAGCTCGTGTCGACTGGTTCAAAGAAGTTTTGAAAAAATACGATAGCGGTGCTTCAAAAGACGTTTATAAGATCGTCACAGGTGACGAATCATGGGTCTATGCGTATGAGCCCGAAACAAAACAACAATTGACCGTCTTCTAAGGTCTTCGTAAACGAGCCAAATCCAACGAACATTGTTCGTCTAAGAAGCACTTCGAAGCAAATGGTCGCCTGTTTCTTTGGAAAAACTGGTCATGTGGCGACTGTTCCGCTTGAGCAACATAGGACGGTCAATTCTGAGTGGTACACCACAACTTGTTTGCCTGAAGTCTTCGGAGAAATTCGAAAAGCGAACAAGAGAAGACGAATAATTGTGCACCATGACAATGCGAGCTTTCACACATCGGCTTAATCCAGCTCCTTTATAACCGGACAAAATGTCAATTTAATGGGTCATCCGCTGTACAGCCTTACTTGGCATCCAATGACTTCTATTTATTCCCGCACATCAAGAAAAAATGCGTGGTCAACGATTTTCGTCGCCAGAAGATTCTGTTGAAGCGTTTAATAACCATGTTTTGGAAGTGTCTTAATCGGAGTGGAAAAAGTGCTTCGAAAATTGGTTTGGGCGCATGCAAATGTGTATAAATCATTCTGGAGAATACTTTGAATAACAATCAAACCATTTTTGATGATAAATATTCGCATTTTCATTATTAGGCCAGAAATATATAAAGCAGCCCTCGTATTCAGTAGGGCTGCTATAGTTCTAGAGCATGCAAATGTGTATAAATCATTCTGGAGAATACTTTGAATAACAATCAAACCATTTTTGATGATAAATATTCGCATTTTCATTATTAGGACAGAAATATATAAAGCAGCCCTCGTATTCAGTAGGGCTGCTATAGTTCTAGGTATTCAAAAGACACCAATTGAAATTTACAAACTAAAATTTTTATATGAAATTTAAATTCAATTTGAAGTTCAGAAAAATGACATTCCATTTAAAATAAATTGCAAATTAGAAAATGAAATATTATATTATGAGTATTTTATATGAAATATAAATTCAATTTAAAATTTAGAAACATGTCATTCCATTTGATATAAATTGCAAATTAGAATATTCTATTTCAAAATCAGAGTATTAGAAATTCAGATTTCAATTTAAAATTTAAAAAAACCACAATTAGGATTCAAAATTCATTAATTGAAATCTATATATTTTTCTTTGAAATTTAAAAGACAGAAATTTTAGAATAGTTTCTTCGACATTTAAAAGGTTCTATTTGTAATTTAGAAAATAAATAGCAACTTAAAACTTGCATTTGTAATTCAATAATTTCAATTCAAAAGACACTAATTGAAATTTTGGATTTACAATTCTATATTTTAAATATTTTATATGCAATTTAAAATTTAGAAAATAGGCCTTCCAGTTAATAATATTCTATTTTAAAATCAGAGTATTCCATTTGAAATTCAGAATATTCAATTTAAAATTTATACAACACTAATTGAAATGCAAAATTGTACATTTGAAGACACTAATTTGAATCCAAAAATAACATTTTAATTCAAAAAATCATAGAGAAATTTAAAAAATGTTATTTAAAATTTTGAATATCCCATTTAAATTTATCTTTTGCATTATAATTGGAGTATCTTAAATTCCAATTGGACAATTCTGTTTATCTAAATAAAAGTCTGTAAATTTCATTTTATATATTCTGAATTAAAAATGAATTTTTCTGTATTTGAATGCAATATTCTGCATTTCATAAACATAGAATATTTGGAATTCCAAAAAGTAGAAGTAAGCACATGTTTGTGAAATTCACTTTTAACATTTCCGGCAAAAACATGCTACACAATTCTCATATCTAACATTTCATTTAAAAAAGAAGTAGCAACAACAGCAGCGCGGTTTCATTATCATATCCGTCGACAATGAAATGGTTCTTGTGAGGTAATTTTCTATTTCAAAAAAATGATAAATACCAAATGTCGTTTGTATTTTGAATGACATAGTGAAATAAAACAGTCACTGCCCAGACTTCAGTTTTGTTGTAGCTGCTACTACTACGAGTACACCACGATATAGTAGGTTCTTGTTTGTTGCAAAAGCTTCCAAGTGTTTTGGATCCAAGGTTCACGATAATTGTTTACCAAACACACAGGCATTATTTCGTTTTGTAACGAAGAAGTATTAAATTTCGAAAATTCTTATCACTGATAACGAATACTGCCAAAGAATCGGTATGAGTTAATTGAGACACGTTTTAGTGCCTTTGCTTAGTTAGTCATAGCTCGGAAATGTAATAAATTTTGATTTGACATTTGGAATTTTAGACTGCATTCCATTACGTTAAATGAGCGATTGCTGATTGAAGAAGAAACCCCCAAGAATGAATATTTGAAGATTATCTTACAAAAGTTACTATTTTACGTCAATTTATTGATAAAAAAAGTTAAGTAGACGCAAGGTTAATCACACGATATTTTTAGCCTTTGAAGAGCATACTTCAATACTTGTAAAGTATACTAAGTATAGCTAGATTAGATAACGCTATAATGAGGATAAGACTTACAGGTCAGTGAAGAGAAGTAAAAACGGAATAAATTTCAGTTAGGTCGTATCTTATAGATCCTTTAGCATGAATTTACTATTAAAATGGGAAACATTTTCAAATATTTTATTACACTGTTCTCCAACTGATCTTTATGTAAAATGACCTCCTATCCCCGAACTGAGTGTCCGTTTTGCCCCATCGAAGACGAGCCAAATCAAACGAAAGTTGTTCGTGGAAGAAGCACTTCGAAGCAAAACTTCTTCGGCAAAACTGGTCATGTGGCGACTGTTCCGCTTGAACAACGTAGGACGGTCAATTCTGAGTGCTACAGCACAATTTGTTTGTCTGAAGTATTCGGAGAAACAAGAGACGACATCATGATAATACGAGCTCTAACACGTCGGCTCAAACCAGCGCCTTTTTGACCGACCAAAACATCGAATTGATGGGTCATCCGCCGTACAGCCCTGACTTGGCACCCAATGACTTCTTTTTATTCCCGCACATTAAGAAAAAAATGCGTGGTCGATTTTCTTCGCCAAAAGATGCTGTGAAGCGTTCAAAAACCATGTTTTGGAAGTGTCTCAATCGGAGTGGAAAAAGTGCTTCGACAATTGGTTTGAGCGCATGAAAAAGTGTGTTAATCATGCTGGAGAATATGTTAAAAAACAATAAAACCATTTATGATGATAAATATTCGCATTTTCATTATTAGGCCTGAAATATATATATAGCAGCCCTCGTAACGGTACGATTTAATTTATAATCAAAAAAAGGTCTGCTGATGAAATTTGGACTCTATTAGTGGCAGTGGACTTTAGATAATTACGAAAATTATTTAAGCTTTGTAGTGAGGTGAACACATGCGTCAAGACTAAGAGAGAACTAAATTGTATTTGCTGAGTTTACATTTGTCAACAGAAAACTTGTGCGAAAAACAATTTTGAAAAAATACAATAACAAATTCGTATTTGATACCAAAGTCGACTTCATGGGATAACCTAAAATTCGAAAGTTTTAATAAAAACATAATTTTAAACTTTAAGGCCCTGTAAAAAGAACACTAAATCTCAAAATGAAAAACTGTGAAGGAATTTTACTTCAAATGGTACATTCTTTCAATCAAGTGTAGTTTGGTTTATGTGTCAAATTAAATGTCGAACGGTGTTGTTGAGGCATTGGGCTTCAATCGCTCTGTTAGAAGATAGGGCTCTGTAAGATATATTTTTTAAACAGAATTTAAGTGTTGTTGTCTCGCACGAAGCTTTGTGTTGAGCTGTGACACGGTATGGTTCACAGTGGTCCATTCATATGGAATCTTACAATATGATTAAGTTTTTATCATAGTTTTTAACCACGAAAAAGAGCATATTTTCAGAATTTTTAAATAAAAAAATACTTTTACACCATGAAGTTTTTGAAGTTGGCAGTAAAAAACTGTAATTATTTTCCCATAAATAGTTCTAGAAGACACCATACTTGTTCGATTCAGAAAGTGTGCTCTTTTTGCGAATTGTGCTTTTTTATTTAGCTGAATTTGTTCAAAATATGGCATCCATTCTTAAAGAAAATATTGAATGTTGTTTGCACTGTCCTCCCTCCTAGAAAATTACCGACAAACAAGTGTTTTAATTAAGTTTGCGGTTTTACACATTTCTAAGTCTCTGCGGCAAAATTTCCCAGCTACATACGGCAAAGAAAAAAGTGTTTTGTTTGGCACATTTTCTTGATAATTCTCTAGTTTAGAAATTTCATAAGTACTTCGTACGTGTTGAACAAATATTTATTTGAAATATTATAAACGTATGCGGTATATACCCAACAAATAGCAGCAACTTATAATTACTTATTTGCATTTACCCAAAATATATTTCACCATCCTTAGCCACTTGTTTAGCTAATGGGATCAAGTCAAAATTTCAAAGTTTTAATTTGTTGTAAGAAAACTGCATATTCAGGTCATCTTGACCCACTCTCTATTTGAAAAAAATCTTTCGAAAAAAACGGAAAGGAAAAATCGTTCAAAAAAAAGAAAAGGGTCTTTATGCTTTAGAGTGCAACAACTGTCTGAGCAAACACTTTTTGTCTCTAATAAAAATTTAAATTTTTTGAGTTATTACTTTATTCTTGAACATTGTGTGACTCATATATTTTTGGAGTTTTTCTTAAACTTTTATTTGGTCGAGAAAATATAAATTTGTAACCTTGAAAATGTTCCACATTTTCGAAGATAGGTGTAGACAAAAAAATAAAAACAAACAAAAAAAACTGAAAACAAAAACACTTTTTATAAAGTGGCATAGTAAACAAAAACGGTAGATAGACAAACCGACAGACAGTCGGTAATAAAAGTTAACTAATTAAATTTGAAATTGAATAATTTGTAGTGCAAATGCGAGTGTGCGAGCGATTGTATATACATGGACGGATAGGAGTACTCAGTGTATTCAACTCAAATAAGCGCTTAAACCGAAAAAGGCGTTAGATGAACATAATGTTGCCAGATGACAAGAAATTTTAATTGTTTGTTATACTGACTAAAAAATTTGTTATTGTTAAACAAAAAAAAAGCTGTCAATAATAACAAAATATAAGCGCTAACACCGAAAAAGGCGTTAGACGAACATAATGTTGCCAGATGGCATGAGTTTTCAATTGTTTGTAATACTTTGACTAAAAAATTTGTTATTGTTAAACGAAATAAAACTGTAAATACTAACAAACTATAAATTGAAATGGCTATGATGTAAAGATTTACATATTCCCTGATTAATTTCGAGCCCTTACCGCAAAAAAGATGTAAGCGTCACTCTTTAATATTAAAAATTTAATAGTATTAATATTTACAAAGATAAAGCAAATTCAATTGTATCGGAATCTTCCCGAATTAGACGAAAAACCAAAAATAACCCTGACCTGTATTTTTTTTTGGCGATTACGTTTTTTTCGTGGTAAGGGATCGATTTGTTAAAAAATGGTTTAAACTCTTTCAATTTCTGCACTGGCGCTTTTTTTTTGTTCCTACGGTCCACGAGTCCGAGCCATTTTAGGCAATTGACCTTATTACAAACTCTTCTTTAGAGCGAAGTCTTTCAAATGGTACCACGTATAAATCCCAATTCTCACTATCTTCGGCTTTAAACCATTTTAAAGACCTACAACACACTGTGGTACAGGATAATGACCTATGTAGATGCCTATAGAACCACTATCTGATGGATTCACAATCATCATCATGCTTCTATTGAGCGATGTGCATTCATCTACCGTTGCAATCAAAGTACAGGCCGCAACTAAGAACCTATTTTGGGAAACTTTGCACATTATTTAAGATTGAGCAACGGAAGTCTATTGAAAGGTCTAGCTCAATCCGTGTTTTGATATCTTGCAACGAGTTTTTTCATATCATATCCGAATCTGACTAAATTATGTATAAATCGGTTTAAGCGACCAATAACAAACTATGTGGTTGAAGAAAAATAAGAATAGAACTCGTGAAAACCGCCGGCTCTTAAAGGGGTAACGTATATATAAGATATACGAATAAAATCATGATGCAAAAATATCGCAAGTAGCGCGGTGCGTGTATTTTCAGAATTCAAATATTCTTGATTTTCTGCGTCGTAACGAAACAGTTTTGGTTGATGCAATCCGTATAGCAAAAATCCCTATGCGTGTCACTTTAGAAATACTAGTCTTTATATCCCAGATCCATTTTAAATTCGTATATATTTGATTTTCTGTACGGAATTTTCTGATGATTTTCTGTTCCAGAATTCGTAAATTTTTAATTTTTTGCCTAGCTATTTAAACCTAAAAAAATGTTCCGGTGTAGCTAATCAAAAAAAAAAATGGGTTAATGAAATTTATACTAGAAACAGCAATGATCGTGATTTTTTAGAATCAATAACCACTATATTCCAGATTGATTTCAAATTCTTAGATTTTTCATTTTCTGCCAGACAGGTATAATCTGATAGAATTTGTCGCACTGTAGTTAAAGGAAAACGTTTGGGTTTTTAGAATCATTTATCAATTTATCCCAGATCCATTTCAGAATTCGTATATTTTTGATTTTCTGCACGGCTAGGTACAACCTTGCAGAATTTGTCCACTGTGGTCAAACGAAAATTTTGGATTGATGAAATTGCCATTTTATTTCAGATCCATTTCAAAATTCTTATATATTTAATTTTCTGCCTATCTAGTCATAGGCACACATAATTTGCCCCACTGTAGCCAAACAAATAGTTTTGGGTCGATGAAATTCATACCAGAAGTAGCCTTGGGCGTTCTCTTCTAGAATCGATTGTCTTTACGAGTATACGAGTATTCTAGATCCATTTTAGAATATGTATATTTTTTCTGCCCGGCTAAGTATAACCCGCATAATTTGCCCACTGTGGCCAAACAACAAGTTTTGGGTTAATGAATTCTTACCAGAAATAGCCATGGGTGTGCCCTTTTAGAATCAACTGCCATTTTTTCCCAGATCCATTTCAGAATTCTTATTTTTTGAAAATCAAAGCTGGGTTGAAAATCCTAGCCGGGTTGAAAATCGAAAAATTTTGTAAGTCCATGTTACAAAAAGGCACTTTAGAATTAGCAAACGGCTACAACTAAACTTGTAAAACTAGATTATACAGGTCCTTAACTCGCACACGAAGGTTTTATCCGATTTAAGTTTCTGCTGCTCTAGAAGTACAAATTATATCTGATTGATTTCAATGTTTGCATGGTATGGAGTGATCAATCCACAGGTATATTTTAATAGGGTTTTTTTTATTCAAATTTCGTGTGAGTTGTGTTGAATTTATTTTTTTCTTTTCAGTAGTGTTTGCAATTTTATCATGGAAAGACTTATACCGCGAAAACCGAGTATTTCACCATATCGGTCGAAATGAAGGAAATTTTATTCAAAAAGAAATGACATAAAAATGTTCTTTCGAATGACGAATAAATATTCCACACTTGATTTAAATTTTTGTATTTTTTTTATTTTGAAAAAAAATACCTTTAGATTAATCACCCTATACGTTATGTTTGACCAGAAGCAAACCGCGGATTATGGCGACCAACTAAAGAACATGTTACTTTGGTACCAATAGTTGGTGGTGACAACAGATGTTTATTTTGGTAACCAACCTATGATTAGATCACTGTCGTGACATATTATTGGTTATCCCAACATTAGAATATAATCCCTATAATCATTTATAATTTATCGGTTATAGCGATTACGAAATAAAAGTTTAAAAAAGTAATCCAAAAAAGTAAGTTTTGCATCATTACTTAAAATATTTTAGGATTAAGATTTTATTCCAAATTCGATTTAAAAGTTTCTAAAATAAGAAATTTTTTTTGGAATTTTGGCCGAAAATCTATCGAAATCTGTACAGAAACTTATAGATTTTCCAGATGAAAATGTGGTTCCAATAATCATCTTTAATCATCGATAATTTGTTTAATGAACGGATAGTGTCAGTTTCCTTTGTTGAAAATTGTCGTATACACAATCAACATTCGGTTGGAAAAAAAATTGTTTGTGGCAACAAATATGTTTATTGTGTTTACGTAAAGTATATAATATTAACAAAGCTTTTAAGCAAAAAGTTTTAAAAAATTTACCTAATTTTTAGTATTTTACATATGGCAACCGTAGCAAAACGCCAAAACGGCCAATGTTATTTAAAAATGTATTTAATGACTTTCAGAAAAAGAATTGAAATGATATCAACAACTAATGTGAGAATTGTTAATAATTAAATAAAACACAATCGCACACAGCCAGTCTTACGTAATTTGAAGTAAAATAAAGTATGATAAGGGCGCCTCCTGCTTTATATTTATTTATTTTTAATTTACACTTCATTAAAATTAAAATTCATAACATTTATTTATTGTGCTGTGAACTACGTCACATGGCAATATTACTAAACAAAAGAAAAATAAATAAAAGAACAAAGTCACACAATGTGTGATTTACGAGTTTTATTGAACGTCAAGTCAATTTAAATATTGACAAGAACTGAAGAATTATTCCCTTGGCAACGTCTTGAGAACTATTTCGAGGATGAGTTTTTACGTTACGGAAGCTGCAAAGTGATTTTAGAGTTAGTTTGAGAAGCATAATTACTGACAGACAATGCGTTCTAAAATTTGTTTTTTTTTTGTTTGGAAGCGAAAATCCGAATTTAGTATTAAAGCTATGTCAAGTACTACTTGTCCTGTGCGCGACAATCACACAGCAAATCCTAGTTTTAAAACTCCAACATATTTCCAAGGTCGGTATTCCACCCCGAATTTGTATACGTTTGGGTTTCGGACCATAGCCCATGTATGTAGGAAATTAGGTTGGTGCAACGTGCTGTGATGCTAGCAGGAAACACCAATTCAATTTTTCCACAATTGATCACTCGAAATATCGGGTATCGAAATACCAGAAGAAGTTCAAGAGGTGTCATTATATCCAGAGAAAACCAGCCTGACACGATTGACGCATTGGCCCCAAATGCTGAAAAAGCGGCGGCCACATGCCCGAAACCATTTTTAAAACATAATGGCAAACCTTTTTATCTATACGAGGGTTGCTTTATATATTTCGGCCTAGGCAGCACTAAGTGTTGTCTGGCGCCATCTGACACTTTCATTGGAAAGTTTTAGCATAAACGTAATCAGAACGTTTTGACGTACGACCATCATTTGTGTTGTTTACAGTGACTTGAAAAAATCAATTTGGCAGAAAAAAGCAATTAACTCGTGAACATTTTCGTGCGATCATTTTTCACAACTTTCGACGTGGATTATCACGACAAGAGTGCAGCGATGAACTCAAATCTTTGTATGGCAATGAAGCACCATCCTATAGCACTGTGAAAAACTGGATTAATGAATTCAATCGTGGCCGACGCTCGCTCAAAGACGAAGGTCGTCCAAAAACGGCCATTCTGCCAGAGAACATTGATGCCGTGCATGAACTGATAATGCAAGATCGTCATGTGACGAACCGTGATATAGAGGCATCCTTCGGCATTTCTTCCACCAGCATACATTCGATATTGCATGAGCACCTAGCCGTAAAAATGGTTTGTCCTCGTTGGATCCCGCACAATTTGACAATCGCGTTAAAAAAGGCTCGTGTCGATTGAAATTTTGAATAAATACTATCGCGGTGCTTCAAAAGACGTTTATAAGATCGTCACAGGTGACGAATCATGTATCTAAGCGCATGAGCCCAAAACAAAACAGCAATCGACCATGTGGGTCTGCGAAGGCGTGCCAAATCCAACGAAAGTTGTTCGTGGAAGAAGCACTTCGAAACAAATGGTCGGCTGTTTCTTCGGCAAAACTGGTCATATGGCGAATGTTCTGCTTGAGCAACGTAGGTCAATTTTGAGTGTAACACCACAATTTGTTTTCCTGAAGTCTTCGGGGTAATTCGAAAAACGAACAAGAGAAGACGAATCATTGTGTACCATGACAATGCGAGTTCTCACATATCGGCTCAAACCAGCGCCTTTTTGACCGGCCAAAACGTCGAATTGGTGGGTCATCCGAGTACAGCCCTAACTTGGCACCAATGACTTGTTTTTATTCCCGCACATCAAGAAAAAAATGCGTGGTCAACGATTTTCGTTGCCAGAACGATTTTTTGGGGGTCTCAATCGAAGAAAAGGAAAAAGTGATTTGACAATAAGTTTGAGCGCATGCAAAAGAGTATAAATCATGCTAGCGAATACTTTGAAAAACAGTAAAAACATTTTTAATGATAAATATTCGCATTTTCATTATTAGGCCAGAAATATATATAACAGAAATAGCTTTATTAGCTATATTCTTGATCATAACATTAAATTATAAGCGTTTTAATTTTTCTAGAAAACCACACGTCTAAAAAACACCCTTTAAACGAAATGGTGTATGTTCTGCGAATTAGAAATTTGTTAATTCTAAAGTTAAACAAGTTTGTAAATGAACAGTTCAAATCTTTTCATGTGCGCTTCTCTTTTTTCTTAAAACCAAATGTTTTAGAAGTTTTCAAATATTTTTATTTGAAAGAGATAGTGTAAATTTTTTGCAAATTATCTTAAGATTATTTTCGAATAAATAGCATGTCTAAAATTATTTGTTTTCCAACTTTTCGAAGTCTGAAATGTTATTTGCTCTCAATTCTAATCATTTCCAATGTTAGCAACGATAACTGATAAGAGTTGCGAGTGTGTATTTACTTTTTTCCAACACTTTCAGATATTGAAAGTTGTGCAATTCGGTTATAAAATTGTGTGCAATTTTCTTTAAAAAGTTTTTGCTTCTGGTACAATTTCCTTAAACCTACCCAATGATTGACGCTCGTACGATATGTAACGACGGTATTCACGTTTGCTGAAATTTGAACGCATGTTCTTTCTTTGATTCTAAATTTCGTTTAAAATTTAAATAGTTTTTATATTTTTCGGGTTGTTTCTCAAATTCAAGACATTTATGGATTTCACTTTAACAATTTCGTTCGATTTTAAATGTTGGCGGTAAAATATTGGATTTCTCGTTTTCGCTTTCGATTTTGCAATTTTGTTGCACAGGCCCAGTTGTGACTCCCGGAGGTCGTTGTCGTAAAATTTCCTTTTGCGTTCTTAACTGCCCGTACACCGATTAACCACTAACGATCTTAACGATTTTCTCGTGTTTGTTTTTTTCCAGTTCGAAAATATTAGCGATTAAAGCTTTTTGCAGGGCGGGTGGCAGAAGGGGCGTATATACCAAAGTTCTAAACGGTTTGTGCTTTTTTTCCAGCCAACAACTGTATGCGGCGGCGGCCAAATAGCCGGCCTTAACTTATCTACAGACAAAACCATTGTTAAGATACTGAATGTGAAGCATTTACGTTTGTCGTATATGAATTCGTACTCGAAAAACCACAAAGCAAAACAAATATTTTCCGCTTTTTCTCCCCTTTTTGCAATACTCAGTTAATGTTTAAGAAATACCGTAGGATAAGGTAGCGCAGGGGTTTCCATGGTGGACTAGCTAAAAGGGGTAACTTGACGAAGTTGGCGTTGGAATTTTATCGCATCATAACAATGGCAGGAGAACGTTATCATATACATATGCCTATGATACGCGATATGTGATAAGCGATATCGTTGTGGAATATTAACGAAGCCCCATTATCTTATCATCCGGCAACAGGTCGCTTGATGTAGCTTCAACGGCTGTACATCAATAGAATGAAATCAAAATTGAAAATGTTTTCGCCAGCAAAAATATAAAATCTTTCAAAAAACGCAGTAAGTGAGAGAGGAAAAGCGAGAAGGGAGAGCAGAAATCCCGAAACGAAAGCCTTGTAGCGAAATTGAACGAATTCTTTACTCAGCCAGAGAGAGAGAGAGAGAGCGAGAGAAAGGGAGAAAAGTCGTCTCAAAAAAACGAAAGCCTTGCAGCAAAATATAAATTCTGCTTTAGCTTTGCTTGTAATACTCTCCACTAAAGGGTGAATGGTATACTAAATTTGTCATACCGTCTGCGACACCACGAAATGTTCAAAAGTGATCAAAGACTCTATAATGTATTTATATAGGGTAGGCTATTCAATAAATTCGAATTTTTAAAAAACGAAGTTCAACCTTTCTTATAAAACCAGAAATTTGAAAAATTTATCAGTATTTTTTTTACAGCCGATTCCAATTGATGGATTTAAATCGCCCAACCTGTATATAAAGCGTGTTCCATTTCGAGGTTCCCTACTTTTTTAAAGAAAAAAAAACACAGAAAAATTCAAATTGGATTGGGAATGTTTATTATCATTTGAAAGAACATTCTTTGGCATTTATTTTTTGAAGATTATGTCTATCAAATGTTGGCCGCGGCTTCGTTTCAGATGGTCCATCCGTTGAGTCCAATTTTCGATGACTCGTTCGAGCATTTCGACTGGTAGCTGGCGAATGACACGCGTGTTGTTTTGCTCCAAGGTCTGAATCGAAGCGGGTTTGTCCGCATAAACTTTAGACTTTACAAATCCCCACAGCAAAAAGTCTAACGGTGGGATATCACACGATCTTGGTGGCCAATCGACCGGCACAAAACGTGAAATTATCTGCTCACCGAAGTGTTTTCTTAATAAATCCATTGATTGATGCGATGTGTGGAAAGTGGTGCCGTCTTGTTGAAACCAAATGTCGCCGAGATCACAAGCTTTAATTTGAGGCATCAAATAGTCGGTTATCATGGCACGATAACGGTCGCCATTGACGGTTACGTTCTCACCGGCATTATTTTTGAAATGATCAGTTTGAGAAATATGGACCGATGATTCCACCGGCCCACAAACCACAATAAACCGTAGTTTTTTCTGGATGAAGTAGCAGCTCTTGAACCTCTTCTGGTTGCTCTTAGTCCCAAATTCGGCAATTTTGCTTGTTTACATAACCATTGAGCCAGAAATGTTGGCCGATTATGTTGACCATAAGTTGAACGATTTGTAAACGTTGTCCAGGCGTAAGTCTTTCCATGATGAAATGCCAAACAATACTTAACAAAAATAACATGACATCATGACACGACTCACACGTGATCTGTCAAAAAAGGCTAGTGAAAAAAGTATCTCTACTTAGATCACCCATTATAAAGTTTAGTCTGTTAAAAACACGATACGCTGTGGGATTATAAATGGGTGATATTGACTTCGCGGAAAAATTATCACTATAAGGGACGTACTTTTACTCGTTACAGAGTACCCCTTTTTGAGTATTCGCTTTACAAATCATATTTTTTTGTAGACGGACAAGGTTCAAAATGGGTACTGCTAGTTGGGACGCACTTAAGACCTCAACGGCCCCATGAGACCGTTTTGCATCATGTGGCCCAAAAAACGTTCCGCATGGTCAAAACGGACGATCAATATTTAATATGGAAATATGGGTACTCAAATGAAAGTAAGTTATGCTACAAGTGCAAACATAGAGTACTTTTGATGTTAAGGCTAAGATTGGGGAAAGACGCATGAGCCAAAACGGCCAGAAAAACGGACCATATTTTTGCGCTTTAGTTGCGTAGGGACGGTGGAGGGTATATGAACAACATCTGAACATTGAATGAGATCGATCCCATGCCCCAAAAGTGTTCCCTCCCAGAGATATGCGCGTTTTATGAAAGTGAAGTCGACGATTTTAAGCGCAAATAGAAAGGGACATAATCTTTAAAATAGCTCTCCTGAACAAAACTGTTTTTTAACCTTAGGTCCCTTTCTATTCTTTATCGCATACAAAAGAGGCAGACTTTTCCCACTGTGTCGACGATTTCGCACTAAACCCATGATTAATGATCTCAACAAATTTGTGAACTTGGACGATTTAAATAATATTATTTTTGAGCGGCTAAAATTGGGTATGTTAACAAACTAGACTTGAAATTTTTTTATTTCTTTTTGTTTCTCGAATAAATTTTGTGAGGTTTTTCTCTCCATCGTGGGACGAGAGTGAAAATTTTCTTGGTCAAGTTATTAATCATGAAGAAAAGAAAAATAGTCATTGTCTGAAAGTCACACCAACGGCATCTTTTACGAGGAGGTCGATGCTGGGATCTGGTGAACTCTTTTTTTTTTAATTTTTATGAAAATAAGCGGGAAAATAGAAAACGCGTAGAATTTAAGGTTTTTCCCTCTTTCTCAAATACCATCGATTGCGTTCTACTCCCTTGGACCTGACCAATAACGCAACACGGACGGTCTTTACTTCTTACAATTCAAATGAGTTTCGAATTACATTTAATTATTGGTGGTAAGTAAGAAAGTAAGCATGATAAAATGACAAACCGTGCTGATTATTTTGACAGCAGCATGTCATTGATAACTTTCATAGCTTCTTATTTATAGTAATGGAAAAAAACTAACATTAGCATTTGGTCACCCTTTAATTTTTTTTTAAATACATAATTGGTATCATTGTGAGGTGTATTAACCTTAACACCCAGTCAATGATGTAATAATTCATCCAAATATGGACCTTATAAATTACTTACAATGGAATTTAAAATGTCAATCAATGAAAATTTCAATACGTGACCATATTTAACGTATTCCTTTATATGTCGCCCATACAAAATAGCACACAATTAATCGTGCTGTAAGATAGCAGTTTCGTTCAAAATTTACATTATAAAACATGGGTGTGTATTATGATTTTCACTCATAGGTGGTGTATGACAACGTCGAACGAAAAAAAGAGAATTAACGTAACGTTTAATTTAGAAAAAAGTATGAAATATTTTCAATAATATTCCGTAATATATTGATTCTAAGGTGACAAATATTTAAATCCTTTGATATATTAAATAAATAAAAAGAATTTATTTTATTATGGTTAGCGTGCACGACTATCATGCTAGTAAGTAACCTCCGTAAGAGTTTGCTGTATTTTTTAAAAAAATGTTTGTGTAGCGGAATAATAGATCTTTAAGACTGCATAAGGGGTTTACGGAAATGTTTAATGCTGCCGGCGCATCATGACTAGAAAGCGTTAATGAGCTTACATAGTTGCTGACGTGACCTTTGAAACATTTAAGGCCAAAGTTAACGATTTTTTAAAATTGGATTTTTCCTCTAATGTACATCAAAAACGTTGGTGAGTTCACATAGTTGCTGACGTGACCTGTGGAACATTTTAGACCAATGTTAAAGATTTTTTTAAAATTGAATTTTTCTGAGATCGCTTTTATATAAAGTGCCTTCAAACTTCATCGATTTTTTCGCAAAAAGTAAGAACTCTCAGCCTAATAACTGTCGTACGATATTTTATCTGATTCTGAGCAAATTTCGCACAGGACTTTACGAGGATCGAATTAAGTTAAAGCCAGTTTTTTTTAAATAATTATCATATTTCGAAAGAAAATTATTCAAGAATAACCTTTAGCGAGTATAAGCGAGCTCGGTTATTATTATTTCTTGAATAACTTTTTCTTTTTCTAGAAATTAAAACCTCAGTATCGATACCAAAAATATTCAAAAGAATGTCTTATTCTTATTCCTTCTACATTTTCTTACAAACCAAGGTAACTGCATTTAAGCTGCTGTTCGGATTTTATGGCATAATGTTTGTTTTTCTGCAAATTGATTTTTTTCGAAAAACATGCAGTTTTTCTCACTGCAATGTCGCTTTAGCAAATTGTAATTTTGTCTTCCTGTTTACGGCATAATTGTTTCAATCGACGAGGAGAAAAAGGGTGTAAAGCAGCTAACACGAAAAAACTTGATTCTAGTGCTTTAAAATTTCGAAAATGTCAATCAATGATTACTCTAGTTCCGATACTCGTACTGATGGGGTATTGATATTTCTTTTGGTTGTATCGTTGGGCTAGCTTTTATGCTTCGTTCAAAATCAGATTCGGAACCATGTTTTTATTTTTCGAGTGTTTTAAAGACAACGCTATCGGTACTTTTCATTTACAATTTAATTCACGGCATTTAAGCCGGAGTTTTCGGTGGCCAGTTATTTTGATTGGCTAGGACTTGTGGATAAAATGGACCAAAAAGCTTCAAGCAAAAAGACGTTAGACAAATCTACCACTATATACACAGTCACGAAAAATCATGGGTTTTTAAAAAGAACCATGCGAATAGATTTAAAAGCTTTCATCGGCATTAATATTGATAACCACACCGTCACACAAACATTGCCTAAAGCATATTGATATTAATGAAATCCCCTGAAGGGTCGTATGTGTGGGTGTGGTATTAAAAATGGGCGTGTCAACGACTTTTATCTTTTGTGTGTACAAAGATGAAATAAAAATATTGCAGAATACAAAATGTAAGCGAAATTCATGCATTAGGGAAATAGTTATATCGGTTTCGATCTTCGCGCAGATAGTCATTTGCATGGGAGGTACAAATAGAGGCGTGGTTAAGCCTCCAATTTTTCGTCATACATTGTATTTTATAATAATTTTTGGAACTACTAATTTTCAGCAGAATAAAAAACATGAATAGAACGGCAAGAATGACGCGTATACCAAAAGTGGGCGGAGTGGCGCATTTGCGTGGGAGATTTTAAAATTAGGCGTGTCAAACAAGTCCGTATTACTGTGGAATGCAAACTATTGGTCGCACTATTGAAGATAGCTGGCTGAAACTTGGTCTTGAAAGTGGGCCAAATCGGTCAAGAGGTTATTGACTGACATTTCGAACTAGAGACCACACACACAAGAACGATGAGTTTTAGAAACTAACTTTTTATACTTTCTACCATAGGATAGGGTGTATATATAAGTTGTCATACCGTTTCAAACATCTTGAAATAATTATCTACGATTCTATGAAGTCCATCTATTCATAAATCATGTCGTAAAACTCTTAGGCACTGAAGCTATACTAGTCCTTCTTTCTATTGAAATCACTGCTCCGTGTAAACGAAAAGAGCAAGAGTCTTCTTACTTACAAAATAATTTTTTCGGGCAAAATGGGAGATAATTCCCTTTGAGGGACTTAATAAACTCAGGTCCAATTTTTTTTTGGATATTTCGCTAAATATCGCTTAAATAATTATATTTTAAATACGCAAATTTGGAAGTTGTTAGCATTGACGCACTCAACGTTCCATAAATGGTTATGACCTTGGGTCCAAAAAGCCGTACCATATGTTTGGGGACATAGAAGTGTCCAGAAACAGTGAAATATGTTCACAAATCCAAATATGTACCTGTATTTAAGATTTGAATCAATTCATTATTTGGACCAGCCCTAATTTTAAATAAAAATATTTTTTATTACCTACTAAATAAACATTAAAAATTAAAGTTGAGAATAGGTCCAAAAATTTAAAATTTAATCCTCAAAAAGATTTTTTTAATATTTCGTAGTGAAACTTTTTTTCCACAATATCGATTTTTTCCAACAATATCCTCCCTAATGTATATGTATTTATGATTTGGACCCAAAATTGTCCAAGTGATGATTAGCAATGGTCGCGTCTTTCCTACACCAGAATCTTACCTAAAATCAAATCTAACCGTAAAGTCACACTCTATCCTCGTATTTCACAAACAAATTTTTCTATCGGAAATTCTTTGATTTGTTGTCTCATTAAAGATGAAATAGGCAAGAAAAATGCCAACACTTGAAGAACAAATCAACACCACCATATTTCCCAGTTTTGTCTATTTATGGCCCCCAACATAGACAAAATTCGTCTAAAGTGTGTAGTGTTGAACAGCAGCAGCAGTGCATCAAGATGCAATCATCCAGCGACCAATAGAAGCTGTACAAGAGTAAGTCGACGGACGGACGAAGGTACGAACATATATATAGGAACCCAGTACATCTGTGCCGTACATCTTCTACCAACCATGGAAACGTAAATATTGAAAACAAACTCCAGCAGTCCGTTATTTAAACAAAAAAATATATACAAACAATACATACTTTCTGAAGAATACAAGAAAAAATGTCAGAAACTAAAAATAGAGTCTCCAATTGTCTGTTGCCTGTACTAGCCGCTGCTGCTGCCGTCAAGGGAAACAACAGCAACACATGAATCAAAAAACGGCAACAACGGCCTCAGCAAAATCAAGTTCATGCTAATGAATCCAGCCGAGATGGAGACAAAGACTAACACCGCTCGACGCAACTGAAGAAGACATATGAAGAGGAGAACACAGCAACACCGAAAAAAACTAAACTGGGAAAGCAGCAGTTAAAGGTCGCTGCACTTGCGCGCACATCGCAACGAAATGTGAAATGTGCGCTGCTGGCTGTGCGTCTGTCTGTCCACCCGCTCGTCCGTCCATATGTTAAATTTAACACATTGTCTATGGACATAAATACTTACGAAAATAGCGTACGTACCTACAAAGATACCGGTACACACTTTACTGCACTGCACAGTGGGTTGTTTGAAAACAATTTTCGAAATATTTAAAAAAAATTGTAATGCCCAATCCTTTACACATCTGTCTTCTGTTTCGAAAAATTAAGGTCCCTATAAAATACAGGGTGTCCGCCGGGAAGGTAAACTACTTTGCTTAGCCGCCCTAGGCTTTATGTAGGGTGGTAGGCTGGGATATCCAGAATCAAATGGATGAGGTTTGCAATGAAACACACCATCACCAGAGATGAAACTGCATCCATCATTTTTAAAGCCCGAACACAACCATGTTCTTGTCCTATGGCGAACAGGATTTAATATGGGCCAGCCCTTTTGGTAAGTATAGGCTAGTAACGTCTGGCGACAGGACTCCAACTTAAATTCTTTTTTTTTCTTGTCGTTATTTCAATTATAGTTGCCACCTATTTTAAAAAAAAAAATGTTAGTGTTGAAAAGTGTTTTTCACTAGTATATTTCAAACAACAAGTGTTTTTCCCAACTAATTGACATTTTCTGGCAAATATCGTTGAAAGATGTAGTTTCAATACACTTTTAATCAAATTTAATAGGAAAGAAATATTAAAAAAAAATATTTTTTTTTACAAAAACTACAAGTTTAGACCCAGTCGATGAAAAAGCTTTTTAATTTTATAAAATTTCTAATAAATAAAACACAACTTAATAAATTTTTGAACGTTAATGAGATAAATCTTAATCACAATATATTGTAATTTATGATATTTTCTATTAAAATAATAAATATCTTTATAATGAAAAAAATAAAAAAATATTAGTGATAATGAAAAATGATATTTCTAAATATGAGAAAATTGTAAAATAAAAAGGTTTTTCTTTATAATGAATCATTTTTCAATTAAATTAAAATTGTTTTTTATACGTCAATATTTTACTGAAATAAGAGCTTTAATTAAAATATGGTTTTTTTTACTAAAATGAGCTTTAATGAAAAAGCCTTTACACTGAAATGAGAAATCTTCAAAGTTCTACAGAGAACAAACCGACATTTTAGAACTTTTTCAGATTTTGTCAGCTGCGGCTTTTAAATGGAACTTCTGTTGATTGTTAAATTTCTTTACTGAAAGTGAAGAAAAGACATCCAAAAACCTATAAAGTTAAATTATAGAGAGAAGGTGTCTTTAGAAGCTAGTATTTTTTTTTTGTATTATTGTATTTTATTTACTATCAAAGTATTGGGATGTTAAATACGGCTATTAAATTTCGTATAAAAGAGACGCTCACTTTCTAGTTAAGGCAAAGTTACTTTAAAAACATGTCCTAGTGACAACTAGAGATTGCAGACAGGGCCACATAGAATGTCTATAATATGTATAACGCCCTTGATTCTAGACATTTGCAAGACATAGATAATGCTAGGCAATTTGGACCTTTCATTTAAGAAATATGTCATCTGGCATTCCTAGATGGTCTGAAAAACTTAGATCATCTTAAATATTTGGGTCGTCTGATCGCCTTAGGTTGTAAAGTATATTGTCAGTTGTAAGACGTCTGATTTATGACAGGCAGCATCGGTGTAAGGTCATCTCGCACGCCTTGGTCATCCGACAAAGAAAGGAGGTCTGAAAGACTAATGTCATGTGGTTAATTTAGGACCTCTGACAGACTTAGAACGTCTAACTGACTTAGGACTTTTAACCGACTTAGGAAATCTGACCAATTTAAATATTTAACAGACAAATCGTCAATTCTAATTTATTATTGACTAAACAAATTGTTAGCGTATTAAAAAATATTTCCTGTTCCTTCTTTTATACAAATCGTAGTAATGAATAAAAAAATTTGATAACCAATAAAAAAAAAGAATAAATTAGCGACATAGTCCACATACCGAGTGTGATTATTTGTAAAGCTTTAAGAAATGTATCGCTATGATGCCGATTTTTAAGACTCGAAAAGGAAATGACAAAATTTTAAAGTGGTCATTTAAATAGTTTAATTGACCACCCACGGAATTTAATAAAAAAATTTAGTTTTTTTTCAGTGTAAACAATTGCTGAACTACGTCCAAAACGTTATCCTAGATCACCCAATGTGCTCCGTGGGTATCCACTTCTTTTGTTTGTTTTGTAGATGATTCATTTAACGTAGCGTTGCATCTCCGTTTCCGAAGTTGCACATTTCAAGCAGATGCCAAAGATTTGAGATTTGTGTACGGGTTTGTTTTATTTTTAAATCATAAACAAAATGTTGTTTTACTCAAAACTCTGAAACAGAATTTTGTTTATATGTTTCGTCAATAGTGCGCTGAACATGTGGCGGACAGCATCCAAGGAGAGAACGGATGCTACCGAGTATTCCGTCATGTTGAGTTTGAAGTAGTGCTGCTCCCTTATGGGCGGGCTGGACAGTCAAACGGAAGTTTACTGTGCGTGTATTTTTGTAAAGTGAATTTGATTTATAATGCACATGCTCAGAGGGTTTCCTACATCGCACATGTGAGGAGGGTTTCCTATATCCTGCGAACAACGTACGTTGCATAAGATGGTTTAGGGAGTAAGACGTTTACGAAAGAGTCCTTAACAGTTCTTATTTCCGATCACATTCGAAAATTATGTCTTTAAAGAAAAATGTCATCAGGAAAAAAATTTTGCATTTCATTTTGTAGCCTTTACAGATTAGTTTGACTTTTCATCGAATGGTTGTCAACACAAATTTGTGTGTATACTGGATTAAGCGGTCTTTGTACTGACTTTGTGTCCTTAAAACCAGGTTTAACCACTTTAGCATTCAAGCAGGTTTAACCACTTTAGCATTCAACGCTTCTTTTGGAACATAAAGTTAAATACCTCGGCATTATATTGGATTCCAGACATACATTCAAGGACCATATATCATATGTCATTGAAATATAAATCATTTAATATGAGTCCTATATCCCTTAATTAATAGAAACTCTCTTTAAATAGTAAAAACAAAATGTTTATTTTTGAGTGAGTTTTTTTAGCTGCTATTTTCTATGGATACCCTTTATGGAGCAATGTGGCTCCAACTCATGTTAAGAAGCTTTAAATAGCTCAAAATAAAGTTTTGAAAATGAGTTTAAGGCTTCGCAGGCATTGTTCAACAACTTCTCTCCACGAAGTTGCTTAAGTGAAGTTAGTTAATGATAGATTAACTAGACTTCAAGACAATTTTGCATTCAGATGCCATAACCATATCACAGTTCAACTATATCTACCCATTTTTTGATCTAGTTACCTGTGTCCAGCAATCAATTGGCAATGTTATCTCCATACAATTGACATTACCTCGTAATAATAACTCCTTATCGTGTCAATTCTTTGAAACAAAAATATAATGGGAATTCACCTATTCAAAATAAATTAGTTTTCTATAACTTAAAATACTTAAATAAAACAATAGGTAATGTTATCTCTATACAATTGATAATACCTCCTAATAATAACTCCTTACAGTGTCATTACTTTGGAACAAAACTATAATGCCAATAATCATAATCAGAATAAATTCGTTTTCCCTCTTTAAAAAACTTCTGGAATAAATTATTTGCTGAATCAAACAATTGGTAATGTTATCTCAATACAATTGACAATACCTCGTAAAAATAACTCCTTACAGTGTCACAACTTTGGTACAAAACTATAAGGCGAATACTCATAATCAGAATAAATTCGTTTTTCAAAACTTTAGTTCTCATTCTTATTTTGATTTACAAGGGTCCTCTTAAAATACCTTCTAGAATGAATTGTCAGAACTTCTAACACCTTCTTTATCCACTGAGGTGAAAATGTGCCTCATCACTGAAGATGATTTTCTTCGAAAATTGATTTTCATTTTCATAATAAGCCTGAATAACTTTAACGCGTTGCTCTCTTGTGTATCTTTCCATGGTTCAAATTCAGTTAGTCTGAAATTGTGAAATATCAAACGAAATGCAGAAAAAAACTTGACGTTTAGATGTGGCTCACATTCAACATCGGCCCTTAAAATTTAACCACCCTTTACAAGAAAAGGGGGCCTTCTAGAATGAATGCATTTAGAAATAAAATGGATTATTTAGTGTCTTCCGCAAAACAAGTATAATAAATCGTAATCGTTCATATACACGGTGGCCCAAAGAAGACAGAAGGGTTAAAAATATTTATAACATTTTTGTTTATAATTTTTTAATTGTATATCTTTTGCAGGCTAGAAGTTTTTTTATGCATATATATGATGCTAAAATTTATAATTCTTTTGGGAAGTCTATTATCTAACTCAACAAAATTATCGTCGTCATTTTAAACTGTAACCCAGTACCAATAAAATTAGGAACTTAGTCTCCCGGTCAGTGTCATAATCCTAGGGTATTACATCAGCGTGAATTGCACTCCTTTAGATGTATTCTTTGGTTCAATGTTATGGTTGATAAAGTTTCGGTCCAAATTTTTTGACAATGAGGAGGATCAACCGGATACCATTAACGGGGCTCTGTATGATTGACTATGATTGAAAATTTGTTGCTTCCGCAAGTTGAGAAAATTCCTAACATATGGTTCTAGCACGATGGGGCCACTGCTCATACAGCAAGAGCCACAATGGAACTTCTTCGTAACCTTCTGGTATGCCCTTTAGTCTTACTTGGGTCACCCTGTGTAAAAAGAATCCCGAAAGCTTTGTCTTGCAAGTCTCTTTCTCATTAATAAGTGCGTTACTTGTGGAAGTCTATAAACAGGCCTTCTGTTTATTAGTTAGAAGGATTCGATAAACATTTTGACCCTTTTTTAAGCCATTTGAATTCATGCATTACCACCTCACTTCTTGTGTAAGGCCTGCTAACATGCCTATTGACTAAAAGCTTCACGGAAGGCATTTCTCTACAAGATGGACGTAGTCAATATAGTGTACGCCTTTTGAATAACACATAAATTATAGTTTTGTGGGCCAGTACTAAGCCTATAGGATTATTAATGAGAAGATTGCAGGTTTAAATTTTAAAAATATTTGTTGAGTTTCTAAAGAATAATAGCCTTCTTGGGAGCATGATCCTTCAGGAATTTTGGGTGACTTATATTGTGCGTGTCTTAGACAAATAGAAGCGCTTAAGCACTTTTTCTCCAAGCTTGGGCACACTGGGTAAATTTAAAATTAGTGTAGAATACAGCAAGCATATCCTGGAGCCATCAGAGAACGCCGCCTTTAAGAAACCCTAATTTTATAGCTGGAGTTTAATGATTTACTCGTGTAGATCCGAAGGAAATTAAAGAGGCAACCTACTGTCAGAGCGGAAAGATTACAAGAATATTGTATGACCCTTCTTAATATTCATTTAAGTGAAATATAGATGGCGTTGCTGTAGTTTTAAACTTTAGAATTCAAACTGAATGTTATTTATTAAAATACATCAGACAGTATAGCAGGTAGTAAAAAATGCTACCGAATTTTAAAAACCTATTCCCAAATATACGAAATATACCTAAATATACTAAACGATTTTAACAAAAGCATATACTTCTGTGCATCAGATATTTAATGATCTATAAATAAACTGATGATTCCTTCATGTTTTGCAAATATGAAACTTCCCAATGCTGCCATCACCCTTACCTACTGTATCACCTCTAAAAACATTCTACCGATGATCGTATTGTTGGTATTAGCAAGAAAAGGTAAAATAAAATTAATATTATTGTACCTCTGAACATATTTCAGAATGCAAATATTTGTATACAACTTAACAACGTTCCGCGCCAGAACAGTCATAAACATGAGTATACACGAAACGGCATACAAAAAAAAACGATTAATTCCTTATCACAACGATATTATGACGATGATAAGAATATAAGCTATCTTCAAGTTTTATTTTCTTACTAGCCCTAAAAGTATGCATTTAAAATTTGTTCACATATTAAAGTTTCGGTAACTGTTAGAGTCTAACAAATGGGTCTCACTGTTATAGCCAGGAAGTAGGGGTCTCTGGCAGTTTTACTTCTTTCCAAAATTGATTTAAGTGCAATTTAATCGAATAGGGATATTGATAGTTTAAGGTGTTCTTTAAAACGTATTTGGAAAACGATGATCTAACACTGGAATCTCTGGAACTCAATACTACGTTCGACGGATAGGCGTCAACTGCAATGACGTATACGCGTCAACTGCAAGCAAGTCGGCTGTGGACTCTGCGTAAAAGCCTTTTGTTTCCGACATTAGAGCAGAAGACGAAGCCGATGTGGAATCGCGGTCGGCACCACTTAGAAACAGTCGGCGATGGCAACTAAAATTCGACTGGAGTCGTTTATAACGGTGGGAAAAGGCAGAAAACACATTTCGGCGATTCGACGAGAGCAGATCACTTTATTATGGCTCCAGAGCTCATTGCGTCATTATTGCACTTTTCTTGCCTTTTAATGATTTTATTTCTAAGCTCTTGGCTCGTAAATGATTCATTTAATTTGTGGCTAACGTTATTTTTTCCAAACCTCTAAACCAAAAAAAAAAATTTACGTTATGTGAATATACATAATTAGCTCCGACTCCGTCAAAATCATTGAAATCATTTTATGACTGGACAAAAAACTTAATATTTTTTTGCGACATTGCCTTGGTCGACGGGAAAAGATGTAAAATAGGTACATGGTTGCGAATTGAGTCAAAATTCCTTTGTTAGGGTAACCAAAGCTTATGTAATAGAAAAGTTTCTTATACCCTCCAGGCTAAGATATCGTTTGACATCATGTTTGCAAAAGAAGTTTGCCGCTTGGATGAGAAATACTCTTTTATATAAATTTAAGTATGGGTTTAAAGAAAATCAGTCTAGCAATTGATGCTTTTAACGGCTGATTGATGCTTTAAGAAAATCTAAAGTCGGGGGAAAATATGTTTTGGGACCCAATTTACCCAGATTTTAAAACATATGTCATATTTGCTTAAGTGCAATTTTTTTTTATTGTTTTTGGCAAAGTCGGTTGAACATATATGTTGGAGATATATCTTAATCTGTACCGATTTTTTCGACTTTCAACAGCGCCTGTCCTTGTCAGTTGGCAAGAGGAACTAACTTCAATTATATAAGTTGTAATATATGGCTTCTAAAGATAAAACATAAAATCAGATGAACATATGTGTGGAAGCTATATCCAAATCTCAACCGATTTTCTTTAATTTCATCAACTTACTTCCATGGCACAAAAAACTTTCTCATGCTATGATTCATAAAGATTGGATGTAAGATGTGGCTTCTAGAGCTAAAAATATAATAATCGGATGAACATATATGGGAAAGCTATATATAAATCTAAACCGATTTTCTTTAATTTAAGAATCCTTCCTTGGCTCATAAACTAACATGGGCTAAGTTTCATTAATATTAGTCATGGCTTCTAGAGCTAAAAACAGACAAATCGGATGAACATATTTGTGGGCGCTATATCTAAATAGGAACGGATTTTCTTCAATTTTAATTATGTCCGCCCTTGGTCAAAAAAACAAACGTGTGCCAAATTTCAACAAGATTGGATGCGGTGCTAGAGCTATATCTACATCTATCTAAACCGATTTTCTTCGATTTTAATAGCTTCCTTTCTTGGTCCGAAAAACTAAAGTGTGCCAAATTTCATCAAGATTTGATGTTACATGTGGCTTCCTGAGCTTATGACATAAAATAGGATGGCCATATATGTATTGGAGCTATAACGAAATTTGAACCAGAATTCTTTAATTTCAACCTCGTTCTTCCATGGACCAATAAAACTTACTCGTGCTAAGTTTCATTGGATGTAAGATGTGGTTGATAGAGTTCAAACATAAAAATCAAGTGAACCTATAAGTTGGAGCGATATCTCAATCTTTACCGATTTTCTTAAATCTTAATAGCGTCCGTCCATAAAACATTCTTCTGCCTAATTTCATGAAAATCGGTCAATAATTGCGACTTGTAGCTTTAGATGGACGGAAAGACAGACATCATTAAACGAAATCAGCAGGTGATTGTGCGTCGATCGTTATGTCTAGCTCAAATATATTTTGTAGTGACAAACATTTGCCATGAAACTAACTTATAATACCCATCCACATATTATTTATAAATGTGTTAAATATTACATTTATCAAGTCTCTGATTAAAAAAACGACAGCACAAATAAGAAAACTCATTAATTTAACTTTTTTAGTTAAAAACAGTCTCATTTTATTTTCACATTTTTGCTCCTAGTTATGAAAATTATGTTTTGCCAGTGAAAAAAAAAAGTAAACCGATGCTCAAGTCGTCTTCGATTCCTAACAAGGGCAACGGCAACACTAAGTGTTGTATGGCGCCATTTGACATTTCTATTGGAAAATTTGACATTTTTTAGCATAAACGTACTCAGAACGTTTTGACGTAAGTCCATCATTTGTGTCGTTTACAGTGACTTGAAAAAATCAATTTGGCAGAAAAATGGAATTATTTTCGTGCGATCATTTTTCACAACTTTGGACGTGGATTATCATCACCACAAGAGTGAGTCGATGAACCTAGATCTTTGTATGGCGATGAAGCACCATCCTATAGCACTGTGGAAAACTGGTTTAATGAAAACAATCGTGGCCGACGCTCGCTCAAAGACGGAGGTTGTCCAAAAACGGCCGTTGTGCCAGATAAATGATAATGCAAGATCGTCATGTGACATGTGACCGTGAGATGGAGGCATCCTTGGGCACTTCTACCAGCGTACATATTTCATGCCGTAAACAAGGTCTGTTCTCGTTGGATCCCGCACAATTTGACAATCGCTCAAAAAAAGACTTGTGTCGATTGGTGCATAGAAATTTTGAAAAAATAGATCGCGGTGCTTCAAAAGGCGTTTTTAAGATCGTCACAGGTGACGAATCATGGATCTATGCGTATGAGCCCGAAACAAAACAGCAATCGACCGTGTGGTTCTTCGAAGACGAGCCAAATCCAACGAAGAAGAAGCACTTTGAAGCAAGTGACCTGTATCTTCGGCATAACTGGTCATGTGGCGACTGTTTCGCTTGAGCATCGAAGGACGTCAATTCTGAGTGGTACACCACAATTTGTTTGCCTAAACCTTCGGAGAAATTCTAAAAACGAACAAGAGAAGACGAATCATTGTGCAACATGACAATGCGAGCTCTCACACATCGGCTCAAACCAGCGCCTTTTTGACCGGCCAAAACGTCGAATTGATGGGTCATCCACCGTACAGCCCTGACTTGGCACCCAATGACTTGTTTTTATTTCCGCACATCTAGAAAAAAATGCGTGGTCGATTTTCGTCGCCAAAAGATGCTAGTGAAGCGTTCAAAAACCATGTTTTGGAGGTGTCTCAATCGGAGTGGAAAAAGTGCTTCGACAATTGGTTTGAGCGCATGCAAAAGTGTATAAATCATGCTGGAGAATACTTTGAAAAACAATAAAACCATTTTTGATGATAAATATTCGCATTTTCATTATTAGGCCAGATATATATAGCAGCTCTCGTAAAATAATGATGATATGAAGCCGTAAAGACTGAACCGCAGCCGGCGATATTTTCAGATCAACTTCAAAATGTTATCCGCATTGTCCTCTTGAAAGCATATGCGACAGCGCATAGACAAAGGGACCTAAGGGTAAAAAATTTCAAATCAATTTTCATTTTTTTTGATGTGGACAACATCTGAGCATCGAATGAGACCGATCCCATGCCCCAAAACTGTTACCTCCCAGAGATATGCGCGTTTTATGAAAGTGAAGTCGACGATTATACACCAAAGATACACGTATTTAAATCTTTAAAATGGCTCTCCTTAACAAAACTGGTTTTTACCCTTAGGTCCCTTTCTATTTTGCTCGTCACACATAGTGAAACTTTGCATTTTTCTCAGTATCTAAAATATTGATTCAATTATCTGTCCAGTGTTATACTGAAATATTTTTCTGTTGTGTTGACAGCACTAAAATTTACCGTCACAATTCAAATCGTTATTTAAATTACGTTTATTAATATTATTTTAATTTAATTTCGATTGAACTGTATTATATATCTACTACAGTCTTAGACAAGTTTTAATCATTTAATGTCTGGCATAACAAGAAACAAAAAAATGTTTTATAGCCTTTAAAACAAATTTCAACTTCAACACAAAAGTTTTATTTTAAGCAAAACTTTAAAACCGCAATATTTAAAAAAATATCGACTTCTATTCATTGCGGTACATTTTTTCCCAATTTGTAATTCATTTATTCAAACACAACACTCGTACTATCGCCTAAAATTTAACGTTTCTTCCCAAAATCGAAAAGTCATGGAAACAATATTGAATTTTTATGTGAATGTTTTAATATCTGCCCATAAAATAGCATGACATTTGATAATAGATATTCATGCATTTTTAATTTGAACCAAATTTAAATAGATGTTTGATTAAAGATTAGCTTAAGAAGCCAAGAATGATATGATTTGACCATTTGCTAAACTTCAAATACGAGTATACGAGTTAATTTTAATATTTTTATCATTATGTTGTGAATTGTTAAAATAAAATTTATATGTTATGTGGGTAACGAAGAGAAAAGAATGTTTCGGCAAACTAAGCAGACCGCAGATCACCGGGTCTTTCAGCGTATTTCATGTCTGATATAAGCTAGTGAGCGGTAAAATAAAAAACGAAGCTACTCAGTGAGAAAAAAATCTAACATAACAAAAAACGAGTATCACATGTAAATGTGGATCCTTGAAAGATTACCTAGAAAAAGTGAGGGAAATGGTGGCAGTGGTGTGATGGTGTACGACATTCTGCTAAACACATCTATTATTTTTTAGCGACGTGTTTTCCACCTTCACTAGTTTTTGTTGAATAAATAAACTGCAGCTTTAAATAAATAAGCTTAATAGGAGACATTTAAAAAAAGGATCTCAAAACAAATATGCAAATCCGAAAAAAGAAAAGAAATATTTTTCTATAAATTAGAAAAACGTTTGTTTATTAGAGTGTGCAAAAACGATTAGGAGAACCCACAATCCGATTTTATGTCAAAACCTGGAGTCGGTTTCTCAAAAATAGTCAAAAACCGACAAGTCGGCTTACCCGGTTTTTGTGTGTCAGGGTTTTCGGTTATTTTTGTTGTTGAATGTAAAATTAAAGAAAGTTCATGATTCCGCTCTATGAAATACGTGAGTTTTAAATCCCGATAAACTCGGTTTTTCTAAAGCGATTTAACAATATCTGCCTAAACACTTGTCTGCTGTCTATCTTATGATTATTATCGAACTAAAAGTCGCAATTGTTACCCGATCTTATTGAAATTTGGCACAATTAAGATTTTTGGGCCAAGGATGGACGCTATTGTATTTGGCTAGCTCCCACAAACTGATGTTCATCATAGAAGTAAGTTTTTTGGATAAAGGTCGGAGGTTGTTGACTTAAGCCACATAGCGGTTTATTCACAGATTACGCGTGAGTTTTGTTAAATTTTTTTGTTTCTTTTCAGTATTGTTTGATATTTCATCATGGAAAGACTTACACCGCTGGAGGAATCATCGGTCCATATTTTTTTTTAAATGATAATGGCCAGAACGTAACCGTGAACCGTGGTGCTCGCCATCGCGCCATGATATAGTACATTTTGCTACCCGAAATTGAAGCCCGTAATCTTCACGACATTTAGTTTTAACAGGACGGTGCCACTTGCCATACGACTGCTTAAACAATGGATCTATTAAGAGGTCATTTCGAATAGCAGCTTATATCACGTTTTGGACCGGTGAGTTGGCCGGCTAGATCGTGTGATATCACACCTTTAGACTTTTTCTTTGGGGCTACGTTAAGTCTAAAGTCTATGCTGACAAACCAGCTACGATTCAGGTTTTGGAAGTCAACATTACAGGTGTCATTACCGCCATAGCGGTCGAAATGCTCGAACGAGTCATCCAAAATTGGACCCTCAGAATAATCACCCTGAAGCGTAGTTGCGGCCAACATTTGAAGGAAATTATATTCAAAAAATTATTGGTCTAAAATATCCTTTCGAATGAACAATACAATTTCCACACTTGATTTGAATTGCCAAAAAAATAGCTTCCAATTAACATGAAGGGCTTTAGGGCTTTAAAGTAACTATACTATTTTTTCACAAGGCCAAAAGCATAATTATATTTGCTGTTTGACTAAATTTTGGGGGCGGACCCTTAGCCCGAAAATGTTATCCTTTTAATCAAGGGCATATGGGTATCGAAACCAATGTTATTTTCTGGCAAATTCAAATATGAACTTGTTTTTACATCTAGGTAAATTTAGAGCCCGCTTAAGGAGTTCAAAAACCCGTTTTCAATGGCTTTTCTGCACATCCAGAAGTGACGGATATAATATAATTAAGGTCGGTCAAGCCAGACATAAGCTATTTTACTAGTTTATTTTTTATTAAAAAATTCTATAAGTATAGTCCAGAAATGTAGACAATTACTTTACTTCTGATTTTGAAAACGTTTTCTATTCATGCAAATTTTTTAAACCGGAATGTCGGTTAATGCCATCTTTTTTAAACCCGACAGTCGGTTTTTTTTTTCAAAAAAAAACCGAAATGCCGCTTTTCTGAAAACCCCAGGTTTTCGACACTTTACTGTTTATGAGACTTTCTACTAGGGTGCTCTTTTTAGATATTGTACTTTTTACAAAATATGTATGGATTAAACTGAAAAATTAGTTGATAGTCTAACACATTTTTGATAAAAAAAACATTAGAATTTGTTTAAACACAAAATTGATGAATGAAAATACCATAAGAATATATATATACTTACAACAACAAATTTAAAGAATGTAAGAGTATAGCTAGCCAAGACTCACCTGAAAAGACAAAAAAAAAGAAAAAATATATTATTAAAAAAAATTAAAAAAAGAAGTGTTAAACTAATATATATTATTATTACTCGTATTATAAGTATATAATTCCTTTCCATTTCCAAACACGTAATTCAGAATTGGCACAAAATGAGGAAGTTAAAATTTCGAGCAGAAAGTTTAACTTAAATTTTGTTTGGAATAGAGTTCTTTGCAAATGAAAATGCATACTTCCTTAGGATCTTAATAAAGATAAGTACCCTGTGGTGGCAGATATTGTACATATTTACATGTACATATTTGGCCTAAAGGTATCTGTTTCTGTTAAACATACGGTGTAGTTTACACAGGGCAACAAGAAAAAGGGATCACGATACTTTTTGAGAATGATAGTAAAGGGTGGGTCATATTAAATTTGAACTACCGATTACGTAGACTTTGAAAGGTAGAGAAACATTCATTTTTATTTTCAGGTTTATCTTAGACATTTGCAAAATGAGACGCTATATGTTCAAAGAAAATTGGGAAATATAAAAAACTTACTTTCAAAGTAGTGAGTCTTTAACGAAAACTGTAAGAAATTTACGTGGAAAAGAGCTCGGCCTTTAGTTTATTTTGTGCGTCAATTTGTAAGCGAGTTCATGATAATGGATTGTTTCTGGACAACCCAACCCGAGTACGTTCGTCCAGTGCATTCAATCGAAAACATTGCTGCTGTGGCTAAGAATGGCCATCAACATTAACTCGTTATCGTTCTTAGGAAGGGAACATTTCTTGCACTTCTATAAAAAGAATTTTTGCACAAAGACCTCGGCATGAAGGCTTACAATGTTCAATTAGTCCAAGAACTGAAACCTCATGACCATCCGCAGCGTTTTCGTTGTTTAACAGGAGATCAAATATTTTACCGCAAAATCGTGTTTTCAGATGAAGCTCATTTTTATCTCGGTGGCTAAGTCAATAAGCAAAATTGTCGCATATGGGGTTCAATGAACCCAAACTTGACTATTGAGAAGCCAATGCATGAACAGCGAGTCACCGTTTGGTGTGGATTTTGGGCTGGCGGCATCATTGGCCAATTTTTTTTCGAAAATGAGTATGGAGCCGCCGTTACCGTCAACAGTGAGCGTTTCCGCGCCGTGCTCAACGAATTTTTCTTGCCGAAAATTCAAAAGAATGACATGAACGACATTTGGTTTCTCGGAGCTGCATGTCTCACACCTAACGCAACCATCGATATTTTACGCACAGTTTTTGAAAATCGAATAATCAGCCGAAATTTTTATGACATTTGGTCGCCTCGGAGCTGTGATTTGAGCCCTTTGGATTATTTTCAATGGGGAGCCGTTAGGGATGAATATTACGCAAAGCATCCAGACAACTGAAGCGTTGAAACATCGAAATCGAAATTGCCATTAAAGAGATTCGACCCGAAACAATCGAAAATTTACTGAAAAATTGAGTTGATTAGATAAGGTCATATGAATGATATTGTGTTTCATTATTAAATGTCAAAGTTCAAGCTTCCAATAAAACCTGAAATTTTGAAAAAATGTTCAATACTTTTTTTTGCAGCCAATTTTAGTTATAAATGGCCCACCTTGTTTTATAAAGCCATATGTTCATGTAAAACCATTTTTTGAGCTCCCAGACAAAAATAAGCCTAAATGACTCAAATTGTTCCAAGATTGGTTGGTTGTGAATCGTAAAATACCATAAAAAATTCGAGTAAAAACGAAATTAATATGGATGTTCTAGATCGGTTGTATGTTATATCGTGAGAGGTCTTTGCACTGAGGAGCTTTATCAAAGCATGGACCGGTATGACTGATTACTGATCGATCGGATCAACTATACCCAATTTCATCGATTTTGCATGTACTACGAAGGCGGTTCGGAAACTTCTTAGACTAGCACAAAAAGCGCGGTATAAATAGAAAAAAGTTAAGTGTTTTAGAAACTTCCATCTCTGCTATGAACACATTTGTTTCGATCTGGCAACTCCTTCATATAGAAACAGGTGTTCACAAAAGACGCATCCGCGATTTTTTTACAATGGAAAAATTAGAAATGCGTGGTGTCATTAAATATTTACATAAAAAACTTTATCGGGACAAGAAACTCATAATGATATGGTGAATGTGTTATGTGAAAGTGCTCCTTCATATGCAAAAATTGGGTTGCTGAATTTAAACGTGGTCGTACAAGCATTGAAGATGAACCACGTAGTGGACGTCCAAAAACAGCAACAACAACAGAAATTGTAGCCAAAGCGCATGATATGGTATTAAATGATTGACGAATAAAAGTGCGTGAAATAGCTAATATCATGGGCATCTCAAATGATCGAGTCCATTTAATTTTGCATGAAGAACTACAGATGAAAAAGCTTTCTGCAAGATGGGTGCCGCACTTGTTAACAGTCGACCAAAAACGCAAAGCAATGAACATTTCTCAAGCTTGTTTGGATCGTTTTCAGCGAAATAAAATGGATTTTAAGCGTCGTTTCATAACTGTTGATGAGACATGGATCCAACACTATACTCCAGAGACAAAAGAACAATCCAAACAATGGACTGAAGCTGGAGAAAGTGCCCCAAAGATGGCAAAAACAATTCAATCGGCTGGTAAGGTTATGGCAACGGTTTTTTGGGACTTCAAAGGTATTTTATTGATTGACTATCTGCAAAAGGGTAAAACAATAAATTCAGAGTACTATTGCAACCTTTTAGATCAATTAAATGTACAAATTCGAGAAAAACGTCCTGGCTTACAACACAAAAAAATAATTGTTCATCAAGACAACGCAGCAGCGCACAAGAGTGTTTTAACAATGGCTAAAATCAACGAATTAAAGTACGAGTTGCTTGACCACCCACCTTATTCTCCTGCTAAAAAAAATCCTTGCTGGCAAGCGTTTTACCTCAAATGAAGATGCAATTACAGTTGTAAACCACTATTTTGAAGACCTTGAGGAAAACTATTTTAATCAAGGGATAGAATTGCTAGATAAGCGTTGGACTAAGTGTATTGAAGTTTCAGGAGATTATATTGAAAATTAAAAATATTTTTGAAAATCTAACTATTCTCTTTCATTGATAGGCTAAGAACTTTCCGAACCGCCCTCGTATGTGGCTTCTAGAGCTTAACACATAAAATCAATTGAACATACATATGTGTGTAAGCTATATCTTAATTTCAACCGATTTTTATAAAAGTCAACAGCCGTTGTCAAAAAAAACTTACTTCTGCCCAATTTCATGAAGATCAGATAACAATTGCGACCTGTAGTTTAAAAACAAGCCTTAGATACAGAGCTGACGAACAGAGGGACGGATAGACTGATATCGATAAATCGAATCAACTGGTGATTCTGAGTAAGGCGGTACACTTAAAGGTGGGTCTAGCTTTTTTTGGTAGTTACGCATTCCGTACTTGAAAATAATGATTTTTTTGCTTTCACATACAACAACCAGGAAAGCAAAAGCCCGACACGAAAAAAACGGATAAACCGACATGTCGGGTTAAAGCTATTTTTGAGAAACCGAATTTTGGGGTGTGGACATAAAAACCGAAATGTCGGTTTCTGTTTTTGACACTCTAAGGAATCCTTCATTAATTCGGATTAAAATGTTGATAGTTGTTATTGTGATTACAGGCATTGTAGTTGATTCAATTCTTTTGGTTATGGTCATCTCTACTAATTGGTTGACACAACCAACAGTTGTAAATAACCTTTTCGCGTTTCATATGTATGACCGATCAATTGGTTGTGATTATAGTACGATGATCATATTTATCATCTTGCAATTAATTGCAACCGAAATTCATTTTTTGCAACCTAATCATTGTAGTTCCAACCGATATCCAAATAATTTTTCTCTGTGTATTCCTTCGTCTATTGCCGACCGTTGTGTATGCTACATCAAATTTTTGACATAAAAAAAGTTCTATAAAACTATTTTACTTTTTTTCCCCAAAAATCACGTCTTTAATTATACAGGATGGAGCGCGGTAATTTGCTTTTTTGCACTACAGGCTGTGGCGGCACTGTTGAGAGTGTAGAGTGTGGCTTTTAGTGGCTGACGGGAGATTTGTATTCGTCTGCCTTTCCGTTGCCATCATACGTGAGGAGAGGTCATTTTGTGTTGAAGCGTATTTTTCAAATGCGCACTTGATCATTGCAGTGCAACGTGCAATGATGTGTTCCTGGACGGCAATCAATTGTTAATTGGGTAACTTCATTGAGAACATCAGGGAATGTTACATGTGTACGAAGGGGACCTGAGAGAAGGATTACAACACCACAAAACATCGAGAGAGTTAGAGCAGCAGTACTGCAATCACTTGCTCTTAGCATTTCCAGACTTTTTTGCAGCCGGCTCTTGAGGCATTGCAATTAGAGCATATACGGTTCCAACAGGATAGTGCCACTGCACACATAGCGAGGGTTACCAGGAATTGTTTGAGGCAAATGCTTCCTGGACGGTTCATCTCGTTAAGGAGTGATGTGAACTGGGTGGCACGCTCACCAGACTTAGCCCCATGCGATGTTTTCCTTTGAAGTCAAAGGTGAATATCAACCGTCCCAACATCTTGGAATAATTAACTAATTAACAATATTGAGGCTGAAATTGGCAGAATACCAGTCGACGTGCTTGTTGGAGTTCATGAAAACTTCAGAAAACGTTGGCAGCAGTGTGTGGATAGCAAAGGTCGTCATTTGCAGATATACTATTTAAAACCATGTAATTTAAAAATTCCCTTACTGTTAAATATAATAAAAAATACAATTTTTTAAGGATAATAATTTGTTTAGTTCATTCTTAAATAAGCAAATTACCGCGCTCCACTCTGCACAATACTTAAAACTATTGTAAAATGTTTTTAATAAAGGGTGGACTTTTTGGCAGAGACTTGTAAATAAAATTAGCTGATGCTGCCAATAAAAAACATTTAATGATTATAACACATAAGCATTGGTTAAAAATGATCACTATTTAGACCATTCATTCTGAATATTGAAATTCTCATAGATTACTTTTCGTCTAACTTTCTTTATATTTCACACGTTAAGCCACAAATGTGGACAAATTTTCAAGTGTCATTCACGATCGCTCTCACTGAGTAACCACAGTCCACGGTAGCCGCAATCATTTGTTATCAACAAAAAGAATCACATTAATTATGAGCTTGTAAAACTGCGGTTTACATATAAAATAAACAAAGCCAAAAACCAGAGTATTTAACAAAATTACCACCAAAATGACCGGCTACAAACTATGATTGGCAGCATCGCCAACGAAAAGCTAATAACCAGTTTGTTTTTTTTTCTTCTGTTCTCTACCATACAATTACCATAACTGTCATCGTGTCAATTTTTGAATTTGAAATTTAAATGCTTTTATGGTTTTTATCTGTCTTTTTGTATTCTTTTTTTACAGACGAAGAAACCAAACATAAAGCTGCGCTATGTTAAAATTAGATGGTGATTAGAAATGCTGATCGACCAGACTAACAGACGAACGAACGGACAACCACAAAATCTCCATCAAAAAAGGTTGGCATAAATGTCCAAACTATTTGGGATTCAAAACACATCTTGATCAAAAAAAACCAACAAAACTTAAAAGCATAATTCTTTTGTGTAAAAGAATGTTTTTTTTTTTCGTTCGGGTAAAACGTTAAGCATATCGATGAGGTGTATCAGTAAGAAGCGCCGAGAAATCACAAATACATATACTATACATGCCTTATTGAAATTCAAAAAAAAAACGATTAAATTTTGGTTAATATTACCTCATCCGTTGCTCATCAAATGAGTGTGCGACGTTACTACACATTTTTTTTTTTAAATTGCCGCAATAAAAAAACAAATAAGAATTGCATATATTTAAGCAAAGCGTAATAAAAATTCTACAAAAACCATAAAACTGATAGAAATTGATGTTTGGTCACTGAGAGATAAGATTTTGAAGTTATATCGCGATGGCTAACTGCACAAACTCTTATGGTCTTCAACGAATTTAAAAGTTCGCAATATTTTTTTTTAATCTTTGGGTAAATACAATTTCGAACTAGCACGTATTGAAAGTCAATATTTATATTTCACACAATTTTCAAAGGGATATACGTTGAACAAATAAAGAGGGTGTTTGTTATGGAGTGACGGCAACCGACGAACCCTTTTCCTTATGTCACTTTTTTACCAAAAAAAAGTATACTAACGCGTGATCCATTTCAAGGTTCCCTACTTTTTTTAAAGAAAAAAACAGAACAGAGCATTTCGACTGGTAACTGGCGAATGACACGCGTTATGTTTTGCTCCAAGGCCTGACTCGAAGCTGGTTTGTCCGCATAAACATTAGACTTTACACATCCCCACAGAAAAAAGTCTAACGATGTAATATCACACGATCTTGGTGGCCAATCGACCGGCCCAAGACGTAAAATTATCTGCTCACCGAAATGTTCTCTCAATAAATCCATTGATTGATGCGATGTGTGGGAAGTGGCGCCGTCTTGTTGAAACCAAATGTCGCCGAGATCACGAGCTTCAATTTCGGCTGTCATGGCATGATAACGGTAGCCATTGACGGTTACGTTTTCACCGGCATCAGTTTTGAGAAATATGGACCGATGATTCCACCGGCCGACAAACCACACCAAGCCGTTGTTTTTTCTGAACTAAGTGGCAGCTCTTGAACCTCTTCTGGTTGCTCCTCGTCACAAATGCGGCAATTTTGCTTGTTTACATTCCAATTGAGCCAGAAATGCGCCTCATCGCTGAACAAAATTTGGCTCAAAAACGTCGGATCTTCTTGGAACTTTTCAAGAGCCCATAGAGCGAAGCGATGTCGCTTAGAACGTCGGGCGGCTTCAGTTCTTGAACAAGCTGTATTTTTTAGGCTTTCAATTTAAGATCGCGACGTAAAATGAGCCAAGTCGTTCCATACGTCAGTCCGAGTTGCTGCGATCGGCGCCGGATCGACTCTCCACGGCCTTGGTGTACACTCTCAGCTACGGCCGCTACATTTTCTTCACTACGTACTGGACGTGGTCTATTCGGTCGAATATTATCCAATAATGAATGCTGGGCCTCAAGATGGGTGATGGATTGGCGAATAGTACGCTCAGTAGACCGATTATCTTGACCATACGTTGAACAAAGTGCACGAAACAAATTCCTCACAGAACGCGAATTTTCGTAATAAAGTTGTTCAGGCGTAAGTCTTTCCAAGATGAAATGCCAAACAATACTAAACAAAAATAACATGACAGCATGAAACGACTCACACGTAATCTGTCAAAAAAAGGCTATTAAAAAAAGTATCTCTCCTTGGATCACCCATTATATGTGACAGCGCATAGAGAAAGGGACCTAAGGGTAAAAAAAAAAATTTTTTTTGATGTGTACAACATCTGTGCATCGAATGAGACCGATCCCATGCCCCAAAAGTGTTCCCTCCCAGAGATATGCGCGTTTTATCAAAGTGATGGTACATCAAAGATACACGTATTTAAATCTTTAAAATAGCTCTCCTGAACAAAACTGGTTTTTACCCTTAGGTCCCTTTCTATTTTGCGCGTCACATATATGTGAAAGCTATATATAAATCTAAACCGATTTTCTTTAATTTAAGCAAAAACTAACATGGGCTAAGTTTCATTAAAATTAGTCATGGCTTCTAGAGCTAAAACAGAAAAATCGGATAAACATATTTGTGGGTATAGCACCTAAATCGGAACTGATTTTCTTCAATGAACTGATAATGCAAGATCGTCATATGACATACCGTGAGATAGAGGCATCCCCGCGCATTTCTTCCACCAGCATACATTCGATATTGCATGAACACCTGTCCGTAAAAAAGGGTTGTTCTAGTTGTATCCCGCACAATTTGACAATCGCTCAAAAAAAGGCTCGAGTCGACTGGTGCAAAAAAATTTTTGAAAAAATACTCTCGCGGTACTTCAAAAGACGTTTATAAGATCGTCACAGGTGACGAATCATGGATCTATGTGTATGAGCCCGAAACAGAACAGCAATCGACTGACAATCGAAGACTATTCAATCCAACGAAAGTTGTTCGTGGAAGAAGCACTTCGAAGCAAATGGTCGCCTGTTTCTTCAGAAAAACTGGTCATGTGGCGACTGTTTCGCTTGAGCAGAGTAGGAGGTCAATTCTGAGTGGTACACCGCAATTTGTCTTCGGAGAAATTCGAAAAACGAACAAGAGAAGTCGAATCATTGTGCACCATGACAATGCGAGCTCTCACACATTGGTCAGTTAATAAAACCAAACCAGCGCCTTTTTGACCGACCAAAACGTTTAGTCGCCAGAAGATTCTGTTGAAGCGTTCAAAAACCATGTTTTAGAGGTGTCTCAATCGGAGTGGTAAAGTGCTTCGACAATTGTTTTGAGCGCATGCAAAAATTTATAAACCACGGAGAATACTTGAAAAACAATAAAACCATTTTTGATGATAAATATATGTGACAGCGCATAGAGAAAGGGACCTAAGGGTAAAGAATCAATTTTCACCTTTTTTTGGTGTGTACAACATCTGAGCATCGAATAAGACCGATCCCATGCCCCAAAAGTGTTCCCTCCCAGAGATATGCTCGTTTTATTATAGTTATGTTTCACCAAAGATACACGTATTTAAATCTTTAAAATGGCTCTCCTGAACAAAACTGGTTTTTACCCTTAGGTCCCTTTCTATTTTGCGCTTCACATATGGAGAATCGTTTGAAAACAATAAAACATTTTCATTATTAGGCCAGAAATATATATAGCAGCCCTCATAACCCACAAAATATGTCCGAAATGAAAGTATATAATTGTTACCACATGTAGCCACGGCTTCACAAATTAATTTGAGGTATTTTGTGTTATAATTCTCTTAAGTAGCAGGAAATATTTAGGTTTAAAGTTCCACTTCTTTAAAATAATTTATCATAATTAGATTTATCTAAAAAACTTTTGACACTTTAAAAACAAAATTGAATGTTTTGACCCACTTTACCAATTTGATGCATATAATCGATCGACTTGTGCATACAAACTTTATAAGAATCGAACGTAAAACCCAAGTTTTAAAAAAAACACGCCTTTAATTTGAATAACAGAATAATTATTTTCAAATCGTTAAATACAAAAATTAAAAAAAGCTGTATTATTTCGTTCGAATAACCAAATACGTAAAATTTAGCTATCACTTGGTCAGTTAATAAAAGCTCGTGGTAATCACAACCGAATTCGAAGAGTAGCCAATTATCTATAATAACAACTAATACTTGTACAAATTTGGTTTTAATAATCATCCTAATTAGTAAGGGTTACCGATCATTTGTCTCTTCAACCGATACTGTCAGTTCCCACCACTGAAAACGGTTGTATAGCCAATCAACATTCGGTTGTAGCGATGGAATATTTGTTCTCTGTGTTTATATTTAACCACTTTAACGCGTTGCTCACTTGTGTATTTTTCATGGTTTCCATGGTTCAAATGGAGTAAGCCTGAAGTTGAAAAATATCAAATGAAATGCAGAAAAAACTTGACGTTTAGGTGTGGTTCACATTCAACATCGGCCCTTAAAATGTAACCATCCTTAAGTATTAGATTTCTTATAAAATTTTTGTGTTTAACTTTATTTTTTTTTATTTTCAGTTTAGTTCGCCATTTCATCATGGAAAGACTTACCCCTTGAAAACCACATTTTAGTGCGGTTTGTGGGCTGGTGGAATCATCGGTCCATATACAGGGTGATTTATTCACGACTGACTTGACAAATTTCACCAGCGTATTCCTTGGCTCATTTCATGAAAATATGTTCATCTACCACCATTCAAAAAATAAATGACATAAAATGTCCTTTCAAATGAACAATAAAGATTTCACTCATGATTTAAATTTTTGTATTTTTTTACTTAATTTTGAAAAAATATAACCCTAAATTGATCACACGTTACTAGAAAATATAAAACTCGCTTAAAAATTTGACTCTTGGCTGTCATAGAATCTCTAACATCGTGCAATTATAACAACTGTTATAGCTGTTGGACGTACGTTCGAAAATTCAAATTGTCTCTCCCAAAAACACACCCTATTTTTTTCAAAAAAAAAATTTAATTTCACCACAAACAAGTAAACAACAAAAAGATAAATACAAATTATTTATGAAATTTCCGTTAATTTGTTTGAAGAACAAATCGTTTTTTTTTTGCTTTTTCATATTTCCGTTAAATGCAATCATAGTTTAGCAAACAAACGAGCGATCGAGTGAGTGAATGAATGAATGACTCAATATTTAACTATGTTTGTGGTATTTGAAAATGACACAACGTCGTCAACGCAATCAAAACCCAAGACGTTTACATCTTCAACAACCACAAAAAAAGAAACATAAATTCATTAATGATAAACATTCGCCAGCGAAAAGAGACAATTTGTTCCTAATAAAATAATAACGAAATAAAAACGAAATTCTTTAAAAATTTAAAAAACACACACACAACTTTTAGATATCCCCTGGAGGGATCGGTCGGTCGCTGACATCCAAAACCGAAATCAATTCATGCCATAGACAGTTCGTGTGTGTGTGTATGGAGATACTCATAAGCGCGGCGTACTTCTGTTTGAAATTTTATTATGTTTATTTTTTTAATTCTTTTTTTTATTATTAATTATTTTTGTAAGGCGAAAAAAGCCCTCCGCATTTATATGTATTAACAGCAGAGCAGTGAAATTCTTTTAATGTGTTTCGTTGTTGTTGTGTGCCTTATATGATTAATATTTACGATCATTTTGGGGTTTTGGCACAATTTTTTTCAATTTGTTCGTTATATTTTTTTATGGATCGTTTCTCAAGATATTATAGTTTGGTTGATTTCTTGTTTATTGCCTTTAAAAAGATGTTAATTAAAAGTAATCATAAAAAATAATAAAAACTAGAAATAGAAAATAAAATAAAAGTGTTGGCATCCCAAAAACCTAAAATCAATAGAAACAAATCACACCATGTCCATTGGCATTTCAAATCGAAAAAAAAATCTTTCCGTTAATTGCAAGTCCAACTGATCTCTAATTTCATTTTTCATTGAGGACTGAGACTAATACAAATTTGTTTAGCTTCGAGTTTTAGGAAAATTTTGATTCTCTTATTTATAAAATTCTGAAACTAATAGCATTTTCAAGATTTTTAATACTTTTTTTTCGCATATCCCTTATTGTAGTCATGCAAGCAGAGAAAAATGTGGTTACTATATGGTCACGGCAATAATGATTTATTCTTCGCAATAAAAGTATGTTCGTCGCAACCACATTACTGTTAATTTTGGCAATATAATGATTGCCGCAAAATACGGCAATAATGATTTGTTTTTCGCAATAAAAGTATGTTCGTCGCAACCACATTATTATTTTTTGAATTAAATTTTGGCAATATAATGATTGCCGCAAAAATATTATTGTTGAGATGTAAAAATAGCATTATTGCCAAATTAAAAGAATAAAATATGGTTGTAGCAACAATATAAGTATGGTTGTTGCGACAAAAGTATGGTGTCGGTTTTATGTTAACAACAATATGTTTGTAATTTTTGAATATGCTTTTTAGAATCATACTATGGTTGTGAGGATCATACAATGGTAGGGGCATAAATACTGTAACAACATTGAGTATTTATGTCCCTACTAAGTAGACTGCTCTTAAGACTGCTTTGGTTCGAGCTGTGGCCAATTTTCCAATGGACGAGGTTCGTGCAGCTTTTGTCGATTGGCCAGTGCGACTTAAGGCGTGTGTAAACGCAGAAGGCGGACATTTCGAATAAGTAGATTCTGTTTGACTTTCATCAATAAATATATGTGACACCGCATAGAGAAAGGGACCTAATGTCATAATTATGTTTTACCACAACCATATACCCAACAATAATATGATGCTCTACAGATATTGTTTTCTCAAACATACTTTTTTTCTACTGGAAAACGTTTAAAGCGTTTAAAAAATATTTTTTTTAATGAATGTATCTTAAATTTATTTATTTGTTTTTTGTGATAGTTTTTTTTAGAATCAAAATACATTTCGTGCACCGTGGGATTTTTTGGTCCGATGTGTCCACAATCGGTAGAATTGTGCGCAATTTTTAGCAAACTGGGTCTGTAGAATATAAAAAAAACACCTGTGCATGCTTGCCTAGTTCGGTCTGCGGAAACCTTATCATCCAAAATTGTTCTTCAAAGTATTCTCCAGCATGATTTATACACTTTGGCATGCGCTCAAACCAATTGTCGAAGCACTTTTTCCACTCCGATTGAGACACCTCCAAAACATGGTTTTTGAACGCTTCAACAGCATCTTCTGGCGACGAAAATCGTTGACCACGCATTTTTTTCTTGATGTGCGGGAATAAAAAGAAGTAATTTGGTGCCAAGTCAGGGCTGTACGGCGGATGACCCTTCAACTCGACGTTTTGGCCGGTCATAAAGGCGCTGATTTGAGCCGATGTGTGAGATCTTGATGCACAATGATTCGTCTTCCCTTGTTCGTTTTCGAATTTCTCCGATTACTTCAGGCAAACAAATTGTGGTGTACCATTCAAAAATGACCTCCTACGTTGATCAAGCGGAACAGTCGCCACATAACAAGTTTTGTCGAAGAAACAGTCGACCATTTGCTTCGAAGCTTCGTCTTCGAAGACCCACACGATCGATTGCTGGTTTGTTTCGGGCTCATACGCATAGATCCATGATTCGTCACCTGTGACGATCTTATAGGTCTTTTGAAGCATCAATCAATCGACAAGAACCTTTTTTTGAGCAATTGTCAAATTGTGCGGGATCCAACGAGAGCAAACATTTTTTACGGCCAGGTGTTGATGCAATATCGAATGTATGCTGGTGGAAAAAATGGCCAATGATGCCTCTATCTCACGGAATGTCACATGACGATCTTGCATTATCAGTTCACGCACGGCAAAAATGTTCTCGGCAAAACGGCCGTTTTTGGATGACCTTCACGACCCTCGTCTTTGAGCGAGCTTCTGCCACGATTGAATTCATTTAACCAGTTATTTACAGTGCTATAGGACGTTGATTCATCGATGCACTCTAGTCGTGCAAATTCACGTTGAAAGTTGTGAAAAATGGTCGCACGAAAATGTTCACGAGTTAACTCCATTTTTTGCCATATTAATTTTTTCAAGGGACTGTAAACAACACAAATGATGGTCGTACGTCAAAACATTCTGAGTACGTTTATGCTTAAAAATGTAAAACTTTCCAATGGAAATGTCAGATGGCAGCAGACAACACTTTGTGTTGCCTTGGCCAGAAATATATATATAGCAACCCTCGTATCATTGTAACAATTTATTCAATTTTAGGGTAAAAACAAGAAAAATATGCGTAATTTTGGATCATATAAAACACATAATGTCATATCATGGACAACACAACTTCAAATCAATTTTTTTTTTTGTGCTCTCTAGAATTCAGGCGAGTTTTGTAAAACTTTAGAATGCACAAATTGTGTAGACCTGCTTGAAGAAGCGACATTCAAATAAGTGTGAAAGGAAGTTAGATAAAGCTCTCCAAGCTTATATTTTGATTACTCCCCTATTTCCCTACGGGCCCTATTGAGGTTATAACACGAGTTGAACTCCAAAGTTTTCCCCGTAAAAATCATTCAGACATTACATTTCCCCTTACTTTTCCAGCACCGCGGTAAGGTACCACTGCTTACCCATCACCAACAACTTAATAAAGACAGTGGCGTTGTTTAAATTATTTGACTGTGTTGTTTTGTACGCATGTCGAGTCGACTTTAGCTGAACTGAGCGGAGGTTAAGTTGGTGTATTTTGTTATTAACAAATAATGACATCATCATAAAAAAACAGACTGACTTCTTCTGGTCTATTAACAAGCCACATACAAATATACAGACGGACGGACGGAGAGACTAAAAAACGTACATACTTCGGGTGAGACAATAAAGAAATTACTATTTTTTTGCACAAATAAAAAAAGCAAAACAAACCAAAGCTAAATAAAAGTTAATTTAAAAATAAACATAGACAGACAGACGGACCGACAACCATTCTGTGGCGACTGTGTAACTCCCTTTCAGATATTGCCCGGGAATTAACTACGTTATTCTATAGCGAGTTGGAGTAATTCACTTGTGGCGTAGTTCTATTGTAGTTCAAATGCCACATACAAGACAATACAATACTCGTATCTAATGGCTTACATTAGAGATGAGCGCGTGGCGGGTGAGTCACGCCTGAACGTGAGTGAAATTCTAGCTGGCGTACATAAAAGTACGGGTGTGGGTGATTTTGTGCAAATACTAATTTATCGGTTTATGGCTTTTAATATACTTCATGTCCAAAATGTGCTCAGAAGGATGCCGTATGCTCACAATCGCTGTTATATAGGGTGATCCATCTAGAGGTATTTTTCAGAACAAAAAAAAATATAAAAATTCAAATCAAGTGTGGAAGCTTTATTTGTAATTTGAAAGGAAATTTTATGGCATTTATTTTTTGAATATAATTTCCTTCAAATGTTGGCCGCAACTACGCCTCAGGGTTTCCATTCTGAGGGTCCAATTTTGGATGACTCGTTCGAGCATTTCGACCGGTATGGCTTTAATGGCACGCGTAATGTTGGATTCCAAAACCTGAATCGTAGCTGGTTTGTCAGCATAGACTTTGGACTTTACGTAACCCCAAAGAAAATGTCTAAAGGTGTAATATTACTCGATCTAGGCGACCAACTCACCTGTCCAAAACGTGAAATTAACTGCTTTTCGAAATGACCTCTCAATAGATCCATTGTTTGAGCAGCTGTATGGCAAGGCACCGTCCCGTTGAAACCAAGTGTCGTCAAGATTACGGGCTTCAATTTCAGGTAGCATAAAGATCGATATCATGGCGCGAGCGCGAGCACCATTCACGGTTACGTTCCGGCCATCATCATTTATGAAACAAAATATACACCGATGATTCCACCAGCTTATAAACCGCACCAAACCGTGGTTTTCTTGGGTATAATGGCAACTATTGAACCTCTTCTTGGTGCTCTTCAGCCCAAATGCGGCAATTTTGTTTATTGACTTTGCCGTTGAGCCAGAAATGGGCCTCATCACTGAAAAAAAAATTGGTCGAAAACAGCGGATCTTCCCGTTTCTCACCGAACGCTCATTTCCATAATACAGTTGCCAACATTTGAAGGTAATTATTTTGAACAGGGATTAAACCGGCTCAAGACCTCTTGCTTCTATATATAAAAAGAAGACAAGTTTTTAACAAAATGGCAAAGGTGACATTGATTTTCGTGGCTGCACACTACTTTTATCATGATTTTGGGTCCGTGACAACCCTCTTCAGAAAGCCTTGCTGCAATTGTTGAAAGTAAAACCGAACTCTATAAGGCCAGGCTCTCCCCAAACGATTGAGAACTACTGTTGTAAACCTTACTTTTCAAGTTTTCTTCACACAATTGCCCACGAAAATACAACTCACTCTTGCCAGCTCTAAAGAGACTCCACATCGAGAGCCATCAATAGATTTCTTTTACAACAACGTGTGTGTGTGTGTTGTAAAAAGAGTTTAGTTGACTATGTCAACTTGTGTGCCGTGCCGTGCATGTACGTATGTTTAGCTCGTTTGTTTTATTTCGGTCTGTTGCTTTTACACATTGAAGAGGGATTAAACCGGCTCAAGACCTCTTGCTTCTATATTTAAATTATTCTATAGCTTCTATATTTAATTATTTTCAAAAAATAAATGCCAAAAAATGTCCTTTCAAATTACCAATAAAGATTCCACACTTGATTTGAATTTTTATATTTTTTTTGTTCTGAAAAAATACCTCTAGATGGATCACATAAAGTGCCTGTAATATGCTTATTAGGTGTGCAATTTATTTGGGGGAATAGAAGCCGATTTCGCTGACCTTTATGAGGGAGATTTGTTAAGTGCCAATATGTGGACTAGTTTATATTCAAAATCAAAACTTCCATTACTACGAGTAGGTCTACGACCTTTGCAAGTTTAACAACATTGTATTAGTTGTAACCAATCTTTTCAGAAGTAAAGGTTCACAATATATTTATTATTTTTTTTTGTAAATCATATCAGTGTTCTTCGAAATATTTCACGTTTATTCAAATTAAAAAAAATGTACTTACAAAAAATTTTCAGTCAGAACTTGAAATTTGGAACTTCAACTCACCTGAAAGAAAAGAAAAAAAATTTAATTAGAAAAAAAGTTATAATAAGTAACAGGTGCTTTCACAATTTAAACTTTAAAATAAAAAAACCATCAAGCCTGTAAGCCAATAAAAGCAAGTTACAATAAAATAAGTAAAAACATTGTAAAGTTCAGGCCGAATCATATATACCAACGTTAAGCAAGTACCAAAAAATAAAATTACTTTATTTCGAGGCACCTGTGTTTCCTTTAAGGGAAACTGTTTCGCCCTCGGCCATTTTCCCATATTTTCCAAATTTCAGAGTTCTTGATTAATTTGTTCGATGAAGGGCATAACCAAACTTTCTTAGTAAACATTACAGTTTTAAATTTTTTTGGAAGAATTGTATTAAAATGCTATTTAATATGTTTTTTTTTAATCGGCGTGCCACTGCTTTTCTTTCCCACAAATAATCTCCCTTTGCATACCAATTATCATCGTCAAGCCGGCAATAGTTTAAGAGATATGGCCTTTGTAAGTTTAGCAATGCATAGGCGGTGTCACGCCTATGTTTTAATTTTAGCATAACCCCCCCCTAACTGGCCGAACGTCACATAATGTGAAAATTTTGTAATGGTTGCCCAACCATAATGCACGTTTTTAAATATGAGTCACCCCTAACGTCAGGCTTTTTGCCCAACTTCATTCGAAATTTCTTTGTTTCAAATTCAACCAAGAAGAGGTACGAAATTGAGCAGCGCTTTACGATTGTTGCAGCCTTTTACGAAAATGGACGTTCAAATCAAAATGCATTTCGTGAATTTTTTGGTCGGCATAATCGACCAAATGTGTCCACAAGCAGGAGAATGGTGCGCACATTTCAGAAAACCAATTCGTAAGAAATATGAAAACACCTGTGCATGCCCGCCCAGTCCAGTTCCGTCTGTCATTGGGCCGTACTACTTCGAAAATTAGGTCGGCCAAGCCGTTACCGTGAATGTTGTTCGCTATCGCAAGATGATAACGAACTTCTTGTGGCCAGATATTGAGAATATGGACCTGGTTGATATGTGGTTCCAACAGGGTGGTACCACCTGCCACACAGCCAACGAAACAGTGACTCTATTGCGCGATAAATGCAATGGCCGTGTTATCTCACGGCGTAACGATGTTAACTGGCCTCCGTTGGACTTCTTTCTTTGGGGATTTTTAAAAGAAAAAGTGAACGCCAATAAGCCAAGAAGAATTCAAGAGCTAAAGGATGAGATAATTAAACCTCCATTATGTATCAGAGTCATTGATAATATGAACCATCGGATAGAGGTATGCCACCGAAGCCGCGACGAGCCGATATTTTGTTTCACCCATAATTGTCATAGATCCTTTTATCATAATAAGAAAATATTTGGATTATTCTAAATTTCTTTTTACTAATTACTTCGTTAGTTTATGGCTTATAAGGGTTCTTTTAAAACGGGATTCCGAATTTTGAGTATTGCTAACGGTCACATGTTTTCATTGACGGGGAATCCATTAAAAGAGTATTAAAATTTCCGTTTGTAATGTTTCAGAGTAGTTATTTTTCAAAATTATTCTCTTACACATAGAAAAATTTAGTTGGAAATCGGTTGGAACAACTGGTACTTATGGCAACTAAAAATCGTAATACCAGAAGTTTTGCAAACATTATGTTGTTGCAACCAATTATAAGTAATGATAACTAAAACTTAGCAACCACTGGGTTATTTAATGGTATTGTTTTTAAAACAAAATAATTCGATTACTCGCTCTAAGCCAGTCATTTAAAAATGGTGTACACGCACAGACAAAATATGGTTACTATATGGTCTCGGCAATAATAATATGTTCTCCACAATAAAAGTATGTTCGCCGCAACCATTTGAATTTAATTTTGACAATAGTATGATTGCTGCAATATTAATATTGTTGAAATAGTATTATTGCCAAATTTAAAAATGAAAATATGGTTGTAGCAACAATTTAATTGTGGTTGGTGCGACAAAAGCATAGTTTTTGTATTTTTGTCAACAATAATATGATTAAGGCAATCATACCGTATGAATGTAACTTTTCTTTGTTTGAATAGGCTTTTTGAAACAATGTAATTGTTACGGATCTAATCCATAAAAGTACTTTTTATATTAAATTTAAAATTTTTCGAACAAACTGCTTTGGCTTTGTTTAAATAAAATATTTTTTTTTAATAAAACGGATTTTTCCTAATGTTAAGTAAATCACTTATATTATTTTCAATTTAATGTTTTTTTTTAAATAATTTTCATAATTCAAATCTATTGTTGACAAATTAAACCAGTTTTAATGAATAATTTTATGGACCATCGTATTATTGTGTGTATCAAAATATGGTTGTAGGATCATAACATGGGTGCGTGTGAATTATATTATGGTTGTGAGGATCATACAATGGTTGTATGTGAAACATACTATGGTTGTGGAGATCTAAGTATGGTTGAGTGAATCATATTATAGTTGTTAAGATCATAGTATTGTTATGTGTGAATTTTTTTGCCTCTAACTAAAAATTTAATTTTCTTGGTTGAACAAATGTGATATTTGGATCTTTAGACCCAATAGTTCTCTACTGGAAGTTCGGACACTTGGTATATTGCACCGATACTACAGTTCCAATAACTGGAAGTCACAGAGCACCAACTAACATTCGGTTGTACAGATGAAATACTCGAGGTACCTCAATCATTTTGTTGGCAACAAAAATCGGTTGTGGCAACGAATCTGTTCTTTAAGTGCTCTTCTGTCAATATACACACCAGGGTAGCAAACGTTAATACAATTGCACTTTTTTGATACATTTTTGACATAAAAAGAACCCCGATACAACCTCGGCTCATTTGGGTCTATTTAGAAACATTTTACAAATGTTCAGATTTGTTGTCATTTAAACTCGTACCCTACACTGTCGTGCAGGGTATTATGACTTAGGAAACATTACGAAACTTTTAAGAAGTCGGTTCCAAAATTCGTATAAACTTCTTCACAAAATACACAAAATGAACGAAAATCTTCTTCAATAATATGAAGAATGTTCGAAAATTCGTATAAACTTCAAAATTCGTATAAACTTCTTCACAAAATACACAAAATGAACGAAAATCTTCTTCAATAATATGAAGAATGTTCGAAGAACATAATGAGTAGAATGTTTCGTAAATAGTATGAATATATAAGTAATTCCTTTAATGTACAAAATGAAAAGCCCTTTTTTACATCCCCGATACATAGCGTGAGCGTGAATAAAATTCCACACACGCGCCCATCACCAGCGAAAATACCATAAGTGCCACTGCCAATATGCGAATACGAGAGTAACGATTACGGCGGCGGGCGATTTATGACATCACCTTTTGTGTACGATTTTTCAAGCGGCTGTTCGTGTTTGTAAAGCCATTGATCTGCAATCTGCGGCTACCATGCCGCCGCCACCGTTGTTGTCGTTCCACAAGTCGCGCGCAACATGAGAGCTCTACGCATGCGCTTAGCCTGGCCTTAATGTCAGAGGGAGACTGCCTCTACGAGTATTTTTGGTCCGACAGTAAGACAGACGATGGATGGGAAGGGAGTTTTCATTATATTTGTGTAGTTTCATTGATTTGGAAATCTTTTGCTTGTTTCGCTACTGGATTTGAATTCAGTTTCGGCCTGTTTTATTTTTTGGCGCGCTGTTGTTTTGTTTACGTAATTTATTAGTGGGCGCGTATTTGGCGAATAATTGTATAGCTCATTCCAGATTTATATTAGCATTCTGGCGAGATATTTCCCTTCGTTCGTCCGTTCCTCCCACCGTTCGTTCGTGTGTTTTCTGTGTCTGTGAAAACTTTAGCATTTCATGTCAGGTTTTGTGTTTTAATGAATGAATGAACGAATTTTACATTCCAACCAACCAACAATTGTTTTAAGACTGTTACTAAACCCCCCACCACCATCATTGTCTTAGTCGTAGTACTCGTACAAAGCTTACACCCATTGAATGCTAACTGGTAATGAATCATGACCGGCTCCGAGTTAATACGCGTTATAATAGACATCAATTGGTATTTATTGATTTTAGGGGAGGGCAGTGTCATCGACGAGGTATGTATGGCTTTTTAAGTGCAGAAGCATCGCTAAAGTGAATCATATTTTTCAGATGAAACTGGTTAATAGGTGAGTATGCATATCAACCAGGTTTTTGGAGAATTTCGCTAACTGCCGTTATATGTCGTTGGTGACGTCATATTTTGGAAACTATTTGCATTTTGATGGAGTCATAATTAACGCATTTTAGCTGTTTTGTTGCGAACTGAACAGTTTTTAGTGGAAAAGGTTATTTGAAGCTTTATACTTAATACAATCTTGCTTAAATTTCATATAATAGGGAACAATTGGTAAGTCTTCTCAAACTGGACCATGTCGATCTCGTATTTTAAATCGCTTTCATATACAAGAGTTCTTCACGATTTAGGTCGGTGCCGTTTTTCGGCAAACTCGGCACATTTAATCATAATGGACAGATATAATAATGGATATAATACTCAGTAAAATCTATAGTCCTTAGTATGCTGTAAAATAAAAAGTACTGAATGTTTTTGGACCAAATATTTTTTAAATATATTTATTGATGTATATTGTATCCAAAAAGAATCTACTTATTTGAAAAGTCCGCTTTTTGCCTTTACACACGCCTTAAGTCGCACTGGCCAATCGCCAATAGTTGCACGAACCTCTTCCATTGGAAAATTGGCCACATCTCGAACCAAAGCAGTCTTAAGAGATCCAATGTTGGGGTATCTTTTGTGACAAACCTTGTCCTCTAAAACCGTCCACAATTTGTAATCAAATGGGTTCAAACCTGGACTGCCTGAGGGTCATTCTTCAGAGGAAATGAAACTTGGCAAATTGTTTCGAAGCCAGGCCTGTGGCGTTTTAGCCTTATGGGCCGGCGCAGAATCCTGCTGGAAAGTCCATGGCTGGTTTTGAAACTGGGAATTGTTAAGAGGCTTCACAACAGCTTCCAAATGGTTTCTTGGTAAATTTTGGCCGATGTTTTGACTCCTTGTTCGCGAAACATTGTAGTTCCAGCCGATTTCCATCTGATTTTTATTATGTGTATGAATTTTGTTTTCTGCAATGAATGCCGACCCTTTTATTGACCCTTTATCTGATTTCGATAAAAACCGTACTCTTCAGGCAGTGGGGGACGAAAGGAAGAAAAACGTTAGTTCGAAATATGGGTGAGGTTGAAACTTGTTTAAGAAGCCGTTTTTTAAATTCGTAAGAACTTCTTCTGAAATTACACCAAATGTATAAAAAAAACTTCGAAAATGATATGAAGAATGAACCCACCCTGTACATTAGCATTTAAAATTTGAATCGGTTGTAAAAAAAGAATTTTTTTTCAAATTTCAGGTTTTATTGAAAAGGTTGAACTTTGTATTTTAATAATGAAACATAATAGCAAGCATATAAGAACTCGCTCGGCAGGACCTCAGCAAATCAACCCAATTTTTTTAGTACATTTTCGATTGTTTGGAGCCGAATAATGAAACATAATAGCAATCATGCAACAACTCGCTCGGCAGGACTTCATCAAATCAACCCAAGTTATTAGTACATTTTCGATTGTTTGGGGTCGAATCTCTTTAATGGCAAATTCAATTTCATGTTTCAACGCTTCAATTGCCTCGAGATGCTGCGTAACATTTATCATTAATGGCTACATACAAAAAATAATCCAAAGGGCTTAAATCACAGCTCCAAGGCGGCCAATTGGCATCACAATGTCGGCTGATTATTTGATTTTAAAAACAGTGCGTAAAATATCGATGGTTGCGTTGGCTGTGTGACAGGTGGCCCCGCCTTGTTGAACAAATGTCGCCCATGTTACTCTCTAGAATATTTTAATTTGAAAACGAAAATTGGTTGAGCGTGGCGCGGCAACGCTTACCGTTGAATGAAACGGCGGCTTATTGCTCATTTTTGAAGAAAAATGACCCAATGATGCCCCCAGCCCAAAACTCACATCAAGCGGTGACTCGTTGTGAATGCATTGGCTCCTCAATAGTCAGGTGTGGGCCACCGAGTTGAAAATGAAAACACGGTTCTTCATCTCCTGCCAAACAATCCTTAGATGGTGTTCCAATATTGAATGACAAAATTAAACCTTTCCAATAAAACCAGAAAAACTATCAGTACTTTTTTTACAGCCGATTTAAAATTTCAAATGGCCCACCCTATACTAAGAATATAAGAAGAAGAATGTTTTGTAAATAGTACTAACATAATTCTTTCAGTGTAAGCAGAGAAATTAAATTAAAACGTGGAAGTGTCCATTAAATATCTCTAATCTCACGACGTAACGCATAAATGCTAAAGCCCAAAAATATAATTTTTTGGGTATGTGTAGAATACAGCTATTGTATTTATGCACCACACTCTAAAATTCTTTGTATTTTATTTACCCGCAATAATTGTATTTCTCAGTGCTAAGAGGAGCAAATAAACTGGCCCACCAATAAAGCTTGAATTACTCAAATGAAAGCAAAGGCTTTTAAATCATCAAAAAAGACTTAACTATTTAGATAATTCCCAAAAATTGTATTTCTTAGTCCTAAGAGGAGCAAATAAACTGGTCCAGCAATAAAGCTTTAATTAATCAAATGAAAGCAAAGGCTCCAAAAAATACTATTTAGATAATTTGAATTATTGATTTTTGCGAAACTGTTTTTTGCATTACAGTTTGAGTACTAAAATGAAAGGATATAATGATTTGCTTTTAGGATTCAATCCACTCGAACTTCAATACTTTAAAAAAAAAAAAAAAAAAATTTCCACGTGCTTCTCTTTCCCAACTTGCCTTAATCACAGATTCGTCACTTGATTCGGAGCATATTTTTTCACCAAAAATTACAAACCATTCCTCGTTGTAGCAGTGAACTTGCAGGGGTGTGTAGAGATTCACTTTGTCGAAATAATGTCAATGTTTTTTAGGCGTTAGTCTTTAATTATTTGTTGCTTTAATTGTTGTTAATTAATCGACTGCGAAGACTCATGTTAAGTGGTGGATTTTGGCGCCTAGTGTTGCTCATAAATCTCAAATTATTTTCGTTATTTTTTCTTGTTTGTAGCCAACAGATATTATAATTTTTGCATAAATTTAAAAAAAATCTCAGCTAATGTTCAACCTCTTTTAGAAACATCGTTCCCATGTACATACGAGTAGGTTGGAAGACAATAGATTAAATACTTGAATGTTTGAAAAAAGTCTATTCAATTTGTATGCCGTTAATTTGTTTTTGCTTTGAAGTTTTCAACTTGAGATCCCATAGTGTGTTCACCCGCATTAGTGAATATCCAAAAATCGTTTTGGCAATTTGTTAACTCCCCTCTTTTGTCAAAGAAAAAAGAAACCACTGACTGTCGTTGAGAGGGAAAAAAAACAAAAACTCTTTGTTGAGTTGTTATTTTTAGGTTTGGAATTATTTTTTTGCTAAGGGGCCCAAACTGTCAAATAGTTTTAAAGTCAATGATTTATTCTTCATCCATTAATTTTATTATGATGATATCATTATTTATGTCAAAAAAGCATGTATTGAACGAAACCAAAGTCTTGCGAGCAGCCTGGCACTTTAATTAACCAAAGCCTGTCTTGTAGACTAAAAACTACTTTTTTATACAATTAGCCAAATTGTTTAAAACTTATCTATTATTTAAATGTAGATACGAGAGGTCTCGAGCCGGTTAATCCCTGTTAAAAATTTGAAAAGTTAAAATTGATGGCAATATCCTTTTATACGGCATTGCCAGACATAAATTAAACTTAAGGAGTGACCAGATCGAACCGAAAGCCGGATACTGAGTTTGTCATTCCGTTTGCAGCAACTCAAAAAATGGATCAGATACCCTATAAAGTATATACTTATAGATAAATGACCGTCGTAGAATTCTAAGACGATAAAGCCTCGATTGTACGTGTGTCAGTCTGAAAATGTGTCTGTTGAAAACACGTTATCGGTCAAATTAACCTAGGATCGTGAAATAATGCTTATTTAGGATTGGAAATGTGCGAAATTGGGGGGCAAGATTTTAGCTTTAAGGGGCTATCAACAATACCTCGGAAAAAGTCATTTTTTTTTAATATTTGCTTAACAGTTCTAATTTTTTTAGGACAAATAACCTCAAAAAGGGCATTAATTGATGAACGTTTACAGGTGGCCCAAAAAAACGGTACGTATGGTCAAAACGGGCCATCAATAGCCAATATAGATATAAGGGAACACAAATTTAAGCAAAAAAACTATGAAACGAAATATTTTTTTTTTATATTATGGCTAAGAATAGGATCGGAAGCATAAGCCGAATGGTCCCAAAAAATGCTTGAGTAGCGAAGTAAGCCAGCAAATATAAAATGGAAGATTTTCTTAAGGAATTGCTTTTTATCTATTTGCAAAGGCTGCGATTAAATTATGTGGCCCCCAAAAATCGCTTTAAATGTAAATAATCGGAAGTTCTTTTTATTCACTTCGCATGAAGCTCTTGTGGCTGTTAAAGGTTTGATGGAAACGTTTGCGCTTTACTTTCAAAAGGTTTCGATTTCGAGCACAAGTAGGGGTATTGATAATTTTTTTTTAAATTATGTTGGATCTTTTTTGAATATGCTTTTAAATTGTTTTAAAAACCTAATAAAAATTAAAAAAAATGTTTCCTATATCTTCATGAAGAAAAAAATAGTACTAATCTGTGGTTTGAGTCTAACTTGTGTATTGTGCGGTGTTGCCATATTAAAACTCAGTATGCGATTTATCTGCTCATAGCTCATGGCATGGAATTACATATGTGACAGCGCATAGAGCAAGAGACCTAGGGGTAAAAAAATCAATTTTCCTTTTTTTTCTTTTTTTGATGTGGACAACATCTGAGCATCGAATGTTGCCTTCCAGAGATATGCGCGTTTTATGAAAGTGAAGTCGACGATTCTAAGCGCAAATAGAAAGGGACCTAATCTTTAAAATGGCTCTCCTGAACAAAACTTTTCATCAACTTTTCACTTTTTTTTCTTTTTTTGATGTGGGCAACATCTGAGCATCGAATGAGACCGATCCCATGCCTCAAAAGTATTCCCTCCCAGAGATATGCGCGTTTTATGAAAGTGAAGTCGGCGATTCTAAGCACAAATAGAAAGAGACCTAATCTTTAAAATGGCTCTCCTGAACAAAACTGGTCTCTTTCTATTTTGCGCGTTACATATTGTACATCATTCGAAACTAGAGGTCCTGTGGTTCGTCTCCTAATGACGCTGATTTCTTTCTTTAAAGTATGGATAAAGTTTGCAAAAGCCTGCGTAAAACATTGGATCCGATCCAATTTGGAAGTACTTCCGGGAACTTCGGGTCTTTCCCATTTCTTTGGTGCGACGGTCTGTTTTCGCTGGAAATGTTGAAAGGTATATTCGATTTCATCTAGGAGCATGATTGATCGGGCAAAAAGTTGTCTAATTAAAAATGAAAGATTTAATAAACTAATAAATTCTGCACTAGCTTTGCTTATTATAACCTTTACCGAAGGTTGGATGGTACATTTACTTATAATTTCTCATTTCATTTGCAGCACCAACAAATATTGATTGGATACCCTTTGAAGTGGTAGGGTGGGTCATTTAAACTTTTAAATTTAAATCGGCTGTAAAAAAAATACTGATAATATTTTTAAATTTTCAGGTTTTATTGGAAAGGTTGAACTTTGTCAATAAATAATTGAACACCATCCGATGTGTTTTCGCTTCGCCCAATGGACTGAAGATTGTTTGATAGGAGATGAATAATTTTACCTAAAAATCGTGTTTTCAGATGAAGCTCATTTTCATCTCAATGGTTATGTCAAGAAGCAAAATTGCCGCATATGGTGTTCAGAGAACCAAAAAAAGCCGACATCAAGCTCCGGATTACTTTCTACAAAACTGCGTTTCTCATCGGGCATAATCTCTACTATTCCTGAACTGGCTACTGCTGGCTAAACCAGACGGAAGATAAGTAAGCAACACAGTCAACAGAAAGACCACCATGCATCACTCGTGCACGCGCCTACTAAGACCTGACTCTATCCTTAGAGTACGGCAGAGTAGAGTACAAAAAAGTCAGACATGACCCATCCTGATTTATAAAAACGTATGTTTAATGTTATGAATACAAAACAATTATCAACCAAGAAGAGTTCTTATCGGCGTATTCGTATTGGGTTTATCTGCACGAGATGTGATAAGTTAAACTATTAATAAATTCGAATCAATTCGAAATTAATTCTACGCATTTTTACAAAGCAGAAGTGTAGCAGTTAATTGATTTATTATATTTTATTGTTTATTTTATAACAAGAAGAAGAATTTCATTGCCTGCTTTTGACAAGTTTGCTGATGAACCATCTTGCTGCACAATTCTTTTTGGTGTAAACAAAGGGAAACAATGTTGCCAGATTACAATATTGCAAGCTAACTAGTTCTGAGACATTGCGCCTTTTAAGTCTGTGTGACCTTGCCACCAGTAATTCTACACGTTATCGCTATTCGCGAACTGTCTCCAACTGTTCTATCGCTGCAGTAAGAGCCTTAACTTGGATAAGCAAGTCAGCGCCATAAGCGCGTACCTTGCATTCAGTACCAAGTAGCCGCATCAACGCGTTCATCTTGAGGTTCCAAATAAACGGACCACATATGGAGCGCTGCAAATACACGCACTGTACGGTCACTTAGGAAGCTCAATAGAAGTTTATAGAAATCGGTATCTACACCTAAGCTCGGAATGACTGGATCGAACGTCTTGGGATGTCTAAGTCACAGCCTCTCATATAAACGATGCATCGCACGATTCCTCAGTTTCGGTAGGAATGCTATCAGGTCGGCCGCAGATACATTTTTGTGGAAACTAAAGGAATAGTTTATGGTTGCATCAATTGTTCGGTTTGGCAAAACAAAATTGTTCGGTTTTAACAAAGAATATTTTCTCTGCATATGTTTTCCAATAGCATTAATACAAAAATAAAGTTTGGTCCAACCATAATGCGCGATGTTAATTGTGCGTCACATCTCAACGTCAAGCTTTTCGACCAATTTAATTTGACATATCTTTAATTCGGTGTTTGACAATTTTAACCATAAAAAGGTTGAAGCCTTTTACGCAAATGGACATTTAAATCAAAATGCATTTCGTACACTTCGTGATGTGTCCACAGTGAATTCGTTAACAAACAGACAATATTTGGGAAAATGAGAATCCACGAGTAATTGTTAAAAAGCCGATGCATCCACAAACAGTGACTGTTTGGTGCGGATTATGGGCTGACGGCGTCATCGGGTTGGGCCATACTTCTTCGAAAATCTGGTCGACCAAGCAGTTACTGTGAATGGTGTTCGCTATCGCGAGATGACAGGGGACTTCTTGTGGCCAGAAATTGAGGATATGGACCTGGACGATATGTGGTTAAAACAGGATGGTGTCACTTGCAGCACAGCCAACGAAACGATGGCTGTTTTGCGCGTATGTCACGCCGGGGCAATGTATATTGGCTTATCATGTGATTTGACACCGTTGAACTTCTTTCTTTATGGATATATAAAAGAAAAAGTGTACGTCAATAAGTCAAGAACAATTCAAGATCTAAAGGATGAGAGAATTGGACAAATTAACGTCTTTGAACCTTCATTAGGTCTTAGAGTCATTAAAAATATGGACCATCGGATAAAGGCAAGCCACCGAAGCTGTGGCGAGCATTTGGCCGATAGTTCGTTTCACAAATAATTGTCATGGATCCTTCTATCATTGTAAAAAATATAAAGATCATTTTATGAAAAAATTTTACTTTATTAACAATTAACATCGTGCCTTTAAGTCGGACCCCCTTTATTACTCAAGAATACTTTTTTAGCGCGAATTAATTTTCAAATAACCTTAAAAGAAATCATAATAATCGAACAATTAAGTTTTGAAACATTTTGGGAAACGGAAAAATTTAAACTCAATCACACCATTTAACTTGGGAGAGAACAAATTAAAAACTGATTACAATTTAACACATTTCCCAACAGTTAAAAAAATGAACGAAAAAAACAATCCCAACAGAAGTCACAAGTCGATAAAATTTTAATTGAAATGTAGCAAACAAAACCATTCTTCCCCTGGGGACGAACAAAAAGCCAAACAACATTGAGGAAGAACATTTTAACAAATCAGACAATTACTAAACAATTACCACCGAACCTACAAAATGCGAAGCCCAAACGTAGATCAACCCAATAATTGAGTGGCGGAGGTGATCCACATCCCAGCCAGCCCTGCCACTGCCCGTATCTTCATTGTGTCAATTGCCGCCATTACACGCATTCAAATCGAAATTGAAAGATATGCCGCCACCGTTCTAACAATGACACATTACTCGCCGATGAGAAAGAATATTTGGTTTTCAATTCTCTCGAAAAGCGGGGTTGGGATCCAAACTAAGTCCAATGGTGCATGGGGTCGGGGTGGGAGAGATGCTCGATTGCTGTGTACGTAACGTACGCATTTCAATTGTAATTTCACTTGACTTTCGGTTTTTTTTTGTTGTGTTCTTTTTTATCAAAACAAATGACATGTACATAAATAAAGCTGATAAAGATGATGATAAGGCCGGCGCAGAATGAACGGACTGGGTAGAGGGCAACAAGAATTTCGTAAGACATGTGATCTTACGGATGCCATCATTTAGGATTTTTTCTTTTCTACACAAACGTTGCACAGTAGCTCAAAGCTTAAAAAATGTGTTAATAAACTGTTGCACAATTTCAAAAAAGGACAGAAAGGTATTTTTTTAAGTAAAACTTTAGAGCGCAGACGTGGTGAAAATACCCAGTCCAGCAAGACCAAGGAATTTTGGTAAAACCACCTGGACTTTAGTGGGAGTTCGACTTAACCCTTATTAAGTTTTCAGATAAGTAACTAAATCTTCAGGTAGGCTTTCATTTATTTCGAATTTTCACATTTTCTCTAGCATTGGTCCTGTTTTGTAGTCGATACTTTCACAGACGACGAAATACGAGGGTTGCTATATATATTTCTGGCCAAGGCAACACTAAGTGTTACCTGGAGCCATCTGACATTTCCATTGGAATGTTTGACATTTTTAAGCATAAACCTACTCAGAACGTTTCGACGTATGGGCATTATTTGTGTTGTTAACAGGACTTGAAAAACTAAATTTGGCAAATTGTTTTTCATCATTTTCCACAACTTTCGACGTGGATTTTCACGACAAAGTGCATCGATGAACTTAAATCTTTGTATAGCAATGAAGCACCGTCCTATAGCACTGTGAAAAACTGGTTTAATGAATTCAATCGTGGTCGACGCTCACTCAAAGACGAAGGTCGTCCTAAAGCGGCCGTTGTGCCAGAGAACATTGATGCCGTGCGTGAACTAATAACGCAAGATCGTCATGCGACATACCGTGAGATAGAGGCATTCTTGGGCATTTCTTCCACCAGCATACATTCGATATTGCATGAAAACCTGGCCGTAAAAAAGTTTTGTTCTCGTTGGATCCCGCACTATTTGACAACCGCTCAAAAAAGGCTCGTGTCGGGTGGTGCAAAGAAATTTTAAAAAAATACGATCACGGTGCTTCAAAGACGTTTATAAGATCGTCACAGATGACGAATCATGGATCTATGCGTATGAGCCCGAAACAAAACAGCAATCGACCGGGTCTTCGAAGACGAGCCAAATCCAACGAAAGTTGTTCGTGGAAGAAACACTGCAAAGCAAATTGTGGTCTGATTCTTCGGCAAAACTGTTCATGTGGCGACTGTTCCGCTTGAAAAACGTAAGATGGTCAATGCTGAGTGGTACACAACAATTTGTTTGCCTGAAGTATTCGGAAAACGAACAAGATCAGACGAATCATTGTGCACCAAGCCAATGCGAGATCTCACACATCGTCTTAACCCAGCGCCTTTTTGACCGGCCAAAACGTCGAATTGATGGATCATCCGCCGTACAGCCCTGACGACTTCTTTTAATTCCCGCACATCAAGAAAAAAAATGCGTGGTCAACGATTTTCGTCGCCAGAAGATGCTGTTGAAGCGTTCAAAAGTCATGTTTTGGAGGTGTCTCAATCGGAGTGGAAAAAGTGCTTCGACAATTGGTTTGAGCGCCTGCAAAAGTGTATAAATCATGCTGGAGAATACTTTGAAAAACAATAAAACCATTTTTGATGATAAATACTCGCATTTCCATCATTAGGCCAGAATTATATATATAGCAGCCCTCGTATTTGAGTTTCTTAATGTAGCAATATTCATCAACCACACTGTACATGTTTTAAATTTAAAAGAGACAGTAAAAACAGGGCTGCCAATTTTGACGATTTATCGAGTTTCAAACTAAAATTTGGCAAATTGACGACATTTCAGTGTAAAAACGCTGAATATGACGATTTTGAAAACTCATAAATTATGTGAAATTAAGATGAAGTATGTATTAACGTGCGATTCGATAAGCTCGTAGTAAGAAAATGTAACTGGTTCATGTATTTTTGCAAAAATTTATTCAGACTAAAATATTTAGGCAAAGATTGACATTCCAGCCTGATCAAGGAAGGGAAAAATTAAAAATTTATTTTTTTATTTTATCGAAATAAAGGCAGCTTACAGAGGAAGAGTCATCTTGAGCCGGGCATGATTTAACCCTTCTATAACGACCCATAGGTGTTTGGGCCTCGAATTCCCTTCTTGGGTAAGAAATAAGGCAGAGGACAGGTCTTATATTCAATGTCAAACAGATAAGCAGTTGGAAGAAGACAGCTCAATGGCCTGTCCATCAACCGCATAATCATTTTGACGACTTTTAGTATTGTTTTGTTTATAGCTATTTTTTTTTTTGTAAATTTACCTTCTTAATCGATTTTTCTTTTCCCCGTCCTATTGTTTAATTAGATTTCATGCTGGTTTTATTGTATTCCTGCAGGCCCGAACCACTTTTTCTTATCCTTATAATTTTTTACTAGAAACTCTATATGCATTTTTTATACTTTTCAATAACATTTTTTTGTATATCCCCCTTTTAATCCCATTAATCCGCTTTTTTAGTAAAGGTTTCTTTTATGTTAATTAAAATGGAGTGCATAATAAAATTTTAATTCCAATCGAAGCACCTCGAAATATTGATTGGAGACCCTATAAAGTGCATATGGACGTGTTCGATTGACAACTCGGTTAGGAGGTCGCAAACGCGATAACTTCACACCATTACACAATAATATAATAATGATTTTGTTTTTAGAAAACTAAAGTCAATTTGCGTTAAAGCCCGTTTGTTTTAAATAACAAAATGTTTGGGATGAAAGTAATTCAAGAATAACCTTTAGCAAGTTCAGTTATTACTCGCGTATAATGGGTGATCCAAGTAGAGATACATTTTTCAATAGCCTTTTTTGACAGATCACGTGCGAGTCGCGTCATGCTGTCATGTTATTTTTGTTTAGTTTTGTTTGGCATTTCATCATTGAAAGACTTACGCCTGAACAAACCGTTCAATTTTATAACGAAAATTCACGTTCTGTGAGGAATCTGTTTCATGCACTTCGTTCAACTTAGGGTCAACATTATCGGCCTGTTGAGCGTACTATTCGCAACCCATCTTGAGACCCATCATTCATTATTGGATAATATTCGACCGAATAGACGACGTCCAGCACGCAGTGAAGAAAATGTAGCGGCCGTAGCTGAGAGTGTACACCAAGACCGTGGAAAGTCGATTCGGCGCCGTTCGCAGCTACTCGGACTGACGTATGGAACGACTTGGCGCATTTTATGTCGATATCTTAAATTGAAAGTGTGCAAAATACAGCTTGTGCAAGAACTGAAGCCGCCCGACGTTCCCAAGCGACATCGCTTCGCTCTATGGGCTCTTGAAAAGTTTCAAGAAGATATGACATTTTCTAGCCAAATTTTGTTCAGTGATGAGGTTTATTTCTGGCTCAATGGGTATGTAAACTAGCAATATTGCCGCGTTTGGGACGAAGAGCGACCAGAAGAGGTTCAAGAGCTGCCACTTTATCCAGAAAAAAAGGTTTGGTGTGGTTTGTGGGCCGGCGGAATCATCGGTCAATATTTCTTCAAAAATGATGCCGGTGAGAACGTAACCGGCAATGGTGACCGTTATCGAGCCATGTTAACGTCTCACCGGCACCATTTTTGAAGAAAAATGGACCGCTGATTTCTCCGGCCCACAAACCACGTCAACCGTTGTTTTTTCTGGATTAAGTGGCAGCTCTTGAACCTCTTCTTGCTCTTTGTCCCAAACGCGGCAATTTGGTTTGTCACACACATTGAGCGGACAAACCCGCTTCGATTCAGGTCTTGGAGCAAAACATCACGCGTGTCATTTGCCAGTTACCAGTCGAAATGCTCGAAAGAGTCATCGCAAATTGGACTCAACGGATGGACCATCTGAGACGTAGCAGCGGCCAACATTTGATAGACATAATATTCAAAAAATAAATGCCAAAGAATGTTATTTCAAATGATTATAAACATTCCCCATTCAATTTGAATTTTGTGTTTTTTAGGGAACCTCGAAATGGATCACGCGTTACGAGTAGTGTTTTTTTAATAACTTTTTTTTACTAAATTTAAATAAAAACCTTGAAGCGAAGAAGTTAATTGTTTTGTTTAAAATTTATTATTCGAAATATTGAAAATAATATAAAATAATACAAATTACAAGGAAACACAAATACCTGTTTTTTGAATTCGTAAATGGCTTTGAGCCAGACAATTGATAAAAAAATACAAACTTTTACATCAAACAATTAAAATTGTATACAACTAATAAGTTACTGTATTCAGAGAAATTCCTAAAAATCCCCTGTAAAGTTTGGAAGTTATCGCCTAAACAACCACTTACTAGTTTAGTACACAGATATCAAGCGAACACGCTTATTATAGATTATCATTAAATTCTGAGACGATCTAGCAATATTCGCCCCTTTATCTGTTGAAAGATCGACAGCGGTCAAACAAAATAAGCAGGGATAAGTGTAGGCTTGTAAATAGGTTAGATCAGCCCAGAGGGCAAAACTTTCAAGAGCTAAAAGTAACGCTGAAAATTTTTGTTTAGTATTTGCTCAACGTATCTCGATTTTTTTGTATTCAAAAAACGATTTAATTTGGAATCGTTAGCAGACTAACTTACCACATTCAAAATTATGGTTTTTGGAACTATTTGCTTTAGTGGCCCAAAATCGGACAAACACTTCCAAACAAGTAAACATGTACTTTTAATATTTTCTTCAAATTCGGTACAAGGAACTTGGATACTGCCAGAGATTCAAACTGCCAGAATTTCAAAATTTCATGCTTCAATTTCAGTACAAGGAACAGACGTTTAGTGAGGAAAGCAGGAATTTTACCTACATTTTTTCCACCTTAACCCACTGTGGGTATGGGATCCCAAAGAGAGAGTGCATGCGTGTGTCGGTATTTGTGCGCATAAGTAGGTTGAGAGTGGATTGAAATGCATGCGTTTCATTTCAAATCCAACGTTATTGAATGGAATACAAATCAAGTGAAAATTATCGACAATTTACGAGCTCCATGTAAAATTGTGTTACAGACAACGGCAACGATAATTGAGAAGAAACGAAAACAATTTGTAAGCGCTTGCATTGAATATTAATTGGATTGGCCAGTATTCAAACGGCCACGATGGCAACAACAAAAAGAATAAACATGAAAATAAAAAATGCGTAAGCGACAAGTCCATAGCAAGGTATTTGGAAGGGAAACCCTTTAGCATTGTGCTGTGGGTCTGCTGCTTTTGAAGGGAACGCAAATGACACCAGAAACCATGGGTGTTGGTGGGCATTAAAAGAAGGTTTGGAAAATATTATAGAATTTTTGAAAGACATTTGTCACGACTATCCAAAGATCAATTGTGATTTATTTGAGTGAATGCCAAATATGGTTTGGCCGCTAAAAACGGCTTAAGAATAATCTGCTAATTTAGAAATACTCACACAGGGACGGTCTAGACAACACGCAAGAGAGAAGCAAATCGCCACTGGCAGCGACCTCTACAAATTTTACTTATCGTTTGTAGGTAAAAGAAGTAGTCGCCGAGTTCCATACTCACAGACAAGGACTTGAACAATTATAGAATAGATGACCAGACTTTGTCGACATCGGAAGCATAAGCATCTGTCTAGGTGTTTGTTAAATATTAATGGACCTGAACTCCAACTACAAAAAACAATATAAGTACTTATAATCTTAACCTAACAGAGGTCTATTTGATGAAGCAAAATTGTCAATATCGATATGCCGAAGGTCACCTGATTGGTGTGAAACTACGTGGATTATGAGACAGTATTCTGAGTTCCCTACAGGTCATCGTGCAAACAAGGCACATTTTTGTGATTTTTTTGACGACACTTTTACTTATTTTTAAAATCAATACTTAATTTAAGTATACTGCCCTCCTAAGAAAGAAAGTCACATTTCCATTTTAGTAGTATTGGGATATTTAGCTTGTTTGACTTCGAAACACAGTGGTAGATGTGACCATTTTGCCTAAGGTTTTTTAGTCATTTACTGTTGGGAATCGGTCTTTTATGTTTAACACAGAAACTCATTTACGGTTCCGAATCTGTCCTTATCTCAATTTTGGAATTTTGGCGCTTATGACTTTATTTCTTAGGACGCAGTACGAGGGTTGCTATTTATATTTCGGGTCCTGACAATACTAGTGTTACCATGTAAACTGGAACTTCCATTGGAAACTTTGAAATTTTAGCATTGCTTCACTTAGAACGTTTTGTCATTTGAGGGCGAATTGTTTTGTTAAAAAATTCATCTCTAGCGTTACCTCGTAAATTATGTACAGAAAATGTGTTGAAAACTTTTAAATAATCGTTTAGTTTTAAAGTTTTGGTGGGCATCGACTTTAAATCCTGAGTTGTGGAAAAAACGCTTTTAAGTTTGGAATAACTCCGAGTCATATCTGAGGCACTGTTGTTTGTTGCTGTAAATTGGTAAGTTTTGCTCCAATTCATCTTAAATTTTCGCACAATATACATGAAATGCACTGCATTCAGAAAGTCATATAAAAAAATGTAATAAAAAGTTTAAAAATGCTAAACCCCCTTAATATCGTTGGGTTATCGGTAGTTTATCTCGTAATTTGGTTGGGCATCTAGATCACACTCAGTAGGCTTTCTGAAATGATTTTTTTGTAGGTGTTGTAAAGGTAATTGTGATGAAAAAGTATTTATAAGTCATTATGTACGGGCATTAGAAGACATTTTTTTTACCTTTCTAAAGGCATTTTTGTAGGCCTTCTAAATGTAGGGCCTCATTAATTTGTAGGTCTTTCGAAACCATTTTTGTAGACCTTCTAAAAAGATGTTTTGAAGCTCTTCCATAAGGAATTTTGGTATAAATCCTTAAAGGCATTTTCGTTATCGTTCTTGATGGCATTTTTGGGCCTTTAAGACGGAATTTTTCAAGCCTTTTTTATAAAGCAGTTAGAAGATATTTTTTAGTCTTATTATACTCGAATTTTGTGGACTAATTTGTTGTAGGGTTTCTAGGAGGCATTTTTGTAGGCCTTTTAGATAGAATTTTTGTAGGCTTTCTAGAGTAGAAGTCAATTTCATCAGTCAATTTTGAATAAACGAAGAATGAATCAACCAAATCGAGTAGCCCGCTAATAAGACCTCCTAAATGGCCTTGCTTATTCCTGGAGGTCCTTTTAAAATATGTTATTTGTGGTCCTCATTGTACATGCCTATGGAAAGGCGATCTAAGAGTAAGGAGTTGTATAGACCATCTACATAAGATACAACATGTACATTTGAGAAGAAATAAGGCTCTGAAAGGAGCGCCTTACGACAAGTACTGCAAATTCTAGGTTCACCAAGTATACAAATTCTGTTTTATTGCAGTTTTTTGCATTTAAAAATGAATTTTAAAGAAATAAATTTAAAATTTTCCGAAATACTTTTGATAGTTTTTTTTTTCAAATGCTGTTTTTTTGTTGAAACCCTCAGTTGTCTAAGGACCGTTAAAAACACAATTTTAGCCTATTGAGAAACGCCTCCAAAAAAATCAGAGAAATAATTGCATACTTCGGCCCATGAGGACTTCTTCTTTCAACAAAGCACAAAAAGAGAACCGATTAGATCGCACAATCGATATTTTTGCCAACCGAATGGTTGTGGTTGCGTCTACTCCAAGTATTCTATCAGCACAACTGAAGGTAAGTTCGTGCGCTGGAATTTTCAGTTAATGCAACGCCAGTTATTAAATTCTAAATTCTCTTAAGCTAGATTTGAGTTTACTTAAGGGTCAATAAAGCAAAGTCAACTGATTTTGTAATCAAATCAAGATATATATGAATATGTCCAATTTCCGCACTTGGTGTACTTTTAAGTCAGCTTGACATGTAGAGGACGATGCTTTTCAATACAGGCCGTTCTGTCAAACCGATTATTTACACTTTTTTCCTTTAGCACAACTGACTGGTTGTAATCTGTACCATAATGTTTTTACAGTTACCATCTCATGGTAAGTCGAACCGAATATCTATCAAGGCTGTTAAAATTTGGAGATTGTGACCGAACAAAATTTTAGTAGTCCGAGCCGATTGTCAACCTTTTTTCTGTTTGCACCATATTGTTGAAAAAAGTGAGGCCGCCTTACCATTAATGTGGATAATTTGTTGCCCGGATCATTTTTTAACGTATGAGATTAGTATTCTCCATCATAGGATAGTTTCTATACTAAAATTGTCATTCCGTGTTTATGAGAAATTCGCTGCAGAAGGAATTAGAAAAAAAGTTCCCGGATTTTTTTTTACATGCTGACTAACACTGTCAATACTGTGACAAAAAAGTCACTTAAAATTGTCATATCTTCAAACAGAGTTTAGATTTCTTGACGTTTGAAATAATAACAAACTTTGGATTTTTTAAGTTTTTGAAAGAAAAAATTTTTAAAATAATCTATTTTTTTTTTGAAATATTGCCCCTATAGATTTTAAATTTTTTCACCCAAGAAAAAGAAAATTATCTATGGGATCTGACATGAATATAAAATTATAAAATGGCCCAATATGGCCCCTATTGTCCAAAAATGTCCGATAAAGTTAAAACAAGCAAACAATTGTAATAATGCAAATGTAAGAACTCAAATTAAAGCAAGTTTCATAATAAGTCTTAATATATTATTCAATAATATTAAATTTTTGATTTAAACAGTGAATGCGACTCGGGCCCACGGTCTGCTGGTGCCCAAAAACAGCCTTTACAAGAGACCAATTGCAAATGTGAACTTATGGGTACTCAAATTGAAATTTCACTACGAAAGCCACTTTGTATTTTCAAGATTTTACTAAGACGGGTGTCGGTTATAATCAAAAGGATTAAAAATATGTTAACTGATATTTTACCATTTCAATAACAAATCCATGGTGACGGGTATATAAGTCTCCGCCTGGCGAAACTAAATGTCTTTTTTACTTATTACGTTCAAGAGATCCCTATTAACTAAACTCCAAAATATTCACGAACTAAATCAGGTGTAATTTAAATTGGTCTTTTTTATTTTTAGTTCTCTCTGTTGAGTTTTTGGTTATGGCAAAAAATTACAAAACCCTGTAGAAATTCAACCATTCTGGCACGGAACAATTGACGAAATCGAAGTACGAAAATAAAATAATATTTTCATTATTATGGAATGCCGCTAAACGTGTCTTAATTTTTGCTATTGTCTAACGCTGGAATTTGCAATGGCAACAAATCAAAACGGAAAAGAAATAATAGAATAGCACCAAGTCCTCACCACAAAGAAGAAAGAATTTTGTTATACTCGTAGAAAAAAAAAATAACACGACAATAAAACCCAATATGGTCTAATGTGATACAACTTATTATGTTGTTTCGCCAATAAATACGATTAGACTCGTATACGAGTATACGCCAAGACGACAATAAAAAAAAAATATTGAAAGTTATAATGATGTAATAGCAGTAAGAATTGGTTACAAAATCGATTTGAACGCAAATGTCTTCACCGATCAGCAAGCCACTTGAAAGTAACGCACACAACGAGGCTTAACGAATTTCGCCTTCAAAATTCAAATGTTCGGTGATGATGACCGAATCTTTTAAAAATGAAATCGTAAATTCTTCATCTTCTCTTTAGAATATTAATTTACGACTTCTTTAGCTGCCTGTAGTCTTTAAATATTATTTGTCGTCGTAATTGTAAATATTATAAAATTTATTTTAATTGATTTGAATGTCAGTTTTTTTCTGTGTTTTTAATTTTGGGCTGAGAAGTTTTTGATTAAACCAGATGTTGGGAAATTTTTAAAAAATTTAAATGAACACGACACAATCGTTTTGTTTATTCACATGTATTGATTGAGAGAAACGCGAAAAGTAGATAAATATTTTTTAATAAATTAAAAAAAAACTAAACTTCACACAGTGGTTTTATAGAGTACACAAGTGCATGTTAAGTATGACTGCCAAGAAACGTTTATACCCATAATTTGAACTGCTAAGAATGGATTTTAAGACATAAACCTTACAATGAATGAAAGCTGAAACGAGTTAATTTTTCAGGTTCAAAGAAGGTTAACTTAGGTTAAACTTGCCGAATCTCATAAACACTCCACCACGGTTTTGATATTGAGTGAAGGAAAAATTAATTTACATATTTTTCCAGCCCATGATCCGGGTTTCAGGGTCTCAATCTCAAAACATAAACCCATATTTAGATTCGTAGTAAAATTTGCTTTAACAAAAGTCTTTATTTACATTTTTTTGCTTGCTTTGGCTCAAAAGACCATAAATCCCAGTCTTTATCTAAGTCATATCTATATTAACAAATGGTTGTTTGTTTTGACTTGTTATCGGCCGTTTTTTTTACGTCGCAGCGATCCATTAGTCCGAGCAGCAATCATAGCCAAATCTTAAAAAGTGAAACAAGAAGACAAAATATTATTGGCCGTGCTGAAGCGGTTCAATATGAAAATTTTGCCAGGCAGGCGCGGCACCGACCTCTTATCTGTGTGTTTCCATACTAGCATTTTTCCTCCATGTATACCAACTTTTCCACCAGTGTTTCGATCCATGCTAACATCATTTGTTCTAAATATCATCGCCATATTAGTTCATGAGGTATTGTCTTTTTAAGTTCGTGGTTATGTGGGCGGTACCACGCCCCCTTGACCAATTTTACCCCAACATAGTCCATAATAACTGTCAATTATTGATTTTATTCTGTTAAAATTTTTGAAACGATCGGTACAGTACTTTGTCCATAATTGTGACTTTTTAAAGGGGGCGTGGCACCTACCACATTTCCTCCAGAATATGTTTCGACTAATGACGACTAATAATCTAAAAGTTTGAGATATAATTGTGATTTTTTAAAGCGATGTAGCATCTCTCACATTTCCCACAATATGTTTTGATACATACCAGCCTCATATGTTCCAAAAACCAACGTCATATCCCTATTAGTTCAAGGATATTGTTTGTAAAAGTTTAGGGTTGTGTTGGCTGTGCAGCGTCCCTTGTTCAGTTTTATCAACATAGTCCATAATAATATGCAACTTATTTATTTAATTCTGTTAAAGTTTTGTAAGGATCGGTCGACCATTAATTTAGTAATTTAATTTTTTTTTAAAGGGGTGTCCACTTTTCCTACGGGATGTATTTCGATTCATGATAGCCTCATATGATAAATTCGGGCAAGGCCGGCTATGTGAAAACTCACAACGCTCTGTAGTTCAGAAGATTTCTCGTCTCTGGTCTGGAGTTTAAGCAAGGACAGGACTTCAAATCGGAAAGGTAATTTGTATGGGGGTCTATATTAAAATATAGACCAATATTGTCTATCTGTGGAGGAATGGTTATTATATTGCTCTATTGTTATTATAATGCTCGATGCTTAATTTTAGTACAATCAAATTTTATTTGTGACTTCTAAAGCGTGAGAACCAATCTCTAGGGAGTGACTATAGTGTGAGGCTATTTTGGCTACGGGCTGTTCGAAAGCATGGAACGATATGGTCCAATTTCATCAGTGGCGTCGTACAACACTTTAGACTTATTATAAGCAAGATCGGATTTAATATGTAATTTCTAGAGCGAAAGGACCTCAAATCAGGATAAACGTCTTTTGCGAAAGTTTAGTACAAACGGTCTAGATATGTATATAACTTTTAGAGCGACATGGCCTCAATCAAATTTCTTTAGGCTAACTTATTCGGCGCGCATAACATACCAGGCGAAGTTTGAGCACGATCTGATTTAATTTGTGCCTTCTAAAGTGGAAGGAACTGAAGTCGGGAGAGACCTTTGATTTGGTTCGAATTTCTTCATTTCTTATAACAAGCATGCAAAATTTGAGCACGATCTAATCTAATTTGTGCCTCTAGAGTGGAAAGAACTAAAGTCGGTAGGGACCTTTGTGAGGGGACTTTTTGAAAACATAGACCGACAAGGATCAATTTTACCAGGGTTGGATATCAGTCGTAACGCTTTGTTCGAAATTTGGTCAGAGTCGAATGCAATATCTGCTTTCTGCAGCTGCTGGTTCTAAAATCGGAAAAGACCTTTGAGTTTTATCAAAACATGGTCTTTGGTCCAAATCTAAACAATGATTCATCAAAATCCTTTCACATTTGCCTTTAAACTCCCAGATATAACAGTAGAGCTTTTTAATGGTATTTCTCTCTATGATTTAACTTCTCTGATCGCTTCCCACTCTAAACATTTTCCATAGTTATCTCCCCACTATTTGCAAAAAATGTCATGACACTCTCAATGCTTTAGAGAACGTAAAATGCTTAAGCGAAAAGTATTTTAACACTGCTAGAAATTTTAAAAATTTTTGAGTTAATACTCCTTTGCCGAAAAAGTGAAATAAGAAGGGTTTAAGTCGGGTTTTACAAAGAGTCACACTTTTGGCCGTATTATAAAGGGTAAGAACAAAACTATCGTGCATAGCTCGCAAATATTACAGAATTTCCCTGTTTGTTCCTTAATGGGCTGTTGAGAAAATTAGGTAAATTGAGTAAATAATATTCGATATTTTGCATTTAAACTTACATTTGGATCCGTTTGAAATATTTTTGAAGTATACGAGTATTTAAATTTGAAGCTTAAACTCACCTGGAAAGAGAAGAAAAATGTTTTAATTAAAAAATTGTAAATTTTTGATAGAAGTTTATTGTTAAAATAAAATCATTTCTAGCTTGAATTATAAAAATGGCTTCTATTCATCCATAAATTCATCAACCTAAAATATTTTTCAAAAATTAAGCAAACTATCTAAGAATAATGATAATAAAGGGTGGTCCATCTAGAGGTATTTTTTCAGAACAAAAAAATATAATTATTTTCAAAAAAATAAATGCCATATAAAGTCCTTTCAAATTACTAATAAAGATTCCACACTTGATTTGAATTTTTATACTTTTTTTGTTCTGAAAAAATACTTCTAGAACTGAAATCTGCAAAACTACAGTGCACTTAAAAAAAGAATAAATTATTTTTTTATTTAATATGACAATAATGTTGTTATATATATGACACAGATAATTTTTTCTCCTTTCACAAAGAAGTAAGTCAAATGCTTTCAACTCTTATTAAAACCTTATTTGATTAGAAAATCAAGATCTCTGTCAATAGATGTGTTACTTGAGTTTGTAGTTTCAGAAATGGGTAGATTTTTGTATGGCTTATTTTTTTGTAATACTTGGCCATGTAAAAACTTTATAGAAAAATAAAAAAATATTTCCAATCTAGACGTTTTCTAACTTCCTCTGATTTGTGGTGCACTGTCGTCAATTAAGTTTTTTAAATAAAAATAAAAAAAAATCATTAAAATCCAGCGCGCGCCCAAAACTACATCTGAACTCTTGTCTAATATCTCATTTGTTTGCCCTGAATCTAGTAAATTAAATGCATCGGTACATCTCTAGTTTCTTCAGCATTTTGAATCGTATGAAAAGATCTTTCCAGCTGAAATATGGCGTGTCACGTTTTCGACATACGACGTACGAGCAGAACGTCTTCGTAACCAACCAAGCCCATGGTTAATATTTTATGGAAAAACATGACTTCTGGAACAGTTGCCACATTGAATTGAATTTAGTTTTAATTAAATTTTATTTACCCAAAACATTCGAGACAAACAAAAGAGATTCTATTCCGAAGAAGATAGAAACAATCATAGAACCGAACACTGAGAAAAAAAACTATAGTGCCAGAAAATATCGTTGCAAAAAAGGATTTAAGTGGTAAAAAAAGATAAACACTTATATTTCCCTGTACATCCCATTAAGAAAAAAAAACAAAAACCTAAACTGCTTATGAATTTTATAGAGAAGCTTTTACATCTCTAACTGGTAAAGGCGCCATTTACATGGTAATGAACTCAAAGCGTTGTATTTAAAAAAAACTCAATTTTCATAAGTAATTAATAAAGCATATCTATAAGTAAATATAGTGGTTCTTTTAAGTATTTCGACCAATTGTAAGAAGAATAAAACAAAAATGATAAAAATCAAAAATATTTTAATAAAAACCAAACATAAAAAAAAATCTGCTGAGGTCTTCGAGAAATAGATGCTTTGGTCAAATTGGTGCTATAATAATAGCTCTTCGACTTCTTAACTGATCCTTACATTCAAAACTAAAGACTTAAACTAAATTTTAATGTAAAACAAATTTTGCCTAGGTCTTCGAGAAATAGATGCTCTGGTCATATTGGTAAGGCAGATAGCACTCAGAATTCTTAATTGACCTTTACATCTAAAATTAAAGATTTAAATTAAATTTTACGGTAAACTTTTGAAAACTACCTACTGTAACTCAACAAGTTGTTTGATACCTATTGTGGCCCAACAGGTTGTTGGTGTTTGATAACACAGAAAGACCTGGGGAGTTACAATTTATCTGTAGGCAATTTATTGAAATACAATTGCAGGCACGATTAATTGTGAACTATTAGTTAAATTCTGTGGCGTTCTGGTGCCGTGTCCAAATTGATATTACTAGGGAAGTCATATAAATCTGTTAATCACACTATCTTAAATCAATTCTAAAACCATACTCGTATTATTTTAAAAAAAGGTCAAATGAAAACCGTGCCGAGTTCAAATTTAAATCACCGATAGCACATTTTTCTTAAATCAACCTACACATCACAATTGTCATAAATCAATTACTGAATTCAATAATTCCAATTTTTTTTTTGATTCTGCTTTTCAGAAAAGCCCTGGGTCCACATATAGCAACTGGGTCCACATATAGCAACATGGAATTCTAAATCTGTATATCGCGCTTATTTAATTTAATTTTTTTAAGCGGTTTAATTATAATTTCAAAGAAACATATTCTATGTCCCGGAGAAAAGAAAGAAGAAACAGGTACTCAGTCCTTGTGTGAAGAAAATGTTTACGACTTGACCGATCCGCTCAATTTTCAATACCAACCGTTTCAGTACATCAGCACATATTTCTGCAAAATTTAATCTTCCTTGCTTCAGTTGTGCGACTTGTACGAGTAATTTGCTTTTTACAGACAAACGGACACGGCTAGGTCATCTTGGAATTTTACGACGATTCCGAATATATACAAACAAACCCCCTTGGAAAAGTTGAATTTATGGTCTAAGTAATGAACCAATTATTATAAAATTGTAACGAATTAAAAACATTATAAGTATATTATTATATAGTAGACTATGTTGTGGCAAAATTAGACAAAAGAGCGTAGCACCGCACATACGAATCTGAACATTGGCAAGCTATATCTCGTGAACTAATATCGTTAAGACGATAGTCCACTTCTTTTACTGTTTGACGTTTGCATCTGTTTTTAAGATCTGTCTGTAGTCAAAACGCATAGACCTAAGAGGACCAAGCAAGAGCTATAGGGTTAAAACAAGCGATGATGTTGGTATGGAAAGAAACACACCCTGATGGATAGAGGCCGTCGCAACGACCCTTGCCGCGTTTTTTTAGCACGAGTATTGGACCGGAATTCATGATGGTGGGTATAGTTATAACCAAACTTTATTTGACCCAAAAGGGCCAACGAGAACCTTAAGGTTAATAATAGCGACTAATAAAAAAATATGGACTCTACTTTCATTGCGGATTTAAATATAGGTTAATTTTCCAGATTTGACTGAGATTGCGGTTCGAACCCATGGACCTAAGGGTCTGAAAAATGCCCTTTATGGTCAACAAAAGCAAACAATAGTATTTGTTTCCATTATGGACATAACAATTTACTACTAAAACATAGAATATTTAAGATATAGAGTTCAAATTTATTCCAGTAGTAGTGCAAATATTGCATTTTAAGAATGAAATACGATTCCGGTTATATGACCACCACGAGCGCGCTTACGGCGCGCACCACTCTTGCACACATTTCGACCGAAACGCGTTGGATGTTGTCTCTGAGCTCGTCTAAAGTTGTTAGCTTGTTAGCATAGACCAATGACTTGATGTGACCCTATAAAAAGAAATTTAATGGCGTTAAATCCCATGAACGAGGTGGCCACTCGACCGGACCTTTTCTCGAGATAACACGTTCACTGAATTTGCCTTTCAGTAAATCAATTGTAACGCAGGCTGTGTGGCTAGTGTCACCGTCTTGTTTAAACCACATTTCGACAACGTCAAGCTCTTCCAATTCTGGCCAAATATAATTTTCTAACATGGGACGAGAGCGCTCTCCACTGAAGGTAACATGACAATTGTTTTTATCGACGAAAAAATACAGCTCAATCACACCTCTTGCATGAAAAACACACCACACTAATTTTTTGGGGATGCAATTGTGTCTCTTGAAGCACATGTGGGTTAGTTGCTGTCCAATAACGCATATTTTGTTTATTGACAAAACTACTCAGCCCGAAATAAGCTTCATCGCTCATCCTGTCGGGTGCAACGATTATTACGGCCGAAAATTGGAGTAAGCGCTCTTAAAATTGCGACCACCGACTCAGAATTTCGGTAGTATTTTTTTAAGATTTACAAACGTTGATGAAAATTTTGACGTTGATGAAATTTTGACGACTAACGTTTTGGCACTGAAAGATTGTTAAAAATGTTTGAGGGTGCGTTGACATAAAGATACGAAATTGTTATCCCTATTAGAAAACACTGTATAAATCACTGATATTAAAAAAAATATTTTTGCAGATTCAAATGTGAATTTATTTTAAGGACTTGGCTGAGAAAGTCTCTTACGGTCAAAACAAGTGACCAAAATTTTATGTGGAGCTAAGGCAAATTTCATTACGAGTACAAATAGGGTTCCAATTGTAAAATCTCTCTAAAACTAGAGCTCGCACTGGTCTTAGGTAAAGTCCAACTTTAAAAACTAAACAATGTTGCCATATTAAATAAGTTGCAGGAATTTCTCAAAGTGTATAAATGTTAATGAGGAGTTGAGGCAAATTTCATTGCAATTCGAAAAAAGTTTTCGATTAGAATATTTCTTCAAAATTGGAGATCGCACTGCCCTTGGCCAAAACAATCAATCTCTATGCTCTCAAAACTTAACAATTTTGCCATATTAAATAAGTTGCAGTAATTTCTCAAAGTGTATTAAAGTATGCGTTGTCTATTTATTGTATCGTTTTTCAATTTGTTCGTTACTTTTGCGAAAAAATAAAATACAATCAACGGTGGAGGCAAAATAATAAATGATAAATATTTACATAATGCTGACATCAGACTTTATTAAATTAAACCGAGACAGAGAGAGAGAGAAAGACATAAAAATGTGAATACAAAACAAAACCTCATAGAATATAAAAAATATTGAAACTCCAGTTCGAAATACCCCGCCCGCAACTGGAAAAAAGAAGGGCTTTGGCGGGGCGATAGGGCGGTGGGGTTTAAACGAGACTTGGAAGAGCAACGGGCTAACAAACCAATCACATACACGTGGTTCTTTTTGGTTTTTTACTAACCATTTTCAAGTTAACATTTATTGAGAACGATTTTTGTTGTTGTCGATTTTCGTTTCTACACGGTTTTGCTAAATTCTTGAGTTCTTGAGAGGTTCATGTTGTTGTTATTGTTGCTGTCGCTGTCGATCACAAAACAAATATTTTGGAGTAAAACGTACGAGTATTGAATATGCAAAACATGTTTTGAAACAGAAACACCACAACACCCGATGAAAAGGAATTTCTGTTGTTTCTTTTGGTATTACGCCTAAAGCGAAACGCCAAAAATGTAAAGAAACGATCGACAGACGTATGAAGCAACAGAATTTCACAGTTGGCCGCTGTGGCTTTTGATGAGACGAATTCGAGTCAAGTCAAGCCAGTGAGCCGCAAACGTGCATAAATGCCAAATACGGTTTCCACCTTGAAATTGTATCACTTCCTTTAAGCAAAAAAAAAATGCATCAAATCGTTAATATGCCACTATGGACATAAGCAAAAATAAAGTCGTTTTAGCTTTTAGACCCAGTTATTATTTTGGGAAAAACGGTTTTAAGCTTAAATTCGCTTTAATGAAGTCGTTTTGGCTTAGACCCAGTCAATATTTTAGGAAAAGCGGATTTAAGCTTTAAAACCTTGCGATTAACCTTAGGGTGGAGGGTACAATACATTTGTCATTTGGTTTGCAATACAAATCCAAATCTTGAGTTGGGAATCGGCGATTTTGTTCATAATTGAATTTTGTCAACCAAACTTTTCAACAACACCTCGCTGCTAGTTAACCTTTCACCTTGATGGTCAATTAACTGTCTGGCATTTGTGCTAAATTGAGTTGCGAAAAAGACACACAAAATCAAAAGTTTTCAAATGATGAACTGTCATTCAAAATATGTCTAAACAAATCAAACAAAATCACAACCCCTTTAATATTGATGAGAATTTTGATTTAATTGATTTGATTAATCATCATTGATTTCGCGACTCTAAAAAAACAAAAACCATGACAAAACAATGTAATTCAATAAACTTATATTTGTATATTGAAAAAAATAATCAATCATTAGGATGACTCAGTTGTACTAAAAATAAACCTTTCACTATCACATTCAATTTAAAACGGAAAATTTGCCGCTGATAATCTTTTGAAATGCAGTGACTCGAAATGAGCTTAAATGTGTAAAATAAGCTGGCTATAGGCCAAAATTTAATGTCGTAGACATACTGACACAGGAAAGGAACTACCAAATGAGATCCACTCTCAAAGTGTTACAAATACTCAATGTCCTGACTGTTCTGACCTCAATGTTCTGACCTCAATGTTCTGCCATTTGAACAGAGAGAATGCATTTAGAATATGGCACTGACCAAAATGCACACAAATATTATCTACTTAGTAGGGACATAAATACTTTTACAACATTGAACACACCCATTACAATAGTAGAACTGAACATACCCCGTTAATGTCATATGGGCTTTGAAAGCTAACCTCAATAGCGTTAGTCTGCAATGGGATTTTAAAATTGTTACAACTTTCATCATGGAGTGGTCAGATAATGAGAACCGTATCGCTGTAATAGCGCTATGCAAGTGTGAAATGAAAAAGCGATATTTTCAAAACGCTCCGGCCACTAGGGATTAGCCGCATGTTCGTCTATCGATGCATAAAACTGTTTGAGGAGACTGGAGAAGTAAAAGACCGCCATCGGTGGAGCCGCCCACGCTCTGTTCGAACACCGCATGTCATCAAAGCCGTTAAATCAAGAATTCACAGAAATCCGCTCCGAAAACAGAAAATCATGGCCCGCGAGATGAACATCACGCAAAAGCCCATGAGTCGAATCATTAAAAAGGACTTGGGACTTGGGGCTTTTAAACGACGTACAGGACATTTATTGACTGCAGCTTTAAAATAAATAGGATTGAAGAATGCAAACGTCTTCTGGTGAAGAATGCTGACAACATGCACAAAAAAATTTTGTTCACCGATGAAAAAAATTTTGCCGTTCAGGAAAAATTTAACATGCAAAATGATAGAATGTATGCGCGGTTATCTAAGGAAGCATCTGAACTGATCCCAAGGGTGGAAAAGGGTCATCACCCAGCTTCAGTCATGGTTTGGTGTCTCTTACGATGCATTTCTGCGAACAATGAGTCAAAACATCGGCCAAAGTTTACCAAGAAACCGTTTTGGATGCTGTTGTGAAGCCTCTTAACAATTCCCTATTCCAAAACCAGCCATGGACTTTCCAACAGGATTCTACGCCGGTCCATAAGGCTAAAACGTCAAAGTTGTGGTGAGTTATAGTAAAAGGTCAAGTTTGTGGTGAGTTATAGTCATATTATTTCTCAAGGCGCATAAGGCCGTTTGTATGGGAGGTATAAAAAATGGTGGCCCAATCTAAACCATTTTTACATAGAGATTATTATTTGCAAAATTTTTATGAGGTACTCGTAGTGTCGGTTGAGGGTCTTCAACAGCAACTTCCCGTAGAGCTATATAGCCCATTTTCAATACCAACCATGCTAGGTTACCTACACATGTTTGTGCCAAATTTCAACTCCCTAGCTGTTTTCATGCAGGCTCTATCTTGTTTTCAACAGACGGACAGCCGGATAACATGGCTAGATCGCCCTAGAATTTTACGAGGATCTCCGATGATTATTTCAAGGTGTTACAGACAGAATGACAAAACTAATATACCCTCCATTGTTTTGTGGAGGGCATAAAAATATAGGAATTTGCTATTAAAAAGCCTACTAACTTTAAGGTCGTTAAATATAAAAAAAAAAATGTATCTGGCAATATTGCCTAATTCATTTATGCATGGAAGAAATTTCAAAAAGGTCCACAAATGATTTTGATTTTCAAATAAATTAAATAAAAAAATTCTTTAAAAGCAGAAATGGAAACAACAAACAATAAAATGAAAAAGAAAACAAAAAAATAAAATATGCAGTTGTTTTTAGTGATGCCAACAGTAAAGGGTGGTTAAATTTTAATGGCCGATGTTGAATGTGTTTCAGTGTGGTTCACCAATTTTATTTCTGCATTTCATTTGATAATTCTCAATTTCAGACTAACTCAATTTTAACCATTGAAAGATACACAAGCGAGCAACGCCTTAAAGTTAGGATACGGTGGATAATCAATTTTTGAAGAAAATCATCTTCAGTGATGAGGCACATAGCAGAATTGCCGCATTTGGGCGAATGATAATCGAAGAGTGCTTTTCGAAAAACAATGCACCCACATAGAGTGACTGTTTGGTGCGGTCTATGGGCTGGCGACATCATCGGGCCGTATTTTTGCAAAAATGAGGCCGGTCAGGCAGTTACTGTTCGCTATCGTGATATGATAACGAACTTTTTATGGCCTGAATTGGAAGATATGGCTATGGACGATAAGTGGTTTCAACAGGGCGGTGCCACTTGCCACACAGCTAACGAAACAATGACTCTTTTGTGCGACAAATTCAATGGCCGTTATCCACGTCGTGGCGATGTTAATTGGCCGCCAAGACCATGTGATTTGACACCGTTGGACTTCTTTCTTTGGGGTTATTTGAAAGAAAAGGTGTACGTCGATAAGCCAGCAACAAATCAAAAGCTAAAGGATGTGATATACGTCACATTAACGGCATAGAGCCTCAATTATGACTCAGCGTCATCGAAAATTTGGACCATCGTTGGAGGTGTGCCGACGAGGTCGCGGCCGGTATTTTGTTCCATACATAATTGAAATATACCGATATTATCATAATAAAAAGAAATGACAATAGTTTCCGAAATAATTTGTGTTTTATTCAAAATCAACAACGGCCGTTAAAATGTAACCACCCTAGGTTTAGGGGTAATTATGTTGAATAAAGTTTTTATTCAAAACTTTTAATAGTAAATTTGGAACCAGAAGAATTAAGGGTCGAAATGCTGTTGACCAAGGCAAATGATGTTTGGACCATATCTTTAATTTCCAGTATTTTAATCAGTTTTAACAGGGTCTCATTTCTTTTACCTCGTCGAGATTGAAAAATAAATGACATGCAGCCATAAGTACAGTGAAAAGTGTAAAGTTAAGTTCTTTTTCAAAAAAAGGTGACACCATATAAAATGTCCGTAATATAATTTCTTGATACATTGATTAATTATAAATAGCTGCATGTACGTACGTGTTTTAAAATATTGAATTAAAAGATAGCGTACTGTAGTGTTTGCAATATTTCACCGGGGCAATAAATTAATTAGCGACATCGCTATTCATTGTCTTTCCAGCAATCGCAGAAGGCTGGCTTTCTTTTCGTAGTCACAATAAATGTGAGTGAATGTAATATTTTTTAAAAATGTGACGTTGTCAATTTCTAAATGATTCAAAGCAAATGATAAGAATGTGAACACATGCAATGTGATTGTTTCGATATAGCAACAGTTGGTTGTAAATATTGTGCAAATTCCCTGAATTGTTTAAAATCCCTGGGTATTCATGATAACATGAAATATGGCTATAGAGTGATGAAAATTAAAATTTCAATATACATACGAGGGCGACCGTAAAACTAACTGGCCTGGCACATTTTCTGTTTTACTAGCAACTTTTTTTTTGTTTGTTTTTTAAAAGCAATCTTTTATAAGCCATCTGTCAAAATTTCCGAAATATTTAATGATTATTTGCTTTGTTACAGGTGATTGAAGTAAACAAGTTTTATAATTTTTGAAAAATGGAAAATAAAGAGTTTCGTGCGGTAATTAAACACTTTTATATGAATGGTTATACGCCACAATTAATCAAAGATGAATTGGATTCTGTTCATGGTGATAATGCACCATCATACTCCACCGTGAAATCCTGGGTTCAACAATTTAAAATGGGTCGTTCAAGTACGGAAGATGAACAACGCTCTGGAAGACCGAAAACGGCTACTACTTTTGAAAACATTAGAAAAATATTTAATGAAGTGACTAAAGATAGACGAATAAAGTTCAGAGAACTTGCTGATACAAGTTTGGAGTATTTTACATGATGAACTCCACATGAACAAGCTATCCGCAAGATGGGTGCCGCGTTTGTTGACTTTGCCCCAAAAAATCGTCCGTTGGACCAATTCCGAGGAGCTTTTAGCGATTTATCAGCGTAATCCAATAGAGTTCTTGCGCCGATTCATAACTGTTGATGAATCATGGATCCATCACTACATCCCAGAATGCAAAGAACAGTCAAAACAATGGATAGAAGCTGGTAAAAGTGGTCCCAAGAAGGCGAAAACTGTTAAGTCAGCAGGAAAAGTAATGGCCACAGTATTTTGGGATGCAAGGGGTACAATATTTATTGATTATCTTGAGAAAGGAAAAACTATAAATAGTGAATATTATTGTGCATTATTGCATCGGTTGAGTAAAGAAATCCAGATAAAACGACCGTATTTAGAAAAAAAAAGTTCTTTTTCATCAATATAATGCTCCTTCACACACTGCATTTTTAACCCAACAAAAACTGGCCGAATTACGATTTGAAATTGCTCCGCATCCACCATATAGTCCAGATTTAGCTCCTTCTGATTATTTCTTGTTTTCAAATTTAAAAAAATTCTCGGTGGCAAAAAATTTCGAGGCGAGGTTTTTGCTGAAACTGAGGCATATTTTGAAGGTCTTGAAAAATCTTATTTTTCGGATGGAATTAAAAAACTTGAAAAACGTTTGATGAAGTGTATTGAGTTGGATGGAGATTATGTTTAAAAATAAATAATAATAATTCCAAAAAAACGGTTCTTTTTATGTTAGGCTAGTTACTTTTGCGGTCGCCCTCGTATTTGTTATTTATCCAGAATGTTTGATTTGAGTTGAACTGAGATTTACTGTTAACTCTGATTTGGAAATTTGTTTTCAGGTTGGTGGTTATGAATTCGAATTCCATTTTAACATGTTCTAGTTTGTCATTTTAAAAACAAGTCAAATGATTAGTTCAGGTTGATCAGATCGAAATGATAGTTTTTCGAATTATTAGATTTCAGAAGCTGCTAAAGCTACCACCTGCATCTGCAGAAAATATTTGTTTGATAAGATTCAACATATGTGACGCGCAAAATAGAAAGGGACCTAAGGGTAAAAACCAGTTTTGTTCAGGAGAGCCATTTTAAAGATTTAAATACCTGTATCTTTGGTGTACCATCACTTTCATAAAACGCGCATATCTCTGGGAGGGAACACTTTTGGGGCATGGGATCGGTATTATTCGGTACTCAGATGTTGTTCACATCAAAAAAAAAAAAAAAAGTGAAAATTGATTTTTTTACCCTTAGGTCCCTTTCTCTATGCACTGTCACATATGTTGGCATCGTGGACCTTATTTCTTTCGAAATGACCAAGGGAACACCTCTACCGCCAATGCGATATTTATCGACTTTCTGTGATTAGAGCTTGAAAACATTTAAACTAAAACAATAAATTGCCATTCCCATCGATCTTAAGGTTCGATTTATGCTGAAATTGTTTAAGCATTGATATATTTAAGATTTTATGTTTCTGAAGATAGCCCACTGTGGCTAACGGAAGAATGATAGACGTCAAAATTCAAACTCCACGACAGTCGGGCTGTCACCCCGGCACACAGTTGCCGCTACAACAACGACTATTTAGGATTTTAGTTTTAAAAGATCGCCTATTATGGGCGAAGGAAATAAGATTTGCGATTCAAATCTGCACCATTAATAGTCCTTGGGATTTCACATCCATTCGTTGTATCCAAAAATAATTTAAGATTTCAATTATTTACATTTTTAGGGTAAATTGTATCATAAGTAGTCACCACATTTAACTCAAAAGGATGAGAGGGTTAAAGTTTCTTTTATGGGGCCCGTTAAAAAAATTTTATATGCTTCTGAATACTCCAGGAAATACGACAACCAACATGAATAGTGGGACTGTTGGCCTTTGGGGGCGTGGCTTTGAAAACACAAACCGCGCACATGGTATTCAAATGAAAGGTAATAAACTCGCAAGTCAAAATATGTGTTTTATCCGGGTATGCAAACTGAACCAAACCCGAACCGGTTTTAAAGGACACCGTACCATTTTTTTTTTGTCTATAAACCCAACCCGAAAGCCAAACAGTTGTTAGAAAAAATTGTCGAACCGAAACAAAAACCCAAAAAAAAATTAATTAAAAAAATGGTTTGGTTTACAACAAAAAAAACGATACATCAAAAACATTTTTTACATACTCGTACATTAGCATCTATGCGCACGTTACGTACAGGGTGGAGCACATGCAATCTCCGAAACGCTCTGCTCGGAAGCAATCACTTGCTGTTGGCATTTCCAGACGTTCTCTTTACCGGATTTCATCCGGCTTTTGAGGCAATGCAATTAGAGGATACATGTTTCCAACAGGTTGGTGCCACTGCACACACAGCGAGGGTTACCATGAATTGTTTGAGGCAAATGTTTCCTGGACGGCTTATCTCATTGAGGGGTAATGTTAACTGGCCGGCACGCTCACCAGACTGAGTCCTATGCGATTTTTTCCTTTGGGGTTAACTAAATGTCAAGGTGTATATCAACCGTCCCAACACCTTGGAAGGCCTAATTAACAATATTGAGGCTGAAATTGGCAGAATACCAGCCGACATGCTTGTTATAGTTCATGAAAACTTCAGAAAACGTATGTAGCAGTGTGCGGATAGCGAAGGTCAACATTTGCCAGATCCACTATTTAAAACCAAGTAATTTAAAAATTCCGTTTCTGTTCAATATAATTAAAATATAAAATATATTTTTCTAAGATTCATAATTTTTTTATTTTATTTCCAAATAATCAAATTACCGCGCTCCAGCCTGTATTATTTTGTAAATGTACCTAACTTTTCTTTTAGTTTTAGGGTACATACCCTAGCTTTAATTCAACTTTTTTTGTTTTACGAATATTGAACCGAACCAGGACTTCGGTTCAAGACTACATTTAAAGTATTTTTCAAGTTGAAATGTTGGTTCAGGCCTGCTCTGAACCACTGAACCGAACCAATTCCAATTCTAAAATTATTTTTCTCACTGGTTTTTTCGAGCATGTTTGGATCCCACTAGACCTCTACAGGGTATAACATCTCCCATACATACGTTCACCTTTTCTTACGTACTTTCTATATGTTGTTTCCATTGAGGAAATGGAAGACAATTGTAAACTTAATGTAGCAACGGGTGAGTGACTATTCCATGCCAGGCTTCCTCTTCTTCTGAGTTCTATAGAAAATGTTTGTCAAATGAAGAGAAGCCGTAGTAGGTATTGCAAATACTTTGTTTTAAGTTTCTTTTTGTTTTGTACATCTTTTTTGCGTGTGTCTCTTTCCGTTTTTCGTTCTTTTGTTTTGCTTTTGTGCTAAAATTTCTTTTGTCCATTAAGGGGCCCTTAGACTGTTGCGAGATATAATTTTTAAAATATTTTGCAAAAATTGGAAAAATAAAACTCTGAAGGCAAAATCAAGAACAAAAAAGCCTGATAGTGTTTAAATTAAAATTTTTTTTAAAAGAAAAAAATCATATTTCAAAATGAATCAAAACTTGCGAAAAATTAAAGCATTTAGCAGGATTTTTTTTATTTTTTTATCTTTTGTTTTTTTACAGGCAAAAATCGAAGCCGATTTTTTTTCGGAAATTGCTCCGGAAAAGTGCTGTCAAACATAAATTAATGATACAAATTAAAAATTAAAATTTATAAATTTACCGAATAGCTTAAGTTGCCTACTATGTAATGAAAACGATACGTCAATACACCTGGCCTCCAGATCCGGTCAAATGAAAATGGGTAATTTTATTAAGAAAACACGGTACCTAAAAGAAATAAATCACTTAGCCTTAGCAATTTTCTTCTGATCTGGTGCAACACCGTTGCGATAAACCATGGAAGCAAGTAGCGGGATGCAAATTCACCTTGCACTTCAAACAAACACCTTGCACGGGTATTTAAATACCCATGTCATACCTCAGGTAAAAATTGAGGTTTTTTTCTTTCAACTTCTATGGTCTCTTGGACATAAAGTTCCAAATTTCATAAAAATCGTACGAGCCGATCTATGGGCAGGCAGTAACGGGTTAAAACTGTTTCGTGTTTCATTCAATAAAGAAATATTGGGTGATCAATCAAGAGGTATGTTTTATATTGTGTTTTTTTACAGATTGCGCGTGAGTTGTGTTTAACTTTATATTTTTTCTTTCAGTATTGTTTGCCATTTCGTCATGGAAAGACTTACACCGCGAAAGCTACGGTTTGGTGTGGTTTTTGGGCTGGTGAAATCATCGGTCCATATTTTTTCAAATTTGAAACGGGTGATTATTCTAGATTTATATAGTATTCAAAATTTCATTTTATATAATAACGCAAATGTCCTTTATTACATCGGGCCCATATTTGAGAACAAAAATCCGAACCGTAATCTCAACCATATCAAAAAACTAGCTCTTTTTTGAATATATAAACTAAATTTTGACAACTTGTTTTGGTAAACAAAATCTTCTGTTTCTGTTCACATTTTCAAATACAACCCTGGTGCATGAAATCAGGACATTTTAACAGACCTCGCCTAAGTCGCTACCACAGTAGAAGGTGGCCTCAAATTGAATATTGAATATTTTTACAGACCGTCAAATCGCTACCATAGTGTAAGGTGGCCTCAAATTGAATAAAAACCGAAGGGGCCAACACCACCACCTTATCACATGGCGTTATGTGGCAAAAAAAAAAAAATCGGAGTCCACATATTCGTGGTTAACGTACAAAACATACGTACGGACGTACGAGGGAAGGCAATGCATTAATTTGTGAGAAAGAAAAACAAGACCAAAACCACAAAAAGCTCTTCTTTTTGTTCGTAAACAGCAACAGAATGAAACCCCCGGTAGATGAATGCATGGCTGGATGAGAAGCCGAAGAATAATGGAACAATTCAGCAAAATCGAATACGGCCTAAACGTTCATGTGCAGTTGCAGGTACTCCCATCTCTGACCAGGTGATAGATGGTGTAGGTCTGCTGTTGGGTTCTGTAAAGTGGAAAGTGAATATATCCGAGAGCTACAACTAGTGTGTGAGGTCAGGTTATAGGTGTAAATAGGAATGTTAACCTCTTCTTGAAAGCCATGACGCTTCAGTGAATTTAGCTTGGCTTGTCAGTTGGTCTGTAAGGCATTGAACGGTGCGGAAAAAATGCGAATGCGGAAATACAGGAAAATGAGAAAATTCAATAAACAATGAAAGCGATAAAAGTACAGATTAATAAAAACTATAGACACGAGTATGTCGAAATAGGTTTACCGTTTATTATTCTTATTAATCTGTTATTTCTGACAGTGTGAAGCGGTTTTAATTTAATAAACAACAGACTTTGCTACGTTCTCAAGCACCTTAGGTGAGTCTAGTGTCACAAACAGAGGACATTAAGTCTAAACTAAAAAAAAATAAAGAAAATTTGAGTTAAAAATCTTCTGTACATTTTTATGAACATAAAATTATACTAATCGGCTTAGAATTATTTTCTGAATCGATTGAGTTTTTGCCCAGAAAAAAAATGTGATAAGCACATTTAAATTACACCAATTGGCTTAGAATTATTTATTGAGTCGATTTAGACTTGTACGTTTGTCGATTTTTTCCTGTAATCCAAGTGTAGGTCGCAAATACTTATATATACCGATCTCGATACAACTTTCCGCATTTTTATGTTTGCCTCTGATATGGTATAGGATTTACCTTCTACAGGGTGGCTGATGAAAGCCGCTACCAAAAAGAAATTTAATAACTTTTTTTCTATTTAATGAATCTGGTTATTTTTTTTTTATTTTGCAGATTGATTTTAAGATTTAACAAAAATAGATAACTGGGACACTGAAACAAGAATTTGTAATGTCCGCCGCTATCCGTCCGTAGTTTCGGTACAAAGAGAGTATAGGCGCACGTTTGGCGGCAATCCTCCAATCAGATAGACCATTAGACTTGTTAACAATTTTGCCGAACATGGGCCAGTCAACAGAAGACCTTACCATCGGAACCCTTCAGCCCTTGAATGAGCTTTATTATGAAGAAAAAAGGTATTTGTATTTAAAAGGTATTTGAGTTTCTTATTGTAGCAATATTCATCAGCCACCCTGTATTTAGGGTCAAGGCGACGCACATAACAGCGATAAATTCCATCGGATCTCAGAGAAATTTACTCAGTGGCGTTAAATTCCATCGGATCTCAGAGAAATTTACTCAGTGGCGTTATTTTCTACAGAGAATAAACATTGCTGAAAATAGACCAGATCGATACAAATCTTGATTTAGACCTCATGCAAATAGGCCTTCCGTTTTGGGGTCTAACCGACCTAGCAGCGGTAAGTTTCATAAATTCGACGAAATTTGTTTTGTGGCGTTATTTTGCATATAGAAAACACATTATTTAAAATTGACGAGATCGGTCCTGTTTTTGATATAACTTCATACACACGTACCTCCTTTTTGTGGTATAACCGACCTAAAATCAGTAGACTTTAATGAAATTTGATTATAGGCAGTATAATCATTGCAAAATAGACCAGATAGGTCCAAATCTTGATACAGCTCCCACACAAATTTACCTCCCGATTTGGTGTAACCGACCAAAAATCGACAAATTCATCAAATTTTAACAAAATTTGTTTTGTGGCGATATTTTGCATACAGGAAAAATATCATTGAAAATATACGAGATCGGTTTAGTTTTTTTGACATAGCCGCCTTAGAAATGTCCCTTCCGATTTTGGATCTTACCGACTTCATTAAAAATAAACAAGATCTTTTATGACAAAATACGGTCAATTTCAATAGATTTCAACGATTTCAACAGGGGATAAACATTGCTGAAAATAGACCAGATCGGTCAAAATCTGATATAGCCCACTTACAAAATTGTCCCCGATTTTTCGGTCTGACCGACCTAACAGCGACAAATTTCTACAGATTAAAACGAAATTTGGATTGTACCCTTGTTTTGCACACAGAAAACACATTTTAGAAAATTGACGAAATCGGCCCGTGCTTAATATAGCCTTCATTCAAATGTACTTTCGTTTTCTGGTCCAGCCGGCCGAATACCGAAACATACTTTCAGAGTTCAATTTGATGTGTGGCATCAGATCGCACAAAGGACAAAAATAGATCTATGGTGAGGATACAATTTAGTTAGTCTTGCCCGAAGTAAGACTTTCCCTTCTGGTTTTAATTAATTGTTTAAAGTAAACTTGAAAAGTGGGAGATTTACAACAGTAGGTTCTCATACGTTTAGTGAGAAACTGGTCTCAAAAAGTTCAGTTTTCTTTTCCACAATTGCTGTGAAGCCTTCTGATGATGGTCGTCACGGACCCGAAATCGCGATAAAAGCAGTGGGGGCCACGAAAATCAATGTCGCTTTGCCATTTTGTAAAAAAAATTGTCTTCTATTAAAATGTAGTAGGTCTCTAGATCCGTTTTAATTCCTTTTCAATGCGTAAATGCAAAAGACCGAAATAAAAAAACAAGCTAAACGTTTTTGATATCTTTTATTTATTCATTTTTGGTTGTCAATTCAAAAAAACATTGTTGTTTCGAAGTTAAAATTATCTAAAAGCTTGACTCTCTTTTATCTGTGCGACTTTAAAAAACCCCTATTTTCCATGAAACTGACTATTTTTTTTGACTGTTTTAAACTTTTGGATACGGGTGATTCTGAGATTATGGGGCAATTTCGACAACATTTTTGGCATTCGATTTTTTTGCAGTATTTAATATTTAATTCGGGTAGATGTCTTAGTTTTAAGAATGACTCGTCATTTTTAAAAGGTACACATCACAATTTTAATTTTTAACGGAATCATGCAACAATTTAAAAATAAAATAAAAAACAATTTAACAAAAAAAAAACCGGGGAAGGGACAACTTAAGAGTGAACGTTCGTAACGAGTGGCAAAACACGACTTAATTTATGTTAATAAGACTGTTGGCGAAAAAACTTTTAGATGTGCATCCACTTCATGTAATGTTCAATCATATTTGAGTTGCTTGAAATCAAGATTGGTTTGGAAATTTGAATCTTAGCGAATATTAGATTTTACAGGGGGAATACTGTGTATTTTTAGGGGCAGAAAATTAACATCCATAAAAATATAAATTGAATAAAAAATAAAAATATAAAAAATAGCAACAAAATTAATTGAATATTATTTTATTTTTTTTGAATATTATTTTAAAGACTTTAAAGGTCCCATAAATATGTTTTGTATAGTAAATAATAAAGTATAATATACATATTTGTTTCCTAGTTTTTTCGTTTTTTTGTTATTTATTCGGTCTTTTATCATTATTATGACTTGAGCAGTTTTTTATTCTGGTTCGAGACCTTTATGTTGTTTCTTTTTCAGAATCAACTTAAAAAGAAGAAATTGGTGAAATGTATTTGCTACGGTTGCCAGGCAGACTGTACAGCTGTTTCTAAACCCGCCAAGGTTTTTCTTCAGCAGTCTTTGGCAACGATTACTTCGGCCACAAATCAAATGACTTATACGGGAGACTCATTTTTATTAATGAGAATTACCCTTTGTGTATAGTCTTCGAACTGTGCGTAGAGCAATCTTCAACGCGCAATATCATTTCCACCAATTCCGTTTCGCATGGGTCTTCGTTGAAAACCACAAATGCAAAAAGCACAATCAAAGTGTGCATGTTTTTTGTGCGTACATATACTCATACATGCGTTGCACATTAGGGCGTACCAATCCTTTTTAATAGTTTTTTCGTTTTTTTGTTATTTATTCGGTCTTTTATCATTATTATGACTTGAGCAGTTTTTTATTCTGGTTCGAGACCTTTATGTTGTTTCTTTTTCAGAATCAACTTAAAAAGAAGAAATTGGTGAAATGTATTTGCTACGGTTGCCAGGCAGACTGTACAGCTGTTTCTAAACCCGCCAAGGTTTTTCTTCAGCAGTCTTTGGCAACGATTACTTCGGCCACAAATCAAATGACTTATACGGGAGACTCATTTTTATTAATGAGAATTACCCTTTGTGTATAGTCTTCGAACTGTGCGTAGAGCAATCTTCAACGCGCAATATCATTTCCACCAATTCCGTTTCGCATGGGTCTTCGTTGAAAACCACAAATGCAAAAAGCACAATCAAAGTGTGCATGTTTTTTGTGCGTACATATACTCATACATGCGTTGCACATTAGGGCGTACCAATCCTTTTTAATAGTTTTTTCGTTTTTTTGTTATTTATTCGGTCTTTTATCATTATTATGACTTGAGCAGTTTTTTATTCTGGTTCGAGACCTTTATGTTGTTTCTTTTTCAGAATCAACTTAAAAAGAAGAAATTGGTGAAATGTATTTGCTACGGTTGCCAGGCAGACTGTACAGCTGTTTCTAAACCCGCCAAGGTTTTTCTTCAGCAGTCTTTGGCAACGATTACTTCGGCCACAAATCAAATGACTTATACGGGAGACTCATTTTTATTAATGAGAATTACCCTTTGTGTATAGTCTTCGAACTGTGCGTAGAGCAATCTTCAACGCGCAATATCATTTCCACCAATTCCGTTTCGCATGGGTCTTCGTTGAAAACCACAAATGCAAAAAGCACAATCAAAGTGTGCATGTTTTTTGTGCGTACATATACTCATACATGCGTTGCACATTAGGGCGTACCAATCCTTTTTAATAGTTTTTTCGTTTTTTTGTTATTTATTCGGTCTTTTATCATTATTATGACTTGAGCAGTTTTTTATTCTGGTTCGAGACCTTTATGTTGTTTCTTTTTCAGAATCAACTTAAAAAGAAGAAATTGGTGAAATGTATTTGCTACGGTTGCCAGGCAGACTGTACAGCTGTTTCTAAACCCGCCAAGGTTTTTCTCCGCTTGAAAAAACCAAGGACATCAAAGTGGCCCATAAACTCAGAATCAACCATACGCTGATGCAGTTTATAACAATTTGTGAGGAAAATCAATGAATCACTTTAAATTTAAGCAAACTGGATGATGAATATAAATGAATTGCTCTGCTATGACAGAGCTCTAAATAAAAAAATACAGTCATACCTAATGGGAAACCCTTTAACATTACCATAAAAATTAAACTGGCACACTAATTCAATTTTTGTGCAACGCACTTAAGCATTAATTTAACTAAATTTTTATGAGATTTCAGTGAACTTTAAGGGCCAAGTGTACTAATAATACAGAAAGAGCTAGCCAGCCAGCCTGGCTGGAATTGAGGGCAGGCAGGTCCACAATGACTCACTAACTGGAAACAAAGCAACGACAGCTGCGCCTCAGGCACATACATAGAGGAGAAACTTGAACGAACCTCAAGTACTGGTGGCTGTCTTTGAAAAAAAATACTACAGTTTAAAAAATTACACAAACAATTCAAATTCAAATACAAATTGCAATTTGTTATTATATATTTGTTTTTATTGAAGCCAAGAAATGGGGGGGAGAGGAGGAATAAAAGACATTAATTTAACAAGTTGAAAGCTAGACATTTACTCAAGCAAACAGATCACTTTACTTAAACAAATACAAGGCAAAGTTGAACTGTTGATACCCTACGCCTGATGGATCGAACGGATCTTTTGTCTGGTGGCAAAGGCTAGCGCCGTTGAATGGCTAGGAGTCAAAGTTTAGCCGCAGTTTCCCGCGCATTTCATGATGAACGTGTGAAATGAAGAAAACCGCAAGAAGGAACGTAAAAAAAACAGACTACAAAACAAACCAAGAGGTAGGTAGTGCTCGTCAAAAAAGCATTAAATCACATTTCAAAAGCCAAAAATAAAAAAAAAATCATTTTCAGAAAAAGGCGTTTTGGCCTTGACTCAAAACAATTCAATTGATCTTTTCGAGTTTTAAGTGTGTGTGTGTGAGAGAGTCTGTGTGCTGTTAACTTTTTCTTCGCAATCTCTCTTTTAGCAAAAATAAAACCGGCTGAAATATTTGTGTACACTTTGTCTTATTTTGCCTCAATCACATTCGAAACACCAACAAAAGCAAAAACAAATAACTTGTTTTCGTAGTTTTTTCTCAGATTTGTTTTTTGCAATAAGAAAAGTGGTTATTGCACTATGACTGACTGACTATGGAACGTCGTCGTCGTTGTCGCTGTCGTCGTCGTACGTATACGCTGTGATGTTGGAAAGCCAACTCCAAGTCTGGTGGCCAGCCAGCCAGCAGCGCGAAGGTACTACTCGTACCAGTGGCACGGCTTGAAAATGGAACTAACGGCATGCCTCTCGGCTTCAAATCAATATGACTCTGGTGGAAAGCCATATTTTCATAATTTGCACAGACACACGCACACACAAGAGACCCCATAAAAATGACAATCGCATTGCACCGCAACGCCATCAACAATCGCTATCTAAATATAGTCGAAGAGACTGGAATGCAGACATTCCTTGGCCAAAAAGCCCCCCGAGTTAAAAACAGAGCACGAAGCAGAGCTCTGGTCAGACGAGTCAAGACGCTGGAGAAGTGGTGGTGGCAGCAGCCCAACAAACGGTGTTAACGCCATTCAAATATTAAGTTAGTCAGCCAGCTAGCAGAGTTCGGCCAAAAGTGTGTGACATGGAAAACTAACGTGGATACGTTGGAGGCTTGGAAAACCAGATCTTTTGGCCATACCGTAAAGTGGTATACACTCATGACCAAAGACACTCGTTACTAGTTGGTGTTGGCTGACTGGCTGGCCCGCATTCGCTCGGTGGCGCTTATTACCTGGTATTCTGTGACAAGAATGAAAAAGAGCAGGAAAAAAAAGTTCGGTCAGGCGGAATTTTTTATACCCTCCACCGAAGATAACAAGCAAGGGTCGATTCGTGGGGCCGATCGAAGACTTAGTTTAATTCTAAAAATAAATCCATACCTGGATTTATAGAGAAATTTGCTTTTACTTGAATACCCATCTATATACATTTGAAAATGTTCGCTTGTTTTGAATGTAACGGCTGTATTTTGGCGCCAATGGCCCATCAAATTAATTAAATCGAGGATTGATCTGGACCAAAGTCTTAGTCAAATTTTAAAAATAAATCCATAACTGGATTTTTAGAGAGATTCGCTTTTATTTGATTACCCATACTTCAATATTCAAAGGCCCGATCTGTTCAAATTCTAGAGCTTTCAGTCCTATGTGTAGTCTAATGCCATACATCAAATACGATTGAAATCTGATAAAAATTGTCTGGTTTTGGTACGGTTGGCCCAGTAAACGGAGGTACATTTGTATTGAGGCTATATAAATACATGGCCCGATTTTGTCTGTTTTCAATAATATGTTTTCTGCATGCAAAATAACGCCACAAACCAAATGCCGTTGAATTTTAACGCTGTTAGCTCGATAGTCCCAAAATCGGGATGTACATTTGTATGGGAGCTATATCAAGATTAATACCGATCAGTTCTAATTTAAATTATGTTTATTCTGTATGCAAAATAATGCCATAAACCAAGTTTCATTGAAATCTAATGAATTTTGCTGTTGTTGGTTAGGATAGATCCCAAATCTGGAGGTTCTTCTGTATAGGAGCTACATCAAGATTTCGATCTAACGTATTACTGGTAATGTTTATTCTTTGTACAAAATAACTTTACAAACCAAAATGAGTTAAAATCTCCCAAATATAGAGGTAAAATTGTACGGAGGCTATAGCAAAACATGAAGCAATCTCGTCGGTTTTTAATTATGTTTGTTCTGTGTGAAAAATGCCAAATTTTGTTGAAATCTGATGAAATATGCCGATGTTTTGGGTAGACCCCAAATTAGGACTTACATTTGAATCGGGCGGTTTAAGAAGATTTAACCCTGTTTAGTTTATATTCTAAATGTTATTCCTGAGTGCAAAATAACGCCACAAACCAAATTGCCATGAAATCTGATCGAATTTGACGCTGTTAGGTCGGTTATCTCCAAAACCTGGAGGATCATTTGTGTAAGGGCTATATCAAGATTTAAACTGACCAGGTCGATTTTTAAAAATGATTTTCTTGTGTGCACAAGGACGCTACAAACCAATTTTCTTTGAAATCTGATCAAGGTTCACGTTGTTTGGTCAGTTAACCCCAAAAACCACGAAGTAAATTTGTATGGAGACTATAGCAAGATTTTGACGGATCTGTTCTATTTTTAGAATTATTCATCCTGTGTGCAAAAGAACGCCACAAACCCAATTTTGTTATAATCTGAAATGGGCAAATGGATATGACCTAAAATTAATTTGAGTCGAGCGGTATAATTTGCGTTTTGTACACTTTTTTCTGAGTGTTACAAACATAAGCACAAACTATTAAAGTGTGGTAAGGGAAGAAATATTAATTCGTATATGGATTTGTTAGCAAATTTGCTTCAATTTGAGTACCCATATGTTTATATGTATTATTGATTGCATGATTAAATATATTCGGGCCATTTTTTTGGGCCTCTAGGGTTTATGAGTATTTGCATCGACCCCAGACAAATCGTCAAAATAAATCCATATTTGTAATGGAAGTTAAATTTGCCTTATTAAAAGTATCCGCATGTCCATATTTACCTTATGTCGCTTCTATTGACCACAATGTCCTTGTTTTTCCCCCTTTGGGCCATAAGCTCGACCACAAACTCAATATGAAATCTTTAACATAAATCTAAATAACTGGATTCGTATAGAAATTTGCTTTAAATTTAGTGTGTTTAGGTTTTCTATGGATCAATGGTTTTGACGATACGGACCGTTTTTTGCCATTAGCTCCACCCCAAGTATCAGACAAATCTTTAAAATAAATCCACCAACAGAGAAAAAATCAGTTGGAAATCGGTCCGAACTACAAAAACTCGGTTGGATAAACCGAAAATCTGTTGCAATAACCAACATTCTATAGTATTGAAGGTAACATGGTTCGATATACCATATGATGGTTGCTACAACCATATCACGGTATTCACAGCCAATAACACAATTATACAAACCGAATTCAGTTTATCTTTTGGTAGCAACGACTGTCGGTTATGGCAACCCACCAATTAAGATTTACATGTACTTTAGTACCAATAATCGGTGGTGACAACAGATAATTTCTTTGTAGTGACCAAACCCTGTTTTAGTTGGCTATTGTAACATAATATTGGTTATTCCAACTTCAACAAATAAACTCTATAATATTTCACCGGTGCAAGTCACAACAAAGCCGTTGTTTTAAACGAAAACATATTTCAAAGTCCGCAAAAAAAATTATAAGTACAAATAAAAAATGGTCAGACAGTTTAAGTTTCGTGGGTAAGATGGTGAATGCTTCCAAAGATAATGATCAGGAAAATATACGAACTATAATAAAAGAATATTTTCAGAATATAGAAACAGGCTAAACTGTTATTTAGTGGCATTACTCAGACTTAATCAGATAGACCTACATAGATAAACTTCCTTATTGTTCAAAGCCACAACCGATTTTTTTTGGTGGCGACCCATTTTTCCGAGTTACGGCCACCTAACGCTTGACAATAAATATTGTTATAAACCTTAATTAATTCTTTTCAAATTGGGGCATCACTACAATGCTTATTTAAACATCTATCCAAAGAGGTATTTATTTTACTCATAACTTGAGCCACTGCAAGGCGGTAAAAATTATTTTTTTTCAAAACGTACTTAGATTGTTAGTTATATTGTTGGTTAATCTATAACAATAACCAATACATGTACAAATTCAGTTCCAATAATCATCTTAGTCTGTTAAGATTACGGATACTTGTTTTCTTCAACCGAAGGTGTCAGTTTACTCCACTGAAAATTTCTGTCTACCCAACCAACACTCGATTATAACATTGGAATACATGGATAGTACTTGCAACCACCAACATTCGGTTGGCAAAAAAATCGGTTGTGGCAACAAATCTGTTCTCTGTGTGCATATTTGGATTTGAAGTTTGCTTTAACTTGTCTACTAGTTTGGCTACGAATATAATTGTTTGCATGTTTTAACTAAGGGGTATTTTTGGCCCCTAGGGTCCATACGTACAAGCCTGAATTTTAAGCAGATCTTGCAAATACAATTCTATTTCGAATTATAAGAGATTTTATTATTTTCAATTGATGTCGAGGTGCTGCAAACAAAATGACAAATTTAATATACACTCCATCATATTGTGGAGCGTACAAATATGCTGAACCAAACCCATGAAACCAAAACTAGGTAACATAGAAAACCTAGCCAAGACACACACAGATACAGACTTATGTAGTGACCTCATATACATATAAGTTTTAGACTGTGTCCCAACGAAAATTGCTAATTTCTCATATTGCCCCAGGTCTTACTTAGTTAGCAGCTCTTTAACACACAGTGGCTAGAAGACAATGTTTCATTAACTTTTCGAACCAGCGATAATATTTTATGTTTGACTTGACCGCATAATTTGACGACTAGACGGTGGAAGCACATGCTGTTTTTGAAAATTTGGAATTACTTATATTTCGTTGGAGGTGCAGACAACCGAGGATTTGAAATTCTACAATTTTTAAATTTAAAAAAAGTATTAATCTTCTATGCAAATCTTCACATCAAAACCCAGAAACAATTGTCCATACACGCAGAGAAAAAACATGGTTACTACATGGTCACGGCAATAATAATATGTTCTCCGCAATAAAAGTATGTTTGTCGCAACCATAGCATTGTTAACCGAATTTAGTTTTGACAATAGTATAATTGCTGCAACATTAATATTGTTAAAATGTAACAATAGTATTATTGTCAAATTTAAAAATGGAAATATGGTTATAGCAACAATATAAATATGGTTGGTGCGTCAAAAGTATTGTGTTTTGCGTTTTATGTTAACAATAATTTGACTACGGCAATCATACTGTATGATTGTAATTTTTCTTCATTTAAATATCCTTTTAAGAACAAATGTTATTGGTACGGATCTAATGCAATAATAGTATTTTTTTATCGAAATTAAAATTTTTAAACAAGCTGCTTTGGCTTTTTTTAACTAAAATATTTTTAATAAAAACGCTTACGTTTATTTAAACTTATTTTTTTTACTGTGAAATAAATCACTCCTATTATTTTGAATTAAATATGTTTTTGAAAAATTTTCATAGTTTAAATCTATTGTCGACAACTTAATCAAATTCTAATAAATTATATTGGGGATCATAGTATAATTGTGTGTGATCATACTATGGTTGTAGGGATCATAACATGGTTGCCTGTGAATCACACTATGGTTGTGAGGATCATACTTTGGTTGTATGTGAAACATACTATGATTGTGAGGATCATACTATGGTTGCGGAGATCATAGTATGGTTCAGTGTGAATCATACTATAGTTGTGGGGATCATAGTATGGTTATGTGGGAATCATACTATTGTTGTGAGGATCATAGTATGGTTGTATTTGAATCATACTATTGTTGTGAGGATCATAACATTGTTGTACCACAGCCATATACCCAACAATAGTATTATCCTCTTCGAATATTGTCACCACAACCATACTTTTTTTCTGCGTGTACATGGATATAAGTAAAGAAATGGCGAATGAACCTCCAAAGTCAATAAAATAAGGCACACACCGCGCCATTGTGCAAAAAGTTCGTGAGACTGGCATGTTAGAAGAAGAATTATCCGTCGTCGTACAGTGAGAATGATCGAGAATGGAGCTGCTATAGACTAGAGTTTGCTCTACTAAGTTCTGGAAAATCGACTCGCCTAATCTCAACAATTATTTTACCAGCTGGATGGAAATTGCACAAAGAACTTGCATGATTAGCTAACTAGATCCAATTGTCTAAGCAATTGAAGACAGGCAATCATTCGCTAATCCTGTCAAGCTTCTCAGTTTGGGACTTAGAGCCGTTCAAAACAACTAATGATTTTTCTTGAAAAAAAATTTTTCTATCTAATATTAATAAGCAAAACTGCCTCGTCTGGGGATTTAAAAATCCGCATGGGATTGTCGAAAAGCCAAAGCATCCCCCGAGGATTATATTTTGGTGATACAAGGAATTTTTTAAAGTATTTGCTTAACAAATCATAATTTTTTGTAGACGAACAATTTAAGAGGGGACTGTTATTTGGGATGCACTTTGACCTGAAAAGAGTCGCTTGAAGTTTCAGCTAATAGACGCAGAGAAAAAACATGGTTACTATATGGTCACGACAACAATAATATGTTCTTTACAATAAAATTATGTTCGTCGCAACCAAAGTTTTGTTCATTTAATGTTATTTAAGCAAAAGTATGATTATGGCAATAATAATATTGTAGAAATGTAACACTAGTATTATTGCCAAATTTAAAACTGAAAATATGGTTGTAACAAAAATATGAATATGTGAAGCGAATAGAAAGGGACCTAAGGGTAAAAACCAGTTTTGTTCAAGAGAGGCATTTTAAAGATTTAAATACGTGTATCTTTGGTGTACCATCACTTTCATAAAACGCGCATATCTCTGAGAGGGAACATGTTGTCCACATCAAAAAAAAAAATGAAAATTGATTTTTTTTTACCCTTAGGTCCCTTTCTCTATGCGCTGTCACATATGTGATTTTTCTACCTTTGAATATGCATTTAAAACAATGTTATTGTTACGGATGTTATAAAATAATAGTACAGGGTTATCCATCTGGAGGTTTTTTTTTCAGAACAAAAAAAAATATAAAAATTCAAATCAATAGCGGAATCTTTGTTGGTAACTTGAAAGGACATTTAATGGCATTTATTTTTGAATATAGTTTCCTTCAAATGTTGGACGCAACTACGCCTTAGGGTTTCCATTCTGAGGGTCCAATTTTAGATGACTCGTTCGAGCATTTCGACCGGTATGGCTTTAATGACACGCGTTATGATGGTTTCAAAAACCTGAATCTTAGCTGGTATGTCAGCATAGACTTTGGACTTTACGTAACCCCTAAGAAAAATGTCTAAAGGTGTGATATCACACGATCTAGGCGGCCAACTCACCTGTCCAAAACGTGAAATTAGCTGCTTTTCGAGAAGACCTCTCAATAGATTCATTGTTTAAGCAGGTGTATGGCAAGTGGCACTGTCCTGTTGAAACCAAGTGTCGTCAAGATTACGGGCTTCAATTTCAGGTAGCATAAAGATCGTTATCATGGCGCGATAGCGAGCACCATTTACGGTTACGTTCCGGCCATCATCATTTTTGAAAAAATAGGCAAGGATGATTCCACCAGCTTATAAACCGCATCCAACTGGGCATTTTCGGGGTATAATGGCACCTCTTGAACCTCTTCTTGTTACTCTTTAGCCCAAATGAGGAAATTTTGTTTATTGACTTTGCCGTTGAGCCAGAAATGGGCCTCATCACTGAACAAAATTTTGGACGAAAACAGCGGATCTTCTCGTTTCTCACCGAACGCTCATTTCCAGTTGCACAGTTGCCAACATTTGAAGGTAATTATTTTTAAAAAAATAAATTCCATATAATGTCCTTTCCAATTACCAATAAAGATTCCACACTTGATTTGAATTTAAGTATTTTGTTGTATTTTGAAAAAATACCTCGAGATGGATCATATATGGAATATAAATATGGAATTTAAAATTTTTCAAAAAAACTGCTTTGGCTTTGTTTAACTGAAATATTTTTAAAAATAACGCTTATGTTTTTTTGAACTGATTTTATCTACTTTTGAATAAATCAAAAGTAGAAAAAATGTTATTTTGTTTGTTATTTTGAATTTAATTAATTTTTAAATAATTTTCATAATTCAAATCTATTGTTAACAACTTAACCCAATTCTAATAAATAATATTAAGGATCATAGTTTAATTGTGTGTGATCATACTATGGTTGTAGGGATCATAACATGATTGCGTGTGAAACATACTATGGTTGTGAGGATCATAATATGGTTGTGGAGATCATAGTATAGCTTAGAGTGAAAAATACTATGGTTAGGAAAATAGTATAGTTATGCCTGAATCATATTTTTATTGTGAGGGTCATAGTATGGTTGTGAGGATCATAGTATGGTTGTATTTGAATCATATTATTGTTGTGAGGATCATAATATTGTTGTACCACAACCATTTACCCAACAATACTATCATGCTCTTCGAATATTGTCATCCCAACCATACTTTTTTGCTACGTGTGAACGGGCAATCACAATCAATAGTCAAAATGGACTCGAATTAAAGCCAATTTCGCTGTGAATCCAAAGTATGATCTGATATAAGGGCCGACCCTTATGGGCCGAAGGGGCCCATAATGTGTGTGATTAAAAAACGCAAAACATTTATGGAACTTGTAAATGTTTCTGGAAAACGATTCCGTGTAAATTACCTTTAACCCTAAAAACTAACAAAAATTGCACTATGATTTTGTCTGATATTTGAGTTCCTCTTGCGAAGTTTTGCCTTGAAATGAAATCCGCATTGGCTTAGCGGTTTGGCCAAATAAATACAACTACCTCCCGCACGCTGCCGCACAGTAGGAATTTAACCTGTTTTGGTTTAACGTTTTTCCTTTGTCTAAATGTTTTTTTTTATTATTGTTTTAAACGTTTCTCGTAAAACGAAAATAAGAAGACAAAAACAAAAAAAAAAGAATGAACATAAAATCCCATTAAGAATTAAATGGAAAAGAATTAGGGTCAATGAAAAATTAGAAAACAAAAACTAAACCGAACCGAACCAACCAAACCAAAGCAAAAACAGAAGCCCACAGCACAGCAGTGGCAGCAACAGCGACTCCAACTAACAAGACCCGAAGACCGAATTCCGCAACTTGTTGCATAATCTTCGATACGGGAAAAAGGAAAATACGGCTAAACCTAAGAAAGCCCCGTTTTTCACTTGCTTTGCTGGTGTGCCATACACCACGTAGCAGCTGGACAAGCGAACTACTCCATAACCTAAGCAGAACCAAGAAGCTGGCGCAGGTACAGACACTTTTGACCATTAAGAGCATAACGACCGAAGTGGCCATTAAACATTAAAATTATTGTAATTATTACAAATGTACTCATAGTTTAACGAGGAGACGTTAAGATCAGATAGCAACAATCATAATTGATCGTAAAACCAAGGCATGTGAGTAAGAATGAATGAATGGACGTAGAGGAAGAGGAAAATAAAAGTAGACAAAAAAGCTATAAAAAAGATAAAAGTGGATATGAAAGGTATACTCGTAATAAGAACGACAGAATAACCTGATAAAGGCATAATTATCCTTCCTTCCGCTTAAAATCGATAAATAATGTTTGCTTAAAGGGTATACAATAGGACGGGTCGATTTGTAGGGAGGTAAAAAAATCAAAATAAATAGCTTTGCCCGAGGAACCATACCTCTAAAACGAATTCTGATGTCCCTTTGGGGTTTCGATAGTTGTTGCTTCATCTTGCGGTGTAGCGGATGGTGGATTCATTGTAAACTAGAGAAAATATAAAAAACGGCGGAAAAGTTCGGGCGAGCTAAAGCTTTGATACGAGGTTGCTATATATACGTCAGCCAATACTTTTGACATTTCCATTGGAAAATTGACATTTTTAGGCATTAACGAACGTACTCAGAACGTTTTGATGTACGTCCATCATTTATGTTGTTTACAGTGACTTGAAAAAATCAATTTGGCAAAAAAATGGAATTTACTCGTGGACATTTTCGTGCGATCATTTTTTTACAATTTTCGACGTGGATTATCTCGACAAGAGTGCATCGATGAACTTAAATCTTTGTATGGCGATGAAGCACTATCCTATAGCACTGTGGAAAACTGGTTTAATGAATTCAATCGTGGCAGACGCTTGCTCAAAGACGAAGGTCGCCAAAAAACGATCGTTGTGCCAGAGAACATTGATGCCGTGCTTGAACTGATAATGAAAGATCTTCATGGGACATACCGTGAGATAAAGGCATCCTTGGGCATTTCTTCCACTAGCATTCATTCGATATTGCATGAACACCTGGCCGTTAAAAAAGGTTTATTCTCATTGGATCCCGCACAATTTGACACTAGCTCAAAAAAAGGCTCGTGTCGATTGGTGCAAAGAAATTTTGAAAAAATACGATCGCGGTGCTTCAAAAGACGTTTATAAGATCGTCACAGGTGACGAATCATTGATCTACGCGTATAAGCCCGAAACAAAACAGCAAGCGTATGTGTGGGTCTTCGTAGACGAGCCAAATCCAACGAAAGTTGTTCGTGGAAGAAGCACTTCGAAGCAAATGGTCGCAAAACTTCGGCAAAACTAGTCATGTGGCGACTGTTCCGCTCCTGTTGAGCAACGTAGGACGGTCAATTCTGAGTGGTACACCACAATTTGTTTGCCTAAAGTCTTCGGAGATATTCGAAAGACGAACAAGAGAAGACGAATCATTGTGCACCATGGCAATGCGAGCTCTCACACATCGGCTCAAACCAGCGCCTTTTTGACCGGCCAAAACGTCGAATTGATGGGTCATACGACGTACGGGCCTGACTTGGCACCCAATGGCTTCTTTTTATTCCCGCACATAAAGAGAAAATGCGTGGTCAATTTTCGTCGCCATAAGTAAAGTGTGACTCACAATTTACTTCGTGCGCTATTGTTGGATCGCCCTTTATAATTCGAGCAGAAACCCAATTCGGTCAAGAAAAAATTCTGGTAAAAAAAAAGAAATTCGAAATTTAGATTTTTCACTGACTTTTAATTGCACATTTCACTTTCCTACTATAACGTGGACATGAGCCTCATTCGTCATCTGAACTAAATACCGCAAATGCCAACTAAAGACCCCGGTCGCTACAAAAATTCGGCTGCAAACTTTTGTTGTTGTAATTGTTGCTGGTTTTCTTTTTCGTTTTTTTCCAACCTTAAGTGTTCCCAAGTACAACTCACTTGTGATTGTAAACATTGGGACACTCTTGGCTGACTGGAGTGTCAAGTGAAAGGCGCGGCTTGAAACTTAATGTGGCGCGCGTGAACAGTTTTATAATGCTCTGCAGGGTTTTCACTGTATTTTTTTTTGTTTTTTGAAGGGTTGGGGGAATTCAATTTTCAATTTTATGTGGTGCGTAGCCACTGTTGAGATGTCTTGCTTGGCTGTTATTACTGTTTAATATGTTTTAAGGTATTTGTCGGTTTCAATATTGATTGATGTCTTTTGAATTTCATATAAAACAATTAAAAAATAACTTGTGTTGAGGTATTTAAGTGAATTTGTCAGGTTGGTTTTCGTTGTTATTATTTCTTTCTTTTCTGCGGATGGGCAAATGAAGGAAAGGCAAGCGTTTCATTTAGAGTTGACCGAAAGAGAGAGAGAGAGAGAGAAAGAGAGAGAGAGAGTTGGAACGGTTAAATTGTTAGGCATGCGCATATTGCGCACAATGGCTTGGAAATAATCGAGATTACAGGATAACAGTTATACTGGGTAGCCCAAATAAGACTGAAGGGTTGAAAATATTTATAACATTTTTGTTTATAATTTGTTTTTTTTTCTTTTGCAGGTTATTTAGTTTTAAAATCCTCATTTAATAATGTTTGCCCTATTTTTACTATGTTCATAAACAACGTCATATTTTGTTTATTTTTAAATCAGCATTTCAAGAAACAAAAAATAAATTATTAATTTAAAGAAAATACTGGTATACGAGCAATTATTTAAAATGTAAATACATACAATTACAGTAATTTTCTATTTTCTTTTAGCAACATGTGTTCTTTGCACGGGGAAAACACAGTGTCTTGAAAAAAATCAAAGCCAGTTTCTTAATAATTTGCATTTTTAGTTAAACCGAAAACCGGCTTTAGAAAAAGAGCGGTTAATTGATCACCCTATCCATCCCTAAGCAAATAAAGCGCAACAAAAAAAGAATGGTCCGTTTTTTGCGGCGTGGTCCGTACCTAATCTCAGATAAAATTACTCTATGTTTGGATTGATAGCAAAATGTGCTCTATTTCGAATACCCATTGGCTTATTAACTATTAATCGCCCGTTTTGACTACGAGGGACGTTTTTGGTCCACTTGAGCCGCAAGTATGCCCTTTTTGAGGTATTTAGTGCATCCCAACTAGCAGTATCGATTTTAACTATTCTCCGTCCACAAAAAAGTTATGAATTGTTAAGCATATACTTAAAAAAGTGTACTTTTTACCAAGGTACCTTTTGTCTCTTAAAGGGAAATTTTTCATCCTGGGCCAATTTCGCCGATTTTCTATACCTTCGATATTTTTTTGATCAAAATAATCGACTAAATGTGTCCACATTCGGGGCAATTGTGCACAAATTTCATCTGGGTCTGTAGGAAATTTGAAAACACCTGTGCTTTCTCGCCCAGTTCGTTCGCCATTGTTTTGTCATCGGGCCGTACTTCTTCAGAAAATGAGGTCAGCCAAGCGGTCACCGTGAATGGTGTTCGCTACCGCGAGTTGATAAAGAATTTTTTGTGACCAGATACTGAGGATATGGACCTGGACAATATGTGGTTCCAATAGGATGATGGCATCGCCACACAGCCAACGAAACAATGGCACTTTTGCGCGAAAAATTCAATGGTGTTCGCTACCGCGAGTTAATAAAGGACTTCTTGTGACCAGATATTGAGGATATGGACCTGAAAGATATGTGGTTCCAGTAGGATGATGGCACCTGCCACACAGCCAACGAAACTATGGCACTTTTGCGCGAGAAATTCAATGGTCGTGTTATCTCACGTCCTGGCGCTGTTAATTGGCCGCCACGATCATGTGATTTGAACCCGTTGGACTTCATTCTTAAGGGATATTTTAAATAAAAAGTGTACTTCAATAAGCCAAGAACAATTCAAGATCTAAAGGATGAGACAATTCGGCACATTAACGACATTGAACCTCTATTATATCTCAGAGGCTTTAAAAATATGGACCATCGGATAAAAGTATGCCACCGCAGCCATGGCGAGCATTTGATCGCATTTGTCACAGATGCTTCTATCGTAATAAAAAATATTAAGATAATTCAAAGAAAACTTTTTATTTAATTAACAATTAACATCGTGCGTTTTAGTTGGACAACCCTTTATATAATTTACGGGGGGACTCAGATGAATACTTTGTGATGTTACAAACGGCATGACAAATTAAACCAATTAAAGCATGGCGACATCGTCGGACCCAGTTTCTTTAGAAATGACAAAGGATAATTAAGATAATTTAAAGAAATTTTTTTTATTTAACCCTTCTGCACAAATTGGGTCAAAATGACCCAAATTTAAAGAGCAAACGGCTACAATCATGTCTTAGGATACCTACATGCTTATGAAACTTTTTCATATCCTCAGTCAGGGTCTTATGAAGGAATTAACGTTAAAACATTTTATAAGGAAAGTCAAATTTTTTTTTTTTTAAATTTTAAACATTTTACGTACGCTTATACAATTTGTGGGTCAATTTGACCACCAAGGTAATATATGCAAAAATATGCATAAATAACAAAAGCATGGTAACTCTTCTCGGTGTTCTAGTACTTGTGTGTATGTATTGTCATATTTATTGTTGCTGGTTTGCGAATTTTCTTTGAAAATGTTGTTATAAACCTCACACGTAATTTGGGAAGAGGTTATACCGTCACGTGTGACAACTTTTTTACAACGCACAATTTGGCTGTCGAACTGCTACGACGTAAAATAACTATAGTAGGTACAGTTAGAAAAAACAAAACGTTTCTGCCCCTCCAAGCTACTGACGTCAAGAAAAAACCAGAGTTTTATTCGGAATTCTTTTTCACACAAAATGTGACTTTTGTAACCTATATACCAAAAAAATATAAATTTGTGGTTGTAATGAGTACTCTTCATCATTCGCCCGAAGTTAGAGATGATAGGAAAAAGAAACCCGAAATTATTCATCATTATAATGCTACTAAAGCAGGTGTTGATGCGCTGGACCAGTTAGTTGCAACTTACACATGTAAACGTCAAACTAAGCGCTGGCCGGTGGCACTGTTCTCGAATATAATCGATGTTTCGGGATATAACGCATATGTTATATGGACCGAACTTAATCCCGAATGGAACAGTAATAAAAATTTTAAACGCCGATTGTTTTTAGTAGACTTGGCCACATCCTTGATAACCCCGCACATTGCACGTCGCAAGAGAATGCCGTATGGTCCTTCTGCGAAAAGAGTCGTGGAAAAGATACAGGAAGCAGTAATAGCAGACAATCCCAGTACATCCAAAGATATTCAACCTCAACGTTCTCCCTCATGCTTCTTGGGTAAAAGGCAAAGATGTTTTTTTGTCCACATATAAAAAACTCTAACAAGCATTCACTTCGTTGCGATAAATGCAAAAATTTTATTTGCAAACAGCATGCTGTTACATCTTATTTGTGTCTAAATTGCCAGATATGATATATTTTTATTAAAATAAAAGAATGAAACGATCTTGTATGAAATAACTTTTGATTTGTATGTACCTTATATCTTAAAAAAATAAAAAAATGTTGAGTTTACCATTATACTGATATGTTTTTCCTATTGGGTCAAATTGACCCACAAATTGTTTATGAGGGGTAGAATGTGAATTTGTGCAGAAGGGTTAATTAACAACATCGTGCGTTTTAGTTGGACCACCCTTTATATACAATACAGGGTCTCCGATGAAACTCTGTGGTTTTACAAACGGCATGACAAATTTACCATCCACTCTTCGGTAGAGGGTATACAAATGGCGAAATCGGAAATGACAAAGGAGACACCACTGCCGTCAATTGTCCTTGGTAAAGAGCGATGCGGTTAGAACCCGCGCTTCGGTTCAAACAAGACGTCGCTACATGCCTTACTCGAGAAGTTGTAAATGAACTATTTGGCGACTGGGTCTTCTCACAGCGAGCGTTCATTAAAAGGCCATTGCGATTTTGCGAAATGAAGTCGTTCGATTTCTTTATCTTCTAGGCCTTAGCCTACACTAGCCAATCACTTTGAAGGAATTCGAGGCCAACTTTCGAAATGCTTTTGAAAGGCACTACAAGAAATGCCGAGGCGGTCCTTTGAACGAAATTGATATTCGGTACATAATGGCATAAATGTAGCTTTGAAATAAAGCTAGAATGATTATGGTTACGGTTGTTGCTTAATTCAAAATTCTTTTTTTATCGTTCTTATCTGGTCTTACTGTAGAATCATTGATTTCGTAGCAATTGGAAGATCACCTAACAAAGGGTTGACCCCACTCACGTACGATTTTTGGGAGCTTCAACGTGACTTGGAACTAAACTTTATACTTATAATACTATAATTAGACTTTTTACAGAAGAAATAATGAGTTTATACCAATTCGTCATGCGTTGACGAAAAAGTCTATTCGTATATAAAATATAGTCTATTATTTATTTAGTGTTAGGAAGTCCGGTAGTGTAAAAGGGAAACTTTTAGTAAAATTTAGTAAAGCATTTCAATTTTTGGCACTTATCACACTTAGTTGCAAATAGTTTTTAGTGCCGCGTTTGCATAGAGAGCAATAGAAAATAAATCTCTTCGGCTTTAGGAGATTTTTAAAAAATAACGTTTAATATTAATACCGACAAGGAATCAATCCGGTTCGAAAGACCTTCAAAACATCATTAATGAAATGCTTGAATTTTTGCCCATTGTGCAAGTTTGCCGACTCGCACTAGCGGTCAGTTTTTGTTTATTACTTCGGTGAAATTTCCTTAGTCGTCAAGCGGCCCAAGTAGCACATGGCTGGGTTGGCCATCCATGTAACTGAAGAACTTTTGCAAGGTTACATAGTGGAATTTTATGCATCTTTCCTCGTCGGCATTTTTGCCGTTTCTTCCGTTGAAAAATAAACTCTTCATGCCGATTGACGCTGCATGAAGCACCATCGCGCGTTGATCATCATCATCATCATCATAATGACAAAAGATCGGCAGCATCATTTTACGTTGCACATATTGAGTCTTTCTTTCAACGCCAACATAAAGAACCGACGTAGAAGAAGAAAAAAGCAGAAAAATTGAATTAAATTTAACCGAAGCAACAACAGCATCTTTGAAGTTGAATAAAGCAAAAAACACTAGCAACAGCAACAACACAAGTTTACAAATTAAAACAAAAGATCACAACAAGGCCAAGAATGCAAAAGGCAACCAACACCAACCGACCGACCGACCAACAACAAACAATAACTGCAACAAGCAGCAGACGCAATTTATACAATAATAATAAACAATCTTCCCCGCCTCCATGGTCGCCCCGACCGACCGCCCAACATCATTGGAAGCATCAGAGCTGTAGAACCATGCGACACACTGGAGCAAAATTCATTGAAATTCTGGCAAAGCTTTCTACAACATAAGCCGTTAGTTCTATGGCTGCAGAGTCCATTAATGACAACCTTTGAATAGGGATGGCTCTTACACACAGAGAAAAAGTTAGTTGAAAATCGGTTGGAACTATGTATAATGATTCAGTTGCAAAAGAGAAATTTCGGTTGCAATCACCAAATGTTTATAATCGTAATGATGATAAAAATGATCGTCGTACTGTACTCACATATTGTTCATCGGTCATAGCAATAAACGCGAAAAATTTATTTGGTCTGGTGGTTGTGGCAACCTATAGTTTTGCAAACATTTTGTTGTTGTAACCAATTACAGGTGATGACCATTACGGTTTTTCATGGAATTTTTTAAAAAATAGTTCGATTATTTCTGACTTGAAGCCAATCGATTAACCACATCTTTTGCAGTAAAAATCATCCATCATCTTTTCCACTTTTTCCACGTCATGACCCTCCCTACGAGTACTTAAAGTACTTCAATTGTTCAAGAAAATATTTTTTTTCCTTTGACCAAAATTATAATTGCTTTGGTTGGTCAAGTGGGGCATGGTGTCTTTTTGATCGAATAGTTATTTTCTTTAGTTTCGGATACTGCGTACCTATCACCGATCTTCAGTTACAATTACTGAAAATTTCAGAGCACCAACTAACATTCGGTGGTACTGATGGAATACTCAAAGTGTAAGAAAATTCAATCAATCGGTTGTCACAAAAATTTAGTTGTGGCAACGAATCTGTTCTCCGTGTGAAGTAAAGCCCTTTTCGAATAGTCCGCATCGCGATATTGGAATCATACAGGGTGCGCTTTTTAATGATATAGGCCAGCGGACCCCATCTTGGTATGGATCGGCTAACTATGAGTAAAACGAGTAGATATTTAAGGCTGCCGCGATCATGCTATGCCACATCCTGAGTAATCAATCCGACAGCAAAGTAAATAGCTTTAGAACGGAGCCCTCTTTCGAAAGACGAAGAATACAGCAATTGCGCTGGCTTACCACTGTTGGTCGAATAAAAAGAAATGCTCCAAACAGTAAGGCGTTAGTCTGCGGAAAGCACTGACTAGGAAGACCAAAAACTTTGTTTGAAAGGCTAAAAGAATGAGGATGCGAGAATCATTGGTATTGGAAACTGAAAAAAAGGCCGACCAAGATCGAAGTGCTAATAACCATTTATTGAGTCGGTCAGATTGTAACCAGGTTGTGAGGTCAGTTTAAGTGAGTGAAGATGAATATAAGACAAAGAATTTTCCAGAGGCTTCGATAGAGTTACCCTACCATTACATAAAATAAACACCCTAGAATATGCTCACTTAACACAGGGTCAATATGCACTGCACAAAGAAAACAAATTCGTGGACACAACCAATTTGTTTTGCCCATCGAATAATTGAGCTTACATTTCTATTGGCTATAATAGCGCATAGAGAAAGGAACCTAAGGGAAAAAAATCAATTTTCACTTTTTTTTGATGTGGACAACATCTGAGCATCGAATGAAACCGATCCCATGCCCCAAAAGTGTTCCCTCCCAGAGATATGCGCGTTTTATGAAAGTGATGGTACACCAAAGATACACGTATTTAAATCTTTAAAATGGCTCTCCTAAACAAAACTGGTTTTTACCCTTAGGTCCCTTTCTATTTTGTGCGTAACATATATTAATTTACTTTTCGACAATTGTATTTTTAGAGAAACCTTAAAATTCCGCCGCAATTATTTTTTTTTTGTTAATTGTTTTTATATGTTATGTTTACAATTGTTTCCTAGATGCACCTGTTTTTGATTATTAGAGCGAAAATAATTTGTTGTCATTACCAATTGCTGGTTACATCAAACAGCTGTATACAAAACCACTAGTTTTAACAACAGGCGGTGATAACCAATAATTTTAACTTCATTCCGTAAATGTGACCGATTAGTAAGTTGTATGTACCGTGATATTGGCATATCAATCATCTTATGGTAAGTCGAACCAAACTTCAATCATGATTATTAACGTTTGGTAATTGCAACTAAAAGTCAGCTCGTGTAATAGAATTTTTGTAACTCAGACCTATTGGTAAACTGTGTAGAGCTTTAAGGGCTCAGTCCCATTCAGAGATCGCCACCAGTCTAGACGATCAATCAAAGGAGATTTCGTCCTCTGACGAAGCCTGAATAGTAGCAGGTTTGTCAGCATAGACTTTTGACTTTACGTAGCCCCAAAGAAAAAGGTCAAAAGGTGTGATATCACACGATCTAGGCGGTCAACACACCGGTCCAAAACGTGAAATTGGCTGCTCTTCGAAATGTCCTCTCAAAAGATCCATTGTTTAAGCAGCTGTATGACAAGTGGCACCGCCCTGTTAAAACCAAATGGCATGAAGATTATGGGCTTCAATTTCAGGTAGCAAAAAGTCCCATATCACGGCGCGATAGAGAGCAATATCCACGGACCGATGATCCAATCAGCCTTTAAACTGCACCAAACCGTGGTATTCTCTGGGTAAAATGTCACTTCTTGAACCTCTTCTAGTTGCTCTTCACCCCAAATACCGACAATTTAGTTTATTGACGTTGCCGTTGATCCAGAAATGGGCCTCATCACTGAACAAAATTTTGGTCAAAAACAGCGGATCTTCTCGTTTCTCACCGAACGCTTATTTCCATAATACATTTGCCAACATTTGAAGGAAATATTATTCAAATAATAAACGGCATGAAAAGTTCCCCCATGTATACATATAGTTAGCCCTCTTTTAATATAGACTCCATACAGCGGCCTTTATTATTATTACCATTTCATTATGATTTCTTATGATAATTTCTGGATCCATCATTGTGTCTATTATAGGCGATGTAATCGAACTTAAAATCGCAACATTCAGTAAGGCACTAGGATATCTCATAAAATATTGTAAACGACGTTGGAACACTGTGATAGATCCTTTCTCTTCATGGGGTTGAAGTAGGTTTACTAAGTGCGGCTTAACCTTCTTTAATATAAACTGCATGTAGCGACCACATCATATTGCCTTACATAGGCGATTTAACAGTCGCAACATTACGTACATTTTATACCCTGTTTTACTCTCTCAACTTCTTACATCCCTCTAGCTGGATATATCATCATATCGCCTCTGGTAAATATGGCCCTAACAACTGCACGCTATACGAAACATGAATACATCAGATTTTATATAGCTTGAGAATTGTTAAATGCCTTAAAACAGTAGTAGCATTATCGAAAGACAACTTTTTGGCTACAGCTGTCTTGAAGCATAATTAACAGGACAGACTTATTTCAGAGCAACCACATGCAATTTCTCCCACTGTGTTGCTGTCAGACAGACATTCTGCCAGCCAGCCATTCAGCGAGTCGGTTATTTTGTTTATGTTTTGGTTTTGGGTTTTCTGTTTTGCTCCAGTCATCATCATTGTGTTTTGGTGGACTCGCTCGTCGTACTTCGTATAGTTCTTGACTTAAGTAAACTTTGAAATTTATTGTATTTTTACTGTGGCAGCAAGAAGTACTGCTGAGTCGAGCTGAGTTGTTGGCGGTTGGATGTCGTTGCCGATGCCACCGGCGGTAGCGCTTGCTGGTGGTGTTGGCTTTCATAACCATCGTCGACGTCGTCGTGGTCGGTCTGCAGCACTGTTTTATTTCCTCATGTGCGCGAAATTCGAAACTTTGTGTGGATCGCATGTAAGTATGAGCTCTGAGCACATTGGCAACGTTGCGACGTCTGTTGTACGCATGTGGGTGTTGCTGTTATTTAAGGTGCCCGAAGGCACTCACTCACGCGCAGACTCCCATGTGTAGGGTATGGTCGGACCTTAATTTAATTAATTCCAGGATTATAATCAATAATGTTTGTTTATACGCTGAAATGCCTTTAAATGATGTCTTAACTCTCAAGGTTTTCATATATGGTGGCGGCATGTTGTCCTACTGTTGTGCAACAGAGCATGTTCAGCTTGTGGTGGAGTTTTGTAGCAGCCAAGGAGTTGTATGAAATTATCAGATACGCTATAAAGGGTGCATTATCTTGAACGTCGTGTTACCCAATTATAGGAAAAAGTCCTAGATCTAGTCAGGTCCATCTATCTGCCTGAGTGTATGTTGAAAGAAAGATAGCGGCATTATAATGTAAAACCTAGAATTTTTGCACAATGGTGGCGTTCTCTGCTTTATAATTGTAAATGCTTAAAATCTTTCCACAGGGAAAACAAGTTTTCCTTTTGGGAAATAAAAGTACCCCAGTAAAAAATACACTTAGTGTGTTCTCAACATATATCCAATATTTGGCTAATCAAGCCTAAAAAACGTTCCCTACGGAACTAATACACTAAGTTTTTTGCTCAACTTAACAAGCAGAGAAAATATATGGTTACTACTCTTATATGGTCACAGCATCAAAAGTATGTTCTCTGTAATAAAAGTATGGTCCTCGCAACCATAGTATTGATTTTTGAATTACATTTTGACAATAATACGATTGCAGCAATATTAATATTGCTGAAATGTAACAATAGTATTGTTGCGAAATTTAAAAAGTATGTTTCTAGCAGCAATAAAAATATGGTTTGTGCGACAAAAGTATTGTTTTTGGGGGTTTTATGTTAACAATATTATGATTACGACAATCTTACCGGCAAAATCGTAATTTCGTTTTAATTTGACAATGTTAGAAGTCTAGCGCAATAATAGTATTTTTTAAGAGTTTAATGTTTTTTTACATAATTTACTTAATAAGAATCACTATTGTTGAATAAAAGCTTAACCCAATCTTTACAAGAAATTTTAGAGATCATTGTATGGTTGTGTGTGAGAGAGGATCATACTATGGTTGTATGTTAAACATACTATGGTTATAAGGATCATAATATGGCTGTGGGGATCATAGTATGGTTGTGATTGAATAATTCTTTTGTTGTGAGGATCACAACATTGTTGTGGGGATCATATTACGGTTGTGTGTGAAGCATACTATTGTTGTGATTATCATAATACCGTTGTGTCACAACCATATAACTAACAACAGTATGATGCTCTTTGAATATTTTTACCCCAACCATACTTTTTTCTTCGTTTATTCAATAATTAACGAATCAAGTCTTAACATGGCATCGTGAGTAGCCTTGATTCGACCCCATGTGGACTAAAACACTATGAAATTAATACACGTTTAGTACTAAACACTCATATGAACATGGGTCCGGCCGATTGGGTTCCATCACCCCATTATACAAATTGTAACTAAAAAAATTATTTTTGGCACACTAAGAAAATTCTTTTGTTATTTGATACCTTGATGTTAATAAAGGCTTTTTGGGCCTTAGACCATTGTATACGGGCTAAATTCATGATTGGACCTATAGGATGGGCAATTTAAATTTGAATCGGCTGTTAAAAAAGGCACTAATAATGTTTTGAAACTTCTGGTTAAATTAGAAAGGTTTAACTTTGTAATTAAATAATGGAATCATTCATAGGACTATCACAACTGGCTCGACAGTACCTTATCCAATTAACCGAATTGTTCAGTACATTTTCGATTGTTTCGGATCGAATCTCTTCGCTGGCAACTTCGATTTTATGTTTCAACGCTTTAATTGTCTCTGGATGCTTTGCCTTACACTGGCTCCCCACAGAAAATAATCCAAAGGGATCAAATCACTGCTCCGAGGCGACCAATGTGCATCACAATTTCGGCTGATTATTCTATTTTTAAAAACAGTGCGCAAAATATCGACGGTTAAGTTGGCTGTGTGACATGTGGCCCCGTCTTGTTGAAACCAAATGTCGTCCTTGTCATTGCGCCTATTTACATTAGGCAACTTTACTTGCCGCAACTCTCAGATTATAAAGGGTGGTCACATTTTAAGGGCCGATATTGAATGTGAGCCACACTTAAACGTCAAGTTTTTTTCTGCATTTCATTTGATATTTCTCAATTTCAGACTAACTCAATTTGAACCATATAAATTTACACAAGCGAGCAACCCAAGAAAGTTAGGCAATTTTCGAAGAAAATCATCTTCAGTGATGAGGTACATTTTCACCTCAGTGGATTCGTCAATAAGCAGAATTGCCGCATTTGGGCGAATGATAATCCAAGAGTGATTGTCCAAAAAAACAATGCAATGGTGTGGTTTATGGGCTGGCGGCATCATCGGGCCGTATTTTTTCCAAAATGAGGCCGGTCAGGCAGTTACTGTGAATGGTGTTCCCTATCGTGAGATGATAACGAAGTTTTTATGACATGAATTGGAAGATATGGATGTGGACGATATGTGGTTTTAACAGGACGGTGCCACTTGCCACACAGATTACAAAACAATGGCTCTTTTGTGCGACAAATTCAATGGCCGTGTTATCTCACGTCGTGGCTTTGTTAACTGGCCGCCAAGATCATTTGATTTGACACCGTTGGACTTCTTTCTTTGGGGGTTATTTGAAAGAAAAGGTGTACGTCGATAAACCAGCAACAATTAAAGAGCTAAAGGATGAGATAATTCGGCACATAAACGGCATAGAACCTCAATTATGCCTCAGCGGCAACGAAATTTTGGACCATCGGGTGGAGGTGTGCCGCCGAGGTCGCGGCGGCCATTTGGCCGGTATTTTGTTCCATACATAATTGAACCATACTAGTATTTTCATAATAAAAAGAAATGACATTTATTTCCTAAATAATTTGTGTTTTATTCAAAATCAACATCGGCCCTTAAAATTTAACCACTCTTTAGGAGAGAGAGGTAAGGGGAATAGAATTGGGTTTTCGTAGAGTGAAGATAATTTTAGTACTTTTTCACACAACAATCTGAACGAATAAATCACAGAATGTCAGAAAAGGTAATAATGAAAACGAAATTTGCCGAAACCGAATTGCCTTGTGTAAACAGAAGAGGTAAGTTCAAATAAGGAATCAAAAAAAAATGGACGCAAGTAAAGTTGCCTCGTGTAAATGGAGACATTCTCTTAAATTTTTAGAAACAAAAATACGTCAAGCATGGCGCGGTAACGCTCACCGTTGACGGTAACGGCGGCCTTGCTCATTTTCAAAGAAAAATGGCCCAATGATGCCGCCAGGACAAAATCCACACCAAAGAGTGACTTGTTGTGGGTGCACTTGCTTGTCAATAGTCACGTGTGGGCTCTTTGAACCCCATATGCGGCAGTTTTGCTTATTGCCATAGCCACTTTCATCATCTTCACTTTTATTGCCAATTCATCTTTTCATCATCTTTTGGTAAAATTCTTCATCTCCTACCAAACAATCTTCAGACCCTTGGGCAAATCGAAAACGCATCGGATGTTGTTTCAGTAGTTCAACCTTTCTTATAATCGTAAAACCAGAAATTTGAAAAATATATTACATAGTATCATTTTTTTACAGCCGATTCAAATTTAAAATTTTAAATGGCCCACCCTTTAGTTTAAATGTATTTGAGAAAGCATTTTATGCCAAATGTATTATTTTTTATATTTTCGTCGCAAACTTATCGCCGATCCCTGCAGGAGGATGGCTCCGAACAAGGTTGCAGCAACGAAACTGTTTTCTATTATGTTTCAAAAACCTTTTCAATCGGCGGTACAAAATTCCTTGATAAATGAAATTTCAAATGAATGTCAACCAAAAAAATAGTTCCTTCGCAATTGCCTAAAGACCTAGTTAAGATAGCTGCATCGAAAATATGATACACACTTTAGATTGAACAACAGATGTTTCAAATTAAATTTGAACAACCGACAAAATGAAACAAGAAAAACCTGAACAAAAGATTTCAAACAATTACGCTGAGTAAGTTCACCCTAGAAAAGGGTTAGGAAACCAGCTATGACAAAGACTTTGAAATCAAGAGAATGTCGCGTTCCTCTGTTATCCTTCAAGAAGTTCATTACAAAAGGAAATAGACAAAAGAAAATAGCTTTATTCCACTTACCTTTAACAGCCTCGTAGTATCCCAAATCCAGCGTGAATGATTTTTATTTAACCGCCAAACAGAAAAAACAGAAATCCAGCAAACTCTCCCTCCTTATGCTTCGAGGGGATAACACAAAATGTGCTCTTGGTGTGTCTCTCGGTCTGTCTGTTCTGATCCTCAAGGACAAAGAGATTTTGTGATTTTGTTTCGGCAGAAAAATGTTTTAGTCGTCACTGGTTTACGATAAGGAAAAGTTACGACTTCCGAAAAACGCGCACGTTTATTTTACGAACTTTTATTTTTCAATTTGTTTCCAAAATTCCAGGTGATCGGAGTTTTGTTTGTCTTCTGTAACAGTAGAGCAAGATCACCCAGTGAAACCGGAAAAAATGAAAGAGAGCAGCAACAACAACGACATAAAAAATGCCGAAACAAATCAAGGTGAACTGAGTTTATTTCTTGGGGTCGGTCGGTCGGTCGATCTTCTTGGTGAAGTTCTACCTTCTTGGCGGTGGATTTTGTTGTTTTGTTTTTTGATGGTGGTTGTTGTTTGAATCGGGTTGGTTTCGTTGATATTTGATTTTATTTGTATTTCTTTCTCTGATCACGCGCTGAAGACTTTGCCGTGTTGTAGTTGCTCTTGTTGGTATTGTTGTTGTTGGTAGTGTTGGTTAGTAGTTAAACTTGTTGCGCGTTGTTGTTTGTTTAATAGGCTTCTTTGAAAAGCGACTGACTGGTGTGGTGGTTGTTGTAACTATTGTTGTAGACTCGAGATACTTTTGCTCGGTTGTCTTACTTAGTTTTTCATTCGAAGCTGCGGAAAGTATTGGGAAGAGAGATAGAAAGATAAAGAAAACATATAAAAAATATTGTTTAAAGAAAATCTAAAAGAGCGGGAGAAGCTTAAGATGTTTTATTTCTGATTTTTCGGGGGAAGACAAGAGAGATAGACAGAGAGAGTAAACCGATCTTGGAGTCTCAACTTTACGACTTTGCTGACCTTAATTTACAAAAAAAAAACAAAACCAGACACCGAAACAAAAACAAAATTTTAAATGTGTAGAAAAAGAACTAAAAAACTTGTCGTTAAGAGCAAGCACATTTTGTTTTATCGATGACGTAGTTAATATTTACAATATTTTTTTTTTATTGATATTATTTAATGATTATTTTTATTTTTATTTACATTTAAAGTTTTTTTGTGGTGTTGCGCGTTTGTTTTCTTTTATTATACGAGTATTATTATATTATAAGGTGCAATTGATTTCGCAACAAATGTAGTTTAGGAACAATGGTCCAAAAAAGAAACAAAAATATAGCCCTTTAGGGTATTAAAGACGAATAAGTTAAAAAAAAATTGGAGGCAACCCCATAATTTCCGAGTTACTGGACCCTAAATCTGGGTCCTACAACTGGATATATCTGCGACATTTAGAATCGGATATGGGTATTGTTTGAAAACACCTTTCAAACGGTAAATACATTTTATGGATCCTTTAACCCATAATAGGATGGGGGTCAATTTGTATATTTTTGACTTGAGTTTCTGTGAAAAATAGGACAAAACTCGGAAAAGGATTGATTTAAAGGTACGTACTTCTTCCTACTTGTTTAAAGCCAACACTTTGAGCTTTCATTTGGGACTTTGTTTTGGATTTTAACCCTTTAAATTCCGGAGATATTGGCATTTTCGTTTAATTTTATGCGTTAAAGCTGCACAAAATTCTGATCACAAATCTTTTTCCGATGATATGGTATTATTATAATCGAAAGATCATTTTCTTACAATTTCGAGCGATTTTTTTTTCAAATAATTTTTATTTTTCTTTATAAAAGGCTTTAAAAAAAATTTAATTTTTGAAGAAAGTGTTAATGATACTGAAAAATGTGCAGCAGGCGAAAAATTATAAAAAAAATGCTCGTTTTTTTTAAATTAATTTTTAGCAGTTTTTTATTTCTTAATTAACAAAAAGGGGTTTAAAATGATTGTTTTTAAAAGAGAATAGTTTGCAAAAAATCGCAGGAGTTTTTTTCAAATAATTTTTAATTTTTTTAAATAAAGGGTTTTATCTTTTGTCCAAAAATGGTTAAAACATCCATGCGTTATAGCTACGTGTGTTGGTTACAAAACTAGATCGAGAAATACATACTTTAAAATAATATTTTTCCATTTATGAGGCAAAAATAAAAATGTGACTACCGCTTCCCAATGGGTTAACAGATCGAATATATAGGTATATGTATATATATCACAAGAATAGTGTGCAATAAGCTTTCCAACGATATACATATTGCTTAATAATCGTACATAAGGAAAAGTTGCACAGATATGGCTCAATATCTGAATTATACGCCTGAACTTTGAAGGCCCATATCTCGGAAACTATGGGAGAACGCCGGTTTTTTTTTATTTTTACATATTCTGTTTAAAATCTAAAGTTCTAACAATGGTGCAAATTTGGTGTCCGCCCGAGAGTTGTTACTAAACTACATTTAAGCCTTGTTTTCATTTTCAATGCACTTCTTTTAATTGTTACATTTAAAATTTAAAAAAAAAATCACGATTACAAAAGTTATTTTTCTTTTAGCGATTATAAGCTTTTATGATATTTTAGCGATTATAGGCTATTAAAAAAATACATTTGATTAAGAGTATGATTCCATTGTTCTTAAGTATAAAACACTCTTTATTTTGGAGACTTTTTAGTTCGTTGATTGTGCCGTCATTGAACTTTTAATGATTATTTTAATAGTCGTTGATTTGGAATATTTGCAGTTCACTTTTTTTAGATCGCTTTACGTTCTTTCACCGAAAGTTTACCAATATTTTTTACATTTGATAAGAGTTATATTATATTTTTGAACAATTAAACACAATATTTTTTGGCGATTTTTTTTAGTAATTTTCTGTTCTGATTTATAGTTTTTAATTATAATTTTTATAGTTGAAATGCAGTTGGTTTCGAGTTTTATGTTATTTTTTTACAACTTAATATTTTGACAATTTCTTTTCTTTTATTTTTATAATAATTTCAATTGTTGTAATTTATTTTAATAGTAGATTAGCTTTATAATTTAATAGAAGTTTTTATAGACTCGTTCATATATTATTTTTCTAATTGCTTTTATTGAATTATTTTTATTTATTTATTTCTATATTTCACTATCCTATTGCACAATATTAGATGTTAATTTGCTGTGACGCTCAGTTATTGGGCGCGTTCTATTAGCAACTCGCTTAGGAGGCCGCTAACGCGATAACTTTACACCGTTTTACAAGAATATTAAAATGATTTTGTTCACAGAAAACTATAGACAATTTCCCATAAAAGCTGTTTATTTTTAAGGACTACAATTTTTGCAAAGAAAATTATTCAAGAATAATTTTAAGCGAGTTCCAGTACAATGGGTATTTTCAGATCGAAGTAGTGGAGTCCATTTTACTGGTTTGCGAGATGGTTGTGAGTTTTTGTTTCCAGTGATCAATATTGCAAGGAACTTTAAAACTTCTTCGAAAATTGTTACGCAATGGGCTTATTCACAGCCACTTAATTGCCTATGATATATGTATGCTTATAGGAAAATCACGGAGTAAGAATCATTACAAAGATAGCAAAATTCGGCACTGAAACTTGTTTACAACTAGCACTAAGGTATTCAACACTATCATTGTACGTTTAATCTAAATTTGACGACTTCTATTTGAAGTTGGAAATTTTAATTCCTACTGAAATTGAGAAATATAATTTCATATTGAAATTTTTTCTTTCTTTAGATACAAAACTGATTGGCTTTATGCATTATAAACCGTTTGATTTGAAAATTTGTTATTTGTAAAAAAAATTTATCCCAGAAATACTATAAGCGAGTAATAACCAAGCTCGCTTAAGGATATTCTTGAGTTACGTTCTTACTAAACATTTAAAATATTATAAGGCAAATTATTTATAGTTTTCTGTAAACAAAATAATTTTTATATTTTTGTACAATGGTGTAAAGTTATCGCGTTAGCGACCTACTAAGGGTGTTGGCAATAGAACTCGGCCAATATTGGTATAGTTCGAAAGGTTAATGGAATACCTTGTAATGGATACCTATATATATATGTGTGTACTCGTATATCACATATTAAGCTCGTTTAGCCGACTTACGTATAACCTCATTCATAAGCTTCATGGGACAATGATCGAGAGGACTACAAGGACCGAAGTGGTCAATTTGCGTGGAAGGTACTGCAATTTTAATTGTAACCGCTTATGTTCACTATGATTGAGATCTCATGATCGATTTTATGGGATGTGCCAGAACGGGGAACGTAATACCCCGTTTATCTAATGCATGTACAATGGACTCTTGCAGATTATTAAATTCATTTTAAAATGATGAACATAAACTCTCTAATCGAGTATAAAAAATGCATGTCCATCAGAATGAACAAGGAAAAAATTAAATCAGCATGAATGGCGTAGCTGGAACCCCATCCACCTATTTGGACAATATTATACTTAAATGAAAAGAAATATCCTCACGAACAGAAATATGAAATTATTTTCAGCTGGTTTTGAATTTTTGTTTGTCGTGATCAATCTTATAAGGAACTTTAAAACTCCTTCAAAAATTGTTACATTTACAGTGATAAGACATACGGCGTGAAAATAGGAAAACTATATAAATTCCGAAACAAATTTCACGAGAGGACCAAGTGGTTGATATACAATGGGCCCGTTCACACTTCAATTATTTGCATGATATATGCTTATAGGAGAAGCACCAAGTTGAGATCATTACAGAGATTGCAAAATAGGGCAGTAAAACTTGTTTACAACTTAGCACTAAGGTATTCAACACTATCTGTGTATATTGATATATCTAAGTCTATTTTGCCCTTTTATGGATTCTACAAAATGCAACTATTGTTCTACATGTTTAAATCTGTTCTAATTATTAGTATCATGCTATCGAAATTTCCAAAAGTCGGTCTTTTTGACAGCTGTCACTTGGTTCACTATGTTTGGTTTGCCATTTCTTACTCCGGAACAACGTTTGAAAATCGTTGAAATGTATTACCAAAACGAGATGTCCACCGATCCTGATTTTTACAGGAAAATTTTGTCGTATTTTGAGTTATGAGTAATGGAGTAATCCCCAAAAAGTTACTGTTTGGTGTGCCCTATGGGCAGAGTGAATCATTGGTCCATATTTCTTCTATTATGAAGCCGGCCACAATTTTACAGTCAATGGGAAACGCTTAAGAGCCATGATTAATGATTTTTTCGTGTCTGAATTGGAGGATGTTAATGTGGACGACCTTTGGTTCCAACAAGACGGCGCTATATGCCATACAGCCAAAGAAACAATCAAATTATTGAAGGAAACTTTTGGTGAGCGCAAACTTTGGTGAGGCCTGTGGCGTGGCCTCCAAGATTGTGCGATTTAACATCGCTAGACTATTTTTTGTGGGGCTATGTAAAGTCGCTTGTCTACGCAGATAAGCTCGATACGATTGACGCCTTGGAAGAGAAGATTCGGTGCGTTATTGCTAACATACGGCCGCAAGTGCAGCAAAAGGTGGTCAAAAATTAGGCCTCTCGCCTAGAATTTATTCGAGCCAGCCCCGCAGCGGCCACTAGCCCGAAATCATTTTAAAAAATTATGGCAAACCCTTATCTTTATAATAAAGAAAAATTTTTGGCCATTAAATTAAATGTGTTTTATTTCTTCTGGAAAGCCTCAAATCTAAAAAATACACCCTTTACATTTATGCCAACTCGCCCCAAAAATGTCCAAGTGGCGATGTGGGACAATATTAACCTGTTGTTATACTGTGTTGTAATAAATGAAAGTATAGGGTGATTCATCTAGAGGTATTTTTTCAGAACAAAAAAAAATATAAAAATTCACATCAAGTGTGGAATCTTTATTGGTAATTTGAAAGGACATTTTATGGCATTTATTTTTTGAAAATAATTACCTTCAAATGTTGGCAACTGTATTATGGAAATGAGCGTTCGGTGAGAAATGGGAAGATCAGTGTTGAGGCCCATTTCTGGCTCAACGGCAAAGTCAATAAACAAAATTGCCGCATTTGGGCTGAAGAGCAACAAGAAGAGGTTCAAGAGGTGCCATTATACCCAGAAATTTCTCTGGCACCACGGTTTGGTGCGGTTTATAAGCTGGTGGAATCATCGGTGCATATTTTTTGAAAAATGATGATGGCCGGAACGTAACCGTGAATGGTGCTCGCTATCGCGCCATGATATCGGACTTTTTGCTACCTGAAATTGAAGCCCGTAATCTTGACGACAATTGGTTTTAACAGGACGGTGCCACTTGTCATACAGCTGCTCAAACAATGGATCTATTAAGAGGTCATTTCGAAATGCAGGTAATTTCACGTTTTGCACAGGTGAGTTGGCCGCCTAGATCGAGTGATATCACACATTCTTCTCTAGGGTTACGTAAAGTCCAAAGTCTACGCTGACAAACCAGCTACGATTCAGGTTTTGGAAGCCAACATTACCATATAAAGCCATATCGGTCGAAATGCTCGAACGAGTCATCCAAATTGGACCCTCAGAATGGGCACCTTGAGGTGTAGTTGCGGCCAACATTTGAAGGAAATTATATTCAAAAAATAAATGTCATAAAATGTCCTTTCAAATTACCAATAAAGATTCCACACTTGATTTGAATTTTTATATTTTTTTGTTCTGAAAAAATACCTCTAGATGGATCACCCTATATTTATAATTTAGGGACCATCCGCACATTATTTTTAACGTTTTCGACGTTCTATTTTTTTGAACTATTGGGTTCACTTGGTAGAGTTCGCCCTGTTGATATCGATTTTCGGTATTTCTAGGTGATACATTTTTCTGGTTAATTGCCTTAAACCGTATTTTAGGGTTCACGTTTGTTTGAGCTTAGGCCCTAAAACTATTTTTAATTTGAAAAATTTGAAAAAAAAAATCCTTTGCTTTTTTTAGCATAAATTCCAAAAAAAACCAAAAATGGCCTTAAGTTCGAACTTGAATACGCCTGCACCAGCGAATACCAAGCATAGATGGTTTCTCTGCCCGCACATAACTTGTTAAGGGTTACACAAAAACTTCTCGATTAAACTCATTCTGGATCAGGATCCAACCACACGTCGTTTAATCGACAGACAAACACCGACGGATGGAAGAATTTTTTTCAGAATAAATTGGAACGTATATTTTTATTTTATTTTTTCTATGGAGGATTGTTTGCACTTTTATGGTTTTCTATAGGTGGGATTTTTCATACAAAATGTAGGAAGACCTGATGTCAATGCAAGTTTTCGTTTATTTTTTAAAACTAGTTTTTGTTTATTATTTGTTATTTTTTATTATTATTATTTGTTATTAAATATCGATTAATATGTCAAGGTAGATCATTTGTAAAAGATTTTTCAGACGTTCGATCATTTCAGTGTTGCTTTATTTGTTACTCAATTGCAGTTAAAAAGTTATATATTTTTTTTTTTGATAATTACTTTTTTAATTCTTCTTAAACATTTTTTTACTCTCACAATTTTTCTCTTTTAATCCGCGTATTTTGCACTCCCGTTTTTCTTTTATTTCGATTTTTATTGCAAAGCCGAGTTCCTAGCGTCTTGGCTGTTTATGGTTAACTGATTGCCAGAGACTTTTGCCATGGTTTGGCATGAATACCGAGACTGCGACGACGAAGACAAACGGCAACGGCGATATTTTGCGGTGTGACACGCTACACCACATACATGCAAACACATGTTCATCATTTGGAACGTTTGAGTTGTGCTCTGCTCTTTCTCTCACCGACACGAGTTAGAATTGTTGTTGTTGGCTATTTTGTTTTGTTTTATATCATTTCTTGTTTTTTCCATTTGGAACTTTACCGATGACTCGGTTTAAATACTTGTCAGTGGATCTGTCTGTCCGTCCGGCCGTCGTTCGCCCCACTGTACTCGCTTGTATAGGTGTGAGTGTTTGCGTTTGTTTGTTCTCTTGCCGTGGCGGTTTTGTATTTTTCTTCTTCTTTTTAACACAAATACTACGGCACACATAAGCACACTTACGCTCACACACATGCAACAAACTGGTTTAGCAAAGAAAACGAACGAAAAATGTATTATAAATCCATCTACATTCCTAAACTTTGTCGAAAACAACTTCTTCACACAAGATCGTTATTTCAGCTTCTCCATCTTCCCGTTTTCCCCCAACAACAAACAAAACACAAAAACATCTTTCACTTTTTCCCCAGCAAATAATTATTAGGACTGTTTAACTATAATTACTCTGCTCGTACATTTGCCACATTCACCAAAACGGCTAAAATATAGAATCTTGGTTAATACGACGGCTGGGGGATCCTCTTTCAACTTGGGGATGTTGTTGCTCTTATTTTCTTTCTCTATTTTTATTTTTTTCGAATATATTTTTTTTTGCTCTTTAAGTGAAATATTTAACTTTTTCCGCACACACGTCCATTCGTTTTAAAACACAAGTCACAACTGAGCTCAAAACTGCCTTCGGTTTTCCGTTTTTGGTTTACTTGTTGCACACACTTGCATGTCCATCAACACTTTCTCTCACTAACGCACATACACACGTGCTCTTTCGCAGTCGCACACTGTTGCATGTAATCCCGTCTGTTTGCTCTCTTGTGCTATGTTGGTGATTTGTTTTGCTTGCTTTGCATGTGAGATCACAAATTCTTTTGGTTTTTGTTGGTAGGGGGATACAAAGGCGTTTGGGGAGAACAAATCGAAAAGAGTTAAAAGCAAAAACAAATTTGTTTGTTTGAAAGGGGTGGTGTTTATTTATTTGTGTGGGGCCTTAACCCTTGCGGCCTTACTGAGAGTATGCAGCGATGTCAGTTAAGGTGATTTTTCTTTTAATAATGGATTTTCCGCTGAGATTTTTAACATACAACACTGGTGTGTTTTTTGGGTTGTTGTTTCCCGGTAACGGTGACAAATTGTCGCGATCTTTGTTGTCAATTGTACTTAGTTTTTTTTTGCCATTTCATAACTTCATAACTTCGAGCCCGAACACAATTATGTCGCAAGCGATTGACAAATGAATTTTTCCTGTCGAACAAACACAATCGGCGGTCGTCATAACTTGAAATATTTTTTGAAAAAAAAATTGTTTGAATAATGTTTTTCTAGTACATTTGATCAACAATAGATTGAAAACTCTTTTTCAAAGATATTTCCCAGAAAATGTCAATTAGTGGCGAAAAATACTAAGTTTTGGAAAATACTAGTGGAACCCACTTCATAACACTAACAGATTTTTTTAAACAGGGGGCAGCGATAATTGGAAAAGCGACAAGAAAATAAAAAAAGGATTTTAGTTGGCGTCTTGTCGTCGGTCGTTACTAGCATTCGCCAACGAAATGTACTGGCCGATTAACCATTTTAAATTTGAATCGGCTGTAAAAAGGACTGTTAATTATTGGAAATTTATGGTTTTATTTTAAACGTTAAACTTTGTCATTTAATAAAGGTAGACAATATCATTCATATGACAATATCATTATTTATATTCAAATGGAAAACTGTTTTATATGTTAAGCAAAATTTTTTATGTAAAATTCAATTATGTATTACTTTGTTCACTTATGTTACAAATTTGTAAAAAAAAAAATAGCACTATTGCCAAATAAATCAATCAATCAATGATTGCCAAAACTAACTCGGCAGTACCTCATCCGACGAATCCAATTTGTCAGTCCATTTTCGATTGTTTCTGGTTGAATCTCTTCAATAGTAACTTCGAGTTCATGTTTCAACGTTTCGCCTGCCTCTAAATGCTTCGCGTAACATATTTCCTTAATAGTTTCCCACGGCAAATAATCCAAAGGGCTCAAATCACAGCACCGAAGCAGCCAATTGACATCACAATTTCGACTGATTATTCTATATATTTTCAAAAACAGTGCGTAAAATATCGATGTTTGCGTTGGCTGTGTAACATGTGGCCCCGCATGTTGACACTAAATGTCGTCCATGTCATTCTCTTGAATTTTTTGAAAACAAAAATTCTTTGAGCTTGGCACGGTAACAGCAGCTCCTTGCTCATTTTCGAAGAAATATGGCCCAATGATCCGTCAGTCCAAAATCCACACCAAACATTGACTCGTTGTGGATCCATTGGCTTCTCAGTAGTCACGTGTGGGTTCTCTAAACCCCATATGAGGCAATTTTGCTTATTGACATAGCCACCGAGATAAAAATGAGCTTCATTTGAAAACACGATTTTTCGGTAAAATTCTTCATCTCCAGCCAAACAATCATTAGCAGTGAGCGTAGCGAAAACGCATCGGATAGTGTTCCATTATTAAATGACAAAGGTTAACCTTTTTCAATAGAACCAGAAAATTGAAGAAATTATCAATTCTTTTTACTTAATAGCCAATTCAAATTTAAAATGGCCAACGCTATATTTCCGAGATTATCTCAATAAGTACTGGCAAATGGTGGACTAAATACCTTATTTAGGACACATATTTATCGACCAAAATGAAAAATTATATGCCACATCACTGTAAGCCGTTTAGTCTACCATTGAAACCTTTCAAGCCAAGTAGACTCTAGTATGAGTAGGACCCTGAGTACGATCAACTCCACGTCAAACAGGTTAATGGACGCGTCAGACATCTACGATGAATTGACTAGTTTTTGGTCGCCGTAATGTTATGGCAGTGTGCATGACTATCACACAAATAACGTAGGTTTAAATCCAAAAAAAATTCAGAGAATTCTTAATTTTGCAAAAAAAAATCTAATTCGTTACTAATTTGTGAAGTTTTTGATGCTAATGGACTAATCAAAAACCAAGTGCTGCTTGATTAGCCCCTCATGGATACTTGCAAGCGGTAAATAACTTTTAATAGAAATATATAATATTTCTATTTTTTTTATTTTTTTTTATTTTAAAGAGTCGAATACATTATTAATTTTCTTTTAATCCTGGAACTTTGATCGTCTTTCCATGTAATAATATATCGAACTCCATACAAACAAAACATCTGTGTAATTGCAATGAAATTGCATTTGATCAATATTCGACAAACTGCACACAATTGTACAAACATTTTTGGTTTCCCTGTGAAATAATTTAAATACGTGTCAATATTTCACAAAAAAAATTAGGTGAAATCACTTTTTTGATCTTTCCTTTAGGAGATTTATGTCTTTTAAGGTCCAATTAGTCTTGACGGCTGATGCTGCAACCTGCAGAAATCTACCGTCGTCAACCGTCGAATTGTAGTTATCTCCCTCTAACACATGCAAAATGCAACCCCAACTCAAACAGCTGATTGCCTACCGCCAACCGTCAAGACTAATTGGACCTTTACATGAATTAACGTAGTACCAGGCTTTAGCCACAAACAAAATTGTAATGTTTTGTTAACAAACAACTTTACTATTCTAGTTGCGCTATCCAAACATCGCTAATACACGTCATAATAACATTGATAATTTTTTATTTTAACTAATCATTTACAATTTTCCAAAAGTACGGCTCTAAACCATTCCAACTTATAATCAAAAGTATGGCAGCTCCACACATAGAAGACCTGTACAGCGGCACCATCTAGCGGTACGTAGAACACATTAATTTAATTTGTGTTCATCGTGCTCTACAACTACAGTCGAATCTAATACGCTGCTCACATGCAGGTGGCGGTATAAAAAATTAAAAGCGTCTATGGAGAAAAATCATTTCTAATAAGTTATCGATTTTAGCGTGCGATGCTCGCGAAAATGGCGATATGCTTCTTCTTTGCAATAAAGTAGAAAACACACTTCCGTAACGCACAAATATTCTTGAGTTTTTTTTCCACATTCGTTTGAAACACAGAAAACACTAAATTCGCACACTTTACACACAAAAAACAGTATTCCCAAAATGATTTTTACTCAACTATGTTTTTCGATTATTCGACATACCTTAAATCGCTAAACTTGTACAGTTTATCGTCTTTGATGTACCATTCCAACGACAAATTCGTCCACAAGTGTATTATTTTATGTCTTCCTTCGGGAACGTTTTTTTTTATCAGTAGTACCATTCCACACAAATGATTCGCCGGCGATGTGAAACAAACAGAAATAAGTGTCAAAAAATTATATAACACATAAAGCAACAAATTTAAATAAAGTCTATTCTCGATATTTGAAACTCAAGAGAACTGGGAAAATAAGATAATAAAAGCTCAAATAACAAAGAGGGAGAGGTAATTTTTTGACATAATTTTAGCGAATTTTACAAAAAATTATTAAGTGGGCGACTTTGATATATCATCGTCCAATCAAAATTTCGATAGTTACGAGAGCTTAAGGTAAACATATTAGTAATTTTCCTTCATGTGGGTGTACAATCAAAAAAATTCGATAGTGGTGAGAGCTGAGAATAAATCGCCACAGATACGTCCAATCCAATCAAAATTTCGATAGTTACGAGAGCTAAAGGTAAACAAATTAGTAATTTTCCTTCATGTGGGCGACTTCAATATAACATACAATCAAAAAAATTCGATAGTGGTGAGAGCTGAGAATAAATCGCCACTTGTGTCCGTTAAGAGGGCGTATTACTAAGAGATGTGCTGGCATTTGTCAATGTTATTGGAATTGCCGGTTATTTTATTTCAATTTTCTCTTAATTTTCTTCTTCGTTTTCATTTAAATTCGATAGTTTAACACTGGTAAGGGCACCACAGGCACGCTGGTAACTAACATAGGAATCACCGACTTTAAATTATAGAGAGTAAGACGGCACGACTTTAAATGATACAATGTCGTCAATCTACCTAAAGAAGGGAATAACATTGATTTTTTTAACTTAAAGAGTACTTTTCCAGCGACCTGTAAAATACTTTGAATTATCTACAAATTATCAAATTAACAAGTGTCAGTTTATCAAGAGTGGCATCTACTAATCCTAAACAATAAGTCCCAGAGAAACTTAAAAAACTTTCAATGAATATTGCGAATATACTCGTACTTTTATTACATTTTTAAGTTTAAAGTTATGAATAATGAACTTATAAACGAAGGCAGCCTCTATATTTTGTACAAATGTTCTTCGATCAGCTGTTTTTGTTTTGTTCTGAAATGTAAATATGTAGAAATTATTTGTTTATGCGATGTTTTTATATAAATAGGGATATCCCTGAAGGAGTCAAATAAACATGGATGAAACGTCGGGAAGGATGCAATAAAAAATAAGGTTTTGAATCTAACCACACTTTTTTGGAATTAGTCTTTTTGACAGCTGTTACTTAATTTATGTTCAGTTCAGTCGGCCATTTCATAACGAAAAGACTTCCTCCGGAAAAACGTTTGCAAATCGTGGTGAATGGGCCCAAAACGAGATGATTACCGATCCTGATTTTTTTTTACAAGAAAATTTTGTTCAGCGCATTTTTGGTTTAATGGGTAAGTTAATAACCAAAATTGTCGCATTTTGAGTATTGAAAATCCACAAGCCCATAGAGCACACCAAACAACAAAAATGAAGCCGGCCAAAATGTTAGAGTCAATGCGGAACGCTATAGAGCCATGTAAATGAAATTTTCATGTCTGAATTGGAGGATGTTGATGTGGACGACCTTTAGTTCCAAAAAACGCCGATCAATGCCATGCAGCTTTTGCAGAAACTTTGATCGTCTGTGGGCCAAGATCGTCCGATTCAATACCGAGGTGTAAGAAAAAAAGGTTTAGTGTGCCTGAGCCTTTAAGGCCAAAGCACCCTGAAGCGTAATTTTTTGGGAAGCAGCGGAAAAATAAATGCTAGGATTACGCTCGATTAAATTCAGAAATGGAATGGAATGTTTACTTATTTTAATAAATTTTCAAATATTTGTTTCAAATGAAAATAAGAAACTCTTAAGACAAAAAACGCAGCAGAAAAAAGCTTAAATATATATTTTATACGCTACATAACGAAATACGCGTTGCCATTGACAAGCGTTGGTGTGCGGGGACTCAGAAGCAGAAGCTGCAGTGTGCTCATGCATTAAATCCTGGCTAATGTAGGCTTAACGTAAAAAATATCTCCATTTAACGTTGTCATTCTCGCAGCGCTTTCATTTAGCTTGACCATAACCACATGCTAACATTTTTTTCCAACTATAAATCTACTACCAATTTTGCAACTCTGCAGACGATTAGTAAGGCATATGACGAAACCGATTTTGACGTTAATCGAAATCGACTTACCATCACTACACTTTTTCTACATTTGTGTTCAGTTGAGATTCGAGATGGAAAGAAAAAGTCGGGCGTGGAAGTAGAAATAAATTGTTTGATTCCAAAAAATACAACTATCTAAAAAAAAGAAAGAATAAAAGTTATCTTGTTACACAAAAAGAAACATCAAATACCGAAAATTTATATGAAACAAATAATTCACAGCAAGTAAATCAAAACGAGAAGCAACAAAAAAATGTTCTGATCAAAGTGAAAAAAGAAATAGAGGTGAAAGAAAGAAATCATACTTTTGACGACGGGAAAAAATCTCAGAACGGCGAGGAATCTTTGTCGATTTTCTTATTTTCTGCTTTTCTCCTCTACGATTCTGACAATTTTCAGTTATCTGCAGATGGAATTAAATGGCCGGCTATGCTTGAAAAGAAGAAAAAGTGATAACCTAACATAAGGAAATTAAAGGAATTATTGAATTAAATATAAATTCCACAAAAAGTAAGGAAGAATTTATTAAATCCCTGCGCCCTGTGCGAAGAACCCCCTTTTGTGTCATTGTTCATATGAGGGGGGAGTGTGTGTGTGCCCGAAATGAAGAAGATGATGTGAAAGAGTTGGAAGATAGTGTAGAGCTGAAAAAATAGGAAAGAAGACATGGAGCAGAAAAGCCGAGAAAATTAGAAAAGTTGCAATTTTTTCTGCCAACCGTTCGTCGTACGCGCGAGTGCTTTTGTGTGTGTGTGTGTCATTACATTTTCCTTACATTTATTATTTTGTGTTGTTTTTTTTTGCAGTTGTTTTGCGGCTGAAGTTTGTGTTTTACTTTACTCATCTCGGAGATTTGTGTGATTTGTGTAAAGAATATACTTATGAATAAAAAATAAGCATAATAAAATCGAAACGAGTCGAGTCGAAGTGGAGTGTTAAACGAAGAAAACGAGTTAAAAAGTGCAAAGCAGAAGAGGAAGGAAAGAGAATTCAAAACACAGCAACTGAAAGATATATTTGTTTTAAAGTTTTTTTGTGTTAAAGCAAAAAATCAACAAAAAAGCAAATCAAAATGGCGCACCAGCAGCAACTCGCCTCGGTGAATTGTCCATTGGACGATATCGATTTAGCTGCTCTAAGGGTAATACGAAGTTTTACATTTACATTTTCCATGATTTTCCCCCCTCCTTGTATTTATTATTCTTTTGTGTTTTTTGTTTGTTTGTTCATTATTTTTCTGCTGCTTCCTAGTGTATTTAAAAAAAAAAACAGCAAAAAATACTGTTTCGTGACAACAATTTATTAAGCTCTCCATCCGTCCCGTCCCGTTCCTCTCGCTGGTGTTGTGTCTCTCATTGTAGATGGAAAACATAAACATCGGCGAATGGGAAAAGCGAAGATGAAGAAAATTGATACGACCGACAAAAATCCCGTCATATCAGCCATCACACCAAGTCTGTCAGCGCAGAGGCAGTCAGTCATTCATTCAAATTTCCTTTGTTGGTGGATTTTTGTTGTTGCTGATTAGTGTGTGCTCATATGTGTATGTGTGGGTTCATGTGTGTGTTTTTTTCATTCTGTTTCATTATTTTCCTTTTTTTCTTTTACTGAAGATGATGTTGGATGTTGGGGTTCTACGCCCTCTTTGTGTGTAATGGAAATAGGGTTACCAGCTTTCAGTTTTAGTATGTTCTTTAAAAATACTTCGTTCTGATGTAAATTTTTGGTTATATGAGCTTTTTTTAGTGTTATTTTAATTTTTTGGAACAAATCTAAAAATAAAAATGATTGGCCCTGTAGGGTATTTAAAACAAAAAAGTTGAAAAAATAGAAGTCGGCGGCAAACTTTATTTTCCGAGTTACGGAACCCTAAATTTCGGACCTACAACTGGATATATCTGCTACATTTGCAATCGGACCTAGGCAATATGGGTATCTTTAGAAAGCTTATAAATTATCTTTTAAACGGTTTAAGTATATATGACAGCGCATAGAGAAAGGGACCTACGGGTAAAAAAAACCAAGTTTCACTTTTTTTTTGATGTGGACAACATCTGAGCATCGAATGAGACCGATCCCATGGCCCAAAAGTGTTCCCTCCCAGAGATATGCTCGTTTTATGAAAGTGATGGTACCCCAAAGATACACGTATTTAAATCTTTAAAATGGCTCTCCTGAATAAAACTGGTTTTTACCCTTAGGCCCCTTTCTATTTTTGCGTCACATATACATTTTATGGTTCCTTTAACCCATTGTGGGCTGGGAAGTCATTTTGGACTTTTTTGAAAACTTCAAGAAAAACTTCACTGCCTCAAGTTTATTTTTACATTTTATTTCTGTTTTCAAGCACTTCATACTGACTTCCATGTATTTTATACCTCTTAATCCATCCATCGCCAACATTCAATCGTGCAACAAGCCTCAGATGATGGCAGAAATATTTGCCCTCTTTTGGAATTAAGTCCCTTAAAATATTTATTGTTCGAGCTGGGATGGCACCTCTTTCTTCATCGCTGAACAATTTTCGCAATTCCCAACTGCTTTTAATTTCTATTTTACTACACTTAATGTTTTAACGAATTTTCTAGTATGAAACTATTTTTCCATAACTAAAAAAAAATTTACCAATTTCGTTTAAAAATGTTGCCATATTGTTAGAAATTATCAAGAGCGGCAGTTTTTGTGCAAACTTTGCGCATAATAATAAAACTAAAGTGACAATAACTCCGGCATTTAAAGGAATACATACGTACCATTTGTTGAACACTAAAAACATTTTTTTCAACAAATCTAATTCGTTCAATTTCAAAATATCAATTTTTGAAAAAGTTATTTACTTCCCTCTACAAACTCATTCAGTATGGTAGACGCACTTTAAAATAAATTGATAAAGCAAAATATTAACTTGAACAGCCTTGGGAAATAATAGAAAATTATATCTAATGAGGTTGAGCTATTTTTCAAAAAGTTCGCAATAACGTATGATTTGTGGTTAAAACTTACGATTCCGCTAGTCATGTTCGATCCATTCATTTATCGATTCGGAATCGGACGACCGCAAAGAGCGGCATTTTCTAGTGAGTTTTAGGGTAGTCATTGATACGTTTTATTAACATTGTTGACAATACCTTTTAGGTTGAAGGTGTAGGTTACATACCCCCTAAACTTTCTGTAAGACCAAACTCAATATATATCTTTAGATAATATTATACAGTCTATAAAAAAATGCACTTATGCGCACTAAAAAGATCATCTTTTCAACGGCCCTGAAAACGTCAGATAGATGGTGGATCAGAACTTTTATTTGAAACTTTTCGGTAATGTCTTTAATGGACGATGCTCAGTCATTTCTACGATGGAACAAAATCAAGCCCTAATACATCTTTTTTATTTTGCTTATTAGGGAATGAAATAAAAAATGATGAACCTAAGAAAAATGTATTTTATATTTCAATTACGAGTATATTTGAGAGTAAGGAAATTTTTAAATTACATGGTTTTAAATAGCGTATCTGGTAAATGTAGACTTTGTTATCCACACATTGCTGCATAGGTTTTCTGAAGTTTTCATGACCTCTAACAAGCATGTCGACTAGGGTATTCTATTATGACTTTTTTTTTTTTTAATTTACATGGCTGTACACGATGAGAAACATTAAAAAAATCATAACTGCCTTTTTAGTTTTTTATTTCATTCAAAAAAGTTCACGCACCAAACGATTTTAAAATTTACATGCGCATATACACTGTAATGCGCATGTAAATTTTAAAATCGTTTGGTGCGTGAACTTTTTTGAATGAAATAAAAAACTAAAAACGCAGTTAACATTTTTTTAATGTTTCTCATCGTGAATGGACATGTAAAACATAGGTTAAAAAATAGAATACCCCTTATGTCGACTGGTAATCTGCCAATTTCAGCCTCAATATTGTTAAAAGATATTCTACTTCAGGTAATTCCAAAGAAAAAAATCGCATGGGGCTAAGTCTGGTATGCGTTCCGGCCAGATCACATCAACCCTCAAAGAGATAAGCCGTCCAGGAAACATTTGCCTCAAACAATTCTACATGGTAACCCTCGCTGTGTGTTCGGCACCATCCTGTTGAAACCATGTATCCTCTAATTGCATTGCCCCGAGAGCCGGCTGAAAAAAATCCAGGAAATGCCAATAGCAAGTTATTGCTTCCGAGCAGAGTGTTTCGGAGATTGCAGTACTGCTGCTCTAACTCTCATGATGTTTTGTAGTGTTGTAATCCTTCTCTCAGGTCTCCTTCGTACACATGACACATTCCCTGCTGTTCTCAATGATATTACCCAATTTACAGTTGATTTTCATCCAGGAACACGTCCGTTTGGGGGAACAGCGAATCGTAAACGAAAAGCACGCTGCACTGCCACGATCGAGTGCGCATTTGAGAAATACGCTTCAACACAAAATGACCTCTCCTCACGTGTCCAATACATGATACCACTATAAACCACGCACACTTTCCACTCTCTTCGACCAACAGTGCCGCCACAGCGAATTACAGCGCTTTACCCTGTATAATGAAAATGTTTTCGTTTATGTGAGTCAAGTACTAGAGGACCCATCCATTTCTTTAAATGAACAAAATTGACTGAAACTTTTGTTACCATATGATATAAATAGGGTGGGCCATTAAAAATTTTAAATTTGAGTCGGCAGTAAAAAAAGTACGGTTACTTTCTTCAGAATTTTTATTTTTACTGAAAATGTTGAACTTTGTCATTTTATAATGGAACGACTCGTTTCGCTTTGCCCAATGGGCTGAAGATTGTTTGGCAGGAGATGAAGAATTTTACCGAAAAATCGGTGGCTATGTCAATAAGCAAAATTGTCGTATTTGGGGAACAGGCAACCTAGACGTGAATGTTGAGAAGCCAATGAATGCATCCCCAATGTGTCAGTGTTTGGTGTTGATTTTGGGCTGGCGGCATCATTTAGCCATTTTTCTTCGAAAATGAGCTAGGAGTCGCCGTTTTACCGTGCTCAAAAAATTTTTGTTTCCCAAAAAATGATATGGACGCATTTGGCCAACCATCGATATTTTACGCATGTTTTTGAAAATCGAATAACCAGCCGTAATTGTGATGTCCTCCTCGGATCTGTGATTTGAGCCTTTTGGACTATTTTCTGTGAGGTGCCATTAAGGAAATGTTACGCAAAGCATCCAGACCCAATTGAATCGCCATGGAGATTTGACCCGAAACAACCAAAAATGTACTGAAGAATTGAGTTGATCAAATAAGGTACTGCCCTGCCTACTTTTTTACAGCCGATTTAAAGTTAAATGTAAAACAACCTCCCTGTTGCTGTAGCGGCGCACATAGTGCCGGCAATTGCTGCTTCGGGTTAATCCGGTGCATAGAACCGGCTGTCGTGGGATCCCTGATGTTGTTGTTGCAGGGGTAGCTGCATGCCGGGTTGACAGCCCTTGGTCGAAGAATGGTTATTCGTGTCAATCTGGTCCATAGAACCGGCTGTCGTGGGATTGCCCACCCTGTATATTACGTCGCTGCTATCAAATAATACTTATCGAGGCTTCGTAAAAAACACAACTTTTAATTGTTGCTTACTCAGTTTTTTTTTATGGCGCAATGACATGTTTTGTTTGAATCGGTTTTCGTATTTCTAGTACATATTTCTTTTTGCATGAGCCATTGCTCGTTTCTGCGCCGCTAACCACTTGTGGTGTTTAAATGGGAAAACTATTACTTCTCGTCAGTGCGAATATCCCATCAGAACCAAATTTCTTGACCAGAAGTTTACAAAAAAGTCACGTAATATTCTATTTTAAATGGCGGCGTTAATCTACACTTGAATGAATGGCCATCGTAGCGTTTCCGTAGCTACGACTTCTTGTGAAATTTGGCAACATAGAAAAACCTTTTATATAATTTCATATAAACAAATAGTTACTTATGGGTCATTTATGTTCCTTTTATATAATTAATATGTTATTTTGAATTTGTTTTCGAGTTTTTGGTAATTTTTTCCACAATAACATAGCATCTTCAACGAACTCGAGAACTTTTAAAGAAGACAATATTTTAACTTTCTTGAACTTCCTAAGAAAGTTTCTTAGCAATTGTTGAAAAGAAAACTAAACTTTTTTAGGTTCTCACCAAACGTATGAGAACTACTGTTATGCCACTTTTCCTTCAACAAAAAATGGTTGTAACAACCATAAATGTTGTTGTCTATGTATTATTCGCCTATAGGGGATCTGCTTCGATCGCAGTTTTTCGCAATACGTCAGGTAAAATCGTAGCGTAAAATTATATTTTAGCGGAATCAAACGTTTTGTATCCGTAACATTTTCAAATCAATTATTGTTCTGAAAGGTTTTTACTAAATTTTGTCCGTCATTCTGTTGCTTTGTAAGTTTAGTATTTCGTATCATTTCGTTTTGCAATTGTATCATATTTTCCATCACTGATGCCTACTTGTACTGAACTTTCGACATTATTATCAGGACCATGCTTTAAAAGATGTGTTTTCTTGAGCTTCTTCTATTTTTGCTCGCTTACACAGTACAACACTTTTTAGGTGATTGATTCGGGACTCAATTCTGATAAATGTTTGTGAAAGTAGCCCCAAAAAGAAGAACTTCTGCATCATTCGTTTGGTCATGGTACAGCAAAAAATAATTTAATAATTAATTTGAAGTTATTAAGTATTTGTCACGTTTTAGGCTCTTTTTTTGTCATAACTCGAGAACCACTATTCATAGGTTATGTGACTTTACCTGAAAGTAATACGACTTGACACTCTTTCCGTTTTGCATTTTTTACGAACTAAAAAAAACTTTAATTTTTTAGGCAAAAAATATTTTTTTTCTTCATACATATATTTATAACTGCGAAACTGATGCTTATGTAGCGACAGATTAAAGGAATTGCATGGACAGATTAAAGGAATTGTAATTTTTAATTTTTTAAATTTGTTTCAGCTTATTCGGACTAGTGGTTCCCGAGTTATGACAAACAAAAGAGCCAAACCAATTGTCGAAGCACTTTTTCCACTCCAATTGAGACACCTCCAAAACATGGTTTTTGAACGCTTCAACAGCATCTTCTGGCGACGAAAATCGTTAACCCCTAATTTTTTTCTTGATGTGCGGGAATAAAAAGCAGTCATTGGTGCCAAGTCAGGGCTGTACGGCGAAAAGGCGCTGGTTTAAGCCGAAGTGTAAGAGCTCGCATTGAAGACATCAGGCAAACAAATTGTGGTGTACCATTCAGCATTGACAGTCCTACGTTGCTCAAGCGGAACAGTGGCCACGTGACCAGTTTTTCCAAAGAAACAGGCGACCATTTGCTTCGAAGTGCTTCTTCCACAAACAACTTTCGTTGGATTTGGCTCGTTTTCGAAGACCCACACGGTCGATTGCTGTTTTGTTTCGTGCTTATACGCATAGATCCATGATGCGTCACCTGTGACGATCTTAAAAGCGTCTTTAGAAGCACCGCTATCGCATTATTCCAAAATTTCTTTGCACCAATCGACACGAGCCTTTTTTTGAGCGATTGTGCGGGATCCAACGAGAACAAACCTTTTTTACTGCCAGGTGTTCATGCAATATCGAATGTATGCTGGTGGAAGAAATGCCCAAGGATTCCTTTATCTCGCGGTATGTCACATGACGATCTTGCATCATCATAACGCGTATGACTATGCATAACGCCCGTTTTTGGACGACCTTTTGCCGTGAAGGTCGTCCTTTGCCAAATTGATTTTTTCAAGTCACTGTAAACAACACAAATGATGTTCGTATGTCAAAACGTTCTGAGTACGTTTATGCTAAAAAATGTCCAACTTTCCAATGGAAATGCCAGATGTCGCCAGGCAACACTTAGTGTTGCCTAGGCCAGAAATATATAGAGCAACCCTCGTATAACCGAGCACCAAAAAACACGTCTAATATTTCAGCCTGAAGTAGATAATAAAGCTAACGCTTATGTTCGTGTTCGGCATTTTTGTCTTCGAATTGTTATCGAGTTTCAATGTTTTTATTAGCTCACCTTAGCGTTAGCCATAAAAAGCTTAGAAATTTAGACAACCACAGCAACATACCAAAATGCGGTATTTTTAGCTAACGCATGTTGACGATGAAGCTTGTAGGTAGACACAGAAATTACTACAGTTTTTTTTAAAGTTAAAAGATATTGCCTTTGCGACCATTTACTTGCTAAATAACAGAGCACTAAAAAACACGCGCAATAGTTCAATCTATAGTAGAAATTAAAGCTAACGCTAATGTTTGTGTTCGGCTTTTTTTGTCAAAGTTCTCGTTAGCATTAGCCAGAAAAAGCTTAGAAATTTAGACAACCACAGTTAGCTACATGCCAAAATGTTGTGTTTTTTAGCTAACGTAACCTGACGATGAATGTGCGGAAGAATATTTGTATATTGTTCAGTGTTGTCAATGCAGAACAGAGTATAAGTCAACAGGATTAGACGATTGGAGTGTTGGAGTGGAATAAGCATAATTGCATAATCTATTAATTTTATGTAGCCCCCATTCGGGTGGCCACAATTTCTCTTCGTAGTTTCAAATATTCTTTAGTGCGATCAGTTCTGTAAACACGATCTTTTAAGAGTTTATGAACTGCTCGATTTTTTCATCAGAGAATTTGCCACATTTCTGCAAGCGTAACAACTCGATTGCTCATTTAAGTCTAACTTTGTTTTACTTTGCTGCAAGATCGTGGGCCTTTTAAAACTTTTAAGGATTTACCTTAAGGTAATTTTGACATTTCGCTTTGACATTTACAGTTCTTTGCCCATTTGATTAACCCTACGGCGTGGATTTCGTGGAGTCGAACTTTCACTTTCTGAAGCAATTTCGAAACGTTTGGCAGTGCTTTAAACGATGTGTGGTGCAATACAAGTACACAAACATTTTATTCACTTTGAGATGGTGGCTCGGCTCACGAACAGTAGCTGATTGTTTTTTCTCTGAAAGAGTGAATTATTTAAGTACTTATAAATAATTAGATCTGGCTTGTTGTTCTTTGTCATATAGGAAAGGAAAAATATGTCAGCGAAGCTAAAACGAACACATAAACGTCTGAACGTTTATGTGGGACGACTCTTGGTGCCATATATACAGGGTGGCTGATGAATATTGCTACATTAAGAAACTCATATCACTTTTCTTCAGTGTATGGAATTTATATTTCTTCTATTCATGTTAATTCTGATTCATGTTTATAAAATATAGCTTAAAATAATGGAATTTAAATGCCCCCCTGCTTGTTGATGCATGCTCGGCATCTTACCAAAAACTTGTTCATTACTGCTTGAAAAATTGCGACATGAATAGTCGCAATTGTTTCTCGAATGAATTGCTTTAGTTCATTCAAATTTGTTGGTTTTGCTTTGTAGACATCCTGTTTGCAATAACACCACAAGAAAAAGTCAGGTGCAGTAAGGTTAGGCGTCCCAAGGGGCCAACGGATTGTGAAGTCTCTGGATGTCAGCTTATTGGGAAATTTTCGGCGCAATTTTGTAGTAACAGGTTGGGCACATAGTGTTAAAAGAAGATTCGGCGTTATTCTGTATAGAAAAAATCTCTCAACATGTTCAAGAAACGGTCTCCAGGAACCGTAACGGTGTGATCGTTTTCTTCGATGAATGATGAAACTGCACACCGCACTGTGACACGAAGTGGATGCAATTCCGTCTCATTGAGTATCTGTGGGTTGAAAGCACTCCATATTCTATAATTTTGTTTGTTTTTATTGCCGTTTAAATCGAAATGGGCCTCGTCAGCAAGAAAAGACAGTTCAACATGTTTCCTTCCGCATCCACCATTTGAAGCATCTTTTGGCAAAACTCCAAGCGAATCGGGAAGTCTGCTGCGTCAGTTTGTTGGCCATTTGAATTTTATATGGGAAAAAATCCAACTCTTTGTGCATAGTTGACTGCAATGACTGTCTGCTTATATCCATTTGAGCAGATAACCTTTTTGTCGAAACTCTTCGATTGTTTCGTATGACAGCAGCTACAGCAGCGATTGGTTCCTCCGTCTGAACTGAAGTGTTTCTATGTTAAGGTCTTCTGTTTACTGTCCCATGCTCGGGAAAATTGTTGACAAGTTTCATTATGGTCCATCTGCTCGGAGGACTGCGGGCAAACGTATGCCTTCATACTCTCTTTGAGCCGAAACTACGGACTCCAGTGTGTGATAGCGGCGGACAATCCACATTCTTGTTTTAGAGCCCCAGTTATCCATTTTTGTTAAATTTAAAAATCAATCTGCAAAATAAACCAAATATTAACCGGCTTCATTTTATAGTAAAAAAGTTATTACATTTTTTTTCGGTAGTTGCTTTCATCAGCCACCCTGTATGTGCAATCATTCAAATCGGTTTACAAATATAAAAGTTACATTCTTTTTAAATTCGAGGATCTTGTAGCCCCGCCCCTGCACATTCGTTAAGCTCGAAAACACCTTTCCCCATAGTACGTGAAATTCCATCAAATCCGTCTGTTAGTTTTAGAATCAGCTGAATTATTTAGATTTCTTTTAATCTCATCCCTATGTGCATCGTTCATTATGTTTTGAGCGCCCTTTCGAAAAATTTTGTGAGTTTGTTTGCTTAAAATTTACACAAATTGTATCAACATTATCGAGAAGTAGAAGAATCTGTCAATTCCACTTTATTTGTAATTCATGATGTCTGCTGAATGAGTTAGCATCAGCATGAATGACAGCAATTACCTTTAACACATTCACTTTCAATCAAAATTGTCATCAGACACACATTCATTTCTTTATGTCGCTGTTTTCTTTGTATGTCGGCGTCGTCTCTCTCACAGAAAACTTTGACAGTTTCGTTGTTCATCTGCTACTCTCACTCTCAGTAGTGGGCATCCGCAAGCCATTGTGAACAATTTTTTACAGTTTGATATTAAGTGTGCGAAAGGCCAGAAAATAGGAAAAAGAAGAAGAAAACAAATCTCTTAAAATCCCTTTGTCGTTCATTCCTTCGTTCGTAGCGGTTCATTGAGCGTTTTTCCAATGAATAAATAAATAAATCGCATTTGATAAACTTTTCTTTTCTTGCCTGCCTTTTGTGTGTGTCGTTCGTTTTACTTGGATTTCTCTCTTTATTCTTTTATTTTCTCCTTTGGACGATTGGTGCGTGCGTGCGTGCGTTTGACGATGAAACATACACCCCTAAATCGACCGGCCGGCCGCAAATTGTCTGGGATTATTTTGTTGTTTTACAGTCTGTCTTTCTTTCTTTTTTTTTGTTTTTGGTATTTTGCTGTTGCTCTTCTTCTTCCGCTTCTTATTCTGCCTATTCTACGCCGCCGTCGTCCTTGCCGTCTCTTTTCGCCTATCCTAGTTAAGCTTATTGTTGCGGTTGTAGTTGTTGTTGATTTCTTTCTCGGTGTTTAAACTTTTTGTTGGTGTGTGTGGTGCAACAGCACCACCACAGTCCGCACACTGCTCAGTTTTGTTACTTCTCACATTACATGAAAGCACTTTTTTATTTCTCAATGACCTGTAAACACCCCATTTCTTGTGCCAGCTCTTCTCTCCTCCCCAAACGACGACTCAACTACTAATAACATCATCTCTGGGACCCACCCTTCTAGAGGCCGGTGGGGTTGTAGGCAAACCACGTCCCTGTTTGTTTTGGTTGTGCTGTTGTTGTTGTTGTTGTTTTTTTTTGCTCTACGTTACTACCATTACCCCCTCCCTATTGTTACTGCAATTTGTTTGTACCCATTCATCCGGTTTTTTTAAGAACTTAAATGTTGTCATCGTTATTTTTTTAAGCACACTTTTATGAGAAATAAAAGTGAAAATTAAATTACGTATGTTAATTTTTTTAATGTTGGTAATTGATTGGACAATCTTTTAGTCCTTTAAGACTGAAGAACACGGAACCTATTCACACTCAGGAACTATTCCTACTGAAGAAAAGTCATAGTTCTCCAGCTTGATTTCCCATACACATCGGTCAAATGGTTGGCAATACTTGTTATTTATATAGAAATTTATAAGTCAAAAAAGTACTAGTTCTTTTCGGTAAAAAAAGCATAAGTCCTCCTTACTCATACTAGACAAATTTACTTGCCTTACTCACACTAGACAATTTTACTTGCCGCAACTCTCAGTTTGTTGAAGAAAAAGGCTAAGGAAATGAGTGTGAAGTTAGCTGATATTGTTTTTATTCTTTTATATTAATTAAAAATTATAATTAATTGAATAATTTTTTTTTTAATTTCCCAGTTATTTCTTCACACAAATATCAGAAAGAATATATCGCAGAATATCAAGAAGGCAATACTGAAAACAAAAGTTGCCAAAACCGAAAGTGTAAACACAAAAATCAATCATAAAACTTGACGCAAGTAAAATTGCCTAGTGCGAATAGGTCTCCATTTACATGGGGCAATTTAACTTGCGTCAATTTTTATAATTTCCTTTTGACCTTGTCTCTTGAGTTTACACATGGCAATTCGGTTGCGGCAATTTTTGTTTTCATTATTGCCTTTTATGACATTCTGTGATTTATTCGTCATGATTTTGGTGTAAAAATATACTAAAATAATCTGCAGCCAACTTCACACTACGAAATTCAAAAAAATGAATTGACAGTACGGGCGAGTTTTTTCCCTTTCCATTCTCCTTACCTCTGTCTCCTGCAAACAGAGCTTCTGCTATTGAAGTTGCATCGTATAAATGAAGACCAAGGGACTTATATTTCACGCAAGTAAAATTGACTAGTATGAATAGTATGAAATAATTCCCTTTTAAACTTGCCTCTTGAGTTTACGCAAGTTAATTCGGTAACGTCAATTTTTGTTTTTATTATTTCCTTTTCTGACATTCTGTGATTTATTTATCATGATTTTTGGGTGAAAATATATACTAAAATAGTCTGCAGCCAACTTCACACTACGAAAAACAAAAAAAAAAAGGAATTGACAGTACGGGCAAGTTTTTTCCCTTTTCATTACTCTTACCTATCTGTCCTACAAACTGAGAGTTGCGGCTAGTAAAGTTGCCTCGTGTAAATGGGGACTAAGGGACATATATTTCACGCAAGTAAAATTGCCTAGTATGAAATAATTCCCTTTTGAACTTGCCTCTTGAGTTTACACATGGCAACTCGGTTGCGGCAATTTTTTTTTTCTGACATTCTGTGATTAATTTGTCATGATTTGTGTGTGAAAATATACACTAAAATAATTTGCTGCCAACTTCACACTACGAAAAAAAAAAAGAATTGACAGTACGGGCGAGTTTTTTCCCTTTTCATTACCCTTACCTATCTGTCCTACAAACTGAGAGTTGCGGCTAGTAAAGTTGCCTCGTGTAAATGGGGACTAAGGAACTTATATTTCCAGACTGCGAAAATTTAGTTGTAAATGCAGTGTCGCCAATAGTTTCGAGGCAAATATCGCTACGGATGAAATGTGCAAATATCCGCTACAAATTACTACAGAAAAGCATAAAAAATAAAAACGTCTAAACACTGAAAATGTTTTATTTGCAGCGAGTGAAAATTTTAAAATTACAACAATTGTTTCGGGGTTTTTAAGACTGTTTGCGAGGCAATGTTCAAAAAACCTGGTATTTTTCGGTATCATCATACGTTTTTTTAATGGGAAAACTTGGGACTACTCCAAAAATTTCAAAGAATATTCATGCCACAAACGAAATAATAGTTTTTTAAATGAAAATCGCTACAGTCGCTAGGCCAAAGTAGTAGAAATCGTCACAGTAGAGGTTTGTCAAAAAAACAGCTGCTTTTGCAAAACAATGATTTTTTGGTGATTAGAAATTACCAGAAGTAGTGGAAAAACCACCAAGTTGACAACGCATCAATTTCTGAAAATGACCCTCAATGAGGAACGAAATATTGAATAAAAGAATACAGACCTCGAGTTTATTTAGAGCAGTTCTACAATAAACTAATTTAAATAAAATCACTAAAACAGAGGAACTTGAAATTAAAACTTTAAAATTTATAAAGAAACTATGACTACAATCGGTCAATTTAATAACAGTCTAGCAATCGTAAACCATTTCTCCATAAGAGATGACAACCGGTTACCGAAAACTTTAAACACGCTCGTCTCATGATGATTGGGGTAAGGGTGATGGCAGAGTGTGCGCTCAAAGCCGAGCCGGACTAAACTTATTTCATGCTTGAAGGAACTTCGGGGATGACAGAGTGAATACTGAAATCGGTTGTACTAATTTGTATGGACGCAGTTTTAGGAATTTCAGCTGGGTTTGGCTCGGCTTTGATCGCGCACTCTGCCATCACGCTATGAAAATAATATTGTTCGTAAGACGATGGACGGTTAAACCAACGCTCCATACAATTTTGAATATTTCTGCTGTTAAAAAAAGAAAATTCGAAGTGAGGGGGCAGAATGTTAAAGCACGGCTTAAATTCGCCAGACAACATACATCTTGAACTGTCGACAATTCAAATCGAGTAAGAAGAGCGCTCTATAAAATTTGGTAAAGTTCGCCTATTAAAATATGGAAACCTGCACTGTCGGGCAGAATGTTAAAGCATAGCTTAAACACGCAGAGAAAAAACATGGTTACTACATGGTCACGGCAACAATAATATGTTTTCCGCAATAAAATTATGTGTGTCTCAACCATAGCATTGTTAACTGAATTTAGTTTTGACAATAGTATAATTGCTGCAATATAAATATTGTTGAAATGTAAAAATAGTATTATTGCCAAATTTAAAAATGAAAATATGGTTATAGCAACAATTTAAATATGGTTGGTGCGACAAAAATATGTTAACAATAATATGATTGCGGCAATCATACTGTATGATTGTAATTTTTCTTCATTTAAATATGCTTAAAAATGTTATTGGTAGGGATCTAATTCAATAATAGTATTTTTTTTTTTTTGAAATTAAAATTTTTTAAACAACCTGCTTTGGGTTTGTTTATGTGAAATATTTTTAATAAAAACGCTTACGTTCATTTAAACTTATTTTTTCTACCGTGAAATAAATCACTCCTATTATTTTGAATTTAATGTATTTTTGAATAATGTTCATAGTTTAAATCTATTGTTAACCACTTAAACCAATTCTAATAAATTATATTGAGGATTATAATATAATTGTGTGTGATCATATTATGGTTGTAGGGATCATAAAATGGTTGCGTGTGAATCATACTATCGTTGTGAGGATAATACTATGGTTGAGTGTGAATAATAAAATTGTTGTGAGGATCATACTGTGGTTGTGGAGAACATAATATGGTTGAGTGTGAATCATACTATGGTTGCGGGGATCATACTATGGTTACGTATGAATCATTCTATTGTTGTGAGGATCATAGTATGGTTGTATTTGAATCATACTATTGTTGTGAGGATCATAATATTGTTGTACAACAACCATATTTCCAACAATAGCATTATCCTCTTCGCATATTGTCACCACAACCATACTTTTTTCCTGCGTGAATCCGCCACAAATTGAACTGAACATTCGAAACGAGTAATCTACACAAAGGAGTTTATTAGAAAATATTGATTGAATATTAAGGAAAGAAGAAGACTATTTACAGAGCTACAGCTCGGTTTTTGTGTAGTTATATTTTTACAAGGTGGAGACCCAAAACAAACAACTCAAGTCGTCAAAGAATATTCGCCTAGACAAATTTGTAGCTGATTCAGTGGTCTGCGCAATTTTAGATCGAATTTTGATTTAGAATTTGTAGTTTATCGTAAAAATAGCATGGGACAGTTCCAAACAGCCTGACGATCTGTGCAACTTGTGCAGCTTGACAGGCTATTTATTCACATCAAATAATACGAAATTTGTGGAAAAAATTTAGTGTATTTTAAATGTTCCTCAAACACATAATTTAATTCGATTGTTGAATTAATATTGTTGTATTTTTTGTGGAAATTAAAGACACTATTATAGGTGTTTTTAGAGAAAAACTATATACATACATACATATTTCTCCCTTTAGTCGTTGAAAGGTTACATTGGACTGAAAATTATCAAACTCGACTTCTTATACATGTAAATGGCAATGTATCGTTAGTTTTGTTCCGACGATTCATCTCAATTTTTTATACATTGTTCTTGAAAAGTTCTTTATTAAGAAAATTAAAAAATTCCAAAAAAAGTTTAGAGTAAGAAAAATTACTTAACCTCGTTAAATCGATATCCTCTGTAATCCGTATCAAAAGGCAGGTTCCTTGCTACTCTACTGTAATTAATCTCGTGAATAAAAATAACAGTCATAAGACCAAAAGACACACTTTTTTATTTTGATTTCTAAGAAGACGAAGAATGAAGGCGATTAATCGCCGTTTTCCGTTTTTTTGTAGTTCTTTCCTGTCATTCTTAAAATACCCATCAACATTTGATCCCGAAAATAATCGAATGACATCTCTTAACTATCGAAAATATCATTATATGCGCGTGTGTGTATGTCAATTTCGGAAATAATTCATGACTAACGGTTTTATTTATACAACCACTACTATTTATTTATTTATTTATCGAAACAATCAATTTGTTTATTTAATCATTCATGTGTGACTGCCCGAATGACTGATTGACTGTCTCCAATAACATCCAACAACCAAGCCAGTCAGCGGGCCCCGGAACCGGCCAAGCTTCCAAAGCTCACCACCACCACATGTTAATGATGGTGGTGGAGGTAAGGTGGAGTGCCGACATTATACTAACTATTTTGCGGGAGTGGGGAGAGAAGCAGACAGAACTCTTTCTTATACAATTTCTCGATTTCAATATTTAAACAAACTACTCACACACACATACACGAGGCTAATGTAATGGAAGCACCACCACCACATTTCACATACGTACACACCTTTTCGCTGTTTATTATCATTTCGAGTTTCTGCTTTCCACTCGTCGTGCTGCTGCTACTACCCACATACCGAGAGGAGAAATATAATATGACGGGGCAGAAGTGAGAATGCGTGCATCAATGCTATGCAGTATGTGGGGTAATGGTGGAGTTCGTAGTTACGGTACATGTAGACGACAACGGAAGAAGTCATTGAAGTGTTGTTGTTTATCTCTTCAGGTTGCGACTTTTGAAAAGAGCACACATACTGTGAACTGCATTGAAGAAAACCATTCATTTGTAATTTGTAAAAAATTGATAAAATGCTTTAAAGCTTCTGAAATCTAGTATTTTTGAAACGTTTCACTTAAACTTTGAAATAAACACGAAATATAAATTGTGTCTTGAAACCCCGCTTAAACAGTTCGTTTGAGAAAATATTATTGTTGAGAAAAATCCTTGTCCATTACAAGTTCTTCTTGAACCAACTAAGAAGCGATAACTAAGCGAATGGTGTTGTATCTTCAATTGCTAGGTTAATTGCGAATTTGTTATCAAATAATGCGACGTCTTTGATGATCCTATTCAATGTTTTTAGTTTCTACTTAATTGTTACTTCATTTTTTTCTGAAAATCAGAACAAGATGTTACGTATGTTGTCAGCACTAAGCGTTGCCTGGTCATCTGACATTTCAGTTGGAAAGTTTGACATTTTTAGCATAAACGTACTCAGAACGTTTTGACGTACGACCATCAGTTGTGTTGTTTACAGTGACTTGAAAAAATCAATTTTGCAAAAAAAATGGAATTAACTCGTGAACATTTTCGTGTGATCATTTTTCACAACTTTCGACGTGGATTATCACGACAAGAGTGCATCGATGAACTTAAATCTTTGTATGACGAGCCAAATCCAACGAAAGTTGTTCGTGAAAGAAGCACTTCGAAGCAAATGGTCGCCTGTTTCTTCGGCAAAACTGGGCATGTGGCGACTGTTCTGCTTAAGCAACGTAGGTAAATTTTGAGTGTAACACCACAATTTGTTTGCCTGAAGTCTTCGGAGAAATTCGAAAAAACGAACAATAGAAGATGAATCATTGTGCACCCTGACAATGCGAGCTCTCACACATCGGCTCAAACCAGCGCCTTTTTGACCGGCCAAAACGTCGAATGGATGGGTCATCCGCCGTACAGCCCTGACTTTGCACCCAATGACTTCTTTTTATTCCCGCACATCAAGAAAAAATGCCTGGTCAACGATTTTCGTCGCCAGAAGATGCTGTTGAAGCGTTCAAAAACCATGTTTTGGATGTGTCTCAATCGGAGTGGAAAAAGTGCTCCGACAATTGGTTTAAGCGCATGCAAAAGTGTTTAAATCATGCTGGAGAATACTTTGAAAAAGAAATTAAACCATTTTTGTTGATAAATATTCGCATTTTCCTTATTAAGCCAGAAATATGTATAGCAGCCTTCGTAATAGACATGAAAATAATATCGAAAAATTAAAAAAGTTTCTACAATTGTCTGAAAGATATTGATCGAAAATAATTTTGACTGCAATTTCTTCCTTTTTTTCTCTTTTTATATAGAGTTTGACTTATTTTCAAACGTAAAGAATTCAATCGAAAATGATATCAATCGGCTGACGAGTCAACCGGTTCCCAGTTACAGTATTGGACAAACATACAACCATACTATGATCCCACAATCCTATTATGATCCTCATAACCATAGTATGTTTTACATACAACCATGGTAAGATCCTTACAACCATTGTAAGGTTTACACGCTACCATGTTTTGATTCCTACAACCATAGCATGATCCCACTCAACCATTCTATGATACCCATAATTATTTATTAGGATTGGGTGATGTTGTAAACAATAGGGATTTGTATTAAGAAAATTATTAAAAAATATTTTGAGTTCAAAATAATAGCAATATTTTATTTTACAGTACAAAAAATCCGTTAAAAAACATAAGCGTTGTACTTATTAAAAATATTTCAGTTTGAAAAATTTTCAGTTTATAAGTACATATAAAAAATAATATCGTATTTTTATTGCATAAGATTCTTAACAATTACATTGTTATTGACACCAAATCCAGATTAAGAAAACTTACAACCAACCAAACAGTATGATTGCCGTAATACAATTGTTGTTAATATAAAACCTTAAAAACACAACTTTTGTCTCACCAACAATATTTGTATTGTTGCTACAGCCATATTTTTATTATTAAATTTGGCAATAAGACTTTTGTTACATTTCAACATTATTAATCAATTACACTATTGTCAAAGTGAAATTAAAAAACACTACTATGGTTGTGACGAACATACTTTTGTTGCGGAGAACATATTATTGCTGTCGTGTTCATATAGTAACCATATTTTTTCTCTGTGTGCAGAACACAGACGAACATACTTTTATTGCAGAGAACATATTATTGCTGCCGTGTTCATATAGTAACCATATTTTTTCTCTGTGTGCAGAAGTATTATTCTTCAAAAAAAAATTCAAGAAGTAGTAAAATTATTTTTTTTTTAGTGATTTAGTATTTCGAACATAGGCGATAAGGGCGCGAACAAATAATATGTCTAATAGGCTGTTTCCACTACGGTCGCGTCCACGTCCGCGTTCAAAAATCAATGAACGCGCGTTAAAGCCTATACAAAAAACATAGGCAGTTAGGTATGGGAAAAAGTTGCGTTCATATTGGCCGCGTTTTCCGATAAGTCGCGTTTACTATAAATTCGATTATTTTTGCAATTGAAACCCACCCATACCTATTAATGTCAACACCGCAAATTACACATCCCTTTTAAAACAGCTGTTTGTCAGCATAAACATAAAGCGCTGCTGCTACTGCACATTTCCATTAGGCGCAATACCATTTTCCACTACGGTTAGCAAAATAATAACATTTAACTCCATGATAATGTCACAACACAAAAATATTTAACTTTTCGCACCGCAAAAAAAAACAAATAAACACAAACAGCTGTTTGAACGCAAACGTGGACGCAAAACACAATGGAAAAACCATTACTAATTTTCGATAAATCGTTGACGCGGACTTGCACGCGACCGTAGTGGAAACAGCCTATTAAATGATTTTTCCAAAATCGATACATGCTGAAAATAGGCACTTTTTCTTAACAAATGACTTAACTTTACTATTTTTTAATTTGTTTTATTATTCTGTTTATTTACCTCATTGTAATATATTAAGTCTTTTTTTTATCGAGACTTTACATATAATAAGCGGCAAAAATTGCCCAAAATCCGACCAAACTAAATTTTTTTAATTTTTTTCGACCACATTTGGTCGAAACCGATCAGAACGACAACACTGAAGTTAAAATTTGCTTTATTGCGAGTTCGATAATATAACACGATAAACCGTGAAATCGATTGTGAGCATTGCCAAAAAGGGATTTTGCCTTTCTCTCACTTACATTTTTTTGTGTCTCTCTAGTAAGTTGGCCCAAGGCTGAGATTTGCTCATCCTCCCTCTCGCTCTCATATGCTGGGACAGTTTTGTAATTCATTGTCCGTTTTCGATGTTTTGTTGTTGCGTAGGTGACGCCTTAAATTACCTTTTGATAAATGACGGATGACTGGAGTGTGGCAAAGGCGAAGAAGGAACAGAGTACCAACCACTATGACTTGTTTGAGGGGTGAGCTACGCTGGGCGGCGTTGCGTGTGTTTCTGCTCACCCTTGTTAGCGTCATCGCTATAATTGTGTACTTATTAATATTGCTGTTGTTGTTATCAAGCATCAACTGTAATAACGTTCACTCACGCTCACCGTCCTTCTGTCTGTCGCTGACTTTGTTATTGGTGTTTTTTGTCTGTGCTAGATGATGATGATGACGCTTTTGTTATTTTTTTTATCAAGTTACTGTTATTTCGGGTGATTTACCTTCATTTTTGTTGTCTTTCAACAAAGCAGTGTTTTTTAAGATCGAACTTGTGTGTGTGTCTGTGTTTGTCGCTTTTTGTGCTTGTGTCGCACTTACAATTTTCCTTTGCTTTTTCCGAAATGTAGGTAAAGCCTTTATTGTTTACCTCAAGTATTAGATAAGTTAAAAAAAGCTTGGGTGATTTTTGTTGTTGTTTTGTCTGTGTTCAGAGTGTTGCTTTGTTCGTCTTTCTCTCTCTTTATCAATCCACCTATTTGCTTTTTTGGCGTTTTTATGTGTTGGGCTTGATTAAATTAATTTTCTTTCAAGTGCTGTGTGTCATTGTGCCTAGTGAAGAATTTCTAGCACATTCGAACAAAATGCCGGCATTAGCTTCCGATTCTGACGCCGTTATTATATCCGGGGAATATCCGAGGAGTATTCCATTGACGAAAACGCCTCAAACTCTAAGAAACATAGTATACTTATACATTCTGAGTCGAATTATATTCGAAAAAAAACATTCTACACTCAGAGAAAATATATGGTTACTATATCGAGCCATAAGCACTAACCTATCGTAAGTGAAAAAATGCAAATTTTACAGGAGACGGTTTTTATTATTTATTTCAAACAACTTTATTAAAAATGCAAATGTTTTAATGCAAAAATTTAAGATTTCTACCTACTCATATAACTGTATCAAAAAACAAAAAAAAAAATCTGAACACATTTGCGATTGCTGCAGCAATTTGATGTGTGACTTACGATAAAATTGCTACACAATAAAATTTAAACAATCATTTACGATAAAATGCAAAAGCTTTTTTTTGATGTTTTACTAACAATTTTGTCATTTTAAAAATACAAAACGATGAGGCTTGTCCTAACGATTATTTTTCAGCAATAAAATTTTTTTTCCAAAAATTTGACTTACGATAGGTTAGCGCTTATGGCTCGATATGGTCACGACAACAATATTATCTTTTCTGCAGTGAAGTTATTTTCATGGTAACTATAATATTGTTTTTAGAATGTCATGCTGACAATAATATGATTGCGGCAACATTTATATTGTTGAAATATAAACGGAAATATGGTTGTAGCTACAATAGAAATATTGTTGGTGCGACTAAAGTGAACGAAAAAAAAAATTGCACTTCAGTCAATTAGTCGGAAATTTGGAACGGCTTCAAACTTTTAAGAGAAAAAAACACTGGTTCAGAACTTAGCTGAAATGAGTCAAGGAAAAAGGTGGTGAAACTTGTCCAGTCGTGATGAATCACTCTGTACATTTAGTTGTTTTAAAGAAAATCATAAGCTTGTAAGATTGAAGATTAGATTTGTTACAACGAATTGCTAGACGGCGCACTAAATTTAATGTTGCACTCACTGTCCCTCAGTATCATAGGAACGCAGGATGCTGCAGCACCTCAGTAAGATTAAGAAAGCTTCTATAATTCTACATTAGTGTGACAGTACGAGGGCTGCTATATATATTTCTGGCTTAATAATGAAAATACGAATATTTATCGTCAAAAATGGTGTTAATGTTTTTCAAAGTATTCTTCAGCATGATTTATACACTTTTGTATGCGCTCAAACCAATTGTCGAAGCACTTTTCCACACCGATTGAGACACCTCCAAAACATGGTTTTTGAACGCTTCAACATCATCTTTTGGCGACGAAAATCGTTGACCACGCATTTTTTTCTTGATGTGCGGGAATTAAAAGATGTCATTGGGTGACAAGTCAGGGCTGTACGGCGGATGTCTCATCAGTTCGACGTTTTGGCCGGTCAAAAAGGCGGTGGTTTGAGCTTCTCTTGTTCGTTTTTTGAATTTCTCCGAAGACATCAAGCAAACAAATTGTGGTGTACCACTCAGAATTGACCGTCCTACGTTGCTCAAACGGAACAGTCGCCACATTACAGTTTTGCCGAAGAAACAGGCGACAATTTGCTTCGAAGTGCTTCTTCACGAACAACTTTCGTTGAATTTGGCTCGTCTTCGAAGACCCACACGGTAGATTCTTGTTTTGTTTCGGGCTCATACGCATAGTTCCACGATTCGTCACCTGTGACGATATTATAAACGTCTTTTGACGTTCGCGATCGCACCAATCGACACGAGACTTTTTTTGAGCGATTGTCAAATTGTGCGGTATCATACGAGAACAAATCTGTTTTACGATCAGGTTTTCATGCAATATCGAATCTATGCTGGTGGAAGAAATGTCCAAGAATGCCTCTATCACAAGGTATGTCACATGATGATCTTGCATTATCCGTTCACGCACGGCATCAATGTTCTCTGGTACAACGGCCGTTTTTGGACGACTTTCACGACATTCGTCTTTGAGCGGGCGTCGGCCACGATTGAATTCATTAAACCAGTTTTTCACAGTGCTATAGGATGGTGCTTCATCGCCATACAAAGATTTAAGTTCATCGACGCACTCCACGTCGAAAATTGTGAAAAACGATCGCACGAAAATGTTCACGTGTTATTTCCTTTTTTTTTTGCCAAATTGTTTTTTCAAGTCAATGTAAACCACACAAATGATGGTCGTACGTCAAAACGTTCTGAGTACGTTTATGCTTAAAAATGTTAAACTTTCCAAAGGAAATGTCAGATGTCGCCAGGCAACACTTAGTGTATATAGCAACCCTCGCATGTACGGATGGATCGTCGTCATTTTATTTGAAATGTTATTCGAAACAAGATGGTAACTAGAATATTTGATAGCTTGTGGCTGTTCTAGCTGTGACTTGAGGTCAAAAATGTAATTCACTTTTATTTCAGAAATGTTATGTCAGATTGAAGAGTTTGCATGAGGCAGCTCAATTAAAAAAAACTCTTCGTTTGCTTAATTATCCAATAATTTATTCAACTATACCATCAACAAAATATTATTGAGTTTCGTTAAGGCATAAAGCGTGCCAAATATATCAGTACGTCAAATACCAATTACCATTTTTTTTTAGTATTTTGTTATCACCCTTTTATATTATTTAGTTATTTGATTTATTTTAATACTTTAATGACTAATTAAGAAAATAATTTAAAAGATTAGAATTGATTAATTTTATATAGGAGCACCACGTTCTTACAAATAGATCTCGCACATTCGCCAACAACATAAGAGGGTTGCTATTAATATTTCTGGCAATACTGGTGTTGCCAGATGCAAACTGGAATTTCCATTGGAAAGTTTGTCATTTTTTAGGCACACTTCACTTAGAACGTTTTATCATTTGAGCTCGAATTGTTTTGTTTACAGCGTGCTGAAAATTCATCTCCGTCAACAAATGGAATTAAACCGTGAAAATTTTCTTCTGCTGATTTTATACGGTTTTCGGCGTGGATTATCGAAGCAAAAGTGTCTCAGAGTGCTTTAAAAAGTCTCGTGTCGGCTGGAGCAAAAATATTTTAAAAAATTCAACCGCTCAAAGGCTGTGTATAACAACGTCACAGGTCGAATCATGTATCTTAGCATATAAGACCAAAACAAAATAGCAATCAGACCGTAATTGTCTTTCAAGAAGACCGAAATTTAACCAAAGCTGTTCATGAAAGAAGCGAATCAAAGCAAATTATCGCGTTATTTTCGGTATAACCGGTCTAGTGGCCACAGTGCTTTTAGTGCAAAGTAGTACTGCCAATTCTGATGGGTACACAAACATTAAAAATACGGATTATTTTGCAACTCTTAAATGCGAGCTTTCACGTATCAGCTGCAACAAGGGGCTATTTGAGCACTCAAGAGGTCGAATAGATGGGTTATTGTATTCAGCACTGATTTGGCACGCAATGAATTCTTTTTATTCCCTCACATTAAAAAAAAATTGCGTATGCAACGGTTTTTTGACACCTAAAGCAGCTGTTAAAGCGTTTAAAAACCATATTTTCAATCGGTGTGGAAAAAGTTCTTTGAAAAATGAATTGAACGCTTGCAAAAGTGTATTCATCTTCAAGGCGAATATTTTGAAAGACAATAAAACAAATTCCAATGATAAATTATTGTTTTTTTTATTGCTGGACCCAAAATATAAATAGCAACCCGAGTACAAACAAAACAAATTCCGAAGCAGAATTTCAAAAACTGAAATTTAGTTTTCTTTTATTTAAATGTACTTTATGGTGCGAATTTTCAGTTATTTATGTAAACATTTAAAGAATCGTAAATATAGATGATGTTAAAAATTGAATCAGTAATCAGCAATACTGATTAGGTTGTATCCGCTGATTTAATACATCTCATTGCTAATACTCGTACTTTGTCATTCAAGGGTGTCGCTATAATATGCATGTATTTTTCTGAAAACCCTAGGTCTGCATATCACCTAAATTAGAGTGTCTTGAAAAACTGTACAAATGTACCCCCTTAAATTGAAGATTGACATATTTTCGAGCGATTATCGGTTCCAGCTGGATTATTTTCACTAAAAATTTACAACCACTAAAAATTTACTTTCTGTCAATAACATACACATTCTATACTTTTGTTTAAACAAATGTCCAAATAAAAGTATAATAGAAGCGTGCGGGTAATTGGACTTTGCATTAAAATACTCGTAGTGTTGAAATTTGTTTTTATGCTTAAAACATAAAGAGGTTGCAATTGTTTTCTTTTTTTCAAACGATTTGCATTGTATTTTGAATATTTCCCCAAAGGCGGTAATTCAGCTTTATCGAGAAATCGATAAACAGAGATAACTAACATTTTTTTTAAGTTTAAAGTGTGTGAATTTAGCGTTTTCTGTTTTGTTTGTGTATTTTAATAAAGATTCTTTAACGTTCTTGTAATGCAATCAAATGTGGAAAACTAAACCAAAAATTTCTGCTTTACTGAATTGCTATTTTCCTACATTGTTGCAAAGAAGAAGCACATAGTCCATCATGTACAATATAACTTCTTTATATTTCTCGTACTTTTGTTTTTATTTTCGATTTCTGTGCACTATTGAAAAGTCCTTGATAATTTTCATTTATTGAAAATTATTACAACTTTTCATTTATTGAAAATTATTACAACTTTTGTAGATTAAGAATTTTTTCAATCTTAATAAGAATATGGAACGAAATGATGGAATTTGTCAGTTAACCAAAAAAAAAACTCGTGTCTTTGATTTTTAGGACAGGTACTAGCTTATTATTCCTATTTTTCCAAGATACCCTAAAATTTAAATATATATAGTTTTTTTTTTAGCACTTCTATCACATTTCCTTTCAAACAATTTAAATTGAGAAAATACAATTAAAAATTGAGAAACGTAAAATGATATTGAAAAATACAATTTGAAATTGAGAAAATACAAGTTGAAATTCTCAATATTAGTTTGTATTTTCCAACTTAATTTGTATTTTCTCAATTTCAATTTGCCTTTTCTCAATATCAATTTAAGTTTCTCAATTTTAATTTGTATTTCCCTAATTACAATATGTGTTTCACAACTTCAATCTGCGTTTCTCAATTTTAATTTGTATTTTTCCATTTTTTTTTTTTAATTTTAATACGTGTTTCTTAATTTCAATACATGTTACTCCATTTAATTTTACGTTTCTCAATTTTGTTTTGTAAAGCGTGATCCATTTCGAGGTTCCCAACTTTTTTAAAGAAAAAAACACAGAAAGTTCAAATTGAAAGGGGAATGTTTATTATCATTTGAAAGAACATTCTTTGGCATTTATTTTTTGAAGATTATGTCTATCAAATGTTGGCCGCCGCTACGTCTAAGATGGTCCATCCGTTGAGTCCAATTTTCGATGACTCGTTCGAGCATTTCGACTGGTAACGGGCGAATGACACGCGTGATGTTTTGCTCCAAGACCTGAATCGAAGCGGGTTTGTCCGCATAAACTTGAGGCTTTAAATATCCCTACAGGAAAAAGTCTAACGGTGTGATATTACACGATCTTGGTGGTCAGTCAACCGGCCCAAAACGTAAAATTATCTGCTCACCGAAATTTTCTCTCAATAAATCCATTGATTGATTGATGCGATGTGTGGGAAGTGGCGCCGCGGCGTCTTGTTGAAACCAAATGTCGCCGAGATCACGACCTGCAATTTCAGGCATCAAATAGTCGGTTATCATGGCACGATAACGGTCGCCATTGACGGTTTCGTTCACATCGGCATCGTTTTTGAAGAAATATGGACCGGTGATTCCACCGGCCCACAAACCACACCAGACCGTTGATTTTTCTGACTGAAGTGGCAGCTCTTGAACCTCTTCTGGTTGCTCTTCGTCCAAAATGCGTCAGTTTTGCTTGTTTACATACCCATTGAGCCAGAGATAGGTCTCATCGCTGAACAAAATTTGGCTCAAAAACGTCGGAACTTCTTGGAACTTTTCAGGAGCCCATAGAGGGAAGCGATGTCGCTTAGGAACGTCGGGCGGCTTCAGTTCTTGCACAAGCTCGACGAAAAATGCGCCAGGTCGTTCCATACGTCAGTCCGAGTTGCTGCGACCGGCGCCGAATGGACTCAACACGGTCTTGGTGTAAACTCTCAGCTACGGCCGCTACATTTGTCTTCAACGCGTGCTGGACGTGGTTTATTCGGTCGAATTTTATCCAATAATAAATGCTGGGTCTCAAGATGAGTCATAGTTTGCGAATAGTACGCTCAGTAGGCCGATTATTACTGACCATAAGTTGAACGAAGTGCACGAAACACATTCCTCACAGTACGTGAATTTTCGTAATAAATTCGAACGATTTGTAAACGTTGTTCAGGCGTTAAGTCTTTCCATGATGAAATGCCAAACAACACTAAACAAAAATAACATGACAGCATGACACGACTCACACGTGATCTGCCAAAAAAAAGGCTATTGAAAAAAGTATCTCTTCTTGGATCATCCATTATTTTCCTAATTTCCGTAAATCTTTCTCAATTTTAATTTGATTTTCTCAAAAGCAATTTGTAATTTTTTAAATTCAATTTGAAATGTAGAAAATATTTTTTATATTCATTTTGTAATTTACTTTATATTGTCCAAAAGGTGAAATAAGCAAAATTCGCATTTTACTTTCGATTTCAAGAGAATTTAATTAATAATCTCTCTTTTAATTGGTCTTTTTCTCAAAAATATTATTTTAGTTTTTTTTTCTAAAATTCAAACTCGAGACCATTTATATTAAAAAAAATCTAAGAACTCTTAATATCTCAGGCATAACTGCCAAATTTCAAAATTTTTTAACGCAAAGTCCACGTACTGGCATTGTTCTATCAAATGTGTACACTCGTAAATGTAATTAAAGGAAAATTCCATGGTGTTTTAAAACAGCTCCAGCTCACGCATGCAGTCAGCTAGAGCCTAAATATTCTGTGAGTTCGTTAAAACATATCAATACTGAACTCTAATTTTTAGGCTCCTCACTAGTCGTGGCACTCTAATGTACATGGTTTGTTCTTTTAATAAGAAATTTACGAAATATCCCTTACCCCTAACTGTAATCTGGTATTTGTTGTTCTATTGACATGTTTATTTCTGTCATTTCTTGCTTACGCTCTAACTTCCTTCTTCGCATTGAAATGCCGTCATCGCTGTCGTCGTCCTCGTGGTGTCATCGGAGGCGGTATCGGTATCTGGTTCATATCACTAATTGTTTATTAAATGCCTGTTAAGTACCCAGGAAATGTGTCTCTTTAGCGTTCGCTCGCTGGTGCTGCTTCCCGCTTCCCAGTACATTCATTCGTACCCTTGTTTAAGTTACTCAACCAAGCATGCACAGCTACCAACACACACATGTTTACCTTCTGTTGCACACATTCTCGTTCGATATTCGGTATTTTTTTGGTGTGTTGTGTTGTTGTTGTTTTTATTCCTTAATCTTTTGTTGTTAGTTTTGACGTTGATGTCGCTCCTGTTGTTGTGGTTCTGACACACATAACGGCAACATACAGCGCTTCCAACAACAACAACAGAAGAGCAGAACAATACGTCAATACTTTGCGGAGTAGTGAGTGAGTGAATGAAGACGATTACCCAACAATACACACAGTCAGTTAGACAGACGGATAGGCATACCCACCTACCGTCGGACCGCACGGCAGAGACAAAAACCAAACGACAGTTTTTCAATCCACTTTTACTCGTTGGTTTTGTTTTTTTTTGCCGCCATCGGTTCGGTATGTAGATGAATTTCCTCAATTGTCTGTTTAATTCCATACACCCACGATTATTGGGAATGTTGCGTTGCCATTGTGCCTTTGACAATTAAGTGAGGTGGGTTTGATAAGTTGGGTAAAGGTGGACGGCAGACCGGAAATCTAAAACCGTAAATAATCGCCTCTGTGCGGTATTATATTTTTTTAACTTCCAGAATTAGTTCCCAACTCAAAACGAACCTTATTTAAAAATGTTAATTAAAAATAAAATACATATTCGGGATAAAACCACTTACTGAGTCTTCATTAACTTAAGTTGGAAACTACAGCAGAAAAAGGAGACAGAAGAGGTATTTAAACGGAAAAATTAAAGAATTTGTCCCAAATAATTGTTAGTGGAGAATAAAGCGACAAAAAATGAGAAAATCTCTTTAAAAAGGGGAGATAGTAGATGGGTTAGGGGCAGAACGAATTGGAAATATGATAGACGTGTTTTATTTCACAACAAAAAATTCACCTAAAACCCCGCTAGGCAATAATTTCAATTCGTTATAAAATATAAAAAATTTGGTATGTCTTAAAATGAACAGAAAGAAGATAAATTGTCAAATAAGAGGAGAAGTAGGAAATGGGATAAAGGAAATGGGAAATATGATAAACTTGTTTTATTTGACAAGCAAAAAATCCGACTTTAACCCCGCTAGGCGTTTATTCTAAATCGTTATCAAAAAATGGCTATTTTGAAAAGTTTTGTTTAAAAAAAATCCTATGTTTAAAAGTCTTTTAGTGATCTTCAACATAATTATGCGGACTTTAGTGAACTCGCTTAGCGTAAATGTTGCACAACTATTTGTAATTGGTAAAAGAGCAAAAATAAGTAAATTATAAAAAAATGGGAAAATCTCTTTTAAAATGCCAGTAGCCAAACAGAAAGAGGATAAATTGTGAAATAAAAGGTTAAATAGAAGATGGAATACGGCTGGAAAAAATGATAGACGTGTTTTATTTGACAAGCACGAAATCAGCTTAAAATCCCACTAGGCGATAACTCTAAATCCTTATCAAAAATATTGTTTGTTTTGAAAAATGTTGATGTAATGAAAAAAAATATTGATGAAAAGTCGTTAAGAAATCCTATGCAGAAATTTAGCAATCTTTAGCGAATCCATCTTCAAATTTGAAATATTTTTAAACAAACTACTTTTGAAGCGTACTATAGTTTTTCAAAATATTCTCCGTGAAGATATTTTTTATTGCATAATTGTCGAAGCACTTTTTTCACTCTGACTCAGATACCTTAAAAGCATGGCTTTAGTACGCTTCAACAGCAGCTTTAGGTTTCAAAATACGCTGACCACGCAGTTTTTTCTTGATGTGAGGGAATAAGAAGAAGTCATTCGACATCTTCAGCGCTCAAATATACTATGCAAGGTAGCGTATTGTCATGATGCGAAATTATCAGTCTTGCCTTGTTTTTCCTTATCTTTTCAAAAACTGTTGGCAAGCAGATGGTTGTCCTAAGTTCCACGCGATCATTTGCTTCGATTTGCTTCTTTCACGAACAACTTTTGTTGAATGTGGTTCGTCTTGAAAGACCCATCATACAGTCGATTGGTGTTTTGTTTCTGGCTCATATGCATAGATCCATGATTCGTCACCTATGCGGAATGTTAAACACTGTTTTTGAGCTACCGCGTTTTTATTTTTTTAACATTTCTTTGCTTTAATCGACACGTGCCTTTTTAGAGCATTCGTCAAATTATGTGGGATTCAACCAGAAAAAATATTTTTCACGGTCAAATGAACATTCAATACCTTATTGGTTCTTGTCATACTAATGCCCAAGGATGCCTCATTCACACGGTTTGTCTGATGTCGGTATTGCTTTAACATTTCACTTACAGCATCGATGGTTTTGGGCAAAAATGACAACGTTCTGAGTGAAGTTATGCTAAAAAACTTTAAACTTTTCAATGGATGTTCCGCTATGCAACTGGCAACACTAGAATTGCCAGGACACGAAATATAAATAGTAACCCTCGTATATTGTTAATTGGTGGTCAATTAAACTGTTATTCCAGCAAGTTAAACTATCTTATATAAAACTCACTTAGTCTTAAGTTCGTCCACTACGAAATTCCGCTTTCTAGGTTTATTTAAATTTACCGGGATTCCTGTGAAAATTTTCCGGAAAAGCGGGAATTCCCGTCCCGATATATCCCGCAAAAAACATAGTTATGGCCTTAAAGGCAGTAATTTTATGCCTACGCAATAAAACGTCCTAAGACACAAAATTATTTCTGTTTGTCATGTTATTCAACAACACCCCACTGTCAATACATGCCTATACCCGTTATTTCCCAAAAAACCAAAATTATGACCTTAGAGGGAGTAATTTTTTGTCTAAGCAATGAAACATTCTGTTTGTCATGTTCTTTAAAAACACCCCACTGTGCAATACCGGCCTCGTCGTTAATGCACTCTTCATACATATCAAGCAGTATTATAGAAAAAAATATACCTAAATGTAGATATGTATGTGTGTGTTCAGTTTTATTCACACTTTACATTTTCTCTCTTTATATTTTTTTTAAAAATAATTTCTTGCTTTTTGTCGTTTTTGTGTTTGTTGTTTTTTTCTTTCTTTTTCTAGTGAGGAGTTTTCTTATTCCCCCTTTCTTCCATGCCGTCCTCATCTGCTCCAACGTTGTCCCATTAATACCTTTTTATAGTTTTAGTGTACTGTGCACTTGTTGAAATTTTCCCATTGTTTGTTGTTTTTGGTATTTATTGTTTTTCTTCGGCGCTTTTTTTTTGTGTTTAGTTGTTTTTGCTTTTCTTCCTCCAAAATAATGTCATTGTACCCAATGTTGGGTTGTGTGTGTGTAGAGCATAGAGCTCCGTGCCGCACTGTTTCGTTCGTTTTTGGAGAAAAAAAATGAAAACAATAGACGACACTTGTGTGTCTGCCTTTGTGTACACATGGCACACAAATAAATATGTATGTACGTGTGTAATCATGCACACATACTTGTTCTGCATGCAGCAGCCCTATATGTACGTACATACTCGTACATTTTTGCCGTTTTGCCGTTTTGTTCGTCAGGATGTTTATTGTAACGATGATGATAATGATGACGTCGTCGTCATCATCGTCGTCGTTATCCTCTCTGTCTCTCTCTACGTGCGAGTATGTATATTTGTTTGTTTATTTTTGATAATGATGTCAGGGCGTAGCCCCTTTCTCTGTGCGTGAAGATGAGTGTGTGTATGTGTGTATGGTTACCTCGTTCTCATTCTCCGTCACTCTTCGCACTAGACATTTAAAATGTGTATTAATAGTTTTCAGTCTTTCGACTCCCTTTAAATTGTCTCTTACTCTCTGTGCTAGTTGTTGTTGGTTGGTAGCTGCAGCAGCCTTAATTAATAAGTGATTTGTTGTTTATCTGTTTAAAATACTAATTGATGTTTTTCTTGTTTTTGTTTTTTCAGGATCCTGCTGGCATTTTTGAACTTATCGAAGTTGTTGGTAATGGCACTTATGGTCAAGTCTATAAGGTAAGCGTTTAAAAAAAATCTATTTATGATTTTGTTTGTGGTTTTCTTTCTTAAATGTCAGGAAATTCGTTCAGAATGTGTACGAGAGTATTTTTTTATAAAGTGCTATCTACCACAAAGAGCACTTGCTGTCTTTGACTTTTGATACACGGACTCCACGAAGTCTGCGTACAGCTTACTTTTAAAAAAATGGAAAATTATAATCCAACTGCTTATTATTTTTAAAAATTCAAAAAAAAATAATAATTTATGTAAAACGATTTCATTAATACAACTACATACATCGGCTGGCTTCGCAGTAACACATACAGCGAACCCAATTAATCCCAAACTATAGTGACGGTTTCTGTTCTATTTCACGAATAGCTTGCTTCGTAATCCCATTAAGGGCATGACTTGTTAGTTATGAATAGGTCCGGGCGGAAATATCAACTTAAAGGTGGCGAATTGACTTAAAAGAAGAGAACCAAACTAAGGCGTCAGTTTTACTTTTTAACATAGCCGCCGAAATGAAAATGCGCTTCGTCGGATATAAGGTTGATTCTGAGATTATCACTTTGCTGCCCTTAAAATATATTATACTTTATTATTTACTATACAATAAATCATTATTTAGTCTTAAGTCTTTAAAATTGTTTTTTAAAAAATTTATTTGTTCTTAAAAAAATTTCCTACCACAGTGTTCAAATATCATTAACCCGGTTTTCCCTAACACTACTTTTAATTGAAATGTTCTCAATTTTTTACAAAAATATTAATTATTTAATAAAACCAGTCCATAGTAAAAAATAATATTCAATTAGTTTTGTTGCTATTAATGATTCTAACTTTTTATTCAATTTATATTTTTATGGATGTTTTTTTTTCCTGTCCCTGAAAATACACAGTATTCCTCTGTAAAATCTAATATTCGCTAAGATTTAAATTTCCAAACCAATCTTGATTTCAAGCAACTCAAATATGATTGAACATTAAATGAAGTGGGTGCACATCTAATAGTTTCTTCGTCAACATTAAGTAAGACGTGTTTTGTCACTCGCCACGAACGTTCGCGCTTTAGTTGGTCATTCCCCTTTTTTAAATTGTGCGTTTTTTTATTTATAAATTGGCTTGTCATTCTTAAAACTAAGACATCTACCTGAAGTAAATATTAAATTCTGCAAAAGAATCGAATGCCAACAATGATGTCGATTTTTCCCTAATCTCAGAATCACCCATAACCATTTTTTGAGCCAAATTTTTATATATTGTAAGCTATCTTCCACTATAATTTAAACGCGTTTAAAGAGCGGACTAACTATCGGGTATGCCTAGAGCTGTCAACCACAATCAATAAAAAATCGTCGTTAAAAAAATCACAATTTTTAAAAATATAAATCGTTCTAAAATCTTTAGCCAAACGTTAGCCAGGTATGTCAATTTTCAGATTAGGAGTTTACTTTATTTACAAGAGAATACTTTCGCAAGCTATATGATCAAAGTTCTTGTTGTTTTTCAAATTGGGAATTCAGTCAGCGATGAATTTATATACACAAAATCAATTGAGGGATATGTTTTGTCATGGTGAAAGACGATTTATCAATACCTATTTTGGAATTTTTTTTTTAAATATCACTAAAAGAAAACCATAACATAATTACATCGATTTAGTCTGTAAAGTGCGTAAAGTTTATTTCAATAAAATGCCATATTTATAAAGAAATCAAAAAATGATTTTTTCACCAAGTGTTGCCTGGCGCCATCTGACATTTCCATTGGAAAGTTTGACATTTTTAAGCATAAACGTACTCAGAATGTTTGACGTGACTGTTGTTGTTTACAGTGACTTGAAAAAATCAATTTGGCAAAAAAATGGAATTAACTCGTGAATATTTTCGTGCGATCATTTTTCACAACTTTCGACATGGACTATCACGACAAGAGTCCATCGATGAACTTAAATCTTTGTATGGCGATGAAGCACCATCCTATAGCACTGTGAAAAACTGGTTTAATGCATTCAAACGTGGCCGACGCTCGCTCAAAGAAAAAAGTCGCGAGGTCGCGCAAAAATGGCCGTTGTGCCAGAGAACATTGATGGCGTGCGTTAACTGATAATGCAAGATCGTCATGTGACATACCGTCAGAAAGAGGTATCCTTGGACATTTCTTCCAGCAGCATACATTCGATATTGCATGACCGTAAAAAAGATTTGTTCTCGTTGGATCCCGCACAATTTGACAATCGCTCAAAAAATGGCTCGTGTCGATTGGCGCAAAGAAATTTTAAAAAAATACGATCGCGATGCTTCGAAAGACGTTTATAAGATCGTCACAGGTGACGAATCATGGATCTATTCGTATGAGCCCGAAACAATACAGCAATCGACGGTGTGAGTCTTCGAAGACGAGCCAAATCCAACGAAAGTTGTTGGTGGAAGAAGCACTTCGAAGCAAATGGTCTCCTGTTCCTTCGGCAAAACTGGTCATGTGGCGACTGTTCCGCTTGAGCAACGTATTCTGAGTGGTACACCACAATTTGTTTGCTTTAAGTCTTCGGAGAAATTCGAAAAACGAACAAGATGAATCATTGTGCACCATGACAATGCGAGCTCTCAAACATCGGCTCAAACCAGCGCCTTTATGACCAGCCAAAACGTCGAAATGATGGGTCATCCGCCGAACAGCCCCGACTTGGCACCCAATGATATCCTTTTATTCCCGCACATCAAAAAAAATGCGTGGTCAACGATTTTCGTCGCCAGAAAATGCTGTTAAAGCGTTAAAAAACCATGTCTCAATCGGAGTGGAAAAAGTGCTTCGACTATTGGTTTGAGCGCATGCACAAGTGTATAAATCATGCTGGAGAATACTTTGAAAAAGAATAGAACCATTTTTGATAATAAATATGCGCATTTTCGTAATTAGGCCAGAAATATATATAACAGCCCTCGTAAACTCTTTGCTTCTGTAATTATTATTGTGCGAAACACACATGTTTTTCAAAATTTAAGATCCCACTACACCAAAACCTTAAATTCAATTCAATTTATAGCACAACCTTCGAACAACTGACGGTATGCTAATAATTGTACTATAGAATTTGACATTCTAACGTCTTGGAATTGAAAATTCTGTTCTTTTATTTGTTCTTTTAAATGCGATTCGAAAAAGCTGGCCAAGCACGTAAACTTCTAAGCTAAAACTCAGAAATAAAGAAAAGAGACCTTCACCGATGCAATCACGTACGACTAGTACGTACAGACAACGTGGGCGGATGTTGAGAACAGAATTTGTAAGATAACACTAGTTTACAAAAAAAAACACATTGCACGACTGCGTTGACAAGACTTGATCCGAGAGGTTCATTTTTGTTTTTTATTATTTTTAGCATAAACCATCTCGAACCAGGAAAATCAGAAAAATATAAATTTAACAAAGCTCATATATATCATATTTGACGAGCAAAATAGAAAGGGCCTAAGGTTAAAACCCAGTTTTGTTCAGAAGAGCCATTTTAAAGATTAGGTCCCTTTCTATTTGCGCTTAGAATCGTCGACTTCGCTTTCATAAAACGCGCATATCTCTGGGAGGGAACACTTTTGAGGCATGGGATCGGTCCTATTCGATGCTCAGATGTCCACATCAAAAAAAGAAAAAAAAAAGAAAATTGATTTTTTATACCCTTAGGTCCCTTTCTCTATGCGCTGTCACATATATATACGTATAGAAAAAAAATCGGCCCAGATAAAAAATCTTTGGGTGTTGTTGGCAGCGGTCTTGCCGCCTTCTGGATACCTTTATTTCTAGGACTTCCATTAAAACTGCGATGTGGGAAATATTGCATCTATCCATATATGGATATTTTCCAAAATATTTACCAACAAAAACCAACAAAAAAGTGCAGTTTTGACCCAATGTTGCTAACGTCTGCTCAAAGAAATGTAGTTGGAAATACCGTTCGAATTTGATATGTAGACTTTAAATGGCTATTATCTTGACAAATATTCCAAACCAAAAGCTTCAATGTAATTGATAAGACTTCGTTATGTCACAGAAATCGATACATCGGTTATATCAATGGAATGGAGCAAACGATATTTTTGCCAGGTCCACCAGTTGTAGAAATTCATTATCGTCGATCGATAACGTTCTCCTTTGACTGTGCATTTAACGTTTTGAACTTTTTAGTTGCTTGTTTTTATTTAATTTTTAAAATTTGAGATGAAACGGAGCAAAACTAACAGAAATTTTTACCAACCGCGTTTTATACACGACTCAGTATTATTCAAAACATTAAAGCGTATTTCCCACAACTCACGTTTTCTAAGTCGTTTCTAAGCCCATCTTAACAAGTAAAACTAGCACAGTCCTAAACACGACTTGTTACACAATTTACAAGGTAACGCCGGATAGTTTTTTTCAACAGTTTCATTAAAAAAATAGTTATTTTTTTCGCAAACATCGTATTTTCACTTTAAAATGTTTCTAAAATTGAAAAATTTAAATTTCGAAAAAGGAACGAATTTCGGTTTTTATACCCTCCACCAAAGAAATAGGCGGAGACCCTATAAAGTTTATATAGTCGGTGTTCCCAGCGCACTTTGAAAAAAAAGTATGGTTGGGGTTGCCGCAATAATACTATTTTCAAAATGAAATTAAAAAAACAATGCTTTGGTTGCAACGACCATGCTTTTATTGCAGAGAACATACTATTGTTGCCGTGGCCGTATAGAACCGATATCTGCTTTTCCGATACTTTACAGGAGAGCTAAAAAGCTGTTGCAATCCTGAACCAATAAAGATATCAAAAAACGATTTGGTGGGTACTTGAAGCGTCAATAAAAAAAGTAAAAAGTGTACACACTATGATGATTAAGCTATGGTCCTCCGACCATCCGTGCTTCTGTCTGGTCACAAGAAATTTTGCATGACGATGGCTTCTAATTTCTCCAAGGGGGGGGGGGGGGGGGGAGTTTCCCTTTAAGGAATTAAAGGTTTCTCGAAACAGTATTTTTTTTTGAATATTTGCTAAACAAATCATAACAGTTTAAATGACGACTGTTACGTGCTTCATACCTTAAAAAGAAAGGACCACCGGTAAATATGGCTATTCAAACTAGAGCCGGTTATACTACAAATCTAAATATGGATTTATTTTTCAAAATTTGGCTAAGACTGGTGCCAAACAGGGCTCAAGGACCAAGGACCGAAAAAATGGACCACTCTTATTCACAATGAAGGGTAACAAATTTGGGCCTGCCAAAGCTAAACGACGTTTTTCCTAGTTTTTATTTCAACGAAAGTCTTGTATTTGGTTTATATATATTTTTTTGTAAACTAGTGTAATCTTTGTTATTTTCAATTCGTGTATGTTTAAATGTGCGTTTGTGTCTTACTAAAATTTCCTAGTTTATTATTGCATGATTTGACGATTATGGAACTGATGTGACGTTGTCTCATCGTTGTGGTCGTTCATTGTGGCTACCGACTTTTCCATCTGTCCGCCTTCTGCTCGATTGCCGGTTTGTGTCTCTGACAATCGTCCAGAAACTCCAAGCTTTTGCGGGTTTAGTCTGTTTGGATAAGTTTTCGAAACCAAAAAAGGAACCAGCAGAACGTCGGGAGTTTAAAGCAATAATCACTTCTTAAATGCGCCAACAGTCGTTTTGTTTATTAGCTGCGAACAAAGCGTTACACTTGTGTATGTGTGTGTACACACGCACTTGTTGTGGCAACTTTGTCCCGACGACAGTTTCCACTACACCATCGTCACACACACGCACGAACGCATGTTCCTTAAATGTGAATGCATTTCCAACAGCTCAGCACACAAAGACTCATTGAATATTTGGGAATGGAAAGAAAGGATTAAGAGGCCTTTCTAAGGGCCTAAATTTGTCTGGAAGGCTGTCAATTGAAGTTATTTTATTTATCTCATAAACTCAGGACACGCTAGTGTGTCCTTCCACCCAAGCTTGTAAAAGGTATCCCTTGCAAGAAAGCTCTTTCTCTGAGCTTAAATTTAATAGTTGGCAGGCTGGTTAATTCCAGTGTTTACTCCTAACTAATAAACTCAGCATGGTGAGCTGTCGTAGTGTAAAGAAAGTGGTCACGACTCCTATGCCATTAAACCCAGGTCAAACTTTTTACAATTTTTTAGTGGCGGGATTCCTCCTCTCAAATGCCAGCAATTTGAGGAGTAATAGATTTATCTCTTTACGAGTAAGAGATTTTTCTCTAAGCCATGTTAAAACTTCTCTATAATATTTATTAGCCGTTCGGAGCCTTGTGAATTGTGCACAAGGAACTTATTTGATAGAAGTTTCCCCTTGTTTCTTATTCGGATGTTGTGAGAGTTAAGTAAGTTGTTAAGTTAACTCAGCAACATCCTTTCAAACTCGCTTTTAATAGGAGGCCTAAAAGCCCTTTCAAGAAAAGGGATCTAAGTAGGGCCTACTTTTGGCAGTTGTCAGCCACACAAGCTTTTATTAGGACACCATATCTTACAAGAAAAGTGGTAAGCTATATTTGCCAGACAGATCAATCCCATTCTTAAGACCTTCTAGACTCACTTCCAAAGAAATTTTTTAGAGAAAGACCTACGGGCTTATCTTATCTCTTGCTTTTCATATATTTCGCTTTTCAGTTTCGACCATAGAATTCCACAATATATTAAGCAACATTGAATTTATGTTCGTAAAGTAAAAATAACACACGTATATGGTACGAGGGCATATCAATAGATCCGTGAATTTTTAAATAAAACAGTTTTTTTTGGAAAAAACAAAAAAAATTTTCAACATAATCTCATTTTAGCTCAATACATTTAGTCCAAGGTTTCTCCTATTTGCGTATCCCTTTCAAAAAATATGAAAGTGATAAGCTACATTTGCCAGACAGAGCAAACCCATTCTTTAATCCAAATTACTAGCTAGAAATTCACTTTTTCCCATTTTTTAAAAAATCCACGTGGTTGCATTGTTTGAACAGCTGTTCAACACAAACTAAATGACGGAAATCTCTCAAAAATTGACAGAAGTCTTAACGGATGGTACCTGCTGGGAGCAGTGTTGCATTTCATATAACTACGAGGGAAGTTGGTAAAGGAATTATTGATTTGCCTCGTAATAAAAAACAGTCCCACACCAACAGCGAAACGTTTGTCTAACAGACGGTGATGTGTTTGCTTTTACATCGTCGACTTACTTTTCCTTCCCCATATGACAAACAACAAACAAGCCTGATCTACATTGTGGAGTAACTAACTCTTTAAATAATAATAAATCATTTTTGCTCAAATTAAGGGAAAATGTAGGCTTCAGATCACATTTTCGGGGCGTTAAAGAAAACACTAGGGCTGCTATATTTTTTTCTGGCCTAATAATGAAAATGCAAATATTAATCATCAAAAATGGTTTTATTGTTTTTCAAAGTATTCTCCAGCTTGATTTATACACTTTTGCATGCTTTCAAACCAATTGTCGAAGCATTTTTTCCACTCCGATTGAGACACCTCCAAAACATGGTTTTTGAACGCTTCAACAGCATATTCTGACGACGAAAATCGTTGACCACGCATTTTTTTTTCCTGATGTGCGGGAATAAAAAGAAGTCATTGGGTGCCAAGTCAGAGCTGTACGGCGGATGACCCATTAATTCGACGTTTTAGCCGGTCAAAAAGCGCTGGTTTGAGCCGATGTGTGAGAGCTCGCACTGTTATGGTGCAAATGATTCGTCTTCTCTTGTTCGTTTTTCGAATTTCATCGAAGACTTCAGGCAAACAAATTGTGGTGTACCACTCAGAATTGACCGTCCTACGTTGCTCAAGCGGAACAGTGGCCACATGACCGGTTTGCCGAAGAAACAGGCGACCATTTGCTTCGAAGTACTTCTTCCACGAACAACTTTCGTTGGATTTGGCTCGTCTTCGAAGACCCACACGGTCGATTGCTGTTTTGTTTCGGGCTGATACGCATATAACCATGATTCGTCATCTGTGACGATCTTATAAACGTCTTTTTATGTATCGCGATCGTATTTTTTCAAAATTTCTTTGCACCTTTATTTGTGCGATTTTAAAATTGTTCGGGATCCAACGAGTTCATGTAATATCGAATGTATGCTGGTGGAAGAAATGCCCAAGGATGCCTCTATCTGACGGAATGTCAGAATACCATCTTGCATTACCAGTTCACGCACGACATCAATGTTCTCTGGCACAACGGTCGTTTTTGGACGACATTCGTCTTTGGGCGAGTGTCGGCCACGATTGAATTCATTAAACCAGTTTTTCACAGTGCTATAGGATGGTGCTTCATCGCCATACAAAGATTTAAGTTCATCGATGCAGTCTTGTAGTTATTATCCACGTCGAAAGTTGTGAAAAATGATTAATTCCATTTTTTTTGCCAAATTGATTTTTTCAAGTCACTGTAAACAACACAAGTGATGGTCGTACGTCAAAACGTTCTGAGTACGTTTATTCTAAAAAATGTCACACTTTCCAATGGAAATGTCAGATGGCGCCAAAGATATATATAGCAACCCTAGTATAGACCCTTATTTTCAAAAAAAAATAAAAAAAAAATCAAGTAATAATGTCGTTAAATTCTGGTAGGCCCAACCATGAGTGGCCACCTTGAGTCCATGATTTCGAACACAAACAAGCATTATGACTTGCTTTTACAATGCTTCCTATTTGAAGGCCTTGCACATTTCACCCCTGACCTCTATTCGGAAAATTTTTGTGTCTGTTGGATAGTTAGATGGCAATGGAGAATTGTAAAGAAAGAGAAAACTTAAAAATAGATATTCTTTTCTTTGTCTCTTTTGTTCTTTGTTGTTGTTTGAGGCAAAAAAAACGCCAACAAAAACTACTAAAGACGACGGCTTCCAGGATGATGGTGGTGATGTTGTTGACTGAAACAAAACAGTAGACAACAGAGGCGGCATCTCCAAATGTTGTCGAGATCGTCACTATCAGTATCATCGTTAGTGGCAGCCGCAGTCACAATTTATAGCGAAGATGAAAGGAATACTTAACAAAACAAAAAATACAAAAATCCGAAAAGATGAGTAGATTGTTCACTTTACTACACAGTGCTGGACAATAAAGTAGTAGCAGTTGCTAAATGTCAAGTATTTTTTAAATCCACAAATGAATCTTATCTTAACAGGGCTAAACATTTTGTCATTTTTGTTTTAAAAAATGTTGAAGGCTACAATGATAATAGTAGAGCTGGTCCTTGGAGAGTGTTTAAAAACGAAAGGCTCCCCGAAACACTGATTTAGCCAGGGCAAAACTCTTATTATCAGCAAATATAAATTGTAAACTGATTTTTCAAAGCCATTATTTGTCGCTTAGATTTCATGTTGAGAGTAATGGACTGCCTTTGTCTGACAACCGGAATTGTAAAGAGTAGACGAGATGACTTTGGGTTGAAATAACCAAATGTTACGGTTTTACTTACCGTAAGGTAATATTTCGATACCCTTATTTTGATACACGCAATTATATATTCGGTTATGTCAATGAAGTTGTTGTTGTTGTAGCGGCAACTGTGTGCCGGGGAATTGCTCTTCGGGTTAATCCGGTCCATAAAACCGGCAGTCGTGGGATTGTGCCAATGAAATGATATCTGTTGCGACTATTGATTGCTTTATATATAAGTTTGCAACCAACAATTGGATGTGACAACAAATAAATTGTTTCTAATAATCAAAAACGAGAACTTTATTGGTGCATCAAAGTATTTCATAACACAAAATAAAATTAAAAAATATAAAAATAAATAAAACAAAATAATAGGGCGGAACTTTCACTATCCATTTTTAAGTGAACAGATAGTAAACCAATCATTGGATTGTTAACTTTTTTTAACGAAAGTTTCCTCGTTTTCTAATTTGCTATTGAGTGATCAATCTAGAAGTATTTTTTCAATACAAAAACAGCACAAAAACTCAAATCAAGTGTAGAATCTTTATTGTTCATTCGAAAGGACATTTTATGCCAATTATATATATGAATATAAAATTTCTTTCAAATGTTGGCCGCAACTACGCCTCAGGGTGTCCATTCTGATGTTCCAACTTTGGATGAATCGTTCGAGCATTTCGACCGGTATGGCGTTAATGACAGCCTAAATCGTAGTTGGTCGCAGCACCATTCTCGGTTACGTTCCGGCTATCATCATTCTTTAAGAAATAAGGACCGATGATTCTAACAGCCCATAAATCGCACGAAACCGTGGTTTTCTCTAAGTGCAGGGTGGAGCGCGGTTATTTGCTTATTTGTGAATGACATAAAAAAAATATGAACCTTAGAAAAATTTATTTTATATTTTAATTATATTGAATAGTAAGGGAATTTTTAGATTAGGGCCTTTTCGGAATTGCAGCGTTGCCCAACTTTGAACCTGTTGCACAGCGGTTGCCGATCCGCTGTTGCAGATGCTCATTCATTGCATCAGCCATTTTAATACTGCGTGTTTTTAGTATGTCTGCCCAACATATGTTTGATAGTTGCTTTTAAGAACATCTGACGCTTGCAGTGTTGGATGACTTTGCAATTAAGAATTCGCTGCGCAGTGCATGCAGTGCAGTGTTGCAATTCCGAAAGGGCCCTTACATGGTTTTAAATAGTGTATCTGGCAAATGTCGACCTTCGCTATCCACACACTGCTGCATACGGTTTCTGCAGTTTTTATCTACTACAACTCTAACAAGCATGTCGACTGGTATTCTGCCAATTTCAGCCTCAATATTGTTAATTAGGTCTTCCAAGGTGTTGGGACGGTTGATATACACCTTCGACTTCAGGTAACCCTAAAGGAAAAAATCGCATGGTGCTAAGACTGGTAAGTGTGTCGGCCAGTTCACATCACCCCTCAAAGAGATAAGCCGTCCAGGAATCACTTGCCTCGAACAATTTATGGCAATCCTCGCTGTGTGTGCAGTGGCACCATCCTGGTGGAACCATGTATCCTCTTATTACATTGCCTCAAGAGCCGACTGAAAAAAATCCTGGAAATGTTAAGAGCAAGTTTTTGCTTCCGAGCAGAATGTTTTGGATATTGCAGTACTGCTGCTCTAACTCTCTCGATGTTTTGTGGTGTTGTAATCCTTCTTTCAGGTCCCCTTTGTACACATGACACATTCCCTGCTGTTCTCAATGAAGTTATCCAATTAACAATTGATTGCCGTACAGAAACACGTCCGCGCGGGGGAACAGCGAATCGTAAAGGAAAAGCACGCTGCACTGCAATGATAGAATGCGCATTTGAAAAATACGCTTCAACACAAAATGCCCTCTCCTCACGTGTCCAATGCATGATGGCAACTAAAAGGCAGGCGAATATAAATCTCCCGTCAGCCACTGTAAGCCATGCACACTCGCCACTTTCTTCGACCAACTGTGCCGCCACAGCCTGCAGTGCAAAAAAAACAAATTACCGTGCTCCACCCTGTATAATAGCACCTCTTGAACCTCTTCTGGTTGCTGTTCAGCCCAAATGCGGCAATTTTGTTTATTGACGTTGTCGTTGTGCCCGAAAAGGCCTCATCACTGAACAAAATTTTGGTGGTAAAACGTTTCTTACCGAACGCTCCCTTCCATAATACGGTTGCTAAATTTGAAGACGTTGTTGCGGTGTAAGGGTTTCCATGATGAAACAGCAAAAATACTGACAAGAAAAATAAATAAATTGAACACAACGAAAACCCCAATAAGAAATTTCACTAGATTGATCACCCTATATTTCTAGGATAACTTTTTTTCAATAAATAACAAATGTTCAAATGAAACGGTTTATGATGCATAAAGCCAACAGAGAAATTTCAAAAATTCCTCGAAAATTTTTCAAGTTTCCTCTTATTCGTTAAACAAAAGTTATTAATGCCATCGATCTTGCTCAGCTTAAGCATGAGCGTCTTAGAACTAACCCGGGTGAATTATTTTTTATAGCCCTTAGGAAAGGTCTTTCGGGTTTGAGATCCTTTCGCTCATTTTAAAAACCCCTTTCATAGTTGTTGTGGGATATGCTTGAATTGTTATCCTTTTTCGAATCTTTTCGTAAGATTTATTTTGGTATTTAACCCATTTAAAAGGGGTTTCTTTGTTGTCACCATGTGGTGTCTGCCCAAGAGAATAGCAATTTGTCCTAATTGAATTTCCTATGAAATTTAACCAAATTGACAATACAATAAATAAATAAACGTCGCGTCCATACACTCGAGCAAGCAAATAATTGACCGGTCACAGAACTTCATGGGGGCAGACAGAGAAATTTGTAAAAATAAAAGCGTCTGTAATGGCAGCGGGGCAATGCACACACACACATTCCGAAGACGTTCAATGTTCGTTTTACAACAGACAAATCTCATCTTGACCCCCACAAAGTAGACGCACTCCAACACACATACACACACATGAAATATAAACGCAGCAGTCCATTACTCCGGCAGTCACACAAAAAGCGCATTACGGTTGACATGACAACCTCGACGAACTGAGAAGCAACGTGTGGATGGATGACGGACGGACGGACGGACTGGTGGTTACGGTTGCCCGGGAGGGATAGGTGGATGAATGGACGGATGGATGGGGAGTTGAGTGACACAAGTTCAAGTAACACACTCACACACGGAACATCAGCAACAGCCATAACATGATGATGACGTTATCAATGAAATAATGATGTTTTTGATGCTTATTTAAAGTAAACAATAAAATTAAAAAAAAAAAACTAAACAAAAAAAACATAAAATGACGACAACCGCCATAAAAACATTTAGAGAAATGTTTGCTGTCTACTAAAATATTTTCAAATGTAATTTTCCAAACATAAACCAAGAACAAATAGTTACAACAAAGGAAATAAAAACATCCCAACGATGATATAAACAGCTCGAGACTGATCCACAATATAGACGACACCTATTGCCGTCGGTTTGTGTAGTCCAAACATATTGAAATGCCAAAGCAGCAACACGTTTTCATTCACAGCCGAACAGTAGTGGCTGGTAATATAGCACATTTAGAACGGATATTTGGGCAACTGTAGGCAACCGGAGTTTTCTTTCAGGTAGCCTATCTACAGGAGTCGATTTAGCAATCGATATTGTGCCATCGACATTTCGATAGCTTTTGTTGGCATGAGGGAATAAAGTTCCACTACGACATTTCAAAATAATTATTTGCGAGGCTCCCGAATATACATTGCCACATACAGTACAATATAACATACAGGGTGGAGAGCGGTAATTTCTTTATTTGGGAATGAAATAAAAAAATTATAAACCTTAGAAAAATTTATTTTATATATTTTATTGATTTTAAATAGTGTCTGGCAAATGTCGACCTTCGCTATCCACACACTGCTGCATACGTTTTCTGAAGTTTTCATGAACTGGTATTCGGCCAATTTCAGCCCTCAATATTGTTAATTAGGTATTCCAAGGTGTTGGGACGGTTGATATACACCTTCGAGTTCAGGTAACCCCAAAGGAAAAAAATCGCATGGGGCTAAGTCTGGTTAGCGTGTCGGCCAGTTCACATCATCCCTCAAAGAGATAAGCCGTCCAGGAAATTATTGCAAACAATTCATGGTAACCCTCGATGTGTGTGCAATGGCACCACCCTGTTGGAATCATGTATCCTCTAATTGCATTGCCTCAAGAGCCGGCTGAAAAAAAGTCTGGAAATGCCAAGAGCAAGTGATTGCAGTACTGCTGTTCTAAACTCTCAATGTTTGTAGTGTTGTAAACCTTCTCTCAGGTCCCCTATTGTACCCATGACACATTCCCTGTTGTTCTAAATGAGGCTACCCAATTTACAATTGATTGCCGTCCAGGAACACGTCCGCGTGGGGGAACAGCGTATCGTAAACGAAAAGCACGCTGCACTGCAATGATCGAGTGCGCATTTGAAGAATACGCTTTAACACAAAACGACCTGTCCTTACGTGACCAATGCATGATGGCAATTGAAAGGCCGTCGAATACAAATCTCCCGCCAGCCACTATAAGCCACGCACACTCTCCACTTTCTTCGACCAACTGTACCGCCACAGTCTGCAGTGCAAAAAAGCAATTTTTCGCGCTCCACCCTGTATAAGCGCGGGAGAATAAAAATACGACTGAGTGATTCGTTCATATGTTATATTGTATTGTATGTGGCAATATATATATTTGTATGTCAGAAAGGTCATACTAAAAAACTTTTTTTATTACCCTAAAAAAACTTTAAAAATAAGAGTTGAGAAAAAGTAAAAATGTTTAAATCTGGAAAATGATTCTTTTGATATGTCGCAGTGTAACTTTTTTGCTCATGCCAAAAGCTATCGAAAAATCGATGGCAATCGATAAATTTTTGTCCTTACAAATCGGCCCACTCTTGTGTCCACTGAGACACCTCTGCATGATCTGGTCGGATTCATAAAAGGATCAGTCGCCGTCAATGTGTCTACCTTTGTTGACTTCAAAGGTATAGAGGGGCTTTTATTAACGTAACTCTAGGTACGATATTTACGGCATTACGAGTCACATATTGATAAAGATGTCGACATTGCAAGACTTGTGCGAAATCTTTTCACAAGAAGACATATCATGGCATTGGCGGAGTTATGCACAGTAGATAGGAACGCCACCACATGGATTATGTGCGATTGCCATAGATTGCCAGATATAACTATGGCATCGCCTGGCCTATCAACGTTGTCACCTGGCAACCCGTCATCTTGTTAGGATCCGAGCACCTTCCCATAATCATATCCATCAACAGACCACCCGACTTTATACCCTCTGAACGCCGTAAGCATCTTAATCAAAAGCTGATTGGGATTGGGAAGCCACCAACCGCAGCTTAAGTAATCTACCTGTTTAGCAATTATCAACGCAGCAGCCGCTTGCCATATTCCTGCTGGTCGAATACCCGTGATACGACCAAATTTCCCAGCACAAGCAGCGGGATTCGCAGATGAGCATGTTCACATTCGTCGACGCTAGAATTAGGCAAAGCAACTCTGAGATCAGTAGGTTGCTCAACGAATATTAACGCAACAAATGGCTAGATCACTTAAAGCCGTGCAAATTAAGTTCAGCAATAAGTAAATTGTTGAAAACGGTAAAATCGCTTTTTAACCCTGGAAGGAAGGATGGTCGGACACCTGTCACGTTCGGTGATAGAACAGTGAGAGAGTGATATGAAGAAAACGAGAGTATTGGGCCTTATACGCGCTCTCCGTGTCTAAGAGACACCACGATAATTTACCGTTGGCGAAGTAGCCCATGTCATCCACAGCGCAAAGTCCTCGAAGAAGCTGGGTGCGGACTGAATCTTAATGCTGATGTTGAAGCACCTGGATACACAAGGTAGTTTCCGACGCTTGGAAAATGGGCAGTAAGGAGAACCTTACAGGCCGATCTCCTTTTTACCGCCAGTAGCAAAGACGCTTGAAGTCCTGCTCCTCCCAAGCCTGATCAAACACCTTTCATCTAGAGACAGGAAGTCGAAGCCCCGTAGAGCTAAACAGAGTGTAGCCCAGAGTGGGGTGTTATCTCCGGCACTATTTAACTTCTACCTTTCTAAAATTCCTGCAGCACCAGATGGCGCGGAAATTGTGTCGTATACTGATGATGGCATATGCGATAAAACCCACGTTTACCTCACTGAATTAGCACGCTTCTTCACTGCGAGGAATATAAAGTAAAAATATCTGTCTCCAAATCAACAGCTGCCCTGATAACTGCATGGACCGCAGAGGTGCGGTTGTCACTTAATGTGAAAGTCGATGACGTCAACATTTTGACTGTCACTACCCTAAAATCCTTAGTGTCACATTCGACAGCCTTTTTCCATACTTTGAACATGCTACAGTTATCTGCTTTCGTACTGAACTATTCTCTGTCCACCAAAAATTATGAGGTGCCAAGCAAATACCCCAAAAAAGTATACTTTTTATAGGGGTACCTTTAGTTCCTTAAAGGAAAGCTTTTTCATCTAGGCAGATTACGCCCATTTACAATCCCAAACAGCTTATGACCCTAGCCATCATCATGGAAAATTTCTAGAAAGCGGTCAGGATAGCGGTCTATCAGTATGATTTGACCCAGATGCGGTAATTTTATTTGTTAACGTATCCGCCGAGATGAAAATGCGCCAGTGTCAACATTACAAACGATTTAAAAAGAAATTTCTGTTTTGCCACCCGTTACACTACTTTTATTGTCCCATCCTTTCAGCTGGGGAACTAGTACCGCCATTTTCTAATCATTCCGCCAATTCTAAGGTGCACCGTGGAGTGTCAACGATACTCTCCAACATGTCGAGATCGTAATAAATAAAGAAACATTTATATGACCTGACTACCTACTGCACTACCATGCTACGGAATAGTGCGAATAGCTACTTTCCTTCACTACTTAGGAATGCAGCTTGTTACGTAGCATGCAATAGTGTACCCTAAAGGTAACTAGCTGACTGAATTTCTAATAACGTAACTAGTAATACAGTGGAGATTGCTACCCAAAAACTAGCGGGTATGACCAGCAGCTGCACATAAGAACGGGCAGCTATGCATACTTAACGAGAACTCCTTCAATAGAGATTTTCAAAGTACATAGTCAACACAATAAAAAAAATCCTTGCACCAAAAAGTGCTCAACCTTCCTTCCCCCTTTCAATAGTTACATACGCATAAGTTCTGCAAAGCATAATAATCGCAACCAATTAAAATTTGTGAATACAAAAATTTATCGATAATTACACGTAGTCTCTACGTTCTTATCGGACAAAATGGAACTTGAGTGGCACATCCGGTCTAGTAACGCCGATACTACGAGTATTCACTTTTAAATTTGCGTTATAGTCGTAATTTTGCCACTGTCGTTGCAAGACGTACACACATATTGCGCTAAAACATTCATAATTTTTCATTTAAAAAAGAACAACAAAAAAAAAAAAAACTACCAAAAAAAAATACAAAATATTTCAGTAACAAACGGATTAGCAAAAGCAATAAACGGATTAACGCCGTGCACTCGCGTGCGCCTATAATGCAAGCACAACCTGTGCGAGCATTGTTTGGCAACAACAAACAATAAGAATAAAAACAAAAAACAACAACTAACATTTAAAGTCTCGGTATGTCAAGTGACAACAACAAAATCAATAGTTATGCTGGTGCTACAGCAGACAATATGAATTTAAGTGACAGCAGTGATGACGATCCCAGTTGGCAGCATGTACCCATAAAACGAAAAAATACAGGGTCACCAACAAGTTTCCGCCAGAAAAGAATTCATCGTGTCGACGTGCCTTCATCCTCCAACCGATTTGATCCACTAAGCAGCAACGAAGTTGAAGCTAATGACGAGAATAATTCCTCCCCAATTGTTCCCAAACCTCCACCTATTTTCATACCGCATGTAGCTGATATTGCAAAAATGGTAGACAACCTTAATAAAGTCATTTCAAATACCGATTACAACTTTAAGTCACTCAGAGATGGACAGGTTCGGCTTATGATAAAATCAGTTGAACCTTACAGAAAAGTTGTACATTACTTAAACAATGCTAAGATCAATTACCACACGTTCCAATTGAAACAAGAAAGAGCATTTAGGGTTGTGCTTAAGGGTATACATCACACTACTCCAATTTCAGATCTCAAAGCTATGCTCTTGAGTTTAGGACACCAAGTGAGAAGTGTAAGAAATATAACTAGCCGAGTCACAAAGCAACCACTTCCAATGTTCTTCGTTGATATAGACCCAAACGATAATAACAAGGATATCTTCAATATCAAATCTTTTGAAAATGCAATTATTCAAGTTGAAGTTCCTAAAAAATTTGATGATATCGTGCAGTGCTTTAGATGTCAAGATTATGGACACACCAAATCTTACTGCAAGAAAAACTTCAGATGCGTGAAATGTGGTCAAGGTCATCCTACATCTGAATGTACAAAGACAGCTGATACACCACCAAAGTGTGCACTTTGTGAAAATGGTCACACTGCAAGTTACAAAGGATGTATTAAGTATCAAAACCTTCTAAGCGCAAAATCAACCAGAACAAACACAAACACAATTGGACAAGTAATCCACGAACATAACAATTTTGCTCCATCAAGACAAACTAATTTAAAACAAACCGATCCGAATGCTTGGACATATTCTCAAGCAGTTAGAGGAGAACTTAGTATGAAAAACGTATTAGAAAAAATTGAGGCTATGCTAGCTAAACAAATAGAATTAACAAATACATTAATGAATATGATGTCAATGTTAATGAACAAAATATGCAAGTAAATTTAATTATAGCAGAATGGAATGCCAATGGTATTCAAAACCATATAAACGAAGTAGAAATATTTTTAAAAGAAAATTTTGTAGATATACTTTTAGTGTCAGAAACACATTTTACAAACAAATCATACTTCAGAATAAGGGGATTTGATATAGTTGTTGCCAATCACCCTGATGATACAGCGCATGGTGGCGCCGCAGTTATTATCAAGTCGAGTATTAAATATCATGCTGCTGTACCCACATCTAAATCATTTTTACAGGCAGCTGGAGTAAAGATTGAGAGTCTAAATGGCGTAACATCAGTTTATTCTGTATATTTTCCACCAAGACACAGTATAAAAAGCGTTCAATATGAACAATTCTTCAATAGTCTTGGAAATAAATTTATTGTTGGCGGCGATTTTAACGCTAAACACCAGTGGTGGGGATCACGCTTAGCTAATCCTAAAGGGAAAGAGCTGTATAAATGCATTTCTGCTAATCGTTTTAACATTCTTTCTACAGGTAGACCAACGTATTGGCCCAGCGATCCGAATAAAATTCCAGACTTACTAGATTTTATTGTATATTCTGGAATACCTCAATCGTCGTTGAGAATTACATCCAGTGATGACCTCAGCTCTGACCACAGTCCTATTATAGCCAGCTTTAGAACTGTCAACTGCAAACGGTCCTCTAATCACAAGTTAATCACAACCAAAACAAACTTGCAATCTTTTCAAACCTGGTTAGAGCATAAGTTAAACTTAAATATACCGATCAAAGACAGGATTGATTTAGACGATGCGGTAGAAACTCTCACGAAAGTCATACACGAAGCCTCACTTTTATCTACACCACAAGATACATCTGAGGACGTAAATAGCTTTCGAGTTTCAACGGAAATAAGACAACTCATAAAAAGAAAAAGACGTTTACGAAAGATCTGGCATAGTACTAGACATCCACAAGACAAAACCAATTTCAATAGAGCAGCAAATCACCTAAACAAAATTCTTAAAGACTTCAGGAATGGTTCTGTTAGCAGATTTTTAACGAACTTAAGCCCAGGTAAAAATAATGACTTCAATCTTTGGAGGGCAACTAAATATCTTAAAAAACCTCAAAAACGGAATGTGGCCATTAAAGACTCTGCTGGATCTTGGTGCAGATCTGATAAGAGCAAAGCACATGCTTTTAAAGTTTTCTTGGAGGAAACATTTACACCTTTTTCGTTCTGTGGCTTAACTGAGGCCCAACAAATATGTGACTTTCTTGATGTACCGTGTCAAATGTGCCGCCCAATTAAGAGTTTTACAGTCCGTGAAGTTATAGATGAAGCCAACAAACTAAATTCAAAAAAGTCACCGGGCTATGATCTCATAGATGCTAGAGTGGTAAAATCGCTACCCAAAAAAGGTTACATATATCTTACGCTTATATTTAACTCAATTTTAAGACTTTCTCATTTTCCAACAAAATGGAAGCATGCTAAAATAATAACAGTCCTTAAATCTAATAAAAACGAAAATGAAATTAGTTCCTATAGGCCTATAAGTCTACTGCCAATCTTTTCGAAATTATTCGAGAGACTATTCAAAACAAGACTTGCTTCTGTGTTGAACTCATTAAATATCATTCCTGATCACCAATTCGGATTTAGACCTAGTCATGGGACGCCTGAACAGTGTCACAGAGTGGTTAAACAAATAAGAGACTCCTTGGAGAAAAAACAATACTGCTCGGCTGTGTTTCTCGATGTCAAACAAGCCTTTGACAGAGTGTGGCACGAAGGCTTGCTATTCAAAATTAAACATATGTTGCCAACTCCATTTTATCTGTTAATGAAGTCTTATCTAACGGAAAGGAGATTTTTTGTAAATGTTAATGATGATGACTCAGAAATTGGTGTTATTAAATCTGGTGTACCTCAAGGCAGTGTTCTGGGCCCAGCACTATATACGATATTCACTTCTGATATACCTGTAACTGGCGATGTAACAATAGCTACGTATGCGGACGATACAGCAATATTAGCCTCTAGTCATTCGCCTTTGGAGGCTTCCAATATTGTTCAAAAGCAACTCGATTTGACTAATGTCTGGCTAAAGAGATGGAATATTAAAGTTAACGCTGACAAATCCTCTCACGCGACCTTCACTTTGAGAAAGGATGACTGTCCGCCAGTATTTTTAAACGGTGTCAGAATTCCTTCTTCAGCATGTGTAAAATATCTGGGTTTACGTATAGATAGGCGACTGACATGGAAAGATCACATTGAATCAAAAAGGAAGCAGTTGAAAATAAAGACTCAAAAAATGCATTGGCTCTTAGGTCCAAAATCTGAACTTGCTTTAGAGAACAAGGTACTACTTTATAAATCAATATTGAAACCAGTCTGGACATACGGAATCGAACTATGGGGAACTGCTAGTAATTCAAATGTAGAAATCCTTCAGAGATACCAATCTAAAACCCTCAGATTAATCACAAAAGCTCCTTGGTTCATGAATAATAAAAATATACATAGTGATCTAAGTGTTCCCTATATTAAATGCGAGATCTCTCGAATTAGCTCAAACTACCTTAATAGATTAAGTCATCATCCTAATGTTTTAGCCATAAGTCTACTAGATGATACCAATGAGTTGAGGCGATTAAAACGACCTCATATTCTAGACCTTCCTTTTCTTTAGTAAAATGTTTTAAAAATGTAATATATGATATTCTTGTTAAGCTCGCTGGAGACTAACAAATCTGTTATTTTTAAGATTTTATGAAATTTGCTTAATATTGTATTGTAAATAGATTGCAAATAAAGACAACAGAAAAAAAAAAAAAAAAAAAAAAAATTTGCGTTATATCTTCATTACGCTTTAAGGAATGAAAATAAGCAAATATCGAATAAACTCCATGAGGGAAAGTTTCAAATTCCACTGATGTCTAATTTTAAAATTATCTTGATCCTATCGTTCTTATCTGGTCACCCTTTATGTTTATAACAGTTATGATTTGCATACCTCTTACTTACTATGCTCTATTCAAAGCTTTTGATGCATTTCATACGCATTGACAGCTGTCATGCTTCAAACATTTATTGCCAACGTACTCACTAGTACCGCTAAGATCATGAAATTAAGCTCGCCTTTTGCCTCCAATACCAAGAGTTCGTAGTATTGAACATTCGCCTGGATTACTTGATTTCGGATAAAAGCCAGCTTGGGTTGATATTAGCTTAAGATATTTTTTTAATTACCGTATCTTGTTGCTGTGTTTGGCAACAAGAAACAAGTTACTTGTCACGAGTAAAATATTAGTTTTATTGGATTTTTGTAATAGAATAAACCCATAAACATTTTCACTGACGGAAATTTATTTTTTTCATGTCAATACAACTTTATCGTCTGAGCCTAGATTAAGGCATGAGCTTTAGGAAGTTTGCGTATGGGCCACAATTAGCTTGATAACACTGTTCTGCAACAAATTCCTACTTTGGACGTACCCAGCTGATCCTTATGTAAAATGATCTCCTGAATCCGAATTGGCCCGACACGTATAGTTTTCTAGATATAGCAAAAATTTTTGACCCATGATTTTTTACAAAAACTGCTATAACTCAGGCAATTTTCACTGGATTATCAAAAAATACGAGGGCTGATATTTATATCCCTGGCCTTATAATGAAAATGCGAATATTTATCATCAAAAATGGTTTTGATCGTTTTTCAAAGTATTCTCCAGCATGATTTATACACTTTTGCATGTGCTCAAACCAATTGTCGAAGCACTCTTTCCACTCCGATTGAGACACCTCCAAAACATGGCCTTTGAACGCTTCAACAGCATCTTCTGGCGACGAATATCATAGACTACACATTTTTTCTTGATGTGTGGGAATAAAAAGAAGTCATTGGGTGCCAAGTCAGGGCTGTGCGGCGGATGACCCATCAATTCGACGTTTTGGCCGGTCAAAAAGGCGCTGGTTTGAGCCGATGTGTGAGAGCTCGCATTGTCAGAGTGCACAAAGATTCGTCTTCTCTTGTTCGTTTTTCGAAGACTTCAGGCAAACAAATTATGTTGTATCACTCAGAATTGACCTCCAACGTTGCTTAAGCGGAACAGTCGCCATATGACCAGTTTTGTCGAAAAAAACAGGCGACCATTTGCTTCGAAGTGCTTCTTCCACGAACAACTTTCGTTGGATTTCGCTCGTCTTCAAAGACCCACACAGTCGATTGCTGTTTCGGGCTCATACGCATGGATCCATGATTCGTCACCTGTGACGATCTTATAAACGTCTTTTGATGTATCGCGATCGTATTTTTTTTCAAAATTTCTTTGCACCACTTGACACGAGCCTTTTTTGAACGATTGTCAAATTGTGCGGGATACAACGAGAACAAACCTTTTTTACGGCCAGGTGTTCATGCAATATCGAATGTATGCTGGTGGAAGAAATGCCCAAGGATGCCTCTAGCTCACAGTATGTCACATAACGATCTTGCATTATCAGTTCACGCACGACATCAATGTTCTCTGGCACCACGGCCGCTTTTGGACGACCTTCACGACCTTTGTCGGCCACGATTGAATTTATTAAACCAGTTTTTCACAGTGCTATAGGATGGTGCTTCATAGCCCTACAAAGATTTAAGTTCATCGATGCACTTGTCGTTCTCAAAACGTTGTCAGTACGTTAATGCTAAAAAATTTCAAACTTTCCAATGGAAATGGCAGATGGCGCCAGGCAACACTTAGTGTCGGATAAGAATTGCTGAAGTTTTGGGCAGATTAATGAAAAAATCAGAAAAATGTCTTGTGTAGGATATCTTGAAAACTAATTTTTTCAAACTGTCGTATCTGCTATTGTTTTTTCGAGTTAAAGTTACATCTTTTTTTGCTTTTGGGATAAAATTGTTTCTTCTGGAATACATTTTTTTTCTTTATGGCAATTGTATCCAAAATTAATCTCGTTTGAATTTTAGCTCACCTAAAAATGATTATTATTTCGTTACCAATTTCGAAGTGACCGCTTCAAGTCTATTCAAATATGTTTAGCTCACCTAAAAATGATTATTATTTCGTTACCAATTTCGAAGTGTCATATTCAAATATGACATTGCAGCGGTGATCTCCTGCCCATGTCCGATCCGATCACCTGAAATACGCACTCTAAACTTTGTAGTAGGGTCTAAAAACCACAATACTTTGAAAGGCAGTTGCTCCACTAATGCCTTGCAATTTTTTTTAATCATAACACCAAATCCAGTGCTAAAAGGTTGATATGACACAATACCTTACTACGAAATATGGCCACAACCCCTTGGCCATCATTCGTAACAGCCCGTTTTGTTTTCGTTTAATGTAGAAAAACATCAGTATGATATAATGCCAAAAGGCCTCCAAAACCACTGACCAACTAAACTTTTAAGCTCGTTTTTGCTCACTGGGTTACAGCCAACACGCTACGCTGCCCCAATGGCAAAGTAGTTTTACAATGACTGTCGTTGACATGACAAATATGTGTACACCACACCACATTTCCACAGATTACTCATGACATCCCGTCCACTCCACACTTGGGACGTTCGACGGCTCTCGACTGGCACTCATTCAAAATAGAGTGGGATTTAAAAGTCACGCACAAAAAATTACAAATAAAAATAAACAATAAAGCTGAATTACTACTTGAGATAATTCAAATACTTCTTTTTATGTTCAAACATATTTACGAGGCTCATCTGATAAGTGTATTTTGTGGTAACTATCCAGAAATTAATTGCGAAAGCTTTGAAAAAAGATCATTGTCACAGCATTTGGTGCTGGTGTTTCAAGTAAAACAACTAAAAAATGTTAAAATCTGGCGCAGCCGACTGTAAGCGGTGCGATGCGAGAAGCGATAAAAGTTCTTGCTACCGCAATGCTTAAACCAATAGTAATAAGAGAGAGCTGCAAAGAAAAAACAGTAAACCAAACAAAGCTTTTTCATGCTACAAACCATTTCACCACCTGCTATGTCGCATCAACCACCTGGTGCCGGTGGTTCAAGAAAAACAACTTAAAAATGCTTAAGTCAGGCGCAGCCGAATGTAAGCGATGCGAGAAGCAATACTAGTTCTTGCTGCAATGCTACCAGATGTTAAAGTAAGAGCGAAGCTTAAAGCGAGTGTATACAACAAACCATACGAAACGCGTACATAATAGTAACAATAATAATAAGAAAGAAGCGGTAAAATATCTTGCTACAGAAATGCTACAAGATGCTAGAGTGACAGCGGAGCGGAGCTGCATACCAAAACGCATACATTATAATAATAAGAAGAAAAAGACGCAAAGAAAAAACTAATTAACAAAACAAAGCGATTTCATACTACCATTTCACCATTTCACGATCTGCTTTGTAGCATCAAATCGCATCTCGCTTCGTTGCCACTGTGAAAGCGAAGCTGGAAGAAAGTGTATACAGCAAACCATACGAAACGCATACATAATAATAATAATAATAAAGAGACGTAAAGAAAACAAATGTAAACAAAACAAAGCGATTTCATGCTACAAACCATTTCACGCTTTATCGCATCAAATCGCTTTTCGCTTCGCTCTCACTCTGATGCATTGATTTGTTGCGCGTTGTAGCTCAATATTATAGCATCGCTTGTAGCGAACAGCTGGCGCGCAATATAATAGCATCTCTTGTAGCGCTCGGCAGTCTACACATACTATTTCTCGACCTGTATTATCGCATCAACTCGCTTCTCTCTCCCTCTGACATTCTTCGAGAGAACACATCAAAAAAAGTGATTTGATTTGCTGTTCGTTGTAGCGCAATATTATAGCATCGCTTGTAGCGCTCGCTCAGCCATCAGCCATACATAAGCAGTCTACACAAACCATTTCACGAACTGCTTTGTCGCATCAAATCGCTTCATTCTTGTTATGACATTTTCGAGAGATCACATCAAAAAACAAAGTCTACACACACCATTTCTCGACCTGTTTTATCGCATCAACTCGCTTCTCTCTCACTATGACATGCTTCGAGAGATCACATAAAAAACAAAATTGCGTGTTGTAGCGCGATATAATAGCATCGCTTGTAGCGCACACTCTGTTATCAGCCTTACCTCAACAGTCTGTGAATTGAAAAACGTGACGGACATCTTTAGGTTCCTAGCACTAAAGAAACTGGCAAGATCGTAACTACTTCCACCGTTGGAAAGGTACCAGCCTTGTACTAGTTTTATGTCCATTAATTTGTATAGCAAAGAAACTGAATAATGCGTTAAGGACTCTTTGTTTGTCAGATCTTTTATAGCGTTAAGGAATCCTCTAGCATGTTAGCGAATTGTTAATCTCTTACATGCCAGCGTAACTACCCTCGTTCTGACAAGTGCCATGAAGTTATTGTCAATTGCTGCCGTGTAATAGTTTCCACTTGCGTTGTATTACCAAATCGCCGCCAGATGATCGCACAGCGTACAACACCATCTCTAAAACCTAATGACGATAAAATTCAATAAAAAAAGTAATACTTGTACCTCATCAGCTCAAGTAAACTCAACTGAACTACTTAAAATAAATGCCCAGGAAAAGAAAAACATATCATAAACACATTCGCGCATTCACATTAACATCGAAATCCACATTCACATGGAAACTAAAACAGCAGCAACTCAGTCAAAATTCCATTGCAAGAAGAAAAAAAGAAAGACAGCTTAAATGTGATAAATCGACAATCCAAAGCCAACTGACATCCAACGGCAGCAGCAGCGGCAGCCACCGCAAAGACCGACCGACGGCCAAAAACGGCAACGCTTTGAATACCGACCACTGAATAGAGTCAAACTGTCTGTCTAACGAGAGAGATAGAGAGAGAGTCTTCGAATAGGCCACCACACACAATGCCATCCATATGCGACAGACCGGCAGATCGGGGCAAAACGTACAGTGGTTGTGGACCAACAAATATAGGATAGATACACTTTTTTAATCGGTTGAAATAAAGAGTGACCAGCTAAAAACGATAGGCAAAGAAATATAAATTTAAAAACAATTGTGTGAGATACAAAAGATATTCTGGCTTTATTTCAAAGCTTTATTTATGCTTTTATTTATAAAATAACCCTTCCTAAAAACAGCAACCTAAGCCCAGCTAGCAGCTAGCGATCCGTTCAACAAATGATGAAGCGACCAAATTAGGCGTTTTTTTCGAATGTTGTCCCACGAGCTCATTCAAAGTTGGTGACTTTTAAGCGTACCCTTTGATCTTAACGGAGTTGCAAAGAATTGATAAACGCACGCCTTGAGATGACCCAGGTGCCAAATTTGTCTTCACCAACTTCGAGCGCTGCGTCGGCGTCCATTTGGATGGATGCTAGAGTGCGCGCTACAATCGATACTATAATATTGCACTACAAAGCACTGCTTGTTGTCGCTCAAACCGTTCCAGGAAAGTCGCGATGTGTCAAAGCGAGTTGTAGCGACTAAGAAGGTCGAGAAATGGTTTGTAGCATGGCATCGCTTCGTGTTCTTTGTATTTCTTTTCTATAATGAATGTGGATGCATACTTTTCGTATGGTTTCTGAATTCCAAATCATTGCGCATTTTAGGTTTACATATTTTATAAAATTATTTTTCGGCTTGAGGTCATTTATTTAAACTCGTTGTTCTATGTGTTGTTTAATTTTTATTTATCCCAATATTTCGATTGACTTCGTCAATCATCTTCAGGGGTTGTCACTGACAAAATATACAAAACATGATTACATTTAATAAACAAAACATTAACACAATATTTGAAACATAATTACATTAACAAAACAATGTCGTCCGTCTGATTATCGCTGTCAACTGATATTAGTGTTACTCTTCAGCTTGCGTCTGTGCTTATGCACCACATTTCTATATATGTGTGCGATCCCATCTGTGTCCGTTTTGTAATTAATTCTCTTCTCATTAGGTACGCCAATAATGTTAAGCATTTCGAGAGTATCTTCTTCTATAATTTCTCTCTTGCGCTACAATTTTCACGTCGGTAAAGTCAGGCTTATGTCCAGTCAATGTACAGTGGGCCGCAAGTGCGGTCTTTTGTTCTATGGGCCTATTTACGGCTTTTAGGTCAGATTTGTGGGACGAAATTCTTGTCTTAAGTTTGGTTTTAGTAGTGCCGACATATACCTTTTGGCATATGTCGGACTTGTCACCATTGCACATTATTTGGTATACAACGTCTGATTTATCTCCGTTATTTATTCGAGATTTTGTCCTGCTAAATAAACTGTTTACTGTACTGTGTGTCTTTAGTGCAAGTTGATATTTGTCTTTGTTATAAATGTTGGAATGGCTAAGCCTTTCTGAAAAACCCGGTATATATGTTGTTGGTTTGTATATTTTTGTTACAGGTTCTGCGATGACAGCTGAGGAATTGGATTTTGATTTCCATTTGTTTAGTAGGTCTGTGATAGTCTTGTGTGGGAAGTCATTAAAATGGTTCTAATTTTTACTAAATTGTGTTTGTGAAACTCTATGTCGCTAATATCTAAAATTCTATTGATGAAGTTAGTCGCTGTATTAATAATTACTCGTCTAGGATGCTTTGAACTAAAGTTAATAAGTCTGTCAGAAGCTGTAGGTTTTTGGTACCAATCTAATTTTAGTAACTGACCTTGTCGACAAACTATTGAATTTAAATATGATAATTTTCCGTCCTGTTCCATCTCCATTGTAAACTGTATTTGTCTGTTAAATGAGTTGAGTACATCCAGAGTGTTCTTAATTTCTTTTTTCTTAAAAATTCCAAAGAGATCGTCCACATATTTCGTTAATAATTTGGGTTTGTATGTCATCTTGTCTAGAGAGGTGTCTAGAAGCTCTTCCATAACTATGTCGGCTATTACTGGGGATGCTGGAGAACCCATTGGCATCCCCTTTCGCTGCTCGTATATCTTTTCGTCATATTTTAAATACCCAGTCACCTTAATGCAAAATGTCACCAATTCTAAAAAAAAGTTCCTTTGTAATATTTGTAAATTCCCTTATAGTGTCCCATTTCTGTTCAATTGTTTTGATTGCGAAATTTACTGGAATGCTTGAAAATAAAGAGATAACGTCAAAAGAAACTGAAACCTCATCATCATTAATACATATTTCATCAATTTTACTTTTGAAATGCTTGGAATCCCTTACGTTGTATTTCGATTCCTTCGTCAAGTTCTTTAAAATCCCAACTAAATATTTACAGAGCCCATATCCAGGGGAGTTTATTGAAGAGCATATGGGCCTTAGAGGAATACCATCTTTGTGTATCTTTGGGAGTCCGTAAATTCTGGGGGCATTCGTTGTCTTATTTGTCAAGTGATTTTTGCTGTTCATGTCTATTATTCCCAAGTTGTATAACATATTTTTTAATTACGAGTAGTGAAAAGAACGTGCACAAAATGGATATTGATATCGAATGAATCGTATACCGGTAGAAGAACTTCTAGGGTTGTTATATATATTTCTGGCCTAGGCAACTCTAAGTGTTGCCTTTTTAGCATTAACGTACTCAGAACGCTTTGACGTACGACCATCATTTGTGTTGTTTGCAGTGACTTGAAAAATCTAATTTGGCAAAAAAATGGAATTATCTCGTGAACATTTTCGTGCGATCATTTTTACAACTTTCGACGTGGATTATCACGACATGAGTGCGTCGATTAACTTCAATCTTTGTAAGGCGATGAAGCACCATACAATAGCACTGTGAACAACTGGTTTAATGAATTGAATCGTGGCCGAAGCTCGCTCAAAGACGAAAAACGTGAAGGGCGTCCAAAAACGGCCGTTGTGCCAGAGAACATTGATGCCGTGCTTGAACTGATAATGCAAGATCGTTATGTGGCATACCGTGAGATAGAGGCATACTTGGGCATTTCCTTCACCAGTATACATTCAATATTGCATGAACACCTGGCCGAAAAATGGTTTGTTCTCGTTGTATAATTAACAATCGCTCAAAAAAAAGGCTCGTGTCGATTGGTGCAAAGCAATTTTGAAACAATACGATCGCGGTGCTTCAAAAGACGTTTATAAGATCGTCACAGGTGACGAATCATGGATCTATGCGTATGAGCCCGTAACAAAACAGCAATCGACCGTGTGGGTCTTCGAAGACGAGCCAAATCTAACGAAAGTTGTTCGCGGAAGAAGCACTTTGAAGCAAATGCTCGCCTGTTTCTCCGGCAAAACTGGTCATGTGGCGACTGTTCCAAAAGTGTACGAGTATAAAGCATGCTGGAGAATACTTTGAAAAACGATAAAACCATTTTTGATAATATGTATTCGCATTTTCATTATTAGGCCAGAAATATATACAGCAGCCCTGACAGCAATACAGTCAACTCGCGGAAACGTGAGCAAATAATTGTTGAGGGTGTTCATGTTGTCGAATCCAAAAGTTTTGAAGCGAGATTATGCTGTTTTATCGCTGAAATGAAATTCTATTAATAAAATCAATTCCCAGTATCTTAAAAAAATTGTTTAAATAAAAAAAGTATTTTTAAAAAATTCAAAAAAAAAAAAACTAAAATTATTTTCCTAAAACAGTTAAAATAACAACAAAATGGTGTTCATGTTTCTGGATTGTTCATTAGGGTGGAGTGAAATTAAAAAAAAAAAGTTAACCTCGGAAAGAGATGTAGTCTGGGGTCCTAATGAGGGGAAAAATAAAGAAAAAAATTTAAAAAAATTTTTAGGGGTCGCGCCACTCCCTAGAAATTTGGAAATTATCGCTATTTTGGCGTTGATTTTAGAAAAATCCTAAAAAGTTTTATGTCAATAAATGTTTGCAATAACGTAAACAATGAAATAAGGGCATGAAAAAATTTAAAAAAATTTTTCTCATTGTTCAAAAATTTCAAAAAGTAAAATAAGTCAAATCGTCCCTTCTTCAGAAAATTGACTGAACAATGAAATCGCCACCAAAGCTACAAATATTAGTCGATTATCCTCATATTTGCCTCAAATACTTTTGTTTGGGCACTGAACAAGCTCAAACTTTTAAATTTCGAATAAGTTAAGTCGTTAATTTTTAGGATTATTCTAAAATCAACGCCAAAATAGCGATAATTTCCAAATTTCTAGGCAGTGGCGCGACCCCTAAAATTTTTTTTAAATTTTTTTCTTTATTTTTCCCCTCTTTAGGACCCCAGACTACATCTCTTTCCGAGGTTAACTTTTTCAAATTATAAAAAAAGCATGTTTTCACTCCACCCTATTGTTCATGTTTTAAAATGTTTACGTTTCCGCAAGCTGCCTGAATTTTGAAATATATAAAGTAATATAAAATAATGCGCTTCGTATTCAATAAATTTAATAATTTGGAGAATGCTGTAAAAGAAATGAAACATAAAATAAAAACATTTTGACTATTTTTCCAATTTATAACTTTTTTTTAGTTTTATGTAAGTGCAGATCTCTTAAATTATATAAGTTCTCTAACTTTTTATCTTTATAAAAGCATATTCTTCTATGCGTAATATTTTTATTGTGCTATGGAATCTTATTTAAATTCCAATAAATAGAATTTTTCTTAAAAATTCAAAAAATAGGCATGCTTTACCTCTTTAAGAAGGATAAAAATTTTTGAATGGAAATAAACAGGCGGTTCATAGCGATGCCACTTAGCAAGGTTCAGTATTTACAGTATTTATGTCCCTACTAAGTATACAGAGTAGGGACATAAATACTGTTACACATGTTTTATGCTGTAAAAAAAAAAGTACTGAATGTTTTTGGACCAACTATTTTTTATATATTTATTGATGTATATTGTATCCAAAAAAAATCTACTAATTCGAAATGTCCGCCTTTTGGCCTTACACACGCCTTAAGTCGCACTGGCCAATCGTCAATAGCTGCACGAACCTCGGCCATTGGAAAATTAGCCACAGCTCGAACCAAATCAGTCTTAACACATCCAATGTTGGGGTATCGTTTGTGACAAACCTGGTCCTCTAAAACCGTCCAAAATTTGTAATCCAATGGGTTAAAATCTGGACTGCCCGAGGGCCATTCTTCTGAGGAAATGAACACTGGCAAATTGTTTCGAAGCCAGGAATGGGACGTTTTAGCCTTATGGGCAGGCGCAGAATCCTGCTGAAAAGTCCATGACTGTTTTTGGAACAGGGAATTGTTAAGAGGCTTCACAACAGCTTCCCAAACGGTTTCTTAGTAAACTTTGGCCGATGTTTTGACTCCTTGTTCGCAGAAATGCAGGTCAGTGACCCCATCGTAAGAGACATCCCACCAAACCATGACTGAAGCTGGGTGATGAACCTTTTCACCCTTGGGATCAGTTCAGATGCTTCCTTAGATGACCGCGCATACACTCATACAATTTGCTTGTTAAGTTTTTCCTGCACGGTAAAAATGTTTTCATCGGTGAACAAAATTAATCTGTGCAAGTTATCAGCGTGCTTCACCAAAAGACGTTTGCATTTTTCAATCCTATTTTTTTTTTAAAGCTGCAGTCAATAAATGACCGGATTTCTGTGAATTCTTGATTTAACGGCTTTGATGACATGTGGTGTTCGAACAGAGCGTGGGCGGCCCGACCAGTAGCGGTCTTTTACATCTCCAGTCTCCTTAAACAGTTTTATGCATCGGTAGGCAAACATGCGGCTAATCCCTAGTGGCCGGAGGGTTTTGAAAATATCGTTTTTTTTCATTTCACACTTGAAAAAGCTATTACAGCGATACGGTTCTCATTATCTGACCACTCCATGATGTAAGTTCAAACAATTTTAAAATCCCGTTACAGAGTAACGCTGTTAAGGATAGCTTTCAAAACCCATGTGACATTAACGGGATATGTTCAGTTTTTCTATTGAAATGGATGTGTTCAATGTTGTAACCGTATTTATGTCCCTACACGTAGAAAAAAAGTATGGTTGGGGTAACAATGTTCGAAGAGCACCATACTATTGTTGGTTATATGGTTTTGGCACAACAATATTATGATCATCACAACAATAGTATGGTTCTCAAATAACCATACTATGATCTCCATAACAATATTATGGTCCTCACAACAATATAATCATTCACCAACAACCATACTATGATCCCCACAACTATATTATTATTCACAATCAACCATACTATGATCCCCACAACCATATTATGCTCCTCATAACCATAGTATGTTTAACGTACAACCATAGTATGATCCTCACAACCATAGTATGACTAACGCTCAACCATACTATGATCCCCAAAATTGTTTGTAAAGACTGGAATACGTTGTTATTCAACAATAAGGAATTTTATGAAGTAAGTTATGTAACAATAGGAGTGATTTATTTAACAGTAAAAAATATCATTTATAAGTATTAAAAATATTTTAGTTATACTAATCCGTAGTTTTTTTTTGAAAAAATTTAATTTTTATTACTATTATTGCGTAAGAATCGTAAAAATAACATTGTCACATTAAAAAAAAATGTTTTGACGGTATGATTGCCGTAATCATGTTATTGTTAACATAAAACCGTTGAAAACAATACTTTTGTCCCACCAACCATATTTATATTGTTGCTACAACCATATTTTCATTTTTAAATTTGGCAACAATACTTTTGTTACATTTCAACAATATTAATATTGCCGCAATCATACTATTGTCAAAATGAAATTCAAAAAACAATACTATGGTTGCGACGACCATACTTTTACTGCAGAGAACATACTATTGTTGCCGTGATCATATAGTCCCCATATCTTTTCTATGCGTGTACTAAGTATGAAAAGTTAATGAACAATTTCATAGATATTATGCACACAATTTTGACTGTGCATTAAAGCGCACATGTTTTCTAGTGTAGAACCCACTGTTCAATGCCATTTACATGTCTCGGTTTTCGTTCGCAGTCCCAAACTCGGGCTCCATGTAATACGTACAGACATACACTTATCGTAGCTATATACTATAAATATTGTACTTATGTGGTAAACTATGTATGGTACCATGTAACTATGTGCGAAAAGTATTCGAGATACTCTACGATTTGTATACGCTGAGATAATTTGGTTCATACACAGATGTCGGTATATATGTATAATCCACACATAGACACAAATGTACATATTTATCTACATACTGTATATAAATTTAGGTAAAATTTATAAACAATGAGCTTTTTCCTTCTTGTGTGCCTTGGCTGGTTGGTTGGTTGGTTGGCTGGTGTGCCGGTACTCCGTGTATGGGCTTGAATTAAGGTGCGAATTCATGACTATTAATGCCATTAAAGTCTGAACATGTGTACCCAGAAATACAAAAAAAAACCAAAGCATACATAATATTCCGCCGCATCACGTCGCACCGCTCTATCTATCCGGAATAGTCAAAGTCAGCTCGGCAAATATAGCAGAAGTAATGTAAATTGACAAGCCATTATTTGGTTGGTACTATTATTCATACTCGCACAGTGGTGGCTAATGAAGTAGCAGTTTAGTGCTAATAAGGATTTATTTTGCTTTATTTATGGTAACGGAATTGTTTTTTATCTGTTGCGCAGCCTTAACAAAAAAAGTCAAAAGTAGTTTCTGGTTGTGCCATTTACAATCTCGCCTGTATTGCCTTTAACGTTTTTTACAAAATAAAAATCACTTGAATTATGTTAATAGTAGCTTGAGTTCACACATTATCATCAACGATTAATGAATATTAATAATGCTTCCTATAACTTAATTACTGAATTCGTAATCGGCATACTTTATAACTAACTCTGATGTTTTTCACAGAACTACCACCTAACCTCAACTCTGGCCAAATAAAACGTACTCAATTTGAGAAGGATCCATTTATTTATTTTCAACATTGTCCCCTGAAGTGTATTTTTCACAGTGCAACTCTATAGTTTCAATACCATATTTATAATTAGATCCTTAAATTCGTCATCGAAATACTCTTCACTCTCAGGCTTCTACTTATTATTGTTTGCAATTTTTGTAGTTTATTTGAGAGTTTCACTTCTGAAGAGCTTCATTCAAATCATGACTAGTCGACTGACTGTTTTTTCTCCACATGCGTACTTTTTCGATTTTATCCTCATGCAAATATTAAAAATATATATTATTTTGTTTATATCTATTCAAAAGCTAAAGGTATAATGTCCAAATCTAGTCCAACAAACTTTTTTTTAGTACGTTCTCGGTATTTTTTTTAAAATAGAAAATATTTTTGAAAGATCTAAACTGATTTTCATCCGAATGCGTCCTTTTTCGATTTTATCCTCATGCAAATAAAAAATATGCATTATTTTGTGTATATCTTTTCAAAAGCTAGAGCTAAATGTTGTTTTTTTAGAATAGTTGTTTTTTTTACCATTTTTTTGTTTTTGGCTTGTAGAATTAAATTTTTGCTTATAAAAGTATTTTTTAAATAATTTTTTCCTCCAAGATAATTTTCTAGTACAAAATATATATGATCGCTTGTGCCTCCACCGCAGTTTCTGATATGAAACTGTTGTCTGTTTAATCGTAAACCCGTTTATAATCTCGATTCCAAAACTGATTATTGGCAGTGAACTTTAATCATTTTTCTACTCTTTGAAATCAATTTACTCCTTTTTACAACCTTGTATGAGTATTTAATATTGATTTTTGATAAAGCTTCAAACATCTAGGAAATAATTATATTTAAACCCTTTTGCCGTTTTATTTTCATAATAACCCTCACTTACGCGAAACATTTGGTTCTTCGTGCCGGATAAGAAACATGAACCTATGTATAATTAAATTTTTCTCAAGTGGAAATACAAAAATCTACACGGGTTCGACTGTTATATTAATATACCTCTGCCCAAATGTGTTGACTACGTACTAACTGTATTGATTACTTCCTCTATTACTCACTGCACAAATTACATGGTAATTTTATTTTGAAGCTATTGACATGGTATCCTCTTTTGTACAACACTTAGTTCAAAACTTACTGTAATCTAATCTTACGTAACTTTGTAACTTACCTTGTTTCTTTCTAACTTACATTCTTTGCAACGCACTTATTTCGAATCTTCGCAAATTAATTCGAGACATACCTACCTTCTAACTTATATTGTTATTCACTTCCTAACTTCCTTCTTCGTATTATACTCATTGCTTTATTTTCTTTTTTCATAACTTTCGTTCTTTGTAAGCTAACTTAACTTCTTAACTTATTTAATTTGTAACTAACTTACTTACTTTACAACTTACTCACGTCGCAACTTGCCAACTTTGTAACTTAAATTGTACTTTATGTTGCACACTTGGTGGGTTCCTTTGTAATTAACCATCTTTGTTACCTACTTTGCAAACCACAAACGTCGTAACTTACTTTGTAACTTACATACTCTCTAACTAACTTACTTTCTAACTGACTTACTTTGTTAATTGCAAAATAGCTGGCTTCCTTGGGAACTTACTTCGTGACTTACTAAATTGTAACTTAATTCGTGCTTACTTACTTCGTAACTTAACTACTTTTTAACTTACTTACTTTGTAACTTACTCACTTCGTAACTTAGTTACTTACATCGTAACCTCACTTTCATTGTAACCTACTTACTTCTTAACTTACTTCGTAACTTACTTCATAACTTACTGGTTAACCTTCTTCCTAACTTACTAGTTAACTAACGTCGTAATTTGCTTACTTCTTAGCTTACTTTATTCGTTCCCTACTTCGTAGCTAACTTACTTTATGACTAAATTACTTTTTAACTAACTTACTTTGTAACTAACACACTTTGTAACTATCTCAGTTCGTAACTTACTTACTTTGTAACTAACTTACTTTGTAAATTACTTACTTTGTAACTAACTTACTTTGTAACTAACTTACTTTGTAACTAACTTAGTTCGTAAATTACTTACTTTGTAACTTACTTACTTTGTAACTACTTACTTTGTAACTTTCTTACTTTGTCACTTACTTCGTAACTTACTTACTTTGTAACTTACTTACTTTGTAACTTACTTACTTTGTAACTTTCTTACTTTGTCACTTACTTCGTAACTTACTTCGTTACTTACTTCGTATCTTACTTACTTCCTAACTTACTTACTTCGTAACTTACTTACTGCGTAACTTACTTACTTCGTAACTTTCTTACTTCGTAACTTACTTACTTCGTAACTTACTTATTTCGTAACTTAATTACTTTGTAACTTACTAACTTCGTAACGTAATTACTTCGAAACATACTTATTTTCTTAACTTACTTGTTTTGTAGTTACTTACTTCTTTATTCGAAACATACTTACTTCTTAACTTACTTATTTTGTAATTACTTACTTCGTTATTGACTGAACCAATCTTCACCGTATTTTTCGTCACTGCAGTTGAATTTTTATCAAAGCGAGTTTCTGAAATTGAAAACACCTCCGATGGTCTGCACTAGGGTTGAGGCAATAACTTCGCTGTCGCTATATTTTATATTTTTTTTATCTTCTGACCATGCTCACTGTATTTTAACATTCCTATTTATCTGTTCAATACTGTTCGCACACTTCACTTCCTCATCACTTGTCCCATCTGAATTCATGGCAGAAAAAAATTTGACAAAATTCAATTACAAAATGTAGTCATGATAGAAATAGATTAAACTCAAACTAATTTACTTAATTAATAAACGCAACATTAATCGAGATGGGGGATTTCTATGTAAAATCCATTCACTTTTATTGCCATCAAATACATACATATGTCTGCATGTACATGCTAATATAACGCGCCGGGCATGCCAGTTCTCCTTAGTATTCGTAGAGGTCTTATTCGAATTTCGCATTAAATTTAACCTAAATTTGCAAACGCCCACTTATTAATAACTCCCATTTGTTGGCGTTTAACGTCACTGGCTTGGCTTTTAAGATTTGAATTTTATATGTGAACCGGTTATAAAAGTATTTCATCATTGCCAAACTTGTAGACAAATCTACTTATACATTAACGAAGGAAAAAAAACTCTTAATTATTAATATGGAATGAAATTCATAAATTTGGGTTATTTTGCCAAAATAAATAAACAGAAACGTGCAAAAATATGACCGAACCGGGTGAGAGAGTACAGACAGTTCCATACATGGGAAATGAAATTGAAATGGCTTGATCTCTGCACAAGAAAAAATATATATCCGGAATTGTTGGGAAAAAACCGAAAATAAGTGTTCAATGATTGACATTTCATTTGTCACCTCAAACTTTGCTCTATCATTTTGTCTAATTTACATTGTGACTTGAATTCCTCCTGAGTTTCTTTCCGTATAGAAACTTTTTGTTTTTTTATTGGCCCAACAGTGAACTTAGCCAGCACAAAGGTTTTTGTTAACCTTTGCGAAATCTATTTTATGGCTTTTTAGAGCTCTAAATTTATTATCTAACGTAAAAATTGGGTTGATTGGCGTCCAACGATGCGCTTAGTCAGCGCTGGGAGTTTTATTAGCCATGAATTAAATATTAGCTGATAAGACAACTCGGGTTATTGATTATTCTGACTTCGTCTTCCATAAATAACTAATATTAGTTTAATTGGCGCCCAACGTTATGGTTAGTCACTGCAGAATGTCCCATTAGTCATGGGCAGCTTTTTTTCTAAAGAAATAATTTTGTTTATATTGGCACCCAACACTGAACAACTCAGCACCGATGGTTACAATAGTCATTGACTCAGTATAGGCCAAAGGGATACCTTGCGAAGTTATTATGGCGGGCTGAAATGTATAATGCGATTTTAATTGGCGCCCTAACACTGAGGCTTAGCAAGCGCAGAGGATTCCATTGGCCAAGGACTTAGTGTAGACAGACAAGATACCTTGGGAATATTTAAAGTTGCTTAAAAAGACCACAAGTTTCTTCTCTTAAGAAGCAATTTAGGTTCAATAGCCGCCCAATGATAAGCTTAAAGAGAGAAGGATATTTCATTAGCCATTGACTTACTGACCTAAACCTTGCAAAAATTATAAAGTAGTTTCAATAGTCCCGGAGCTTTTTTTCTGTAGAAACAATTTGCCTTTAATTAGTGCCCAACCCTGAGCTTAAACAACGCATTGACTTCATTATTCATGGGTTTAGTATAGGCTACTAGAATATCTTACGAAATTGATGTAGTTGCTTTAAAAGTGTCGGAGCTTCCTTTCTGTAGAAATATTTGTTTTTAATTGGCGCCCAACACTGAGCTTAGTCATCGCATAGGCTTTTATTAGTCATGTACTTTGTATAGCCAAATAAGACGCCTTGCGAATTGTAAAATAAGTATAAGTTGATCCTAATAATCTTTTCTAATAAAATAAGTTTGGTTTAGCCTATCCAACGTAGAGGCTTTCAAAAGCCAAAGGCTAAGTATATTGTGAAAAGATACATGTCGAAACATACATAGCGACTTCAATCGTGCCTAAGCTTCTTTAACAAATATATGTTATAGGTTTTAATGGCGCTCAATTCTGAGTTTAGTTTGCGCAGTGGATTCCATTAGCCATATACACATTTTAATAGACTAATAAAACGCCATGAATAGTTTTTTTGTGGGTTAACTTATCCCTGGGCTTCATCTCTGCAGCATTAAATTAGGTTTATTTGACGCCCAACTCCAAGCTAGACTCTTCTCTAACAAAAAAAGGTGTGCTGAAGGTCATCCCAAAATGTAATGCCTCGGTCTAATATGTACAATGTTATTCCGACACCTGGAATGTTGGACTCGAGCTCGACCAAAATGGCCTCCGCACAAAAAATCAGTTATCCAATCCAAGCCCCATCATCGTGTCGGCCAATTGATAAACGCTCATCCTGAGATTGCCAGAAAGCGACTTGTATGCCAGAAATCGTCGTTTTGTTTAAATTAAAACTGGGATTCTCATCAGAAAGCCGGTTACCATCGTTCTCTACCAAGGACCATGGCTGTAAAAGGTGACTGCTGTGTCATGTCGAATAAAATAAGATCCGACGATGCAGCCATGTAAAGTCCGCCAAACTGTTGATATTTTGTGTGCAGCTAACTTTCTCAAAGACTTGTGGATTGTTTTCGATTCAATAAAAGCAATTTTGCTTGCTAAAATAGTTACTGATTCAAAACTAAGCTCCGTACTAGAAGATGATTTTCTTTAGGCATTATTAGAGTCTTGGTCTAACATTTCCAGCACTCAATAAGAGAACTCATAGCGTTGCCTATGCTGCTGTCGCCTAATCAAGATGATCGGCGCGAAATTACCATTTTTGTGCAAGTAAATTATTGAGTTTAAAAATTATCGGTATCATTTAAAAATTATAGATATTTTTTCCGAATCTGATTATTGGTGAGAAACAGTCTGACTTTGGCAACAAAATTTTATCCATCAAAAAGAGTTGGGTCAACAAAGTCTTGAGACAATGTGACTGCTATGTATCATACTTCAAAGAAAACGGTATTGTATATGTACGAGGGCTGTTATGTATATTTCTGGCCTTGTAAAAATAATGCAATTTTTCCTCTCCGATTGAGACACCTCCAAAACGTGGTTTTTGAACGCTTCAACAGCATTTTTTGGCGACGAAAATCGTTGACCACGCATTTTTTGTCTTGATGTGCGGGAATAAAAAGAAGTCATTGGGTGCCGTGTCAGGGCTGTACGGCGGATGATCCATCAATTCGACGTTTTGGCCGGTCAAAAAGGCAGTGGTTTGAGCCAATGTGTGAGAGCTCGCATTGTCATGGTGCACAATAATTCGTCTTCTCTTGTTCGTTTTTCGAATTTCTCCGAAGACTTCAGGCAAACAAATTGTGGTGTACCACTCAGAATAGACCGTACTACGTTGCTCAAGCGGAACAGTCGCCACATGACCGGTTTGCCGAAGAAACAGGCGACCATTTGCTTCGAAGTGCTTCTTCCACGAACAACTTTCGTTGCACTTGGCTCGTCATCGAAGACCACACGGTCGATTGCTGTTTTGTTTTGGGCTCATACGCATAGATCCATAATTCGTCACCTGTGAAGATCTTATAAACGTCTTTCGAAGCACCGCGATCGTATTTTTTCAAAATATCTTTGCACCAATCGACAGGAGCCTTTTTTTGAGCGATTGCCGAATTGTGCGGGATCCAACGAGAACAAACCTTTTTTACGGCCAGGTGTTCATGCAATACCGAATGTAGGGTGGTGGAAGAAATGCCCAAGGATGCCTCTATCTGACGGTATGTCACACGATCTTGCATTATCAGTTCATGTACGCCATCAATGTTGTCTGGCACAACGGCCGTTTTGGACGACCTTCGTCTTTGAGCGAGCGTCGGCCAGGATTGAATTCTCTAAACCCGTTTTTAGAGTGCTATAGGATGGTGCTTCATCGCCATACAACGATTTAAGTTCATCTATGCACTCTTGTCGTGATAATCCACGTCGAAAGTTGTGAAAAATGATCGCACGAAAATGTTTACGAGTTAATTCCATATTTTTTGAAAATTGGTTTTTTCGAGTCACTGTAAACAACACAAACGATGGTCGTACGTCAAAACTTTCCAATGGAAATGTCAGATGGCGCCAGAAATATATGTAGCAACCCTCGTTTTCAACTTATCTCACATACACCTTTTATTAACTTTTAAAGTTCAGAGGCGAATTTAAGGGTCATTTTGTGATTATTGGCGCCCAACGTGGAACAACACGTCTTCGCCATCAACATTAGCATTTCTGAAGTTATGAGTTCTTTGGATATATATTTTATCATAATTTTTCTACAATATTAAATAAACGTATTGTTCCTGCATTGCTTCAGGCACGTTTACATAGGGACCTTTAAAAATTATTGGCGTCCAACGTGAAACAATTTGTCTCTGCAATCGACATTATTAATTTCTGATGATTAAAATTATACATTATTAAAAAAGCGACGGGTTCTGCTTTGATTGAGGCATATTTTCTTATGGACCTTTGAACATTATTGGCGCCCAACGTTTAACGCTTTGTCTTTGCAATCGACATTAGCCATTATTAAAGCAATGTATGTAGTTTTTTCTATGATTATTATATAAGTAGAATATCTTATTAATGACTTGCTCCTAAAGTAATTATTATCTAACTTGTTGTTGCAATAACAAATTCCTATAGCTATTTTAAATAAATTAACTTATTACTCTTTATCTCTTAAGGAAGAAGATTTCTTCCGAAATTGTCCACTTGCTGTAAATTTATTACAACACCCAAAAAAAAACGAGAACGAAAACAAAAGATTTATTGCCCAAAATCTAATGTTAATATCACAATGATTTATACATTTCTTACAATACCCATACTTATGGCTCAATACCATCCGTTGTTTAAACCACATTTAAGTTAAATTGTTACGGGGCAATTTTCTGTTTATCGGCGACGACGGTGACTAACCGCCGTTAACGTCAAACTCATAAATTCTGAAACAATCGGAGAAGTGCTCCGACCACAGGCGACATTGGACAGCCGTGATTTTCTACGCGTTGCGGAATTATGAATGTAAATAAATTCCAGGTATTTGAATACAACGAACGAACGGCCGGCCAAACCCCAATAAATGTGGATGGATTCTCCTTTTGGCCGGACAGAACAAAACAAAAACAGAAAACTCGAACAAAGACGACGGCAGGGAAGAAAAAAAAAACCGGATTTCTCTGTTAAGGTTCTTGTGAAATATGGCCACATTTAGCTTTGCTGTCTTACAAATGATCAGAATACAGTGCGCTTGACAAGCACGTAACCATTGATAACACTGTAAGACAAATTTAAACTTTTGGCCTCACCCACGATCAAACTGACCAGATTCTTAAAATATAGCTCAAAAAAAATATACGTATCTCCCAGTTTTTCTAGATCATTTCATTTAAGTTTTTTACGAGCAATTCAATTTTTGGAGTAATCAGCCAGTATATACCTATATATGTTTAATGTCTTGGGAACCCTACACATTGATGTTCAAGTTTATTACAAATATAAAAATTAAAACTAGAATTAAGGTTAAAAAATTAAGCATTAAAAATTAAAAATGCAAATTTTATAGTTGTAAATTAAAAGCTAAAACTTAAAAGTTAAATTAATTTGAAAATTTTATACGCTTATTTTGACGTTTGTACATATCGGTTCTTGTCTTACGGCAAAGTGACCAGCAGTATTGAGCCAGCATATACCTCATGTCTTTGCCTTTGTACCTCTTTTCAATTTCCGCGATATCTTGGTGAAATCTTTCACCATGCTCGTCGCTGAAGTCGCCTAAGTTTGGCGGGAAAAAGTTCAAATGGTTGTGAAGAAAATGTATTTTGAGGGACATATTGACTCCCATCGCATGGTACGAAGCAATCAGTTCTTCTACAATTTCCTTATAATTTTCCGCCCTCTTGTTTCCCAAAAAATTATTTATAACGTTTATGAACGCGGTCCATGCTCTTTTTTCTATGGGACTAAGCATATTTTGAAAGTCTATTCTGCTTAACAGTTGTTTGGTTTGTGGACCATTGAAAACACCTTAAAGAGAGGAACAATTAAAAACTAAATAATGAAAAGAGAGATATTAAGCACTTACCCGCCGTGATCTTAGCTTCGCTCAGTTTTGGAAAGATAGTTTTAATAAGCTTAAACGCTGCGCTGTCTGTGTCAAGTGCTCTTATAAAATTTCGAATTAAACCCAACTTAATATGGAGAGGGGGTAAAATTACTTTGCTGGATTCAACCAATGGTACATTGTCAATACAAAATTGGCCCAACTGAGCATCTGTACGAGGTTCCCATTCAAAATTTGTATAGTGAAGATCTTTTCTGCGTCCCTCCCAAACGCACAAAAAGCATTGGTGCCTCGAAAATCCTTTTTTTACACCGGTAAGCAGAGAAACAACTTTAAGATCACAACAAATCATCCATGTGTGTTTCTTGTAGTTTATTGAATCCAAAATTATCTTCATATTTTCGTACGTTGCAACCATACAAGTTGCGTAAGCTATTGGTACCGATGGATATATATTTCCAATATGAAGCAATACCACCTTCAGACTAGTCACTGAAGAATCGATAGACAATCTCAATTCCTGTGCTATATGAGGATGACCAATTACTTCAAACAACGCATCAATATCATTGCAATAGCAAAACTGCTTTCCAAAATCTTCATGGAAAACAAAGTATTCACAAAATGGCTCTGTATTACCTAGCTTACGTGCAGATGTTATTTTAAAGTCGTCATCTACCAAATTCCATTGCTTTAAACGAGAAACCACTACTTCTGCCGACTCTTTTGACATTTTAGCATCGCGAACCAAGTCATTAAAGTCCGCTTGTGTCACAAAATGTGCTGCTTTTGAACCGTATTCACTTGTCGGAAAAAATTCTGAAGGAGATGGTTCTCTTATCGACAATGATTCAACTTCAATTTCCTGGCAAGCTATATTCTCTTCCGAAGGAGCTGTTGGAAATTGTGTGCATCTAATTTGTGCCCTTATAACTGATTGAAGGTTAGGGTAAACAATTTTTTCCCGTGTGTTATAACGGAACCCACGAGTCCCTGTTAAACAAAAATAACATTGTTCAGATGAGTGCTCAGTCCGTCGTAACCAAATTGTAGGCTGGACATATTTCATTTTATGTACAACCGATCCACTTTTCCATCCATTTAAACACCGATAGCAATAATCGCAGATTACTTCTGGCACGTACCATAGGTTTGGAACATACGAAACAACGAAATACTCTTCAAAACCTTTTTCAACACTTGTATTAATACATCTTAAATGTTTTGGAGGTGCAAATAAGCCACAAACGTAACAAAATTTATTTTTATTTAGACACTCCATTTCTTAACCGTTTGAACACTTACGCACTGTTTCATTAAAACTGAGTTTTGCAAAAAAATTATCTACTGTCAAAACAGTTGTCACAAAAATGATAACATCAATGTTTTTAATATGTAGGGTTACCAAGACATTAAACATATATAGGTATATACTGGCTGATTACTCCAAAAATTGAATTGCTCGTAAAAAACTTAAATGAATTGATCTAGAAAAACTGGGAGATACGTATATTTTTTTTGAGCTATATTTTCAGAATCTGGTCAGTTTGATCATGGGTGAAAAATCGTGTCGTACAGTGTAATACTCGTATTTTACAGAAGCATTGCTCATAACAAGTCCTAGTATGTCTTTTCTTATCAGGCATCGATTACTCAGCATATGTACAGCGGTAAAGATTTGTCATAGGCGGTCCTCGTTATCTATTGGTAATATTTGAATTATTAACGTTAACAAATTTTGATAGCGTCTAATCTAATTTTAAGGTGTTATCTATTTCCTGAAGACGTCATCGAACGGAAATACCAATATTTTTTCTTCCCTGACCTTGTCTTTGTTAAAGTTTTTTGGTTTTGTTTCGTTCAGTCCGGCCAAAATGAGAATCCATATAGTAATAAGTTATCGTACTTTATTCAAGATATCTACCTCAATTTGTTGTTAAAACAAAAAAAAAGACTAGTTTAATAATAATTAATTTAGGAGCAAGTCATTATTTATTAATTCCATAATTATTACTAATAAAACTACATACTTATACATAGTCTCAGAAATAGCTAATACCGATTTCGAAGATCAATCGTGCCACGTCGGGCGCCAATAAAGAAAAAAAGCCTGTATATTGATCCCAGAAACAAATCGCTTTTTAATTATTGTATAATAATTATAAAATATATATCCTATGAATTCATAGCCCAATTAGTTCTGTTCATATAGCCTAGGAAAAATAGCAATACTCCAAAAGCAGGTTGAAAGTACAGGGACTTACGTACTTTTTACTCTACACTCGTACTCCTTCTGATCACTTTAACATGCTGTGTTGAGAAAAGAAATAATTTTGTATTCCTCTTTAGCAAGTTGTATTGCAGAAAGCTCTTTATTTATTTTGTTTTCTAGAACTTGTATTCTAGAAAGTGTTTACATTCTTTTCTATTATAAAAAGTCATCATACATTTATTTACTAATGTTTAATTTTTCTTTCTTATTTTTAGGTAAGTTATTTACAATTCCTTATTATAATATAAGAGAGACCGATAAGTTGTAAGTAAAAAAAATAAATATTAATCATTTTGATCTAAATCTTATTTATTATAATACTCCAATGAAATAAGTATTATTTTCCCGGAGCTTCTTTTCTGTAGAAATAATTTAGGTTTAATAGGCGCCCGACGCTGAGCTTAGTCAACGCTTAGGGTTCTTAAGTCATGTACTTTGTATAGAAGCCTTGCGAAATGTATAAATGATTAGAATTGCATCCAAGCATCTTTTCTAAAGAAATACTTATGGTTGGTATGGCTGAGTTAGGTCAACGCAACGCTTCTTTAATAGTCTTGTATTTTGTAAAAGACGATTTGCGAATTGTAAAAATGGTTGCAATTGTTACCTAGCATTTTTCATCAAGAAATATTTATGGTTTTTTTGACACCCAAAGCTGAGCCTATCCAGCGTATAGGCTTCCTTTGGCCAATAACCTAGTATAGACTGATAAGATAAATGGCTAAAGGCTTTTTTTCTTTAAATATATATTATTGATTTTATTGGGACCCAAGACTGAGTAGAGCAACCTCTGAGTGTTCTAACGTCTTGCAAAGGCTATTTTGTGGCTTAAGTTATCCCTGGCTTCATTTCAATATAATTTATTTTGGTTTGGGTGGCAACAACAAAGAATTCTGATTAGTTATTATTATACTCCAATGAAATAAAAAATGGTTTCCCTGACCTTCTTTTCTGTAGAAAAAACTTAGGTTTAATTGGCGCCCGACGCTGAGCTTAGTCAACTCTTAGGCTTCATTAGTCATGTACTTTTTAGAGCCAAATAAGACACTTTGCGAATTGTATAAATGGTTGCAATTGCTACAAGATTCTTTTCTAAAGAAACACTTATGATTTTTTTTGCGCCCAACGCTGAGCCTTTCCAGCGTATTTTGTGACTTAAGTTATCCCTGAGGTTTATCTCCGCAGAGTTAATATGGGTTTAGATGGCAACAAAAAGGCTGAGTAGTTATTATTATACTCCAATGAAATAACTATCTTTTCCGGAGCTTCTTTTCAGTAGAGATAATTTGAGTTTAATTAGAGCCCAACGCTGTGCTTAGTCAACGCAACGGCTTTTATAGTCATGTACTTTTTGGAGCCAAATAAGACGCTTTGTAAAATGTATAAATGGTTGGAATTGTTACGAAGCTTCTTTTCTAAAGAAATACTTATCGATGATATGGCGCCCAACGCTGAGCCTATCCAGTGTATTTTGTGACTTAAGTTATCCCTGAGGTTTATCTCCGCAGAGTTAATTTGGGTTTGGATGGCAACAAAAAGGCTGATTAGTTATTATTATACTCCAATAAAATAAATATCTTTTCCGGAGCTTCTTTTCAGTAGAGATAATTAGCGCCCACGCTGTGCTTAGTCAACGTAACGGCTTTTATAGTCATGTACTGTGTAGAGCCAAAAAAGACGCTTTGCGAAATGTATAAATGGTTGGAATTATTACCAAGCATCTTTGTTAATGAAATATTTATGGTTATTTGGCGCCCAACGCTGAGACTATTCAGCGTATAGGCTTCCTTCAGCCAAGAACTTAGTATATGCCAATAAGACATGGCAAAATTTAAGTTACTAATCTAGTTGTGTGCAAGCTTCTTTTTCTTATAATTTATATTTTTGGTTTAATTGGCACTCAAGACTGAGCACAACAAGCGCTGTGCGTTCCATCACTTTGCGAAGATTAATTTGTGAGTAACGTTATCCATGGGCTTCATCTTCGCAGAATTCATTTGGGTTTGGTTGGCAACAAAAAAAGGTATGCTGACATTTCCGATAACATATTTTCGGTTGCAGTTTGTGATGCCATAATCTAATTTGTCCGCCATTTTCCGACATCTGTAAAGTTGAAGCTCGAGCTTTTCCAAAGTGGTCTTAGATAAAACAATCTGGTACCAAATCCAAGTCTCATAGTTGTTGAAACAATTCAAATATGGTTGGCGCGACTAGTCCTAATATGTCCGTCTTTTTTCGACATCTAATATGATGAAACTCGTGCTTTTCCAAAGTGGTCTCAGAGCAAACAATCTGGTCTCATGGTTGTGAAAGTCTCATGGTTGTGAAAACAATTTAAATCTTATTGGCGCGTTTAGGCCTACGATACATAACAAAAACACTTCAGTTCAAGGTAGTAGTTCATTTAACTAACAAAAAAACATCAAAACGATGCTCGTCAATGCCAGAAAGTTGCGCAAAGGGATTTTTATTGCGTTGACTTTAATAATTTACTGTCTGCAGTTCTCGTTTAATGTACGTAGTTGCCTGCTCTTAAGTTTATGGCCGCTAATTATAGTAAATGAAGTATTATTTATCAAATTTATCAAAAGATTTGAAGTTATCGCTTTAGACCACTTATTCCTTTAATACGCGATTACTAATAGAACTCGCTCATTGTTGCGGTAATCATACTATGATTGTGGGCATTATAATATTGTTGCTTGTGAACGTTACTTCAACTATTTCATTACCAATGAAATCTGGAATAGTTTTAGGGATCATAATATGGGTTTTGACATAATACTATGGTAGTGTGAACGATTCTTTAGTTGTGGAAATCCCGACTGGTTGGGGGCATCATTATATCGTTGTGTATGAGTTGCACTATCGTTGTGAAAACCATACTGTGTTTGTGGGCAACACAATATGATTGTGTATGATCGTAAAAACACTTCGGAATGGAATGTGAATGGTATGGTTGTAGGGGACAATTTATTGAAATTATTATGGTGGCTAGAGTTATATAATTATATATGGTTGCCATAACGATGGTATGATGAATATAGTCAAGCCAATTATATTTTTTCTTTGTAATAGATTTAGCCAGCTTTAACTCAGGGTCTACAGGAGTGACCCGGCAGAAATGCCGAGATTCACATCCAACGAAGAATAACAGAACGAATGTTTTGGTATAGACATCGACCTGGATGTCAATACCTATTCAGAAACTTTGGGCGATGCTACTCTTTGTTTTGATTTAGAGTTTCTCTTGCTCCACACTAATGAAGAATCTTACAAAACCGTCGTTTAAAGGAGCATAGCATACTTACTTAGTTATTTTGAAATATGGTAAGCTGGCAACATCGAACAAAATTGACATTAATATGGCAACATTGTTTTTCTTTGTGTAGACTGAATAGGGTTCATCGACGAATTCCTCAAAAGCAAACAATAATAAACTATAAATTGTTTAAAAATATTAATGAAATATATTAAATCAATTAATTGCAGTTTAAAAATGTTTTTGAACTTTCAGTTTGAGTTGATTTATTTCTTCACTCTTCCCATCTCGTGCCGATGTACCCAATACGAATTTCTCGATCAGACCTCTCTTGTTCGAGTATATCTTTGTATGCAGAACACAATACATATGTGAAGCGCAAAATAGAAAAGTTTTGTTCAGGAGAGCCATCTTAAAGATTTAAATACGTGTATCTTTGGTGTACCATCACTTTTATGTTTGATTTTTTGTTAGAAAAAGAAGTGTGTCAACTCTTACTAAATTGTTTAGCGACTTGAGACCAACTCCCTTAACTTCCATACAAATTCTAGTTATGTAAACTAATGTTAAACCTCCCTTTCGTGAAACGCACTGTATTTTATGAAATTATTTGGCTCATCAATCTTTTCGATCTTATTGTGATCAAGTGGTGTGGTGGTGAGTGTAATGTCAACTTCATCTTTTTAACGCTGGTCTTACTCACCGATGGAGCACAAGTGCTGAAGAAATGTGTAAAAAGGAATTTGATAAAGAATAGCATACAGTAACAACGACAATGGCAATTAATATTTATGACTATCAACGAGATCTTTATTAGAAACGATTACAGACGTTACGATTACGGTTACGGTTAAAGACAAGGAAGTCAAAATGTAACCGCAACGGAATGAACTTCACTCACTGACTGCGGTGAGTGCGCAATAATTGTGGGAAATTCACCTGAATTTCATTACAAAACTGTGGCGGTGCCTGGCTTGCACATGGAGGGGAGGGAGGTAGGAGCAACTCCCCATCACCCATCAACAACATCCAACGATTGGTAGGCATGCCGGCAGACCGACGGACTGACAGCCTGTGGAGCAGCCAGTGGTGGCATGGGTAACAAATGGCCTAATAAAGAATACAATTTTATTAATTTATAAAAACCCTAGAAGAAAAAAAAACAAAATGTTGGTTAATGTCATGTGCAAAAGCAATTTGCCAAATGGCGCTGAGCTAGCTGTTCGTTCGTTCCTTCATTTGTTGGCAAGGTTCTCATTTATCGTGTTATTTTGCGGTTTCTTATGTTTTTTTCTTCTCCTCCTCCTCCTCCATCTTCTTGAATTCCTTAGGTAATAGACAACAGTCTTGACTTGAGCTAGAGATGGGTGGGTGCGTGAGGAAATTTTCCTGAAAAAAAATAATTCCAAGCACGCACACTCACCTTACCAAAGTTTACTTTACACTGTTGAATTTCAATCCGATCAAAGGCTTCAAAACTAATAATGTCGATGATAATAAGATTGAGGGTCTTCCTATCAACTGGTCCTCCAAAAAGGAGCGGTTTCAAAATACAGCTTTACCTCAATTGAGGCGAAACATAAACAGCGGCTTCTCTCATATTTTTACATCATCCTGTAGTACAAAGCGAAGTTTCTTTTTTAAAATTAAAACAAAAAAAATAATAAAACCTTATTTTTTCCATCATTTTATGAATAAATATAAAAGCACGCATTCCTTTTTCAGTTATGGAGCTCAATTTCTTACATGTGGCAACCTTAGTTGGCTGCGCAGTAGCACATCCTTTCAAACCTATTTTCTAAGGCATTGATGACGGTTTCTGGCTCTTACCTCATTAATGGCTTGCTTCATAGTCGCTAGAAGGTTCTGAATCGTTCTAGGATTGTTTGCACAACATCGGTCCTTCGCGGTCCCTCACATAAAGGTTTGGCGGCGTCATGTCGCTGCTCAATCGTCTTTGATGAGAGGTTAATAACACGTTTATCGAACCAGCGGCGCTAAAGATCGATTATGGCGTGGGCTGTGTGAAATGGCTTGACATCCTGCTGACGCCAAAGGTCGTCTACGAGTAAGTTCATGTCTTCAATCGTCCAAGTTCATGTCTGCAATGATCCAAGTCCATGTCATTAATCGTCCAAGTCCATGCTACAAAAATTGTTAATCATGCCTTTGAAGCGCACGCCGTTTAGAAAGGAGATGCCAGCAGCATTTTCTTCAAAAAAAAAATGGAAAAAAGTGATTTTTCAAGCAAAATCGTTGCCCAAACCGTGCTCTAAGGCTGATGTCAAAATGCGCGCCACAAGCGATGCTCTGATATGGCGCTACAAAGCACTGCATTTGTTTACTTATGTGATCGCTTGAAACATATCAGAGTGGGAGTGAAGCGAAAAACGGATTGAAGCGACAAAGCAGGTCATAGAAACTCTAAAATTCCTTCTATGCCAAACTGTTTTTCATTTATTTCACTCGCGCTAGATCTCACATCGACATCTTGTAGCATTGCTATAGCATGAACTTCTCTCGCTTCTCGCGTTGCGCCGCTCATAGCGTACACTCTGACTCAGCACAAGGTTCAAACTAAGAAGTGTTAACAAAGCTAATTGCACCATGAACTATCACTCCATGAAGAGGCATTGTCTTCTCGTCGAGCACGTGTATGTTTCTCAATACCCAGATGCAACACTTTGGCTTGTTGGTTAGCCGCTGAGTAGAAAATGCGCTTCGTCAAAAATATGATTTTTAAAGCAAAATCCTGATCCATATCATGCTCTTAGGCTGATGTCAGAGTGCCCGTCACAAGCGATGCTTTAATATGGCGCTACAAAGCACTGCATATGTTTACTTATGTGATCGCGCGATATCGCTCGGGTGTGAAGCGACAAAGCAGGTTATAAAAGAAGCGACAAAGCAGGTCATACAAATTGTGGAATTTGCTCTTTACCGCACTTTTTTTTATTTATTGTATAATATTCTTGCAGACATCTTGTAGCATTGCTATAGCATGAACTATTTTCGCTTCTCGCGTTCAGCCGCTTATAGCGCGCACTCTGACATCAGCCATAACTTCAAACTGAGAAGCTCGTCGTGTGCCTCCAATGTCTGAGTCAATTGTGTGGAATTCACATCAGACTGGGGTGTGTTTATTGTGGAGAGCGATGTGATTTGAGGTTTCGGGATTTTGTAGCACACTTTGGCTACGGCAGCCACATTCTCGCCGATAGCAATACTAACAATACTAGTGTTCCCAGATGCAAACTGGAACTTCCATTGGAAACTTTGACATTATTTTAGCATAACTTCACTTAGAACGTTCTGTCATTTGAGGGCGAATTGTTTTGTTTACAGTGTGTTGAAAAATTCATCTTAGTCAAAAAATGCAATTACCCCGAGAACATTTCGTGCGATGATTTTTTACGATTTTCGGCGTGGGTTATCGAGACAAGAGTTTTTAAATCAACTTGTTTCGACTTTTGGCGATGAAGCATCATTAAAAACCACTGTAAATGGCTGGTACCAAGAGTTCAGTCTCGGAAGCCCTTCGCTCCAGGATGAATTTCGTGAAGGACGTCCAACTTCGGTCACTCTGCCAGAAGCCATCGATGCGGCGCTTGAACTGATTAAGCAAGACCGACATGTGACATACCGTGAGATTGAGGCATCCTTGGGCATTAGTATGACAAGCATCAATAAGATATTGCATCCTTATTTGGCCGTGAAAAAAAATGTTCTCGTTGGATCCCACATAATTTGAAAATGCTCAAAAAAGGCTCGTATGGATTGGTGCAAAGAGATGTGGAAAAAGTATACTTGTGGTAGCTCAAAGGCAGTGTATAATATTGTCACAGGTAACGAATCATGGATCTATGCATATGAACAGCAATCGATTCGGTATACCCGGCCATGTTGCCACAGTGCCTTTAGTGAAACGTAGGACGGTCAATTCTGAGTGGTATACAATCATCTGTTTGCCAACAGTGTTCAAAGAAATGAGGAAAGAAAATAAGAAAAGACGGATTATTTGGCATCACGAAATTCGTTGAGCTTGGCGCGGTAAGGCTCACCGTTCATCAATTGTGTTGTTTACAGTAGCTTGAAAAAATTATTTTGGCAAAAAAAAAATGGAATTAACTCGTGAACATTTTCGTGCGATCATTTTTCACAACTTACGACGTGGATTATCACGACAAGAGTGCATCTGTTTTTCTCTGTGTGTCGATGCTTCATTTCTGATGATGATTCGCCCGTCAAGTGCTGAACTCTGATTTAAACGAACTCATATCGTAGTGCGTGTTCCGCCACCGAATATTGGGCAGCCTACTTGCGACACAGTCACGTCTTGTATTTTTAGGTCATAGAATATTTGAAATTTTATTCATCCCTGATTCGTAATATCGAATATTAAATGCTTTCACAATGGGTCAAGTCACGCGCTCATCCATGTTCGACTGCTTTGACTGAGCATACTTGGCTCGTTTGATGTTTGATTTGCGATGCTGCTTCTAATATTGGTGCCTTGTTGGTGCTATTGCTTTCATTCGATTTTTTTTTGTTTATATCTCGATATTCTTTTCTCATCCTCCTCCTCCTCCTGTCTGTCATCATACCTCCAGGGCGAGGGGAAGTTAGTGCTGTTGTTTTTTTTTCTGTATTTTGTTTCTTCATTGTTGCCATTTGTGCTCATATTGTTTTGTTTATTTTATAGATAAGAACCAGTATTTGAAGAAACCGGTTGTTTTCATACTCCAACCACGTCGTGGTGTTTATATTCATCCATTCCATACATCCATTCATTATTGCCCCCCCCCTGGTTTCCTCCCTTTCTCGATCCCTACGCTGCATGCCTTCCTTAGCTCCGTATGTTTGTTAAATATGCTTTTCTTATAGATACGTTTGAATATTGCAAAAGACCGTATCTCTGCGTCCGTCCGTCCGTCTATCTGCCTGCCCGCCTGTGTTCGCCCGTAGTTGTGCTACCCCGGGTGTTTCTCGTTGGGTGTTAATGGAAAAGTTTACTTACGGCAAACAACAATTTTTGTTCTTTTCAAATCAATTTTTGTTTTTCAAACAACACATCCACACACGAGGAAAACCGCTATAAAAATATTTTAAGTTTTTCAAGACATGTCTTGGGCGGAAGGTAAGAGCAAAGCATAAAACATGAGAGGTGTTAATATAAAAAAAAATTTTTTTTTTGCTAAACAAGAATAAAACTTTTCAATTGAATTTGCCAACGTATTATTGGAAAATTGACTTGGAGTGTATCCACGGGATAAAATTCATCATTCCATCACGTCACTCACACACGCTGGATGGATACAGGTTGTCATGGAAGTGTGTTAATTATAAAAGGTTGTGTAATAAATCAAATCAGACCGAAAACTTGTAAAATAAAAAAAATACTGAGATCTTTGAAGAAAGTTCCCTGCGACGTATTAAAAGATGATATTTGTGATTCCCTTGTACTTATTAAATTAGGTGTAAAAATTCGGTTGTCAGAGCCGCATGTTGTGGCAACAAATAGTTTAGAATAAAATTACCCGTTGGATCCAACAATTGGTAATGTCAATACCCATAGCCATCAACCTTATATAGGGTGTCCTAAGAAGAGCGCAATTTTTAAATTTTAAATAAAACACAGATATTTAAGAAAAAATCGTGAAACTTTATTATATCGTAAAGTAGACAGAATGAGGTTATGTATGGAACAATATGTCGTGCAGATGGCCGCCGCGGCTTTGCTGGCATGCACGCGATCTTTTAATGAAATTTTCAATGACCGTTTTGCATGAATGCTGCGGTATTTCATTAATGCAGCGTCCAATTTCGTCTTTTAAGGCTTGAGTCGTCGTCGGCTTATTCGCGTAAACCATCGACTTCAAAAAACCTCAAAGAAAAAAATCTAATGGTGTTAAATCGCACGATCTAGACGGCCAATTCTGATCTCCAAAACGCGAAATAACACGACCGGGAAATGACTGATGCAGCAATTGAATTGTTTCTCTGGCTGTATGACATGTGGCGCCGTCTTGTTGGAACCACATGCCCTCCACATTCATTTCTTCAATTCTAGGCAAGAAAAAACTGGTTATCATTTCACGATACCAAACACCATTGACTGTTTGCGCTTGACCTGCCTCATTTTCATAAAAAAAAGGTCCAATGATTCCTCCAGCCCAAAAACCACACCACACAGTGACACGTTAAGGATGCTTCTCGTGAATCACTCGAGGATTTTCCGCACCCCAAATGCGACAATTCTACCTATTGACGAAGCCATCAAGATCAAGATTTATCGGCAAAATCAGCATTTTCATGTTGTCTCTCCAATACCCAATTAACGAACTCCCTTTCCTGTAGCGCTCCATTTTTACTAACCTCGTACCTTCTACTAACAAACAATAACAATTGTTCAAATGTCAAACAATGACACTTCGAATGTTGCCAGATTTAAAAATTGCGTTTTTCTTGGGACACCCTTTATAACCCTCTATCGTGGATTACGATCTAGTATACAGTTATGTGCGTAATAATAGGGACATTGGTGATGAAAATGAAAATTTGCAAACATAAAATTTAAATTTGCATATTTTTCCAGTTTTATGCACTAATTTTTAAGTATATACGGGTTTTGCCATATTTTAAAGTACGAGGATTGCTATATATATTTCTGGCCTAGGCAACACTAAGTGTTGCTTGGTGCCATCTGGCATTGGAAAGTTTAACCTTTTTAACCATAAACGTACTCGGCACGTTTTGACGTACGACCATCACTTGTGTTGTTTACAGTGACATGAAAAAATCAATTTGGCAAAAAATGGAATTAACTCATGAACATTTCAGTTTTCAAAACTTTCGACGTGGATTATCACGACAAGAGTGCATCGATGAACTTAAATCCTTGTATGGCGATAAAGCACTATCCTATAGCACTGTGAAAAACTGGTTTAATGAATTCAATCGTGGCCGACGCTCGCTCAAAGACGAAGGTCGTGAAGGTCGCCCAAAAACGGCCGTTGTGCCAGAGAACATTGATGTCGTGCGTGAACTGCAAATGCAAGATCGTCATGTCACATACCGCGAGATAGAGGCATCCTTGGGCATTTCTTCCACCAGCAAACATTCCATATTGCATGAACACCCGCAAAAATGGTGTGTTCTCATTGGATCCCGCACGATTTGACAATCGCTCAAAAAAAGGCTTGTGTCGATTGGTGCAAAGAAGTTTTAAAAAAATACGATCGCTGTGATTCAAAAGACGTTTATAAGATCGTCACAGATGACGAATCGTGGATCTATGCGTATGAGCCCGAAACAAAACAGCAATCGACCGTGTGGGTCTTCGAAGACGAGCCAAATCCAACGAAAGTTGTTCGTGGAAGAACGCTTCGAAGCAAATTGTCGCCTGTTTCTTTGGCAAAACTGGTCATCTGCGACTATTCCGCTTGAGCAACGTAGAAGGTCAACTCTGAGTGGTAAGCCACAATTTGTTTGCCTGAATTCTTCGGAGAAATTCGAAAAACGACCAAGGGAAGACGAAGACATCGGTTGAAACCAGCGCCTTTTTGACCGGCCAATACGTCGAATTGATGGGTCATACGTCGAATTGATGGGTCATCAGCCCTGACTTGGCACCCAATGACTTCTTTTTATTACCGCATATCAAGAAAAAAATTCGTGGTCAACGATTTTCGTCGCCGGAAGATGCTGTTGATGCGTTCAAAAACCAAGTTTTGGAGGTGTCTCAATCGGAGTTGAAAAAGTGTTTCGACAATTGGTTTGAGCGCATGCAAAAGTGTATAAATCATGCTGGAGAATACTTTGAAAAATAATAAAACCATTTTTGATGATAAATATTCGCATTTTCATTATTAGGCCATTATTAACAGCCCTCGTATTGTCAAAATAAAACTCATTAATATGGTGGTGACGAACATACTTTTATTGCAGAGAACATATTATTATTGCCTTGACCATATAGTAACCATATTTTTCTCTGCGTGTTCCTCTATTTGATGGTTGGTCCATAGTTTCAAGGACTCTGAGACATAATGGAGGTTCAATCAATCATCCTTTACCTCTTGCATTGGTCTTGGTTTTTTTATATCCCCAAAGAAAGATGTCCAACGGTGTCAAATGAAATGATTGTGGCGGCCAATTAACATCGCCACGACTATTAAATTTCTCACGCAAAAAAGCGATTGTTTCGTTGGCGGCAAGTGGCACCATCCTGTCGAAATCACATAGCGGCCAAATCCATATCCCCAATTTATGGCAACAAGAAGTCCGCTATCATCTTGCGATAGCGAACACCAGTTACGGTAACTGCTTGGCCGACCTAATTTTTGAAGAAGTACGACCCAATGACGTCGCGAGCCTGTAAACTCACCCTTCTTGGATGCTTCGGCGTTTCAACAATCACTCGTGGATTCTTATTTGCCCAAATGCGGCTGGTGTGCTTGTCCATTTTTATAGAATTTTTCAAACACTAAAACAAAGAAATGTCAAATTAAGTTGGGCAGAAAATTTTACAGAAAAGGTCTGACTCACAATTAACATCGAGCATTATGGTTGGACCACACTTTAGCTTACCGCTTAGCACACACATAGAACATATTCAATTTGTTTGCCGAATGATTTAAGCTACGAGGGCTGCTATGTATATTTCTGGCCTAATAATGAAAATGCGAATATTTATAATCAATAATGGTTTTGTTGTTTTCAAAGTATTCTCCAGCATGATTTATTCACTTTTGCATGCGCTCAAACCAATTTTCGAAGCATTTTTTCACTCCGATTAAGACACCTTCCAAACATGGTTTTTGAACGCTTCAACAACAACTTCTGCCGACGAAAATCGTTGACCACGCATTTTTTTCTTGTTGTGCGGGAATAAAAGGAAGCCATCGGGTACCAAGTCAGGGCTGTACGGCGGATGACCCATCAATTCGACGTTTTGGCCGTTCAAAAAGGCGCTTGTTTGAGCCGATATGCGTGAGCTCACATTGTTATGGTGCATAATTTTTCGTCTTCTCTTGTTCGTTTTTCGAATTTCTCCGAAGACTTCAGGCAAACAAATTGTGGTGTACCACTCAGAATTGACCGTCCTACGTTGCTCAAGCGGAACAGTAGCCACATGACCAGTTTTGCCGAAGAAACAGGCGACCATTTGCTTCGAAGTGCTGCTTCCACGAACAACTTTCGTTGGAATTGGCTCGTCTTCGAAGACCCACACGGATATTGTTTCTGGCTCATAGGCATAGATCCATAATTCGTCACCTGTGACGTTCTTATAAAAGTCCTTTGAAGCGCCGCGATCGTATTTTTCCAAAAATTTTTTGCACCAATCGACACGAGCCTTTTTTTGAGCGATTGTGCGAGATCCAACGAGAAAAAAACCTTTTTTACGGCCAGGTGTTCATGCAATATCGAATGTATGCTGGTGCAAGAAATGCCCAAGGATGCCTCTATCTCGCGGTATGTGATATGACGATCTTTCACGATCAGTTCACGCACGGCGTCAATGTTCTCTGACCGTTTTAGGACGACCTTCGTCTTTGAGCGAGCGTCGGCCACGATTGAATTCTTTTAACCAGTTTTTCACAGTGCTATAGGATGGTGCTTCATCGCCCTACAAAGATTTAAGTTCATCGACGCACTCTTGTCGTTATTAGCCACGTAGAGTTGTGAAAAATAATCGCACGAAAATGTTCACGAATTAATTCCATTTTTTTTTTGCCAAATTGAATTTTTCATGGTCGTACGTAAAAACGTTCTGAGTACGTTTATGCTAAAAAATGTCAAACTTTCCAATGGAAATGTCAGATTGCGCCAGGCAGCACTTAGTGTCTCCTAGGTCAGAAATATATATAGCAACCCTCGTACATGCACCTCAAGTCTTAAATGCTTACAACCAAATGTTGGTTGGTGCTTGGTAATTTTCAGTTATTGCATTTCAGTTATTAGTATTGAAACCTTCAGAAGTATCCGAACCTTCAGAAGAAGATTTATAAATTAACCAAAATCAGAGACAAAAACCGTTTGCTTACACAATTGAAGTATTTAAAGTACTCAAAGGGGGGTGATGATCATGACGGGGAACAGTAGAAAAGATGATGTATGATTTTTACTGGAAACAGATTTGGTTAATCGATTGGCTTAAAGTCAGTGATAATTTAATTATTTTATTTTTAAAAAAAAATTTTAAATAATTGGCTACAGCAACAAAATACTTGCATAACTATTGGTTGCCACAGCCACCAACAATGGCTACTAAATATAGTATTTGCGTTTTATTAGTATAACCGAGCAATAAGATGTGAGTGCAGTACAATGATCTTCTTTATCATCATGTGATAATTTGAACCGAATATCCATTAGGATTATAAACATTTGGTGATTGCAACCGAAATTCCTCTTTTCCAACCAAATCATTGTAGTTCTAACCGAAGCGACCAACTCATTTTTCTCTGTGTGCAGATTTTAGGCGACTCTGAACGGATAATCCGTTTCATAAAAAAAGTTTACTTGGCTTACAGAGATATGCAATTGGATTCACCAAATATTGTCTGTTTTCGATTATCACTGGCTGCGACCAAAAATTTGCTCGCTATGTCTATGACAATCTCATAAGATGAAGCGCACTTCCGTCTGCAGCCAAATAAATGGGAGGAGAATAGAAATAGTGGCTAGCGATGGACAATACTTTAAATAAAACATAAGGCTGCGATCTTTTACAATAAATGGCCTAGTATTTGAACCTCCAGTGGAAAATTAATTTGTCATCTTAGCTTATGGAGCGGCGACGTGATTGTTTGATTGGTGATATGCTTCTATGATGGATTAGTTTGAATGTCTCAAAAGTAATTTGTACGTATTATTTTCGCCCTTTTTCTTTTCTATTTCAATTTTTTTCAAATTGTGTGATATCTTAATATGTATAAGAATAGAATGTTAATGTGTGTGTAATTACCAACACACACAGATACACTTATGTAAGCAGATTACATTGCATTTAAATGCGGGTTAATTATAAATTCCAATTACAATGAACAACAGAAAATGCATCAATAATCCGCCAGCACAACTAAACCAATGTCTACGGTCGTCCGCCGTCTATCCAGCCGTTCATTCGCACGAGACAATGGAGCGAGCGGAGGGAGGGGAATTTTCTAAGCTAATTAATTGTGCTGTAAAAACAGGAAAGAAAAAATTCTACGAAAAATCGTGGCGAAATACTGGTTGTGAAAACCGTTCTACGACTCTTTCTCAATTATTCAACAATAAATTTAAAACGAAAAACGCTTAAACTGTAAACTCGAGCATAAAAGTCGTTTAATGGACAATAACTAATTAACGTATTAATCATTGAAAATAATAATTATGAGATATAATCTCAAATTGGGAGAAAACTTATGTCGGAGGGGCCATGACGCAGCTTGGCAATGAATGCTGGTGAAAACTTGTACTCGCTAGCCAATTCCGGTGGTTATTGGAGTTATTTGGGGTATGACGAGATATGAAGAGCATTTTTTAATCGAGGATTATTTTCACCCAATTATTTTATGCAAAATTATTGTTTTGCTTAAACACACTTTTTGAAGATTTTAAAATTATATGCAAAAGTATTTGTGCAAAACACTGAGATGCGAGTTGAGCAGTTGCGGCGAATAAGATCTAATCCCATAAAAATTTAAAGTAGTTCAACTCATGTTTTCTTACCTTTAAATTATTGGCAATAATGAATCAACTATAATAATGTAAAATAGATTAAATATGAAACCCAATATGTGCAAGTTTTGAATTAAATGTATGTAGGTCAGTTATTTTGTGCAAAATGATTTTGCGCAATAATGAAAGTAGCCATTTTTAAAAACATAATGTATTATTTTTATACCCTCACACTTAGGGTTTATATATCATTATACCCTCCACCATACAATGGAGGGTATATTAGTTTTCTCATTCTGTCTGTAACACCTTGAAATAATCATCGGAGACCCATCAAAGTATATATATTCTTGATCTTCGTAAAATTCTAAGACGATCTAGCCATGTTGTCCGGCTGTCCGTCTGTTGAAAACAAAATAGAGCCTGCTAGGGAGCTGTCACAAACATATATGACTATAACTCACCACAAACTTGACCTATCGAAATGAAATTTTACACATCAAGATTTCTATATACAACACACTTCTACGCTGAATTCGGTTGAGATCGGAAAAGTGCTCATGGTACCTCCCACACTAACGGTCTAATGGGCCTTGAAAAATAATATGACAATAACTCACCAAACACTTGACCTATCGAGACGAAATTTTCGGCATAAAGATTAATATATAGAACTGACTTTTGCGCTAAATTTGGATAAGATCGGAAAGGCCCTACTGGTCCCTCCCACACAAACGGTCTAATGGGCCTTGAAAAATAATATGACAATAACTCAACACAAACTTGACCTATCGAGATGAAATTTTCTACATAAAGATTTTTGTATAGAACACACCACTGCGCCAAATTCTGTTGAGATCGGAAAAGTCCTACCGGTACCTCCCACACAAACGGTCTCATGAGCTTTGAGAAATAATATGACGATAACTCACCACAAGCTTGACCTATCGAAATGAAATTTTGCACATAAAGATTTCTATATAGAACACACTTCCGCACCAAATTTGGTTTTATTTAGGAATCTGGTGGAGGGTATCCAAAGTTTGGCACAGCCAAACTTAACATTTTTTACTTGTTTTTATTTCGTTTTAAGAGTAAAACTTAAAGGCAAGCTTAATTTTCGGCTTTTATTGTTTGCATGAAGTGGAGGAATTTAGTCAGCATAGGGGTTTTGCTTACACGTTTCGATGTAAGTAACTGGCTGCTTACTACTTCGATACCTACGATGCCTCGCTGAACTTATAATTATTTAATTAATACCTTTACTGTTCCATTAAAAAACAAACGGGGAAACTTCTTGTAAACACTTTAGTCTTGACGGTTGATGGTGGACGGTTGACGGTAGGCAATCAGCTATATCAGTTGGGGTTTGCATTTTGCATGTGTTAGAGGGAGATAACTACAGTTGGACGGTTGACGACGGTAGACTGCTGCAGGTTGCAGAATCAACCGTCAAGACTAATTGGACCTTTAGTAGGGACATAAATACTGTTACAACATTGAACACACCCATTTCAATAGTAGAACTGAACATACCACGTTAATGTCATATGGGTTTTAAAAGCTAACCTCAATATCGTTAGTCTGTAACGGGATTTCAAAATTGTTTCAACCTTCATCGTGAAGTGCTCAGATAATGAGAACCGTATCGCTGTGATAGCGCTTTTCAAGTGTGAAATGATATTTTCAAAACGCTCTGGCCGCATGTTCGTCTATCGATGCATAAAACTGTTTGAGGGAACTGGAGATGTAAAAGACCGCAAACGCTCTGTTCGAACACCGCATGTCATCAAAGCCGTTAAATCAAGAATTCACAGAAATCCGCTCCGAAAACAGAAAATATAGATCCGCTCAAGAGCCATTTTCCCCAAATTTCATATTCCAGGTGAAGAATTCAATATTCTGAAAATTATTTCAGACAAACGGCCTTCTGGCGATAGTAGCCAGTACCAGTAGCAATAATCTGGCAGTTGTCTGATTGACGAAAGTATTTCCAGTTGTCCTCCATGGACGCACTTAGATCCGCTCTAGAGCAATTTTCCCCAAATTTCATATTCCAGGTCTAGAATTCAATATTCTGAAAATTATTTCAGACATACGGCCTTCTACCGATAGTAGCCAGTACTAGTAGCAATAATTTGGCAGTAGTCTGATTGACGAAAGTATTTCCAGTTGTCCTCCATAGACGCACTTAGATCCGCTCTAAAGCAAATCATGCAATTCTGTCTTGCTATGTGATGTTAAATTTGAATTTAACTTCACTTTGCGCACACTGCTGTCTCGTCAAAGAGTGAAGATAAATTCGAATTTAACCTTTTTAACCCACTGGGGACCGGTGATTTTTTGCGTTTTTGAAAGTTAAATTCGAATTTATCTGCACTCACATTGCAAAAGCTGCCCCTGATTCGCTACTCTCGCTGTTCAACATGTTAGACTGTTGCGTGTGTATTTCCCTGGTTGAAAAATTTTTCCTTTTGGAATTTCCTTTTTTTTTTACCTTTTTTTTGGTTTTTAAACTGTTTTCTTGATTCCTTCCTTTATGGACTGATTTGTGGTTTCTTCTTCTCAAAATAATGTGACATTCGTGTTTGACAAATGCTCTCACATTTATATCCGTATCCCCCATACTGACTTGCACTATAATTTTCCATTTTATTTGCCATTGTCATATCTTAGTAAATTTTCAACAGTATTCAATGTGGGTGGAAAGGAGGGAATTTGAAACACAACACAAAAGAAATTGACTGATTATGCAGTTTTTATTTCATTTCTGTTTCAATATTTCCCCTTTGCATTTTCTCCCTCTCTCTCTCGGTCGATTGTTTCTGAATTTATTTTGCTACTTTCCGAGCAGGCACACAGCATACATTGTTTACACTGGAATTAGTCAACTGTGCAAAACGTATAATTTTTTAACCATATACGCGGCAGGCGGACTGACGTACGGGCAAGCGTGCGGATGACGACAATAACAAAGTGCACAAAAAAACTTAAAATTAAACAAAATTGAGCATTGCCTTCGACTGTTGTTGTTTAAACTTCAAAAAAAAAGTAAAACATTTGTATTTGTTTATATTGTGTTGTTCTGTTGCCTTTTGTCGTTTTCCTCAATGGCAACGTCAACGTCAGCGGGCGCGTATAATTTATGTCGCCTTACATGGAGAAACAGTTTTATAATTGCCGGTACATGTCAGCCTGCCTGCCGGTGAAAATTCAAGAAAAAATTCAATATTTTCCCCAAAGGAAATTTTGCATTAAATATATGGAAAACTTACATACGCGGTCTGCTTTATATATTCTGACCTTATAATGAAACTGCTAATATTTATCATCAAAACTGGTTTTATTGTATTCCAAAGTATTCTCCGGCATGATTTATACACTTTTGCATGCACTCAAACCAATTATCGAAGCACTTTTTCCACTCCGGTTAAGACGCTTCCAAAACATGGTTTTTGAACGCTTCAACAGCATCTTCTGGCGACGAAAATCGTTGACCACGTATTTTGTTCTTGATGTGCGCGAATAAACATAAGTCATTGGGTGCCAAGTCAGGGCTGTACGGCGGATGACCCATCAATTCGACGTTTTTCTTCGAATTTCTCCAAAGACTTCAGGCAAACAAATTGTGGTGTACCACTCAGAATTAATCGTCCTACGTTGCTCAAGCGGATCAGTCGCCACATGACTAGTTTTGACGAAGAAACAGACGACCATTTGCTTCAAAGTGCTTCTTTCACGAACAACTTTCGTTGGATTTGGCTCATCTTCGAAGACCCACACGGTCAATTGCAGCTTTGTTTCGGGCTCATACGTATAGATCCATGTTTCGTCACCTGTGACGATCTTATAAACGTCTTTTGAAGCACCGCGATCGTATTTTTTCAAAATTTCTTTGCACCAATCGACACGAGCCTTTTTTTGAGCGATTGTCTAGTTGTGCGGGATCCAATGAGAACAAACCTTTGTTACGGCCAAGTGTTCATGCAATATCGAATGTATGCTGGTGGAAGAAATTCTTAAGGATGCCTCTATCTCACGGTATGTCACATGAAAATCTTGCATTACACTCTGCGACAAATGGTAAGGGTCAGTGATCGGTTTGGAATGAAACCACCGGGGAAAGTTATATTGGTAAAAAAAAAGTCATACGTGTTCCAGCGTTTCGCTGGGTCTCATCTAGGAATCGAGATATATCGATTTGAAGTTAGTAAGTATCGTATAGGGGAATTTGTCACGTTTTATGTTCTTTTGTTTGACATAACTCGAGAACCACTCGTCCGATTTAGCTGAAACAAATTTAGAAAAATTAAGAATTACAATTCCTCTAATCTGTTCTTAAACCGTTTTCCTACTTAAGCAACAGTTTCGCAATTATAAATAAATGTATTTAAAAAAAAATAAAAAAAAAAAATTTTTTTCTTCATGCGCTTATTTTTAACTTGGAAACTATTACTTGTAAAGGAAAATAATATATGAACAGATTAAGGGAATTGTAATTCTTGGTTTTTTAAAATTTATTTCAGCTAAATCGGACGAGTGGTTCTCAAGTTATGTCAAACAAAAGAGCCAAAAATGTGACAAATTCCCCTATACGATACTTACTAACTTCAAATCGATATATCTCGATTCCTAGATGAGACCCAACGAAACGCTGGGACACGTATGACCTTTTTTTGACCGATATAACTTTCCCCGGTGGTTTCATCCCAAACCGATTGTGGCTGTCGCACAGTGTTATCAGTTCACGCATGGCATTAATGTTATCTAGCATAACGGCCGTTTTTGGACGACCTTCACGACCTTCGTCTTTGAGCGAGCGTCGGCCACAATTAAATTTATTAAACCAGTTTTTCACAGTGCTAAAGGATGGTGCTTCCCGCCATACAAAGATTCAAGTTCATCGATGCACTCTTGTCGTGATAATCCACGTCGCAAGTTGTGCAAAATGATCGCTCAAAAATGTTCACGAGTTAATTCCATTTTCTTTTCCAAATTGATTTTTTCAAGTTACTGTAAACAACACAAATGACGGGCGTACGTTAAAACGTTCTAAGTACGTTTATGCTAAAAAATGCCAAACTTGTAATGGAAATGTCAGATGGCGCCAGGCAACACTTAGTGTTGCCTAGGCCAGAAATATATATATATAGCAACCCTCGTACACAGGTCGACAGTGGATAGACTAAACCTATACGATGAAATATAAAAAAGATCAGTTGTTTTCAAAACCACCCTCGTAGTTAAATAAGAAATCTAAACTACTCCCGCAACTTAAGAGCCCATTTAAAATTGAATCGGCTGTAAAAAAAGTACTGATAGTTTTTTCAAAATTCTAGTTTAATTGGAAATGTTAAACTTGTACATTTAAAGATAGAACATTTCGCTTCGCGGAGAAACTATCAATTGTGAACACCGACTGTCACGTATAGATAGCTTCGACTTCGTCACAGTTATAGAGCAGCCTTTGGTTCGAAAATTAACTCGTGATCTCATCTAGAATGCAAACAGATACCTTCATTGCAGCTAGGGCACTTTTAATTTTACCCCAAGCGGCCGTGTTAAACGCGTTTTTTTACATCAAGTGCTCATTTCCAGCGTTTACCAGATATAGCAGCCGTTGCGATATCGACTACATATTTGACCGCGTCTATGGTAGAATGTGACTTCCTAAATACATACTAGTATTGCACTGTATCGTGTGTATGTGTTTTGGTATGTGTGCAGTGCGAGGGATTTTTATTGTGTTTACTTTGTTCGGTGGAAAACTGTACTGCCGACAATTCTCGTTAAATGTAATCCTGTCTGCACTTAAGTGTATAGCCGCTGAACTTGTGAGTGATGAACAGGTAACTTTCACCGAAACTGCTGTCACCCTTCCCTTGCAGCTTAAAGTCTTTTCGACTGCAAAAATTTCGAAGAATGTACATGGTGTCCGCCGGGAAGGTTAACTACTTTGCTTTGCCGCCATTTTGGTAAACATCAGTCTTGACAGTTCATATTTGGCAGTCGTGAAGTAGAGACGTGGCAAATTTATTATAGAAAAATATTCGACAAATCGTTAAACATTTAATTAAAATCAATCATCGATTACTGTGACGATGAGATAGTTACGTGAAAATTTTAGGAGAAACAACGTGCCAACAAAACGAACTATTTATCGTTAAGTGAATGATTTCTGAGATAGAGGGTCTGTAGCTGATAGGCCAAGCATGGGCCACAACGTACTGCAAGATCGGCTGAAAACATTTCTGCTGCTCAAGAAAGTGTTCAAAATAATCTATCAACCTCAATTCGACACCGTGCTGAATGTAATGAAATCAAAGGGGCTCGCATTTGTGGGACTAACGGAGGCGGAGATTTATCTGATTTTTTACTTATATTCCATACATAATTGCCGCCATTAAATAAAACATTTAACAATATAAGATCCATTCTCTTTCATTTAATCAAAAATTATAAACAAACAAAGTAATATACCTTCCCGACGGACACCCCGTATTTTCAATAAACGGTTTTTAATTGATTTTGTAAATTGGTGAAATTTTTTATCGCCGCAAATCGAAAATATTTTCTATTTTCTAACAACGTCATGGATGGACAGACGAAAGGACATTGCTCTAAGGAATCAGATAGTGATTCTAAATCGATCGGTGTTATAAAAATGGAGTATATCTCCTTTCCCCTTATGTGTTTTGAGGCATAAAATGTAGAAATTTTTAATCGCTTTTTTTTCAGGGCATCGCAAATTTTCTAAGAGGTCTATAATTTAATATTTTTTTTGCGATTTTTTTTTTTTTTTAAATATTTTTATTTAAATTCGAGGTTAGGTGTGTTGTTGCAGTTATATTCATAACATTGTTCCCTCGGTACAGTTGACTAGACGTTTCAGGTCGATAACGTTTCAAATTTTCTTTATGGTGGTCAATCTAGAGGTCTTTAAAAAAAAAATACAAAAAGAAAGGACATTTTATGCCATATATTTTTTGAATATACCCTCCTATAAATGTTCTCCTTTCCTCTTATGTTTTTTAAGGCATAAAATGTAGAAACTACTATACGCGTTTTTTCAGGGCATCGCAGATTTTCTTATAGGGCTATATATTTTTTAAACTCGATGTTAGGTAGTGTTGTTGCAGTTATATTCATTACATTGTTTCCTCAGTATTTTCTTTATGGTTATGATTTTCTTCAATCTAGAGGTATTTTTTTTAAATAAAAAAACACAAAAAGAAAGGTAGTTTTATGCTATAAATTTTTTGAATATAATTTCCTTTAAATGTTGGCCGCAACTACGCCTCAGGGTATCCATTCTGAGAATCCAATTTTGGATGACTCGTTCGAGCATTTCGACCGGTATGAAATTAATAACACACACCGTGGATTTCGCGGTGTAAGTCAGTCTTTCCTTGATGAAATGGCAAACAATGCTGAAAAATACCTTGTCGAATAAACTAACACGAAATTAAATAAAGTTTAACGCAACTCACGCTTAATCTGTGAAAAAAATACATCTAGACGATCACCAATTACAAATTTGAAAACATATGGACCGATAATTCCACCAACACGCAAAGAAAAAACATGGTTACTACATGGTCACGGCAATAATAATATATTCTTCGCAATAAAAGTATGTTCGTCGCAACCATAGCATTGTTAACTGAATTTATTTTTGACAATACTATAATTGCTGCAATATTAATATTGTTGAAATGTAACAATAGTATTATTGCCAAATTTAAAAATTAAAATATGGTTAAAACAACATTTTAAATATGGTTGGTGCGTTAACAATAATATGTTTACGGCAATTATACTGTATGATTGTAATGTTTCTTCATTTAAATATGCTTTTCAGAACAAATGTTATTGGTCTAATGCAATAATAGTACTTTTTTTTATCGAAATTAAAATTTTGTATACAAACTGCTTTTGCTTTGTTGAACTGAAATATTTTTAATAAAAACGCTTATGTTTATTTAAACTTATTTTTTCTACTGCGAAATAAATCACTCCTATTATTTTGAATTTAATGTATTTTTTCACAATTCAAATCAATTGTTGACAACTTAAACCAATTCTAATAAATAATATTGGGGATCAAATCTATTGTCGACAACTTAAACAAATTCTTATAAATTATATTGGGGATCTTAGAATAATTATGTGTGATCATACTATGGTTGTAGGGATCATAACATGGTTGCGTGTAAATCATACTATGGTTGTGAGGATCATACTATGGTTGTATATGAAACATACTATGGTTGTGAAGATCATACTATGGTTGTAGAGATCATAGTATGGTTGAGTGTGAATCATACTATGGTTGTGGGGATCATAGTATGGTTATGTGTGAACCATACTATTGTTGTGAAGATCATAGTATGGTTGTATTTGAATCATACTATTGTTGTGAGGATCATAATATTGTCGTAGCACAACCATATACCCAACAATAGTATTATCCTCTTCGAATATTGTTACCACAACCATACTTTTTTTCTGCGTGAATCCATAAACCGCACCAAACCGTGGTTTTCGCGTTGTAAGTCTTTTCATGATGAAATGGCAAACAAGCATAATCGCAATCTGTTAAAAAAACCCTATTTACAAAAATACCTCTTGATGATCACCCTATATAAAAAGAATGATATTTTTTCATTTAAGTTTTACAAAAAGAATATTGGAATTATATCCACCTTGTGAAGACACACAATGTCGTATTTACTCCCCCTACCCCTAACTTCCCACATTAAATGACAACGTTGCGTTTTAACCTTACCCCCTCCCTGTCATTGCAAGTGATTTCTGATTACGCTGCAATCGAAACTTGTGTTGCCTGCACTATCAGCGAAATTCGATAAACATCTGCTCGAAATGTTTCATAAACGACGACCGACGATTTCTTTTTTGTTTTTTTTTTCGGTTTGGTATTTATTTACCTTATGAATAATGAAATTGATACAACAAAACAAAATTATGAAACTTTATATTTATTTGCTTTTTTCAGTGTTTTTGTTTTGTTTTTTATTTATACTCGACCCAATTTGTAGGTTTTCGTTTTTTAGATTTTTATCACTTCAATAACTTCAGTATCACCTCCCTGCGCCCCACCGCTCTTTCTACACACACTCCACTGAGCAGACTTTGTTTGATTCTACCTCAAAAGTTGGGCTAATTAACCAAAATTTCTAACAAACACCCACGTGTGACTCACACAAGAATCGTAAAGTGTATTTAACAATATTTGTTATTGTTTTCTTGCTTTTTCTTCACCCAAACAACTTACCTTTCATTGCTTAACTAAACCAGTTATAAGCGATACTGAAAATGTATAATTTAAAACAGAAACATCATGTCAAAATGCAAGACGATTGGGGGTAAAAGTTGAAATTTTACGAAAGAAAATATAAAATCACTTCCCCAATTCAGAGAATTTTACATTCGAGATTTATGAGTAATTTGGTTAAGAAGTAAGAGTTTACGACTGGCAAAAAAATTAATAAATACTTTCTATTTGTTTTTAGTTTTTAGAACATTAAAAGGCCTTAAAATATTTGCAGTGGGACTTTTGAATTTTGCTCAGTACTGCGATTGCAACTCTGCAGTAGTATTTACTAGGTCAGTTCACCGAGTTGCTGATTTCCTAAAGATGGCTCAATGAATAACCGAATGTAAATCATTAACTATAATATTTTTGTAGGCTACCATTAAGTGTTTTCGTTTCTGAAATAAACAGCTACGGACAAAAAAATAGGATCACTACACACAATTTTCAAAATTTCGAACAAATTTTAATGCAATTTTAAATATATTTGCTTGGAATAATTGTGATTGGGAAGATTTTCTAAAAATTATAATCTGGCAAGCTTGTTTAACCTTTAAAACTTTTTTCCTTTCCATTACCTTTTCAATTTCTAATCTTGTATTTTTTTTGTTTTTCTTTGTAGGTAATTTCATATCCATTTATAATGTTATTTTCCGCATTCAAATGTTAATAGAAGCGTAAGTAAAATTATTGATTCTCCTCGTTGGCCTTTGACCGAATTTATAGGCAAACGCACGGTATACCGGACTGTAGACCCCCTGTAAGGTTACTGACCGCACGCAGGAAAAAAGTATATTTGGTGGGCAATATTCGATGTGCATCATACTATTGTTAGGTATATGGTTGTGGCACAACTTTGTTATGATACTCACAGCAATAGTATGGATTCACACACAATTATATTATAATTTACACTCTATAATACTATGATCCCCAAAACTACATTATGATCCTTACAATTATAGTATGTTTTACATACAACTATAGTATGTTTCACATACAACCATAGTCCTTACAACCATGGTATGTTTCACACACAACCATGTTTGGGCTAGGTAATTATTCAACAATAGAGATTTTTATTAAGCAAATTTTTAAAAATAACATTACACCTAGTTCATAGCCTGATTTGATTGGACATTTCTATTGGACATTTCATACAAAGAATGGTTAATTAAAAGGTTATTAAAAGTTCTCATTAAATACAAATTAATGCGTTTTTAGTTTCAGTCACACAAAATCTGTCGAGCAAATGATCAAAAAGTGTACTTTTTTTCCTATTGTCTAGTCCCTTAAACGGAATCGTTCTTTTCCCTGGGCAGATTGGGTCAATTTTCATCCAAAACAGTATACAAGGTTTGCTATTTATTCTTCGCCTCCTGGCAATACGAGGGTTGCTATATGTGACAGCGCATAGAGAAAGGGACGTAAGGGTAAAAAAAATCAATTTTAATTTTTTTTCTCTTTTTTTTTGATGTGGACAACATCTGAGCATCGAATGAGACCGATCTAATGCCCCATAAGTGTTGCGCGTTTTATGAAAATGAAGTCGACGATTCTTAACGCAAATAGAAAGGGACCTAATCTTTAAAATGGCTCTCCTGAACAAAACTGGTTTTTAACCTTAGGTCCCTTTCTATTTTGCGCGTCACATATATATTTCTGGCCTAGGCAACACTAATTGTTGCCTGGCGCTATCTGACATTTTCATTAGAGAGTTTGATATATTTTTTAGCATAAACGTCGTACTCATGACGTTTTGACGCATTCATGACGTCGTGTCGATTGGTGCAAAGAAATTTTGAAAAAATACGATCACGCTGCTTCAATGGACGTTTATACGATCGTCACAGCTAACGAATCATGGATCTATGCGTATGAGCCCGAAACAAAACAGCAATCGACCGTGTGGGTCTTCGAAGACGAGCCAAATCCAACGAAAGTTGCTCAAGAAAGAAGCGCTTCGAAGCAAATGGTCGCCTGTTTCTTCGGCAAAACTGGTCATGTGGCGACTGCTCCGCTTGAGCAACGTAGGACAGTCCATTCTGAGTGGTACACCACAATTTGTTTGCCTGAAGTATTCGGAAAAATTCGAAAAACGAACAAGAGAAGACGAATCGTTGTGCACCATGACAATGCGAGCTCTCACACATCGGCTCAAACCAGCGGATTTTTGACCGGCCAAAACGTCGAATTGATGGGTCATCCGCCGAACAGCCCTGACTCGGCACCCAATGACTTCTTTTTATTCCCGCACATAAAGAAAAAAATGCGTTGTCAACGATTGTCGCCAGAAGATGCTGTTGAAGCGTTCAAAAGCCAAGTTTTGAAGGTGTCTCAATCGGAGTGCCTACAATTTAACGCCGGGTATCAACGGCTAATGTATTTCATAGACAAGTTTTTACAGAGCTAGCGAAAAATCTGCTATCTGTAAAGTCGCCGGCATTTACGTGGTGAAAACGCCGTCGCTGGAAAAACAAATGTTAAATGTTCTTACTCGGGGTTGAACCTCGGTTTACTGGCATGATAATCGTGCACACTTTCATTACACACGGGCAGTAAATGCGATTTTTAAAAAGAGAAGTGACACCATGCCAAATACGAGGGCGACCGCAAAACTAACTGGCCTGGCACATTTTCTGTTTTACTAGCAACTTTTTTTTTGTTTTTTAAAAGCAATCTTTTATAAACCATCTGTCAATTTCCAAAATATTTAATAATTATTTTCTTTGTTACAGGTGATTGAAGTAAACAAGTTTTATAATTTTTGAAAAATGGAAAATAAAGAGTTTAGTGCGGTAATTAAACACTTTTATATGAAAGGTTATACGCCAGAATTAATCAAAGATGAATTGGATTCTGTTCATGGTGATAATGCACCATCATACTCCACCGTGAAATCCTGGGTTCAACAATTTAAAATGGGTCGTTCAAGTACGGAAGATGAACAACGCTCTGTAAGACCGAAAACTGCTACTACTATTGAAAACATTAGAAAAATATTTAATGAAGTGACTAAAGATAGACGAATTAAGCTCAGAGAACTTGCTGATATTGTTAAAATACACGAAAAACAAGTTTGGAGTATTTTACATGATGAACTCCACGTGAAAAAGCTATCCGCAAGAACGGTGCCGCGTTTGTTGACTTTGCCCCAAAAAATCGTCTGTTGGACCAATTCCGAGGAGCTTTTAGCGATTTATCAGCGTAATCCAATAGAGTTCTTGCGCCGATTCATAACTGTTGATGAAACATGGATCCATCACTACATCCCAGAATGCAAAGAACAGTCAAAACAATGGATAGAAGCTGGTAAAAGTGGTCCCGAGAAGGCGAAAACTGTTAAGTCAGCAGGAAAAGTAATGGGATGCAAGGGGTATAATATATATTGATTATCTTGAGAAAGGACAAAACTATAAATAGTGAATATTATTGTGCATTATTGGATCGGTTGAGTGGAGAAATCAAGATAAAACGACCGCATTTAGAAAAAAAAGTTCTTTTTCATCAAGATAATGCTCCTTCACACATTGCATTTTTAACTCAACAAAAACTGGCCGAATTACGATTTGAAATTGCTACGCATCCACCATATAGTCCAGATTTAACTCCTTCTGATTATTTCTTGTTTCCAAATTTACATAAAATTCTCGGTGGCAAAAAAATTTTCGTCCAATAGCGAGGAGGTTATTGCTGAAACTGAGGCATATTTTGAAGGTCTTGAAAAATCTTATTTTTCGGATGGAATTAAAAAACTTGAAAAACGTTTGATGAATTGTATTGAGTTGGAAGGAGATTATGTTGAAAAATAAATAAAAATAATTCCAAAAAAACGGTCCTTTTTATGTTAGGCCAGTTACTTTTGCGGTCGCCCTCGTACCATCATCGTATCTCTAATTTGTCATTAAATCTCTAAATTGTCGTTGTTTGTTCAGGGTTGGAAGAGCGGCGCCACGCCGTCTTGTTTAAGTATACCAAAACAACGTTCATTATACTCCATTATTTATTAATTTCATCCTGTTATAATTTTATTACGAGCGGACCGTGACATTGCGATAAATGCCATTTTTTTAAAGGAGCGTGCCGCCGCCAATTTTCTTCAAGGATGTTTTTTGACATCACATGCTCCAAATATCACTGCCATTTCTCTAAAAGTTCGTGAGATATTGTCTTTTAAGTTTAGAATTGTTCATTGTTTAGCTCTTGGCCGATTCGGCGCCTTTTCAATACCAATCATTCTGATCCATCAACGCATGTTTTTAAAAAATGTCAGCCACCTAGCTTCAAAAGTACGACTCGTAGTTTGCTTTTCACAGAAATACAGAATTCTGAATTCTAGATCGGCTCTCCGACCAGTATTTCGAGGTGTTGCATACGGAATAACAAAGTGAATATACCATCTATGGCTACGATGGAGGTTATAAAAACAAGAGCTTTAAAATTTGGCCAATAAAAAAATTAAATAAACGAGGAAAAAAGTGTGGAATGAAAGAAATTTTAATGCAGTTTCTTCTTGAGGTTTCATTTTCATGGAGTTAGTTTCAGTGAAGGCCAGCCAGCGAATATCAACTGCAGCGGCAGCTACAACCACACAACGCTCGCATGGCGACTAAATGAATGGTATTTAGACATGAACTTTGTAAACGTTTTTAACACTTTGTGGAGCGGCTGATGACACTGTAGCCAGCGATGGTGGACGACCGGAGGTGGCGGCGACATGATGGATGATGGTTCACAGGCCGTGTCCATGTTGTTGCCGTCCTTCCACACCATTCGGCTGTTTGGCAAACTTGGTCAAAAGAAATGTGTAACATTTCGATGAGTTTTTTTCTTTCAATATATTTTCCAATTTTCTCGGCATGTGTTACAAAAGGCATACAGAAGAAGTGTTGTTTTTCTCTCTCTCTCTCTGTATTTGTTTGTTTTTGTAGCAGAGAATTTGTTAATTAACCTAAAATAATCGTACACCAAAAACCAAAAAGGAATACAAACAAAACAAGAAAGACTGAATTCTTGAAGCAACAACAAGAACATCAAAGAAATCAACATTCAACGAATCAGAAACCACTACTAACTCTCCACCTCAGTAGTTTGTAATATGAGGGGCATATGGTAATTTTGGCAGAGATTATCGACTTTACAACAAATAATGGAATAGCGTGGACTATTTGAAAACATGGACCAATATGGTCCAATTTGCTTATGGTAGGGTACTTGTACAGGGTGGAGCGCGGTAATTTGCTTATTTGGAAATGAAATAAAAATATTATGAAACTTAGAAAAATTTATTTTATATTTTAATTATACGTGACGCGCAAAATAGAAAGGGACCTAAGGGTAAAAACCAGTTTTGTTCAGGAGAGCCTTTAAAGATTTAAATACGTGTATCTTTGGTGTACCATCACTTTCATAAAACGTGCATATCTCTGGGAGGGAACACTTTTGGGGCATGGATCGGTCTCATTCGATGCTCAGATGTTGTCCGCATAAAAAAAAGTGAAAATTGATTTTTTTTTTACCCTTAGGTCCCTTTCTCTATGCGCTGTCACATATTGAACAGTAAGGGAATTTTGTAATTCCATGGTTTAAAATAGTGTATCTGGCAAATGACGACCTTCGCTATCCACACACTACTGCATACGTTTTCTGAAGTTTTCATCAACTCTAACAATCAGGTCGATTGGCATTCTGCTAATTTCAGCCTCAATATTGTTAATTAGGTCTTCCAAGGTGTTGGGAAGGTTGATATATACAAACCTTCGACTGCAGGTAACCCCAAAAGAAAAAATCGCATGGGGCTAAGTCTGGTGAGCGTGCCCGGCCAGTTCACATCACCCCTCAAAGAGAAAAGCCGTCCAGGAAACATTTTCCTCAAAGAATTCATGGTAACCCTCGCTGTGTATGCTGTGGCAGGATGATGTTGGAACCATGTAACCTCTAATTGATTTGCCTCAAGAGTCGGCTGAAAAAAATCCAGGAAATACCAATAGCAAGTGATTGCTTCCAAGCAAATCGTTGCGGAGATTGTAGCACTGCTGCTATAACCCTCTCGATGTTTTGTGGTGTTGTAATTCTTCTCCCTGGTCACCTTTGTACACATGGCACATTCCCTGCTGTTCTCACTGAAGTTACCCGTCCAGGAACAACTCCGCGTGGGGGAACAGCGAATCGTAAACGAAAAGCACGCTGCACTGCAATGATTGAGTGCGCATCTGAAAAATATGCTTCAACACAAAATTACCTTATTTTATGTGTCCAATGCATGATGGCAACTGAAAGACAGACAAATACACAAAATCTCCTGTCAGCCACTATAAGCCAGGCACACTCTCTTCGACCAACAGTGCCTCCACAGCCTGCAGTACAAAAAAGAAAATTTCCGCGCCCCACCCTGTACCACATAACGAAATTTGAAGAAAATTTGATTTAATATAGGGTGGGCCATTTTCAAATTTTAAATTTGAATCGGCTGTTAATAAATTACTGATAATTTTTTCAAATTTCTGGTTTTATTACAAAGGTTGAACTTTGTCATTTAATAATGAAACATATGACTACCAGGACTGGCTTGGCAGTACCTCATCCGATCAACCCAATTTTTTAGTACTTTTTTGATTGCTTCGGGTTGAATCTCTTCAATGGCAACTTCGATTTCATTGTGTTTTATCAAAACAAATTGAAATCTAACTTAAACTTACGCTTGGAAAAGTGGGGAAAAGTCATGGTTTTCGGGTATCCACATTGCACATTTACCAAACTTATCATAGGACCCCTCGCTGCTGTACACCACTAGTTCTGAGTTCAAGAACTTTGGAATTTTCCTTTAAAAAAAAAAGGCAAACTGAAATGGGCGTGTAGAGCAGAGCAACGACAAGAAGCAACTGACAATGCTGGTACATGAAGGCGATGGCGTCGCTGATGGCTTTCGTATGGCCGGGCGGACCAACAGTGATGGTAATATGTATACCACCGACCCCCAGAGAGATGCACAGTTCCTGCAAAACACATTTGTTCAGACAAACAAACGAAAACATTAGTTTCTGTTGCAAAAGAAACGGGCAGAAAAAAAACGTATAAAAAAAGCCTCTAACTAAACTTAAAAAAAAAAAACAGAAAAAATTAAAAAGTAATGAAAATGAAAGCCAAAGTGGGTCATTGGGCAGCACAGGCAGTGAGTGGCTGAGGTAAAGGCAAAGGGAAGCCCAAACACCAACACAGCCAGCAAGCACCCAACATCGAGCACGGCCAGTTAGCGCACAGTAAACACTCTTAAATGGCCTGGGCTGGCGGGATGGATGGGTGGCTGGCTGACTAAATGGGATGAGTGGTTTGCTTTCGTTCGGTTCGGTTAGGAAATCTCACACATTAAAGTTTTGTTTTTATACTAAAGTGAAAAAATAACATAAAAACGAATTAAATTCAGTTTACTTTTTATGTGATTACATCATAATGCAGTCGATTGCTGATTGCAGCACTTTTCATATAAACCAAAAATGACGGCGGGCCCAAAAGCCCCCCTAAGGTGTTATCTTTACTATACTTTACAATAAACAACACTGCAGAAGTGTTACTTCTGGAGTATTCTTGTTGATATTAAAATTACTAAGGTATTAAGTATAAATAAAAATTAAAATCGCCTGCGATTTGAAATAAAAAGGAAAGTCAAATTATTTTGTTTTACTTCTTACAGAGTCCAATGTTTTTTAGAGCAGATTTAAAAACAATATTGAATATTCCGCCCATAAACTCCATATCTTAACAACAAGCTACTTTAGCGATATGGTAAACATGGTTCCGAATAAAAATTTCCAGAGAGAAAATGAATCATGTGCAGAACTTAATGGGCTAAAAATTAGGTCTTAGGAGAACGTAGGATCTCAAATCCTTACGTACGTTGTTAAAATCTAGAACTCATCGTATCAGCTGTTTCTTCCTGTAGACTACATTCAAATTCTTTCATTTTTACACACAGAAAACAATTCGCGCTTATTATAAAAGTTAAGCCAAAAAATGTCAATGAATCCAATGGATGTTCTAGTTTTCATCTGGCAACAATAGTATTGCCAGGAGCTGAAATATAAATAGGAACCTTCGTACGCTGTTTTGGATAACAATTTACCCAATCTGCCCAGGGGAAAAAAACGTTTCCGCTTAAGGGACTAGAAAAATGGGAAGAAGTAAACTTTATTGATTATTTGCCCAACAGATTTTGCGTGGCTGAAGCTTACAACGCTTTAATTTATATTTAATGAGAACATTTAATAACTTTTTGGCTTCTTTGTACGAGGGATGCTTGATATATTTCTAACCTAATAATGAAAATGCCAATATTTATCATCAAAAATGGTTTTATTGTTTTTCAAAGTACTAGGGCGACCGCAAAAGTAACTGGCCTAACATAAAAAGAACCGTTTTTTTTGGAATTATTATTATTTATTTTCAACATAATCTCCTTCCAACTCAATACACTTCATCAAACGTTTTTCAAGTTTTTTAATTCCATCCGAAAAATAAGATTTTTCAAGACCTTCAAAATATGCCTCAGTTTCAGCAATAACCTCGCTATTGGACGAAAATTTTTTTGCCACCGAGAATTTTTTTTTTTAAATTTGGAAACAAGAAATAATCAGAAGCAGCTAAATTTGGACTATATGGTGGATGCGGAGCAATTTCAAATCGTAATTTGGCCAGTTTTTGTTGAGTTAAAAATGCAGTGTGTGAAGGAGCATTATCTTGATGAAAAAGAAATTTTTTTTCTAAAAGCGGTCGTTTTATCTCGATTTCTTCACTCAACCGATCCAATAATGCACAATAATATTTACTATTTATAGTTTTTCCTTTCTCAAGATAATCAATAAATATTATACCCCTTGCATCCCAAAATACTGTGACCATTACTTTTCCTGCTGACTTAAAAGTTTTCGCCGTCTTGGGACCACTTTTACCAGCTTCTATCCATTGTTTTGACTGTTCTTTGCATTCTGGGCTGTAGTGATGGATCCATGTTTCATCAACAGTTATAAATCGGCGCAAGAACTCTATTGGATTACGCTGATAAATCGCTAAAAGCTTCTCGGAATTGGTCCAACGGACGATTTTTTGGGGCAAAGTCAACAAACGCGGCAAACATCTTGCGGATAGCTTTTTCATGAGGAGTTCATCATGTAAAATACTCCAAACTTGTTTTCCGTGTATTTTAACAATATCAGCAAGTTCTCTGAGCTTTATTCGTCTATCTTTAGTCACTTCATTAAATATTTTTCTAATATTTTCAATAGTAGTAGCAGTTTTCGGTCTTCCAGAGCGTTGTTCATCTTCCGTACTTGAACGACCGATTTTAAATTGTTGAACCCAGGATTCACGGTGGAGTATGATGGTGCATTATCACCATGAACGGAATCCAATTCATCTTTGATTAATTGTGGCGTATAACCTTTCAACCCGCACGAAACTCTTTATTTTCCATTTTTCAAAAATTATAAAACTTGTTAACTTCAATCACCAGTAACAAAGAAAATAATCATTAAATATTTCGGAAATTTTGACAGATGGTTTATAAAAGATTGCTTTTAAAAAACAAAACAAAAAAGTTGCTAGTAAAACAGAAAATATGCCAGGCCAGTTAGTTTTGCTGTCGCCCTCGTATTCTCCAGCATGGTTTATACACTTTTGCATGCGCTCAATCAAACCAATTGTCGAAACACTTTTTTCCACTCCAATTGAGACACCTCCAAAACATGGTTTTTAAACGCTTCAACAGCTGCTTCGGGTGACGAAAATCGTTTCCCAAGCAATTTTTCTTGATGTGCGGGAATAAAAAGAAGTCATTGGGGGTGCCAAGTCAGGGCTGTACGGCGGATGACCCTTCAATTCGACGTTTTGCCGGTCAAAAAGGCGCTGGTTTGAGCTCGCAATGTCATAGTGCACAATGATTCGTGTTCTCTAGGTCGTTTTTCGAATTTCTCCGAAGACTTCAGGCAAACAAATTGTGGTGTACCACTCAGAATTGACCGTCTTACGTTGCTCAAGCGGAACAGTCGCCACGTGACCAGTTTTGGCGAAGAAACAGGCGACCATTAGCTTTGAAGTGCTTCTGGATTTGGCTCGTCTTCGAAGACCCACACGGTCGATTGCCTTTTTTGTTACGGGCTCATACGCATAGATCCATGATTCGTCACCTGTGACGATCTTATAAACGTCTTTTGAAGCAACGCGATCGTATTTTTTCAAAATTTCTTTGCACCAATCGACACGAGCCTTTTCTTGAGCGATTGTCAAATTGTGCGGGATCAAACGAGAACAAACCTTTTTTACGGCCAGGTGTTTATGCAGTATCGAGTGTATGCTGGTGGAAGAAATGCCTCTATCTCTCGGTTGTTACATGACGATCTTGCATTATCAGTTCACATACGGCATCAATGTTCTCTGGCACAACGGCCGTTTTTGGACAACCTTCGTCTTTGAGCGAGCGTCGGCCACGATTGAATTCATTAAAACAGTTTTTCACATTTCTATAGGATGGTGCTTCATCGCCATACAAAGATTTAAGTTCATCGATGCACTCTTGTCGTGTTAATCCACGTCGAAAGTTGTGAAAAATGATCGCACGAAAATGTTCACGAGTTAATTCCAGTTTTTTTTTTTGCCAAATTTGTTTTTTTTTAAATCATTGTAAACAACACAAATGATGGTCGTACGTCAAAACGTTCTGAGTACGTTTATGCTAAAAAATGTCAAACTTTCCAATGAAAATGTCAGATGGCGCCATCAACACTAAGAAATTTATATAGTAACCCTCGCATTACCTCCAATTTCGATCCAATTTTGAATAGTAAATAACGATGGACGATTAACAAACCCTGGACCAATTTGGGCCACTGTGATGTTGTTTACACATACAACAGTTATTGTTGTTTCAACAGTCTCTTTTTCTTTGGGTGTACTGGCGACTGTAGCAAGTACCAACCGGCATACGTGCGTTTGTATATTTAAACAAATGAATCTTTGGTAAAGAGTTTATTTGTTGTTTCGGTTTCCGACAAACAGCCAGCAATCATTCATTCCGGGCTTCATAAATTTCGGCCGTCGCCATATGTTCGCATTTCTTGTCCGTATTTTGGATGTGTGTGTCTTTCTTTTGGGCCGATTGTTGCATGACAAAAAAGCAACTCACAATGGCAGGCAGCAGGCCGGTCATACAATTCAATGGCAGACGACGAGAAATGATAAACAAAAATGGCATATATTAAATTATATATCCAGCAGAAATTTGCGTAGATACTCGTATGTATGCTGCATGTGTGTCTGTACATATGTACACTTGTATATAATTAATAAAAGTGGTAATTAATAATTTTGCACGTCATTTGCGCTACTTGCAAATCGCTTATGATGGGCATGTGAGTGTGCGTTTATAATTAAATTTAAGTTTCCAGTTTTGAAAATTTAGAGGTCACCATTAAAGAAACGTGCAAATAAATAGGCTTTCGGCTTTCCAGTTGAAACTGGACCATTTTCGGTCCATAGTTTTATAAAGTTTCCATACAAAGATTCTTCCCGATTTGAGGCCCTCCCGCTCTGAAAGTGGCATATTTTTTTCGATCTCGCTCAAATAATGAACTGTACGTTGTTCAAGACTTGTTAGTAAGCCCTGTTTCAATTAAACCTTATCGGTCCATGTTTTGAAATAACCTTAATGTCCATGTTTACACAAGAGTACCTCCCACATTGGGGTTCTTTTAAAATAGATAAATAAAATTCGATCAAATTTTACATATAGCTTTGTAAGCGACTTACTCCTATAACCACTCCTACCGAAGTTTGACAATATTGGACCATCTTTTGATAAAGCCCCTCTACAATTGACCTTTCCGATTGAAAGTCCTGTCACTTTACAGGACTTACTTTAAAATTTGATCTAGCTGAACGGAATCATAGCGCGACGATCATACTAGGGTGGGCCGATTTGTAAGGACAAAAATTTGTCGATATTGTACCATCGATTTTTCGATAGCTTTTGGCATGAGGAAAAAATAGTTCCAAATTTCAATTTTTTTTGACTTTTTCTCATCTTTTATTTTTAAGGTATTGGCTTGGTTGCCTGCCTGATTGTACAGCTGTTTCTAAACCCGCTAAGGTTTTTCTTCAGCAGGCTTTGGCAATGATTATTTCGGCCCGAAATCATGATAAAAGTAGTGTGCAGCCACGAAAATCAATACAACATACAATACAACATATGAGCGAGTGAACATAGAAATACGACTGATGTGATACAATACGACCGACACTCTTTTTTGGTATGTCGTAGTGGAACTTTATTTTCCTCGTCAAAAGCTGTCAAAAAATAGAATGCTTAATCGACCCACCCTTATGTACACTCCCTTATAACTATTTCTGAAGCATTTTGGCCTTTATTTTCATAAAGCCCCAACAAAATATATCATCTACCCCCTTTTCAACTGATATTGAGAAACACAATTTGAAATTGAGAAAATACAAATTGAAATTTTGAAATGTTAAATGAAATTGGCAAAAATACAAATTAAAATTGATAAACACAAATTGAAATTCGGAAAATACAAATAGAAACTGAGCAACATAAATTGAAATTGAAAAAATACATATCGAATTTGAGAATCGCAAATTGATATTAATAAAATTAAAATTGAAAAATCACAAATTGATACTGCGAAAACGCAACTAGATAATAAGAAAAAAAATCAAATTAAAATTGAGAAAATATGAATTGAAATTGAAATCGAAATATGAGTTGAAAAGGAGAAAAGCAAATTAAAATCGAGAAAAGACAAATTGATGTTTCGGAAATACAAATTTATAATGAGAAAATATCGGGCGATTAATCTAGAGGTATTTTTTCAAAATAAAAAAAATTTAAATCAAGTGTTCATTGTTCATTCAATGGGACATTTAAACCATTTATTTTTTGAATATAATTTCCTTCAAATATTGGCCGCAACTACGCCTCAGGGTGTCCATTCTGAGGGTGCAATTTTGGATGACTCGTTCGAGCATTTCGACCGGTATAGCTTTAATGACACGTGTAATGTTGGCTTCCAAAATCTGAATCGTAGCTGGTTTGTTAGCATAGACTTCGGACTTTACGTAGCCCTAAAGAAAAAAGTCTAAAGGTGTGATACTACACGATCTAGGCGGCCAAATTACCGGTCCAAAACGTTAAGTAAGTTGCTCTTCGAAATGACCTCTAAATAGAGCCATCGTTTGAGCAGCTGTATGGCAAGTGGCACCTGTTGAAATCAAATGTCATCACTATTACGGGCTTCAATTTCAGTTAGCAAAAACTCCTATATCATAGCGCGATGGCGAGCACCATTCTCGGTTACGTTCCGGCCATCATCATTTTTGAAAAAATATGGACCGATGAATTCTCCAGCCCATAAACCCCACCAAATCGTGGTTTTCTCTGGGTATAATGGCACCTCTTGAGCCCCTTTTTGTTGCTCTTTACCCCAAATGCGCAATTTTGTTTATTGACGTTGCCGTTGAGCTAAAAATGGGCCTCATCACTGAACAAAATTTTGGTCGAAAACAGCTGATCTAATGACGCTCATTTCCATAACACAGTTGCATAATTTGGAGACGTTGTCGCGATGTAAGTTTTTCCATGATGAAATGGCAAACAATACTGAAAACAAAATAAAGTTTAACACAACTCACGCTTAATCTATACAAAAAACCTTTAAATTGATCACCAGATACAAATTGAAATTTGAATTTGTGTTTCTTAATTGGGTTTGTTTTTTCTTAATTTAATTTGGATTTTCCCAGTTTCTATCATAGGATGGAGAGTATATTCACTTTGTTTTTCCGTCTGCAACACCTGGAAAGACTAGTGGAATGCCCTATAAAGCAAAACATTTATATATTTGAATTGTCATCGAATCTAAAGTGATCTATCCTATACCCGTCTGTGAAAAGCAAAGTTTAGGTCACACTATTGACTTAAGGTGTCTGAAATTTTACAGAAATATGAGTTGATGTTCTTAAAAGGTCGGTATGAAAATGGGCCAAATCAGTCAAGCGGTAAATAATTTTCTCGAACAAGGACTAATTCGTCCTATGAAACACTCACTATTTTTTGTAGTATTTTTCTAGTTTTTATACCCGCTATTATAGGATATTCTCTATGTCATTCCGTTCGTATACATATATATTCTAAATTGTCATAAGTTCTATCAATATCTATCTGTTCTTCAGTAGAAAGCAAACTACAGGTCGCACTATTAATTTAAAGTGTTTGAAATGTTTCCAAAACATGTGTTAACGCTCTAAAACGGTTGGTACTGAAAAGACGGTTGGTGTTTCAAGAGGGAAACATTTTTCTCATACAGCACTGAGCCAACCTCTTTTTTTTTAAGTATTTTTGGTACCCTCCATCAAAAGGTAGAGGCTATATTTACTTTTTTATTCCGTTTGCACCACCTCGCGATACTAGTCGGAGACCAATTAAAATGTTTATATTCTGAATCGAAGTAAAACTCTAGGATGCTCTTGTCATATCTGTCTATATCGAGCCATAAGCGCTAACCTATCGTAAGTGAAAAAATGCAAATTTTACAGGAGACGGTTTTTATTATTTATTTCAAACAACTTTATTAAAAATGCAAATGTTTTAATGCAAAAATTTAAGATTTCTACCTACTCATATAACTGTATCAAAAAACAAAAAAAAAATCTGAACACATTTGCGATTGCTGCAGCAATTTGATGTGTGACTTACGATAAAATTGCTACACAATAAAATTTAAACAATCATTTACGATAAAATGCAAAAGCTTTTTTTTTGATGTTTTACTAACAATTTTGTCATTTTAAAAATACAAAACGATGGGGCTTGTCCTAACGATTATTTTTCAGCAATAAAATTTTTTTTCCAAAAATTTGACTTACGATAGGTTAGCGCTTATGGCTCGATATGTCAGCGGATAGCAAAGAACAGATCGCATTATTAAGGCTAGGTGGAACAAATTTTTCCGAAATATGTGTTGCTATATTGAAACGCTTGGTATTGAAAATGGTATAGATCAGACGAGGGGTAAATATTTTCCCTACTCAAGAACTAAGTCAACATCTGGAAAAATCAACAACCGTTAACATTAAAAGACAATATATCATGAATTTATAGAGATATGAGATGATGACAATATCTCGCGAACTGGAATCGAACATGGATCGAAATACATGCTGAAAGAAAAGTGGGCGTTGCCACGCCGTTTAAAAAATCGAAACTGAAATCTATGTCTAGGAAGCTATTATAAATTAAGCTACGGTTAGATTGGAGAACGGGCGTGGATCCGCCCACACAACCCTTAACAAGAAAACACACTATCTCTTACAGATATGACGATGATATTCGGAATATAAGATGTTGGCATGGATCGAAACACATGCTAAAAGAAAAGTGGGCGGTGACACGTCCCCTTTAAAAATACCATTGTCAAGTAATAGACCGATCTTTTAAAATAATAACTGAATGAAATGAAATTTTTAAAATTTCAACAGAATAAAATCAATGATTAGTAATTTTTTTAAGACTATTATGAGTTTTAATTGGACGTGGCCCGCCAGTACTACCCTGAACTATGAAAGGCTATATACTATATCCAGTGAAGTATTGCCTATATAAATATAGTAGTTGGTTTATTTGATTTTGGTATAAAAAGAAGCACAAGCTGATGTGGTTGCCTTCAAGAAACGGCGCTACATTCATTAAGGAAGCGGCACCGGAATCCATGACAAGCGTCTGTCCGGCCGAACTTAAGTTATCCACTTGTTTGTTTTCTTCTGTTTACCTTACGTTTTTGTATCTGTAGCTGTTCACATTGGGAGTCTTCACTTTCTGACTTTAGTTCTTAACCTTTTTATTAATATTTTCTTAATTTAGATTTTTTTTATAATTTTTTTTTTAATTAAACAAATGTTTGCATTATTTAAAGGATAAACTTCGATTTTCCTGTTTGCCTAGCTTACCATGCTTCCAATTAGTTGTTTATAGTGAAATAATGGAATTTAAAGAGCACGGATTTCGGTGGTGTTGATTTTTTTTGTTTATCTCATTTTACGAGATTTTTTTTAATTTACATTTCCAGTGTTACATCAACTTTTTTTTATTGTGCCAGTTTTTTTCATCAATTGTTTTTTTCTCGCTCGTATTTTTGTATAATTGTTTTGGGTTGTTTGTACGTTTTTGTTGGTGTACGAGTATTTTATCATCATATCATGTCAATGACTTCACTATTATACGAGCGTTTTTTATATTTTTTGTGTGTGTGTGTGTAATTTTTCGCGTTTTTTTTTTTGTTCATTTGTGATCTGATGAGATGGCCGACTGAGTCTTGAATCGGCCTGTGTTTGTGTTTAAAAAAAAACGTTAAAAGCAAAAATGTTAAAATTGTTTTTCGCCTTTTGTTATGTTTGAGAGCGGTGCGGCGGCGTGTGTGCATGATTTGTGTAATAATTGTATTTGCATGTGGTTTTCTTTTTTAAAGGCTATTCGGTTTTTATATTTAATGATGTTAACGCAAAAATTATTTTGACATTGACAACTAAACTTCAAACAAAGCATAAAAAAAGACGATAACCGAAACAAAACCAGAAAACTAAAACTGAAATCGAAACTGACTCTAAAATTAAAACTGAAACTGAAAAAACGACATTAAATGCTTTTAATATTTTGCGTGTTGCGTCAAAAACTTTAAACCATTTTCTGTAACATTTTCAACACCACACACACACTCATTCCACTTTACTCTAAAGGTGTTGTTGGGGCCAAGTATTTTTTTTATTATTATTTTTTCTTTTTTTATTATAATTATAGACATTTCTTTCATAATTATGAGCACCACCAACCGTTTGTTCGACCGCCCTACCAAACGACCCGTATGTAGTTCAACCGTTTTTTTTTCTCACCATTTTATCACTCGAAACAATTTCCATGTTTCTGGTTTCGGTATCTGTGGTTTGTGATGGCGTTTTGTTTTTCAATTCGCATGTAGGAGGAACAAGTTCTTTCATACTGGCGTTTTGTTTAATATTTTCTTGTCATTTTGAAAAAATAATTTTTAAAATGTACGATATCGTGTCCGCCATAGCACAATGGCACCAGACCGACACAAAGTGTCCATATTTACACTAGTCTGGAGGTATTTTAAAACTTCATAAACTGAATAAAGATATGCTATGATATTTAGAAAACTAGTGAAAACGGCGTTTAGTTCGAACCGAACGAATATTATCAGGCATGCCACAGAACACAATTCCGATCGAAAGTGGTTTCAATTCCGTATTTTGCTTCTCCAGAAAACTAATTCCGAAAGATTTGGTCGCAATAAAACCACTTTTGATTCTGTAATCGGAATTGATATTTTATTATTTATAGTAATCTTTAATTACGTTAAATTTTTGCATACACGCAGAAAAAAGATGTGGTTACTATATGGTCACGGCAACAATAGTAAGTTCTCTGCAATAAAAGTATGGTCGTCGCAACCATAGTATTGTTTTTGAGTTTCATTTTGACAATAGTATGATTGCGGCAATATTAATATTGATGAAATTTAACAATAGTATTATTGCCAAATTTAAAAATGAAAACTTGGTTGTAGCAACAATATAAATATGGTAGGTGGGACAAAAGTACTATTTTCAAAAGTATTGTTTTACGTTAACAATAATATATTTAAAGCAATCATACCGGTAAAATGTTTTTTTTTTTAATTTGACAATGTTATTTTTACGAATCTTACGCAATAATATTATTTTTTACATGTAAAATATTTTTTTCCAAAACAAACTACGGATTAGTTTAACTGAAATATTTTTAATAAATAATTTTTTTACTGTTAAATAAATCACTCCTTTCCTAAAAAATTTTGGGGATCATAGCATGGTTGTGTGTAAGTCATACTATGGTTGTGAGGATCATACTATTGTTGAGTGTGAATAATAATATGGTTGTGGGGATCATAGTATGGTTGTGTGTGAATAATTATATTGTTTCGAGGACCATAATATTGTTGTGGGGATCATAGTATGGTTATGTGTGAACCATACTATTGTTGTGATGATCATAATATTGTCGTGCCACAACCATATAACCAACAATAGAATGATGCTCTTCTAATATTGTTACCACAACCATACTTTTTTTCTGCGTGTAGTTAACAATAGCACTAAACCAACAATACAAGCCAAATAATTGCCTTGAACGAAATAAACTGAAATCAACAAAAAAAGTTGGAAAATTAATTTTTCGAAAAGCATCATACTACGAGTATTGTTGGTTATATGGTTGTGACCAAACAATATTACTCGTATGATACTTACAACAATAGAATAATTCAAATAGGACAATACTATGATACCCACTACAATATTATGATTCACTTTCAACCATACTATATATTTCTGGCCTAATAAAGAAAACGCGAATATTTATCATCAAAAATGGCTTTCTTGTTTTTCAAAGTATTCTCCAGCATGATTTATGCACTTTTGCATGCGCTCAAACCAATTGTCGAAGCACTTTTTCCACTCCGATTGAGACACCTCCACAACAAGGTTTTTGAACGCTTCAACAGCATCTTCTGGCCACGAAAATCGTTGACCACGCTTTTTGTTCTTGATGTGCGTGCGGGAATAAAAAGAAGTCATTGGGTGCCAAGTCAGGGCTGTACTGCGGATAACCCATTAAATCAACGTTTTGGCCAGTTAAAAAGGCGCTGGTTTGATCCGATGTGTGAGAGCTCGCATTGTCATGGTGCACAGTGATTCGTCTTCTCTTGATCGTTTTTCCAATTTCTCCGAAGACTTCAGGCAAACAAATTGTGGTGTACCACTCAGAATTGACCTCCTACGTTGCTGAAGCGGAACTGTCGCCAAATGACCGGTTTTGGCGTAGAAACAGGCGACCATTTGCTCGTCTTCGAAGACCGACACGGTCGAATGCAGTTTTATTTCGGGCTCATACGCATAGATCCATGATTCGTCACCTGTGACGATCTTAAAAACGTCTTTTGAAGCACCGCGATCGTATTTTTTCAAAATTTCTTTGCACCAATCGACACGATTGTCAAATTGTACGGGATCCAACGAGAACAAACCTTTTTAACGGCCAGGTGTTCACGCAATATCGAAGGTATGCTGGTGGAAGAAAAGCCATGTTACATGACGATCTTGCATTATCAGTTCACGCACGGCATCAATGTTTTCTGGCACAACGACCGTTTTTGGACAGCCTTCGTCTTTGAGCGATCGTCGGCCACGATTGAATTCATTAAACCATTTTATCACAGTGCTATAGGATAGTGCTTCATCGCCATACAAATATTTAAGTTCATCGATGCACTCGTGTCGTGATAATCCACCTCGAAAGTTGTGAAAAATGATTTCACGAAAATGTTCACGAGTTAATTGCAGTTTTTTTTTTGACAAATTGATTTTTTCAAGTCACTGTAAACAACACAAATGATGGGTACGTTCTGAGTACGTTTATGCTAAAAAATCGTCAAACTTTCCCAGGGAAATGTCTGACGGCGCCAGGCAACACTTAGTGTTGCCTAGGCCAGAAATATATATATAGCAACCCTGGTACTATTGTTGGTTATATGGTTGTGGCCAAACAATATTACGAGATACAACAATAAAATAGTTCGAATAGAACTATGATCACCACTACAATATTGTGATTCACATTCAACCATACTATGATGCTCACAATAATAGTATGTTCACATACAACCATATTGTGATCCCCATAATTATAGTATGATTCAAACGCAACCTTGTTTTGGTCCCTTCACACGCAACCATATTATGGTCCCTACAACCATAGTTATATTCCACTCTTATGATACTTATAAGAAAATTATGATTTACACACAATCATACTATGATCCCCACAACCATATTATTATTTACACTTAAACATGCTATGCTCATATTCAAATTTATTAAAATTACACACATATTATTGCCGTTATCATAGTATTGTTAACATAACAACCAAACAACAGTTCTTTTGTCGGACCTATCATATTCATATTGTTGCTACAACTATATTTTTATTTGTCATTAACACTATTGTTACATATCAACAATAATAATATTGCAGCAATTATGCTATTGTCAAAATAAAATTCAAAAAACAATACTATGGTTGCATCTAACATACTTTTCTGGCAGAGAACTTATTACTGTCGCCTCGACCATATAGTAACCATATTCTTTCTCTTCGTGTAAGTGATATTTTTGCCCTACAAGCAACCACATATACTTATTTTATTTTTCACGGGAACTCAATTTTTTGTTCCTCTTTTTAATTGTGACTCGAACCACTGTGCCTCTCAATCGCTCAAAGTTATTAACAAAAAAAAAATCATTAATCGATGGCGGCGCTTAATGTCTCGACATCGACGATGTTGGTTGGGGGTTTTTCGTCTGTAGCTTGATTTGAATATGTCACAAATGTCTGTGAAATTTATTGATGGAAAGAAAAACTGTAATAATAATTATGGATCGATTAAAATAAATTAATGGCAATATCACATTTAAATGTCAACTCGTAAATTACATGATTTTATTCACAAGTTTTCAAGCATACTCGAACGAAAATCAAAGTTTAGATTTGTATGAACAAATATAAAGCCTTTAGGTATTTTTTTTTATTTTGGAGATTTGCATACGATTTTTTTCGTTCGGATTAATAAATAAAGACATGTGGTTTTATGTTGTTGCATGGTATCGGAGATAAAATATTGGATATTTTCAATCAAAACTTTTTTTACAACCATAAAGTTTGTTAATGGATTAACTTTTTGGTTACATGTATCGAGTATCATCGTCGGTTTGTGTATCGTCGCAGCCTATTCAATCAGTGAAGAAACTTTATTATTTGGCAATATGTATTCAATAAATAAAGTTGCTGAGTTTCAAATTTTATTTTATGGTCGCTCGCAAGCTATTTTAGTTTTGAAGTCATTTTCTGATATTGGCGAATGCCATGCAAAGGCCTTGTCTAACTGGTCACTTTTAATTTTAGGGTTTGACTCTGAAGAAATAACCAAGAGGTGTCAAGTCGCATGCTCTGGGTTCATTCCAATCTTTGAGCGTTCCGTCACTTGTGTGCCTAGTAAAGCCGTAGGGTTGAAATCACATTTAGAATATAACGATGTTGTCCATCTCTGACCACAACATCACGATAAAAATCTATTTATAGCTTAATACGCTATAGTAACAAGGACTCCGTCGCCATTTCCATTAGAAATAGATCCAGAGATAACGCCATGCCCAAAAAGGCACCGATCGGTCAATCTTTGTTGATGCAGTTATGCTTGGCCAAACATTTGTGATTTAAATTTCCTCCAGTAGTGGCAATTTTACTTGCTGAGAAGATACGAAATGCGAATGTTTTGGCAGGCACCCAATTTCTCGTCTATGATAGTCCGGCTTCTGTTTTTGCTTCAGCAAAATGTTGGCGGATCTCAAAATCTAAATGCAAAATGAGCCGGCTTGAATCACTGACGATGTCCAATCGAAACGGCAGTTTTGGATCTTCTTCGATCGTTGCCCCTGCGCTGCCTGAGTTTTTTCCACTTTGCGTCAATATTTATATGGTCAAACTTCCAGCACGCAAATAGCGAACCCAGGGCCTAGTCTATGATCGTCCAGCTTCAGCAAAATATTTGGCGGATGTAGTCTCAAATCCAAACACAAAATAATCCGGCTTGCATCGCTGACGATGCCCAATCGAATGGGCAGTTTTTATTCTTCTTAGTTCATAGCCTGAGTTTTTTTTCCACTTCGCATCAATATTTTTCTGGTCATACTTTTCAATAAAGCTTAAATAAGAGATAGTAGCGACATAAATACTGTTTCAACATTGAACACACCCATTTCAATAGTAGAACTGAACATACCCCGTTAATGTCATATGGGTTTTGAAAGCTAACCTCAATAGCGTTAGTCTGTAACGGGATTTTAAAATTGTTTCAACTTTCATCATAAAGTGGTCAGATAATGAAAACCGTATCGCCGTAATAGCGTTTTCAAGTGTGAAATGAAAAAAACGATATTTTTAAAACGCTCCGGCCACACGGGATTAGCCACATGTTCGTCTACCGATGCATAAAATTGTTTGAGGAGACTGGAGATGTTAAAGACCGCCATCGGTCGGGCCGCCACGCTCTGTTCGAACACTGCATGTCATCAAAGCCGTTAAATCAAGAATTCACAGAAATCCGCTCCGAAAACAGAAAATCATGGCCCGTGAGATGAATATCACGCAAAGTCCATGAGACGAATCTTTAAAAAAAACTTGGGACTTGGGGCTTTCAAACGACGTACCGGACATTTATTGACTGCAGCTTTAAAAAAAATAGGATTGAAAAATGCAAACGTCTTTTTGTGCAGCACGCTGATAACTTGCACAGAAAAATTTTGTTAACCGATGAAAATTTTTTTACCGCTCAGGAAAAATTTAACAAGCAAAATGATAGAGTGTATGCGCGGTCATCTAAGGAAGCATCTGAACTGATCCCAAGGGTGGAAAAGGGTCATCACCCAGCTTCAGCCATGGTTTGGTGGGGTGTCTCTTACAATGGGGTCACTAACCTGCATTTCTGCGAACAAGGAGTCAAAACATCGGCTAAAGTTTACCAAGAAACCGTATTGGAAGCTGTTGTGAAGCCTCTTAACAATTCCTTGTTCCAAAACCAGCCATGGCTATTCCGGCAGGATTCTGCGCCGGCGCCCATAAGGCTAAAACATCCCAGGCCTGGCATCGAAACAATTTGCCAGCGTTCATTTCCTCTGAAGAATGGCCCTCAGTCAGTCCATATTTGAACCCATTGGATTACAAATTGTGGACGGTTTTAGAGGACAAGGTTTATCACAAAAGATATCCCAAAATTGGATCTCTTAAGAATATTTTGGTTCGAGCTGTGGCCAATTTTCCAATGGACGAGGTTCGTGCAGTTATAGACGATTGGCCAGTGCGACTTAAGGCTTGTGTAAAGGCAAAAGGCGGACATTTCTAATAAGTAGATTCTTTTTGGATACAATATACATCAATAAATATATTAAAAAATATTTGGTCCAAAAACATTCAGTACTTTTTATTTTACAGCATAAAACGTGTGTAACATTATTTAAGTCCCTACTAAGTATTTCTCTGGAACGAAATAGAGCACGTAACGCTTAAACATCCTCTGTAAATAATTCAAACTTATTTGCAAAGTAGCCCGAACATTGCGTTTGTTGAAAATAAGTTTTGGCTAGACTTAGTGTCGTGCAGTACGGCTTCGAAGTAGGCAACCTCGGGCGTGAACAAATTTATGCTCGCTAAAAACGACAATTTATCCGATTTGGATGGTATTAGACTTTTGGAAATCTCTAGTCACTACCTACAGAAAACATGTTTACAAATAGAGCACAGATTCGTTGCCAGAACCGAATAATTGAGGCTGTGTGTGCCTCAAGTATTCCATAAGTACAACCGAATGTTAGTTTATCTGTACCGAAGTATCCGAACCTCACCTTTACATCGTAAAGGTAAAAATGCAAATGCCGCAGTTGCCGCAAAGAAAAAGTTTGAATTTTGATGAGTTTAAAATTGTTTACTTACACACTTGAAGTACTCTAGGAAAGGTCATGTTGAGGATAAAAAGGAAAAGATGACGGAAGATATTTACTGAATAAATTGGATTGAACGACGTCACGAAATCAAGTCAGCAATAATCGCATCATTTTATTTAAAAACATATATTCTACCAAAAATTTTAGCTTCATTCGGTTAAAGAGACCGAAAATTAAGTTGTCTGCACCATAATATGTTCGGATCCATTTCCAAATAACTTTTACATTGTGTGTATATATATTTTAGTATCTGCACAAGAAATATTTTTTGCAATTTTAAACTATTTTTAATTAGTTAGAATTTGCCATGTACTCGTTTCGTCTTAGCATTACATTCAATTGTTATTCAATTAATCGCATGCGAATCGTAAAAATAAATATAAGTAAAAAATAAATGATGCACATTTACCACCACACCACGGCGGCCCTCATGCACTCTTTCACAGGTCCACTCAAATTTTTTAAATAAAGGTTAGGTTTAGAATCGTACAAAGTAATTTATCAAAAAAAAAAAAATTCAGCAGCTTCATATGTGACACGCAAAATAGAAAGGGACCTAAGGTTAAAAAACAGTTTTATTCAGGAGAGCCTTTTTAAAGATTAGGTCCCTTTCTATTTGCGCTTAGAATCGTCGACTTCACTTTCATAAAACGCGCATATCTCTGGGAGGGAACACTTTTGGGGCATGGGATCGGTCTCATTCGATGTTGTCCACATCAAAAAAAGAAAAAAAATGGAAATTGATTTTTTCACCTTAGGTCCCTTTCTCTATGCGCTGTCACATATATTTTGCTCACCCCTTCTGTCCCACCCCACTAACATTTTGTCTTTTAATGTGGAACAAAGTTGTCCCCATCCATCAGAATGGTCTACCCCAAAATTTCCAAACTTCGCATGTGACTGTGATCTAACGCATACACACCCACCGATGACAGCGATCGCCAAAAATTACGACCCGAGGAGTAGGGCACAACCAATCGGGTTCCTCCCTCTCTTTACGTCAATTCCCTCAATCGAAAGAAAGAATTACTATACAATGAAGTTTATCACAACTTTTCTTTTACCAGCCAAGAGGGGCAGCACCAATGGTAAGGAATAGCCCCCACGATAACAAGCACAACTGCAACGACGACGACAAACGACAACGATAACTGGGAAAAATGTCACTCCAAAGGTTAATGGATCATAAAAAAAATTGTTCACATAAAAAGGAAATAAATCGCCCACACGAGACAAGAGTCCAAAAAAAGAAAGGGAAGCGTAAACAGAATTAAGAATTGTTGAAGGAGAAAGGGGAGATGGAGACAAGAGGTCATTCTTGGAGTTTGTGGTAATTTAAAATAAAAGTTATTGCTTGCATTTAATTCTACTTGTTTACATTTAACGAGTGTCGTATGAAATGTTGGGTAAAAGCAATTACGACAGCGGTCTTTATGCGGTTAATGAAAATTAAAATTTTAACTAATTACAAATTATTGAATCAAACAAAGCTATGATTATATTGCGGTGCATACAACCAATAATTCAATTAATTTAGTGAAACCTAGTCCAAATATTTGTTTGTCATAGTCAGCAGAGCATAAATAACAATAAACATATGTTTTCATGTAGCAGGGTGTTTCATATTTGGTCTTTTGTTGGAAAAATAAGCGTAGTAACTCGTACTTGCTTCAATAGCGATTTAAGTCGAATAGAAAAATTTAAGAATTCTGCGTGAATGTTTCGCCGAACACATTTTTTTATTAATTTTTAGTTTTCGTCATTTGCTAATTTTATTTTCGAAATAATTTTTTCTGTAAATCAACATTTTTAAAAACAAAAAACTTGTGTTAGGTAATGCAACGGATTTTAAGTAATTTATTAAAAAATTAATTATTCGAACTGAAGGATTGGAGTTGGGATATCCTCGATTACTGTTTAATTGGACTGCTTCAATTCAGTTGGTTCCGATTTGTGCACCTCTTGCTTGACATAACCCCATAAAAAAGTCTGCTGCAAACCTTGGTGACCTTGGGAGCCAGTGGATAGTGAAAATTCTTGGTATTAATTTGTTTGAAAATTTTCGTTGGAGCACTGTCATAACTGGTCTGGCGATATATGCAGTTGCTTCAACCTGCTGGAACCAAATTCTGTTGAATCAGATACGTCTTCGGCGGAGTTCTGGGTAAAAAAAAACTCCTTTAACATCTTTAAATAACGATCTCCATTGACAGTCGCTGTTACACCGTATTCTCCAGCATGATTTATCCCCTTTTTTTGCATGCGCTCAAACCAATTGTCCAGTACTTTTCCACTCCGATTGAGACACTTCCAAAACATGGTTTTTGAACGCTTCAACAGCATCTTCTGGCGACGAAAATCGTTGACCACGTTTTTTTTTCTCTGTTTTGCCGAAGAAACAGGCGACCATTTGATTCGAAGTGCTTTCGAACAACTTTCGTTGTATTTGGCTCGTCTTCGAGACAAACACGGGCTCATACGCATAGATCCATGATTCGTCACCTGTGACGATCTTATAAACGTCATTTGAAGCATGTGCGATCGTACTTTTTCAAAATTTCTTTGCACCAATCGACACGAGCCTTTTTTTGAGCATTTGTCAAATTGTGCGGTATCCAACGAGAATAAAACTTTTTTACGGCCAGGTGTTCATGCAATTTCGATTGTATGCTCGTGGAAAAAATGCCGAAAGATGCCAGTATCTCACGGTATGTCACATGACGATCTTGCATTATCAGTTCACGCACAGCATCAATGTTCTCTGGCACAAAGGCCGTATTTGGACGACCTTCGTCTTTGAGCGAGCGTCGGCCACCATTGAATATATTAAACCAGTTTTTCACAGTGCTATAGGATGGTGCTTCATCGCCATACAAAGATTTAAGTTCATCGATGCACTCTTGTCGTGATAATCCACGTTGAAAGTTGTGAAAAGTTATCGCACGAAAATGTTCACGAGTTAATTCATCTAGCTGCTGTCTTCTTTGGCCGTTTCATAATTTTTTTTTTTTTTTTAGCAAAATTTCATTCGATTTGGCAAATCCATAGGGTTTATTAATTGGCTCGAATTTAGACTTTGTACGAAACAAGTTTAAATCATCATGAATTATCCTTTGTAATGACCGTCTGCTCACTGCAATTTGCGCCGTTAAGTTTCGAATCGAAACGCTTGGATTTGCCTAAATTGACGATGCTACAGCCGCGAAGTTGTCTTAAACCAGAACATAGGGATCTCGATGGTACGATCTTCGAGCGATGCCTTTAGATACGGCAAAAATGTTTACCAGCCACATAATGGTCCATCTACTCGGGGAGTTCCGCTAAACTTCCGCCTAAATTGTGTTTGGACGAAAATGCATGAGTGCAAACCGCTGCACTATCCAAATCCTTTTTTTTTGGTATCCCAAGCATTAATTTAAAAAAATCTAAATACAAACCTTCCAAATAAAATGAAGACTACGCCTAAGCTCACACCGAAATAAATGTTAGTTCTTTTTGTTTTTGTATAACGATTTGTGCGCCATCCTGTATGTAAAATCGGTTTGGACCTATGACTGGGTGACCCAATTTTTGTATTAGCTGACAACTGATCAATCGTAATGAACTGTGCCAAATTTCATCATGATTGGATGTAATATGTGGTTTCTAGGCCTCTTCTCTGCGTGTAGAATAACGACGTTGAAAACTATCAGGTGCTCGTACCTGGCTTCAAACCTCTGCGGCTAGTGTCATAGTTTACCTAAAAAATGTTCAACAAAAGTAAAACACAATTTAAGCAAAAATATTTTACTAAATATGAGTGTTAATTTGAAATATGATGTGATAAACTTTTTTGTACTAAATTTGAGTTTGAAAAACTTTGAACTAAAGTGTGAGACATTTAAAGTTATGCACAATTTAAGCAACAATGTTTAACTAAATTTAAATAATTGTTTTAAACATAATGTGCTAACGTTTTTTGAACTGAATTTGAGTTTTTAAAACTTTTAAGTGTAAAATTATTATTAGACTTTTTAGAGAGTGTAAAAGAATTCTATTTCGGTTAGGGTTGCTTTTTATATTTCGGGTCCTGACAATATAGTGTTACCAGATGCAAACTGGAACTTCCCTTGGAAACTTTAAAATTTTTTAGCATAACTTCACTCAGAACGTTTTGTCATTTGAGGGCGAATTGTTTTGTTTACGGTGTGTTGAAGAATTCATCTCAGTCAAAAAATGGAATTATCCCGTGAACATTTTCGTGCGATGATTTTTTACGATTATCGGCGTGGGTTATCGAGACAAGAGTGTTTAAATCAACTTTTTCGACTTTTGAAGCACTATCAAAAACCACTGTTAATCGCTGGAACCAAGAGTTCAGTCTCAGACGCCGTTCGCTCCAGGATAAATTTCGTGAAGGACGTCCAACTTCGGTCACTTTGCCAGACACCATCGATGCTGTGCGTGAACTGATTAAGTAAGACCGGCATGTGACATACCGTGAGATTGAGGCATCCTTGGGCATTAGTATGACAAACATCAATACGGCATTGCATGATCATTTGGCCGTGAAAAAGTTCTCGTTGGATCCCACATAATTTGACGAACGCTCAAAAAAGGCTTGTATGGATTGAAAAAGATGTTGAAAAAGTATAACTGCGGTAGCTCAAAGGCAGTGTATAAATAACTTAGTAACAGGTGACGAATCATGGATCTATGCATATGAACCCGAAACAAAATAGCAATCGACCGCATGGATCTTTCAAGACGAGCCAAATCCAACAAAAGTTGGTTGTGGAAGAAGTACATCGAAGCAAATGATTGCGTTTATTTCGGTATAACCGGCCATGTTGCCGGTTGCCAATTCTGAGTGGTATACAGTCGTCTGTTTGCCAACAGTGTTCGAATAAATGGAATGGAGGAAAGATAAGAGAAGACGGATCATTTTGCATCACAACAATGCGAGCTCTCACTCATCAGCTGAAACGATGAGCTATTTGACCACTCAAGATGTCGAATTGATGGGCCATCCACCGTACAGTCCTGATTTGGCACCCAATGACTTCTTCTTATTCCCTAGCATCAAGAAAAAAATGCGTGGTCAACGTTTTTCATCGCCCGAAGCAGCTGTTGAAGCGTTCAAAAATCATGGAGGTGTCTCAATCAGAGTGGAAAAAGTGCTTCGACAATTGGTTTGTGCGCATGCAAAAGTGTATTGATCTTAAAGGAGAATATTTTGAAAAACAATAGAACCATTTCCAATGATTAATTATTGTGTTTTTATTGCCGGACCCGAAGTATAAATATCAACCCTGTAAATTATGCCAATCAATCGAAATCATTTTACTATCGATTTGCGCTTTCAAACATTTTTTGTATATGGCATGAAAAACGCAAACTTTTAAATACTTATACGCATTGAACTCCTGCATAAGAACTGAAATTGAATCTACTTAAATCCAATATACTTGAATTCATTCAAAATGTAAGCAAAGACTATAAATTGTAGAAGATGGGCGATATACTCCTTTTTTCCTACAATGTAGAAAAACAGCACTCAGTAGCGCACAAATTCTCAGTTAATTTATCCACTTTCGTTTGATGACAATCACAGGAACCCAATGCAAAATTAAAACACAAAAAACAATAAATTTCCATAATTTAAATGCAAAAAACACCTCTTCCAAAATGATTATTGTGTTTCTTAAATTATATAAGTAGTAAAAGCTCATTTCCTCCATCTTCTACAATTTATCGCCTTTGAATGTAAGTACCAAAGTGAATTCGATTCAAATCGATCGGTTTCCATCACGAACCGGATTATTTCTGTTTCACCAATTTGTTGGCTAACATCAGTTGTCTAGGTTAAAGCAAACATCTGCTATATCTTAAAATTGAAATATGCTGCCGTGATCCGATGGCACTTGCCACATCCGATAAGCCATAATTAATGCTTCCTAATGTTTTAAACAACATTCGCATCTAACTCTTGTTATCGAACGGCACTCGTATGGAAATTAATTTAATCGGACAATCGAGCAGTAGTAGTAGCAACAGCTCCACGATCATTATCATGCATCAACCAACCACTCTATACCAACCAATTCGCAGACTCCACCACAGACTGCACCAGCATCTCGTCAGCACCGTACAACAAATTTAAATACGAGTACATACTTTACATTTGGCGTGTTGTTGTTGTTTTTTGTTTCAATGCTAAATGGTGGGGTACTTAAGGAAACCACCACATTGTTTCATTTTTTTTCTGTAATAATGAACATTTTTTTTTTTTATTAATTTCACTTTTAAACTAAATTTGTTTTTGGTTTCTGTTGCCTTTTTCTTCTTCTTCTGGTGAATAATCGAAACTTTCAAGTTTCGGTCTTTAATACTCGTATCCAGTTGTAGCTGTTTGGCGTTGGTGCTGGTGATCTCTCTCTCTAAATAGTCGTCATTTGTGAGTGGGGGAACCTACCCCACCACCAGCGAGCCAGTCCAGCCCGCCCAGCCCAGTCAACCATCACCAAAAGTGTTGATGGTGTTTTGTAGTATGAATGAAATACTTTCACTTGTTTTTAATCAGTTCATATTTGAATATTCATTAATTGATTAAAAATTGAAATTATTTCGTTTATTTTTTGTCTTGTTTTGTTACGGTTGGACTTTTTGAACATCCCACATCCTATTGATGGTTGAATTGAGTATTAAGTTTGTCATTGCTTTTGTAGCACCTTGAAATATTTACCGCAGACCGACCGGGCGGTCTATATTTCCCGTGTCAATGCTGTGCGAAACAAACAATGCGTTTATTGAAAATTAAGGCATTTATCACGCCTGCACTACGCAAATGTATGCAAAAAGTTTTGGTAGATTAATTAACATGATAGCGGACGGTCATGGTTCCCGTCGTCGCACAGTGGTTGAAAAAATATTTGCTCTTGGTTTGCTGCAATTAATTGCTTGCTCGGTGAACTATTTCATTAAAATTTCATTATTTCTCCAAACAACAAGCTGTGATCTTAAAGTAAAAAATGGATTTTACCTACTGATAAAGCCGCTAATGTGCCAAAATGCCTCAACTTGGCCGCGAGAAAACTGGCAAAATGGCGGTGGATCCTAGGTTGACAGAATGCATTCGGCACTGCGAAACCAACCGGCTTGGGCAGCCACATAAATAAAACTGCGTTTCATAAACAATAGGATTATTTGTCTTGTGAAATAAACCAATAACACTACACACAGAGAAAAATGTAGTTAGAAATCGGTTGGAACTACTAAAATTCCGTTGCAAAAAAATAATTTCGATTGCAATCAGCAAATGTATTTGGTTCGACATACCACGAGATAACACATATGATCATCGTACTATTGACGCCACTAATTAATTGGTCATCATAACTGATGGTTGTGGCAACCAATAGTTTAGCCAACATCTTGTTGTTATGACCGAATATTGGTAATGATATCTAAACTTTCATCATAACTAAAAGCGAAAATAATCCATTTATTACGAGGGTTGCATATATTTCTGCCCTAGGCAACGCTTAGTGTTGCCTGGCGCCATCTGACATTTTCATTGGAAAGTTTGACCAGAACGTTATGACACACGACCATCATTTGTGTTGTTTACAGTAACTTGAAAAAATCTATTTCGCAAAAAAATAGAAATAACTCGTGAACATTTTCGTGTGATCATTTTTCACAACTTTCGACGTGGATTAACACGACACGAATACATCGATGAACTTAAATCTTTGTATGGCGATGAAGCACCATCTTATAGCACTGTGAAAACTGTTTAAATGAATTGTGGCCGACGCTCGCTCAAAGACGAAGGTCGTCCAAAAACGGCCGTTGTGCCTGAGAACATTGGTGCCGTGCGTTAACTGATAATGCAAGATCGTCATGTGACATACCGTAAGATAGAGGCATCCTTGGACATTTCTTCCACCAGCATACATTCGATATTGCATGAACACCTGGCCGTAAAAAGCTTGTTATCGTTGGATCCTGCAAAATGTGGCAATCGCTCAAAAAAAGGCTCGTGTCGATTGGTGCAAAAAAAAATTGAAAAAAAACGATCGCGGTGCTTCCAAAGACATTTATGAGATCTTCACAGGGGACGAATCATGACTCTATGCGTATGAGCCCAAAACAAAACAACAATTAACCGTATAGGTCTTCGAAGACGAGCCAAATCCAACGAAAGTTGTTCGTGGAAGAAGCACTTCGAAGCAAATGGTCGCCTGTTTCTTCGGCAAAACTAGGCATGTGGCGACTGTTCTGCTTGAGCAACGTAGGACGGTCAATTCTGAGTGGTACACCACAATTTGTTTGCATTTGTCTTTGGAGAAATTCGAAAAACAAACAAAAGAAGTCGAATCATTGTGCACAATGACAATGCGATCTCTCACACATCGGCTCAAACCAGTGCCTTTTTGACCGGCCAAAACGTCGAATTGATGGGTCATTCGCCGTACAGCCCTGACTTGGCACCCAATGACTTCTTTTTATTCCCGCACATCAAGACAAAAAATGCGTGGTCAACGATTTTCGTCGCCACAAGATGCTGTTGAAGCGTTCAAAAACAATGTTTTGGAGGTGTCTCAATCGGAGCGCATGCAAAAGTGCATAAATCATGCTGGAGAATACTTAAAAAAAATTAAAACCATTTTTGATGTTAAATATTCGCATTTTTATTATTAGGCAAGAAATATAAATAGCAGCCCTCGTATAATGTATTTAGTTGCCATAACTGGTGGTTGTGGTAACTAATAGTTTAGACAATATTTTGTTGTTATAACCGAATATTGGTGATGAAATCTAAACTTTTATCATAACCAAAAGCGAAAATAATCCTAGAGTTCTAAATATTTTTTCCCATAGATTTTGCCATCCTAAACACGAAAATGAATTTAAAAAAAATTCCTGCTTAGTTTTTTTAGATAGAATTTTTGGAATTTTTTTTACGATTTGTTTATGAGATGTCTCAGCTTTTTGAACCATAACTCCAAAATGCTTTTACCGATTTGATCAAGAGTAGTAGAGTAGGAAATTCATTTCAATATTTTTGACGTTAGAGGTATTTAAAATTTAAAAAAAATTTTTTTTTTGTTCAAAAATTTTAATTGAATTTTAAATTGAAAAAATATAAATAAACTGAGCATAAAGTATGGACTTTTTCCAGCAAAACAAGCCATGTATTGTTGAAATTGGGTGAGAAATGAGAATGGAATGGAAATTGAGCTACATGCTGTTTAGTGGGAAAAGAAACAATACTAACCTTAGGTTAACCGTACTCTACGGTAAACCTAAGGTTAGTGAAGAAGTAACTAAAATGCTGAACCATTTGTTAAACAATTTTTATAAACCATAGCTTGTTTTGCTCGAGAATCCTGACCTGACCATTCTTTTAACAAAACTGGTGTAGGCTACGCTTAAGTCGACCACGCTCGCCTGTAGTCTCTTCTTGTTTGTACGGTTTTATAATTTTTCGCGTGTGTGTAACGGTTAGCGTTCGTTTAAAAATTCTGTTAAAAATTCGAAAACAAATATTTCAGTTGCTATTTATTTGTATGTTGAGATTTATGTGTTTTCTTTTTGTTCGTATTTTACGTTAACAATGGGAAATCAAATATTTAAATCCATATTTGAGGAATTATAATAGGCGTGTTTTTTTTTTGAAAAGTAGAAAATATATTAAAAGTCCGCTACAGTGATAATTTTAAAATATTACAAAAAAAAACATGCAATTTTGTAAAAGCAATACAATATTGAAGAGCAACATAAAAGATGTATTCTATTAACATTTCAATTTTTTTAACTCATATCTAAAGAAAATGATTTTTATTATGTTGACTTTGTGCGGTGAATTACTTCGCAGCCAGCAGAGTATAGCCACTGATCATGGGTATAGCACATTCGTTACTTGGGCTCTGAGGATGGTGAAGCAGCGTTCACCGAAACTGCAAAAAAGTTATTTCTTCTTCTGCTTCTTAAAAATTTTTTGTTTTTAAATAAAAAAAATACATTTTAAAATTACAGTTTCAATAAAAAATATAATAAAATAACCCTCTTTAATCTTACCCTCTTACTAATTAAATAACCCTTTCAAATCTTACCCTCTTACTAATTAAATTTTTTTTCTATTTTTTCTTTTCAGGTGAGTTTTAAAATTTTCAAAAACTAATCTCAACACATCTGTTGTACGTTAAATGTTTTGATCCAACTTATCTGGTAAGTGAAGGAAATTGAACAAAAGTAATTAAACTCATAGTACGTGGATTTCACATTTCTAACTTTTATGAAACAACAAGAGTATAAGATATTGAAATTGAAGCTGGATTTATTATATCTATTAGGGTACTGTGTATTATGTCTTAGAACTGATACTTAAAAGATCTTAAAACTTCGATGTATAATTACCATCTGGAGATCAATTTACGATATTAAAACCCATTTCAACAAAGCTATGTACTTATTTTTCAGCTTTGGGCCAAAGATACCCTGTTAATAATGAACAATATGTTTTTTATATAAAACAAATGCTTTTGGTAACCTGCACCTCTAGATTATCGTAATCAACTACCAACATTGCAGAAATTAAAACTTATCGGCCTCTGTTTTCGAAGATCCCCACAAAGTCAATTCCGTTCTGAGTTTCTGCCGTTCTAGAAACCACAAAATAAATCCTTTATTGTGTATATTTCGTATGGTACTTTATAAGCGGCCAATATCTCATATTAACCAAAATATTCGTATATTAATCGAATATATTTCCAAATCACATATTTACATAAAAGAAAAAATTGTATGCTGTCTATCGAAAATATTTTAGTTATAAGGTGACGAATAAATTCTTATATTTACAAAAGGGTTGTAAGGAGTTTATCGAAAATAACTTCCTAAGAGGCGAAAACCATATTTCATTTATTTTTATTTTTAACGTTTGTCAAGTTGGACCATATCGGTCTATATTTTTTCTAAAGCTCCCATGCAATAGCCCCTACCGATTTGAGGGCCTGTCACATTTTAAATCCGATTTTCATCAAATAAAGCATACTGCATTTGTCCTAAAACCAAACGTAGTAAAATAAGACCGGATGCTCTAGAAGTCTGATTTTAAAATCGATCTTTCCTAAACGGTGAGTGACTTTAAACCAACAAGCGCCTCGTCCTCGCAGCTAGTGCTTCAAGCGGTCGTTGTGATTGGGGTTGTAACGAAAGTTCGCATTTGTAAATACGGGTTTCCGCATCATATTGTACCTGTCATATATATCCAGTTTTAGAATATTGCTTTTTCTTATTCGCCTTAGCAGAAATAAATATTTCAATATTCGCTTTCGCAGCGAATATACAGGGTGGCTTATGATTATTGCTACATTAAGAAACTCAAATTACTTTTTTCAGTGTACGGAATTTATTTTTCTTTTATTCATTAGTTTCAAAAATAATGGAGTTTAAATGCCCCTCCTGATCGTTGATGCATCAACGGAATGTGGAGTGTTTCTGGATATCAGCTTTTTGGGAAATTTTCGTCGAAATTCTGTCATAACAGGCCGGGCTATGTGAGAAGTTGCACCATCTTGCTGAAACCACACAGAGTTGAAAGAAATTCTCATTCGGCGTAATTCTGGATATAAACATTCTGGATATAAACATTCTCTACTCAAGTAACGGTCTCCAGTAACCGTAACGGTGTGACCGTTTTCTTGGAAGAATGAATGAACAATGCAGCCTGATGAAACACACACCACACTGTGATATGAAGTGGCTGCAATTACGTCTCATGGAGTATCTGTGGGTTTGAAGCACTCCATATTCGACAATTTTGCTTCTTATGTTGCCGCCTAAATCGAAATGGGTCTGTCAGACATGAACATGACAGTTCAATATGTTTCCGCCCTCTTCCACCATTTGAAGTATCTTCTGGCAAAATTCCAAGCGAATCGGGAAGTCTGCTGCGTTCAATTTGTTGGCCATTTGAATTGTATATGGGAATAAGACCAACTCTTTGTGCATATTTGACTGCAATGACTGTCTGCTTATACCCATTTGAACAGATATGACGGTTATTATATATATTTCTCGCCTAGGCAAAACTATGTTTTGCCTGGCGCCATCTGACATTTCCATTGGAAAGTTGGACATTTTTAGCATAAACGTACTCAGAACGTTTTGACGTATGACCATAATTTGTGTTGTTTACAGTGACTTGGAAAAATCAATTTGGCAAAAACTCGTGAACATTTTCGTGCGATCATTTTTCACAACTTTCGACGTAGATTATCACGACAAGAGTACATAAATTAACTTAAATCTTTGTATGGCGATGAAGCACCATCCTATAGCACTGTGAAAAACTGGTTTAATGAATTCAACCGTGACCGACGCTCGCGAAGGTCGTGAAGGTCGTCCAAAAACTGTCGTTGTGCCATTGATGCCGTGCGTGAACTGATATTACAAGCTTGTCATGTGACATATCGTGAGATAGAGGCATCCTTGGTAATTTCTTCCACCAGCATACATTCGATATGGCATGAAAACCTGGCCGCAAAATAGTATTTGTTCTCGATGGATCGACAATCGCTCAAAAAAAGGCTCGTGTCGATTGCTGCAATAAAATTTTGAAAAACTACGATCACGGTGCTTCAAAAGACGTTTATAAGATCGTCACAGGTGACGAATCATGGTTCTATGCGTATGAGCCTGGGTCTTCGAAGACGAGCCAAATCCAACGAAAGTTTTTCACTTTGAAGCAAATGGTCGCCTGTTTCTTTGGAAAAAACTGGTCATGTGGCAGCTGTTCAGCTTGAGCAACGTAGGACGGTCAATTCTGAGAAGTACACCACAATTTGTTTGCCTTATTTGCCAATTCGAAAAACGATCAATAGAACACGAATCATTGCGCACCATGACAATGCGAGCTCTCACACATCGTCTCAAACCAGCGCCTTTTTGACTAGCCAAAACTTTGGATTGATGTGTCATCCGCCGTACAGCCCTGACTTGGCATCCAACGACTTATTTTTACTCCCGCACATCAAGAAAAGAATGCGTGGTCAATGATTTTCATCACTAGAAGATGCTGTTGAAGCGTTCAAAAGCCAAGTTTTGGAGGTGTCTCACTCGGAGTGGAAAAAGTGCTTCGAAAATTGGTTTGAGCGCATGCAAAAGTGTATAAATCATGCTGGAGAATACTTTGAAAAACAAGAAAGCCATTTTTGATGATAAATATTCGCATTTTCATTATTAGGCCCGAAATATATATAGCAGCCTTCGTAAGCTTCTTGCCGAAACTCTTGGTTGGTTTTGTATGGCAGCAGCTACAGCAGAGATTGTTTCCTCCGTTCGAACTGAATGGTTTCGATGGTAAGGTTTTGTGTTGACTGTCCTATGCTCTCATATTGGAGGATTGCCGCCAAACGTGCGCCTATACTCTCTTTGAACCAAAACTACGGACTCGAGTGAAAAAATCTTGTTTCAGTGTCTTAGTTATTCATTTTTGTTAATTTTAAAAATCAATCTGGAAAATAAAAAAAATTAACCAGATTCATATAATAAAAAGAAGTTATTATTTTGTTTTGGTAGCGACTTTCATCAGCCACACTGTATTATTTTATTCGCTTTCGCTAAACCCACATTAGTTACATCCCTATTTTTGATAAATCGGTCCAATATATATCTTAAATGTTGGACTCAAGCTCATCTAAAGTGGTTGGCTTCTCCTAGTGTAGACGTTAACCCAAATAAAAAACAATTGAGGGAGGCCACTAGACGAAAGAAGGAGGTTGCGTCGTTTATATGGCATGTGGAGTCGTATTTTTTGAACCACAGCTTTGATATATTGATGTTGACAAGCTCTGCCACAGAAAATGTCTACATTTTGCTTTATACGGCGACCATTGACGGTATTTCGTCATTTCAAAAGAAATGTGATCCGACGATGTTGTTATACCATAAACCGGAACAAACAGTCAATCTTTGTGTATACTTGGTCAAACTCTATTGAATTATGTTCGCTCCAATAATGGCAAGTTTGCGCTATTAACCTAGCCGAGCAATAAATGGTACTTATCCAAAACCATGATTTTTTTTGTGTGGCTAAAACCTGGATCTCGGTTCCACATGTCCAGAACATAATTAACGAACCCGAGGACACTGCTTAAGGACGAAATGAATGTTGAGTATTTACAATAGAAACGGAATGGCTTAATTTTGAAATCTATTGAGTTAACAGAAATGATAACTCTTAACCACATCATGCATTTTGTGACACATGGAGTTTTGAAACTTGTCCAGCTCAGGAAGGCTCACAGCTAGAGCCGAAATATTTTGAGAATCGCTCTAAACCATATAAATGCTAATTTATAGCGTAGCACTGGAATCGAATGTTCGTAGTACACCTTTGGTATGATCTGAAGCAAGACAGATATCTTCAAAATGAAACCAAATGGGGAATAACTATTTTTCAATAAATCTTTGGCATAATCTGGAAGACCCATTATTAAATGCCTAGCTTTTTATTTAGCCCTTACACTTAACATTACAGGGTAATTAACATTTTTTTACGGACTGTAATATTATGGTCTGTTCCTATTTAAAAGTATTCAGATAAATCGAAAATAATTACAACAATACACAATTTTCTATCACGAATAACAATAATATTTGTTAATAATTACATTTAAATAATTGTTTTGCTTCTGTCCTGTTGTACACCTGTTGTCCTAATGGTGAACGACGGAGTCAGTTCGAAATATTGGGTTATTTAAAATTAAATAACATATAAAACCACCAACATCTGTTTTTTGCTTATGACCTCAAGCCTAACAATAACTGAAAAATAAACAACGAAAGGTCAACTATACAAATACAAATAATTTAAAATATTGAATTTCAATTTCACTTCTTGCCAAAGAATTTGTGTTAAACACCATCTTGTTGAAAGTACTGTAGAAATGTAATTCTTTTTCATATTACAAACCACAAATCTGTCCTATATTTGTAGCCACAGCAAATGAAAAGTATGTCAAAACAGATAAGCGCGGGCCGATTTAAGTTATCAACCTGTTGTATTGAATTAAACGAAAGAAAATACAACATAAAACGAAAAGACAACAGCAAAATATTTAAGTAAACAAAAAATTATTTCTCTTAAAGAAAACAAAAAACCAACACTGAAAAAAAGTTGGTTTTTTGTTCATACATTTTTACGCAAATAAACATTTATTGACAGTTTTTTTTCACATTTAGTTGGGTTGGAGGGGGTGGTATCGAATTCAAGGTTTCCCTTGGAAAACATAATAATAAAAAAGTTGTTGTAAAGCAAAAAAATTTTAAACAAATATCGGCATGTTTAAAAATAAAAATAATTTTTGTTCAGTACTTTCTGAATTTACACCTACTCGTACTTGAGGTTTAAGTATGTGTGTGGATATTTTAATCAAAACACTCTGGTTTTTAATTGATAAATCAATAAACGCTGTTAATGGTGCTTAGAAGGATTTGCAACCAAAACATTCAAGCTTAGGTCTATTATGGCATTTGCAGTTAAGAGGGAACAAAATTTAGTCCATTATTAAAAGTTATTTCTGAGCAAAAATTCGGTGTTTTCTAGGTCCACAAACTTAAGCAAAATTTTAGCATGAAATGCATACTTACCTTCTTCCCAGCAAAAACTTCTATTCAAAATAACAAAGCGAAATCAGAAGACTTTCCAAAATATTATTCGAATCCGTTTCGAATTACTTTGACGTGGTGATGACATTAGAGGAAGGTAATTCCCCGCGCGCATACCAAAAATTCAGGAATAAAGGAGCTTAAGAATTAGTAGCCTGTGTGTGGAAGCTAGTGAAAGAGTAAAAATTATTGAAAATATAAAATCAGTTCATAGAAAACACATTCCTTAGTTCATTGCCTGGTAACGAAATCTTAAAATTATCCATACTAAACCAATTGTCGAAGCACTTCTTCAACTCCGATAACATGGTTTTTGAACGCTTCAACAGCATCTTCTGGCGACGAAAATCGTTCACCACGCATTTTGTTCTTGATGTGCGGGAATAAAAAGAAGTCATTGGGTGCCAAGTCAGGCCCGTACGGCGTATGACCCACCAATTCGACGTTTTGGCCGGTCAAAAAGGCGCTAATTTGAGCCGATGTGTAAAAGATCGCATTGCCATAGTGCGCAGTGATTCGTCTTCTCTTGTTCGTTTTTCGAATTTCTCCGAAGACTTCAGGCAAACAAATTGTGGTGTACCACTCAGATTGGGTCATCCTACGTTGCTCAAGCGGAACAGTCGCCACATGACCAGTTTAGCCGAAGATACAGGCGACCATTTTCTATGAAGTGCTTTTCCCACAAACGACTGTCGTTAGATTTGGCTGGTCTTCGAAGACCCACACAGTCAATTGCTGTTTTGTTACGGGCTCATACGCATAGATCCATGTTTCGTCACCTTTGACGATCTTATAAACGTCTTTTGAAGCACCGCGAACGCATGTTTTCAAAATTTCTTTGCACCAATCGACACGGGCCTCTTTTTGATCGATTGTCAAATTGTGCGGGATCCCACGAGAACAAACCTTTTTTTAAGGCCAGGTGCTCATGCAATATCGAATGTATGCTGGTGGAAGAAATGCCCAAGGATGCCTCTATCTCACGGTATGACACATGACGATCTTGCATTATCAGTTCACGCACGGCATCAATGTTCTCTGACACAACGGCCGTTTTTGGACGACCTTCACGACCTTCGTCTTTGAACGAGCGTCGGCCACGATTGAATTCATTAAACCAGTTTTTTACAGTATGCTTCACCGCCATACAAAGATTTAAGTTCATCGATGCACTCTTGTCGTGATAATCCACGTCGAAAGTTGTGAAAAATTATCGCACGAAAATGTTCACGAGTTAATTCCATTTTTTTTGCCAAATTGATTTTTTCAAGTCACTGTAAACAACACAAATGATGGTCGTACGTCAAAACGTTCTGAGTATGTTTATGCTAAAAAAAAAGTAAAACTTTCCAGTGGAAATGTGAGATGGCGCCAGGTGACACTTAGTTTTCCTAGGCCAGAAATATATATAGCAACCCCTAGTATCAGGAAAAGGCCTTCTCGAAATTCTCTATCAGGTCATGTCGAAATTATGGATCAGGTCATTTAAGGCAACTTTACCGAAAGTCTGACCATTCGGAGAGCTGATACTAAACTGTATTTCTCAGTCAGCGTGCATCAAATTCGAAGGCAACTAATTTTGTGCCCCTTTTCTTCTGTAACCTGACTTATCATTTTATCTTCTTACACACAAAAGATAAACTCGTTGCGCACAAGAAGAAAATTAGTCACTATTTATGTTTTATTACACTTTTTTCGAAGTTGCCTTGTCAGCCGCCAACTACTGCTGCTGGATGGCAGCTGCTGACTAACTGAGACAATGGTGGTGATGGCGGCAGTAGCCGGTGTCTCAGTGTTGGAGGCTGACGTCGGAATTTGGTTAAACAACAGTTTATACATATTGATTGAAATCCATACATTTTATGTATGTATGCGTGTATATATTTTAATGGCCTAGTGTTTCTTTGGAAATATGTGTGCCCGCGTTCCCTCCATCATCGATATCAACTAAAATTCGTAGGAATGCTAATGCTAACGCTGACTCACTCTACGCGACGCTACTCCACTGTGTTGTGACTTTTGGCGTCTTATAAAAGTTACTCATTCGGACAACTGGCGAAAAAACCAGTCCGAAAATGCAACAACAAAAAAAAAAGAATTCAGTTATAAGACTAAAAGCGCATAAAACTTTAGGATAGATGCGAGAGTTGAGTAATTCGTGAAATGCGCAAGGAGGCTGTTTCTTTTTAAATTCTTTAAGGTTAAATTAAATTTAAAAAATAGAGTTTGGCAAATAATAACGAAAACAGGCTTGGGTTGATGGAAAATTCAAAATATTATAAATGTTATTATCTCCTAAGGAGACAAATATTTTCCATCCCAGCCTGTGAGATTTTTTTCTTTAAAAAATCGTTTGCAGAAAGAAGAAAGTTCCCTTATTCTGACTCAATAAAATTCACCTATTTTGAATTTAATTCAAGTTTTGTATTTGATTTTTATTTTCAAAATATTTTCTATTTTTTCTTTCTCAAATTTGCAACCGATCAGTCTCTAGTTCTAGGCGCTTTTAAGTCCTACACTACACTGTGGGACAGGGTGTTATATTTGTAGCACCAATATGGAAAAAAGATTTGCATGCGCTCAAACCAATTGTCGAAGCACTTTTTCCACTCCGATTGAGACACCTCCGAAACAAGGTTTTTGAACGTTTCAACACGCATTTTTTTTCGTGATGTGGATAAAAGAAAGTCATTTGGTGTCAAGTCAGGGCTGTACGGCGGATGACTTATCATTTCGGCGTTTTAGACGGTCAAGAAGGCGCTGGTTTAAACCGATGTGTGAGAGCTTCGTCTTCTCATGTTCGTTTTTTGAATTTCTCCGAAGACTTCAGGCAAACAAATTGCTGTGTACCACTCAGAATTGACCTCCTACGTTGTTTAAGCGGAACAGTCGCTACTGACCAGTTTTGCCAAATAAACAGGCGACCATTTGCTTCGAAGTGCTTCTTCCACGAACAACTTCCGTTGGATTTGGCTCGTCTTCGAAGACCCACAAGGTCGATTGCTGTTTGGTTTCGGGCTCATACGCATAGATCCATGATTCGTCACCTGTGACGGTCTTATACAAGTCTTTTGGAGCACCGCGATCTTATTTTTTCAAAATTTCATTGCACCAATTGACACGAGCCTTTTGTCAAAGGCTCGTGTCAAATCCAATCCAACGACTACAAACCTTTTTTTACGACCAGGTGTTCATGTATCAAATGTATGTTGGTGGAAGAAATGCGCAAGGATGCCTCTATCTCACGGTATATCACATGGCGATCTTGCATTATCCGTTCAGGCGGGGCATCAATGTTCTCTGGCACTACAGCCGTTTTTAAACGACCTTCGTCTTTCAGCAGCGTTGGCCACGATTGAATTCATTAAACCGGTTTTTCACAGTGCTATAGGATGGTGCTTTACCGCCATAAAAAGATTTAAGTTCATCGATGCAATCTTGTGAGAATTCACGTCGAAAGTTGTGAAAAATGATCGCACGCAAAAGGTTCACGAGTTAATTCCTTTTTTTGCCAAATTGATTTTTTCAACTCACTGTAAACAACACAAATGATAGTCGTACGCCAAAACGTTCTAAGTACGTTTATGCTAAAAAATGTCAAACTTTCAAATGAAACTGTCAGATGGCGCCAGGCAACACTTAGTGTTGCCTAGGCCAGAAATGTATATAGCTACCCTCGTATTAATTTTTTTTGTAAAATTTTGTGACAACAAGAGAATCACGCTCTCTAGCCACAAAGGAAGCAAAGCAATATTTCGGAAAAATACAATATTAAAGAATATTCGACATCGTATTCCAAATTATTCTTCAATTAGAAGAGTGTGTTATGTGCGTTTAAAACTTGTTATTCGTTTTGAGTGACCATCCAACATATTTTGAAAGTTTTTTTTTATAAAAAAATGTCAGTTGGTCTTTTTTGCTGTGTTTTAAATTTAATTCAATTTGTCCGTTTTGTAATATTTCTTTCCGGTCTAATGGTGGAGGATTGTTGTCTTTTTTTTTTGCAACTGCACTCGCAAATGCATGGCAACATGACTCATGCAACCCGGAAATGCCTGGCTATCGCGACGGGGTTTTTTAAGACAAACTTGAATCTTTTTTCTCTCTATCTTATAATATCTTACATTAATATGAATTCGTAATGCGTGTCGTAGTAAATGCAATTAATTGTTTGAGTTTTTTAAGTTAGAATGTCAATTTAATCGCAAGTGCATGTGATTGTTTTATTAGACTTTTTTGGTTTATATTTCAATTTTAAACAGGCTCGTATTTTAGAATGAGATGTTTTTAGTAATTATTTTTTGTTTGCTTTTATTTTTTTGAAGTTCTTCAAAAACACCGACCGTTCAGGTCTTATTTCACTGGAGTTTCTTATTGGTCAGCTAAAACTTACTATACGAAATTTGGGCAATATCTTATTTTGTACACATACATGTGATGATGGTTGGGGTAACAATATTTGATGAGCATCATACTATTTTTGGATATATGGTTGTGTTACAAGATTATTATGATCCTCAGAACAACAGTGCGATTGATCCCCAGAACCATACTATTATTCACACTCAACATTTTATGATTCACTTTCAACCATACTATCTTCCCCACAACCATATGATTCACACTCAACATATTTTGTTTCAATATCAACTTTACTATGTTCTTCACAACCATGTTATAATACTAACAAGTATGTTTCATATACGAGTACAACCATTGGAGGGTCCCCACATCCATAGTATGATTCATACGCATCCATGTTTTAGGCCGTCTAACCCAAGGTTTTTTCCATAAATACTATCCATTTATTTAAGATTCGTCTAAATTTATTTCAGATTACACATGTCTCCCACGTTCCCATTTTTTTTAAACTCTATGTACGAGTATTTTAAAATAATACTCGTATGCAATTAAGACGCTGTCATTTCTAATAACTCAGGGATCTATTTGGGAAGATCTACCGAATAAAATATTTTCGAATCTTCGGCGTCTCGTCGGTATAAAAAAAACTTAGCTCAGTTTTAACCGCAGTAGAAAACTTAGAAATATTTCCATGTTTACAACAGCTTAATGTGTTTATCCTCTTGAGCTGAATATTTTTTTCGATCTTACTTTTAAATAAATTATACTTGTCTTAAACGCATTTCACACAAAATCCCGCGATCTTCTAATTTTGAATTTCAAAAGATGGATGGAACATACAAAATTCCGCAATCTTCTGTCTTTTATGACAATCTGATGCTGAATTTGGCTTTTATATTTTGAACTTCATAGCATGACCCATATTTAAGCACGACCAATTTTAAGTAACTCTTCCCATTCACAATAATATCAATCAAAAATATTCAAAATATCATTAAAAATTTGTACAAAATTTTAATTAGTGACCCCATTTTTTGTCCTTGACTTTAGTTCCGTCGACTGACGTTCCTTAAACAAATACCAAAAAGGTTGAGTTTTGTCCTATAGATTGGAAAATATACTAGTGTTTGGATTGCATTGAATCCTGATTAACATTTTAATTGATTCAACTACTTTTTTAGTCAAATTATATAATTTTTAGGTGTTAATGGTCTTGTTACATGAACTTTGAAATCCCAACACTTAACGGGAGAGCGCTTACATTATCGAAAAAGCAAAAAACCTGGGCGTAATTCTAAACTCCAAACTTTCCTGGAAACGAATTGTGGAGGAGCAATGAAGGAAGGTTCTTTGTGCCTTTTATTCTTGCAGGGGAATGTTCGGCCGAAAATTGGGTATTCAACCAATGATGATATACCGGATGTTCACTGCAATTATAAGACCAATTCTACCTATTATATGGTAGATTGCAGTCGAAAGGAAGACAAACCTCAATAACCTACTAAAATTCAGAGACTGGCAAGTGTAGCCATAAGTGGTACATTGAGATCCAGCCCTCAGACATAGCTGGCTTCCATACTAGATATTCAACACATAGACATAAACATGATAAAATGTGCTGCTATGGTCGCCCTACGTTTAAAAGATACTGAAATGTTGATACACAGCACATGGCGCAAAACTATGATTAGCAGGTAGGATAGACAAGCTTGCTGTACAGTCAGACACCGAAATCGATCCAAAAGAAACCCTTTAGGACGTATTTTTTAAAGAGAAAAGACTAGGCAACGGACACTGTAACATCAGAAAATGCAATCTTATACTTCACGGATGGTTCGAAAATGATAGAAGGTACGGGATCAGGGGTTAACTTGGAATCCCTCAACCTAAAAATATCACGATGATTACCAGACAAATGCACGGTCTTTCAGGCAGAGGTATTTGGTTTACTCGGAACCCCTCAACCTAAAAATATTTGGACGACTTCCGGACAAACACACGGTTTTTCAGGCAGAGATTTTTGCAATCAATATAACCGCAGACAAGATTCTGGAACTAAGCATACCTCCGTCAAATATACCAATATACGAGTATGTTGACAGCATGGCAGCCATTAAGGCGCTGGACTGTATGACAGTGAAGTCAACGATCTCACGGCAGCCGGTTCTATGCACCGGATCGAATCAAGGGAGTAATTCTTTGGCCAAGGGCTGTCTCCCCGGCAGGCTGTGCCGCTACTACTACTACAGTGAAGTCAAAATGTGTGAAGAGATGCCTTGAAGCACTCATATGAATCAGGAGACACAACATTACGCTGACATTGGACCGGATCATAGCGATATATAGGGCAACGAGATAGCAGACGAATGTACCAGAATGGGCTAAAAAGCATTGGGCGAACCAACAACCCCAGCCATACACATCCCGCTCGTCGAACTGATGAATGCAATTGGCGAAGTGGCGGTTTCCGAAGCAGGGTCAAGGTTGAACTTAACTTGCAAATACAAAATAACCCGGTATCTTTAGCAGAAAATAGAGCGGAAAGGACAAGTAAATTGCTAACACTTGGAAAACAATCAATGCCAACCCCCATAGGAATCCTCACAGGGCACTGCTGAATCGGGACTATGACAGCTCGTATATTCTTCCCATGCAGAGACTTTTGTTGAAGTTGCCAGAAAGCAGAAGAAGAGGAGTCAGTGGAGCATTTGCAATACACATGCCCAGGTCTGCAAGAATGGAGACCTACCTTTCTAAGCAGTAGACTTTCCTTACTTGGCATTAGATACTTTGATGACCTAGTAGAAATAGTGGAAGTACCTCTTAAATCACTCTTATAATTTGTTAAACCATCGAGCCTGGTTTCGAACTACTCGAATCAGTTGAGAAACCATAATGGATAGCAAAATAAAACTGGATAACTGCCCTACAACTCTCTTATAAATAACACCCCCTTTCTTCTTCCTATAACTTTTTACTCTCCCCCTCTCGCCCATTCTCTCCTTTTGTCCCCATTTACACGGGGCAACTTTACTTGCCGCAACTTTCAGTTTGTAGGAGAGAGAGGTAAGAGGAATGGAAAGGGGAAAAATTGCCTTACTGTATATACCTTTTGTGTTTTTCGTATAGTGAAGTTGGCTGCAGATAATTTTATTATTTTTTCGCACAAAAATCAGAACGAATAAATCACAGAATGTCAGACAGAGCAATCATCGAAACAAAAATTGCCATTACCAAATTGCCTCGTGTAAACACAAGAGGCAAGTTCATAAATCATAAAAACTAATGCAAGTAGAGTTGCCCGAATGGGCCTTTTCGGCCTTCAAATGAACTCCGCATTTCTTCCTGGTGACCCTTTCAACCTAACCTCTTACATAGTCATTTTTTAAATATTTTTTTTTAGTATTTGTCTTATTTTTTATATTATTTTTTTTTTTTTTATTATTTTTTTGTTTATTATTATCTTTTTATTATTATATTTTTTATTATTATATTTTTATTATTATTTTTTTATTTATATTTTTTTATTTATATTTCTTTTATTTTTCTTTTTATAATTATTTTTGTTGCTATTTTTCTTTAATTATTATTTTTTATTATATTTTTTGTTATTTTTCTATTATTATTTTATTTACGTTTCTATCATGCTAAACAGATACTCTCCTGTTACCTATCTAACAGTAAAGTATAATAAATGCATTTTATTTCAAAAAGCTTTTAAAAAACGACAACAGCAGAAAAACTTCATAAAAATCAAAATCGGTTCGTACGTCACACATTATTTGTGTATTTCAGTACCTCTTACGACAAGTATTGCTGCCTGTATGAAGTTTCGACGAGTACATCGATCGAACTGCTGATGGCCATTGAGAATTTTCAGTTCGGTGCAAATTCTCGACGATGACGAAGACGTCGTAATAAACAACTTGACAAAAAAACATTCTTCTTGAAAACAAACAAAAATTACGAACAAAAGTTTTGAAATATACCAAGGGGCAGCGGGGACGGATGACTTTTTGTTTTTTGCTGTTGTTTGCAATGATATTCCGTGTTTGCTCGCTCATATTCGATTGTGTACGCCACGCCGACAGTTGGTTGTTAAGGCTGCTGCTCTTGACAATGACAATAGCGATGACGACGACGATATTGTGAATGTTGCTGCCTGCCGCTGTTGTTGTGGTTGGCGCAGCGTGTTCTTAAACTTACTTTTGAACTTTTGCATCGTGATTAAAATCAAATATTGCATAGCTGCCCGCTGCTGCGTTCCTGCATTATTTCCTTGAAAAGAAAGAGGAAATTACTTTTTTCTTATTAATGAAAGCAATCAAGAAATAACACTGTTCCTTGAAAAACTCATCCAGCCATTGACTTGATTTGTTTTTGCTTCATATTTGTAGCAAGAGGCAAATGCGGCGGTGCAATGTTTGGCTTATATCCAACATTAACAATATATCAACTATATAATTTAATATAAATAATAAATTCCCTTTTTTTAAACAATTTTTTTTAGAAATTTTTAAAAATTAAAAAAATCTGATGATTTTTGTAAATAACAAAGTCAAAACATTAGATAAGGTTGGACGGACTTGTAGCGGTATCTAAACTTAAAAAGTTAACACGCGTAGGGTGTCCATTATGACTATCCTTTGTCCACGATGAATTACGCTGTAGGCTATGTAAGAAGCTGCAATAAAGCCACGGCCAGTCGTTTATAAAACTTAGCAGATCTCCCATCTTGCAGGATGATAACCCTTCCTGGTCTTCAAAAAAGTGCTTCCTTAGGCAACTGCGCCATCGTTTCCATAGGGACGGGCTTCTACACAAAAGGCGCTCCACTCTCTCAATCTCCTCCTCATTCTCACACAGGCCTTAGTATTCAACCACACCCAGCTGCCATTTTCTAGTCATCTCTCTCACATATAAATGTCCCGGGACACCTACGAGCTCTCTGACATCTCTTTTGTTATTTTTAAGCTGGATTTTGGTTGGGTTCTTGTCAAGTTTAGGCTAGAGAACCCTAGCAACTGTACAATGGTCGATCCAAGTCCATTTTAGGTTAAGCTTGGTATGAATCCATTTCTTTGCAGAGTTATCAGCATCTACAGTGCCAGTTCATCCTGGCATCTGTCATTAATTTTGTTATTTTCATTCTGGATTTGGGTTGTGTTCTTGTCTAGCTTAGGCCAGAGAACCCTAGCAAACCTACATTTGTCGATCCTGGTCCATGCTAGATTAATCTCGGTATGAATCCATGTTTCTAACAGGCCGTTAAGGTGGCAGATATGGGTCTTTGCAGAGTTCTCAGTATCATCAGCATTCTTAGACGAACCTAGATGTGTAAGTTTATCTGTCACCTCGTTTTCTTGAACATTACTGTGTCCATGATCCATGTGTCCATGCCAGTTTAAATTATTTCAAGGATAACTGCACAAAGCTGTCTAACAATCCACTTAGAAGTTAATATCTTTGTCAAACTGCATGATATCTGCCGAATGAATTAAGATTCATTGATTATAGGTAGATCTCGGCCCAGATAACACTATCAGTATAGTTACCACTAAAGAGATTCGACCCGAAACAATCGAAAATGTATTGAAAAATTGGGTTGGTTGATCGAATGCGGTACTGCCGAAGCAGTTGTGGTAGTCATATGAATGACGTTGTGCTCCATTATTACGGGGGCTGCTATATACATTTCTGGCCTAATATTGAAAATGCGAATATTTATCATCAAAAATAGTTTTATTGTTTTTCAAAGTATTCTCCAGCATGATTTATACACGTTTGCATGCGCTCAAATCAATTGCCGAAGCACTTTTTTTACTCCGATTGAGACACCTCCAAAACATGGTTTTTGAACGCTTCAACAGCGTCTTCTGGCGACGAAAATCGTTGACCACGCATTTTTTTCTTGATGTGCGAAAACGAAGTCATCGGATGCCAAGTCGGGGCTGTACGGCGGATGACCCATCAATTCGACGTTTTGGCGGTTCAAAAAGGCGCTGGTTTGAGCCGATGTGTGAGAGCTCGCATTTTTATGGTGCACACTGATTCGTCTACTCTTGTTCGTTTTTCGAATTTATCCGAAGACTTCAGGCAAACAAATTGTGGTGTACCACTCATTATTAACCGTCCTACGTTGCTCAAGCGAAAAGTCGCCACATAACCAGTCTTGTCGAAGAAACAGGCGACCATTTGCTGTGCTTCTTCCACGAACAACTTTCGTTGGATTTGTCTTGTCTTCGAAGACCCACACGGTCGATTGCTGTTTTGTTTCGGGCTCATATGCATAGATCCATGATTCGTCACCTGTGACGATCTTTTAAACGTCTTTTGAAGCATTGAGATTTGAATTACCGCGTATTTTTTTTAATGTCTTTGTACTAATCGACACGAGCCTTTTTTTGAACGATTGTCAAATTGTGCGGGATCCAACGAGAACAAACTTTTTTACTGCCAGAAGAAATACGGAAGAAATGCCCAAGGATGCCTCTATCTCACGGTGTCACATGACAATCTTGCATTATCAGTTCACGCACGGCATCAATGTTCTCTGGCATGTCTTTGAGCGAGCTTCGTCCACGATTGAATTCATTAAACCAGTTTTTCACAGTGCTGTAGGATGGTGCTTCATCGCCATACAAAGATTTAAGTTCATCGAAGCACTCTTGTCGTGATAATCTACGTCGAAAGTTGTGAAAAATGAACTTACGAAAATGTTCACGAGTTAATTCTATTTTTTTTGCCAAATTGATTTTTTCAAGTTACTGTAAACAACACAAATGATGGTCGTACGTCAAAACGTTCTGAGTACGTTTAAACTAAAAAATGTCAATCTTTCCAATTGAAATGTCAGATGGCGCCAGGCAACACTTGTGTTACCTGGGCCAGAAATATATAGCAACCCTCGTAAATGATAAGTATTTTTTTAAAGCCGATTCAAATTTAAAATGTTAAATCTTAAATGTAGAATCATTCTCTCGATATGACTCGCTTATTTAAAAATATTTCATATAAAATCCAGCTCCTATCTCTACTTTCATTTTTGATCAATCTCTGTAAATTTATATATCTTGGAGTGGTTTCCCTAATCCCACACCGCTCTGTCAAGGAATTGAAAAGTTGGCATTTTTGTAAAGTCATGCACTGTTGATGGGAAGTCTAATCCTTCAGATGAGGAAATCGCACTGCAAGAATGTACCAACTCAACAACTTTTGATATTCTTGAAATATTTTTAATACTATTCATACGATCTAACCCAAAATCAATACTTACGAACAGTGTTATAAGGTTAAATTGGTAACAAATAATTGGATTATTAGCCACGCCTCTTCTAGTACTTTCCACACAAATGACACTGTTTCAAGGCAGACTAGAGCCCACATAACTTGTCACCCAGCGCGTAAAATTCGCTTAAATTTTAAATTTTTAATAGCGTTTTTGTACTTGCGTATCAAAAAAGGGTTTGACACGCCTCCCATGCAAATGCTGCATTCCGCCTTTTTTTATTCTAAAAATATCTTATTTTATTCTGTACAGTTTCCCATTGTTGTTCCAGCGTTAAGCGATTCAGATTTTATACTGACGTTCAGTCAAAATTTCGAGCGAATAACAATTTTCACTTTCTAAAGAACATATGATTTAAAATAAAACCATTAGATGAACTACCCTCTGTTGTAAAGTAAACAGTCATTTTTAATCTAAGGAAAGTTGAATGCGACTCTTTATTATGCAAATGCTTGATTTACCCGATTATATTTTTTGCTTCTACAACATCACTTGAATAAGTCTTGGTTTATTTACAAGATTTATTTTTTAATAGACACCATAACTACAGTAGCGCCGTTGTAGTTTATCCTCTGGGCCTCTGGCATTTGGAGCAACCAACTCTAATTATATTCGTTCTATGCTGGTCTAGTGAAACAACCTACCCACCAGAGATTAGCTGTAGCAACGCCTCTTTGAATTTCTTCCGATAACGATTGGCATACAACAACTTTCAAACAACATTTTTTTTTGTTTGTTTTTAATCTTCACTCGTCGACTCGACTTTCATGGCAAAATTTAACTTTAATTGTCACCGCCGTAACTCATCGCGCAAATAAGGTGCAAAGCGGGTTTTAATCAAAATCGAAACACCAACCGCCAAGGAGACGATGAGATACGTTTGGAAAAATTCCATATCATTAAAGACGGCGAGAAGACAACTCAATTACCTCCACGGTACGGCGACAAACGGCGGCAGCTACCGAAAGACGCGAAAACTGTATAAATCTGTTATTCGACATTGTCTATGTCTCTTTTTTTGTTCTAATAGTGTTTCATTTTTTTAGTCCGTTGTGCACTCCACCGCAGACGGCGACAACAACGGTGGAGTATTTACGCCAGCTAACGTAAAAATATTGGATAAAAAAAGCAAAAGCCTCGGCCAATATGTTTTCAATCTATAGGAAAACGCTGGTAATGTTGGCGACGTCAAAACCGAAACCGCAAAAACCGGTGGCAATGGATAAACTTCCCTCCTACACTCTAAATATGTCTCTTCTCAATGTGATTATTTGATTTTCTTTATTTTTACCTTTGAGAAGGAGGATTCTGCCAAAAAATCAACGACTCTGCTTAAAAGCTTACTTTGGCATTTCAAAAGCGGCCGGATTACTAGTCCAGACTATAAAAAAACTCAGACTCCGGCTTAAAATAAAAAACAGGGGTACGGAGTATAATAGGGTTGCTATTTATATTTCGGATCCTGACAATACTAGTGAAACAACTGAAACAATCTGTCACTAGCCACTCACTTAGTTCCCGATGCCTGGAAAATGCGCAGAGTGGTTCCGCTACTAAAGTCAGACAAAGACGCAAGTAAAGGAGATTCGTACAGGCCGATCTCCTTGCTTTCTCCAGTAGCAAAGACGCTTGAAGCACTGCTCCTCCCCAGCCTGATCGAACACTTTCCTTGCGCTGATCATCAGCATGGATTCCGCAAGCCGCAGAGCACAACAACTGCTTTACACGCCATCACCACACGTATAAGTCACGGCCTTGACCTAACAAAAGCCTTCGACACGGTCAACCATGCCACTCTGTTCGAGGACATTGAAGAAACGTCCCTTCCGCTCAGTTTAAAACGATGGGTCGTAAACTATATATGTGGGCGCCAGTCATATGTAGAATTTAGAGACAGAAAGTCGAAGCCCCGTTGAGTTAAACAAAGAGTTCCTCAAAGTGGAGTTATATCCCCGGCTTTGTTTAAACTCTACCTCCCTGAACATCCTCCACCAGACGGCGTTGAAATTGTGTCGCACGCTGACGATTGCACAATTCTGGCGTCAGGACCTTAAGTGGTTGACATATGCGAGAAAATCAACTGTTACCTCACTGACTTAGCAAGCTTTTTCACTGCGAGGAATATGAAAATGTTTATTGCATGGACCGCAGAGGTGCGGTTGGCACTCTATGTGAAAGTCGATGACGTCAACAGCCCGATTACCAACTACCCCAAAATCCTTGGGGTCACATTGAACAGCCTTTTTCGATCCTCTGCGCATGCTACAGCTATCTGCGATTAACTCAAAAGTAAGAACAAGGTCACAAGTCACTTGCCGGCAGTACTTGGGGAGCCGACAAAGAAACCTTGTTGACCTCTTACAAAGCGATAGGTCGGTCTGTAGCAAACTACGCAGCACCTTTATGGTCGGCGAACGTGAGTACGACGCAGTGGAAGAAAATTCAGACTTGCCAGAATGCCGCCCTCAGAACATCAACTGGGTGTCTTCTTATGTCTTCTCAGGACCATCTACATGAGGAGACGAAGGTCCTTACCGTGCGCAGACACAATTTCCTGCTGTCTAAGCAATACCTGCTAGGGTGTTTTCGCAGCAGTCATCCTAACCACCATCTCTTGGACAGGATGCCTCCGCACAGGCAGATCAGGTATAAGAAAGAATCTTTAGAAACAATCAGGCAGGTCTGTACAACGATTACGCCGGTGAAGTCGCAGCAGCAGTATCCAGCTACCGTGCTAGGGAAGCAGCCGCGCGTGGTTCTGGAGCAGCTGAGATCTGGATGGTGCAGCCGCCTCAATTCTTACTGAGCACGAATTGATGCTAACGTTCCGGACATCTGTCCCGCCTGCTATCAGGGACCACATGATGTGCTGCACCTCTTCAGTTGTCCGGCCAAGCCCACTCAGCTGACCCCTAGGTCTCTGTGGACGCATCCAGTTCAAATGGCGCGTTTCCTCCACCTGGATATCGAAGCAGATTCCCCATAGACGAACAAGACTTCGAAATAAATATATTGTTGTTACAACAACAACCGCTGTCCTATCAATATACTCTTTTCGGTATCCCAAGCGTTATTTTTAATAAATCTTTCCATTGGAAAGTTAGACGTTTTTTAACCATAAACGTACTCAGAACTTTTTGACGAACAACCATCATTTGTGCTGATTACAGTGACTTGAAAAAATCAATTTGGCAAAAAAATGGAATTAACTCGTGAACATTTTCGTGCGATTATTTTTCACAACTTTCGACGTGGATTATCACGACAAGAATACATCGATGAACTTAAATCTTTGTATGGTGATGAAGCACCACCCTAAAGCACTGTGAAAAACTGGTTTAATGAATTCAATCGTGGCCGAAGCTCGCTCAAAGACGAAGGTCGTGAAGATCGTCCAAAAACGGCCGTTGTGCCAGAGAACATTGCGGCCGTGCGTGAACTGATAATGCAAGATCGTCATGTGACATACAGTGAAACAGAGGCATCCTTGGGCATTTCTTCCACCAGCATACATTCGATATTGCATGAACACCAGGCCGTTAATAAGGTTTGTTCTCGTTGGATCCCGCACAATTTGACAATCGCTCAAAAAAAGGCTTGTGTCGATTGGTGCAAAGAAATTTTGAAAAAATACGATCGCGGTGCTTCAAAAGTCGTTTATAAGATCGTCACAGGTGACGAATCATAGATCTATGCATATGAGCCCGAAACTAAACAGCAATCGACATTGTGGGTCTTCGAAGACGGGCCAAATCCATCGAAATTTGTTTGTGGAAGAAGCACTTCGAACCACTGGTGACAAATCATGGATTTATGCGTATGAGCCCGAAACAAAAGAGCAATCGACCGTGTGGGTCTTCGAAGACAAGCCAAATCCAACGAAATGTGTTCGTGGAAGAAGCCCTTCGAAGCAAATTGTCGCCTGTTTCTTCGGAAAAACTGGTCATCTGGCGACTGTTCCGCTTGAGCAACGTAGGAGGTCAATTCTGAGTGGTACACCACAATTTGTTTGCCTGAAGTTTTTGGAGAAATTCGAAAAACAACCAAAAGAAGACGAATCATTCATTGTGCACCATGTCAATGCGAGCTCTCACACTTCGGCTCAAACCAGCGCCTTTTTGACCGGCCAAAACGTCAAATTGATGGGTCATCCGCCGGACAGCCCTGACTTGGCACCCAATGACTTCTTTTTGTTCCCGCACATCAAGAAAAAAATGCGTCGTCAACGGTTTTCGTCGCCAGAAGATGTTGTTGAAGCGTTCTAAAACCATGTTTTGGAGGTGTCTCAATCGAAGTTTAAAAAGTGCTTCGACAATTGGTTCGAGATCATGCTAAAGTGTATAAATCATGCTGGAGAATACTTTGAAAAACAATAAAACCATTTGTTATGATAAATATTCGCATTTTCATTATTAGACCAGAAATTTATGTAGCAGCCCTCGTACTAACCTTTAAAATAAAATAACGAATAAGAAAAAACACAGATTTTTTTTTGCCTTTTGTTTTTGTAGAACATTGTTATTACAACGTAGATGCGCCAGACCATCTACCGGAATTACATAGAATCAATGATAATTGTTGTGAAGTTAAAATAATCGGTTGTTATGATAAACATAGGGGTTTTCTTATTTTATTTAAGGTAATACAAAGAACATTGTCAATATATTGCACCGTATAGATATGTAAATCCGACTCAACAAAGAAACCCGGGTTTTCTAAAACTAAAATCTTAATAACAGCACTAGCTTAAAGCAATCTTATAGATAACACCTTCCTACAAACTCGTGTAAATTACAGACGATATGAGTCTATGGTACAACGGTTAAAGACGGCAGACCTCTAATGGAATACTTAAACGAAGTCTACCCATTTTTTGTCTCAATTTTCAAACAGTGCTTGATTGAACGAATATCCCTCGTTGGTATTACTCTTCTGGTTTATCGATGCAAAATTTATGGATATAGTTTAAAGATGATGATGACGGAGGAGAGGGTGAAGAAATGATTAAATGCAAAGTTTACATTTGCATACCAGCGAGCGCTTTTAAAATGTAACATAAAAATCAGGATTTTATTGTATTTTGCTTTCCACTTGACTGAAGAGTGAAGGCAGAGTATCAACCAGCATAGTCAAGTCAGTGCCTTGTCATCGATGAAAATGTTTAAGTGCTCTAGAAAAGATCAGCAGACACAACAATGAGGAGTTGTTGTGCTGATTCCTCAGGCACAAGAGACAATCATGTCAACTTCTTGTGGTGTGGTGTGTGCGTGTGGTTCCAATAATATTTGTCACACTTTTCAAAAAATCAATTAACATAACTCCTCGTCACTGCGGTTTTATGTTCCACTAAAGTATCATATTTTAAAGTTGGTCGGTATAAGTTGTCGTAGCCCATCGCTATAGAGGCGAACAAAGTGGGTCTACTTTATAATTTAAGAAAATGTATTTGAAATACTTTGAAAGATTTCTGATGACTCCTGATCAGAGGAAAAAACGAGAAAGTTAAGAAGCTCAAGTCGGCCGTTTATATTGGATATTTATACAAACTAGAGGAAAAATATGAAACTACCTAAAAACCTTGATTAATATCAATTCAATAAAGAGTAAATTTGTCTAGATTCAAAACAAAACGTTTAATAGCTAGTTTAGCCTGAAACCTTTTGAATGGTCGTTTAACCTATATGACCCTTAAATTATAAGCCAAATTGGCAGTTCCATGCGACTTCTAAGTCTCCAGAGTGCAGCCAAAAATACCTAAAATATTGGATATCGTTTTATGGATTACACAGTAACCACTTGTTGACATTTTCTGAAGCTCACCTATTCTTACTGATACTGCCATATCCTGATTTCTTAAAATATTTAGGGACAGCCCATGTGACATTGCATTTAGTGTTAAGCATCCTCTTAATATACAGCGTAGACATATCTTGTGACAATTCTAGATTATAACGCAAATGGATAAGTACGTCCGTGCCATGCTTATACAGGGTGTCCGTCGGGAAGGTACTTCTTTGTTTGTTTATAATTTTTTATTAAACGAAAGAGAATGGAAATTATATTGATAAATGTTTTATTTAATGTCGGCAATTATGTATGGAATACAATATTAGATAAAAGTCCGCCTCTGTTAACCTTGAGAAAAATCGTGGCCAAAGTTTTCCTTTGAAGACCAAGCTCCTGAGCACGGCGTCGAATTGAGGTTGATGGATTGTTTTGAACACTGTCTTGAGCAGCAGTAATGTTTTCAGCCGATCTTGCAGTACCTTGTGGTCCATGCTTGGACCTATCAGCTACAGAGGGTCAGTTCTTCTTCGAAATCATTCACAAATGATAAATAGTGCGTTTTGTTGGCACGTTGTTTCTCCCAAACATTTCACGTAACTTTCTCATCGTCACCGTAATCAATGATTCGTTTTGATAAAATGTTTAAGGATTTTTCGAATATTTTTTCATAATAAATTTGTCACGTCTCTACTTCACGTCTGCCAAATATGAACTGTCAAGACTAATTTTTACCAAAATGGCGGCAAAACAAAGTAGTATATCTTCCCGACGGACACCCATTATATCCATTTCATGGATTTTGGTCAAATATAATTTTTTAAAGGGTCTTGCCACCGCTCACTTTTCCATTAGGGTATGTCTCCATAAAAACATATATACATATATACTTTTGTCTCACCACTATTAGTTCAAGAAATATAGCCTTTAAAAGTAATGTGTTGAATGGACGGTACCATGCCCCAAAAGGGCATGGGCATCTTTTACGCAACATAGTCTATAAGTTCTAATCATTGATTTATTTTAATCAAATTTCAAAGGGCCATTACTTGGACATGTGTTTTTTAAGGAGGCGTAACAGCGCCCACTTTTCAGTCTGAGTGTGTTTCGTTCAATGCCAATATCATATATTCCAAATATTATCGTCATATCTGTAACAGTATGTGAGATACGACCTTATTAAGTTCAGGCGTGTTTGGGCATTGCCACGCCCCTTTGTCCAAACACATTGTAGTTTACCATACAATTATTATTGGCCCAACAGTAAAATAATCTGAAAATTTCAATCTGGCCACACTTATTTCGGAGTTGGAATTTTTGACAGCTGTCACTTGATTTATGCTCAGTTTGGTTTGCAATTTTATAATGAATAGACTTACTTCGGAACAACGTTTGCGAATTGTGGTGAATGGGCCCAAAACGAAATGGCCAACGATCCTGATTTTTACAAGAAAATTGTGTTCAGCAATGAAGCTCCTTTATGGTTGAATGTGGGTACGTTAATCACCAAAATTGTCGCATTTGGAGTCATGAAAATCCAGTCCAAAGTCATTGTTTGGTGTGCTCTATGGGCAGATCATTGGACCATATTTCTTCAAAAATGAAGCCGGCCATAATGTTACAGTCAATGGGGCACGCTATAGAGCCATGATTAATGACTTTTTCGTGCCGATTTCATGTTTCAACGCTTAAATTGCTTTGGTTGCTTAGCGTAACGTTTATACTTAACGACTCCACACAGAAAATAATCAAAAGGGCTTAAATCACAGCTCCGAGGCGGCCAATTGACATCGCAATTTCGGCTGATCATTCGATTTTCAAAAACTATCGATGGTTGCGCTGGCTTTGTGGCATGTGGACCCGACTTGTTAAAACCAAATGACGTCCATGCCATTCTCTTAAATTTTTGGAAACTAAAAATTCTTTGAGCATGGCATAGTAACGCTCGCCTTTGACGGTAAAGGCGGCTCCTTGCTAATTTCCGAAGAAAAACGGTGATGCCGCCAGCACAAAATCCACACCAAACAGTGACACGTTGTGGATGCATTGGGTTTTCAAAAGTCACGTGTGGGTTCTCTGAACCTCATATGCGACAATGATGAAAACGAGCTACATCTGAAATCACGATGTTTCGGCAAAATTCCACCTCTCCTACTAAACAGTCTCAGTCTATTGAGCTAAGTGAAAACGCATCGGCTGGTGTTCCAGTATCAAATGACAGAGTTCAAACTTTCCAATTATACCAGACATTTTAAAAAAATTGTCAGTACTTTTTTTTTACAGCCGATTCAAATTTAAAATGTTTAATCGCCCACCCTATATGTGACAGCGCATAGAGAAAGGGACCTAAGGATAAAAAAATCAATTTTAATTTTTTTTCTTTTTTTGATGTGGACAATATCTGAGCATAGAATGAGACCGATCCCATGCCCCAAAAGTTTTCCCTCCCAGAGATATGCGCGTATTATGAAAGTGAAGTCGACGATTCTAAGCGCAAATAGAAAGGGACCTAATCTTTAAAATGGCTCTCCTGAACAAAACTGGCTTTTAACCTTAGGTCCCTTTCTATTTTGCGCGTCACATATATACATTTTGGGGTCTCCGACATTATACTAACATTATGTTTATTCTTTGGAGTCTTTTGCCAGACGATAATCCACTTTGGCGTTATCGGCCGTGCTACTGCAGTATACAACCATAGAGTATTGCCTCATTGGTTCCTAATCGTCGCGCCTCGACTAATAATTTGATATTGGAATTCGGCGTTTTGTCCAGCTTTCCACCGTAGAAAGTGCTTACGAGGCCGACTCTATTTTTTAATTTAACATAGAAATATATTAAAATGAAGTCGTTATCCAATTTTTGCAAAACTTTTCAGCTTGTTTTGAAAATAAGGGGTTGACAACCCCAATTTTACTCAAACCTTAGTAATAGCTTATTATTTATTATCTTCAAGAAATTCCTTTGTTTTTTTAAAGCCCTTATACACCCATGTGTGAAGAAACTTTGTTTGGGGGTTTAAAACTTAACCAGATCTTGAAAATAATGCCACATTTCAACTTTTAAGCAGATTTAATTGTGTTTTGCTAGCCATTTATATGTTCATTGTTCCATTTAATGGACGTTTTTGGACACTAGGGTCAAGCTCATTTTACCCATTGAAAAAATTTAAGAGTTGTCTACCATTAGACGAACTTTGGCGTTAAAACGACCTTAACAAAGCGACTGACTTTGTCAGTTTGAATAGTACTGCTCCCTTAATAATCTAATTTAATCCCTTAATAATTTAATTTAATTTATATTTGACTTATTTTCTTTCTACTTTACTAATTATTTTCCCCCATTTTTTGTGTTTTCTTTTCCGCAGGGTCGTCATACAAAAACTGGTCAATTGGCTGCCATAAAGGTGATGGATGTCACCGAAGACGAAGAGGAAGAAATCAAATTAGAAATAAACGTATTAAAGAAATACTCAAATCATCGTAATATTGCCACATATTATGGTGCGTTCATTAAGAAATCGCCGCCGGGCAAAGATGATCAACTGTGGCTGGTCATGGAATACTGTGGTGCTGGCTCCGTTACCGATCTAGTTAAGTCAACAAAAGGACAAAGTCTCAAAGAGGAATGGATTGCATACATCTGCCGCGAGATACTGCGCGGTCTGGCCTATCTGCACTCGAACAAAGTTATACATCGTGATATTAAGGGACAGAATGTTTTACTCACCGACAATGCCGAAGTGAAATTGGTCGATTTCGGTGTGTCCGCACAATTGGATCGTACAATAGGCCGAAGGAATACGTTCATCGGTACCCCCTACTGGATGGCACCCGAGGTAATAGCGTGCGATGAAAATCCCGAGGCCACCTATGACAATCGTTCGGATTTGTGGTCTCTGGGCATAACCGCTTTAGAAATGGCCGAGTCGCAACCGCCGCTGTGCGATTTGCATCCCATGCGCGCTCTCTTCTTGATACCGCGTAACTCACCGCCACGCTTGAAATCGAATCGAAAGTGGTCGAAGAAATTTCAAAGTTTTATAGACACCGTCTTAGGTAAGTATAGTGAAATTTTAATCAAATCACAATTAAGAGGAACCGATTTAATTTATAACTTCTATGCGTAATTTCAGTGAAAGATTATCATCAGCGGCCTTATACCGAACAATTGCTTAAGCATGCTTTTATTAAGGATCAACCCACAGATCGTCAGGTACGCATTCAGCTGAAGGATCACATCGATCGCTGTAAAAAACGCAAGCAAGAGAAGGAACGCGAGGACTACCGCTACTCGGGCTCGGACAATGACGACGATGATCCACAAATTGCTGGTGAACCAAGTTCAATTATACAAGCACCGGGTGATACGTTGCGACGCAATTTCCAACAAATCCAAGAGGGACGCATTGCGGCCGAACAACAGCAGCAGCAACAGCAATTGGCCGCTGTGGCCGCCGCACAGGCGGCTGCCGCACAAGCTCAAGCAGCGCAGCAGCAGCAACAACAACAACAGCAGCAGCAGCTACAACAGGCGCAGGCTCAACAACCGCAGGCGAATCGTAATCAGAAACCGCCATCGGTAAGTGGGATAATGTACAAATCTTGAAAGGAGCAGAGTGGACCATACAAATTCGGAAGGCAATAGTCGGTTAAACTTGGCTTAGCTCCACAACCTGTCGTTAATCTTGATCTGCTACAAAAAAGCATTGCCAACAGGGATTTTGCTTCATCCTCTATTTGGGCTTTCCGTGTTAGTTGTCATCTAAAGCTTTTCTATTTGTAACCATCTTTTTATTCGAAAGACATGCACTAAACAGCGCAATCGTTGTATTATTGGATACAACGCAAGTTTGTTTGGCGTGTTTAGGTTTCTCAACGGATCTTTCTTTCGATTTAGCCCAAAACAATATCGTCGGTTTTGCCACTACCCGTGTTAAGAAGCGTAGTTAGAATTAGTGTATTGTAAAAGAAGAGTCGGTATCTAAGCTTAGGCAGTCACATCTAGGTCATACAAACTTATTCAATTCTTTTATTAAGAAGCCCCGTTGGAGCTAGATAACATTTGCAGAAATCAAACGTCGGTTAGCTTCCACGTGGTTTCAATGGAGATTCGTGAAAACGATGGTAGGACTTGAACCAGATTTACTCTCAGTTGGTCTATGGACACAGTTGGTTTAGTTAAAGTAGTTCTTACATATGAGTAGCACGAGCATATGAGGTTTTAGGTTCATCTTTCTCCTCATCCAGACAGCTTCCAAAGTTGTAATCAGCTCACTCACAATTTGGCTTCACGACAGTCAATCAAGCAGTTAGTTCCCCGTAATCACGGTTATTATATATCCAATTTGGTTAAACCCTGCCAAACCAACCCGTACTGCTCAGCCATCTACCTAGATTATTAACTTTTCTTCTCTGAAAATCAGAAAGGTTCAATGAAGATTATGAGCCAAAATACTCCAATCTTCTAAGTCATGGACTCGGCACCAGCATATGAGGTGTTTGGCTTCATCCTCCTCCTCTTCCCGACAGCGTCCAAAGTTGGAATCAGCTCACTCACAATTTGGCTTCACGACAGTCTGTCAAGCATTTAGTTCCCCGTAAGTACGGCTACTAACATGAAGATATCAATACTAGGGGTGAATATTGAGGATTTCGAGCCATTTAGATCTTACTCAGGTCCAATTTGCCTAGTGTCCTGGCCATAGCTCATATTTTGTTCGCTCGTCTGAGGGCTTCTAATCCGATAATGTGCTTGTCTGAATTCAGTAATGTTAAAGGAAGACAAGTAGCAGCTAAACTGACAGGTCTTGCCTTGTCAAAAACACCTAAATGTGCTCTTAAGGGACTTCTTGAAGCATGACTACAATTCAATATTTACAACATCTGGTCAAAGATATTGTAAGGTCGCCTGATCTTTATAACCAAAACTAGACGAAATTGTCGGCTGATATTGCCGGCTTCGGTTCGAAACCGGCTGAATCGAACGTTTATTTTGCGGAACCTTTGCATATATTACAGACAAGTTTTTTTAAAATTTAAAAAAATAATCGGACAGGGCCAATTAGTCTTTAACTTACACCACTGTTGTATACTCTTCGCATTTTACATAATTCGAGCAATGTGTGGGGTTTAAAAACCGGTTTTTCTCGAGGTGGCTTAACTCTTTAAAATGTTTCATGTATGAATACATTTGAACTTTTTCAACAGTTCTCACAGTCGAAATGTCCTACTATGTTTCGGATTGATACCGACAAAGTCAAAAGTGCACTTTGCTGAGTGTAAGGCACAAACGTAAATGCCAACTCCTCCTACATTTTCCAAAAATTGAAAAAAATCCTAAAATCGATTCCACGTTTTAGTAAAAACTTTTTTTTTGGTTGACTAGAATTAACGGCTTGAGCCATAGAAAGACTAAATCTAGGGACGCGGCCTGTGAGCCCTTATTGAGATAACTTATATTCCACACGTTGAATTTAAAAATGTCAATAATGCGCTTAAACGGTTATAGTAACTTGTCTAAGGGGTCCGCGGACGATATAAATAGGATAACAAGGATAGCCACAATTTCTAAAAATTTTAAATTTTTTCGTGTTGTATAAAACCTTATTCGATTAAGTCGGCTAAATATTATGAGCCGTGATCAGCCGCTGCTTTTGTGGCGGCTTGTACTAGGCTATAAAGTCGGACCTCTAGACAGGACAAGAGCCAAAGCCATGTCAAATAATAACAAGAGAGAAGTTATACTGGTCATAGGAGTCCTGCCGGGACTCTGAAATATATGTATATGGACTTGTAAATGATAGCTATGAGAAGTGGAATACGACTGCATGTAAGAAGAAAATGTTGGTACTGTAAAGAACAGTTTGAGCAAATTCCTGCTCCTCCAGAAATGAGGAGTTAAGTTGAGTTCAAGAGTTGTAGTGGCCTTCTATGTTTTGTGAACTTTCTGCGTTTGCTATCCAAGGTAAAGGACAAACCATGATTGAGGACAACCACATAATTTTTTTCTTTAACGCTAATTATGTTAATTTTTTGTGATTAGTTGTTTGGTTCAAAATAAAAAAGGGTCCATCAGGAAGGACCCAAAAACCTAAGGCCTTACAGCAGAGCTTGTAGTGCGCTCTTGTTTGAAGGTTTGTCAATTTTCTGTTAATTTGTGCACAAGGTTTGTCAAACTGGCCGAAAGATATTGTAGTTTTGATCTCACGAAAGCTGAACATTAGTAGAGGAAGTGCTCAATCGTCTCCTCGTAGCCAGTAAAAACCTTATTATTTTGCTAATTTAGTTTTCCTAAGACTTATTAACTTTTTTGTTCTTCTTTCATCACGGTCTTCCCAGAGCTTTTAGGCGATTTTGTCGCTGCCGTTCCATAGCATTTTTTAAGCGCTTGAATAGGAATGACATGGCATTTGTCCACTGCCTGTCTTTCCTTGCAAGTTCGTTGGCTTTTGTCGTTGCATTCAATGTTCGAATGTCCAGAAAACCATATGAATTCTAGCGAGCCACTTCGTTCAAAATTAACTAGTTATTCTCTACACTCCAAAAGCGATGTGACTTGACTGCCGTTGAGGACAATGACTTAACTGTCGGTGAGAACAGTGCCTTTATCGAGTTTGGCTATCTTTGAATATCTTTTAATAGGCATATTGTGTTTTTTAGTTAAGCCATTCTACACATTCCTGATAGAGACACAAAAAGAAAAATTGTGTCTATGCAGATGTCCTCTATATAGAGCTCAGCTTCAGTTTAGTTGTCCAATTTTGAGCCGTCGGTGTAACAGTAGATGCCCGGTTTATTTATAATAAGGGACCCAGCTGATCAGGACTCTCTGTTTGTGATTTCTGTTTGGGATACGAAACTGGAATTCGGTCTGGGACTCGCTCTAGTAGTGCGAGGCCCGTTAGTATTTTCTGAATATTTTGGTGGCAGGATGTCGGTTCTCCTGGGATCCATTCGCCTACTAACATACAATTTTTGCTGTGATGACCGCCACGGAATATCATAATGTGGTCGAGTAGAAGAAAATATTTTTCGATACAGATGTCCTCTATGTAGAACCCAAGTCTAGTTTCATTGTCCAATTTCTAGCCGTCGGTATAACAGTGGATGCCCGTTTTATTTAAAACAAGGGACCTATCTGATCAGCACTCTTTGTTTGTGATTTCTGGTTGGGACAGGAAACCGGCCCTTTTCGGAATTCGGTCTGTAGTAGTTGTTGTAGCGGCAACTGTGTGCCGGGGTGACAGCCATTGGTCGATGAATTGCTCTTCGGGTCAATCCGATACATAGAGAACCGGCTGACGTGGGATTGGATTCCGTCTGTGACTCGCTCTAGTGGCACGAGGCCCGTTTATTTTTCCTGGATATTTAAGTGGCGGTATGTTCGGTCTCCTGTGATCCATTCGCCTACTACAATCACTCTTTTTGCTGTAATGGCCGCTATGGATATTTTTCGATGCAGATGTCTTCTATAGGTATATAGAACCCATCTGCAGTTTTGTTGTCCTATTTCGAGCCTTCGCTGTAACAGTTCATACTCGGCTTGTTTCTAACAAGGAACCCATCTGACCATGACTATCTGTTTGGGTAGGCCCTTTTCGGAATTCGGCTCAAGTGGTGCGAGACCCGTTAATGTTTCTTATATATTTTGGTGGCGGGAAGTCTGGTCTCCAGTGATCCATTCGCCTAGTACCATAAATTTTTTTGCTGTGATGGCCGCCACGTTTCTGATATAAATATCAATCGTGCTTATGTTAAGTATTACTTCCATTGCCCTAGTAAAAGTTGTTCAGATTGTTTCGCTGATACCTAAACAGCAGGTTCGTTGCACTTTATCTTGTTTTTTTGTGTTGCACTTCTAAGGCATTGAAGTCCAAAAAACAATTGCCAACAATTAGTATAAAAACAGGTCCCATTTAGATCCGATTGCTCAAAAGCGCATTGGCCTTAATCAATGAGCTCTTTTCGCGCTATATGTGGTCTTTCCATATACGATTTTTAATCAAGAATTTCACCAAGCAATTTTACAGTAGTAAAAGCTTGATGTCTTTTCTTGAAAGCGAGCCCCTATGTTTATAGTGGTGAACCATCCCCCGAGAATCTTTGTAATATTTTAACCGATTTATCCGCTTGATAAAAATCTGTTGCTTGTCATACAAGTATGACTGATCGAGTCCTGAAGAACGTTCCCACTAAAATAATAAATGAATACTATTGCACACTATTTAACAATATGATTAACAACTCTTACTTTCCTAAAACGTGGAAAGTAGGGAAAGTTGTAACCATACCTAAAAAACACAAGGACTCCAGCGACCCAAAAAATCTTCGTGCAATAACGTTACTGCCAAATATAAGTAAAATTTTTGAAGTTTGCATCAACATCAGGATGCTTAAAATATTGGAAATGCAGAAAATAGTGAACGAAAACCAATTCGGATTTAAGCACAATCATTCAACAATACACGCTACTAATTTATTAGTGTCAAATATCAATTGGAATTTTAGTAAAAGCTTATACACTGGGGCATGCCTTATAGACTTCCAAAAAGCTTTCGACAGCGTTTGGATTGCAGGTTTAATCTTCAAACTTATTAGATATAATTTTCCTCCACATCTTGTACTATTACTCTACAATATGATAAGTGATAAAAAATTTGTCGTAAGCTACCATGATAATATAAGTTCTAATGAGTTTTCCCTCGTAAACGGTCTACAGCAAGGTACTGTCAATGCACCGATCTTATTTAATATATACATCCACGAACTTTTAAATACTATCACTGACTCCATAGGTTTTGCCGACGACATAATTGTGTATCATGCCGATGATAGAGTGGAGAGAATATCAAAAAATCTCCAGGAAAAGTTTAATGCAGTTGTAAGATACTCAGAGGATTGGAATATGCAAATAAACTTTGATAAATGCGAAACAATTCTCTTTAGACCTTCCGTGGCTAAATGCAATAACAATATAAAGAGAAACTGGAAAACGTTTGGCATCAAATCTCCATTGGATAATGGAAATATCCCGAACAAGGACTGCGTTAAATACCTAGGTATTTATTTGGATAAATTCCTGTATTTCAACAAGCACGTTAAGACACAAATTGTGAAAGCCAGAAATGCATTCTTTAATTATAAAACACTTTTCTTCTCAAAACATATCACGCCAGAGGTGAAATGTCTAATGTACCAGGGATTAATCCGTCCTATATTAACCTATGGATGTCCCATATGGTTTAATATTTCACCATCTTATATGGAACGAATTCGAAAACTTGAGAGAAATTGCTTACGCTCATGCACATCGCTTCATAGATCCAAGCATAGCAACTATAAGAAGTATGTATCCAATATTAGATTGTATAATTCTGCCAATATAATTAGAATTGATAACTTCATTATAAAATCCTTAAGAAATCACATTGTACGGAGCACACAATGCAATAATAATAATTTTATTATGGCCCCTTACTACGCTTGCGATAGTTATATAGCAACAACCTTATTATCAGGTTTTGTCCCCCCCGAAGCATTTCTATACCTGGATAAAAATGGGTATATCCAGAACTCAGCTGGTATCCCCATTTTTTACCATCTGAATAGAAGAGCAAATGAGAAGTCGGTAAATAGTGACATAGTTGCTACCAACGATATTAGATTTGAAACTAGTGTATCAAGAAGGGATATCAATGAGAGATTGAAACTAGATAAAACTAAATTTTGGTGGATTAACAACTAAATTGTACCTCTTTCTTTTACCAACCTGACCCTTTTTAACCCTATAAATACTCCAGTAATGTTTTTCAAAAACTTTTTCATTACATATCGCATCATAAAAAAAACATTTTATATTAAAAATGTATACACAAATATAAAATATTAAAAAATACTAAGTAAAACAAGACATATCACAAATGATCCTGAGTCCCATCTATACGGGCTATGTGTCTTTTATATTTATTTATGAAATCTATTTTGTTTATTTATAGTTATAAATATGTATCCAAATGAATAAAAAATAAACTATTTAAAAAAAAAAAAAAAAAAAAAAAAAAACTTACCATAACGCCATAAAAAACTAACTTTTTTATGGCTAACCATAAAAACACATTTAAATTTGTCAATCTCGTAGAAAATAATTCCATATAATACTGATTGAGGACTTTCGTCCCTAACGAGGGCGTGTTCCTTAGGGCCTAAGGCTTAGGCAATGATCCTGAATTTCAATAAATGATAAATCGCACTAATTTATATGTTGAAGTAGCTTGATTGATCTCTGAAAGTCTCGATATTTAATTAGAGTTTTAGGCGCCGTATCAACAACTTTTTATACTCGCTCATTCACGGAAGTTTTTGTTTTGAATCTAAGAAAGAAAATTTTTGATATCATGAGTTTCGCTTAATAATCGTTGCCTTGTTTAGATTGTACTAAAGAAAAACAATTGCCGTATACGACCGTCCACTCCGAACCTTTATTTCATTTACAAATCAAATATTAATACCCAAAAAATTTCCCCACAGCGTGATCAGCGTCAGCAGATTGAAGAGCCCGGACCACCATCGCGTCCTGCATTGCCGCAACGTCTCATTGTTGTGCCAGATCCTCCACATGCCAATCGACCATTGCCTCCGACACCGAAAAGTTCCGAGTCCTCCTCCTCCGCACAAACCCCGCAACAGCAGCAACGTAATTCACAAAATAATTTCAAGCCATCGGTAAGTGTGCCGACATTCAGTCAATCATTCATCCATTGTGTCAGCATATCCAACTCATTTACTATACATGTGTCAGCTTTTATCTCAAACCCTTCCTCTAACCCAGTGTAAAGTTAAACAAACATATCGTATTGCCCCCTCCCCTGCATTGTTGTAAAGAAAAACATTACCCTGCTCCAAACCTATCTCGCTCTCTCTTACTCTGTATATCTCTCCGCCTCTCGATTCAACTATATTCATAACATATTGACATAAATGTATATATTCAAGACCCCCAACCCGCCCCATAGTAGCCCTTTTGTAGAGTGAATTGTTTGACTTTTATTTTTTTAGTTTTGGAGATTTTTCTGTTTATGATTTGTTTATTTAAGAATTTTTCTCAAATTTTCTTTTTCTTCTTTTTTATTTTCATGTAATACAATTTTATTATTGGTGTCCGGCATCTATATATTCCCCCCAACCCCAAATGAATCCACAAATACAACTCTATCAACACCACCACCAACACTTACACACTACAAATACCTCAACACCAATATGTATCCCTCTGTTCGTTATCGTCCAAAATCTACATCTACATCGTCATATCTCGTCTTCATACAAACAATGTTGTTTGCCTTTATGTATTATCCATATATTTAAATATTTGAACACGATAAACGCCAATAAATGAAAACAAAACCAACAACAAAACCACACCTTTACCAACAAATACCCTACATATACCCATCACCACCGCCACTGTCACTATCTAAACATGTAATATCCGTCCTGAACAACTATAACCACATCAACAGTTACCACCAAGGAGACCTGAGGTATGTTTCTTCAGTTTCATTTTGCATTCTTTTTTGTTGTTGTTTGTTTTGCGTTTAGTTGTTGTTTCTTTCGTTGTTGTTGTGTTTTTGAAAACGTTTCCTTCCTTCCGTTTCCGTTTTCAAATATTTATACTTTTGTATCTGTTTTTGCCCTATGCCTTGAGTTTTTGCTCTAACCACACATCTACACCAACTACCAAACCCTTACACCCACACCTACACTTTTGCATAGACACACACCTATCACCCATACATACATATGTTAATATGCGAGGGTTGTCCGAAAAGGATTTTAGAAACTATCTTATATGATATTATTTTGGAATTAAATACGAGTAAATAATGAAACTAGAGAAGTACTGTAGTATTACCTTGACATTGTCTAGCAGATAGTGGGGTAGCCTTCCCAGATGCATAGGCATCATTTTGTCGTTACGCTCTAAATATCCCTGAACGTTCATCACAGTTAAACTTGGAATCTTTTATATCGTATAGAGTTGTTAATATCGGCTGCCTTTGAATATTGGTGGATTGGTCGAACAAAAAATTCTCTCAAAACTGGAAAACGGCTTTAATCCCTCTCGTTGGCTATCAGCTTATATCATTTATGGAGGGGAGTAAATAATGAAACTGTAGAGAAGTACTGTAGTATTACCTTGACATTGGCCGTGCAGACGGTGGGGTAGCCTTCCCAGATGCAAATTTTCCTTTCGCTTCAAATATGCTTGAACAATCACAATTTAACTGTGGAATCCTTCATATCGTATAGAGTTGTTAATATCAGTTGCCTTTAAAAATTGGTGGATGTCAAACAAAAAATCCTCTTAAAACTGGAAACCGACTTTAATCCTTCTCGGTGGCTATCAGCCTTTATCTTTTATGGAGGCTTTAGCCCATGCGATTGCGATAGATATTGCCGAAATTGGCAAGCGGTATACAAAAAATATCATCGCTTAAACGAAAATGTCAGGAGCTGCTGATTTAAGGTAACCCATTCTTTTATGTGGACTAATTAAAATGCGCTCTAGAGTAATTTGCGAAAAATGTAATATTCTAGGTAACGAATTTAATATTCTGCAAAACGAACAAAAAATCCTCTTAAAATTGGAAACCTTTAATACTTCTCGGTGGCTATCAGCTCATATCGCTTATGCAGCCTTTAGACCATGCGATTTTGTATTAGGAATTGCAAAAATTAGCAGGCGATCTATTAACATATCATCGATTAAACGAAAATGTCAAGAGCTTATTATTTAAGGTACCCCAATTTTTTAATATGGTTTTACTAAAATGCGCTCAAGAGTTATTTCCGACAAATTAAACATTCTAGGTGACACATTTTATACTCTGATAATGATTTTTAAAAAACGGACTTCTAGCATTATAAACTTATGCTAGCATCATTGACGAAATTATTTCCACCTGTCCTCAATGGACTCAGTGAAATCCGCTCTAAGTTATTTTTTGAGAAAATTTGACTTTCTGGGTGACGAATTTAATATTCCAAAAAAATAATTTAGATATACGGGCTTCTAACATTTTTATCTGCCGGTAGTGTTATTGACGAAAGTATTTCCATTTGTGTCCACGGGTGCACTCAGATCCGCTCTAGAATAATTTTCGCAGATTTGACTTCCAGGTTAAATTCTGAAAATTATTTTAGAATTCTGAAAATTATTTTTCTAGCATTAAAAGCTTAAACTAGTAGCAATGATCGGCGGCATTCTCACTAACGAAAGTGTTTTTACGATATTAGATCTGTTCTACATGAATTTTCGGCAAATTTGACATTTCTGGTGACGAATTTAATTTTGTGAAAAATATTTCAGACAAACGGCCTTCTAGCATTATTTAATATTCTAAAAAGTTGTTTTAGATATACGGGCTTCTAGCATTATTATCTGGCGTTAGTCTCATTGACAAAAGTATTTCCATTAGTCTCCACACATGCACTTAGATCCGCTATAGAGTAATTTTCACAGATTTGTTTCTCCAGGTTATATTCTTAAAAATTATTTTAGACAAACGGACTTCTAGTATTATTACCTTGTACTCGTAGCAATGAGCGACGGTATTCTTATTGACGAAAGTGTTTCCATTTGTCCTCAAAGGACGCACTTAGAACTGTTCTACAGGAATTTTCGGCAAATTAACGAACGAATTTAATATTCAGAAAAATATTTCAGACAAATGGCCTTCTATCATTAATATGTGATACTGGTAGCTACAATCTGATGCTGGTCACATTTGCCGCAGCAAAATTTGCTTTAGAGGATTTTTCGTCAAATAAGATTTACCAGCAGAGAAAGTTTATAATAAAAAAAATCGAACAGACAGTTTTCTAGCATTAACATCTGATAGTAGTAGCTACAATGCGACGATGATCTGATTGACGAAAGTGTTTCCATTTGTGCTCCATGGATGTATTATTATTCGTTCTAGAGTAACTTTGATTGAATTAGACAGTTTATAATTCTAAAAATTTACAGTACGAGTAATATTTGATACTTGTAGCAATAATCTGACAGTTATCAGTCTCATTGACGAACGTTTGATCTCCACGGTCGCACTAAGATCCAGCCCAGATCCATTTTCGCAGATTTGACTTTTGATTTCCTAAAAATGATTTCAGACATTAGAATTATTGGCTTATTTCAAGTAGCAATAATCTGGCTGTTGTTTCATTGACAAAAATATCTTCATTTATTTTCCATGGACTCACTAAAATAATATCTAGTGTAATTTTCGCCAAATAAGGCTTCAGATGACAAATTAAATATTTTGAAAATGATCAGTTGACGAATATAATATTCTTTAAATCATAAAGACATAAGATTATTGCTGTACTAGAAGCAATAATCTAGCTGTAGTCATCAACTAAAATATCTACATATGTTCTCCATAGACGCACTTAAGTTAGTAATTTTCGTGTAATTTGCGCCAAATAAGGCTTTCCAGGTGACGAATTTAATATTAAAAAAATTAACAGCCAAACAGACTGCTAGCGTAAATATCTGATTATAGTAGCCTAGATCTTACTCTGAGGTCATTTGCGAAAGTGTCTTTAATTGTCGTCCATCGCCACACTAAATTCTTCGTCTTAAGCCAACAGCTGTGTAAAATTTTTAAATTTGTCTTCGAAATAGTTTTTATATGTCTATTATGTTCACTAACTCAGACTTCAAAATAGATTAAAAATTTTCATTTTATGTTCATTATAGTGCCCTCCTAAGAAAGAGAGTCACGTAGTTTTAAGATATTAAGCTTTTTTGACTACGAAACTAGCTAGAAGTGGTAGATGTGATCATTTTGCTTTACGTTTTTCAGGCATTTACCGGTGAAAATGGGTCTTTTATGTTTAGCACTAAAATCAGAAACTCATTCATGGTTCAGAGTCTGCTCCTATAATATTTGTGGAACTTTGGCGCCTGTGACTTTTTTTCTTAGGACGGCAGTATACTCATATTTCAAAATAATTTTTTAATTTTCTATTTAAAATGTTTCTAAGTTAAAAGTTATCTCTTTTACCCATTGGGGACCGCCGACTTTTAGCCCCACTCAAAAGTTACTTTGAGGTTAGCGTCTCTTACACTTGAGTGAAAACCATGAAAATTATTAATCCAATACTTTTTATATCGCTTTATAACTCGAAAGTCTTGTTCGTCATGTTCAAACAACGGAGTTAACTTCAATTTTGTAATACGAATAAAAATTTCAAATTTAAATTTATCCCCTGTTTTTGTCGCGCGAAAATCTTTTTCCTTTCTTTCAAAAAAATGCATTATCGCCCATTTGGGTTTTGTAAAAAGAATTGAATATTCAAAATTAAAATAAAAAATGTGTGTTTAAATTCATTTTTTAGCACGAACTGAACTTTCAAAATTTAAATTAAAAAAAACTCTTGTCCGTTCAAATATCGAATAAAAATTCATTATCGTCCATTTGGGGTTTTGTAACATTCAAAATTCAAGTTCTACAGTTTTTATGAAAACTTTAGGAAAACAAAAACTGTAGGTTTTTAAATATATACTAACCACAAATTTAAATTTCCAATAAGGAACAATAAGTGGAAATATAGGGTGATCCATCTAGAGGTATTTTTTCAAAATAAAAAAATTACTAAAATTCAAATCAAGTGTGGAATCTTTTTTATTCATTCGTAGGAAATTTTATGTCATATATTTTTTGAATATAATTTCCTTCAAATGTTGGCCGCAACTACGCCTCAGAGTCTCCATTCTGAGGGTGCAATTTTGGATGCCTCATTCGAGCATTTCGAACGGTATGGCGTGAATGACACGCGTAATGTTGGCTACTAAGACCCAAATCGTAGTTGGTTTGTCAGCATAGATTTTGGACTTTCCTTAGCTCCAAAGAAAAAAAGTTTAAAGGTCGGACGATCTAGGCGGCCAACTCACCGGTTCAAAACGTGGAACTAACTGCTCTTCGAAATTACCTCTCACTAAATCCATTGTTTGACGAGCTGCATGGCAGGTGCACCGTCCTGTTGAAACAAATGTCGTCAAGAATACGGGGTGTAATTTCAGGTAGTAAAAAGTCCGATGTGATAGAGCAATAGCGAGCACCATTGAAAGTTACGTTTCGACCATCATCATTTTTGAAAAAATATGGACCGATAATTCCACCAGCCCATAAACCGCACCAAACCGTGGCATTCTCTGGATATAAGGGCACCTGTTGAACCTCTTCTGGTTCTTCTTCAGCCCAAATGCGGCAATTTTGTTTATTGACGTTGCCGTTGCGCCAGAAATGGGCCTCATCCCTGAACACTATTTTAGTAGAAAACAGCAGATCTTACTGTTTTTCGTTGAACGCTCATTTCCATATAACAGTTGCCAACATTTGAAGGAAATTATATTCAAAAAAATAAATGGCATAACATTTCATTTCGTATAAACAATAAAGATTCCACACTTGATTTGAATTTTAGTATTTTTTTATTTTGAAAACAATACCTCTAGATGGATCACCCTATACTATGGCTCCTTGTAGCAAAATCGCGTATGCCCATGGTACAATAAAGAATGAAGGGTGATGCAATCAGACTGGTTTTCAATTTTTTCTCGTAGAAATTTAAACCTTAAATATTGAAATTTGACAAAGGCAATTGTTGAAGTTTGCAATGCTAAATTTCTATATCTACCATTCACAATTATCATCAGGCATTCAAAAAAAATATTTTTTGCATTTTCTTTCAAGTGACTTTGACAGTACAGCGAGAACTATTTATTTGTTGTTTGGCTAGTGACTATACTTTGTTTATTATACCATGGGTATGCTAATAAAAAAAATCTATATTTTCGACAACTTTGCCCAAGGTCCCAGTGGCAGTTTTAGTGTTGTAAAAAAAATATTTTTGTATGACCCTCGCATATATATGTAAAGCTTGCAAAATCCATACGTATCCTTTCTTATTACTCCCACATGCACTTTTCCATCAATCACTGCCAGCCACTTCAATAAGTCTATAAACAAATAACACTTTCACACACACACTTACAAACAAATATACAATTTCATTACAAGTTTTCCTTAATACTGCTGGAGGTTAATATAACAAAAAAAATACTTTCCGTCTGTCTTATTATACCGCTACACTATAACTCTGTACAAAGTCTGACACTGCCCACCCACCACCTATCCCACCTACATACATAAGTGCCTGCCACCACACAGTATGTGTTAACACCTACCGTAGATAGACTACCACTTACTGGTGATTCTGACGACTCCGTCAGAATAGCCTACAAACTTTTCCGTACCCATATCAAAGACTATCAAACATTGCACAGTGGTCCATATTAAAAAAAAAAACTCAAATGGTATTAATAATTAAGCAACAATACTTTGATATACCAGTCTTTTGTATTCACCTCAATTTGGCCACGAGTTGCTTGTTACAAAATTTCATTATTTTGCTGTTTCTAAATATTGTGAAATTCTAGTCCAATTGAAGCTACGTATTCTTTTACAGTCTGCTTTTATGGCCCAAACACTCGGTAACTTAAGTCATAGTGATAATTCGATACCACCAAGTGTCTTCTTGTCTGTGTTCTTTTGGCAAATTGCTTACGAGTTTGGTAATGCGAAAACTTTTGTTAAAGGATATAAAAATGATAATATGCATTAAAACCCGTTTGTTTCAAGTAATTAAAATTGTTTGGGAAAAAAAATTATTCAAGAATAACCTTTAGCGAATTCAAGGGATCTCAGCTTAATGTATTTGTTGAATAACTGTTTTTCTACAAATTACACTTTTTCATGCAAATATGATGCAAATATCGGCCAAATGCCAGCCACGGCTTCGGTGGCAAACCGCACCAAACAGTCACTCTTTATGGATGCATCGGCTTTTCTACAATCACTCGTGGATTCCATTTTCCGAAATGCGGCAATTGTGCTTGTTAACGAATCCACTGTAGACACATTTAGTCAATTATGCTGACCAAAAAAACCACGAAGTGTACAAAATGCATTTTGATTTGAACGCCCATTTTTCGTAAAAGGCTCTGAGCTCTGAATTGTTTTCCTCTTCATGATTGAATTTGTCAAACACTGAAAAAAGGAAATGTCAAATTAAGTTGGGCAAAAATCTTAACTTTAAGATGTTTTTTTTACCCGGATTTGATTTTGGTTTTACTTGTACTCGTATGGTGGTCGTGCAAATTATCATACGAGAGAAGATCAATAATTCCGTGACATTTCAAAATAAAACAGTTTCTTTTGCAAAAAAAAATGTTTTTCAACATAATCTCTTTTTAGCTCAATGCACTTAGTCCAAAGTTTCTCCAATTTTTGTATCACTTTAAAAAAAATAGGATTTTTCGAGGTTCATAAAATAGGCATTTGTTTGGTCATCGTTGGAACTGAACCTCATTTCACCGAGCCATTTCTTAAGGTTTTGAAATACGAAATAGTCACTGGGGGCTAAATCCGGAGAATATTGGATTTGATACCCAATGCATGCAATTTTGTCATTAGGACTGCACACATGTGCACCTGTGCATTATCTTGATGTAATGACCTCACTTATCTTGCAGACAGCTTTCTTTAGCCCAGCTGATCATGTAAAATCAAAACCACACTGCCATATGAAATGCGTATGGCATCAACAATCTCACGCACTTTTACTCTTCGATTGGCCAACACCATATCGTGGATTTTTCGACATTTTCGGTTGTATTGACCTCAATTGGCCGTCCAGAACGTTCAGCGTCATTTGTACTTGTGCGACCACAACGAAAGTAAACCACTTTTTACCATTGAAATCGATGGCACAGAGTCCCCATAGTTTTTATCAAGCTTTTCCTTGGTTTGATTGACGGCATTTTTCCGCAGAAAATAATGTTTAATGAGCATTCGAAGTTCACTTTTTTCCATTTTTAACAAAACCCCCGAGGTTGTATGTTTTGAACAGCTGTTAAACACAAACTAGATGACGAAACTCTCTCAAAATTTGACAGTAGTCTACAAACAGATTGTTCTTAATGGGAGCAGTGTTGCATTTCATATAACTACGAGGAAAGTTGGAATAGTCATGGAATTATTGATATGTCCTCGTATCAAGACGGCCAACATAAAGACAAAAAATATAGTCCCTAGTCTAGTAAGTAAGCTTAAGGCATTCTAAACCTGTATACTATCTTCATGACCTAGCATGGCCTTCAAAGCCGCAAAACTAAATGGCAGAGCCTCCCCAGCTACAAAAACGCTAAAACTCCAGCATAAATGAATTCGTTAAATTTATTCCGCAGTTTGAAAGATCTCTTTATGTCCTCCGTTTTTAATATAGACACCCGCTTCTGTGCCGGCCTATATGTTAGAATTATCCGTTAAAATAGTGTAGCCTTTGAAAAGGTTCTTCATTATTATTCACAAGTCCTTCCTGCCCAGAGATCTCGATGGTGAGCATGTTCTAAAATGCAATCCACTTTAACAGATAATCGTATAATCCTATTTACCCGCTTGACTGTCAGCGAAACTGGTGTAGCCGGAAGAGTTAGATTTAATTTGTTTTAAAATTTAAATGTGGAGAAAATAATAATTTGTATACCACTTTTTTACTACTAAAATAAGTCTATCACACTAGTAAACCAAAAAAAAACAACGAACGGTCGAGCTTTTCCTACTCGTAAATAAACATTACCAGTAAATAATTATTCCCCAAGCCATGTAAAAGTTTCTCAGGGTCGAGCGCAGTATTTTGCTTGCTTGGGAATGAAATAAAAAATTATGAACCTTAGAAAAATTTATTTAATATCATATAATCATGGTAAACCTCGCTGTGCGTGCAGTGGCATTATCATGTTAGTACCATGTATCCTCTAATTGCATTGCCTCAAGAGCCAGCTGAAAAAAAGTCTAGAAATGTCAAGATCAAGTACTTAGTAGGGCCATAAATACTGTTACACTCGTTTTGTACTGTAAAAGAAAAAGTACTGAATGTTTTTGGACCAAATATGTTTTAATATATTTATTGATGTATATTGTATCCAAAAAGAATATACTTATTCGAAATGTCCGCCTTTTGCCTTTACACAGGCCTTAAGTCGCACTGGCCAATCGTCAATAGCTGCACGAACCTCGTCCATTGGAAAATTGACCACAGCTCGAACCAAAGCAGTCTTAAGAGATCCAATGTTGGGGTATCTTTTGTGACAAACCTTGCCCTCTAAAACAGTCCACAATTTGTAATCCAATGGGTTCAAATCTGGACTGCCTGAGGTCCATTCTTCGGAGGAAATGAACGCTGGCAAATTGTTTCGAAGCCAGGCCTGGGACGTTTTAGCCTTATGGGCCGGCGCAGAATCCTGCTGGAAAGTCCATGGCTGGTTTTGCAACAGGGAATTGTTAAGAGGCTTTACAACAGCTTCCAAAACGGTTTCTTTGGAAACATTAGCCGATGTTTCGACTCCTTGTTCGCAGAAATGCAGGTCAGTGACCCAAACGTAAGAGACACCCCACCAAACTATGACTGAAGCTGGGTGATGACCCTTTTCCACCCTTGGGATCAGTTCAGATGCTTCCTTAGATGACCGCGCATATGCTCTATTATTTTGCTTGTTAAATTTTTCCTGAACGGTAAAAATTTTTTCATCGGTGAACAAAATTTTTCTGCATTTTTCAATCCTATTTTTTTTTAAAGCTGCAGTCAATAAAAGTACGGTACGTCGTTTGAAAGCCCCAAGTCCCAAGTCTTTTTTAATGATTCGACTCATGGACTTTTGCGTAATATTCTCACGGGCCATGAGTTTCTGTTTTCGTAGCGGATTTCTGTGAATTCTTGATTTAACGGCTTTGTGGTGTTTGAACAGAGCGTGGACGGCCCTTCCGGTGGCGGTCTTTTACATCTCCAGTCTCCTCAAACAGTTTTATACATCGGTAGATGAACATGCGAATAATCCCTAGTGGCCGGAGCGTTTTAAAAATATTGTCACACTTGAAAAGCGCTATTACAGCGCTACGAATCTCATTATCTGACCACTCCATGATGAAAGCTGAAACAATTTCCCGTTACAGACTAACGCTTTTGAGGTTAGCTTTCAAAACCCATATGACATTAACGGGGTATGTTCAGTTCTACTATATAAATGGGTGTATTCAATGTTTTAACAGTATTTATATCCCTACTAAGTAATTGCTTCCGAGCAGAGCGTTTCAGAGATTGCAGTACTGCTGCTCTAATCTTGAAGTTTTGTGGTGTAATCCTTCTCTCAGTTCCCCTTTGTACCCATGACACATTCCCTTTTGTTCTCAATGGAGTTACCCAATTTACAATTGATTGCCGTCTAGGAACACTTCCGCGTGGAGGAACAGCGAATCGTAAACGAAAAGCACACTGCACTGCTCGATCGAGTGCGCATTAGAAAAATACGCTTCAACACAAAATGACCTCTGCTCACGTGTCCAATGCATGATGGCAACTGAGAGGCGAATATAAATCTCCCGCCAGCCGCTATAAGCCACGCACACTCTCTACTCTCTTTGACCAACAGTGCCGCCACAGTCTGCAGTGCAAAAAAGCAAATTACCGCGCTCCACCCTGTATAAGCCGTTCAAAGCAGAGTTACTAAATAAGTTCCGGTCGGTCATTGAGTATAATAATGATATAGCGCACTGATTTAAAACACGCTCCCAGTGGTTTCCTTAAAGAAAAGTTGAGGGAAAATTGTATGGTTTCTATGATTTCGTCAAATTAAATCGGAGTTATTAACGTTTTTGAAGTCTGTAGGTAGTATAAAGTTGTTCAGAATTTAGTCCAAAATTAATTTGTTTCAAAACTGAATAGTTTCGCAAGAATATGAATTTCTCACAAAAGATATGTCAACAGAGATTCTCACAAAGTTAATTGAAGAAACGTCCCTTCCGCCCAGTTTGAAATGTTGGGTCGTAAACTATATGTGTGGGCGCCAGTCATATGTAGAATTTAGAGACAGAAAGTCGAAGCCCCGTAGAGTTATACAAGGAGTTCCCCAGGGTGGAGTTTTATCCCCGGCTCTGTTTAACCTCTACCTGTCTAAAATTCCTGCACCACCAGACGGCGTTGAAATTGTGTCGTACGCTGACGATTGCACAATTCTGCCGTCAGGACCTAAAGTGGATGACATTTGCGAGAAAATCAACTATTACCTCACTGACTTAGCACGTTTCTTCACTGCGAGGAATATGAAAATATCCGCCTCCAAATCATCAGCCACACTGTTTACTGCTTGGACCGCAGAGGTGCGGTTGTCACTCAATGTGAAAGTCGATGACGTCAACATCCCGACCACCAACTACCCCAAAATCCTTGGGGTCACATTGGACAGCCTTTTTAAATCCTCTGCACAAGGTCCTCAAGTCACTTGCCGGCAGTACTTGGGGAGCCGACCACGAAACCTTGTTGACCTCTTACAAAGCGATAGGTCGGTCTGTAGCAAACTACGCAGCACCTGTATGGTCGGCGAACGTGAGTACGACGCAGTGGAAGAAAATTCAGACCTGCCAGAATGCCGCCCTTAGAACATCAACTGGGTGTCTTCTTATGTCCTCTGAGGACCATCTACATGAGGAGACGAAGGTCCTTACCGTGCGCAGACACAATTTCCTGTTGTCTAAGCAATACCTGCTAGGGTGTGTTCGCAGCAGTCATCCTAACCACCATCTCTTGAACAGGATGCTGGGTGGAGGCAGATCAGGTACGATCTTCATGATCTAGAGAGAGAGGTCCAGCGGTATAAGAGAGAACCTTTAGATCATCGAAACTATCAGGCAGGTTTGAACAACATTCACGCCGATGATGTCGCAACAGCAGTATCCAGCTACCGTGTGAATGTAGTGCTAGGGGAACATCCCCCGGAGATTTCACCTGAGGAGAAGGTACTACCTCGGCAGACGCGCGTGGTTCTGGCGCAGCTGAGATCTGGATGGTGCAGCCGCCTCAATTCTTACTGGGCACGAATTGATGCTAACGTTCCGGACATCTGTCCCGCCTGCCATCAGGGACCACATGATGTACTGCACCTCTTCAATTGTCCGGCCAAGCCCACTCAGCTGACCCCCCAGGTCTCTGTGGACGCATCCAGTTCAAATGGCGCGTTTCCTTCACCTGGATATCGAAGCAGATCTCCCATAGACGAACAAGACTTCAAAATAAATATATTGTTGTTACAACAACAACAACAAAGTTAAAGTCTGAAGCTCAAAGTCTGCTTTTTCTTGTTCGGAAGTATTTTTACCATTTCCACTGTGCATCCTTTAAAATACATACATATACACACTCATACAATTACAAATGTATAAAGTTTCCATAAAATGTTGGCATGTCAAAAACACACATACATACTCGTATGTACATATGGTATGTACAAATGTTTTACACTTATATACATTTTATATACACTTGTATCTATTGTAACCTGCAATTTAAATATTTGCCTCTTGCCTTCTTCATTTTCAACCTGTTATGGGGTTTCTTTTATAATATGTAATTTGTTTTTTATGTATATACAAGTATATATGCATACCAATGTTTGTTTGTATATAGAGTTTTATTTAGTGTGTGACCTTTTTTCTATTGTCCCGTGTCATGTTTTTTCTGTTCACAATTATTTGCTATGGAAATTACACAAATTGACCCTTTTCCGTTTTCCAAAACGCTCAATTGAAAATAATATTAATACAAAACTATTTTCAATGGCATACCATGGTTAGTTTGTTTTAGAATTCAGTTTTACTGCATATATACGAAGTGTGTAATAAAGGACTAAAAAGGATATCATAAAAAGGTCATACGAGTTAACATAAAAATTAGCATTTAAATTTGCCAAGTCCAGCAATTAAAATTTTGCGGTATAATAATAAAATACTATACGGTAGCATTTGACGAGTATAGCAAAAAATGTACATGTCCATTGCTGTAACTTCAGTAGAAAATATACTAAACACTTTATATAGGCTATTTTAATATGAAGGGGTCTTTAATACTACGTAGATATGTTAGGCTGTTTTTGACTGCAGTTGCGATTTTACCAAAAAAAAAATCGCTTTCGGAGTCGATTTTTTTAAATGGATTTATCCAAGGACAATTTTTGATTATTTATATCTAACAATATGTAAAGGTAAATAAAATTAACTTTGGGATTTCATATAATAATTTGTCATTAAAAACGATCGATAGCAACATACTTGGCCCAAACCCCGTTGTCGTCTACGTCGCTTTTGAGTTAACTTCACCTTGAGTCGTAGTCGACGTCACATTTGGTATTCCATAATGGCGACAAGTACATATCGAGAAATTTAATAAAACGGAAACCACATCTCTGACAAAAAATGAATCAAGTGTTTTACAAATTTTGGTAGTTCTGACGAAAAATTATTTTATTTATACTGTAAATTCTGCACATGTGCTAAAAATAGAAACAAGATCGGGTTACTTAGGCAGGAGTCAGATGTATTTAACTGGTAGTGAGAATGTAAGCGGCACTGTCAGTCTGAAGGCTTTAGAGCGAGCAAGGCGTTATATCTTTAGAAGGTTTAAAAGCTAATATCGACTATAAGACAGCCTCCTCCGAGTCTGGGAATCTGGATGCCTTACAAAGTCTTTTAGCCCTCATTTCTTTTTTCAGAGTAAAACTTTTCACTAATTCGAAGAAGTAGAACTTTCTTTTCGGAAAGAACAACCTAACGGGCTTCGCATGCTTAATGTTGCTTACGGACGTAACTTTAGGTAATTAACTAAGTCGATTGACAAGTTAACTTTCATCACTTCAACAATGCCAAACAATTCTGTTTTTACTCGTATATTCGCACATGCCCTGCCCTGATTTTTGAATTGGTCTCTCCAAAAACGTATATAATTTAAAAAAAAAACCGAACACAGCGACGACTAAACACAATGTCAACGTGGCATTTTCTTACAGAGGGTTAAAACCCCGGCTCACTTTAGTGGGGGTATATACGAATTGGCTTAGTCAAACTTTACGACGTTTTTACTTATTTTAATTCTTATATCAAAACATGGAACATTCTACACACATAAAAAGCCGGTTGATCATTTTCCGAAATACAAAAATTCTGTTGAACAATGTACGTACATATTGACAATCATGATGAAATTCTTTTCGACATACCATTAGATGAGGACCGTGATAATATTATGGTGCAGGCAACTTACTATTCGGTGTCCAAATTATTGGTTTTTTAAATCGCGAGTTAGGAAAATCACATCGTCAGAAAAAAATGTCACTATCTAACTTCAAAAGTCAAGCGAATTGAAAATTTTAATTTTTAACTTGACTTGCCTGCATTTTTGTTAATTTTACTTTACCTAAAGCAGAGTCAAAGATTGTGGAAGATAAATTAATTAATAACCGACGTTCAAAACAAAAGTCATTTACTTATTTGTGAGCTCTGACAAATGGTCACTTTGCCGATGTTTTAAGTTGCAAGAACTGAAAACGGCAGTGCACCAACTAAAATTCATTTGTATTAATGCAAACCTAATGGGTGGCCTTTCGACGAGTTTACCGTCCAAGTTTGGTGTTTAACGGTCCAGCGGTTCTTGAGTTGTAGGCTATCGTATGTAGATATGACATTACGTATATCTAAAGGGTGGAGCAAACACAATGGATGGTGTTCCATTATTAAATGACAAAGTTCAACATTTCCAATAAAACTAGAAAAAAATAACACATGTTAAAACTAAATTTGGGGCAGAAGGTTTGATAGTCAATTTTAGTTGATTTGTGGTTGCTGATAACACGAATCTGTACTCCGATTTTCCAGATTCGCTCTAGTTTAGGTTGTTACCATTTCTGGCCAAATATTAAATAACACTGTCAAATTAAATCGGATTGTAAAGTTTATTAACTTGAGTTATTATGAAAATTCAACACTGGAAAAAATACAAAAAATGTAGTCAGCCTAAAGTAATTTTTTGTAACAAAATTTCGAAATTTCTGTAGAATTGTGTCTATATTTTTAACAGTTCTTATCCGAAATAAAAATTGTTGCCTTGTAGTTGTTGCTATACTTGTTGTTGTGAATGGCTGGGAGCGCTACGAATTTAATCAAAAAGAGCAAAGCACGTATCGTCATCTTCAGATTTGGATTCTTCCCTAATTTCTTCTTTCTTGGCCTCTTTCTTTTTGTACCCGGCATCAGCGGCTGGGGCGGCAGCAGCAGCGGCACCAACAGGCATGAAGGAAAATTTCTCGCGACCGGTAAAGATTTAATCTTCAATGGAATTGTCCATCAACTCCTTAACGACTTTGTTCAAGCGTTCACTGTCAGCCTCAATACCAAATGGGCTAAGAATATCGATATCAGCATTTTTGGGGTTTTCCGCACGACTAAAATATCCGCTGCATATCGTTAAAAATATTCTCCTCTAAACACCGCGCTCAAGTTTTTGAAACTCGGTTCAAAAATATAGCAGTTAGGGGTTCTTTTATTCCAAAAAAGGAAAATAACAGTTTATGTGAATATCTGCTAAATTAGAGCGAATCTATCAATTTGATTCGTGATCAGCATCCTCAAGACAACTCATGTTGACTATCAAACCATCTCCCGCAGATTTTTTTCTTCAAATTTTGTTGCCCAGTGTCATCAGTACTTTTTTTTACAGCCGATTCAAATTTAAAATGTTAGATCGCTCACCCTGAAATAAGTATAATTAGTTGATTCGCTTGCTGAAAATCAATTTTCTGATCACTGATAAATAGGGGGATTTAAAAGCGAGCAACCATTGTTGATATGCCACCTTCAATATAAAATTTGCCCTTTCACTTGTCCCCAATACTGACTTGTTTATAGACTTTTCCGAAATCTTTATTCTATATAATGTAGATAATAATTTTTAATTAGCCTCTATCCGCCCTTCTTTGTAATTTGCATGAAACACTCAAAAAACACAACGCCTTTTCCTCCTTCCCTACTTGTTGCATACTTTACTATTGAATATTAAACGTATTTTATTCTTAATCAAATAAAATCCTCCTTCTGACTGTGCCTCAATTTATGTTCTATTCTCTACATGTGTTTTACAAGCTTTGTACACAGAATTGTTAACTTAATCTACCAAAATTCTTACTAATCCTTCTCTACTGTTACCTAAAAAGCAAACAAAAAAACTATTTTTATGCTTGTTAAATATATTAACTAAACAAAAAGAAAAACTTTCGTTCAATGTTGTTGCGAATGAGCGCCTGCCTCCTAACACCGATTTATGTAAAACTTTATTACCAGCAAATCTCAAATTTTCAAACACACTTCTAATGTACGTTTACTATTTTTTTACATTTGATGTAAACTCTTTTATTTTTTTGTGGCCACATATTTGCAAATAAACCATGAATTGGCGTAAAACAAATCAAATGCAATTAAACCAACAAAACAAAAAACCACATGTATTGACCACCAACCACCACCACCATCACTTGAAAACTCTATCCCCACGACCAATGACAACAACCATTGAAACTGTCAACTCCAACTACCACCACCATGGTCAACAAAAATCAAAACGAATCCTCCAACATGAAAATAAATGAAATGTGTTTGTCTACACTTACAACCGAAACCACCATCACCAACCCCAAATACACCTCACATGCCATATTCACACACACACACACCCACCCACTTCATCACATCACCACCAAATACACCATCCACCCACCCATCACCCACTCACTCACCCATCAATCGATCACCAAATATCCTTCATGAAATAAAAAATGTAAAAAAAACAAAACCATTAGGATTTGGATATGATAGCAGCACAATTAAATGAATTGGGCGTCTCTCAACAGCCTCAACCGCAGACAGCGTCATCCTCGTCAGTGTCGTCGTTCGGTCCGCAGCAGGCTCAGCCGGAAGCACCGCCACGCAACAATCGCCAAACGGGGGGACCACCGTCGTCGTCCGCCGGTTCTGGCAAACCAGCTGCACCCCTACCCACGTCGGCCAATAATCATCATCATGTGGCCGTTTCCAATCCCCTGGATCCTTTGGATAGCAGCGATTCGGACAGTGAGCCCGATGAGCCCAACGATCGTGGACGCAATGATGGTACTCTGTTGGCCAGTGATCCGCCAAAACCACTGTAAGTACAAAAAATGACAACCGCATTTTAAAGAATTTATAAATCATTTATTTTAAAAGCGTTTTAAAATTGAAAATGTGCAACTAATTTTTATTTTCAAATCGAAAATTTTGTATTAAAAAAAATGCATCTCTTCTACTTTCAAATATTTTTCAAACCTAGAAAATCACCATATCACTTTAAAAGTTATTTACAGTAAAGGGTGATTCATTTAGATTTTTTTTTAAGTTAAATATGCTTTGATAACGTCGGTATATTATTTTGGCCAAATAGAAAAATCTCTGACCAAATATCGATAACTCATTCCAACATTGCACTGACGTCTATAATGGACTCCATGAGGATCCATTGTTTCCGTGCCGAATTTTTTCGTTGACGATGACGATTGTACTACAAGAGCTGCTATATAATTAATGGCCTAATAATGAAAATACGAATATTTATCACCAAAAATGATTTTATTGTTTTTCAAAGTATTCTCCAGCATGATTTATACACTTTTGCCTGCGCTCAAACCAATTGTCGAAGCACTTTTCCCCTTTGATTGAGACACCTCCAAAACATGGTTTTTGAACGCTTTAACAGCATCTTCTGGCGACAAAAATCGTTGACCACGCATTTTTTTCTTGATGTGCGGGAATTAATAGAAGTCATTGGGTGTCAAGTCAGGGCTGTACGGCAGATGACCCATCAATTCAATTCGACGTTTTGGCCGGTCAAAAAGGCGCTGGTTTGAGCCGATGTGTGAGAGCTCGCATTGTCATGGTGCACAATGATTCGTCTTCTCTTGTTCGTTTTTCGAATTTCTCCGAAGACTCCAGGCAAACAAATTTGGTGTACCACTTAGAATTGACCGTTCTACGTTGCTCAAGCGGAACAGTCGCCACATGACCAGTATTTCCGAAGAAACAGGCGACCATTTGCTTCGAAGTGCTTCTTCCACGAACAACTTTCGTTGAATTTGGCTCGTCTTTGAAGACCCACACGGTCGATTGCTGTTTTGTTTCGGGCTCATACGAATAGATCCATGATTCGTCACCTGTGACGATCTTATAAATGTCTTGTGAAGCACCGCGATCGTATTTTTTCAAAAATTTCTTTGCACCAATCGACCCGAGCCTTTTTCTGAGCGATTGTCAAATTGAGCGGGATCCAACGAGAACAAACCTTTTTCACGGACAGGTGTTCATGCAATATCGAATGTATGCTGGTGGAAGAAATGCCCAAGGATGCCTCTATCTCACATGACGATCTTGCATTATCAGTTCACGCACAGCATTAATGTTCTCTGGCACAAGGGCCGTTTTGGATGACCTTCACGACCTTCGTCTTTGAGCGAGCGTCGGCCACGATTGAATTCATTAAACCAGTTTTTCACAGTGCTAAAGGTGCTTCATCGTCATACAAAGATTTAAGTTCATCGATGTACTCTTGTCGTGATAATCCACGTCGAAAGTTGTGAAAAATGATCGCACGAAAATGGTCACGAGTTAATTCCATTTGTTTGCTGATTTTTTCAATTGATTTTTTCAAGTCACTGCAAAACAGCACAAATGATGGTCGTACGTCAAAATGCTCTGAGTACGTTTATGCTAAAAAATGTCAAACTTAAAATATATAGCAACCCTCGCATTTCTGGCCTATCTGACATTTCCACTGGAATATTTGACATTTTTTAGCATAAACGTACTAAGAGCATTTTGACGTACGACCATCATTTGTGTTGGTTTGCAGTGACTTGAAAAAATCAATTTGGCAAACAAATGGAATTAACTCGTGAACATTTTCGTGCGATCATTTTTCACAACTTTCGACGTGGATTACCACAAGAGTGCATCGATGAACTTAAATCTTTGTATGACGATGAAGCACCTTTAGCACTGTGAAAAACTGGTTTAATGAATTCAATCGTGGCTGACGCTCGCCCAAAGACGAAGGTCGTGAAGGTCGGCCGTTGTGTCAGAGAACATTAATACCGTGCGTGAACTGATAATGCAAGATCGTCATGTGACATACCGTGAGATAGAGGCATCCTTGGGCATTTCTTCCACCAGCATACATTCGATATTGCATGAACACCTGTCCGTAAAAAAGGTTTGTTCTCGTTGGATCCACAATTTGACAATCGCTCAAAAAAAGGCTCGTGTCGGTTGGTGCAAAGAAATTTTGAAAAAAATACGATCGCGGTGCTTTAAAAAACGTTTATAAGATCGTCACAGGTGACGAATCATGGATCTATGCGTATGAGCCCGAAACAAAGCACCAATCGACCGTGACGAGAACGAGCCAAATCCAACGAAAGTTGTTCGTGAAAGAAGCACTTCAAAGCAAATGGTCGCCTGTTTCTTCAGCAAAACTGGTCATATGGCGACTGTTCCGCTTGAGCCATGTAGGACGGCAATTCCGAGTGGTACACCACAATTTGTTTGACCGAAGTCTTCGGAGAAATTCGAAAAACGAACAAGAGAAGACAATTATTGTGCACCATGACAATGCGAGCTCTCACACATCGGCTCAATCCAGAGCCTTTTTGAACGCCCAAAACGTCGAATTGATGGGCCATCCGTTGTACAGCCCTGACTTGGCACCCAATGACTTCTTTTTATTCCCGCACATCAAGAAATAAATGCGTGGTCAACGATTTTCGTCGCCAGAAGATGCTGTTGAAGCGTTCAAAAACCATGTTTTGGAGGTGTCGCAATCGGAGAGGAAAAAGTGCTTCGACAATTGGTTTGAGCGCATGTAAAAGTGTATAAATCATGCTGGGGAATACTTTGAAAAACAATAAAACCATTTTTGATGTTAATATTCGCATTTCCATTATTTGGCCAGAAATATATATAGCAACCCTCGTATAATTATATTATAAGCCCCATATTGATAAAATCTTAATTAGTATTTAAAAACAAGGGTCATGTTAAAAAAAATTTATAAAGGTTTAAAATTCAATGCTCTTTAAACCTATTGTTAATTTTTACAGTTTTATAATGAAAATTGCGTAACTGAAAGCATACAAATTTTAAACATTGCCCTAAGAGATAAAATTGAAAATCCGAATAAAGTTTTATACTCGTATAATTCATTTTGCTTTAACAATTGTCCTGACTATCTGATCACCTTTTATGATCGTTTATTTTTATTTATTAAACAAATATTTTCGTTTTTAGAAAAAAAATCACTTAACGTCAAAATTAATTCAAACTGTATCTTTTTTCCATCTCTTTCCCGTCGACTTTGAATTATCTCAATTTGCTTTTTGTTTCTTTGCGTTCATGGCCATAAACATTTTTGATTTTATTTACGTTCCCTTTTGTTGTGTTATGATTTCGTTGTAAACCTTAGTCCTGAATTTTCATATAGGCCTGGCCTGGTGCCAGTATCAGAGGATTCTACAACACCCATGACCCATGGCAGCGGTGGCCCACCAAATCGTCCACTGCCACCCACACCCGATGATGATGACCAAGCCGGCGATCGTACATTGATCATGAAAAGGGTAAGTGCCAAAAATGCTTCTCTCAAAACTCTAATGGTTGTTCTATGTAATCTTGAAGTAAATGAACAAATTCTCAATGGATTTTTTATTTGTTTGAGTATTAGTTTAGTGAAACCTAAATTAACCGAGGAGACTAATGAAGAAGGAACAAAACATGTAAAAATATTAAATAACTGGAAATTTGTTAGAAAATTTACATGAAATTGGTGATTTTTTATTGACATAAATATTTTAGATAGACATTTACATATTGTTTTTGTTTTTGATTATGTTTGGAAGAAAGAAAGAAAACATAGTAGAGAAGGTGTGGTTGTTTTCAAAACAAACAATTGAAATTAAAAAATCAACAGAAACAATTCTAATAAATAGTAACCAATTTTCTTAAGCAACCTTTTCCAAATTCGCCTTTTAACACAAAAAAAAACAAATGAAAATTGTTTAATGATCTTTATTAAAACTTAAAAAAAAATACAAAAATTATGTAATTAATTGTATATTTCTTTGAATGTAAAATTTGTTTTAAACACCAAACACCGGTTTAGGGTTTGTTTGAATCAAATGTTTTTCGTTTTTTTTTTTTTTTATTTTTTTCTATAAAAATCTCAATAATCGCTGAAATGAAAAATCAACAACAAAGTTAAGTGGTTGCGGTTCTTTTGTTATAATTTCTAATTTCTCTACAAAAAAATAGTTTTTTTTTTTTTAATTATAAAAAATTTGTTTTCAATTATTTCTAAAATTTGTAAGTTCTCTATCTCTCTCTCTCCTACTCCTTTTAAATTTTGCAAATATTTTTCGTGAATTTTTTTTTTGTTATTGGAGTTATTTTTTTAATTTAGTTTTTTCTCTTCATTCTTTTAATTTCGAAAATGTATCAATGCAATAATGTATAAAGTGTTACGATAAAATTCTACAATATATATACATATACTATTCTGCACTTGATCTCTAAGAATGCAGTTCAAATGCGCACCATATACTACATATATATTATATATAAAAATACATATTATATATATACTTGTTTACTGACACCCTCTTTTTTTTAAATAATCAATACTATTGTGATAAAAACAAAAATCGTTCATATATGTATATATACATTTCAAAATATATTTCGAAACTTGTACGATCACACTCTCATGTATTCCACAAAAAGGTATTCATTTCTACCAAAAAAATAAAAAAGAGAATGAAATTCATGAAAAATTTGCAAAATATTTAGATATGTACCATCCGTATTACATTCTATACTACTCTACTGTCTTTAGCTCTAAAATCTTTACTCTACGTAGACCTTTAATATCATGATACTGCAATGGGTTGTTGTTGCTGGTGGAAAACTGTACAACTAAAATCTTTTTGGTTTTGTTTTTTTTCAATAAACGCCTGTAGTTTTTTTTTTAAATATTCCGAAAAGAATTTTTTACTCAGCCTTTTCCCTTTAAGAACAAAAAATTTGCTTTTCCAATTCTAATTAACTGAAACTAAATCCTCTATCAGCTATTTTGTACTGGGGAGTTTTATGCCATTAACATGTCTTTTTCACTCTGGACTTTTTTAAACTCTCAGTTTGGTATTTGAACATTTTGTTTTAAGAAAGTTTGCTATAACAGGGTTTTTTGTTATAAAACATTGATTGATTTAAAAATTGAAAAATGTATAAAGAGCTATGGCACGACTGTCTAGTAGAAAGTCGCAACGCTTCAAAGAATGAACACTTGCTTGTTATAATCGGCCAGACCAAACCTTTTACACCCTTTACCGCACATACGCTACTAAAGCGCAAACAAAAATGGTCCGATTTTGGGTCTATGCGCCAAATCTCAACCAAAACTAGCTTTATATTTGGATTCGTAACCAAATTTGCTTTAATTTGAGTATTGACTATTTATAGCCTGTTTTGACCATGCGTGTCGATTTTTGAGCCCCATGAGACTCAACGTACAACAACTATGTTTTTTTTAGGTACTATTTGCGTCCCAACTAAGAGTACCCATTTTAATCATTAGCCGTGCTCAAATTATTATGATTTATTAAGCAAATAATTCAATAAGTGTAATTTTTCCTAAGTTACTTATAGTCCCTCAGAGGAAAACTTTCTTCCCTCTAGTCTGATTTCTCCCATTTATAATCCCATATGTCATTATCATGCAGAATTGCAGTTTCCTGGTTGGATTTGTTTGACCGCTTTAGTGCTTCCAACAGACAAACGAACGGAAAAACATGGCAAGATCATCTTAGAATTTTACGACGATCAATAACATATATACTTTAACAGGTGTTCGATGAATATTTCGTGGTGTTGCAAACAAAATGACAAATTTAATATAATATCCACCCTTTGGTGCGGCCCTTTGAACACAAAAGTAGAATCCAAATTTTGACAATTTTAAAAAGTGTCATATTTGGATTTGTGAGAAAATTTCATTGTTGTAATCAACGCAGTTTTAAACCGATTTCGATAAATTTTGGTACCATTTTTCTTGTTTGTGCCAAGGGCAAAACCCGAATTGGTATACATTTTTTGATTTTATACTTAGTACGTAGGTTTTTCCCGATTTTAAAACCTTTATCTTTACGTAAGTAAAACTGAGCCATAAAGGTTCGTATAGCCCTGATACAAAGGTCCTACCCGATCTCCAAATCTGCAGCTTCAAAAGTCTCAAATTACATCCAATTCAAACCAAATTTCGCGTGGAGCGTTACAAGTGGTCAAAACTCTTCCCACACATAGGTCCCTCCCGATTTGACCTATGTTTTCCCGCTTAATGGACAACATGTATATCCAGTCCAATCATTCTATAGCTCCAAATGGTGTAGGGTATTTACACTTTGTTACTTAGATATTTTTTGATTCGTGTGAAAAGATTTTTATTTGATACCCATCCATACTGGTTAAGAGTTGGAAAGTGTCTCTAAGCACCTTTACAAACCGTAATTTGAGACACTCTTGGATTTCCGGACTCTATTATGTTAACGAAAAGATATGCCATGTGAACCGACAAGGGTTGGCTCGTCTAAGGATGCTGGCCGATCTGCCCCTATCTATGTCCTCAAGGGGCTGTTAGAAACATGGATTCATACCAAAGTTAACCTAGCATGGACTAGAACCGACAAGTGTAAGGTTTTAAGGGCCTTAAATAGACAAGAGAAGGTTTCAAACCCTGCTTGAAAATAACCAAACTGATGTCAGAGGGTTTATGGGTATCCTGACGGGGCTTTGTAATGTTAGATAGTTGACTAGAAAATGACAGGTGGTAGCTGTCAAACAGTCTTACACCTTTTGCGCATATGACCGTCCCTTCATAAAAGACGGCGTAGTTATCCGGGGAAGATCTGGAAGAGTTAACCTCTAGACTCTCTATCAATTATACCTATTGAACAAATAGCGTCATTTTTTATCATTGTCAAAGGACAATCACAATTGCCCCTTTATGTGTCACCGAGTGGATGTACCGCGTCATCTGTTTTAGAGCAGTTGTGCCTAAAATCTAAAGGGAAATTTGTACTGGGACAGTATCAAAACGTACATCATGACAATTGCGAATTGTAGTTGATTATATCTCTCTTAAGTTTAGATGGACAGAAGAAGGTCATTGTGAAATTTCACCGTTTTTCACAACTTACACCATTCTGTATTGTTTTTTCCGGCTGATTTGTAGGCAAGTTTTGATCTTAATACTCGTAACTAGCCGTTTTCCTAATATCGTTTCGACGTACAAACAGCCGAAGGTGAAACATTTGAGTGGCTTATGGGTTTCCAAAAGATAACCCATGGATTGACTGTCATGGATGCTACTTTTCAGAGAAATTAGATTTCCCACGTACAACAAGAAGATCCCATTAATTTAATAACGTTTGTTCACTGAAAGTCAAGGTACATTAAATTAAATTTCCAAATGCGGAATGAACTACCGAAAGATATTTTTCGTCTTCGGCAACCCTTACTAAAATAACTGGGCAAACTATTTGTATTAATAGACTTTGTAATATAGACTCTGTTTATATTAGATAGAAAAAATTTAAATCTCTTACTCGTAAAGTCGCCGAAATTTACCTCCATTAGTTTAGCTAATTTAGCAAAACTTATGTACATCGGACATTTTTTATATTTTTTTTCCTTAAATCAGATGATAAAATTCGTTGATCACTTTCGTGCCATAAAGCCAATAGATTCCGAATTGCGCGTTCTACGCTCTTTTTCAGGCTCGTTTTGTCCTCTCAAAACACTTTGATTTCCTACTCCCATGGACTGCAGACTTTAACATAGCAAATTTTCGAAAAATTTTAGAATGTCTTGTATCCAAACACTGGCAACAACTATTCTCCATTGCGTCTCCAAACATTTCTTAACTGATCTTTTCTTTTTTTTTCTCGACTGAAAATTGAAACAAAAGCGTATCATTTACATTTAATATTCCCTCCTACCCCCTCTCTTGTCTACTCTACGTATTGAAACCAAAAAAAAACAACAATTTCAAACCAACCCCCTTACCTTATGCCGTATAGAAACTCGAAAATCAAAATCGTTTGCAAAAATCAGCCTCAACATCATGTGCCAATCGACCGAATAATGAAATACGCGACGTGGCTCTGTTGCGCGAATGGAATATTGAGAAATTCTTTCCGAAACACAATGCCGATGGGGAACTTCCCGCCGGGGTGGCCAGTCTGAACAGAGGTCTCAGCAGCTCCAACAGTAGTACACTGAAGGCTGAATCAAAACTGCAGCGGTGCAGTGTGGCCGAAGTGCCCAGCTCAAGACAAACGCCAAAAGGTTTTCAGCCACTGAAGACCGCACAACCACAGACCAAAGAACAAACTCGTGCATCATTTATGGGAGCGAGTGCAGCGAAGGCATCGTCCAATGGCTCTAGCAGTAATAATAATAGTAGTAGTATAAATAATAACAATAACAGTAGTAACAATAAGTCTTCCTCGTCAACGTCCTCGTCGTCGTCCTCTTCGCCAGCGAACACAAATGCCTTAAGAAGTGCCAATATCAATGCTACGCATAAAAGGCAAGAGTCTGACTCGAAATTGCCACAAAACTTTATACGCGGCTTCCGACGCGAAAACTCGGATTTCTTTCCCCTCGCCAAGAGACACTCGGCGGTGCTGGTCAATACAAGTCATCTGCAACAGCAACAACAGTCTCCAACGCCCTTCGGTTCGGCCTCACAGAGAGCCAGTGCCATGCTACCAAGGACTAGTATTTTCAATAAGAACGATTTGAATAAGAATTCCAAAGATTCCACAACCACGACAGCCGCTAACAAGTCCACGCCAAAACTTACCACGGCCACACCGACGACGACCACCAGCAGCTCGAACAGTGGCAGCGGTGGCACGCCCAATAAGACTAGCTGGGCTAGTAACTTAACTGGTAGAAATTTCTTGCGTCCACGTCGTGAAAAGACTGAATCCGTGATCGTTTTACAAAACTCGGCCGCCCGTCAACAACTCTTTGCTCAACAATTGGTACAACAGCAACAACAACAGCAGCAGCAGGTAAACATTGCTTCTCTACTACTTCAATTTACTTCACTAAAAACCATTCTCTCTCTCTCTCTCTAAAAACCTCTCCATGCCACATAGTTTTTCTTTCCTCTTTCTGGCCTGTTGAATTAAATTCTCCACCAAAAAGATACTTTCGAAAAAAATCCCCCCCGCCCCCATTAAAATCATAAAATTCGTAAAAATGAAACAACAACGTCTGTGTTCAACTTGAACACGCTTTCATATTGTCCTGACTGTATGCCAACAACACCACCACCATCAACACCACCACCAAAAAATTAAAACACTTCTATTGTACATTTGGAAATAACACACGTAACATGTATGCTTAAGAGCTTTTACTTCGCCAACTAAAAGTTAAATTGGAACAGAGTGCTTAACTGTGACAGTGTACGAGAGTTGTGAGTTTGGAACATTTCGGATTTGAATCATTGAACATTTAATTTGGATGGAAATGTTTTTTTTTTGCCTTTTCCTTTAACTTGAGAAAAATCGAATAAAAGCTCAACGAACGATTTCTTTGGGAAGAGTTTTGTAGAGTTGAGTAAAATAGTGGATACGTTTTGTACGAAGTTTTCTTTTAAGCAGCATAGTTGATCTCTATCCATCGAACGATATGTGATAATTATTAAGTTTTAGGAAATTTTAAAAAGATATTTGATTTAGAATGCAGGAAAAGAAACAAGTCGAATTCAGATGCGATGAAAATCCATCGACTATAAATCGATAGGGTTTATGAACACAGGTAATGAAGCCCATCACAAAAAGTGAAATAAGAACGATAAGTATTTCCAAATCGAATCAGATCCAATGATTTTTTACTGGCTTACCAAAAGGCAGATAATCTACCAAATTGGAGTTTCGTCATTGCTTTCAAAGTCTGGCTTTGAGTGTACATTTTTGTGATAACAATTGGTACTAGCAACTTATAAATGTAAACAAAGCACAAAGCAAAAGACAATCCAGACAATCCGTTAATTCTTTACAAATTTATTTTCTACAATAAGTTTTTTTTAAAAATATAATAAAAATATTTTTACTAAAGCATTTACAAAAATGTGCATGTGTCCATTAGGGATACAACTTTTTAACAATTTTTTAAAATATCAAAATTGGCATAGCACAGTCCAATAGAGCATAAAAAACTATAAGGGAACGTATATTTATTTTTTCGCTAAGGTCAAAAAAGTTCACGCACCAACCGCGATGAAGTTTTGAAAAATTTTAATTTTCTTTTTGGTTAAGAAAACTTAATAATATGTTTATTTAAAATAAAAAAAAACTTAAGTATGAAATTGCATTAATATTTACAGATGGTAAGAGATTTTTCCAGCAAACCAAAACGCATCTTTAACCTTTTTTAACGAAAAAAAATAAAAATGTGTAACGAATAATCTCTCATAATGCTAATAGTTAATTCGTTTACTAACACTTGCAACATTTATCGCAGGTGGCAGCCTGTTGATAATTGACCAATGAGCCTAGGAGATCCAAATCCCCACTTAACGAAGTTTTGTTATTAATTCGTTAAGTTGCTATTGGCCAATAAGAATTGAGCTTTTAAATTCTATGCAAGCTAGCTTTAACTTTTGGCTTGTTCAGACACATGTGAAATAGCAAGCGATAAGAGAACATTAAACAAAAGAAACAAATAAAGTCTTTTATAAAAGAAAATTAAGGTGTTTTTTTCATCGTTATTTCAAGTCAGTGCTTTAAGTGTTGTTGTATATGTAACTTTCAGTAATTTAAAAAATAATAAAAATAAAAAAAAAAATTAAAAAAAATAAACAAAATCATAAATTTTTAAATAATTTTTTTTATAGCTGTTTAGAAAAACCAATTGGTGCGTGAACTTTTTCCAGAAAAATTACAAAAGATTATGATTTTCGTGGTTACTAGGACATGGTTGACCTCATGGTACTATGCCAAAAAATTGGTTGTATCCCTAGTGTCCATAGCACTGCGCAGTATTAAATGGGCCCACTTTTGTTGAAACTATAGTACTTATTCAGTTGTGTTTACACGATGCAACGGACAATCCAGACACAATTAAAACATGCGTGCATCCTTTCATTTTTTAAAAATTTCCTTTATACAATAATTTTTTTTTAAATAACATAAAAACATTTTTGCCAAAGCATTAAAAAAAATGTCCATGGTACTGCGCAGTATTGACAGAGCCCACTTTAGTTGAAACTAGTTATTATTCAGTTGTGTTTCCACGATGCGACAGTGCGTGCATTCGGTAATTTTTTAAAAATTTCTTTTCTACAAAAAGTTTTTTTAAATATGATGAAATATATTTACCAAAGCAATTGAAAAAATTCCATGTGTCCATGGTACTGCGCAGTATTGGCTGGGCCCAATTTAGCTGAAACTAGTTGTTTTTCAGTGGTGATCCTAATAAAGGGCGCCTCTAACCCGAGAACATGATTAGTAGTAGTTTTACAAAAAGGGTAATGTAGAGGGTCCACTGTTAGTAGTCGTTTAACAAAAATGTAGATAGGGTATTTAGTAGGCCGGATCATAAAAATAAATGTTTTGAAGAATTAAGGAAAAGTGTCTGAATATAGCACTGATGGTATTATAATGGATTATAGAATAGTAAAATGCGTTAGGGAACAGTTATACTTTTAATTTTTTATTTTTAAGATTTCTGTTAGAATGGTAATGATTCCCAAGTATAGAAATTTATAAGCTGTTTGATTCATCTAAAATTTTCACTCAAACTTCAAATTGCCATCAGCAATTTAGAATGTAAAGTTTATCACTTTTTTTTGCAATTCAATTATATTTCCCTTTTTTTGGCACATTAAGTTTTCATAAAGATTTCAAAAGAAAAGATTTAAAGTCTCACAAATTGTTAGAGAATAACCATTCGCAGTACTGATTTCACCGTATTTTAAAGCCACTTTTTGGAAATTCCCCAAACGGTCAGACAATATTTTCAGTTGATTTATTCGGCCAAGTATTTAGATCGGTCGGGCTAAATCTTTTTATGTGTATTGGCCGTATATCTCCAATATCAATTTTCCTCTAGGACGTTAGTGTGTTTTTTCGTTATAATTTAGCTCAAAAACCATTACGAATGAGCTTGAAAACCTTAATGTAACACCTGAACAAAGTTACTGTACGTAATGCTGTTTCCGCTAGAGCTCTCACTAGGTCTTATGTTTTTAGCAAACGGACAGCAAGTTCTTCAGAGCCTTTTTCAACGACTCGTCGCTTTTCAATTGGATAAATAGGGTCCGGAGAACTTGTAATTCCAATTGGATGAAGCGACGACATATACAAAACGACCCACTGCCTTCATTTTGACAACTGCAGTTTCGGGTCAGATTACTTATTTCGTTTTTTAAAAGAGTGAATTACTCCACAAGCAAACACCTTCTGGTAGAGGCACGTTTCGCCGTAAGTGTGGATGGCTTCTCAATATTTTTTCGTGTTGTCGATTTGCACTTGCCTGGAAGATCGTCCGATTCAACTTCTGATTAGCTTTTTTTTCGAAAAAAGTTGGAATGACAGCAACTTGTTTAGCCCAGGCTCAGTGTCGTATTTTACTCTCAACGTTTCCAAGATATTGTCTGAGACTACAAATACCTTAGAATCAAAATATTGCGCTTAATAAATAAAATTGCAAATGACAGAAGCCAAATAAAATGTACATAAAAATAAACTATACCGGTATCATTTGAATTTCTTTAATGCCGTAGTGAATTGCTTCCAGATTCGCCATTGCGGCTTCCAGATTCGCCATTCAAAACACTCTATCTTTCCGAGCTCAGACTCAGTGCCCTAATTATTTTCTTAGACTTTCGAAACTGTTTCCTCAGGTTCAGCTGGTTAATTAATGCTGTAACGTTTCTAAAATGCATTTAACATTTTGCTATTTTATCCCATTGTTTTTTTTTTTAAATTACTTGGTTTGTTAGTGAATTTCATCTAAAAGTTGTTCATATTGGTTCGCAGTTATTTCTCTAATTTTTTTCCTTTAGTCGTTACCAAAAACGGTGACATCAAAATCGTCTCCACACAGAATACTAAATATATGTCAACAGTTATCGATAAATTGCGATAACGACAACAGAATCACAACTGGTTACGTTGTCGTGTGTTGACAACAGGAATATCCCTTAATATGTAGGGTGATAGGGCTAGATAGACCATAAATTCTAGTAGAATATATAACCTTTTTGGAAAAAGGTTTCTGAGAAGTGTCTAAAGCTATAGAGAAGATTGCCCCTACGTAGGTAATAGTTCGACTGCACATATCCAAAATTAAAAATATGATCTTTAGGCATTTTTATGTTAGTAGAATTTTTTTCCGTCAGGAAGCTTCTGCACTCTTGTTCGAAATTGATTCGAATTCCACTCTCCTACACTGTCTACGATTTGCTGGTTTAACTGAATCCATTTATAAGATAAACTAAAACAAAATAAAAGTAATAAAGCTTGAATCTCAAACTTTGCTTGGGTACATCGATAATAACCATATAATGCATTGTATACATTTGTCTTATGTCTTTTAACAGCATTTAATTTTGTAAATAGTCATTTTTCACATATTAGTTTAGTTCAGTTTTTACTAATTGTTTAACATTTTGCTTTTGTTTATAACAACTTTGCGAAAAAATCACCAATTATTTTCGATTATGTTCGGTTTTTTTTGTGTTTTGGTTTACAACGCACGTTTTATTTTATTTGTCAATAATAATAATACTATTTCGAATATATTCAAAATTTTATTTGTTTACGCGTATTTTGTGTGTTAATATTTTGAATTAATTTGTTTATGTGTTTTAGTTTTAAGTTTTTTTTTCCATGTTTTTTATATCCTTTTTTGTTTTGTTGTTTTCCCTAAGCATGGTGTTTTTTATGTTCCGATTTAATTTATCCTCCCCACCCCATTTCCGTCAAAAAGAACCTCTGCCATTTCTCGCAATCCCTTTTATATGAGGCGATGACGACGCTACATAATGTCATCCTCAAAGTACCCGTATTCATTATCAAATGCACCTGTGAAATGCTAACAAATTTATTATATATTCTCTATTTTTTTTTTTTCTAATTGCTAAGTTTTGTAATTTTAAATAGAAGCATTCTAATGAAGTATGCATTCGTTAGGGAATATTGCAGCAGTAGTTTACAAAAAACCAAAATTTGGTTTAGGGTTTCCAAAACTAACTACGAAAATGAATGCTAATGAGAATCAGACAAAAATCAGTTAAAGTTGCTTGTAGACCAATTCAAAAAATGTTTTTTATTGGTCGGTTTTCTATTTTATTCTGAAAACATATGTCATTAGTTTTAAAATTTTTTATTAAATATTTTCAAGAGGAAATTAAAAATTCACAAGGCAAAAGAAATATTACTTAATTAATTTCAGTTAGACATAAACTGAGTTTAGCTTATTTAGAACATATTTTAGTTTTTCATAAATATTATAAATTTATATACTTATATACTCGTATTTTATTATAAATCGGATATTATAAAAAAATAGCAATATAATATAATAAATAATTAAATTAAGTTTGTATATTCATGATCACTCGATATTGAGACTTAGCATAAATCAATAGTTTCACATCCAAACTATTTTATATAATCCTAGACGTATTATTTTACTTTTACTATAGTAGCAAGTAAAGAGACTATCCACCATATTCCGAATTTCTTGGAAATGGCGGCAAATGAATAGAAATACTAGCTATGTTTGTTTCGGGTTACTAAACTAGCATTTGTATGAAATTACTACGCTAGCAAGCGAGTTGGCATCAACAAAAAAATCAAACATGGCACACCCTGCTATATATAAGCAAAAACAAGTGCTTTTTGTTTTGTATATTAAAAAAATAATCATATAAAAAGATGTCTCATCGGCGAATTAGTATTATTCCATATGAAGTGAAACTATAAATCAACTTAAACTGATAGTTCAAAGGAATTTTTATACGTTTTTACAAAACAAAATTGTAGCAATTAATTGATTTATTACATTTCTTTCAATATTTTATTACTAATTATAGTTGTTTATTGTCTGCTTTTGACGAATTCTCCGATAAAACCCTATTATTGTTTAATTCTTCTTCGTTTTTTGTTACTTTGTAAGTAAACATGTGCAAAATACTCTTCAACAAAACATGTATTGCTATACTTATCAAGGGTGCGGAAATAAGTCTGACAATTTTTATACAAACAAATTTTAATCGAAAAGTGTCGAGAATAATTTCTTTTTAGAGGATGCGCGAATAAGAACAATTTCGCTTCTGGTGCACTGTCATTTCCCATATAACTCATGAAAAGCCATTAAACCCACACAAATTTACTGTACTGCGCAGTGTTTGCGCCGGCGCCGTCCTACAGAGCCATATTTAAAGAATCTTCCTTCCCTAATTGTATGACAGGGACATGTGGTTCCAATATAATAGTGGAGCTACAACGCATATATTACAAGCCACTCCCGAAATTTTGAAGGCTACTTTTTCGGTTCGTATAAAATCTTTCATTTTAGCGATTTTCACTGGCCCGTAAGATTGTCCGTTTTAATCTTTCGAAACTTCTTTTACTTCACATTGAACAGGGCTTAACCGGCTCAAGACCTCTTGCTTCTATATTTAAATAGAAGACACTTTTTTAACTAAATGACAAAGTGACATTGATTTTCGTGGCTGCACACTGCTTTTATCATGATTTCGGGTCCGTGACAACCCTCTTCAGAAAGCTTTGTTGCAATTGTTGAAAGTAAAACCGAACTCTATAAGGTCAGGCTCTTCCCAAACGAATGAGAACTACTTTTGTAAACCTTACTTTTCAAGTTTTCGTCACACAATTGCCCACGAAAATACAACTCACTCTTGCCACCTCTAAAGAGACTCCACATCGAGAGCCATTAATAGATTTCTTTTACAACGTGCGTGTGTGTGTTGTAAAAAGAGTTTAGTTGACTATGTCTTTTACTTCTTGAACGAATCGTCCTTTCTTATTTCTATGATTACGGACTGTTCATATGTGGTTTCAATATCATGAAGCTACGCCTCCTATGTCACAATACATTGATGAAATTTTGAAGGTTGCATTTTCGGGTCGAATAAAATCTCTCATTTTGGCGAATGACCCTGAAAGACTGCCCGATTTAATCTTCAAATCTTCTTTTTGTGATGGGGTTTTCTATACCCTCAACACCGATGTTGTAACGCCTAGAAATATATGCGATAGACCCATTAAGAATTGTACCGATCGAGTTAGAATTATTTTTTAAGTCAGTTGGCCGCCTGTCAATCTATTCTTGTAATCATAGTCCAGGTCGGTGATATAAACTGATCTCGATGAAACTTTCCAGATTACTTTGTTTTTGGCAAAAATTGAGAGAAATTGGTCCAAATCCTTATGTACAATATGGACTACCTTCCGATTTAAGGTCTTGTCGACCTAACAGCGGTAAATATTAAAAGATTTTAACCGAAATTTGATTTAAGGCGGTATTTTTTGCATCGAGGATAAACATCGCTCAATATATGTACATATGTACCAGGTCGTTCCAAAGTCTGATACAGAATCTCAACAAATGTACCTACCGATTTGGGGTCTAACCGGCCTAACAGCGTTAACTTTCATCACATTTCAACAAAATTTGGTTTCTAGCGTTATTTTGCAAACAGGATAACCATTCTTGAATATAGACCAGGTCGGTTCAAATGTACCTCCCGATTTGGGGTCTAACCGACCTTACAGCGTTAACTTTCATAAGATTTCAACAAAATTTGGTTTGTAGCGTTATTTTGCAAACAGGATAACCATTGTTGAATATAGACCAGGTCGGTTCAAAACTTGATATAGACCCCATACAAATATACCTCCCGATTTGGGATCTTATCGACCTAACAGCGGTAAATTTCAGATTTCAGCATTAATTAGTTTGTGGCCCTATTTTGCCTACAGCGTAACCGACGAGGTCGGTTAAATCTTGATATAGCCCCCATATAGATGTTTCTAACAGTTTGAGATGTAACTGAAATAATAGCGGCATATTTTATCAGATTGCAGCGAAATTAGGTTTGTGGCGGGTTTTTTGCACACAGGATAAACATTGCTGGTTTATTTTCAGTCCGAATCTTGACGGAGTCCCCACTCAAACCTACCGATTTGGATCTATCCGCCCTAACTCATACTGACAGTTCAAAGGAATTTTTATACGTTTTTACAAAACAAAAGTGTAGCAATTAATTGATTTATTTTATGTTTAATTTAAATATTCTATTACTATTTATAGTTTTTAATTGTCTGCTTTTGAGGATTTCGCCGATTAGGGTTAATTGTTGCTTTATTCTCGTTGGGGTTGCTTTATTCTCGTTACTAGCTAACCGTAATTAATTCGGCAACTAAGCTAGTCACCTAAAAAAACACGGCTACTCTTACTTTTCGTGGTTTTATTTTTAAGGTTTTAAGACCTACCAAAGCTTTTTGTACGCTGCGTATTTTTTAAATTTTCGGTACTCCTAAAAACATTTAAATACGAGGGCGGTTCGGAAAGTTCTTAGCCTATCAATGAAAGAGAATAGTTAGTTTTTCAAAAATATTTTTATTTTTCAATATAAATTCCAGAAACTTCAATACACTTAGTCCAACGCTTATCTAGCAATTCTATCACTTGATTAAAATAGTTTCCCTCAAGGTCTTCTTTTCTCGAATTTGTACATTTAATTGATCTAAAAGGTTGCAATAGTACTGTGAATTTATTGTTTTACCCTTTTGCAGATAGTCAATCAATAAAATTCCTTTGAAGTCCCAAAAAAACGTTGTCATAACCTTACCAGCCGTTTGAATTGTTTTTGCCTTCTTTGGGGCACTTCCTCCAGCTTCAGTCCATTGTTTGGATTGTTCTTTTGTCTCTGGAGTATAGTGGTGGATCCATGTCTCATCAACAGTTATGAAACGACGCTTAAAATCCATTTTATTTCGCTGAAAACGATCCAAACAAGCTTGAGAAATGTTCATTCTTATGCGTTTTTGGTCGACTGTTAACAAGTGCGGCACCCATCTTGCAGAATGCTTTTTCATCTGTAGTTCTTCATGCAAAATTAAATGGACTCGATCATTTGAGATGCCCATGATATTAGCTATTTCACGCACTTTTATTCGTCGATCATTTAATACCATATCATGCACTTTGGCTACAATTTCTGTTGTTGTTGCTGTTTTTGGACGTCCACTACGTGGTTCATCTTTAATGCTTGTAGTACGACCACGTTTAAATTCAGCAACCCAATTTTTTACTGTTGCATATGAAGGAGCACTTTCACCTAACACATTCACCATATCATTATGAATTTCTTGTCCCGATAAACCTTTTTCATGTAAATATTTATTGACACCACGCATTTCTAATTTTTCCATTGTAAAAAAATCGCGGATGCGTCTTTTGTGAACACCTGTTTCTATATGAAGGAGTTGCCAGATCGAAACAAAATTTAACATGTGTTCATAGCAGAGATGGAAGTTTCCAAAACACTTAACTTTTTTCTGTTTATACCGCGCTTTTTGTGCTAGGCCGAACTGCCCTCGTACGTGACCAAAACATATAAATAATCTATAGCTGGGATTTCTACAGTCCAATATCGTTGACTTTTTGTAAATATGCAACATATTTTTAATTGATTTTTAGACAACCGAGAATAAGAAAAACGCAGTGTAAGAAAAAAAGCTTTAGTGTGCCCATACTTTTAAGCAGGATATTATATTTTAAAGCTACTTAAATTATTAATAATGCCATTCATTTACAAATAAAGTATAATTCGTTGGATACGAAATCTATGAAGTCTGAAATTCAATAACTTTATGGAAGACTCGACAATAGAAACACTACGAGTATATGTTTTGCAACTATATTTTCTTCTCTAACGCTCTAATTTTTTTTTATTAAGTTTTTTAGGTTATTATTAAAAAAAGAAATTAAGCTATGGTCAACATTTTTTTGATATTCTTTCGGAAAAAACATGTGACCTACAACTATAAGGTATTATTTAAGTGTTTCTATATTTCACAGAGTGTTATAGGGTATATATTATTATTTGCCTTTTTCTCTAGGGCTTCACATTTTTATGACACGTTAAAGAGCAGTATTGATTTATTGATTAATGTCTTGTTTTTTAAGAATTTCAGCCAATTTATTATATTACCTTTATATTGACAATTTGCAAAATATTGTGGGTCATTTCGTTATTAATTTGGTATCCTTTAAAATACTTTAATCTTAAAACATTCATTTTATAGCTTAGTTGTGGGAATACTAAAATGTATACATCATTTCTTAGGGTAAACTATTTTTAACATTTCCATCTATCAACCTGTAGATTTATCATGCTTTTTATGTTTCTATTTTCTATCGGTCCGACATCTCTACTGCTCTCTATGCTAAGCTATATTTTTTATGTACAAAATTGTTTTAAAGCTTTACATTTACAAAACAATATTTACCATGTTTTTAATGCATCGCAAAGTCAGGTCAGTGATTGTAATTAAACATTTCCTTCGGCCACCGAGGTGTAGAATGTGCTGATATTCTTCGCATAGCTTTTATATTTTAATTCAAACATTTTCTAGTTATCCGGTTAGATCGTGTCATTCAACATAAATAGCATATTTTGTTTGGCAAGCGAAAAAATCCACGTAAAAATTCGCTACACTTTTTTTTCGACTACTTTTTGGCTGATTCCAAAAAAAAATCGCCTTAAAAATACACTAAAGTTATCTAAAACTATTAATATTAAAATTTAAATTATTATTTGTAGATCTTTGTTTTGATTTGGCGGCTATAATAAATCTAATATTCTTAATAACAGAGCAGACACAATTTTAAACATGGTTTGCATTAAGGTGAAACTTTTTTTGAAACTTTTTAAATTCGTGATCACCTAAAAGAGCGAAGATAACCCCTATTATTTAACCAATCGAACCAATACCACTCTCTGATCCATTATTTTCTTTTAATTGATCTTATCTGTTCGTTTCTTTTTCGTTCAGGTAGTTTTTTTGCATATCCAGAGCGGTGCTCGATGTAATAAATATACAGGGTGTCCGTCGAGAGGATTTACTACTTTGTTTGTTTAAATTTTTGATGAAATGAAAGAGAATGGATCTTATATTATAAACGTTTTATTAAATTTCGGCAATTATGAATGATAAATGTCCGCCTCTGTTAGTCTTACAATTGCGAGCCCTTTTAAGCACATTTTCACTACATTAAGCACGGCGTCGAATTTTAGTTGATGGATGGTTTCTTGAGCAGCAGTAATGTTTTCAGCCGATCTTGCAGTACGTTGCGGTCCATGCTTGGGCCTATCAGCTACAGACCCTCTTTCATCGAAATCATTCACTACACGATAAATAGTGCGTTTTGTTGGCACGTTGTTTCGCCCAAAAATTTCACGTAACTTTCTCATCGTCACAGTAATCGATGACTGATTTTGATAAAATGTTTAACGATTTATCGAATATTTTTTCTACTTCACGACTGCCAAATATGAACTGTCAAGACTAATGTTTACCAAAATGGCGGCAAAACAAAGTAGTATACTTTCCCGGCGGACACCCTGTATTTATCCCGCCCGACTTTAACCATTTTTACTACAATTTAAAATTATTTGCTAAATTTCAGAGAGTGGTATTGGACGTCCGTTCTTATCCAATATATCCGTTCTTGATCCAAATATATCCGATTTCAACGTTACTTTGCGTATTGTTTGGTTTTGGGCCAGGACAACCTCCTTTAATATTGCTACGCATCGGTCCATGTTTCGACATTACGGAAAGTTCTTTCCTGATTGCAGTTCCTCTAGAATGAGCATCCAATTGACAACTGTGTTACAAATGGACGCATCGAAATAGTCCCTATACAAAGGTCTCTTTCGATTCGAGATTCTGCCGATTTAGATTCTATAAAACAATGCCTATTTGGCTCGAATTTCGCAACCAATTAACAACCCAAGTAAAGTTGGCCCATATCGATTATCGTTTTCATATGGGTCCCAATCAAAGAATGCCTTTTTCCTGATCGCAGTTTCTAATGCTTAAGAAGCTACAGGTAAAATTCTATCTGGCTGGCATTTTAAATAGAACATTATGAGAGACCAACTCCCAACAATAGTATAAAAAGACGCATCGGATCATATTTTTAAATAGTCGCCATACAAAGGTCCCTAACGATTTGAGATTCTGCCGTTCTATAATCTATAAAATAATGCCTATTTTGCTTAAATTCCGCAACCAATTAACAACCCAAGTAAAGTTGGACAATATCGGTTCTCGTTTTCATATGCGACCCAATCAAAGAACCCCTTTTTCCTGATCGCAGTTTCTAATGCTTAAGAAGCTACAGGTAAAATTCCATCTGGCTGGCATTCTGAATAGAACATTATGAGAGTCCAACTTCCTACAATGGTATAAAAAACGCATCGGATCATATTTTTAAATAGTCGCCATACAAAGGTCCCTAACGATTTGAGATTCTGCCGTTCTAGAATCTACAAAATAATGCATATTTTGCTTAAATTTCGCAACCAATTAACAACCCAAGTAAAGTTGGACAATATCGGCTCACGTTTTCTTATGGGACCTTATCAAGGGTTTCTAACTTTTTTAAGGAGCATGTAGACGACATTTTTCAGATCCTAAATACATCGGCTAGATCTCTAAAGAAGTAAGAGTGGATCCCCTTTAGAATGAGAAGGTGTTGCATGGACTCCACCTCAACTTAATCTTCCGTGCTCCATCGGTCACAACTTTTAGTCCTACTGTATGGGACATCTGGTCTTGATAAGAATAGCGGTGTTTATGATTGAATGCCAAGTTTGACGTACTGATGCCCACCTGTCGGTAGAATTCTTTTAGGCAAGAATCATTTACAAGATGAGCGATTTAAAATCTTAAATTTGAATCGGGTATTCTCTTCAATGGCAACTTCGATTTCTAGCTTCAATTGTTTCTGGATGCTTTGCCTAATATTTATCCTTAATGGCTAACCCGAGAAAATAATCCAAATGTCTCAAATCACAGCTCCGAGGCGGCCAATTGGCATCAAAATTTCGGCTAATTATTCGATTTTCAAAAACAGTGCGTAAAATATCGAAGGTTGCGTTGGCTGTTTGGCATGCGGCCCGTCTTGTTGAAACCAAATATCGTCCATGTCATTCTCTTGAATTTTTGGAAACAAAAATTTATTGAGCATGGCGCAATAACGCTCATCGTTGACGGCAACGGTGGCTCCTTTTTTTGGAAGCAAAATGGCCAACTGAGCAAAATCCACACCAAACAGTGAATTGTTGTGGATGCATTGGCTTCTCAATAGTCACGCTTGGGTTCTCTTAACTCTATATAAGGCAATTGAGCCACCGTGATAAAAGTTAGCTTCATCTGAAAACACGATTTTAAAAGAAAATTCTTCATCTCCTGCCAAACAATGTTTAGTCCATTGGGTTAAGCGAAAACGCATCGGATGGTGTTGCATTATTAGATAACAAAGTTCAACCTTTCCAATAAAACCAGAAATTTAAGAATTTTATCAGTACCTTTTAGTAGCCGATTCAAATTTTAAATTTTCAATCGCCCAACCTGTGTATGGATTTAAAATCGCTAAGCCTTAACAAACGAAAACATAAGCTAGCAATGTATGAAAAGTTAATCAAAAATACGAATCCGATTGAAGCGTAATTTCCAAACCAAAACACGGCTTATAGCTTCAACTAAAGGCACTGTGATTTTTATATTTTATTTCACATATACAAAAAATAAAATACTTAGAAATCTCTCCTTACGACGAAAATTAATTGGTTTAAAAAACCTATGGAAGTTGATTTTAGAGTCATAACAATATTATTGTTAAAGATTATGATTATAATTTTATATTGAATTGATGTCCTTTTGTTGTGGAGTGTAAACCATAGGCATATTTTATTTGTCAACCTATAAATTTCGTGCTTTTTTCATTTGGAAAATATTTTCATGACCGCTTAAAATTGGCCGCATTTTCTATCGCCGCTTGCATTGCTTTAGGCTTACGAGGCATGAGGCGTTTTATCGTAATTTAACGCATTAAATGCACACTTGAGTCATCCAGCTAACGCTTAGCCAGTTCTATTTTTAATTTGTTATTAAATCAAATTTTATTGCTTTGGGGTTAAGAGTCATTTTATGCTAGTTTAATGCATTAAATGCACACATAAGTCACCCAGTTAATGCACACACGAGTCTTCCAGTTAATGCACACATGAGTCTTCCAGTAAATGCACACATGAGTCACCCAGTTAACGCTTTGCCAGTTCTAGCTTTAAAATGTTCTTAAATTAAATTTTATTGCTTTAGGCTTACGAGGCATGAGGCGTTTTATCTTTTTACTGCATTAAATTTACACATGAGTCACTCAGTAAACGCTTAGCTTGTTTTTAAATTGTTATTTAAATTTTATTGCGTATGCTCACGAGGCATGAGTCGTTTTATCTGAATTTAATTCATTAAATGCACACATGAGTCACCCAGTTAACGCTTAGCCTTTTTTAAATTGTTATTAAATCAAATTTTTATTAAAAAGCTTGGAGCCAACAATATGTATTTTTTATTAAACAGGCGGAAACAAATCCGCTTAAAACCCAGCTTAAGCGATAATTTTGAAACGTTTTTAAAAACGCTCAAATGCTTAAGAAAAATGTGTCACTAAACTGGGGAAATTTGTAGCTTGACAAATAGAAAGCGTTCATTTGGATATTGATACACGGGTCTAGCCAGATCTTTCTTTCGATTTTAATTGTTTTTAAAATACACTCACAATTTATCTAGAGTCTTAAAATATCAGATACATTTCTAAAATGTTGTTGCCCATGTATGTATGAAAAATTCATGGCAAAGAATCATTACAAGGCAAGTCAATAAGGATATGTTGGTGTTCACATTCCATTCGTAACAGATCTGAAGAATTTTAGATAGCCACATCGATGTATCAAAAGTTCATGGCGAAGAATTATTTCAAGGAAAGTCAATAAGGATATGTTGGTGTACACATTAAATTCGTAACAAATGTGGTTCGCAACATATGTAAGATGAAGGATTTAAAGCTTCAGAAGAATTTCAGCTCGCCACCCCGAAGGAATTCAGGCTCTTTTCTGCAATCACGGCCTGTTTTACATTTACCCATATTTGCGAAATATTTTTTATTTAAATTTAAAAAAATTCTAAACTCAGAATTGGTTGGTTTGGTGCCACAACCTTTCAAGTAAATTTTATAATCTCGAAATTGATGCAATTGTTGTTCGATTACCTGCTGCTGTATGTATTTAAAAAGCAAGGAAAGAGTTGTATTTTTTGTATCAAAATTCGTGCTAATCATACATCGCTTTACTGGACGACTCTATGTGTTGTAAGCGAATGGAAGCTTTAAAACAATTTTGTTTATATTTTAAAACTGCGGCAATACAATAAAACTTCTTGTGACTGAATTCAAGTACTTATATATTGAGATATTAATTGTTTTTGTTAATATATATATTTTTTTGGTCCGATGTAAATACTATTTCTTTAAGCAAAATTTTTAACATTTTACTACATAATATAAAACAGTCTCAACTAGTCTGTGGCTTAAAACGGTTCAAATCAAAATATCATTCAAAAACTGGAATTTTTTTCTAAAACCACATTTTTATATAAAAAACGGTAATTGAATTATCAAAATGTAAGTTTTTACCATATACGAGGGTTGCTATTTATATTTCGGGTCCGGCAATAAAAACAATAATTTGTCATTGGAATTGGTTTTATTGTTTTTCAAAATACTCTCCTTTAAGATCAATACACTTTTGCATGTACACAAACTAATTTTCGAAGCACTTTTTCCACTCCGATTGAGACACCTCTGAAACATGATTTTTGAACGCTTCAACAGCTGCTTCGTGCAATTAAAAACGTTGACCACGCTTTTTTTTTCTTGATGCTAGGTAGTAAGAAGAAGTCATTGGGTGCCGAATCAGGGCTGTACGGTGGATGACCCCTTAATTTGACATCTTAAGTGGTCAAATAGCTTATCGTTTCAGCTGATGTGTGAGAGCTCGCATTGTCGTGATGCAAAATCTTATTATCTTTTCTCATTTCTCACTCAGAACTAACCGTCCTACCTTCCACTAAAGGCACTGTGGCAACATAGCCAATTATACCGAAAAAAATGCAATCATTTGCTTCCATGTACTTCTTCCACGAACAACTTTTGTTGGATTTGGCTCGTCTTGAAAGACCCATAAGGTCGATTGCTGTTTTGCTTCGGATTCGCATTGATCCATGATTCGTCACCTGTGACAATGTTATATACTGCCTTTGAGCTACCGCAGTTATAGTTTTTCAACATCACTTTGCACCAATCCATACGAGCCTTTCTTGAGCATTTTCAAATTATGTGGGATCCAGCGAGAACAAATTGAACAAATGAACATGCAATATCTTATTGATGCTTTTCATTCTAATGCCCAAGGATGCCTCAATCTCACGGTATGTCACATGTCGGTCTTGCTTATTCAGTTCACGCACAGCATCGATGGTTTCTGGCAAAGTGACCGAATTTGGACGTCCTTCACGAAATTCATCCTGGAGCGAACGTCGTCCGAGACTGAACTATTGGTACCAGCGATTAACAGCGGTTTTTGACGGTGCTTTATGGACAAAAGTCGAAACCAGTTGATTTAAACACTCTTGTCTCGATATCCCACGCCGAAAATCGTAAAAAATCATCGCACGAAAATGTTCATGAGATAATTCCATATGTGACAGCGCATAGAGAAAGGGACCTAAGGGTCAAAAAATAATCAATTTTCTTTTTTTGATGTGGACAACATCTGAGCATCGAATGAGACCGATCCCATGCCCCAAAAGTGTTCCCTCCCAGAGATATGCGCGTTTTATGAAAGTGAAGTCGACGATTCTAAGCGAAAGGGACCTAATCTTTAAAATGGCTCTCCTAAACAAAACTTGGTTTTAACCTTAGGTCCCTTTCTATTTCGCGCGTCACATATTTTGACAGAGATGAATTTTTCAACACACCGTAAACAGAACAATTCGCCCTCAAATGACAAAACGTTCTGAGTGAAGTTATGCTAAAAAATGTCAAAGTTTCCAATGGAAGTTCCAGTTTGCATCTGGGAACACTAGTATTGTTAGGACCCGAAATATAAATAGCAACCATTAGTTAAACATGTAAATTTAAATAGAGTTGAAATTTTTAACTGCCTTTTTCTAAGCAGTCTTGATAAAAACGGTCGCAGGTTTTTTTTGAAAGTTTTTAAAGATTTACATTGTTTGAATTTCTTATCAAGAAAAATATTATTAACCCTTAAATCAAATAAGTTGTCTTAAGATGTTGAAATGTGTTGCTACAGTTTTATACTCGTACATTTATTTCTAGTATAAGTAATGGTTTGTTAAATGTCCCGTAAAAAACAAAACAAAAACGGAAGGGTTTTTATAAATAATTAGTATGTAAAATGTGTTTACCATCTAAGTCTATGTTCTGCAAATCATTTTTATATTACCGATTTAAAAAAAACACAGGGGAAAATCATATTTATGTTAAAATAAAAACCGTACGAAAGGTACATGAAACTCATTGGCATTCATTGTAATTTTAAGAATTTTTTATTATATTTTTTACAGTTCAAACACTATTCAAATGAAAAGAGCATCGAAGGACAAATTACCAACCGAACCTTATAAAAAAATGTTCAATGCGATGTGAAAAAGTTTTAATTGGAACATAAAGCTTGAAAAAGAAATCTACTGTACTCGTATCTGATGGGTTTGATACTATTTAATTTTTATTTTTTGGTTTGGTCAGAATATTGGCAGTATAACTGAAAAGAAAGTATCACAAAGCTATTTGTCCGACATGTTTTACAGCAAATGCAAGTGGTTGATCAATTATAATATCACTATGAACCCATAAAATGACCGCTTTTTCAACTTAAAAAACGTTCTCAAAGTAAACCGAAGGTGATGTGTATTGGACTTACACGCAGTTAATATGAATAATCCCGCTGAGTTTACAGAGAGGAAATCAAGGCCTTTTTCATATTATGAACGGTCTTTTACAAATCGCAGTAAACAAAAAAGCGGATAAATTAAAATTAGGACTAGTCTGTACCAGGGATGTAAAATAGTTTGATTTAATTTTGTACTTACCTTTCTTGGAAGTGTTCCTTTTTTGATCCCGACGGTACCAAAACCGAGAAAAGATATTTTGCTTTCGAAATTAGTTTTACTGAAATAAAAAATAGTAAAAATAAATTATAATGGGGTCAGAATATTTAATACGTAGCAAAAAAAAAATTTTTTTTGATCGAAAAGTTTATTAACGCTTCGTTTTTCGCTGCTATTTTTTTGTTAGTTGAAAATTTTAAAATATATTTATAAATATATAAATGTAATTCATATGAAAGACAACTCTATGGCCTTTATTATAAAGTGAAATTTTAATTTATACAAATTATTTTTTTAATAATTTAATATTTTTTTTAAAAAAAAATTAAATTTTTTTAATTGCACCAAATTTGCGCAAAAGCCCTACGAATACAAAACTGTAATCAGATTTTTGGGACCCTCATTATTGTTGAATTTTTTTTTCAACAATATATTTATTTGCAATCTATTTTATATGCAAAAATAATAAGCAAATTTAGTAAATAATAAATGACAGTATAGCTAAAACCCAGTGGCCTCAGCATTAATATATTTTACATTGTTAACTTATATTATTGCAATTGTGTACAAACATTTATTTTAAAAAAGGGTGATCTAGTATATGATTTCTTTTTAGTTTTTAATCTCGTCACTGTCATCTAAAAGAGATAGCCAGAACATTAGAGTGATTGCTTAGTCTGTTTAAGTAGTTGGCACTAAACCTAGCTATTTCGTCCATTAAAAAATTAAAACCAAGATCGTTGCGGTTATTCACAAACCATGGTGCATTAGAAATTAGTCGGCGAGTCTTGGACTGATACCTTTGTAAAATTTCCAAGTTGGAATTGCTGGATGTTACCCATAGTTCGATTCCATAAGACCACACAGGTTTCAAAATAGTTTTATAAAGGATGACTTTATTTTCTAAGCTTAACTGTTATTTAGAGCCAATTAACCAGTAATTTTTTTTTTGGTTTTTATCTCAACTTCCTTCCTTTTCATCTTTATATGTTCTCTCCAGTTATTCGAAGTCCAAGATATTTTACGTGATTAGATTTTGGAATCACAACGCCATTTAAAGTGAGGGCAGTCTTCTTTTCGCAATGTAAAAGTTACATTGCTGGATTTGTCAGCGTTGACTTTAATGTTCCAATGTTTTTTTTAAAATGATACATTTTTTTTTTAAATTAAAACTGCCAATTTAAGCCTTTCTTTTGCCATTACTTCAAAAATTATGGCAATCCCAAAAATCTAATTATTGTTTGCGATTTGGGCAAGTTTGGTAAAATTTAAAAAAAATAATCGAAAACAATTAACATTTTAAAAATATAAATTTTTAAAAAAATATATAAATTTTTAAATAAAAATTATTAAATATTTAAAATTTTTTAAAACCTTTTTAATTTTTTACAGTTTATAATCAGGGCGTAGTGTTTTTTTTTCATATACTCAAATTTCGTTCAAATCGGCCAATCTGTTTTAAAAACAGCAAGATTTTTAGTAACGCCCAAAAATAATTTTTAGTAAAGCCCAAAAATAATTTTTTTGTCTTTTTAAATTTTTCGGTTTTAAGTTGTGATTTATAGAGCCGTAGAGCCACAACTTAGAAGGAACCTTTTTGTGGGGTTTTGATCTATGCTTAGCTTAGTACAGAAGTCTTTGTAACGGGTTTATTTTTTTAAGAAGAAAAAAAAAACAAAAATTCAAATAAAGTGTGGAATCTTTATTGTTTATTTTATGCCATTTATTTTTTGAATATATTTCCTTCAAATGTTGGTCCCAACTACGCCTCAGGGTGTCCATTCTGAGGGTCCAATTTGGGATGACTTGTTCGAGCATTTCGACTTGTATGGCGTTAATGTTGGCTTCCAAAACCTGAATCGTAGCTGGATATTTTTAAAATTTGTACTTTACGTAGCCAGAAAACCCAAACCCTGAATCGTAGCTGGTTTGTCGGCATAGAATTAAGACTTTACGTAGCCCTAAAGAAAAAAGTCTAAAGGTGTGATATCACATGACCTAGGCGGCCAACGCACGGGTCCAAAACGTGAAATTATCTGCTCTTTAACCTCTCAATAGATCTATTGTTTGAGCAGATGTATGGAAAGTGACACCGTCCTGTTGATACCAAATGTCGTCAGGATTACGAACTTTAATTTCAGGTAGGAAAAAGTCCAATATCATGGCGCAATAGAGAGTGCCATTCGTGGTGCGCCATCATCATTTTTGGAAATATATGAACCGATAATTCCACCAGCCCATAAACCGCATCTAACCGTGGTTTTCTCTGGGTATAGAGGCACATTTTTAACCTATTCTTTTTAAAACCAAACCACTGGTTCGGGCCTGCTCTATACTCGAATTTTAAATTGGTCTGCATACCTGGTATAAATGTTACGAAAAATTAAATAATTGTTTCCATTTCAAAATGTATTGCATCTTTACAAATACTCTTGATACTCTTACCGTTTGAATAGTGTTTTGAACCATTAACATTCACTTAAATATTGTATCGTTCCTTTTTATATACTTATATTTGTTTTTGTTTTGTACTTATCATTTGTTCTGATAACTACATCTTTTAATTCGTTTTGTTTTTCTTTTTCGATTTAGAATCGTAATACGGAAAATCTTGGTACTCCTGGTACGCGTACTAGCAGTGTTTTGCCCGATTTGCTTAGTCAGGCCTCTCCAGCCACTCCACCACGCCATGATAAATCATCTAGTGAGGAGGTAAGTAACAACGTTCCTTCATTTGTCGCCTCTTATTTTTTTAACTCGTATCGTTATTCAATTTAGTTTGATGATTTATTTACGTATTTTTTTATAGACATAAAAGAATTTAATTTAGTTTTTGTCCCTTTTTTTGTTACCTATTGTTGTTTACTGTTTTCGTTGATGTTGTTTTCGTTTGTTTTTCTTTTTTTGTTTCGTCTTGTTTTTTTTATTTAATTATGCTAAAAGCAAAACAAAATATTCCATTGTCTTGTGTAACTAGTATCAGATCAGAACATTTAATCAAATATGACATTAGTCCAGCTAATTTAGGTAAAATCTTTAAAGAACTTTTGCCTCATAAGACTCGATTCTGGGAATATTGTTAAAGAGCCAAATTTCACAACCATTTCAAATATCGCACTTTTTCAACAAAAGGATAAATTAAATTTTTTTTTATTTTTGTAAAATAAAATTACAAACTATCCACTGCGAAAATCTTTGTGGGTTTAACTACTCTTTCGTTAATAAAGTAAAGGTCGTCGCCTTGAAGTTCGCATGTACCAACGAAATCCAGTAAATTTTCAACGGATGTTGCCTGCCAATTTTAAAACAAATTCTAGTAGGCTTCGAGCCGAAATCCGGTACACGTTTTAATTGTACAGCCTCAATAAAAAAAAAGTCTGGTTCAGTCAGGTCCGCTGACCTTTCTGGATATTAAGTTGCTTGGGAATTTCCGTTAAAACTCTGCCATAACCGGTATGGCCATATGTGCAGTTGCTCCATCTTGCTGAAACCAAATGCTGTTGAATCGGATAGGTCTTCAGCGCAGTTCTTGGTAAAAAAAACTCCTTCAACATCTTTCAATATCGATCCCCATTCACTCACAGTCACCGACTGTTACACCATTTTCTTCAAAGAAGTATGGCTCCACAATGCAGCTTGATGAAACTGCGCATACACAGTAACTCGTTCTGGGTGCAATTTTGTCTCATGGAATATTTGTGGATGAGATTTACGTCATATATTGCATTTTTGTTTGTTTATGTCATTTAGATCAAAATGGATCTCATCGGAAAAAAAGCAATTTATCAAGCTGATGTCTTCTTCGGCCATTTTAATAATTTTTGGCGAAATTCCATTCAAAAAGGCAAATCCAGAAATTTAACTTTGGATGGAAACTAGTTTAAGTCATCATGATTGACCGTCTGCAAACTGTGCCGATTAGTTGCGAATCGAAACGCTTGGATTTGCCTGAAACAACCCGAACATAGGGATCTCGATGGTATGGTTTTCGTGCGATGCTTCCAGATTCGGCAAACATGTTTACTAGTCTCATAATGGTCCATTAATTTGGGGGAGTTCCGCCAAACTCCCGCCTTTATTGCCTTTGAACGAAAATGCAGGACTCAGAAAGGCATGGTACCGCAACACTATCCAAATCTTCTGTTCGCTATGCCGAGCATCAATTTTAATAAATCTAAATACTAACCTTCCAAAAAAATAAAGAATAAGTCGATTGCTCACACCGAAACAAAATTATTACGTTTTGTTTTTGTAGAACGATTTGTGCGCCACCCTGTATATGCAAATAAGCATAAGCAAAAGGTTGTGCCCCTACTTCATGACCTTTTTGTTAAACGAGTGCAATATTAAAAAAAGGTCATTGATGCTATTCTTTAAATATATTTCGAAATTCACATGAATTCATTGAAGTCGAATGACTTCTAAAACTGCAACAGAAGAATATAAGAACATAATCAATTTAAGCCTAAGAAACTTTCTGATATATTTCAAAAAATATAATAAAATAGGTTAAATTTTTTAAGTTTTGTTTTTAATCAGAATTCGGAGTTGAATATATTGCGATTAAAGATGTAGGAGTTGTTTTCCACAAAGTCACGCTAACTTAGTACGACTGGAACGCAAAAAAATATCTCGTACCTTAACAAAAAGGTGTCTATTTTCTTCATCATTATAGGATACGTCCTGTAGTACTTAAATATCGAAGAATAATTTGTTGAAGCAGTTCTAGCACTTAACCTTGGAAACTATCGAGTAGTAGTCCCTATCCAGGCTATGTACGAGGACATATCAATAATTCCTTGACTTTTTCAACTTCCATTGTGGTTATATGAAATGCAACACTGCTTCCACCGAAAACCATCTGTTAATAGACTACTGTCAAATTTTGAGGGAGTTCCGTCATTTAGTTTGTGTTTAACAGCTGTTTAAAACAAACAACCTCGTGGATTTTGTTAAAAATGGAAAAAAAAGTGAATTTCGAGTGCTCATTAAACATTATTTTTTGCGAAATCAAACCAATAAAAAACTTGCAATAAACTATGGGGACGCTGCGCCATCGATTTCAATGGTAAACAATTGGTTTACTAACTTTAGTTATGGTCGCACAAGTACAAATATTGGCCAATTGAGGCCATTACACCCGAAAATGTCAAAAAAATCCACGATAGGGTTTTGGCCGAGCGAAGAGTAAAAGTGCGTGAGATTGTTGATGCCTTACGCTTTTCATATGGCAGTGTGGTTTCGATTTTACGTGATTAGTAGGGTTTAAGAAAGCTGTCTGCAAGATGTCTGCCGCGTTTGTTCACAATTGACTATAAACGTAATCGTCTGAGAACTTCAAAGGATTGTTTGAAGTTGTTTAACCGCAATTCGAATAAGTTTTTGCGGCGTTTTGGATTTCCCTGGGTAACCTGCTCCGAAGAAGGCCAAGATGACTTTGTCTGCCAATAAGGTGATGGCAACAGTTTTTTGGGATACTTGCGGAATAATCCATATCGATTAACTTCATATTATGCCAACTTATTGGACCAATTTTACGAGTATTTAAAAAAAACTACCCCATATGGCCAAACGTTTTCATCAAGAATGTACACGTGTGCAGTCTCAATGGCAAAATTACATGAATTGGGTTACGAATTGGTACCTTATCCGCCATATTCTCCATATTTGGCCCCCAAATATTTCCAAACCTACAGAAATGGCTCGGTGGAAAGAAATTCAGCTCCAACGATGAAATTATTAATCAAACAAATGCCTATTTATGGACCTCGAAAAATCCTAGTTTTTGGAAGGGATACAAAAATTGGTGAAGCATTGGACTACGAGGGCGGTTCGGAAAGTTCTTAGCCTATCAATGAAAGAGAATAGTTAGTTTTTCAAAAATATTTTTATTTTTCAATATAATCTCCTGAAACTTCAATACACTTAGTCCAACGCTTATCTAGCAATTCTATCCCTTGATTAAAATAGTTTTCCTCAAGGTCTTCAAAATAGTGGTTTACAACTGTAATTGCATCTTCATTTGAGGTAAAACGCTTGCCAGCAAGGAATTTTTTTAGATTTGGGAACAGGTAAAAGTCACTGGGAGCTAAATCAGGAGAATAAGGGGGTGGTCAAGCAACTCGTACTTTAATTCGTTGATTTTAGCCATTGTTGAAAAATTATTTTTTTGTGTTGTAAGCCAGGACGTTTTTCTCGAATTTGTACATTTAATTGATCTAAAAGGTTGCAATAGTACTCTGAATTTATTGTTTTACCCTTTTGCAGATAGTCAATCAATAAAATACCTTTGAAGTCCCAAAAAACCGTTGTCATAACCTTACCAGCCGATTGAATTGTTCTTGCCTTCTTTGGGGCACTTCCTCCAGCTTCAGTCCATTGTTTGGATTGTTCTTTGTCTCTGGAGTATTGTGGTGGATCCATGTCTCATCAACAGTTATGAAACGACGCTTAAAATCCATTTTATTTCGCTGAAAACGATCCAAACAAGCTTGAGAAATGTTCATTCTTATGCGTTTTTGGTCGACTGTTAACAAGTGCGGCACCCATCTTGCAGAAAGCTTTTTCATCTGTAGTTCTTCATGCAAAATTAAATGGACTCGATCATTTGATATGCCCATGATATTAGCTATTTCACGCACTTTTATTCGTCGATCATTTAATACCATATCATGCACTTTGGCTACAATTTCTGTTGTTGTTGCTGTTTTTGGACGTCCACTACGTGGTTCATCTTCAATGCTAGTACGACCACGTTTAAATTCAGCAACCCAATTTTTTACTATTGCATATGAAGGAGCACTTTCACCTAACACATTCACCATATCATTATGAATTTCTTGTCCCGATAAACCTTTTTTATGTAAATATTTAATGACACCACGCATTTCTAATTTTTCCATTGTAAAAAAATCGCGGATGCGTCTTTTGTGAACACCTGTTTCTATATGAAGGAGTTGCCAGATCGAAACAAAATTTAACATGTGTTCATAGCAGAGATTTTCTGTTTATACCGCGCTTTTGTGCTAGGCTAAGAAGATTCCAAACCGCCCTCGTATATACTTTAGTATTGAAAAATGTTCAATATTTACAGTTTAGTAGAGCCAATTTATATTTATCAAAAACCAACTTTGCTGCTTTTTAGCCATTATAAACTACAATTACACACAAAGTTTCAATTCTGCTGTTGCAATTTTGTCCGGATCTATAGCTATTATTGCCCGTAGACCATAACTATGATCATATTTGAAAATGAGAAAACAAATTAAGAAGCGAAACACAACAAAAAAACAACCATAAAATATCCATTAAACACCCTCTTGTTGTTGTCATTTTGAATCAGAATACTTGCTCCCTCCCACTGTCTGTCTTATCTTCCGATTCATTTATTGTACGTTGAATGTGCGTTCTTATGGCAAATCGCGACGATTTGCTCACTTGTCTTCGTCAATATAAAATTCAGAGTCGTTTTTTTTAATTTTTGTTTATTTATTTATTCGTGTGTTTTATTGTTTTGTTTTACGTTTTTTTTATGTAATTAATTTTTTATTTGCTTTTTATGTTTTACAAATTGTTCATACTAATCTCTTACAAAAACAAATTCATGTTGATTTAGAAGACATTGAGAAAATAATATTTAAAAAAAAAACAACAACCAACAAAAAATCTGGAAAATAAAATATGACCAAAATTGCAAAACGTTTAAAATTTCGATTTAAATTTGGCCTTTGGTTTTAATAGTTTTATGACAACATTTAAGCTAATTTTGTGACTAATTTATGACACATTCGGTGTGGTTTTATTAATAGACACACACACTTACACTCAACAGCAATGGAAGACAACATTTTTTTCATTTCTTATTTATTTAATTTTATTCTTTTCTGTTAAGATGCAGTGATTTAAGTGGCTCATATTAGATTGTTTATACTTTATTTATATATACATATTTTGACTCAATTTTACAGATATTTAGGTAAACAACTTTTATTTTACGGTGGACAATTTAGAACTTTCTGATTGAGTTTTTTTTTGCTTTGGATGTGATAAAAATGACGTAATTTTGAAAACTTGACCTAGCCTCTCAACAGACAACAAAGTTTTGAAATTTTAAATTCGACAAGAACTGCGGTAGATAACAAATTGATTCCGAAAATCCATTATGTAAGGAAACTTACATCAGTCAAGTTGCCGATTTAGCTTCACTTGCAGTGTTTCAAGCGGTCGGTCCAGTGTTTGAGTACTCGATGCGTTATATCGGCAATGTTGTAACGAATGTTGGCCTGGAGCTTTGGGCTGTTTTGCGTACACATGTGTCATGGGATAAATAAGTCTTAAATGTTATTTCCTTAACTATGAGCGTTGCGTCGCTTGTATGGCATGAATCACTGTCTTTTTAAAACCACAGCTCGGATTTTTCGATGTTGCTATGATTCCTACAGCTTTGACCACAAGAAGTTGCTCTATACCGAGGAGCATTGACGAAACGATGTCGTTTAAAGAAAAAAGGTCCTGTGATGCCGCCAAGACATAAACCCCATTAAACAGTCTTAGTGAATGGAGATCGCTTAATCGACCACTTGTGGATTGCGTTTGTTTCAGTAACGGCTAAGTATGTTCAGAGTCAAAAATAGGCCTCGTCCGAAAACATTTTTTCGCTAAATTCCTTAACCGCAACCAACATTAGCCTTGCTCTATTGACAACTCGCTTAAGAGGTCGATACCGCGATAACTTCACACCATTCGACAAGAATTTAAAAATAAAACCCGTTTGTTTTAAATATATAAAACTTTTAGGAAGAAAGTTCCTCAAGAATAACCTTTAGCGAGTTTAAGAGAGCTCGATTATGACTCAATTTTTAGTATTTCTTGAATCACTTTTTTTACCACTTAAAAAGTTTCAAAAATACGTTTATGATGCATAAAGTCAATCAGTTTTTGTATACAAACAAATTTCAAAAACTTTTCGTAAAGTTTTATAGTTATCGCCTTAGCGACCACTTACCAGTTTAAGAAGCGAGTACCAATCGAACATGCCTATTATTTCCAGCGGCCATTTCGCGAACTTATAACATTTCTTCAGTCGTCCATTTTAAATTCCCCCCTCACCACAATCTTATCCAAGCCCATAATTAACTGAAACCAAGTAAACACGTCGTAAAGTTCTGCCAGGCCAAAAATCTGTCGTCCCTAAGCGACTTATGAACAAAAAGTGGCATTATGCGAGCTTTACTTTATACGCATTTTTTTCTTGACGTGCGGGAATAAAAAGAAGTCATTGGTTACTAAGTCAGGGCTGTACGGCGGATGACCCATCAATTCGACGTTTTGGCCGGTAAAAAAGGTGCTGGTTTAAGCCGATGTGTGATACCTCGCATTGTCATGGTGCACAATGATTCGTCTTCTCTTGTTCGTTTTTCGAATTTCTCCAAAGACATCAGGCATACAAATTGTGGTGTAACACTCAGAACTGACGTCCTATGTTGCTCAAGCGGAACAGTTGCCACATCACCAGTTTTGCCGAAGAAACAGGCGACCATTTGCTTCGAAGTGCTTCTTCCACGAACAACTTTCGTTAGATTTAGCTCGTCTTCGAAGACCCACACGGTCGATTGCTGTTTTGTTTCGAGCTCATGCGCATAGATCCATGATTCGTCACCTGTGACGATCTTATAAACGTCTTTTGAAGCACCGCAATCGTATTTTTTCAAAATTTCTTTGCACCAATCGACACGAGCCTTTTTTTGAGCGATTGTCAAATTGGCGCCATCCAACGAGAAGTTTTGAAAACTTTTATTCCATAATACCGACTATAGAGGTTTTTTAGGATCTGAAAAAATTAGAAAATGGCACAAAACCAAAAAACTACGGTGCCTGGCATAAAAAAAGTATAAAAGTCGCCCTACGATGTCAGCTTAAACTTTAATTGATATTAAATCCAATATTGAAAGAGAACTACGAGTGCATATTAATAATTCCGTGACTTCCTACTTCCCTCGTAGTTATATGAAATGCACCACTGCACACTAAGTGTTGCCATAAAATGTCCTTTCAAATTACCAATTAAGATTCCACACTTGATTTGAATTTTTATATTATATATAAAAAATACCTCTAGATGGATTACCCTATATTAAAAAATAAAAATTAGACAATGTTTTACTGTATAAATTTACAATACTAAAAATTTCGAAAAAATCTCAAGACTGGATTTTCCAATCTTGAAAAATCCCGGGATTTCAGGATTTCCCTATTTCCCGATCGACATGCCTAGTTGGAATTGACCGGACTGAATTTCGATATGCATGCCACTTAAATCATTGATTGTTAAGTCTTTGTTTAGTTATTTATATAATTTAGTTTTGTTTTTGTATTTTATACAATAAATTAGTCAAATGAGTTTAGTTTTTAGGTGTAATAATTTCATTCCGTAGATTATTTTCCCCTTTAGTTAGTATAGTTATTTTACTTTAGCTTGTTAACAATATAATTATAAATGACCTTATATTTGTATGTTTGTATCATATATATAAATTAATTTTTATTTTATTTTTAATAACCAAACCAAAAAAACCCAAAAAAAACATATATAAAACAAAAAATATTTTTCTTCATATTCATTGTGCTTTGTCTTTCCGCGACGTTTTGTTTTCTGTGAGCTGATGGCCACTACGAAATTTCAATATTGAATTAGGCAAAATTACCTAATAATCTCAAAAAAATAGTAAGTATTAAACAAACAAACAACAAACGTTTAAAACCAAAACCACAATCATTGAATTAGTTTAATCTAAGACCAACTACTATAAAAACAAAAAATCTTTCAAACCAAATCATATCTAGTAAATTCATATTATAGTTTTTCGTTATCTCCTTCTCTCTCGATCACATTTCGTTTTGAACATTAAGAAAAGAAAATTAACTTTATTACCGTATATCTTAATCTTTTGTGTATATCTCCACCTAAATACCTTCTCTATAAGTGTATAATTATTTTGTTTTTTTTTGTCTTAATTGATTAATATCTAATTTTTAATTTGTGTACAAATCTGATTTGAAACTTTTATATTCTACTCCAACAGAATTGTTTTAATTTCTTTCTAAAGCACCTCTAACTTGCCTAATTCGGTTACGTGTTTTGTGTGTAATTTTTAAATTTAAAACTTTTTCATAAAACTGTTTTCAATATTTTCTATATTGAAAGAAAGTGTTAGTAATAATAATATCGATATTATATGTCCGTGTGTGTTTGTTTAGGATAATTTATGTGTATTTTTAAAACATTTACCACCCTATGGTGCAGAATGTTAGGAATAAATTTAATGTTGATGTTTGTTACAAGTTTACGCTTTGAAATGGCTAAAAGTTAACCCTGGTGTTGTTTTGTAATACAATTTTCATCATCTTTAGAGGTCGCTCCGAAAAGTATTGCCCTGAGTTCTTTAAATCAAACAAGCTATAAAAGCGTGATTTTTAGATAGACGTCTGTTCAACAATAAATTTTAAACCAATTTAATCCAAATCAATTTACCAAACAATTATTGCAAAAATGCTTTATAAATCTATTGTGATGTGTCCATCTATTCGTGGATTTTTTCGACGAAGGTTCTTCGACTACGTACGGATCACATTTGTGATCACTTAATTGGCTTCGTATTGACCTACGATACCAAATAGAGTTTTGATCAGAATTACACTTTTAATATGAAAAGGATGTTTAAGTCCTTAATTGGTAGATTGGGAACGTATCCCATGATTCTATCTATTTTTGTATTTAGGTTTGTGCATATTAAGATAAAATCTTAAAAGCTTTACAATTTCCGATACATACAATTTTTTTTAAGAAATTCTCGAATAAAAATTATAAAAAACGTCAATTGTAGCACTTAGGAATGTCGACATTACTCGTGTTTTATTTGACAAGCTCTAGTACTGTCGCTAGTTTAGTGACAAATAAAACTCCTTCGCCGCTACATCATTGTAGAATTTTTTAGGTTAACAATTCTTTAGCATATCTGTCAAATTGCTAATTGTAAAGAAGACAATTGAAGGACTTTATTTGAAACAATTTTTTTTATTTGAGTCAAACTAAATATTCAAGTTTATATTAAATTACAAAAATGACAATGAATAATCCAGCGACTAAAATTAAATTTTAAAAATTTAATGAATATGCTCTAATTGAGTCTGTTATTAAAGATGCAGTTGAACCTCGATTATCCGATTTGCTCGTGGCGGGGCGCAACACGGATAATCGAAAAACATGGTTTATAGAGGTTTTAAAAAAACATCAACTTTGTTGGTTTTATTTACTATGATTAAGATCATTTAAGTTTCCATCTACATACGTGGGCTGCTATATATATTTCTGGCCTAGTAATGAAAATGCGAATATTTATCATCAAAAATGGTTTTATTGTTTTTCAAAGTATTCTCCAGCATGATTTATACACTTTTGCATGCGCTCAAACCAATTGTCGAAGCACGTTTTTTACTCCGATTGAGACACCTCCAAAACATTCAACAGCATCTTCTGGCGACGAAAATCGTTGACCACGCATTTTTTTTGATGTGCGGGAATAAAAAGGAGTCACTGGGTGCCAAGTCAGGGCTGTACGGCGGATGACCCATCAATTCGTTTCGGGCGGTCAAAAATGCGCTGGTTTGAGCCGATGTGTGAGAGCTCGCATTGTCATGGCGCACATCGATTCATCTTCTCTTGTTCGTTTTTCGAATTTCTCCGCAGACTTCAGGCGAACAAATTATGGTGTACCACTCAGATTTGACCGTCCTCCGTTGCTCAAGCGGAACAGTCGCCACACGACTAGTTTTGCCGAAGAAACAGGCGACCATTTGCTTCGAAGTGCTTCTTCCACGAACAACTTTCGTTGGATTTGCCTCGTCTTCGCTGGTGTTTTATTTCGGTCTCATACACATAGATCTATGATTCGTCACCTGTGACGATCTTTTAAACGACCTGAGAAGCGCCGCGATCGTAATTTTTTTGCACCAATCGACACAAGCTTATTTTTGAGCAATTGTCAAATTGTGCGGGGTCGAACGAGAACAAACCTTTTAACGGCCAGGTGTTCATGCAATATCGAATGTAAGCTGGTGGAAGCAATATCGAATGCTCCTGGCGGAAGAAATGCCCAAGAATGCCTCTATCTTACGGTATGTCACATGACGATCTTGCATTATCAGTTCTGACACAACGCCAGTTTTTGTGCGACCTTCGTCTTTGAGCGAGCGTCGGCCACGATTGAATTCATTAAACTAGTTTTTCACAGTGCTTTATCGCCATACACAGATTTAAGTTTATCGATGCACTCTTGTCGTGATAATCCACGTCGAAAGTTGTGAAAAATGATCGCATGAAAATGTTCACGAGTTAATTCCATTATTTTTGCCGAATTGATTTTTTCAAGTCACTGTAAACAACACCAATGATGGTCGTACGTCAAAACGTTCTGAGCACGTTTATGCTAAAAAATTACAAACTTTCCAATGGAAATGTCAGATGGCGCCAGGCATCACTTAGTGTTGCCTAGACCAGAAATATATATAGCAACCCTCGTATTTGTATGTGCCCTTTTTTTACTATTTAAGATGTATAGATTTGCCGTTGTGACATTCTATAAGAATAAACGCTTGGCAAAAGGATTGGACTAATCATCAGGAACATTTATTTAAGCGTTATTTCCTGATTAGATTTAGTTTAATTCGTTCTTCCAGTTTGTGAGTGGATTCTCTTAGTCGCATTTCTATTTTCACGCGCTTATATGTTTTATGTTCATATATTAAACAATACAATAGTATGCGGCATTGTATAATTGCCCAGCAAACCAAACCTTCAGAATTTGGTCAGAATTCTGTACGACAATCGGCAAAATGATCCGATTCCTTACCGAGTTCGTAGCGAAAAACATATGAGAGGGTTGACAAAAATTCTGAACTACTTCTCTGAAAAAAAATGCTCAGACAAATCGAACAGAATTCGTAACGATTTCTGTAAGAATTCTCGATAGAGTTCAGATATTGTTCATAATTGTCTGATATCAGACATTGTTGGCAAATGTGGTTTACTGGGTGTATGTATTGTAAATCACCTTGGAAAGGAAATATTTAAAAAAAAACATTTTTTTTTACCTACTAAAAAAAACTTAAAAATAAAAGTTGAAAAAAAGTCAAAAATTTAAATTTGGGCGCCTCGCAAAATATTTTTTTGTAGTTGCAGTGGAACTATTTTTTCCTCATGCTAAATCGACAAATAATGTAATTAAGTCTTTCGTATAAGTCAAGTTAAAAACACACTTCAATCCCCGCACCCTGTACTGTTTCAAAATTACAAAAAAGTTTAAAAATGTTGCACTACGGTAAATTGATGTTAAACTTAGCAACGTGGAAGTCAGAAACTGTTTCCGTGGTTTTGATTTGGAATTAACTTAGTAGGGACATAAATACTGTTACAACATTGAACACACCCATTTCAATAGTAGAACTGAACATACCCCGTTAATGTCATATGGGTTTTGAAAGCTAACCTCAATAGCGTTAGTCTGTACCGGGATTTTAAAATTGTTTCAACTTTCATCATGGCGTGGTCAGATAATGAGAACCGCATCGCTGTAATAACGCTTTTCAAGTGTGAAATGAAAAAGCGATATTTTCAAAACGCTCCGACCACTAGGGATTAGCCGCATGGTCGTCTACCGATGCATAAAACTGTTTGAGGAGACTGGAGATGTAAAAGACCGCCACCGGTCGGGCCGCCCACGCTCTGTTCGAACACCGCGTGTCATCAAAGCCGTTAAATCAAGAATTCACTGAAAGCCTCTCCGAAAACAGAAAATCATGGCCCGTGAGATGAATATCACGCAAAAGTCCATGAGACGAATCATTAAAAAAGGCTTGGGACTTGGGCCTTTCAAACGACGTACCGGACATTTATTGACTGCAGCTTTAAAAAAAAATAGGATTGAAAAATGCAAACGTCTTTTGGTGAAGCACGCTGATGATAACTTGCACAGATAAATTTTGTTCACCGATGAAAAAATTTGTACCCTTTAGGAAAAATTTAACAAGCAAAATGATAGAGTGTTGCGCGGTCATCTAAGGAAGCATCTGAACTGATCCCAAGGATGGAAAAGGGTCAGCTTCAATCATGGTTTGATGGCGTGTCTCTTACGATGGGGTCACTGACCTGCATTTCAGCGAATAAGGAGTCAAAAGATCGGCCAAAGTTTACCAAAAACCCGTTTTGAAAGCTGTTGTGAAGCCTCTTAACAATTCCCTGTTCCAAAACCAGCCATGGACTTTCCAGCAGGAATATGCGCCGGCCCATAAGGCTAAAACGTCCCAGGCCTGGCTTCGAAACAATTTGCCAGCGTTCATTTCCTCTGAAGAATGGCCCTCTGGCAGTCCAGATTTGAACCTTTTGGATAACAAATTGTGGACGGTTTTAGAGGACAAGGTTTGTCACAAAAAATACCCCAACATTGAATCTCTTAAGAATGCTTTGGTTCGAGCTGTGGCCAATTTTCCAATGGACGAGGTTCATGCAGCTATTGACGATTGGCCAGTGCGACTTAAGGCGTGTGTAAAGGCAAAAGGCGGACATTTCGAATAAGTAGATTCGTTTTGGATACAATATACATTAATAAATATATTAAAAAATATTTGGTCCAAAAACATTCAGTACTTTTATTTTACAGCATAAAACGTGTGTAACAGTATTTATGTCCCTACTAAAAGTATATTCCTGACATATTTATAGCACTCCATTTCAAAACTCACCATCACTTTATACCGAGTATCTTAAGATTTTCTAGAATATAATTTCGATCAAAGAAGTAGATTTTACATCTTTAAGTAAATTAAATCTTCTAAAAAAATTTATTCACTATCGATGCGGAACAGTCCCCTATGTGTTTTTTATCTTTTTGTCTCCTTTTTGTGGAAAAAATTGTAAATGTCTGCTGCATTCATCATAAATTCTAGAATTACTTAATGTTTAGTACATGTTTTTCACATCTATGTATATGTCTATCTGTATGTATGCATTTATATATGTATGTACATTTGAAAAAAAATCCAATCATGGCGATTTTGTTAATAATTCACTTTCAATCATTCACACTAAATTTTCTTCATCCAAATAGACACACGCACACACATACTCGTATATCAACTAACGTAACAAATTGAAAATCTCTACACTTTTTATTACAGTACACAAAAAAAATGTTCTTCAACCAACATTGTTTGAAAAATACTATTTTCAGTTTTTCAAATTTTTTTTTTTTTTTTTTTTCTAAAAAAAATTCATAAATCCTGGCCTTTCAATCAATATCACCTATGTACATGTTCAGTTTTCAGTTACAGCTTCCTTTTTATGTTTCATGGCGTCTGGGAAAGACTAATCACATTTATTTTATATTTTTTTATGTTGAAATCGTAAAAGGATGACATTTGCTCGAAACAGAGACCTTCTGCAGCTCATACTCGTTCAATGTCTTCCTTTTTCTTAAACTAACAAATTTTCATCCTACTTTTTATAAATTTCGTTATTCTTACTGTAATAAACTCCAGAGTAGTTTCTAGTAATACGGAAATGGGCATGCTCTTGTTAAACTTGAACTTATGGTATTGAAGAAGGTTTTTGTAAAAATCAAAGATAATCTATAAAATTCGTAAAATAATTATTGTACATTTTGCACACTCATACTTCGCTAACTTTCCAGCAAGACAACCACACTAAACTAATTTTGTTTTTTTTCTTTTCAACAATTTTCTCTTTTCCCACTCTAGTATCAAGCGGCCATTAACTCATCAGTGCATTCCACTCCTTCGAAGTCGTTCATTGGTGGCGTTTCGAATAATTCGCCCCAATCGACGATTTCGTTGAATTCGTCGTCTTCGCGACAAAATAGCCCCAAGAATTCAATTAGTAAAACGCGTTCTTCCAGTAGCATTACTAATCTTCTGCACAAATCTGCTTCTTCCTCTTCCAATACTTCGTCGGCTGCCTTGCCCGTGCCCCCATATGCTCTACAACAGAAGCAGCGTAGTTTCCTGACATTCGGTTTTGGTGCTGGCGGTTCGGGACCTTCGAGACGTGAGTCACATGTCAATGTCAATGTGACGCCCACCTCGCATGAGGCCTCCAGTGATACGCCCGAAATACGCAAATACAAAAAGCGTTTCAATTCGGAAATTCTGTGTGCTGCTCTGTGGGGTGTTAATCTTTTGATAGGCACCGAAAATGGTTTGATGCTTTTGGATCGTTCGGGTCAAGGAAAGGTAATTCTAACGGCCTCTATTATAAGTAAATTACTAAAAACACTTTTATGCTTGCAGGTCTATCAACTGATATCTCGTCGCCGTTTCCAACAAATGGAAGTGTTGGAGGGTCAAAATATTTTGGTTACCATATCGGGTAAAAAGAATCGCGTTCGTGTCTATTACCTATCCTGGCTAAAATCGAAAATTTTAAGAACCGATGGTTTATCAGATGTAGGTTAAAGTTTGCCTCTAGGAGCATATTTTTTCAATTAATCCATTGTCTTCTTTTCTATTACTTTGCAGCAAGTCGAACGACGCAATGGTTGGATAAATGTTGGTGATTTACAAGGTGCTGTACATTTTAAAATTGTTAAATACGAAAGGATTAAGTTCCTAGTGATCGCATTAAAAGACTCGATAGAAATTTATGCCTGGGCTCCCAAACCATACCATAAATTTATGGCATTTAAGGTAAGCCAAATTAAGTTTGGATTTTGTCTACAGTTTTTGATTATTTTCTTTGTTCGTTTTAGAATTTTGGTGAATTGGAACATCGTCCCTTGTTAGTTGATCTTACAATTGAAGATCAATCTAGACTGAAGGTTATTTATGGCTCAGCTGAGGGTTTTCATGCTGTTGATTTAGATTCAGCTGAAGTATACGATATATATCTTCCTAAGCATGTAAGTAGATATTTACATACGATTAACTTATTGGGGATTTTATCACCCAATATATTTTCGTCATGTCTGGTTAAATTAAGATTTGCGGTATCCAACAGTTGATTTAGGCGAATTCTATACAGTAGCGCCGATAGGGTTTTAATATTTTTTTTTCCAAAACTGTTCGATGTGCACTATGTCGGAGGAGAAATCTGAAGATGAATGTTTTTCTGTTTAGCTTGTTTTATCGCGATTTCGGGTCCTTCATCAGAAAGTTTCGCAGTAATTGTTGAAAGGATAACTGAACTCTTTAAGGCCAGGTTCTCGCTAAACGTTTGAGGACGGCTCTATGAAATAAAACCCAAAGAAATAAGGCCTTGAACCAAAAATGTGGCCTTATTTCGTTATGAAACTAAGCCCCAATTCCTACCTAACCCCAATTCCTACCTAAACCCTAAAAAGATGAAAAGAGACCCCAAACCTAAAAAGACACAACATCCCATGTAATTTTTTTTTATAATGAACTAAGATCCCATTTTTTGAAAATAAATATAGTTTTATAGTTTCTTAATTAAAAAAATAATCAAATATTCAACAAACACCATGTAATTTTTTTTATAATGAACTAAGATCCCATTTTTTGAAAATAAATATAGTTTTATAGTTTCTTAATTAAAAAAATAATCAAATATTAAACAAACACCATGTAATTTTTTTTATAATGAACTAAGCCCATTTTTTGAAAATAAATATAGTTTTATAGTTTCTTAATTAAAAAAATAATCAAATATTAAACAAACACCATGTAATTTTTTTTTATAATGAACTAAGCCCATTTTTTGAAAATATAGTTTTATAGTTTCTTAATTAAAAAAAATAATCAAATATTAAACAAACACCTGCATTGTATCTTCAAAAAATTTTCGGCAATATGGACATTTATAGTGCTCTAATCCCTTGGAAATCGCATTTGCTTGCAATTTTAAATTGAATTTTCGATTTGCCTTCAACATAAGCAAAACTTATTAAACCTGACGGCAACAACGGAAGTGCCCTTATTTTATGATAAGCCACAGATGCTGCCTTCGAAGCTTTGATATAGTCAAGCAATAATTTTCGGATACACATATTTCACCTTATAGCTTGGCAATAATGAAACCTACAAAAATAATTTGTTTTAACAATCAATTTACACTTTCATTAAACTGAACATAGTTGGAATTTCAATTTTAAGAAAGTGTAAATAGTTGGTGTATGAAAAAAAAAGATTTAATTTTGTCGAAGTGTAAGAGGTGTAAAAATTAAAAATTTCTACCAACAATTTACGCTTACAAAAAGACGTGTGTAAATACAGGTGCAGAAAGACAATTCGAATTTCAGTTTTAGGTAAACGTAAATTGAGGAAGTTGAACCTAAATATGTCGAAGTGTAAGAGAGGGAGAGATTCCAAATTCGCGCGAATTTTGGAGTGTTAGCTATGCATAACTTTTATTCAGCTTATGTTAGCGATGCATAACTGCTTTTCAGCTTGTGTTTAGCAGAATCTCGCTTTTTAAGAAAACGATATAACACCTCAAAAATAATATTTATGACTTAATTTCATTTTAGAATTTAGGACTTTATTTTATTTTGAATAATGCCCTAATTACCAAAATGAAATAAAGCCCTAAAAAGATGAAACAACACCCCAAATATCGTTGTTGTTGTTCTCTGTACAAATTGTTGGGGCTTTATTTCAATTTCAGTATGGGGCCTTTTTTCTTGGGGCTTTATTTCTTGGGGTCTTATTTCTTGGGACTTTATTTCATAGAGCCTTTGAGAACAAATGTTGTAAATCTCACTTTTCCAAAAAATATTATTCACCTTCACCACCTCTAGGAAGACTCGATGTGTAGAGCCATCTACAGTCATCTTTTATAACGTGTGTTGTGGGAAGAGTTACGATTTTCTTCAGATAGAACAAAAAGACTCAAAAGAAATTAGGAAAATCAACCATCGCTGTATTATCTATATCTAATTTTCAATCTCCATTGTAAAGTACCGAACACAAATTCGAATTATTACATCCGCTTAATCACTCCATTCATTAGCGGTTCATGCGTTATGTCAAATAAAGCGAAGTATTTTAGCCGATAATTTGTTTTATAAGAATTTCAACCCATTAATTTACTTACTGCACTGAATAAACTGGAAGTAGTCGTATGCTCAGTTCTGGCGCATCTACAATTAGGAGCTTATAGAACTGTTGTTCAAGCCTGACCTGCCCTTCCGGCAGTTTAGCAATGACTGAGGTTTAAACTGAAAGTAGTCGTATGCTCAAGTCTGGCGCATCTACAGTTAGGAGCTCCTAGAACTGTTGTTCAAGCCTGACCTGCCCTTCCGGCAGTTTCGCAATGGCTGTGGTATAAACCTTCAAATTATTAAAGGAAGATGATCAACAATCTTCAATATTTGCGGGCGAAATATGGCTTTACTTGGGATTGTTAAAGGAGACGCCTTAATATATCCAAATTACAGTTCAAATGTTCATTAGGGTCAATCAAGATTCGGTTTTATTTAAAATAAACCTGTAATTTCCAGATCTTAAACTCAGCCTCGAACGCTTGGCCATATGGTCGAAAAAGCCGATCGCCAGAAAATATGGGAATATAGATAATCATGTTAAAACGAATTTCTGTGCGAATCCAAACATACATTCCTCTGTAAGATCGGTAACGCAAGGGTCCAGAAATAAAATCTGCCAAATGTAAGGGCTACTCAAATTAAAGCGAAATTAACTACAAAACCAAATATGGATTTATTTTTAAGATTTAATCGTGATTGGGGCTCGCCTTACAGTTATAACAACTGACCAATTGTATATGTAATTATGTATGTTCATATACGACTTTTGTGGGATGCGCTCAGAAGTAATACCGAAAACGATTGTATTTCGAACAATCTTGGCTGAACCTTCTTTCAGAGACATACTTCCCAAATCGTATATTTGTTTGTGATGCATTGCCAGCGTAGGCGACAACAGTATAGCAGTCGTTTGCACCACAATAGATAAATAATTGAAATGGACCATCGACACCTTGCAGCCATTCAAGTCACCAAAACCTGATGACACAAATCCAGCCATGCTTCAAAAGTCCTCAGTACTTATCATTCCGCATCTTGCCATAATATATAAGGCATGACTGTGGTTGACGTAAATTCCTTGTGAGCTGGAGAGAAGTGAAGGAGGATTTCATTCCGAAGGCTGGAAAGCCTGCCTCTCGACTCCTAAAGATTTAAGACCTTATACTCGTAGTATTCAATTTGAACAGAAAATTCAAATTGAATAGGAAATGTTTATTATCATTTGAAAGAACATTCTTTGGCATTTATTTTTTTAAAGATTATGACTATCAAATGTTGGTCGCGGCTGCGTCTCAGTTGGTCCATCCATTGAGTCCAATTTTCGATGACTCGTTCGAGCATTTCGACTGGTAACTGGCGAATGACACGCGTGTTGTTTTGCTCCCAGGCGCAATCGAAGCGGGTTTGTCCGCATAAACTTTAGACCTTACATATCCCCACAGGAAAAAGTGAAACGGTCTGATATCACACGATCTTGGTGGCCAATCGACCGGCTCAAAACCTGAAATTATCTGCTCACCGAAGTGTTCTCTCAATAAATCCATTGATTGATGCGATGAGTGGCGCCGTCTTGTTAGAACCAAATGTCGCAAAATCACGAGCTTCAATTTCAGGCATCAAATAGTCGATTATCATGGCACGATAACGGTCGCCATTGACGATTACGTTCTCACCGGCATCATTTTTGAAGAAATATGGACCGGTGATTCCACCGGCTCACAAACCACACCAAACCGTTGTTTTTTCTGGATGAAGTGACAGATCTTGAACCTCTTCTGGTTGCTCTTCGTCCCAAATGCGGCAACTTTGCTTGTTTACATACCCATTGAGCCAGAAATGGACCTCATCGCTGAACAAAATTTGGCTCGAAAACGACGGATCTTCTTGGAACTTTTCAAGAGCCCATAGAGCGAAGCGATGTCGCTTGGGAACGTCGGACGGCTTCAGTTCTTGCACACGCTTTCAATTTTGTGTACGCTTTCAATTTAAGATCTCGACGTAAAATGCGCCAAGACGTTCCATACGTCAGACCGAGTTGCTGCGAACGGCGCCGAATCGACTCTCCACGGTCTTGGTGTACACTCTCAGCTATGGCCGCTACATTTTCTTCACTGCGTGCTGGACGTCTATTCGGTCGAATATTATTCAATAATGAATACTGGGTCTCAAGATTATGTTGACCATAAGTTGAACGAAGTGCACGAAACACGTTCCTCACAGAGCGTGAATTTTTGAAATAAAGTTGAACGATTTGTAAACGTTGTTCAGGCGTAAGTCTTTCCATGATGAAATGCCAAAGAATACTAAATAATAATAACAGGACAGCATGACACGACTCAAACGTGATCTGTCAAAAAAGGCTATTGAAAAAAGTTCTCTACTTGGATCAACCATTACATCGATGTTTTTCATCGGCGCGTGTTTATGTGACCAATTAATTTCCAAACCACAAAATGCGTTCGGAGCCAGATGCAAACAGTAGAACCCCGGACAGTGAGTGAGAATTTGTAGCGTGTTGCTGATTTTCAAAAGAAGTTCCTCGTTTTTTTAAGAATAGAATGTTAATGGTAGAAATAAAGTCGTCTGTAGTAACAAGATGAAGCCTCCGCCAAAAATGTTAACGAACTGGTAACCGATTTTGAACGTTATTGATTACTACCAAACTCTACATATCGGCCAGCTACCAGATTGAAAGATAATCAATATTTCATTCCTTAATCACTTAATTAAAGACACTGTTGAGCAGCAAAAGATTTATTAATTTCTTGTGTTTTCTTTCCAGACTCAGGGTGCAATCATTCCTCATTGTATTGTAGCTCTTCCAAATTCAAATGGTATGCAATTATTGTTATGCTACGACAACGAAGGTGTTTACGTGAATACTGCCGGACGCGTATCCAAAAATATAGTGCTACAGGTAATTTCAATCACCAAAAAAGTAAGAATAAACTTAAAATCTATTACACTTTTCCTTTTGCAGTGGGGTGAAATGCCCACTTCAGTGGCATATATAGGAACTGGACAAATTATGGGCTGGGGCAATAAAGCAATAGAGGTAAAGAACATATTTGAATTTTAAAGCAGAACGTTTATAACTTGTTTTTGTTTTATTTTGCAGATACGTTCTGTTGAAACGGGCCATTTGGATGGTGTATTTATGCATAAAAAGGCACAACGCTTGAAATTTTTGTGCGAACGCAATGACAAAGTATTCTTCAGCAGTGCCAAAGGTGCTTCATCGTGTCAAATCTACTTCATGACTCTCAATAAACCGGGTATGGCGAATTGGTAACAAATATGGTCCATAGATCAAACTATGAAAAAACAACAGCAATAACAATAATTTCATTAGGCAGTAAACCAGTGACCACCACCTTTCATTCCCCATTTGTCGCGTCCCTATCTTAAAACCCCGATTCCCGAGTCCCCCAAAACAAAACAACAACACGCATTTGGAGTGAAACTTTACTGCTGAAAACGAGAACGAGATGATCATGATGTAAGAGAAGAGAGTATTTTCTATATATTTTTTCTTTTTGTTCGAATGGAAAAAACATACCGAATCGTTGTGGATGATGATAATGATTTTGAATATGGAGAAAATCATTTAATTATTTTATATCAATTATTATAATTTTTTAAGAAATTAAAAAAATGCTTAATTTTTAAGATGAATTCAATGAGAAAACCCCCCATTTATATTAATATAAAAAAACGAAGAAATATTGAAGTGAAAAAATTGAGATGCAAACATGAAATAATCTATAACAACAAATTAATAATAACATATTAAAATTTGCAATATGCTATAAAAAATATAGCATCGGCTCATTTCGTTGAAAACAAAAGAAAAGGCGATAGCGATCTGATGATATAAACAAATTGAAACCATCAACAAAAATGATTTGATGTACCCCAGATTTAAACCAGGTTTATAAAACTACAAAATAAAACAAGATATGAGAGGAAATAAAGATCAACAACAATGTATTAATTAGTAAATATTCGATATAAACTTCTTGTATTATCTCATCACTCAAACAAATTATATTAAACAAAAGGGTAAAAGAAACCACATAAAAGAACAAGCAATATTAGGTTGGTTAAAGAAGGTTTGAGAGAACATTTCTTAAAAGTTTTGAATGTGAAATTCTCTGCTTGATTGATTTAAGTCTTAAGTGAAACTGTTTTTTTTTTAAATGTATTTTAAAATGTATTTGCAAAACTTTTGTGCTCATATATTAAATGTGAGAAAGATTAATTCTTTAAAAATTGGACGATTTCATACTTAAAAGATAGTAAATCGTATGACAGATTTTCTGTATATCTCGTAAATAGAATTCCCATTGTGAATTTTCGATGTTAATTTGTGGTCCCAAAAGAGTTCATAGTGGAAAGATTTTCTGGCCGTTTACATTCTTGATATATAGATGTAATCCATAGCATGGGGTCTTCAAATTTGTGGTCCCAAAAGCGTTCATATCGGAGATTTTTTGGCCGTTTACATTCTAGATAAATAAATGTAATCCATAGCATGGAGTCTTCAAAGATTTTGCTTTTGCTATGTCTAATTATTCCCCCTATAAAGTTGCAAAAAATTTTGTAGTCGTATCAGGCAATCGGAACCCTCTTCTAATGCTCGAAGTATTTTGGCAAGATTTTGACTTTATGTTGTATTAGAATACAGGGTGAACTTATTACAGTAAAAAATATATTTTCCTCGGCTGCGATATTACCTAGGAATGTATCAAGCAACACCCAAGTGGTTGGGTAAAAGAGTCAACCCTGCTGACTTCAATTAAGAGGTTTTTCAGAAATCTAGCTGAATGTTTATTTTTAACCAGGGTAACAAAATTAGCCGGAAGATTTTCGTTCGCTTTTTAACTTTTCTCTATACAAAAACTATTTCGAAATAATTATGCCGACTAGCTTGCGACATTTAAGAAAACATTTTTGGTATGGTCAACAGAAGTTTGATAATCCTTTCAACAAACGCCTATCGTCCTTTGTTGCATTTTAGAACAATTTTTAAAATGCAAATGGACAGGGCATAGAAAAGGTACCACATACATATTTGGATTGAATTCGTTCTAATAGGCGAGTTTTAGTTGACAAGATAACAAATTCGATAGTTTAGTGGCAAATATAACGCCAAGCTAATTTAGATTTTCTTTAATTTGTCATCACTTTGTCAAATTGTCTTTTCAATCCCTAATTGTAAGCAAGTCAATTAAAGGGTTTTCAGTAAAAATAAACATCGAAACGTTTAATTAAAACCTTTTAGAATTTAAATTCATATTTAATTGCAAAATCCGGTGATAATCCGGAGATTAACATGCAATTTTTAAATGTAAAACTAATTAAGCCTTAATTGACAGGTATTTTTTTCTCTTTATAATTTCTTCTTTAGACGACGAAACATAAAAAAATTAAATTTATTAAATTTCTGAAAATCATAGATGATTGCAACAAAAATGACCAAAGCCATGTGAGTTTGACAAGAAATTTAATTGCATACTCGTTTTCTCGTATGTTGTAATAAGTGAAAAAAGGCAATTTTTGCGGGAAAAAGGCTAATTTTGTTATTGCTTTATAAAAAATATTAAAAAATTTAAAAAAAAACCTTGCCAGTGTTATCTCGTCCATAAGGTACCGAAAAAGTGTTCAATATTTCAAAAGGATCGGTGTTGTTGTTTTAATTTTATGAGGCTCACCGACTTTGAAGCCCTGAGTTGTGGTTAAAAAAACTCGCCATCGTTACATCGTCAATAATGTACCGAAAATTTTAAAAAGTTCGGTTCTGTAGTTTTGAAATTATAAGGGTCAGCTCTTTGAAACCGTGAGTTGTGGAAAAATGCTTTAAAGTTTTAAATAACGCTGAATCTTGTGTGGGTTGATTAAACTACTTTGTACCTTTTGCTCCGATACATTTAAAATTTCCACGCAAAATTCTAGAAAGGTTCTCCATATAAAGCGTCATATTTAAAGGCGAAAAAAATTAAAAACGTTAAAACCCGCCTATTATCGGTAATACGATTTTCTCTTAACATTTTTCGTCAAATTTCGTTTGATTTTGGTGCTACGTTTGAATCCGTTCAACATCGCACTTGAGAAATTTAAAACATACTCGAAATTGGCCAAATTAGTTGATAAATTTCTCCCATGCGAAGTTAGCCTTAAGCTCCATACTGTCGAGCTGGTTGGCAGAAAGGTCAATTACTAGTATTGTATCAAAAAAGGACATTTCCCAAATTTTATTTCTGTTACAAAAGGACAGAAGGTGGGGTCTATTTACTGTAAAAATCATCCTTCGTTTGCTTGACTTTATCGTACAAAAAGACATGATCCTCTTTATGTTTAAAAGTACAACAAGTTTCTAGACAATCAGTCTTTTGTCTTAGCTGAACAACTTTAGTTTTCGAGTTTATAACGCTTTGTTGAACATGTGCGATATATGCCAGTGGCTATAAAATTACTCTGAGTGGTCAAAATTCAATATCGTTCGAAGAAATGAAAAATCCTAGTGAAATTTCCCCTCTTTGTACATAATTAATCTTTTGGAATGTCTTCACGTTCAGTGTTGGTGACTAAAGAGTAGAAATTTAATAATTTTTGGCTTCTATTTGACTGATTTTTTCAATTAATGTTTTTTTTTGACTTTTTGGTGACGATTACACGCCTTTCAAGTTCATAATATGTTTGCAAATAACTCCGACACTTCTAAATAGCTATATTATGATGAGCTAGATTATTGAAGTCTAATTTAAATTATTACCCACAGGTTTTGCTTTGAATGCATTTCAATGGATTTATGAGAGTATTTTCTTCTTTTATTTAAAAAATGTTTTCTTTGTATCCAATTTCAAGTCGATTAGATTTGTACAGTCAAATGTATTGTAAAATTGTCAACTCTTTTGTGGCGCTTTCTTTGTGTAGTTTTCACCAAATGCCCTCATTTAGTAGCCCCTTTTGAAATTTCTTGACGACAATGCCGTCCATATTGAATCTCCACATTATAGCCTGGTGCAAAGTTTGTAAGAATGTCTGAAACTCCATATAAAAAATTAGGAACTTGGATTCAATAGTTTTGTGTCAATCAAAGGAATAAGTACACTTTTCTGACATCATTGTGTAAAAATTTACTTTTTTCATTTCAAAAAATCAAAACCTCTCTCGGGGTCATTTTAAAAGAGATTTATGTTTTTCACTTAGCACCAGGCTTTATAAACAAAAGAAAAACAATCACAAACTCAGAACAATGGGGTAATTTTGTTAGAGATAATCTCGGAATACTTGAAAATTCATAAATCCAATCGCTTATGACATCACACAGAAGACTAATCAACGACTAACAGAAACCACTTTTAAGGTTCATTCAAATCTTCTTAAACCAAAAAAAAACAATGATAACAAATAAATCCAATGATCCTACAAACGAAAACAATTTAAAGAAAAGAAAAAATTAAAAGATTTTCACAAAACATGTAACATAAAAGCTTAACAAAAAAAATAACTCACTTTTTTCATAGACATACGATGATACATTAATAAATAACAAAACAAAAGTAAAATCGCGCTCACTGCTTAATTTTAGAAATTAAAAGAAAAGAAACAAAAAGCAAAATCACTCATATACAAAGTATTTTATTCTGTATCTATACATACTACATAGAGAATTTATGTTTGTGTGCGTTTTATTATGATCGTCTTTTCTCTAATTTAATTATTTCTTTTTAATTATTTCTTCTTCTAAAAATAAAAGATATTTGTTTTTTCAAATCCTTTTTTTCTTAGTGCTAAAAACAAAATAAAGTTTAACTTTAGTTGGAAACTGTAGGTTTTTCTCTCTTCTGTATGTTATACAAAACCACAAAAAAAAAACAAAAAGAATATGATACGAATGTATAACTAACACTTTATTATCTTTTTTAAAAATAAAAAAGCATTTAATTTTGTAGTAATTATTGAAAAACAAAAAATGTTTATAAAAACAAATTGTTTTAAAAGTATATATCATGAACGTTTAGCTAAAAACAACTTTAAGTTATTTTTTTAAATCATTATAATTATTATTATTAACATTATTAGTGTTGGCCACATCTCTACAAGATGCAAAATTTTCAAAATTCCTGGTATGTAGCCAAACAATCAGTAAATATCTGTGTATTTGATATTGTATAAAGAAGGACGAACGTTTTGTAGAGTTTGTTTTGCACCTCCCTCCCGCCCTGTTCGATCGATCATTATGGTATTGTATTTTATGTTTGTCCTCACTTTAACTAACTTTACCTATCTCACTTTGTTTAATTTTTTACATATTTATGTGTTTTCCTTGTCGTCTCCCATTATCCCTTTAAGCAATTGTATTTTGTTCTTGTCTATTAACCCATTAATTTTTATTTTTATTAAAAAAAAAACGCCATTTGTAAAAACTTAAGTGATAAATATTTACAAAAAAATCACAATTTTGTTTATTTAAAAGAAAACCTATTTCATTATAAATCCAAACCACATCTATAAAAGGATGAAATCATTTAAGTGAAATGAAAATTAAAAACAAGTATGCAAATGCAAATGAAGAAAAAAATAGAATTCATAAAAATTTTAATACTTAAGCTACACAACCAACAACAAACAACCACTATACAACAAACACCCAAAAAAAAGAATCCAATTATAAAACATTTATAAAGAAAAAAAAAAACATAAAAGTGAAAAACTACCATACACAATTTATATAAATAATGAAAACCCACAAAAGTAAACAAAAAATATAAATATATTATTAAATAATTAAAACGTAAAACAAATAATAAAAATCAACAACAAAAAAACACACACACAAAAATGAATAATTACATTTTGAAGTAAATAAAAATACAATTTATATATATCGAAAACGAACATATCCCGCAATTTATTGTTCTGTTTTGCAATTGTTTTTGGATTTTATGGGAAGCGGTAGGGGATTTTAAACCTTAAAAAGTTATCAAATAAATGGCATCCAAATGCGAGAAATCGCATCCTGTACCCCGAAAAATTCACGCGGATTCCTTGTTTACTAATTTCCGTTTTTCATCAAAAGGTTATCTGTATGCTTTGCTCTATGTTTTCGACAATGGCTTCCTAATCACGACCGATGATACTGTGCTGCAATAAAATCCTCCTTTGGACGAAACTAAGTGATCCTTATGTAAAATGATCTCTGTTTTGCACCACCACGTTTAGATTTCGAGATATCGTAAAAATTAAATTTGGAGTACAATTGGCTGTTAAAAACAACATTATTCAACATAAAAACAAAATGTTGATTACTTTTGGCTGTAACTTCCACAATTTTTTTTCGATTTTTATAAAAATAAAATATAAATGAGTCAGATTCCATATAATATATAAATGAATCAGATAAGAATTGTCGAAGTTTAAGACAAATTAATAAAAAAAGTCAGAAAAATTTAATTTTTACGATATCTCGAAAACTATACGTTTTGGGACAAAACCGAAATTCAATTATTAATCAGGAGATTATTTAACATAAGAAGGGCACAAAACTTAATTTTTGCAGAACAGTATTTTTTAAATATTTAAAATAATATTTGCTTTCGAGTTTTATAGGTTTATTAAAAGACTTGGGAGAATTAAGATAAGAAGCTTTCATACATATACAGGGTAGGCCAAAAGTTAACATGGGGTTTACAAATTTAATAACTTTTTCGTTTATATATATTTTTTTCAGACTATACAGGGTGGAGCGCAGTAATTTTCTTTTTTTGCACTGCAGGCTGTGGCGGCACTGTTGGTCGAAGATAGAGAGGAGAGATGTGAGGCTTATAGTGGCTGACGGGAGATTTGTATTCGTCAGCCTTTCAGTTGCCATCATGCATTGGATACGTGGGGAGAGGTCATTATGTGTTGAAACGTATTTTTCAAATGCGCATTGTTTGAGGCAAATGTTTCCTGGACGGCTTATCTCTTTGAGGGGTGATGTAAACTGGCCGGCACGCTCACAAGACTTAGCCCCATGCGATTTTTTCCTTTGGGGTTACCTGAAGTCGAAGGTGTCCCAATACCTTGGAAGACCTAATTAACAATATTGAGACTGAAATTGGCAGAATACCAGTCGACATGCTTGTTAGAGTTCATGTAAACTTCAGAAAACTTATGCAGCAGTGTGTGGATAGCGAAGGTCGACATTTAACAAATACACTATTTAAAACCATGTAATTTAAAAATTCCCTTACTGTTCAATATAATTAAAATATAAAATAAATTTTTCTAAGGTTCATCATTTTTCTATTTCATTTTCAAATAAGCAAATTAACGCGCTCCACCCTGTATAAATAGCACTTGGAGAATAAATAATGGAGATTCACAACTGAACAAAGAACCAGAATAATATAATTTAATTATTAAAATCAGCGATCAATTATTTTAACGCAAAGTGATGAAGCTCTTTTTCATTTGAATGGTCTTGCTAATAAGCATAACTGTAGGTAAATCCAAGAGCCATTCATCAACGCCAATCGCATCCCATTAGGTGTACAGTATGGTGTGGGATCACATCTGCTAATGTCATTGGGCCTTACTTCTTCGAGAACGAAGTTGGAAGTGCTGTAACCGTAAATAGAGAGCGTAATCGGTTTATAATAGAAAATTTTGTACGGCCTGCTCTTGAAAACAGACCTGAGATGTAGTTTCAGCAGGACGGAGCCACTGCCCATACTACCCGAGACACAATAGCACTTTAAAGTCAAATTTTTGAAGAGCCAATAATTTCCAGAAATTCGAAAATTATTTGGCCAGCGCGATCGCCAGATTTGTCAGCACCCAACGATTTTCTTTGGGGTTATTTGAAGGAGCGAGTATATGTATGAAGCTCTTTTTCATTTGAATGGTCTTGTTAATAAGCATAACTGTAGGTAAATCCAAGAGCCATTCATCAACGCCAATCGCATCCCATTAGGTGTACAGTATGGTGTGGGATCACATCTGCTAATGAGACAATTCTTTAACTCAAGGCCAACATTGTTGCAAAAATTCGAACTCTACAACCACAAATTTTGAAAGATTTTAAAGAAAATGCTCTTAAACGAGCCCATCATTGCGAAGCTGAAAACGGGGGTCATTTAAGTGACATTATTTTTCATACATAGTGTAAAAAAATTTCCATATTGTATATTATAAGTATATAATCTGAGAAAAAAAAATAATAAACAAAAGAGTTATTAAAGTTTTTAACCCCATGGTAACTTTTGGCCCACCCTGAACTATTATTCATTATTTGATTAAAATATAACAATATTTTAAAGATTCTTGATAGACTGGCTGACAGACAGAGGACTACAACAGCCAACACACAAAAAATGGTCCTCGTTTACCCCTTAAGAGAAAGTTGTGACAAAATAGCACGTCCCTCATATTAAGGTTTGCATTCTGCGATATTTCCAGAAGAAAATCTGGGAATATTTCACAAGTATGCTAAACTATTTATTGGTGGCGACTCTTTATTAGGTTGTAGCTTTTGATCTGTAATACAAAAGTTATTTACGAAGCAAATAACAATTTCTTTTTTGGTTTAATGACAATAATTTAAAAAAAAAATCCAATGAAAACCCATTAGGCAAATTCCAAAATCATAATACAAATTAATTGGTTTATTACGAAAATACTTGTGGTTGTGGTGCTATGTATATTTCGGGTCCGGCAATAAAAACACAATAATTTATCATTGGAAATGGTTTTATAGTTTTTCAAAATATTCTCCTTTAAGATCAAAACACTTTTGCATGCGCACAATCCAATTTTCGAAGCACTTTTCATTTCACTCCGATTGAGACACATCCAAAACATGAATTTTGAACGCTTTAACAGCTTATTCCCACGCATTTTTGTCGTGATGCTAGGGAATAAGAAGAAGTCATTGGGTACCAGGGCTGTACGGTGGATTGCCCATCAATTTGACATCTTGAGTGGTCAAATAAATAGCTCATCGTTTTTGCTGTGAGAGCTCGCACGACAGCAAATGATCCATCTTCTTTTTTTAACTTTCCTCATTTCTTCGAACACTGCTGACAAACACTAAAGCACTGTGGCCGGTTATACACAAAAAAAAAACTATGTACTTCTTCCACGAACAACTTTTATTGGATTTAGCTCGTCTTAAAAGACCCATACGGTCGATTGCTGTTTTGTTTCGGGTTCATGTGTATAGATCCATGATTCGTCACCTGTAACAATGTTATACTTATACACTGCCTTTGAGCTACCACAGTTATACTTTTTCAACATCTCTTTGCTCTAATCCATACGAACCTTTTTTGAGCATTCGTCAAATTATGTGGAATCCAACGAGAACATTTTTTATTCACCTCAATCTCATTCTTAATCTCACGGTATGTCACTTGTCGGTCTTGCTTAATCAGTTCACGCACAGCATCGATGGTTTCTGGCAAAAGTGACCGAAGTTGGACGTCCTTCGCCAAATTCATCGTAGAGCAAACGGCGTCAGAGACTGAACTCTTAGTACCAGCGATTAACAGCGGTTTTTGATGGTGCTTCATCGCCAAAAGTCGAAACAAGTTGATTTAAACACTCTTGTCACGATAACGATCGCAAAATGTTCACGGGATAATTCCATTTTTTGAAGTTCCAGTTTGCATCTGGGAACACTAACTAGTGTTGTCAGGACCCGAAATATAAATAGCAACCCACGTACTAAAGGTTTTAAAAAGAAAATCTCCATTTTGCTTGACGTTGCAACTTAATAACAGCAATGATAGAAATGTATTCTAAAAACTATGTATACTAGATCAGAAAATACAAAATTCCTATTAATACTTGCTATCAAGGCGTAGCTCTCATAACGGCAGTCGTTGGTCTGATTAATTATATTAATCCTTTGTCGCCGAAAAAGATGATACGAGTATTTGAAAATGCGGAATAGGAAAATATGCTTTGTTCTACAAACTTAATTCACGTTCCCAAACTATGACATAGCCTGGAAAACCAGGTGTTTAGAAAAACTCATTGCACTCGTCGACAGAATCAACAAGGCAATACTAGTAATATACCCCCTTATAAATAAAGGGTACGCATTGTCAAATTTTAAATATAAATTGGCGGTAAAAAAAGTACGGATAATTTTTTCAAATTTCTGGTTTTATTGGAAAGATTGAATTTTGTGGAACACCTGCCGATACGTTTTCGCTTCTGTTTTCATATTAAGAGATTATTATTGTCTCGACGGGTATGCCAATAAACAAAATGGGCTGAGATGACGAATTTTACCGAAAAGTCGTGTTTTCAGATGAAGCTCATTTTTTTCTTGGTGGGTATGCCAATAAGCAAAATTGCCGCATATGGGGTTAAGAGAACCCTAACGTGACTATTGGGAAGCCAATGCACCCACAACGATGCTAATTAACTTCTTTTGAGCAGAAATTGAGGATATGTATCTAGACGATGGCGTCACTTGCCACACAGCCAACGAAACAATGGCTCTTTTCGAAAAAGAAAAAGTTACGTTAATAAGCCTAAAACAGTTCAAAAGCTAATTGATAAGATAATTCGCACATTAAGGACATTGAACTTCCATTATGTCTCAGAGTCATTGAAAATATGGACCATCGATTTGTTTTTGACCTGCTCAAAGGCGTTTAAATCCAGAAACGTGCATGCAAAAATGAGCAAAGAATGGTATAAAGTTTTTATAAAATATTTTTATAAAGGTCAGGCTGATGGACTCTTGTTACATATCACGGGATACGTCTTTATAAAGCTAGTGTTTGAAAGGCAATGGGTTTTTAGGCAGGGGTAAACAAATTGGAATTTAATGTTATATCATCACTTTTAATTATAAAAAATATATTTTTTATTTATTTACAGGGTGGGCGATTTCACATATTAAATTTGAATCGGCTGTAAAAAAAAGTACTGATCATTTTCTTTTCATTTCTGGTTATATTGGAAAGGTTACACTTTGTCATTTAATAATGGAACACCACCCCATGCGTTTTCGCTTCGCCCAACGGGCTGAAGATTGTTTGGAGGGGGAGAAGAATTTTACTTAAAAATCAATCGTGTTTTCAGATGAAGCTCATTTGCATCTCGGTAGCTTTGTCAATAAGCAAAATTGCCGCATATGGCATTTGAGAAGCCATTGCATCCACGAGTCAATGTTTTGCGTGAATTTGGTTATAGCTGCATCATTGGGCCATTTTCTTCAAAAATGAACAACTGTTACCGCCAACGGTGAGTATTGCCGCGCCATGCTCAACGAATTTTTGTTACTAAAATTTCAGGAGAATGACATGGACGACATTTAGTTTTAATAAGACCGGGCCAATGTCACACAGCCAACCCAACCATCGATATTTTACGCACTGTTTTTGAAAATCGAATAATCAGCCGAAATTGTAATGTCAATTGGCCGGCTCGGAGCTGTGATTTGAGCCTTCTGAATTAATTTCAGTGGGGAGCCATTAAGGATTAATGTTACGCAAAGCATCCAGAGACAATTGAAGCATTCAAACCTGAAATCGAAGTTGCCATTGAAGAAATTCGACCCGAAATAATTGGAAATGTACTAAAAAGTTGGGTTGATCGGGTGAGGTATTGCCGAGCCAGTTGTGGTAGTCATAGGAATGATATTGTGTTTCATTTTTAAACGACAAAGTTTAACCTTTCCAATAAAACCAGAAATTTGAAAAAAATATTAGTACCTTTTTTAACGGCCGATTCAAATTTAAAATGTTAAATTGCCCACCCTGTATTTACAGTATATTTTATAAAATAAATTTACAAAGTAGGGGTAAATGGATTATTTGCGCCTGTATATTTATTAATTCAGAGACTTAAAACGGGAAGTGATAGTAGAAAGTGAAATAGAAAAGAAAGAAGCTTGAAGTTAATTACATGCAGTAAAAGAATATTTTAATGACTAAGAGTAAAAGAAAATCCGAAATTTGCAAATGGAGAATTTTAGTGAATAAAAGCAATTTATCACATATATTAAATGTTTATCTAGATTTCAAGTGTTTCATGAGATCGAGAATGTTTTTTTTGTATGGAACTTACTCGGATAGCAAGCGAGTTGGCCTAAACTCACAAAAGAAACGAGTTAGTGTGGTAACTCTACACTTATTTTTCGTACAAAAAAACTACAGTAACACAACCTGCTATACAAAAACATATACATATCTTTCGTTTTCTATACCAAATTAATTAGTGGTCATGTTGGCGAATGGGTCTTAGAAAGACAAGAAAATTCTACACATTTTTACAACGCAAAAGAGTGGCAATGAATTGATTTATTATATTTCTTTAAATATTTTATGACAATTTAAAGATTTGTATTGCCTGCTTTAGCGAAGATCCGTCTTGCTGTTCATTTCTCTTTGGTGTAAACAAAGGGAAACAATGCTGCTGTGATGTTAATTGGATGCTTCGGAGCTGTGATTTGTGCCCTTTGGATTATTTTCTGTGGAAAGTCTTGAAGAATAAATGTTACGCAAAATGTTAAATCACCCACTCTGTGCTTTCTGGGAATGCGGCTAAGTAAGCAGACTGCGCGCTCACCTAAGCTTAAACATTCATTGAATTGGTTAACTATGATCCGACAAATTAATATTGAACTTGAAGGAATTACGAGTAATATAAAAGACAGACACACCAACCATTTTTGCTAGCACCCGATTTTCGCCATAATCATAAGATTAACAATAATGTTCTGATTCCAGCCGACTTTCAGTTCTAATTTATGCTGGTACAGTCATCTGTCTAACATGCACTTTCAATGACTATTAATGAATTCATAAATAAATTCATGAGCAAAGCGGGCCAGGATCTCAGGAGTTACGAGTATTATAAAGGGTGGTTAAATTGTGAGGGCCGATGTTGAATGTGAACCACACCTAAACATCAGGTTTTTTCTGCATTTCATTTGATATTTCTCAAGTTCAGACTAACTCAATTTGAACCACCGAAAGATACACAAGCGAGCAACGCGTTAAAGTTATTCAGCCTTGGTGGCAAGAAATGGCAACAGTGGATGAGCAATTTTCGAAGAAAATCATCTTTAGTGGTGAGACACATTTTCACCTCAGTGAATTCGTCAATAAGCAGATTTGCCGCATTTGGGCGAATAATAATCCAAGAGTGATTGTCGAAAAAACAATGCACCCACAAAGAGTGACTGTTTGTTGCGGTTTATGAGCTGGCGGCATCATGGTCGTATTTTTCCCAAAATGAGGCCGGTCAGGCAGTTACTGTGAATGGTGTTCGCTATCGTGAGATCATAACGAACTTTTTATGGACCGAATTGAAATACATGGATGTGAACGATATGTGTTTTCAACAGGACGTAGCCACTTGCCACACATCTAACGAAACAATGGCTCTTTTGGGCGACAAATTCAATCGTCCCTTAATGTTTAACCACCTTTTATAAAGATGGATAGCAGTCATACTATTAGTTTTGGCACATTTTCTCAAAAATGCCATTTAAAAAATAAAAAATATACCATCGTCTCGCAATGGGATAATTGGTCGACAAATTTGTTTTCCTTTTTAATTTTTAACAAGATTAAGCATGATAACATCGAAAAATATACCAAAAATAAGCACATATCTCCGGTGTTTAATGGGTAAGAGCTTCAAATATGGCGTAAAATAAAAGATTCAAGACTAAAATTCTATATAAAAATTAGTACTTACCTCCAAATCGGTGATATTTTGTTTTGATAGTTTTGACACGACGAATAAAATGGAAAATACGCCACCGCCCGCAATGGGTTATTGAAATATGTATGTAAAAATGTCTACCATTATGAAGGTATTTCATTAAGATATGCTGTTTGTCCAAACTGTGGAGTCTCCTATGTCGGGAAATATGCGTCGCTCGCATCTCATTTTCTTCTTCTTGATTAAAATTATATGCTCTACACACTGATATTCTTTATTTTTTTCATAATTGTAACTAAACGAGATTTGTTCTTTAAATTCTATACTGTAAACCAGAGATAGTCGTAGGAGATATTAACACAATACAACTTTTAAATCGGAAATATTCAGTTTTTCGCGTTTTTCAAAAGCTGCCGTTTCCACTAAGTTAAAATAATTTTTCGACAAATTCACTAAAAACTCTAAACCGAACACTTCACCAATCACAATTTAACTAAACAGTGATTTCTTTCTCATTTCTCTTTTGCCCCATCATTAAAGTAACTGTAAATTGTGCACAAGTAAACAAACATCAATATAAGAGTACTTGTGCAAGAGGTGACAAGACGATGGTAGTGTATTTTGTTTTTGTGAAATAGCCTACTATCGTAAAATAAACTTGTCGAAGTGTCTATAAACCAATTACTGTTTTTGGCGATGACAACAATTATTAAAATGCTTGTAGGGTCCTGACAAATTTGTTTTCCCACATACATAAGTATACAAAAATATGTTATTCAAAACACCAATTAAGCTGAAAGCAAAGTTAATGCAAATGTTCCTAGGCTCTCTATCAAATGAATTGTACGTGTTCCCCTTTTCGCACTACACCCTCTCATCACCATTTCCCCAACTTACGCAAGTAGTCCAATGTAGGTACATAGTGACATCTATCAGTGGATATAATATGTGTGACCGCCCTTAAAGATTGCACGTTAATTTTCGAGGAAAGTAGTGCGACTTTTTTTTTGGACCTTGTCTCTCTTATTTAATTATCCTGATTAAATGTTTTTACCTCCTTTGGACCTGGGATATTTGTTGTTGTAACAACAATATATTTTGTTTCGAAGTCCTGTTCTTTTATGGGGGATCTGCTTTGATATCCAGGTAGAGGAAACGCGCCATATGAACTGGATGCGTCCACAGAGACCAGGGGGTCAGCTAAGTGGGTTTGGTCGGACAATTGAAGATGTGCAGCACGTGAGGTGGTTCCTGATGGCAGGCGGGACAGATGTCCGGAACGTTAGCATCAAATCGTGCCCAGTAAAAATTGAGGCGGCTGCACCATCCAGATCTCAGCTGCGCCAGAACCACGCGCGTCTGCCGAGGTAGTACCTTCTCCTCAGGTGAAATCTCCAGGTGGAGGGTTCAGATGAGTGGGTTTGGTCGGACAATTGAAGATGTGCAGCACGTCAGGTGGTTCCTGATGCCAGGCGGGGTAAGCGTCCGAAACGTTACCATCAATTCGTGCCTAATACGAATTGAGGCGGCTGCACCATTCACGCGCATCTTTCTGGCTGAGCTGAGAGCTGGTTCTGGCTCTGCGTATTCTCCTCAGGCGAAATCTCGGGGGCTGTTCCCCTAGCACCATATTCTCTCTGTAGCTGAATACTGCTGCTGCGACTTCATCAGCGTGAACGTTGTTCAGTCATGTCTGATAGTTTTGATGATCTAAAGGCTCTCTTGTACCACTGGACCTCTCTCTCTAGATCATGAAGATCTTACCTGATCTGCCCGGGCGGAGGCCACCCGTCCATGAGATGGCGCTTAGGATGACTACTGCAAAGACAAACAAGCAGGTATTGCTTAGACAGCAGGAAATTGTGTCTGCGCACGGTAAGGACCTTCGGCTTTTCATGTAGATGGTTCTCAGAAGACATAAGGACACACCCTGTCCATGTTTTGAGGGCGGCATTTAGTTCGCTACAGACCGAACTATCGCTTCGGTCTTCAAGCTTTCTTTGTCGGCTTCCGTAGTACTGTCGGCAAGTGACTTGAGGCCCTTTTCCTACTTTTAAGCTTATCGAAGATAGTTGTAGCACGTGCAGAGGATCGAAGAAGGCTGTCCAATGTGACCCCAAGGATTTTGGGGTAGTTGGTAATCGGGATGTTGACGTTATCAACTTTGACATTGAGTGACAACCGCAACTATGCGGTGCATGCAGTAAACAGTGTGGCTGATGGCTGAAGTGGCTATTTTCGTATGCCTCGCAGTGAGGTAACAGTTGACTTTCTCTCATATGTCATCTACTTGAGGTCCTGAATTGTGCAATCATCAGCGTACGACACAATTTCAACGCGATCTAGTGGTGAAGAAACTTTAGAAAGGTAGAAGGTTAAACAGAGCAGGAGATATCACTCCACCTGGGGAACTCCTTGTTAAATCTACGGAGCGTCGACTTCCTGTCCATGAATCCTACAAATGACTGGCGTCCACAAATAAACGTAGTTTACGACCCGATGTTTTAAACTGAGCTGAAAAGACGTTTCTGCAATTTCCTCAAACAGAGTGGCATGATTGACCGTGTCGAAGGTGGGATATTTGTGTAATAGTCTTGCGCTCAAACCGCAGCGTTTCTTCTATTTTGAAAGCGTTTAAAAGCCTCATATTTAATTGTATGAGGAGACAAGTCCAGTTTGGATAGAAAATCCATAGCCTTTTTATTCCAAAATTTATTGAAAAAATACTTAAAATACTAATGAATTAGTAGAAAGCTTTGTTATACTGTTATAAATGAGATAATACCTAAGAACACTTGTAAGTAACATTTTAATTTGCATTGTTTGATATGTAAAACTTGTATGGGACAATTTCACTGAGATTTCAATTCTTCGCGCTTGCGTTGCAACTGACACTTTTGATAAATCATATCACTGTGATCAGTTGACCAAGCAAAATACATATAGGCGGTGAGCATAACAGCGAGCAGGAGGCGATCCAGAGTCATGAGATTGGTGCCCCACAAAATTACCGCCAAGCCTACAAAGGAAGGATGTCGGACATGGGTAAAGAGGTGCCTCAACTCGAACGACTTATACGCTAAGGGTTGGGCATAAGATTTCATATCATAGTAAGCCTAAACAAAGTAAATTATAAAAGATAATTTTAAAATATATATTTGTTGTTGCAATTTTCGAATGTTGTCTATATTACAAATCTATACCTGCTTGATGCCAATAATTTCAGGTAAATCCATAATCATACTGCCGCCGCATATGATCATCCAGGCGAACGCGTGCAGCAACACAAATGTCCACCACGACCATTTACTAGCGTCCACATCAACTTGCCAAAGAATGATCGATGAAGCTGTTAGCCAATTTTTCATCAAATACTGTAATGTAGAAAAGGAGGATAAATTACCAGCTGTAGTTTATGTAAATTTAAGTTTGTTGATTTAAATGAATTTGAAAATTTGCAATATGTACCACTGTTAGTGAACATTGATCCCGCAAAACAAATTATGTCAAAATTGTTTCAGTTTTTAATCCTTATTACAGTAGCACATTTATCTTGTACAAGAGCAGTTCAACAAATAGAGCATCTTGAAGATTAGCTTTAAATAAAAAAGTCTCTTCGTTGGTTGGTTTGACGTAAAGGGGTCCTGAATGAAAGGACCCATGCCCTTTGTTGTTTGTTTTTATTCGATGGTTAGTTATTTTCCTTTATTATAGAAGTTCTGCATCGTTTACAACTTTTGACTCTTCTCCAACACAACCCTCTCATGTGCTCTAGGTTTGCCACAATGACCGACCGATGTTGGCGTCTTGATTTCGCGAAAACTAGTCATTGGCAGATCCCACGACAGTCGGTTCTATGCACCGGATTGACCCGAAGCAGCAATCCTTCGGCCAAGGGCTGTCACCTCGGCACTGTGTGTGCCGCTACAACAACAACATTGGCAGAGAAAGTGCCGCATCGATTTGTTATCCTCCCGCATGCGTCGAACATGTTTGATCGCACTCTTCCAATGAGAAAAAGTGGTCAGTTGATAGTAAAAACGCAAATCATGCTTAATGCAAATTTTTAAAGACTTTGTTGCTTTTTTAGGTTTTCCTTAATCTGGGTCTCCAAAAGCATTTGGTACGCATAGTGCCGTGGTGAACGCCTTTTGCGAAAGAATTGATCTTCGGGTCAATCCGAAGCGTATGACCGACTGTTGTGGCATTTTGTATAAGTAGATGTTACCGCCTGCAGTGTCGTTTTATAGCGTCATGTTTGCGTTCTTCGACTTAATGTTAGAAAACGTTAAGGCGATTGCGTTTTTCGTTCTTTATCTAAAGCCTGTTTAGCTGATCCTTTTCTTACAACTTCGTCAGACTTCTCGTTGCCGCTAATGTATGAATGGCCTTATGATTTATAGAGCTCAACTTCGTTTTAAATTGGCTACATCTTTTTACACACTAGAAGCGTTTGGGGCTTGGCTGTCGTTGAGAGCAGTGCCATGGTCGCTGTCATGAATGGAAAACACATTTTGATAATAGTCAAATATCTTTTACACTTCGAAGGCGATTTTCGTCGATTTCTTTAACCCTCCGATAAGTGAGAGGGTCCCTGGGGACATTTTTCATTTTCAAACTAAAATTACTTCATGATGGTCCATGAGAAATATACCCGACCCAACCGAGGAAATTTTATCTTGAATCTTTTAAAAAAAAGTTCTAGGCGATCTGACCAATAGTTTAGTTTTTATTGGCCATTAGTGAACGAGTAAAAAGTTAGTGTCCTTGGACTGAAAATTCAAGATATTTTTAATAAATGCATATTCGTTTTGCTTGTTTTTAATTGGTTTAACATATCACAAATGTGTGCTTTAAATTTTAGTTACTTTTTGGTTATATTTATTGTGCATTTCCTTGAAAACATAAACATTTCGAACAAGTTCTTTGAATGTACCCTTTATTTTTGTTACCGGCAGAAACTCTTCCTTAAACGAACATATACGCAGATGCACAAGCTAGAAGCCAGGTGGATGTAGAAAACAGTATAAAAGCGGTTTTAGTGTTGAAAACCAAACCATACAAAGTTTAGACGGTGAACATCGAGTCCGAATTTTATAATGTTGATATGTCTATATTTGGTCTTGAAGGTACGGATGATGAATATATTTGACTGACATATGTGTTAACAAAGAGAAAAAACTGATGCTCCACAAATAAGCGACAATTATTTTATTTCCGAAGAGAAAAAACTGATTTCCGAAGAGAAAAAACTGATGCTCCGCAAATAAGCGACAATTATTGTATTTCCAAGTAGAGGATCGAGCGCTAAACAACCGCATATCTAAGGATACGGAACACAAGTGAAGCTTTTGATGGAAAAGTAAGTAAACAATTTTAATGGTCAAAAGCAGAACGACTACATATTTTTGTCTTTAAATATGTTTTTTTTTGTTATGTTTACATTATTCTTTTTTAGATATTATGAAGATCGACAGAAGGAGCTACACCGTCGTTTGCGCCTAAAACGAACAGACCGCCATGTCGCCTATGCCGTACTGAGTACAAACGGAAGTAGAAAACAAGGGCCTATTGCTATTCCTGTAACAATCTAGTATTCGCAGAGCATTCAACACTGATGCATCGATGCTACCAGCAACCAAATTAATCTACACAATAGTTTTTTTAAGCTTTTTTCATATAAAACTCATACAAAAAAAATATTATTAAATTTAAAAAAATCCTTCTAAAATGGATTATACATTCAGAATTAGTAAAAATTAATGAAACAAAACAATTTATAAAAAAGCTTTTTTTTTCAAATACCATACAAAATGAGGGTTAAATTGATGTCTAAGAATTCAGATTATTTTGAATGCAACTCAAGCGGCGCACGAAACTGTCGTTTAAAAATTTCAAGAGAAATTCCAAGCATGGGATGTACTGAAAACCTTGAAGGGATGTAGAATATCACAGATCTAACGTCGACAAGTTGTGGATGAATGCCGAAATAAGTATTTCCATTCATGATATTTTATTTCGCTTAAACAAATTGGATCTCTTTATAAACCTAAAAAAATATAGCTGGCAGCGTAACCAAAACACACCTTTAAATGCTACGTTAATCGGAAAATAAGCAAAAACCTTAGCAAGCGATATAAACAAAACCTGGATATTGATACTGTTAATATCATCAGGTTTTGAAACTAGTACATAAGTAAACTACTCAAATCGCTTGTGTAGGACTGTTCTTCTGGGTGGAGGAAAGTTCCTTCCCACGGTCATGAAACGAGCTCTAAATAAACTATGAAAGTGGGCAAAAAGCTGTGGACTGGAAGTCAATCCTTTGAAGATCAAACCAGTTTTTTCCACATGCAGTTATAAGTTAAAAAAACTACCCGTCATTGAATTTTGTAGAGTTGTATCTCTCAACAGAGGCCAAATACTTCGGTTGGGTTCTGGATCACAAGTTAAACTGGAAGAGAAACAATGAGGTAAGAAGCTAATCGTTTATATACGTAATATTTAGCCTATTATAAAGCCAAAAGACCAATTATAACATTTGGCTGCATAGTCTGGCAGGACTGATGAGTAGGGGAAACTTAAGGAAAACCCTAAAGAAAGGTCACAGACTAGCTGCCCTATTTTTGACGGGACCAATTAAAGGCAAGCCACAGACAGTCCTAGACATAAACCCGCAGTTGGAACCAATTGAGAATTTTGCAGGAGGGTTGGCAGCAAGTGGTGCATTAAGACCCAGAGAGGCAGGCCACTGGTCCCAATCACTAACAGAACATGCCAACTATTATTTTCCTTGACAGATCGGTGCCAACTGTTCTTTTCCCTCATAGAGCGGTGTCAACTGTTCTTTTCCCTAGCAGAGCAATGCGGGATTTAGGGAAACATCTGCTAGATATCTTAGTCTACACCGTTCAGTCAAAGTTGGAAGTAGGGATGGAGCTGTTTTGTATGTAACGTATTTACAAATACGTAAGTGTTATCGACTGAGTGATAGTTGTAGTGTTTTCAGGACGAGACCGTAACCTAAACTACTCCAAATTCAAAAAGTAGCATGGCCCAAATTACGGTTGCGTTCTGGAATTAAGACAAAATGAAATTTAATCGGCAATGGTATACACAGGAATAGCCGGGATAGAATGTTGTCCATGGGGTCTATATACGTGTTGATACGGTTTGTAAGTGGCCTCAACCTTCATAATGCGCAAAGTTTCGTGGGGATCTGTTCATATTTGCAACAAGCCTAAGAACATACTTAAAAAAACTAACAGTGGTTCTGAGACAATAGGTTAAATAAGCTATAACTTATCCCTGTTTGGATCGTTGGAACCGTGGTATTATGAGTAAAAAAATGTTTTCTGTTTTTTCACATTGTCTCGCTTATACTTAATTTGACGAATTAGTCCGTAAACACCAAAGACCTTGTAATCAACCTAAGGTGGGGCTTAAAGTCCCGAATCTTATATACTCCAGACAGAAATCTCCCCAGAGAGTACTGGACAGATGGGTTCCTTATAATAAATAAACCGGGCACCCACTGTAACACTGACGACACGAAATTAGACAACAAAACTGTAGGTGGGTTCTTTATAGTGAACATCTGTATTATCCCAAGCAGAGATTTATACCATCAAGGAATGCGTACGGTGGCTCAAATAACAAGCTTAGCAGCGATCAAGGCACTGTTCTCAACGAGAGTCAAGTCCCGAAAAAATAACCAATTTAGAAAGAAGTGGCCCCTTAGTAATCATCGCTGGTTCCTTTCAAGCAATAAGAGCTAAAAAAAATTATCTTAAGCGGCCATGGCCGTTGTTGGCTAATTAAAAAAAAAGCACCCAAATGCTTTAGGGAGAAACTGATAAAAGAAGAACGAAGTTATTAAATTTAAAAAAAAAACTCAATAAAGATGATGGACTTTCTTACAGGCCCCTGACCACATAAGACACATCATTTGAAAAGAGGGGGATTAAACGAGGAGGGCACCGAAACGTTTGGGCACTTCCTCTGCCAATGACCTGCTTTCGAGATCGAGGCTACAACATCTTTTGGTCGGTGTGACAATCTAGAGCACATTAGGGGGATGTGTTGAAGGAGGATCATAAGTTTCGTAGACGACATTAAACGTCTTAATGGTAGAAAATTGACAACCGATTAAACACGAGCGCACAACATGCCATATACTGTATTAGGGTTTGCGTCCTTATTGTTGAAACCCTCTATTTCTAACTAACCAACAAAAGCTTAATATCTTTGATTTACCTCTTAAGAAGTCAAATTTTGGATATGGGTCCTTCCTTGGTGTATTGGCTTAGGATATGGGTCCTTCCTATTAAAACCCTCTATTTCAAACCAACCAATCAAAGCTCAAAATCTTGGCTTTACCTCTAAAGAAGTCATATTTATTATTAAGGCATGTTTAATAAATTACTTCTTGCAGTGGAGAGGGTCTGGAAGTATCATACAAGTCTAATCCTTCGAACTGTTGTTAAACCCTTCACCTAAGGGTGAATGTTATATTAATTTGTAAATCCGTTTGCAACACTACGAAATATTGATCGAAGACCCTATAAATTCCTTATATATATATATATATATATATATATATACATATATATATATATATATATATATATATATATATATATATATATATATATATATATATATATATATATATATATATATATATATATATATATATGACATGGGTATTTAAATACCCGTGCAAGGTGTTTGAAGTGAAAGGTGAATTTGCATCCCGCTACTTTCTTCCTGGATTATCACAACGGTGTTGCACCAGATCAGAAGCAAATTGCTAAGGCTGAGTGATCTATTTCTTTTAAGTACCATGTTTTTTTTAATAAAAATTACCCATTCGCATTTGACCCGATCTGGAGACCAGGTGTGTGTGTACATAGTGGACAACTTAAGCTATTCGGTAAAATTAAAAATTTTTAAATTGTACCATTTTCCTATGTTTTACAGCACTTTCCCGGAGCATTTCCGGAAAATTTTTGCCTGAAAAAAACAAAATATAAAAAAATCCAGCTAAATGCTTTAATTGCTAAACATTGAATGGTTTGGAGGTAGCACACATAGAAAGAGACTTGAAAAAATAATAAGTGATTGTTATTTTAAGCAAGTTGTAGTGGAACCTACAAGAATTTCGAGTACCACATCATCACTAATTGACAATGCCGTGACAAGAGATAGAGAATATTTCTGTTAAAACTAATGCCGAATTGAAAATCAGTGAGACATTGCAGATCTGTACACCACCAAGAAAAGAAGTTAATTTTGCAAAAACGAAGAAAATGCAAATTCTACGATTCAATAACGCTGTCTGGCGAAACAAACTACTTCAGAGCAACATCAATAATGTATCAGCAAGTACTCCGGTTAACCATTTTACAAACTTGTTAGTTAATGAATTTAACTGTATTATAAATTCCACGATAGTATACAAAAATGTTAAAATTGATTATTCAAATCTTTGGTACAACAATGAATTGCGACAATTGAAACGGAAGAAAGTTTACTGGCATAATATGGCTGTCTGGTTCAATAATGATTATTATTGGACAAATTATAGAGTCTGGAGTAATCAATACAGAAAACAATTAAACTTGCAGAAAAGTAATTATGTCAATAGAAAGATCAATGAACGCCATAACCAAAAGGACATGTGGAAAACTTTAAAAAAAATGAATGCCATAACCAAATGAACATGTGTAAAACTTAAAAAAAAGCTAGTAGTGAAAAAAGAGGATGTACAAGTTCGGAAAAATGAAGATAACGGGAAAGCAATACACGAAGAGGTGGAAAAAGCTGAGACATTAAATTCGTTTTTCATAAATAGTGTGAAAGAAATTTCTAATAGTATCACTCATATACAATATGACAATATTAAAAGCGTGGACCCGGAAATAAAATTTAGTTTTGAATTATTGAGTGTGGCAGAATTAAAGAGTACTATGAAATCGATAAACAATAAAAAGGATCAAAATAAGCTTTCAGTTATAAATGCTATTAGACAATTTTGATATATTGGATATGCATCTACAAAGTGTTATTAATAAATCACTGCTAAAAGGCATTTTTCCGGACTGTTTAAAAGAATCGTGCGTCGTTTCAGTAAACAAAGTACAAAACACAAAGAATCCTAGTGAAATAAGACCAATCAATATGCTATCAACAATGATCAAATTAATCGAAAAAGTAGTGTATAATCAGTTAAATAAATATTTTGAAAACAATAACTTACTATACAAAACGCAATTTGGTTCAGAAAAAAATCATAACTGTGAATCCCTATTAAATCTTGTTGTGTCGCAGTGGAAAATGAATATCGAGCAAAAGAAAGTAATAGTAGCTGTTTTCTTAGATTTAAAAAGAGCATTCGAAGTAATTAGCAGAGGCATTCTACTTGAAAAACTAAAAAAATTAGAATAGAAGGAGTTGAATTAAATTGGTTTAAAAGTTATTTAAGTAACAGATCACAAATAACTAAATGTGGAAATTGTACATCATTGTACATCAATTCGTTTAAAAGTTATTTAAGTAACAGATCACAAATAACTAAATGTGGAAATTGTACATCAAGTAAAAAATTCATCACTGCAGGAGTTCCCCAAGCAGCGGTATTAGGAACTCTGCTTTCTCTTATATATATAAACGACATGGAAAAATTTTAAATAAAGCTAAACTTTGTATGTTCGCGGATGACACTCTTTTATACATTGATGGCGAAAATCCGGAAGAATGCGTGCGTAACCTAATTGAAGAATTTAAAAAAGTCGAGAAGTATTTACAAATGAACAAAATTAAACTCAACACCAGTAAAACTAAATCAATGATAATAAATGGCAGTACAAATGAAAATATTTCAATTGAATGAGTGGAAATAGAGAGAGTTACTAAAATAAAGTATTTGGGAGTAATAATTGAAAATAAACTGAAATTCGAGGAACACTTTAATTACGTATGCAAAAAAATATCAAAAAGGTATCATTTTTACAAGAATTCGTTACAAAATATCAAAAATTACAGCTACAAATATCTTCAACACGACCATAAAACCCCATTTTGAATATTGTTCTACCATATTGTTTCTGGGAACTGCACAAATGAAAGCAAGACTTCAAAAATTGCAAAACAAGGGCATGCGATGTATCTTAAGATGTCACAGACTGACGCATATAAGCGAGATGTTAAGAAACCTGCAGTGGTTAACTATAAATCAAGGACTTATAATGAACGCCCTTATATTCATATACAAAATTAGAAATGGATTATTGCCTAGCTATATGCGGGATTTTCTAGTAAATATATGTAGCAGATACACAACCCTATAATTTAAGAAATGCTAATGATTTTAGACTAACATTTGCTTTAACTAACTTTGGTCAAAATTTACTGTTTTATAATGGTCTTTAAATTGTTAATTAATTACATGTAGAATTGAAAAGCGAGAGTAATTTATTTGTATTCAAACGGAAAATTGTTTTATATGTTAAGCAAAATTTTTAATGTGAAATTCAATTATTACTTTGTTCACTAATGTTACAAAATTGTAAAAAATAGCACTATTGCTAAATAAATCAAATCAATCAATTAATTAAGCCCAATCTTTCCTCTTTTCTATAAAAAAAATGACCGCGATATCCCTCATCTGGCCCACGCTTATATTATTTATGAATCAACACTTTCTTGGGTATTTAAATACCCATTAGGCAGGAATGGGTCAAGGAACACGGGAAAACTTCTATTAAATCAGTGAGGTGAAAACCCGCCGCTGAAAAATTGTTCGATGTTCTCTCCCGGTTTTGAACCTGTTTAAATTGGCTGATAGTCGCGCACACTTCCAATACACAATGGAGACCCACGAAGTCAACGTAGAATCATAACATATGCGTGATGAAATCGGCCCTGGGGGTACAAGTTTTTCTCAAAGGAAAAAATGTGCCTCTGTAAAACGTACTTTTTTTAAAATTGCCTTTAAATTTTTTGGGGACGACAATGATGAAAAAAGGAACTGTTAGTTGGCTTGCACTAAATACCTCAAAAAAGAGCAATGTTGGCCCTAACAACGTCTCGCATGGTCAAAACTGTCGATCAATAGCAAATACGCACCAATGGGTGCTTAAATTATAAAGTAATTCGAAAGTTCTTTCTAAAGTTAGAGACGGACGAAGGGTCTCAGAAACTGACCAATTTTTTGCGCTTTGGTAGCCTAAGGACAATAGTGGGTACTAAGGTTCGGCCATGCCGTATTTAGCAATGTTTTACTTATTAGTTCATTCAAACACAATCTGTTTCAACTTTTTTAACCTATAAACTGTAAGGGCCCCCGCAGACTGCAGACTTTTTATCGGCCGATAGTTTAATCGGGTTGGGCTGAAAGTGCGCACACCGAGCCAACTAAACAGTTTGTTTGGTGAACAGGGCGCAGACTATCCAACAGTCGGTCAACTATTCTCGAAATAGTTTGTAACTGATTGTAACCATACTGATTAAGAAGCCGACCAAACTATCGGCCGATAAAAAGTCTGCAGTCTGCGGGGGCCCTAAGCCTACCTGCCAACATAAATTGTTGTTTGTAGCTCTTTCAATACACACTCATTATGTAAATATCTTTTTTAATCTGTAATCTATTCATATTGTTTTGGTTTTAGGTTTATTTGTCTTACATGTAAACACAACGATGATGTCAGACTATAAATAGCCCGTTCTGCAGAGGCCAATCCCAAATTCTGCATTAGCTTCTTCACCAAGGAGGATTTCATACAGCTGTGTTGGAATATGAATAGAATCAGGTACAGTGTGTTGAATACCATTGGTCCGTAAGCGGTTTCCAGGCGCGATTTATTGTCCAACAAATGAAAAACCCATGTATATATTTTGGATACCTTCCTTGGAGCCGAAAGAAATTGAATTAAATGCGTTACCACGTAAAGGGTATAAATGAATGATGCCATGGCAATCAGTAGCACTAAATACTGTTTTACTGAGGCCATTTTCAACTTCAATAGTTTTAATTTTTTGTTATAAAATTCAATTTTTATTTCACCAAAACAAAAAAAAAAAATCAAGCACTTGCTTAACTGCGAAGAAATTTTTTTTTGAGTGCCGAGTAGCCGGTACCGATTGTTTTTGTTGAAAGTACCTAAAGACAGAGTAAGGAGGCGATGTTAAATCACCGGCGTCATGATTTCATTACGACGTTTTAAGACCGTCGGTGCCTGTAGCGAGTATTGTTGTTTGTTTGTTTAGTGAATAAGTATGTATATCATCACGGTAGCGAGTATTGGTTGTCCAATATGGTTTAATATTACACCATCTTATATGGAACGCTTACGCAAGTTCGAAAGAATGTGCCTTAGAGCTTGCACGTCTATCTATAGGTCAAAAACCAGTAATTACACCAAGTATATATCCAATAAGATACTATACAATAATGCAAATATAAACAGAATCGACAACTTCATTATTAAGCTTATCAGGAATCATATAGTTAATGCTACAGCATGTATATCCAACAATCTTATAATGGCTCCGTATTATACCAGCGATTCATACATAAAGCTAACGTTAGAAACTGGTTTTGTACCACCGGAGGCCTTCTTGTATTTAGACAAGAACGGTTTCATACAAAATCCAGAAGGTATACCTATTTTTTATCATTTATACAGAAGGGCTAACACAAAAGCTGTCAGAGACAATTTAATCATTGACAATGAACTTCGCTTCGATACTAGCGTATCGGATAAATATCGCTCTGAAAGAAACAAAATAAACAAAGATATGTATTGGTGGATTGCACACTAAACTTTTTGCTTTTAACCGTACTGACACTATTTTATTCCTTACAGTTACTTAAATGATGTTTTTTTTTCACAATTTTTCATTATAAAATAGAGGATAATAATAAAACATGTGTTAATATTATGTAAAAATACCAAAGATATGACTTATAAAATGTCTTAGTAGATAAATACTGCGTATATTTAATATTGTTGAATTCCCGTCGAAGGGCATTATAAAGTTCTAACATATTCCAACTTTTTGTTTATTTATAGTACCAACTCCATTCTTAAATCAAATAAAATAAACATACAAAAAAAAAAAAAAAAAAAAAAAAAACGGTATATTTGCGCTTTCATAAAACGCCTTCACTTTCATAAAACGCGCATATCTCTGGGAGGGAACACTTTTGGGGCATTGGATCGGTCTCATTCGATGCTCAGATGTTGTCCACATCAAAAAAAATGTGAAAAGTTGATGAAAAGTTTTGTTCAGGAGAACCATTTTAAAGATTAGGTCCCTTTCTATTTGCTCATTGGGTGAAATATTGCTTAAATAATTAATGATTTGTTGTCAATATTAAGATCGGATGTCCGTTTTATAACAGGGTTCATTACTCGTATTGCCCTATTGATTTTATCGACAATGAATGGATTGTGGTTTATAAAGCACATCCGGCTGTCCATTATAACACCTAAATATTTCACGCTACTCTTCCATTCTAGGTATATCGTGGTTCTGGAATCTGATGGGGGTTTGTGGAACAAAGCACATTCTTCGTTTTCGCGTAAAGTAAATAGCCTGTTTTATCAGGATTTACTAAAATCTTCCACGTTACAAAGTAGCAATTTTAATCAATTAAAGCCGACTGTAATTTTGAAACTATATTTCGAGAATATATGTCTGAACATAGAATCGATGTATCATCACTCACTCATTTGAGAGAAGTTTCACCTTATTCCTAAATGGGATGTTTTCATTCTAGATTAAAATAAAACCTCTTTATTCGTGTTTTTTTTATCTTAAACAGCTGTTATCAGTTGTTTATATTTTACTAATTTAACACTGCAAAATTTATCAATAGCAAAGAGAGACATATTTTTTTCTTTCCTCTTAAATTTTCTAGTAACTGTAGGAAGCCTGGGTCAAGTATCTCCAAGTCAACACTTTTGTCTACTATTTTGTTGACATTGACATCGAAGCGCCTATACTTTTTACAGCTGCATGGATGTGTTCTTCTAGATTTGTTTATATTATATAACTTTTTGTTAAAAGTACACGTGGTTGCGCCCAAAAACAAAAAAACTGGCATTTATGTCCAAACCCGACAGTCGGTTTCTAAGAAATAATTCAAACCCGACCTTTTTTCTGTCGGGTTTTTCGGTTTTTTACAATGAAAGTTCATATTTTGTACGTACGGAGGGAGCACTACCTATTTTATACCCTGAGCCAATCTTTGAATCTGTATGTTGTATCTAACCAAAAATTATTAAGCTAAACCATATGTATACCGATCGACTCAAAATCACCAACTGATTCGATTTTATGATGTCTTTTGGTCTGTTTGTATGCAGACGGGCGGCTGTTCATATAAAGTTTGTAATCAAACTACAGGTCGCAGTTGTCCTATCTTCATGAAATTTGTGCAAAAATGAACCAAGGATGGCGCTATTGAAATTGAGGACCGACAAAACCATAAAAAGCAATGAATTTTTCTTACAAATTTAAATGTGACATTATTTTTAAAATTCTGAACTTTAGATTTTTAACAAGTTTATTTTTAAACAAGAAACAAAGCTCGCTTAATGACAGTTTTATACTAAAAATAAAAACCGACAATCGGTTTTTTAACACGGTTTTGGAAAAAAACCGAATTGTCGGTTTTCTGAAAATTCGAGTTTTTTTGGATGCTCTAGTGGTTGCACGCACAATTGATGTTTTTTTTTAAAGAGAAGAGGTCTCGGTGAGTATAAATATTACCACTAATTTGAGAGAAATTTCCCATGTTTCTTAATCTGATGTTCTGAAAATTAAAGTTAGTAAGTAAAGTAAAGAGAAATGTAAGTTGCAGAATTTTTAGAAAAAAAAATCCACTTAAAAACAACAATTAATTAATTAATTATAGTTCATTTACATATGGTTGATTCTGATATTATGGGCCACTTTGATACAACCAAGGACTTGGTTGTATCAAGCGTGAAAAATAAAAAATATTATACTTTATTATTTACAATACAATAAATCTGAATAGGACCTTTAAAGTCTTTTAAATTGTTTTTTAAAAAAATTATTTGTTCTTCAAAAAAATGCCTACCAAAGTGTTCAAATATCATTATCCTGGTTGTCCCTAGCACTACTTTCAATTGAAATTTTCTCAATTTTTTTCAAAAATATTAATTATTTATTTAATAAAACCAGTTCATATTAAAAAAAAATAGAATAAGGTGGATGGTCAAGCAACTCGTACTTTAATTCGTTGATTTTAGCCATTGTTAAAACACTCTTGTGCGCTGGTGCGTTGTCTTGATGAAAAATTATTTTTTTTTTGGGTTGTAAGCCAGGACGTTTTTCTCGAATTTGTACATTTAATTGATCTAAAAGGTTGCAATAGTATTCTGAATTTATTGTTTTACCTTTTTGCAGATAGTCAATCAATAAAATACCTTTGAAGTCCCAAAAACCGTTGCCATAACCTTACCAGCCGATTGAATTGTTTTTGCCTTCTTTGGGGCACTTCCTCCAGCTTCAGTTCATGGTTTGGATTGTTCTTTTGTCTCTGGAGTATAGTGGTGGATCCATGTCTCATCAACAGTTATGAAACGACGCTTAAAATCCATTTTATTTCGCTGAAATCGATCCAAACTAGCTTGAGAAATGTTCATTCTTATGCGTTTTTGGTCGACTGTTAACAAGTCCGGCACCCATCTTGCAGAAAGCTTTTTCATCTGTAGTTCTTCATGCAAAATTAAATGGACTCGATCATTTGAGATGGCCATGATATTAGCTCTTTCACGCACTTTTATTCGTCGATCATTTAATACCATATCATGCACTTTGGCTACAATTTCTGTTGTTGTTGCTGTTTTTGGACGTCCACTACGTGGTTCATCTTCAATGCTTGTACGACCAATTCAGCAACCCAATTTTTTACTGTTGCATATGAAGGAGCACTTTCACCTAACACATTCACCATATCATTATGAATTTCTTGTCCCGATAAACCTTTTTTATGTAAATATTTAATGACACCACGCATTTCTAATTTTTCCATTGTAAAAAAATCGCGGATGCGTCTTTTGTGAACACCTATTTCTATATGAAGGAGTTGCCAGATCGAAACAAAATTGAACATGTGTTCATAGCAGAGATGGAAGTTTCCAAAACACTTAACTTTTTTCTGTTTATACCACGCTTTTTGTGCTAGGCTAAGAAGTTTCCGAACCGCCCTCGTATTCCCCTGTAAAATCTAATATTCGCAAATCCTGATTTCAAGCAACTCAAATATGATTGAACATTACTTGAAGTGGTTGCACATCTTATAGTTTTTTCGTCAACAGTCTTATTAAAATTAAGTAAGTCGTGTTTTGTCACTCGTTACGAACGTTCACACTTAAGTGGGTCATTCCCCTGTTGTTTTTTAAAAAGATAATTAATACTATTTATAATTTTGCAAGTGTTTTTTTTGTGTTTATTGCAAGTATAAACTTCCAGCTCAAGACAATTTTGTAAGGATAAGTACTTAAATGAACATTTTAGGGAATTTTGTAGAAATTCATCATTCCCCTGCCAAAATCTTTCACAGGGAAAATTCTATATATTTTATTGCCTTCTCTGTTTAATGAGTCATTACCCTGGATGTCATATTTTTAAATTGTTGCATGATTCCGTTAAAAATTAAAATTTTGATGTGTACCTTTTAAAAATGATTAGTCTTTTTTAGAACTAAGACGTCTAATCTACCTAAATTAAGTATTAAATTCTGCAAAAAAAATCGAATTAAAAAAATGATGTCGAAAGTGACCCATAATCTCAGAATCACCCATATTTGTTTACACTTTATATAATTTTACTGTCTGCTTTTGACGAATTCACCAATGAACCCTCATGTTGTTCAATTCTCTTTTGTGTTTATAAGTACTAAGAGAAACAGTTTGTAGTATGTGAGTGCCGATATGTTATCTGGCTCTATCCCTCTATTCATGATTGTTTACATGTTGTTCATTGGTTAAAAGACAGACGTAACTCAAGAATGTCATTTCGAGAAAATTACATGGGTTTTTTTCAAAACCGTGTTTTAAATGAACCGACTGATGGTTTTTGTAAAGTAAAAACCCGGCTTTAGCCGATATTCCGGTTGTAGCCTTTTGCCTAAAATTAAAAAATATTTTCCGAATCCGAGTTAAAGTAATAGAGCCCTGGAACAGCTCTATATTTACCCAGGTATAAAAAGTAAGGTCATATTTGAATTTGCAGGTCTAATAGGTCCTTGTTGAAATTGGTCAGATTTTCGAACCGTCACCAAAATTTAGCCAAACTGCAAAAATAATTTTATTCGTATATATGGATAATTTAATTGTTATTTTAAAGCCCTATGCCCATGTACACTAGGGGTGGGATAGTGTTGTATGGAGATTCTTAGTAGTAAGATTTGGGTATGACTCACCCCCTTATTTTGTGGGGTTTGGAAAAATAAGCATGGGCAAAAAAATGGGGGAGGTGGGATCGGGGCAAGTGTCAGCTCATCGAAGTGAAAGGTCGTGGGAAAATATTCACAAAAAGCCCCGCAATTACCTAGGAGCCACATCGAGAGGGGTAAAATGTATAACCAACCCCTATTAATTTTTCCTTCCCAATATTTTTTTCAAACATAATTTGTTATGTTTGGAAAATTTGTTACTCGGTAACGAAACGAGTTAGAGTTACCTGACTTTTTTTTAAAAAAAAAAATATTATGACACACCCAGCTTCTATAACAAAATCAAAAACATGTTTTTTGTTATTGCTACAGAAAGAAAAAGAAAATAGAAAAAGCGTGATAAAACCATTTCCATAAATTACAGTTATGCAAAAACGGCAAGTGAAAATGTTTATTGTTAAGATTTAGAGAAATTTCGATGTAGCTATATTATTTTAAGAGTGACTAAACGAAAATTGTGGTCCAGGGACGAGACCTTGATGCTGTTGGAAGGGCGAATTTGAATGTCCCCGGCGAAAAAGAAATGCTACTAACGAAATTAAATTTGTCAATAAAATGTTAACAAAACAAGAAACTATACGAAATAACAAAATTCGTTTTCCACAATTTGCTTTTCTTTTTGTTTGTAAACAAACTTTTCTTGAACTTATGCTGCCATCTGCTTCAAAATGTTGTCGGATGTTGCCAGAATAACATATTGCTAACTAACTAGGTAACTAAGCTAGTTACCTGAAAAGACTTATATTGGATGTACTAAGTGGCTTCTAAAGCTAATGACATAAAATTGGTTGAACATATGGTGGCCGATTTTAAATTTAAATCGGCTGTAAAAAAATAACTTAATTTTTTAAAATTTCTGGTTTTACTGGAAAGTTTGAACTTTGGCCCACCCTATATGTGTGAAAGCTACATCAAAATTTTAACCGATTTTCATAAAAGTCAACAGCCTTTATACAAATACTTACTTTTACAAATTTCATGAAGATCGGACAACTATTGCGACCTTTAGTTTTAAAAAGACAGCAGACAGACGGATGGAAAAACAGACAGATATCGTAAAATCAAATCAACTGGTAATTCTGAGTCGAGCGGCAGACTTAAATATTTTTAATATTCTCGTATTAAGGCTCAGGCCACAGAAGCTTTTTTCTTACCCTGCGTATTTTTCAACTACCGGCAGTTTAAAAACCATTGAAATAAACGTTAAAACCCCACAAAAAATTGATGGCAGGGCTTTTCCAGCCGACAATGCAATATCATTTACTAAAGTATATGGTTAGATGCGTTTGTTGCAACATTTTAAAGTTCTCGGTCAGAAGAGTATTTGTACTACTTGTCAAAATGTTGAAAATTTGATTTATAACGGTTTTGTAGTAAAGCAGCATTTATGAACTTTTGAAAATATTTTCAAGAAAACCCTTACCCCCAGAATTGTGGCACATAATCTGATCCAGGCAAGTTAAATTATCTAATTAATAAAACTTATAAACAAAAGAAATATCATTTGTTTCTTATCTCTTTTAGCAAAATACTCATTAAATTAAACCGCAAAAGTTTCTTTGCGGCACACTTTTGTATATGTTTGTAGATTGCTTGATCCATTAGTTGGTTGAAACACTTCAACAATTATTGTCGCATTTGTCGGTGCTATTCGAAAATGTCTTTATTAAACGAGGAACGCAAATTGACCAATCTTTTCGATGGCTCTGAATGGAATGTGTATGATTCAAAGGTTTTAAATTTGGGAGTCGGTGCACCCGGTACCGATTTACTGCAGAATTGTAATGATATTTTTCGCCAGGCAACAGAACATCGTTTGGTTCGTATGCAAGGTCATTTAAAAGGTGTTGCTGTTTTATCATATAATTTTTTTGTGTTTCAGAAAATTGACAAAGAATCGAATTCATCCATGCTTTTCCAGTATGGACCGACATCTGGTCCTTATGAGGCTAGATCAGCGATTGCCAAGTATTTTACACAAATGTATGGTAGCGATGTGAAATGGTGAGTATGCTTTACTTTTAATTCAATTCAAGGTTGGGAGAAGTAGTAAGCAGTTATCAAGAGACTTCGTCCCAACGCACCTCGCCCAAAAAATATAAAGAAGTAAAATATTAACAATTGTATTTGATAGCACTAGAAACCTAACTACAAAGGTTTATATCCATTCAATTTGTCGTATGTAGTCTAGTAGTCTTTCTGTACCACCATTAAAATGGGTTATTACACTTTGTACAAGTATGCAAACTGTCAGAAGAATTTGTTTGGAGATAGGTTAAGCTTTAAACTAAAATACGGGTACATGTACTATTTTACGCCACAAGTGTAGGCCTAACAAGCCCTAGCGATCAAAATAGCAATTACACAAGAACAGATCAGTAAAGTTCGAGTCTCTTTTTGCATAACCTACACTAGGACTTGTCGGGCAAAAAAACGTTGTACAAGTTACACCCTAGTTTGAAAGCCCCTAGAGAGCGTATTTCAGAAATGTAAAGAATTTTTTTTTATTTATTTTGTTAAAATCAGTTTTCTTAATCTAGTTACTAGTTTTAGTTGTTTTTTACAACTTTTCATCTAGAACATTGTTTTTTTATTTACAGTTTAATTAAATTTTTTTATTTTATAAAATTTGTTATTCAGAGGAAAGTTTAATTTTTTAAAAACCTCTGATTTATTACCTATTATTTTATGGGAACCCTTTACATTCGCTTCATTGTTTTAAGTAAACGAATGTGTTCCAATATGTAGGAATATGAGTTATGAATAATTATATAAGTCATAAATCAGAGGATTTGTTGATAAACTGCAGAATAATTTAAAACGTTCTGTGATCATTTCTATTCTGGTTTGTATTAAGCATATATTGTTGGATTGGTGCAAAGAAGTGGTGGAGAAGTGCCATGGTAAATTTAACATCATTTTTAAAAGTTTATTCTGACAGACTTGAATCTTCTTGATGCACAAATTTCCCAAACGGGACAAGCGTACAATAAAATTGATTGAAAAACAACCTTTGCTAAGCTTATTTTATTATCTCTATTTAAGGGAGAATAACGTTTAATGAGTGGGTATAGCAAATTTCTTGCAACGTTAAATTTGTGAATTTGTCGAGAAATATGGACATTAAAAATCAGTTTTTTGTCAAGGTAGACACCTAAATACTTAACATCTGGACGGAATACGTAACTAACAAAACAATTTAAGCAGTTGATTCGATTTTACGATATATGTCTGTCCGTGCCCCTGTCCGCCTGCTGTCTATCTTAAGCTTGTTTTCAAACTACAGTTCGCAATTAACAGATCCGGTTCTTTTTTAACCATGTTTTCCTTTTAAAAAGATACGCTACAAACTACTGTTAAACTCCAAGTTTCTTAAAATCTTATACAATTTTACGCTATGATTTGGATAAGAAGCCAAAGTAAGGAGTACAGTATGGGATTTATATAAGTATAAAAGCCTAAATCGATCTCCAGTTGATTTTTAAAGATATTTTTCTTGTAAGCAAAAATGTACGTTACAAACTATGGTTAAACCCCAAATCGGGAGGCACATTTGTAATGGGGCTTTATCAACCTATGGACCGATCCGGTATATTTTCAACGATGTTTCGGCTGTTTGTGAACTATTCGTAATAATTTTCTATTCGTAGGTCAGTTAAATCCAAAATCGTGAGTGTTTTTGTGTGCAGAATATGTGCCGATATCGAATTATTGTTTGCGACTGTCCTCGAATTATTAATGTGCAAAATTTCATCCTAATCAGTGAATATTTGCGACCTGCACTTCGGTTACAGGAATAGATAAGCAGACAGTCATCGAATCCCATCGAAATACTTTCTAATGAGTCTTTCTTCCTTTTGTGTGTTACACAAACTCACACAAATTGATAATACCGAATACCCCTGTATCACAGAAAGGCGAAGGTATTAAAATACTTAGCGTACGAAATTTAGACACTAATGTGCTAGAACCTTTATAAACATAAATCTCTTCAAAAACAGTGAATCCCGAATGAAAGCAAATAATTTAGTTGTCTTTTAAAATGTGGTTTCACTTTTCGTTTAATAAGCCAAGTATATCTTTATTATCGTTCCCCGAATGTAATATAAGCAAATTCGTGGTGTAATAATCTAGAAGCAGTGGGGTTTAAAGCTTATGGGACTGATTATTCAAATGCTAGAAATTGTTATCTCTTAGAAACCATAAAGTATAGGTAGAAACCATTATTACTACGTCTAAACTATGCAACAATTAAGGAAAGTGTAGGCAAAGTTCGTCATAATTACAGAGAAATTGTAAACAGTCTTGGAAAAATGACTAATTCTCAATTGGTCTAGAATGGAAAACACAAGCAAATAAAAGGAAAACACAAAGATGAGTTGCTAAGTTTTTAACAAACAACTGAAAAAAAAATATACCTATATCTCCAATATCCATTTGATCTAGCTCTGGACTAGTTTCAAAGAAGTACGTTTAAGCTACTTTTGTTGAAATAGATCGGATGAACTTTAAGATCTAGTTACAAACTAAGACCAGAAATTTTTGAATAAACTGTAGAGTTCTGTACAATGTCAAACTAATTTGACAGTATGCGAATTGATTCGAAATTTATTAACAACTTAACTAATATATGACTTCAGGTTCCAACCACATTGGGCAAATACATATATTGGACATACATATACACTGCGGTACTAGGCTTTATGACTTAATTTTGCCGTTTAAAGCACTTAAATGCAAGGATAAGATTTCATTTTAATTGAACTGATCGGTTTAGAACTACTGTCTAATTCCATTAAGCGAAGTCCATCCGTCTTGTCATCTATCAGGTTTTGGTCAAGAATGGATCCTATTGAAAACATGGCCTAGGCGACCGCAAAACTAACTGGCCTGGCACATTTTCTGTTTTACTAGCAACTTTTTTTTTTTTTTTTAAAAGCAATCTTTTATAAGCCATCTGTCAAAATTTCCGAAATATTTAATGATTATTTTCTTTGTTACAGGTGATTGAAGTAAACAAGTTTTATAATTTTTGAAAAATAGAAAATAAATAGTTTCGTACGGTAATTAAACACTTTTATATGAAAGGTTATACGCCACAATTAATCAAAGATGAATTGGATTATGTTCATGGTGATAATGCACCATCATACTCCACCGTGAAATCCTGGGTTCAACAATTTAAAATGGGTCGTTCAAGTACGGAAGATGAACAACGCTCTGGAAGACCGAAAACTGCTACTACTATTGAAAACATTAGAAAAATATTTAATGAAGTGACTAAAGATAGACGAATAAAGCTCAGAGAACTTGCTGATATTGTTAAAATACACGAAAAACAAGTTTGGAGTATTTTACATGATGAACTCCACATGAAAAAGCTATCCGCGAAAAAGGTGCCGCGTTTGTTGACTTTGCCCCAAAAAATCGTCCGTTGGACCAATTCCGAGGAGCTTTTAGCGATTTATCAGCGTAATCCAATAGAGTTCTTGCGCCGATTCATAACTGTTGATGAAACATGGATCCATCACTACATCCCAGAATGCAAAGAACAGTCAAAGCAATGGATAGAAGCTGGTAAAAGTGGTCCCAAGAAGGCGAAAACTGTTATGTCAGCAGGAAAAGTAATGGCCACAGTATTTTGAGATGCAAGGGGTATACTATTTATTGATTATCTTGAGAAAGGAAAAACTATAAATAGTGAATATTATTGTGCATTATTGGATCGGTTGCGTGAAGAAATCAAGATAGAAATTAGAAAAAAAAGTTATTTTTCATCAAGATAATGCTCCTTCACACACTGCATTTTTAACTCAACAACAACTGGCCGAATTACGATTTGAAATTGCTCCGCATCCACCATATAGTCCAGATTTAGCTTCTTCTGATTATTTCTTGTTTCTCGGTGGCAAAAAATTTTCGTCCAATAGCGAGGTTATTGCTGAAACTGAGGCATATTTTGAAGGTCTTGAAAAATCTTATTTTTCGGATGGAATTAAAAAACTTGAAAAACGTTTGATGAAGTGTATTGAGTTGGAAGGAGATTATGTTGAAAAATAAATAATAATAATTCCAAAAAAACGGTTCTTTTTATGATAGGCCAGTAACTTTTGCGGTCGCCGTATATCGGTTTTTTACACCGCAGCCCTAAATCAGATTGTGATCAAATTTCCCGTCTTTTTTTTGAGCGAATAACAACCAACTCTTGTAAAATTTGACCATTACTTACTATATTCCCACATTTCATTTATGAAACGGGAACTTCTCTCAAACTTGTGAGCTGTATGTGCAATTTGCGTGCACACTATCTATGGACCATATCGGCCCATGAACTTTTGATGCTACCCAGAAGCCAGAAATTAAGTCATATTTAATTCACATTAGTGTGTTAGGTTATAAACAAACAGTAAAGAAACCTAGGAGAAGTTGAACCATATCGATTCATTTTACCTAAAGCCAATTTAGCCTACTTTTTATGGCAGAAAATTGCCAGATTTCCGTTAGAAATGGTTAAGTTGTCTAAATAAAGATACCATATGTGACAGCGCATAGAGAAAGGGACCTAGGGGTAAAAAAATCAATTTTAATTTTTTTCTTTTTTGATGTGGACAACATCTGAGCATCGAATGAGACTGATCCCATGCCCCAAAATTGTTCCCTTCCAGAGATATGCGTGTTTTATGAAAGTGAAATCGACGATTCTAAGAGCAAATTAAAAGGGACCTTATCTTTAAAATGGCTCTCCTGAATCTAACTGGTTTTTAACCTTAGGTCCCTTTCTATTTTGCGCGTCTCATATATACATTTTGGATTAGAAGGGAACATTTTAGAGTTTAGGCATTCGACGACTGACAAAGTATTACTCTGATGGAATTTCATTTACAATTGTATAAGAAATATTCGCCAGTCCAGTTGAAGAAGTTTTCGTTCCTTTTGCTAAATGCCAGCTGGCCAGCTGGCTGGCTTGGAGTTGTTTACAAGGTGGAAGTCCAGTGTTATTTTTTAGGGCTTAATCCTAAGTTTACTTGTGTGATAGAAGTGACTTTCGATAGTCAATATTAGTAATATCGCAACAATTTTGAATTGATTCTGCAAGCGTTCTAATTCTTTTAGACGAAGTATCTTGCAGAATTTAACCCCTATATTCATCAAAAGTGAAAATAGGTTAAAAGAACGTTATTACTCGTAAAAAGATAATTTAAATTTTAATCGCTTTTATAAATTTTCATAAATGTGGCTCAAATATTTAGCATTGAAAGAATTTATAGCACGTAACAGAAAAGAAATAAATCAATTAAAAAAATATTAAAAAGAAAAACAATGGCTAGATTTTTCTGTTCGATTATAAGGGTTGGTTAAATTTTAAGGGCCGATGTTAAATGTGAACCTCACCTTAACGTCAATTTTTTTTCTGCATTTCATTTGATATTTCTCAATTTTAGAATAACTCAATTTGAACCATGGAAAGATATCCCAGCGAGCAACGCGTTAAAGTTACTCAGGCTTATTATAAATATCAATTTTCGAAAAAATCATATGTGACAGCGCATAGAGAAAGGGATAAAAATCAATTTTAATTTTTTTATTTTTGATGTGGACAACATCTGAGCATCGAATGAGACCGACCCCATGCCCCAAAAGTATTCCCTCCCAGAGATATGCGCGTTTTATGAAAGTGATGGTACACCAAAGATACACGCATTTAAATCTTTAAAATGGCTTTCCTGAACAAAACTGGTTTTACCCTTAGGTCCCTTTTAATTTTGCGCGTCACATATTCAGTGATGATGCACATTTTCACCTCAGTGGATTCGTCAATAAGCAGAATTGCCACATTTGGACGACTGATAATCCAAGAGTGATTGTCAAAAAAAACAATGCCCCCACAAAGAGTGACTGGTCGGTGCGGTTTATGGGCTGGCGGCATTATCGGGCCGTATTTTTACCAAAATGAGGCCGGTCAGGCAGTTACTGTGTATGGTGCTCGCTATCGTAACTTTGTATGACCCGAATTGGAAGATATGGATGTGGAGGATATGTGATTTCAACAGGACGGTGCCACTTGCCACACATCTAACGAAACAATGGCTCTTTTGCGCGACAAATCATCAACGGCCTTTAAAATTTGAGCACCCTTTATTTAGCCATTATTAAGGCATAGATAGAAATAAAACCCCTAGACCTAGCCGGTAAAAAAACTTAATGGCAACACTGACTATAGCCCCTACTGTCCCTATACAAACCACATTTTACTTCCAATTTTAAAAAATAAGTCTGAGTAAATGGGATCGTATCGGTCCAAATTTCATATTGAACCCATATAGATCCTGCCGTGTTGGAATCCTTATATTAAATCCGATCTTTCTCAAATTAAGCTTAGCGAATAATTGTTTTCATGTAATTCCCGACTTTGCCAACGTCCAAGGACCCTCAGGAGCACGAGAATTTGACAATTATATGCAAAAAAATTCGTTAACGACATTTTATATTACTTCCTCCATGCTCGGTATGCAAGTTTCCTAAGCCATGTTTGTGCCACTTTTTAGAAGAAATCCCTTTTTCTGATGGTTTTTAAAAATTGTCAGCAGTAGCACAACTGCTTAAGAACGCTAAACAAGGAAGTTTATGCTTGTAACGTTGCATCTTTGAGTCGTTAAACTGTCCTGGTTTCTTTATACTTAAAATGCGGGAATTTTATTGTGAAATCTCCATTGCTTGCAGGATCTAAAGATGTCGTATGCAGAATATATATTAAGCATAAAGTATATACACAGTCACAGTTCTAATGCTAGTTACGCTTATAGCAAAAGTACAAGGTGGACCATTTAAAATTGGAAATTTGAATCAGCTCTAAAAAAATACTGATAATTTTATAAAACTACTGGTTTTATTGGAAAGGTTGAACTTTGTCATTTAATATTGGACCACTATATTGGACCAGTAGGTCACCCGATCAACCCAAATTTTTAGTACATTTTCGATTGTTTTGGGTCGAATCTCATCAATGGCAACTTTGATTTCATGTTTCAACGCTTCAATTATCTCTGGATGCTTTGCTTAACATTTATCCTTATTGGCTCCCAACAACAGCAAACACAACCATCGATATTTGAACAAAAAACATATATTGAAGTATCCAGCTACCGTGTGAATGTAGTGCTAGGGGAGCATCCCCCGAAGATTTCTCCTGAGGAGAAGGTACTACCTCGGCCGACGCGCGTTGTTCTGGCTCAGCTGAGATCTGGATGGTGCGGCCGCCTCAATTCTTAGTGGGTACAAATTGATGCTACCGCTGCGGACATCTGTGCCGCCTGCCACCAGGAACCACATGATGTGCTGCACATCTTCAATTGTCCGACCAAGCCCACTCATCTGAACCCTCCACCTGGATATCGTAGCAGTTCCTCCATAGACTTCAAAATAAAATATATTGTTGTTACAACAACAACATCTCCAGTCAAACAATCTTTAGCCCATTGGTCGAAGCGAAATCGCATCGGATGGTGTTCCATTATTAAATGACAAAGTTCAACCTTTCCAATAAAACCAGAAATTTGAAAAAATTATTAGTACAAATATTTCAGTCGGTTCAAATTTAAAATTGTAAATTTCCCACCCTTAATATTCGAATGCATTTTATAATTTAATATTCATAATTAAATTGCTAATAATAGCCTTGCCGTACTTGGCAGATTTTCGATCACTTAATACTTAAGAAAATGTAATCCTAAAAACACCCAAAACGTATCCTTAAACTCACAAGCCGTTCGAGTTTAGCTCTTAATTGTAGGTCCCAATCAATCGCTAAAGAAATTATATCGTGTTTTTGGAAAACACGTACATTTTCTAAGACTTTTTACTTGATTATAATGGGTGATCCATCTAGTGGTATTTTTTCAGAAAAAAAAACTATAAAATTTCAAATCAAGTGTGGAATCTTTATTGGTAATTTGAAAGGACATTTTATGGCATTTATTTTTTGAATATAATTTCCTTCAAATGTTGGCCGCAACTTTGCCTCAGGGTTTCCATTCTGAGGGTCCAATTTTGGATGACTCGTTCGAGCAATTCGACCGGTATGGCTTTAATAACACGCGTTATGTTGACTTCCAAACGCTGAATCGTAGCTGGTTTGTCGGCATAGACTTTGGACTTTACGTAACCCCAAAGAAAAATGTCTAAAAGTGTGATATCACTCGATCTAGGCGGCCAACTCACCAGTCCAAAACGTGAAATTAGCTGATTTCGAAATGACCTCTCAATAGATCCATTGTTTGAGCAGCTGTATGGCAAGTGGCACCGTCCTGTTGAAACCAAGTGTCGTCCAGATTACGGGCTTCAATTTCAGGTCGCATAAAGATTGAAATCATGGCGCGATAGCGAGCACCATTCAAGGTTACGTTCCGGTCATCATCATTTTTGAAAAAATATGTACTGATGATTCCATCAGCTTTTAAACCGCACTAAGCCGTGGTTTTCTCTGGGTATAATGGCATCTTTTGGAGCTCTTCAGCCCAAATGCGGCCGTTAAGCCAGAAATGGGCCTCATCACTGAACCAAATTTTGGTCGAAGACAGCGGATCTTCCCGTTTTTCACCGAACGCTCATTTCCATAATACAGTTGCGAACATTTGAAGGTAATTATTTTCAAAAAATAAATGCCATAAAATGTCCTTTCAAATTACCAATAAAGATTCCACAATTGATTTGATTTTTTTTTATATTTTTTTTTGTTCTGAAAAAGTACCTCTAGATGGATCACCCTATATGGTAATGATTTTAATATTAAAAATATCTTACCGTTTGCAGTGAAGATCTTTTAATTACCAGTGGAGCGACGCAAGGCTTACATGTAATTCTCTCAACACTAGTGGATTTGAATGGTTACGTATTTGTCGACGAGGTCACATACATGATAGCATTGGATACCATAAAACAATTTCATACATTAAATATTGTGCCGGTAAAATTGAAAAATGATGGCGTCGATTTGGAACATTTGGAAACACTGTTGAAAGAAAGAAAATTTGAAACCAACAAGAAGGAATTCTGGGGCATGTACTTTACGATACCGACGTATCACAATCCAACGGGTATACTCTTCTCCGAAGAAGTATGTGAGGCACTAATAAAATTGGCCCGAAAATATGATTTTCTCATAACATGTGACGATGTCTATAATATTCTAAATTACAAAGATGAAAAGGCTCCGAAGCGCCTTCTGGCCTATGACAATAAAGAAGATAAGGACTATCGGGGTCATGTCATATCAAATGGTAGTTTTTCCAAAATCATAGGTCCAGGTCTACGTTTGGGTTGGTTAGAAGTGCCAAGGAGGATGAAAACACTTTTGGAAGCCAGGTAGGTACTTAGTTTCAAAACCATGAATTGCAAATAAAGCCCAGTTTGAGCTTTGATTAATAAATTTAAATTAAATGGAATAAAATATACGTTTTTGGCATTACCTTTTTAGCGGTGTGGTTAACAGTGGTGGCTGCTTAAATAACTACACTTCTGGTATTGTGGCCAGTTTGTTTGATTTGGGATTGGCACAGCAACACATCCGACGAATGTACGAGGCCTACAAAGAGCGTATGTTGGCCACTTGCGCCGTTCTGGAAAAAGAGTTACCCGATTCCTGTACGATGATGTCATGTGGTGGTGGATATTTTATATGGATTTCCTTGGCAGAGGACTGTAATGCTTCGGAGTTCCTTAAAGTTTGTATGGAAGAAGAAAAAATCTTCTTCATTGCTGGTCCAACATTTGCCACCATTCCTGGCAAGGCATCGAATAGTCTAAGATTGACCATTGCATTTCATAGCAAAGAAAAATTGGAGGATGGCGCAACAAGATTTTGCAGATGCCTTAAGAAATATTTAAAGAAATAATAAAAAAATTACCAATATATTAAACGTCCCTCTCTCTGTCACGGAAATAAAGATGCTGTACTCTAGAATGCATTATAACAATGGCCACACGGATCTTACTTTATTGACTTGTCTGGAGCCAAAAAAAAGATTGCAAGTTTAACTCTTTAGAAAAAAAGACTGTTATTATTTAAAATCAATTCTTAAAATATTTTGACTCTACCAGCCTCCATTTGTGGTCAGTTTCAAAACACCATTAAAATGGATTACTTCTTAATAACATTCTTGATTTGGTAAAATAAATGATTAAATATAAATAAATAGGAAACACGTTTTATGTGAACTAACCAATTGGGTCATTTTTTGTGTTTAGTTCTTAAATGGCAAGTCAAGGTTTGTATCGACAAGAATTAGGCAAAATCAATCAAATTGAAGATTTTTTTCTTTATTCATACAGGAACGTTGTGCCACTGCGGTGCATTGAGCTTTGTACAGCTAAATTGCTCAAAGTTGGTCATTGTAGTGTCTAAATCGGCTTATTTACGATGAACGGCAACATGATTGATGTGCTTTGGCAAAATTTTAAAAACGTAGATAAATTCCGCGCTTAAACTGCACCTAAATTTGTAAACGGCAGCTGAGACGAGTACAACCAGGGGTGTAGAGTTTAAAAAAAAAACAGACGACTGCGGTCCTTTGGACGACCCAAAACTTTGACTCCGGTACCATTGTACGAACAAATATTAATAAGTCTTACTTAAAGTCTATTTTTATCAGACTTACACTCAGGAAATGTCACTTATTTTGTAGGAAGGAAAAGAGACGCAATGTTAAGGGCCATTTTGTTTGAAGGCAATTTCTTGCTGTACAACAGCGATCAACAGCAATCTAAGCAAACCGTATTCAAATACACCCTAACACTTTGATCTCGAGGATAAGGTCACGGAACTAAACAGCTCTGAATACAACAAAAAATGTTTATTTAGGAACAGAGTCAGTCCTAATTTTATTGACACCTGCTCCGAATCTGTCCAACTTTTCGAAACTCCGACTCCACAGCCCTTAGTAAAACAAAAATGTTTATTTAGGACCAACAATGCGATCCGAGCACAACGAGTTATGAATAACAAGCGAAGAAGCTGAAGTGGGATAAATCCAACTGTAAGACACCATACACAACAGTTTTAATCACAAGATTCCGCGGCTCTGTCTGGAGATTGCCAAGGTTGGATTTAATATGTGACTTCTAAAGCGGGAGAGACATGTGTTTAGCTGGGGCTAAACATAGACCGAAGTGATCGCATTCTACTTGGAATACGTATAGGTCGCCTGGAACTATGTTTCTATGGAAATGGAGGCTATTTGATAACTATGGTCCAATTTCTTTGGAGTGTGCAAAATGCATTATGCTTAATATGAGCGCGTTATTTGTGGCATTTAGAGCAAGAAGACCTCTGATAGGAAGGGACCTATGTGGGGGGCTGTTCGAAAGCATGGACGGATATGGTCCACTTTGTCCAGAGATATCTATTGGTTGTACATAACGTACCATGCAAAATGCATCATGTTTAATTTGTGTTAACTAGAGCTGCTAAACCTCAATTAAGGAGGTATTGTTTGTATGGAATAAATCAATTTCCAAAGGGTCTGTCCTTGGTCCAAACCTGAACAATATACCAAAGCAAATTGCTTATATTTCATACAAGCAAACTCCAATTGCAATAATTGTGCAGCATTAATCCAGATAAAACCAAAAAAGCGATATGGCGAAATAAGAACAGCATGTTACATTTCAACTTTCAACTAACTTAGGAAACATACGAAGTGTCGAAAACAAATTTACAGTTAAAAAAACTATTAGGAAAATATATACGAAGCAAATAATATTTTTCAAAAAAAACAGGCTTATGGAAGACTCCAAATGTTAAAGCAGTGCGACATTCACTTTCTGTGATGATTATCACCAATATCTTGAGATGGTAGCCGCATCTGAGAAGCGCAAATTAATTAACTATAATTTCCACTTATTCCCACCTACAACTATTTTAAGACGTGAAGAACTAGTAAATATTTGAAAATTGTGCAATATACGTTCGCTTATTACAGGGGTATGACTACATTAATAGCTGCATTTGGAGAACATAATAATTTAGATGGTAACATTTTCCACCTCATAATTGTGACTTTACGAGTTAGCAATTAATCTCCTAGCCATGTAAAAGGTTCACCAAAAATGCATGTTATTTAGAGCCGGCATTAAACAGTTGTCCCCCGTCGGTGAGTTTAAATAGTATATCGTGATCGAAAAAATTTACCCTCTGCAGTTGTCGATCCCAGGACAGCCGGATTTATGCGACAAAATTCTCAATATTTATACAGTAGTTTTTTACTTTTCATTTATTCGTGTAATTGTTTATAATACACTAGCTGACCCGGCCAACGTTGTTTTGCCTTCAAATTTTATTTTCACTGAAAGTCTGGTTCAGTTGCAAAGTCGTGGTGGATTCATATTTTGATGAAGAAATGCAGTTGCACCGTGCAAATGACATTTGCACGGGATACAAATTTTATTCAAATAACTTTTACTGGAGCCGAAATAATAGAATAAGGTATTCTGATCATTTTATTGAAATCTAAAAAAAGAATAGAACAATAAATGTATTCAATTTAAGGCTGCACGATACACTTCATTTTTCGATTTCTGCATAAATAAATAGTGAGGACGGTTTCCCAACTCGAAAACATGCCCTGTGAAAAGCATGACTTTTCCAGATTTATGCCGCACACTTCCAGCGGCATAAATCTTGAAATGACTTGTTATGGTCATCGCAAATGCAAGTTTCAGTGGGAACTGAATTCGTTTGAACTGAAATGGCAAATCAGTTGAAATCAAGGGAATTCGCGGAATTAGACATTCTTCTCCTTTGAACGGCCCTTTCACTGTCACATTGTTCATTAGCTTTATCACAATCAGGCGAGTTTCATTACACAGTTTTGGTGCAGATTTCGTAGCATAATGATGACAGATCCAACTTTAAGAAACAAATGATGAAGCCGCCAGGCAAATCTAAAGAGTTTACGAATTCCACTGAATATTTGACGACATCGTCTTCGTTTTCAATGTGATCGATCGATTTGTATGAAAGCTATTCTCCCGGAATTTGATTTCAAATCGTCCAATTTAAGTCATTGAAATCAGTATATTTCGCTAATAAAATGAAGCGTGCGCTCAACCAATGGTAGTTACGATGTTCGGATAAACATTAGTTATGAGTTCATCTTTGGTTGAAATAAATTGGCAAATGGTAGGTGCAATCGATATTAAACCACTAAAAGTATTTACTGGAATTTCTCCATTTACGATTCTCAGCAGTTCTTTTAAGAAAACTTCTGCGGTTCTCAATGGAATAGTTTTCACGTATCGCCACAAATAGGATGACTTCAGGCATGCATTTAATTCATCTGATTTCGGAATCACGGGAAGTGTTTGTCGGAAGTCGCCTGCCAACAGTATCCTCACGCTACCAAAGTGATTATTATTGTTGCGCAAATCTTTCAATATTCGATCGAGTGCTTCTAATGATCGTTTGTTCGCCGTCGTGCACTCATCCCATATTATCAATTTACAAGTTTTCAACCCTTTTGCAATGGCTGATTGCTTTAAAAAGTTGCCAACAGGATTTTCGTTGATGTGCTGGTTTAGATGAAGCTTTAGTGCTGCATGTGCGGTTTTTCCACCTTCCAACAGTGTTGCAGCAATTCCGGTAGATGCTAAAGCAATACCACTTTGAGCACGTATTGCTGCTAACATCAATGATAGCAGGAACGTTTCACTGTTCCGCCGGGCGCATCAAGGAAAAATAGTCCAGCATTTCCATCATCGACAGCCTTTATCAGTGTATCATACGCACTCATTTGTTGTTTATTCAACAGTGGAATATTTGTTTGTATTTGTTGTTGCAAAGTTATTGTGTCGTAGGAACGCTTGCGTTCCAATTCACGATTTCATCTATAGGTTGATCTTTCAGAACAAACAAAAATATAAAAGTTCAAATCAAGTGTAGAATCTTTATTGGTAATTTGAAAGGACATTTTATGGCATTTATTTTTTGAATATAATTTCCTTCACATGTTGGCCGCAACTACGCCTCAGGGTTTCCATTCTGAGGGTTCAATTTATTGACACGCGTAATGTTCGCTTCCAAAACCTGAATCGTAGCTGGTTTGTCAGCATAGACTTTGGACTTTACGTAACCCCAAAGAAAAATGTCTAAAGGTGTGATATCACTCGATCAAGGCGGCCAACTCACCTGTCCAAAACATGAAATTAGCTGCTTTTCGAAATGACCTAAAAATAGATCCATTGTTAAGTTAACTGTATGGCATGTGGCGCCGTCCTGTTGAAACCAAGTGTCGTCAAGATTAAGGGTTTCAATTTCAGATAGCAAAAAAATCGATATGGTTATTCATGGATACGTTCCGGCCATCATCATTTTTGAAAAAATATGCACCGATAACTCCACCAGGTTATAAACCGCACCAACCCGTGGTTTTCTCTGGGTATAATGGCACCTCTTTAACCTCTTCTTGCTCTTCAGCCGAAATGCGACAAATTTGTTTATTGACTTCGCCGTTGAGCCAGAAATGGGCCTCATCATTGTACAAAATTTTGGACGAAAACAGAGGATCTTCCCGTTTCTCGACTAACGCTCATTTCCATAATTGCCAACATTGGAAGGAAATTATTTTCAAAAAATAAATGCCATAAAATGTCCTTTTAAATTACCAATAAAGACTCTTGATTTGAATTTTTATATTTTTTTTGTTCTGAAAAAATTCCTCTAGATGGATCACCCTAATAAATAAATAAATGAAATGTGTTTTGTTACTAAACCATCATACCAAATATTTTTCAAAATACACATAAATCATCAACAGACCATTGTAACCTAAAATTTTGTACCGATTGTCAGCCTTCTAGCTCAAAAACAGTTTTGTTACGCCTCCTCCGCCCACACTCCAAAATTTCGATTATGAACAAACCCCCAGAAGGAAGTATCCAGTTTTCCCCAGTCGTTTTCAAGTTTTAAGCGGTGTAGCAAAGCACATTTCATTTTTATATACTTAATGAAAAAAGAAAATTGAAAATAAACCTGTCGAAACACGCTGGGTGGTAAAAATCAGACATTTTCAAATTTTGATATTTTAAAGTTCTTTTTTATTTTTTTTTATTTTTTTTTAAAACCCGTGCTGAGAAAATACCTTTCCAACAAAGTACTAATCATCAAAATCGGTTTGGCCAATCTCGAGTTATGGAATTACATCGCTTCGGACACTTTCTTTTATATATATAGACAAAAAAAACTGTATTTTTCGTAGTACAGGCTTTCACTTTTTTGAGGTTTTGAAAATTAAAGAAGTGTGATTTAATTTTTCGACTTTTCGAACGGTATCTTATACATTTTAAAAGCTATTACACGCAATGTCAATGTGTACTCTTGAATGAACTACTGTACTATCTGTGGTCAGTTGTCCTCCCATTATTGGATTTGATAGATTTATAGGGGGTTTTTGGGACATAAAACCGCCAAATGAACTCCGATTGGGATAAAAAAGGAAACCTGCTTACACTTTCAGCTGCGTAGGTAGGGTTTGAAAAATGTTCAAAACAATGTGAGAAATTTACGTTTTATTTTTTGTACTAGTTACTACAACCGAAATATATTTGCTACAAACAAATGTTGATATGAAAACACACTTTAGAATAAATAACAAAAAATGCAATAGATCTTAAATAATATGAGACACAGTTGTAAAGTCGAATATTAAAATCGCACTTCTTCAATTTTCAAAACCTGAAAATAAGTGAAAAATCTGTAATGGCCGGTGTACAATGAAGCTTTTTCATACGCAGCGTTTTTTCTTACTTTCGGTATTCTGAAAACCAGTCAATTATATGTAGAACATTTATATAATGGTAATGATATTAGCATTGTTGGCATAAAAAAGCCCTGACATAGTTTTTGGGCGTTTGTTTTAATCGTTTTTAGACAGCCCGAACATAAATAATACGCAGCTCAAGATATACTTCAGTGTGTCCGAACCTAACTACGAAAAAACAAGTGCAAAATTACTAAAAACAAATACTTTTCTTTAATATCGCACAATAAGAATAGTCAACTTTGGGGTAATTTTTAAAATATTCCCGATTTTGAACTAAAAAAGGTTTCGTAGTTTTCTACAGAACTCAAAAATGATTGATAGATCAAAAGTTATAGACTTTTGACAGATGGAAGATGATTCTGGACCACTGTGCAGCGACAACTGTAATCAGGGTCATTTTCAATCCCACGACAGCCGGTGCTATGGACCGGATTGACCCAAAGAGAAATTCTTCGGCCAATTTGTATTTTGTAAAATATTTTTCAGTTAACCAATCTTTTAACTTAAAAGCTATCCAACCTGTTGCTATTATAGTATGGTCCATCTAGAGGTATTTTTTCAGAACAAAAATAAAAATATATAAATTCAAATCAAGTGTGAAATCTTTATTGGTAATTTGAAAGGACATTTTGTGGCATTAATTTTTGGAATATTATTTTCTTCAAATGTTGGCCGCAACTACGCCTCAGGGTTTCTATCTGTGGGTCCAATTTTGGATGACTCGTTCGAGCATTTGGACCGGCATAATGACACGCGTAAGGTTGGCTTCCAAAACCTAAATCGTAGCTGGTTTACAGCGTAGAATTTCGACTTTACGTTACCCCAACGAAAAATACCTAACGGTGTGATATCAGTCGATCTAGGCAGCCAACTCACCTGCCCAAAACGCGAAATTAGCTGCTTTTCGAAATGACCTCTCAATAGATCCATTGTTTGAGCAGCGGTATTGCAAGTGGCACCGTCCTGTTGAAACCAAGTGTCGTCAAGATTATGGGCTTCAATTTCAGGTAGCATAAAGATCGATATCATTCACGGTTAAGTTCCGGCCATAGTCACTTTTGAAACAAATATACACCGATGATTCCACCAGCTTATAAACCACACCAAACCGTGGTTTTCTCTGGTTATACTAGCACCTCTTGAACCTTTTTTTGTTGCTTTTCAGCCCAAATGCGGCAATTTTGTTTATTGACTTTGCCGTTCAGCCAGAAATGGGCCACTGAACAACATTTTGGTCGAAAACAGCGGATCTTTCCGTTTCTCACCGAAGGCTTATATCCATAATACAGTGCCAACATTTGAAGGTAATTATTTTCAAAAAATAAATGCCATAAAATGTCGTTTCAAATTCCACACTTGATTTGAATTTTTATATTTTTCTGTTCTGAAAAAATACCTCTAGAGGAATCACCCTATATATTCAAAATTGATACCATCAGTTGTAATCTGGAGTTGCTCATGAAAGCATCGCAGATGCTTCATTTCATAAACCGATAGATATAAATTTAGTTTTTTTATTAGAAATTTTAAAGAATACTAACTAATATTACCCTTTATCCCATCATGTACTTTCGTTTGGTGGCGCTGCATATCAACTTTACGCCAAAATTTCTCCGGGCATTCCGTGCACTCAATACTTTTTCCCTTAGTGTGTATGGCCAGGTGTTGTTTCAAGTGGCACAGCTGTGTAAAACTTTTCGTACAAAGGTGACAAGTATGTTTGCGTTCGTTTTGATGCTGACTCAAGACATGCTTTTTCAAATGGTCCAATGTGGAATACTGTTTGTCGCAAAGTTGACAAATATGTTTCTTGTGTTGGGTGTGCACAATGCGTAAATGTTGCTTTAAACTCAGCGACGAACTAAATGATTTGCTGCAATACGGGCACGGTATACTTAAAATATTACTAGAAGTATTGTTCTCTTTGCACTTATTGTTGATGTGCATTTTGAATAGCTTGAAAGAAGCAAATGATTTGCGACATGTTCGACATATTAACACGGGCAAATTGTGCGTTTCTGCCAGGTGTTTAAGCAAAGGCTGAGGATTTCGAAATTGTTCGAAACATTTTGGACAGGAAAAGGCTTCCGACAATTCATCACTGTTGTGGAAACTTGTAGATTGTTGCAACATATCGGGCAAATGTAGATCCAAAGCCTCCCAGCATTCGGAGAACTGAAATGAGTTCTCGTTGGTGTGGGCCAAAAGGAACTCATCCAAGAATTCTTCGTGCATTTCCAAATCCATGTCTTCTTCGTTTAATGGTTCTTGTGATTTTTCATCGCTGGTATCTTCCGGGGGATGCATATCATTAAAATGAGTCTTAACAGCCTCCTGTGATGGTAAGTGCAACATTATTTCACATTCGCCACAAAAGTACTGTAAAGAAGCGTGATCGTGTATTTTGTCTATATGCCTAGTGAGGTAGCCCTTCGAGGTGAATACTTTGTCTCCACACAGACAACACAAGAACTGTTGTTCGGAATGCTTAAGGGACTGATGATGTGCCATGGCTTTTGCATCTTTAAAACATAAGTGGCAGTACTTGCAAATAAAGACACCGGTTATGCTAGTATTACTACAGGGTCCAGATTCATGATCTCGCAGGTGTTTAAAAGACTTAAAGGATTCGGCGCATTCCAAACATTTATACAAGCGGGAAGTGTATGACGAAGAAGGACAGACAGCATCAACTGATTTCTTCAAAGTGCACTCCATATCAGAAGTCTTCGGAAGGAGACGCTTAAAAACGGGAGTTGCCTTGTTTAAGATCAAACTGTCAGCACATTCTTCTACTGTGTTACAGACCAGTTCTTTATCGCTAGCTTCAGTTCCATTACATTCCGACAATGTATCCATCGATATGTCAGTGACAGCAACCAATTCCTTGGGATCCTCGCTATCATTTTCCACCTCCTGCACTTGAGAAGACAATTTCAGTCGCATGGCCGCATCTTTTATTTTCTGTATGAATACATAACAATCCTGTAATTGTTGCATACAATCGCTGCATATTGTCCATGTTTTATTAAGGGCAAACAACTAAAATGAGGCATTTTTCAATTTCCAGGATTCCAATTTATCTTGGGTTCTACTCACTTCTACAATGATATCATTTCGAAAAACTTTAAGTAAATCATCTATTGTCACCTTCCGATCGTCACAAACGTTTTTATACTTTTGCTCACAAAAATCACAAACATTTTCCATGATTTCATTTCCTTGTCCTGAGTGTGGAATAAAGCTAAATTCATTGCATTTGCCAGAATGTTTTTAAATTTTTTGAAACAAATGCCTCTGAGAGTTTGAAGCCGTATCGGTTCACATCGTCAACGCGCTGTTGACTTCTGTGTTTTTGTAAACTTGCCGCCGTCAGAGAACATTCGCTAGATGGAATTAACGGCTTGGTCAAAATTGACTCCAAAAATCGGCTGTTGTTATTAAATCTGTATCAGTACCCTGCAGTAAGATTAAAAATATTCTTAAAAACGACTAGTCCCAAGAAGCTGTAAATCGAATGCCGAAAATGGCTCTATACAATTTAAATTACCATTTTCCTAACAGTTCCCCTCTTATTAAGAGTCGTGCAAAATTCTTACTCTAAAACTATAACTCAGTCGCAGTCTTAAATCCCAAATAAAGGGTGGTTACATTTTAAGGGCCGATGTTGAATGTGAACCACATCTAAACATCAAGTTTTTTTCTGCATTTCAATGCCATTGCAATTTGAACCATGGTCATCATCAATGGTCAGAATGGTGGCAAGAAATGCCAACAGTGGATGATCAACTTTCAAATCATCTTTAGTGATGAGGCACATTTTCACCTCAGTGGATTCGTCAATAAGCAGATTTGCCGCATTTAAGCGAATGATAATCCAAGAGTGATTGAGGCATTAGGAAAGGTTTGAAACTTCGAGTCGGAAATAAATATTTTCGTGTCAACGACACTGACTTTATTATACTGCATTTTTCTTAGGCCATTTATTCTCGTTTTCGCTCGAAACTTTTCAAAACGTCTCAACCAATTTTCACGCAATTTGTGGTCGTTTTCATTCTCGTTTTGGTTTTTGTTTGACAGTTCATTATTGTTTACACACTTTATTTAAGGTGGCATCGCCTGTGCGAAACGCTTTCGTTCTTTCGTACAAAAACAAGTCGAAGTGAGACGTTTCATCACTTGAATTTGTATGGGAAAACGTCTCATTTTGACTTGTTTTGGCCAAACTTTTGAAAACACTTCAAAAGTGCCTAGTGAAAAAAGAGCATTAACGGCTTCCGTATGCCGCCGTGTTCTTAGGTCGCATCGACTTCATATTTTGCCCGTAGTAGACACGTACTTCAGAGCCATCTAGAGAATTTCCTTCTAATGTTAAAAAATACTTCTTCTTCGAAGTAAATATTCTTCATATTTGTTTTACTCTTGTATTCGTGAAAACAATTGAAATATTTTGGGGAACTTAAATATTCGATTTTCTATTGTATGAGGAGACACAGACACCGTCACATTTTTGTTTAAACTTCGCCAACTTAAATTAAATCGAGCTCAAATATAAACTGACTGAAGAAAACAAAGTATTCCAAGGCTGCAACAACATGTCCACCAAAACTGAATCCTCCTCAAATCCATCTACAACAGCTTCAGCGGAGCAATCAGGAGTTCAGCAACAGGCATCAGATAACAATTCTCAGCTGGATTCACCCAAACGGGGGCCAACATTATCCACCAGCACTTCAAGTTTTGAGGCCCTCGATCCCCATGATCCGAACTTAAGCAAATTGGCCACAAAGATGTTTCGTAAAACTGAAGAGTACATTTCCAACGAACTACAGGCACCCATTGAAGACTATCAGCTACTTGAGAATATGAATAAAGCTACAGTGGCCAAATATTCGGATATGCGACAAATCTCACAAAATCTGGCCGTCTCAACGGCAGATTTAAGTGTAAAATTCCAGGCATTGGTAGGTGAAACCGATAGTTAACTATTAACGTTTGATACATATACATCCTATTTATGTACTTATTTAGCTGCCTTTAATGCAACAAATCGATCAAATTTCCGATACAGTGGACAAACTGGAGGCGGCCGCTTATAAACTGGACGCCTACTCCATAGCTTTAGAAAATCGTGTCAAATCAGTATTGCAAAGAAAGACACACATGTAAGATTAAAAATTATACAAAAAATATGTTTTTATTAAAACAGCATCCGTCATTTTCCGTTAGCCTAGCAGTAGCTTAAATAATATGGCCACGATATTGAGAAATATTAGTGGAACTGCAAAAAAGAGATTAAAGAAAAATGTTCACAAGTGGTATATGGGATCGGAATGTTAGTATAAACATACTTTTGGCAACCGTTCGAATGGACCTCACTAAGTTTAAGATTTGAGCTTTGGCCGTGGGTTGGCCAAAGTCGGTGTTTTGTTGTTGGCCACCCCATCCAACTAAAAGAGGAAAATTTACTTGCGTGTTTCTCATATTTTGGATTTTGTATACATACTTTTAGCTAAGAATCTTTCCTCATGCAGAACACATATAGCATTGAGGCATAAAAGAGAGGCTTCCACTAGGGTCCACAAAGTAAACATGTTGAATGTATTTATTTTTAAAATAATTGAGACAACCAAAAAAATTATCTTTTAGTTTGGATGATGACGTTTGTACAAAGTAGTCCGGTTACAGAAAACAGCTGATTATCAAAAAAGGCAACTATTCACAATAGAGCCAGAACAGGGTTGATATAGAAATCACCGATGCACCCATTCACACTATACAAATAATTTGATAGGAATATAGTAGTAAATGTCTTCAATTAATAAAGGGCTGAGGTGACTTAAGGGGCGTGACTGAAATAAAGAAAAAAAAATTGTCATCTTGTACAGAATGGCTTGAGTATTTCGGAAAAAAATGAATAAGGGCAATCTGGTTCAGTGGGACATCAGGACATTACAAATTGTGAAAAGAAATCGCTCGAGAATACCAAAAATGCAAAAAAAAAAAACAAATGAGCGTGGCCCTATGGGGCACTCTAGACCGCTAAATAGTTTATAGGGCCCCAAAAAACAGAATCATACGTAAATATGGAATAATATAAAAGTTGTAAGCATGCGAAATGTAAGTGGATCAATTTTACTGTGAACTTTGATTTTCTAAATCAAAAATGTGAAGAAAATTTTGAAAAGTGAGATTTACAATAGTAGTTTTTATTCGTTTGGTGAGAGCCTGGTCTTAAAGAGTTCGGTTTTTCTTTCAACACTTGCTGCGAGGTGTGCGATAAAAGTGTGTGCAGCCACGAAAATGGCAATTTGGTAAAAACTTGTATTTTATTTAAATTTAGATACAATAGAACCGGTTGGTTAATCCCTGTTCAATGTCAAAAATAATAACTTTTAATAGAAAAATGTTTTCCTTGAATTAAAGAAAAATCTTGTTGACAGTGATCAATAGCAAAAAGTTTTAGAGTCCCGAGTCCCTAGATTACTCCATCCCATAGCTAAAAATCTAAGAGTCCAGCTGAAGACCTTCCACACAAGAGAAAGTGCCAAATAGAAAATCTTTTTCAAGAGCCCCCAGGATCCGGGCGAACTTACACAATATTGTTTTAAAAATACCCGCTCAATTCTGAAGGGCGTGGCACATGTTTTTTCTTTTTTCCGTGCAACGCCCTATAAACTGCACTTTTGCCAAATATTTTTGTAAAGAATAATTATTATAACGCATAATTTTTCAGAAAAATATATTTGATTATTTCATTTCATTTATTCATATTTTCTTTCAGACAATTCGTGGTTAGTTCTAGATTTACTACATTCATGACCAACTACGGCTTAGTTAAATTAAGATTTTTTTAATCGTAGTTAATACTCGTATTAACTAATTCAATCAACTATGCGTTAGTCGCTGGAGTTAGTAAAAATTACGTTGCAGTTTACTACGGTTTTTTTCTGATGTGAAAAATCAGCGTATGTATAGGATGGGCCATTTAAATTTAAATCGGCTGTAAAAATAAAAGTACTGATAATTTTTGCAAATTTATGGTTTTATTATGAAAAGCTGAACTTTATCATTTAACTCGCTAACACCAGCTTTAGAAATTGATTTTTACTTGAAAAATAAAATATCTTTATTTGCTGCAATTCTTTTAGCAATAACTCAAGATCTGTATACTTTAAAATTGTTAATTATTTTTAAGCGTTATGATGATAGATGAAAAAAATAACTACTAAGAAGAAAATCAACTAAAATCTTCTAGCAGACAGATCTTACTTCTAACCTTGATGTAGCTATTCACGAGTGAGTTTTTAGGCAACAGAAAAACTTTATTGAAATTCGGTTGAGATATGAATATAGCTCCCACACATATGTTCACCCGATTTTATTTTTTTACCTCTAGCAGGCACATCTTACATTTAACCCATTCCTGCCTAATGGGTATTTAAATACCCAATAAAGTGTTGATATATAAATAATTTTAGCGTGGGCCAGGTGAGCGATATCGCGGTAAGAAGTTTTTCATTCAACTTCTATGGTCTTTTGGACATAAATTTCCAAATTTCATAAAAATCGTACGAGCCGATCTATGGGCAGGCAGTAATGGGCTAATCTTGAAGAAATTTGGAGCACATTTGTTTATTGGACCAAGGAGGAACATAAATGAAATTGAAGAAAATCGGTTCAGACTTAGATATAGTTTTCATCTATATGTTCATGTTTTTTTTTGTTTTTTTCAACAGTCAGAGAAGTTTTTTGGGCCAAGGAACAACCAGAGTTTCCGTTGTGCGACTAAAGTGGCAATTTTTCCCTTTTTGGTAGTCATGCGACTTTTACTGCCCCTTTTTCATAAATCCCCCTTTTGCCACTTTTTGAAATATTTGCTTCTTTCCACAACTCGAAATGTGTGTATTCCATTTAAATGATACGTGCATTCTTATTCCTGGAGTTAAGGGTTGGATTTTGTATACCCTTCACGAAAGAGAATATTAAATTTATTATTCCGTTTGCAGCACCACGAAATATTGATCGTGATTGTCGCAAAATTCTAACACGACCTAGCCATGTCCGTCCGCGTTTCTGTTGAAAGCATGATATCGTTCAAACGTATTAACCTGATATTCAGAAATTTTGCATGATGCAAGCTGTTTGGGATTGTAAATGGGCGAAATCGGTCTAGGGGAAAATTATTTTTACCTCGATAAAAAGTACTCGTTTTTGCTTAACAAATCAGAATTTTTTGTAAATGGACAGTTAGTTGGATCGCACTAATACCTCAAAAAAGAGCAAAGCTGCTGAAAGGTAAGGCTCAACTGGCCAAACATCCCACATGCTCAAAAACGGGCGATTAATATTCAATATGGACATATGGGTACTACAATTAAAGCAAATTTTGGTACTTTTTGCGCTTTATTGTCATATAGTGGAAGGTACATGAGGATCGGAAATTTAATTGTTCTTTAGTTTGAATGTGTATTTTACCTCTCAAATTATGGAACTGAGTTTTTACTGTGTTGTTTCCTTTTTTCTTATTATATTTAAATGTATTATTTTAATAAAATAAACTTACGAAAAGTTTGCGAATTTTTTTAACTTTTTTCAAAAAAATCCCCTTTTTGTGCGACTTTTTGAAAATTTTCAACGGTAACCCTGGGAACAACGTTGTTGAAATTGCAGAAAATTGGTTGAGATTTGAATTTGCTCCCAAACATATGTTCTCCCGATTTAAAGATTTTAGCTCTAGAAGTTACATATTAAAACTTAACTGTAATGCAGGGTATACTATAGTTTTCAAAACGCTTTTTTGACGAGTTATGCTAGATTTGGTAGAAATGCATCGATTTGGAAACAAAAAACCAAAAAAAATGTGATGCTTTGTATTCTTTAGCAGCTGAATCGAAAAGGCGCTAAGTCCACAGACCATAAATAAAACATTGCTTTAGCATTTTAAGTCCAGTCATTTTGTATAAATCTTCAAGTGGACAAATTTGTATGAATAGCTTTGATGAAAAAATAATATTTGTAGCATTCTCGTATACAAAAGCAAGTAAAATCGTCGTTATGTCCTGAGAGGCTGAATCTTATAAACCTTCCCCAGTTAAAAAAAAAATCGAACAAGTGTATGTTTTCCCGAGGTAAATTTAGTCGCTTGATAGGAATCTTTGGGCCGTGTTTGTCATTTACAATACCGACAAGCTTGTCAGCCATTATATCGTAGTGAAAAATTTTAGGTTTCAAGCTCATTTTGTTTGACATCTATCGTGCGGACATGGATCGTCTTAGAATTTTACGACGATTCGATATACATACACTTTATAGGGTTACCGATATATATCTCGAGATGTTGCGAATGGAATGACAAATTTAGTGTACACATTATTCTTTGGTGGAGAGGAAAAATGTGATTATAATTGACTTAATACCAATACAAAGAACAAGTATTACAAAACCTTTGAGTAAAAAGGTGATAAGTGCTAAATTCGAATTGATGTTTTGAAGCATTATTTAAAAGGTTTAGAGAAACAAAATTTTTCTTTATTTTACATGTAACACGCGATAAGATGAAACCGTTCTTTTGACAATATATCCGATAACAATTCCCTATTATTTATTTCTTACTAATGACCCTGAAGGAAACCTGGGTCATGTGTCTTCATAACACCAATTTTTTCGACTGTTTTGTGTGACGAAGTCAGCTAAGTGTCTACACTTTTATTTTGCCTTTGAGAGTACACATTGTATCGGAAAGGCTTAGATATAGTTCACGGATAAAGCTCTGATTTTTTTACTTTTATAGGGTGGTAGATAATTCAATTTCGGGAAAAAAATTATGTGATAAATTTCACCTAGCCATGTCCCCATTTCCAATAAAACATGCTCTAGAAGCATTTGCAAACAAATTAGAGATATGACGAAGATATTAGAAACATGTAATATTGATGGACTGAAACACATCCTGAAGAAAAACTGGATGGTGCTACGCGCCTTAAAAAAATCGTTTCTACTGCCAAAGAAAAGAATTGATCGTTACACGATTTTAACAGGATAAAATCAATGGCTCATAAACTATTCTAGATTGGATTGGCTTATAATTGGACAAGGAGGTGTGGCACCACTCACTCCAACCTGTACAAAAAAGGCAGTTGTTCAGGTATGACGTTTATTTTTGACATGGATTAAAACTCATCCTGGAGAAGAAGTAGTCTTATTTTGGTTTGTGAACATTTTTTACTGCTTCTGGTCAGCTCCGAACATTACGGTATAATTTATTAGACCCCAGAGGCCATATACCACACCTATAGGCCAAGGCCCCTAGCCAAATCGAAAATTTAATGCCAAATTCTTCTTAAAACTCCACTATTTCTGAGAACCCATGTGTCCATCTTTGAAAGGACCAATTTTTTTTGGGTTAAATTAATTTAATCGTAAAATAAATATGATATTCGTAACAAAATTGTAATGTTTTTTAATATTGATCTATAGTTTAAGGTATCCGATTTTTGGCCCATATGAGCTATCAGAGTTCCCAACTGGCACAAATTTTAAATAAAAGAAATATATGTATAAATTTGTTACAAAAAGTTCAGTGTTTCTGAATACCCATATGTCCCCGAACTTTAGGAGACGGTTTTAAGACCTCAGCGCCCATAGAACTCGCCAATAGGCCAAGGCCTCCGATTCGGCTAAATCATCAAATTAATGTCATATTCAAAATTTCACTGTTTCTGAGTTCCCATATGTCCTTGTTCGAAGAGACCAACTAGTCGACACCCTAGAAACCGTAATCCAGTGGGTTAAGGCCTCAACTTTCTTCAAATCGTATAATTATAAGTAATGTAATATTCTGATTCCTGAAAAAAAAATATTTGTTTTTAATACCCATATGTCCTAAGTTCAAGGAAGCCGACTTTTTGGCCCTTTGGATCTATATGAAAGTACGAACTTTAGCCCTATATAAGTAGGTCAAGACCTCAAATTTTTTCGAAGCGTAAAATAATTCGATATTCTCATTCGTGACAAAATTGTATTGTTAATAAAGGCCCATATGTTCTTATACATAGTTCAAGGAGGCTGGTTTTGGGCCATTGGTGCTATATAAGCATAGTCCGGATTCCAAATTGGTCAAAATCTTAAATATAGGTGCATATTTGGATTGTGAGAAGATTTCACCGTATCTGGATAGTCATTTGTCGCCGAACAATTACAGTTGTAGGATCTCTAAAGATGTAGAAGCATACAAAATATGTTTTATTTATCCAAATTTAAATTGTTTCTTTAGTGTCATTAAACATCTTACACATTTCATGGTTTTGAACATACAGTTGCCGACTCATCTGGTTTCATGATAGCTATATAAAATGACCCATTCCTAGGCACTGGCTGTTCGGACAAAAACGCTCCCTTGTCAGGCAAGGACCTGAATAATTCCGCTATATAGGAACGCCTCTCATTATCTGTTGGTTCTTCGTCAGGCAATTTGGGCTGGAATATAAGAGTAATGAAATTACAACATACTATGTAATTGTTTATCAATATTATTATTACCAATAACTTTTTTAATGCCACTAAGGATCCTTCGAAATTCTTTGGAATATTTTTAAATGGTTCCGTTCGAAACACATCTTCTGCTTCTTCAACGAAATGTTTTATGAAACGGTTCCGTAAGTGCCGTTCTTCATCGGTACCGTTTGACTTTTTCAATATTGTTAACCATGTGTTAAGAACGAATTTCTCACGATAGCTATAGTTCGCGATAAAACTTTCAATTTGATGTAAAAAATTTTGAAATTCACTGTCAAGATTTTCGGTGTCTGCCATATGGAGAATTTACGAAGAGTTTTACTTAAAGAATCCTTATTTTTAAAGAAACATAAATTAAAACAATCGAAAATTTTTTGAAATACAAATTTACTGCTCTCTTGACATATTCCTTCAAACATTTTGTAGTGATTTCGACAAATGAAACAAGGGAAAAAGCCTCGGACGCTGCCGACTATGAGATAACCTACACTCTGACTATGAGATACCCTTTAAGCAGTACAGTGGAAATTTTGGGGAAATGCGACTTTTAAAAAACATTGCTCGGCCAACCATTAAGTGAAAATGTTTTTGATCGTCGTAATATTGGAAGTCTCCATGAAACCGAACGAAATAAGGCAGGATCCAGTAATTTCGCACAATATAGTAACACACTGCTTGTAATTGTAAATGGACGACATAGAGTCCCTTTCAAGTATCTCCGAAAAAGTATTCCATTTTAAGTATTGGCTAAAACCAAGGCTTAAGTTAGGGTCGTTATAAGAGACACACTTAATACTTTTAAAACATAAATGGCCCACGTGGCCTAAAATTCTCCCCACTGGACTAATAAATACAAACAAAGGGATATCTTTGCCGGTTCCCATACAAATTTGATAAATTGTCGGCACATCTAACTTGTCTACCCTGAACCTGTGGAAACGGGCATTATGCCAAATGTTTGTAACTACCAAAATTATTTAAGCTAGACCAACTTTTAAGTGTACCTATCAACTGAGAATCATTAGCTGATTGTAGCAGCACGTAGTGCCGAGGTGACTGCGTTTGGCCAAAGAATTTTCTCTTTAAATCAATCCAGTGCATAAAACCGGCTGTCGTCTGTGTGTGGTCCATCTAAGGATTGTAATCAAAATCGGGTATTAGTATACACTCACATATGGGTATCAAGCAACAATCAAATTTAACAGGAAGCCAAAAATAAAACAAGTAGAATAGACTAAAGTCGGACGTGGCTTACTATGAGATACCCTACACCTCTTCGCTATTCAGAAGTTTCTGCTCCTCTTGCAGCTTGATCAAGTTAGAACATGATACTTCTCAAGCAGGAAGGACATAAAGAGCGTTTTTTTTAACGTGTGATTTTAAATCTGGCCTCACTTGTTACGGAGTTGGTCTTTTTGACAGCTGTCACTTGATTTATGCTTAGTTTGGTTTGCCATTTCATAATGAATAGACTTACTCCCGAACAACGTTTGCGTGGTGAATGGGCCCAAAACGAGATGGCCACCGATCCTGATTTTTACAAGAAAATTTGATGAAGCGCACATTTGTTTGAATGGGTACGTTAATAACCGAAATTTTCGCATTTGGAATAATGAAAATCCACCAGCCATTTTTGAGATGTCGTTACATCCTCAAAAAGGCACCTTTTGGTGTGCTCTATGGGCACACCAATCATTAGTCCATTATTTCTACAAAAATGAAGCCGGCCATAATGTAACAGTCAATAGGGAACGCTATAGAGCCATGATTAATGACTTTTTCATGTCTAAATTGAAGGATGTTGCTGTGGGCGATCTTTGGTTCCAACAAGACGACGCTACATGCCATACAGCCAGCGAAACAATCAATTTATTGTGGGGAACTTTTGGTGCGTGTATTATTTCGAGTCGTGGGCCTGTGGCTTTGCCTTCAAGAACGTGCGATTAACCACCACTGGACTATTTTTTATGGAGTTTTAGGAAGTCGCTTTTCGACGCTGATAAGCCCGTCACGATTGACGCCTTGGAAGGGAATATTCTGAGCGTTATTACTGACATACGGTCCCAAATGCTACAAAAAGTGGTCGAAAATTGGGCCTCCTGGCTGGACTTTATTCGAGCCAGCCGCGGCGGGCACTTGCCTGAAATCCTTTTTAAAATATAATGGCAAACCATTATCTTTAAAATAAAGCTAAATTCTTAGCCATAACATTAAATTACATGCGTTTTATTTCTTCTTGAAAAGTACACGTCTGAAAAAACACCATATATTTCGAGGGAACTTTAAAAAAAAGACCGACCCAATATCACCAGGCATTTGAGAAGGATTGGAAAGAAGTGGAAGGGACTTATATGCAGATGGCTATACAAAAACATGGATCGATATAGTCTCATTTTACCAGAGACGATTACTGTAATATGTGGATTTGAAAGCAGCACATTCTGACAGAGGGAAGGACCCTTTAAAGGGACTATAAGAAGTCTTCGGGGTTGGACGGAATTTCAAATTTCATTGTTAGGAGGCTTTCCACGAAGGCGTTTGAATATCTGACGATATTGTTCAATAACTGCCTCAGTAATTCGTATTTCCCGAAATCGTGAAAGAATTCTAAGATTATGCCTATTAGAAAGAAAGCTGAGTCTGACGATATTAATGACTTAAGACCTATATCACTCTTATCCAACTTAGGCAAATTATTTGAGAGGGTGATTCGGCTGACAATGGATGATGGAATGAGAGAATCTTACATACCAGGCCGTCGTCCTGAAATTTCACTGATGCCCTGTTGAAATTTCAGGACGACGTTGTGTCGAATTTACGGAGGCAATATTGTACGGTTGCGGTTTCGCTGGATGTGGAAAAAGCTTTCGAGAGAACTTTTCATGATGGCATTTTGTTTAAAATGATCCGAATAGGCTTTGACCCCAGAGCGATTAAATTGTTTCGAAGTTATTTCTCGGACAGATTGTTTTGCGTTCTATTAAATAATAGAATGTCGGAGTTTGGTGAGGTAAGGTGTGGAGTCCCACAGGGATCATTATTAGCGCCGCACTTATACAATATTTTTATGAGCGATTTTCCACACACTAGTTCAGATTCGATTGGGTTATATGTAGATGACAGTCTTTTATATGCACACGATGAGTCCCAGAATATTGATGAAAGTTGCGGATCACCTTGTCACTGTCAGGGAGTTCTATGATTATTGGGGTATAACGATCAACGCGTCCAAGAGTGAGGCTATTTGCATTCGAAACGCCTCAGGCAAGTGTAGAAGATTTGTGGTTCCTGAGAGTAAACGGTTGAGAATTGTTATTTATGCGAGGAAGTCCCTTTCAGGAATGACATGATATATTTAGGCATTCACTTCAATAAACTTTTGAAATTTAATAGACATGCTAGGTCTGTTCTCCAGAAGGGCTATAGGATTATGGGATCTTTTTCAAAAATTCTGTGGAATAGGAGTTTACCGGTAGATACGAAACTATTACTGTACAAGACTAGTATACGCCCGGTCATTTTATATGGGTTCCCAATATGGTTTAATGTATCCCCGACAGTTATAAAGAAATTTGAGATATTTGAAAGATATTAAGATATTGTATTGGTAACAATTTTGAGTCGTTCTCCAAGCGATATTCCAATAAGTATATATATAAGGAGTCAGATGTTACTCCTATTGGTCTATATATTTGTGACATAATTAATAAATTTATTACAAGGATTTCCCTTCACGAAAATTCCATTATAACTGATATTTACAATGCCCAGAAGGACATTAGCTGGTCAGATGTTTGCTATTTTTCTCCGATTGGATTTTTGAATGAAAGTCGTGCAGATTATGATACCTCGGTTTCCTTTCGTCCCGAGTTCTACAAAAAAGTGGTTCCGGGTGCACATAGAGAATAGCATCTTTATAATTGGAATATTGTTAAGGCTCTTGAACAGCATTTGTTTAAATCTCTTATTTTTTCTACTTATTTTTTGTTTTCCCTATCGTCTCCTTTTTTGTAATCAACCCCTCCCCTTCACCCCCTTATTTTAGGCTAGTTGTAAGTTTACTTTTAAGCTAAAGTCTAGGATATTTCACTCCTAAGACCACTTTAGCCTCGGAAGCAAGGGCGAACACACTTATCAGAGCTACATACAAATTAAAAATATGTCTATACACAGAAAAGGCTTGGTGCCGTTAGCTGCACGTTATTGGTAATTTAGACAAAACATTATAGTCATAAGCAATTTCTTGTTCATAGATCTAGTATATGTCTCTCATTGTTTTTGAAAAAAGTCTCAATAAAATAAACTAAACTTTATAGGGGCTATTACTAAAATATGGAAATTTATGTTCCAGTTTTACTAGAGTTAATTCCTGTTCACTTATAACGAACGATCGGGTTTGGTGGTGTGGCTTCTAGAGCATCCGGACCTCAAATAGAAGGGGACCTTTGTGTGGGAGGTATTTGATAATATGGAGCATAGTCCAACTTAACCAGAGATGGGGTTAAGGGTCTATACGTAAATATAGAACTGAAAAGCCCAGTTTTACTGCTACTTAATACCCACAACATAACATATCTTAAAAGTAAGTGCATATTTTGACCCCTTGGGCCCATATGGGGGCGTTCGGAAATAAAGGTATGTCGATTTATGTGAAAATTTTACTGTTTCTGTATACAATTAATGTACTCGTATTTGTCTTTGAATACCCATATGTCCATTGGTGATGGGGGACGGAAGAGTCTGAAACAGGCGCTAATGTTATATAAATGTAAATATGTGGCGCGCAAAATAGAAAGGGACCTAAGGGTGAAAACCAGTTTTGTTCAGGAGAGCCATTTTAAAGATTTAAATACGTGTATCTTTGGTGTACCATCACTTTCATAAAACGCGCATATCTCTGGGAGGGAACACTTTTGGGGCATGGGATCGGTCTCATTCGATGCTAAGATTTTGTTCACATCAAAAAAAAGTGAAAATTTAATTTTTTTTACCCTTAGGTCCGCTGTCACATATATGGATATGCGAGCAAAAATCACTATTTCTCATATGCCCCCCAAAAAGTGGCAACCGGGTAAATAATAATCAACATGGACGAATCCAAATATGGATTTACTGTGAAGATTTTTCAAGGACCCAATTCACGGTGGTAAGTATATAAGATTTGGCCTGGCCAATCTTAACGACGTGTTTTGCTAGATTTAGTTTCTTCTTTTCATTTAGATTACGAGTATATAACTCGTAAATTGTATACTTATACAGCATGAAATAGACAATGTGGCCAGACACAAATTGTAGTTTGATTACAAGCTTTAGATGGACGGATGGACGGACAGAAGCTAGTGCTTGAAACTTTGTAGAAACATGTATTATTGAATTAAAACGGAGGGTATGTTTTAAAAATTGCCCAGATTGGTCAAGAATTTTCTCCACACAAGAACACTTACTAAGTTTAAAAAGACAATATCTCATGAACTATTAAATATATGACGATGATATAAGAAACATATGACGTTGGCATGGATCGAAACGCATCCTGCTGGAAAAGTGGGCAGTGCCACCCTCCCTTTTAAAAACTGAATTTATGGCCAAAGTAATGGACCGGGTCGTTATAAAGTTTTAATGAAATGCAATCAATGATCAGCATATCATTATATATTTGTATATTGTGTTAAAACCTGGCAAAAGGGCGTGGCCCCGCCCATACAATTTTAAACTTCGACAGACTGTATCTCGTGAACTTATAAGTACTTATATACCCATATGGCGATAGTAGTTGGTATGGAGAAACAAACCCTGATAGAAAAGAGGCCGGTACCACGACCCCTTGACAAAATTTTCATATTGGATCAATTTATCCACCCTTTTTATTTTGCATTATTTATTAGTAAAGGCTGGTACTTAGTTCGATGTTTTCTGTGAAAATGTGTCAAACTCAATATAAAATATATTACGAGAACTCGCTGCACCCAATCTAGATGAAATTTGGCACAATTTAGTTTTTGGTCGCCGATGTTAAGGAAATTAAAGGAAACCATTTTAGATTTAGATATAGCTCCCACACATACGTTCATCCTATTTGTATGTTTTTAGCTTTAGGATCTTCATATTTGATTTAATCTTGATGAAATTTGACACAAGTAAGTTTATTCTGACAATGGTGGATACTGTAGAAGTTGGAGAAGATCGGCTCAGATTAAGATATAGCTCCCATATATAAGCTGAACCGATTTTACTAAAAACAATGACATTTACTTACGAAAAATCTCAGTAAATTTAGAGCCCGTTCAAGGTGGTCCAATAACTAACGGGTGGTCAATCTAGAGGATTTTTTCAACAGTGGTTATTTCACAGATTACACGTGAGTTGTGTTAAGCTTTATTTTTTTCTTTACAGTATTGTTTGCCATTTCAACATGGAAAGACTTACGATGTTCCTGCTCGTTGCCATTTCAGTGTTTGGGCTCTTCAAAAGCTCGAAGTAGATCCGCTTTTTTGACCAAAATTTTGTTCAGTGACGTCAATAAACAAAACTGGAAGTTTATATTTGCAATAAACACAAAAAAAACTTGCAAAATTATAAAAAGTATTAATTATCTTTTTAAAAAACAACACAGGGGAATGACCAACTTTATTGTGAACGTTCGTAACGAGTGACAAAACACGACTTACTTATTTTAATAAGACTGTTGACGAAATAACTATTAGATGTGCACCCACTTCAAGTAATGTTCAATCATATTTGAGTTAATTGAAATCAGGATTGGTTTGGAATTTGAATTTTAGCGAATATTAGATTTTACAGGGGAATACTGTGTTTTTTCAGGGACAGAAAATAAACATCCATAAAAATAAAAATTGAATAAAAAATTATAATCGTTAATGCAACAAAATTAATTGAATATTATTTTTTACTGGTTTTATTAAATAAATAATATAAATATTTTTGTAAAAAATTGAGAAAATTTCTATTGAAAGTAGTGCTAGGGACAACCAGGGTAATGATGGTAGGACATTTTTAAAGAACAAATAATTTTTTTAAAAAACAGTTTTAAAGACTTTAAAGGTCCTCTAAAGATTAATTGTATTGTAAATAATAAAGTATTATATATTTTATTTTTCCCGCTTGAGACAACCAAGGACAACAGAGTGGCCCATAATTTCAGAATCAACCATATGTATATTTTTTATTATTATTAAATAAAATAAAAAATAAACTTGTAAAACATTAAATTTTAAGCTAATTAGGTTAGGTTATTAGTAGGTTAATTTAATATTTAAAATTGTTACAGCAGCTATATTTCTGGTTAAAAGAGGTAACCAATAATTAGTTAACTTAACAATAAATTGCAATAACAATCTTTATAGTTAATAATATTAACAATTTCATTGTTAAATCGAACATGTATTGTTTCAATAAATTAACTATGTACGTAATTTAAATATTAACAATTTTCAGGTTTTAATTATAACAATTTTAATGGTTAAAAAACTCAACAATGCATTGTTAAAACAACAATTATTATTTTAAAATTAACATTTTCCATGGTTAAAAAATGCAACCATAGAATAGTTAAATCAACTATTATTATTGTTAAATACCAAAAAAAATTACCTTATATAGCGTAGACTCCAAATCATGTTTATTTATGGTTAAGTTAACTTTATATAAGGTTATTTTTCTTCTCAGTGTATTGCCAACATCTATGTCCCTCTATCCAATGATGGATAGAGGGGCATTCTAAAATACATAGAACTTAATCCTTCAATCGGATATGAGCCAAAATATCGAAAACGATTTTCGGCGCGTTTTAGAGTAAGCTACTTTTTCATTTGGGCGTTAACATACAATCCGCCAGGATAATCGCCAAATCACCAATAAATATAAGTCGCCAAAAATTTTTGATCTCGCCATATTTGGCCAGAAATCGGCAAACCTGACAACACTGTGTGGCACTCTTCAAAATTCCCCTTAGTAAAAAGCAAAAACAAGAGAGAAAAAAGAAAAAAATACAAAAATCGTACTTTTACAGGTACAGCAAGAAAGGGAAATCCATCTCATAGAGGTAGACGATTAAAAATTCCCGCTTACAGAGGATTCCAAAAATATCAAGTCCCACTTATAGAGGTTCAAACTCCTGCTAAAAGAGGTTTTTTTGATTTTGTTGTTCGAAGTGTGCAGGGACCGCCAAAACTGTCCCACGCTTAGAGGATTCCCACGTATGCAGGTTCCACTTATCCAGGTTCGACTGTACTTATTATTATGGACTAAAGTTGAGTGTAACGAAACGTGTTTCAGCCGAACGGCATTTTTGTAATTCGAATCAAAAATTAAATTTGCATATTGGCAACTAATAAGACTACTCTCCCTAGTAAAGTGGGGGTATGAAAAATAAATTTTACAGTGTGGCCAATTTTACTTACAATGCCCATTTAGAAATGTTTGGTTAAGAGAATACCAATTGTTTAATCTAAGTCGATTTATGTTCTCGATTATTTGTTTGTGTGTACTTATTTGCTGTCACTTGAAATTGCAACTTTTAAAGGGTTTGTGTGACGGTGGGTGTACAAATATTGAGTCCAAAATATTTTTTTCATTGTTCGCATTCCGTTGCTGAGTTTTACCTTTTGTCGTAAAAGTTTTGTGAAACCTAGAGTGTCATAAAAACCAATTCTTTCTTGCGTTCTTGAGGTTGTTGTTGTTGCAGGAAGTTGAAATCAAACAATAGTCGTTGTGCAAACAAAACTTGAATTCCTTTCGACGTTTTCTTTTTGTTCCAGTTCCTATTGTTGTTGCGAAAAGTAAACAAGTTCAAAGTGAAAACATAAAATACATTTTCATAAAACATTCGCTCGAACATACCGAATGTATGTACAATCATTCGTAAATAAATACCTACATTCAAAGTACAGTGGATATGAAAAGAGCGTATCTGGATGGTATTTTAATAACCACCAAATGTCGATGTGAGCTAGGGCTGTAAAATAGCTTTCTTGTACTTTCGCCTTTTGAAAATTTACTTTCGAACTTGACGATACCAAAACCAAGAAAAAATATTTTTATTTTTCAAAATCAATTTAATGAAACAAAGTTGTAGATATCACTTAACGCTCCACGCTTCATTTAAGCTAGATCGAATTTAAAATGTTTTCTGTACAGCGGTAGATCTTTAAATTGAAAGGGCCATTTGTATTGCACAGACCAATAAGGTCAAGCTTTGGTAGAGTTGGTTAGAAGTAGCTTATAAGGCACTTTGTTAAATGCGAGTAGAATCGGTTTAATATCGGAGCGGTAGTACCACAACTCGGAGGGATATTAAGGTGGGGCTAATGCGATTGTCTATTCGAAAACCTGGACCCAGAGGGATATTCTTTAAAAGACATACTTGGCCCAATCCTGACAGTCTACCAAGTTTCATTGTTGCATAATTGCGACCTGTATTTTGATTACATCTAAAGATGCTAAGACAGACGGACGGACAGACAGAAGGACAGACATGGCTTAATGGAATCAGATATTGATTCTGATTCGATCGGTATACCATATTTGAGGTATTTCTCCGTTCGTTATAGGTGTTATAAACATCAGTACTAGGTGTGGTGTAGGGTAAAAGACAATGGATCAACACATTTGTAAAATGTAACAAAATAAATCCCAAAATAGCCGCGGTTGCATCACGGTGCTTTCGATGTCGAAAAAGTATTAAAATAGTACAATTGTATAAACTGTTGCATTTCTGATGTGACAGAGTAAATCGTTTCTAGCTTTGTTTTATTTTATTTTGATGCCATGGCGTATGAATTAGGGTTTTATAAGTCGATTTTTGACTAACTGATTAATTGACTTTTGGGGTAAAAAATTCAGTCGGTAAGACGACTTTTTATTCTTAAAAATGTCTTAAGTCATAGTCGACTTTTTATTTTAACTCAAATGAAGCCATATTTTTGGATTATAATAATAATGTTATTAGAAGTATTTTATACAAGGAAAACTATTTTTTTATCCAAAATATTAAATTTTAATTACTTTAAGAAAAAAAATCGACTTTAAATGACTTTTTGATACTTAGTAGGGACATTAATACTGTTACACACGTTTTATCCTGTAAAATAAAAAGTACTGAATGTTTTTGGACCAAATATTTTTCAATATATTTATTGATGTATATTGTATCCAAAAAGAATCTACTTATTCGAAATGTCCGCCTTTTGCCTTTACACACGCCTTAAGTCGTACTGGCAAATCGTCAATAGCTGCATGAACCTCGTCCATTGGAAAATTGGCCGCAGCTCGAACCAAAGCAGTCTTAAGAGATCCAATGTTGAAGTATCTTTTGTGACAAACCTTGTCCTCTTAAACCGTCCACAGTTTGTAATCCAATGGGTTCAAATCTGGACTGCCTGAGGGCCATTCTTCAGAGGAAATGAACGCTGGCAAATTGTTTCGAAACCAGGCCTGGGACGTTTTAACCTTATGGGCCGGCGCAGAATCCTGCTGGAAAGTCCATGGCTGCTTTTGGAACAGGGAATTGTTAAGAAGCTTCACAACAGCTTCCAAAACGGTTTTTTGGTAAACTTTGGCCGATGTTTTGGCTCCCTGTTCGCAGAAATGCACTTCAGTGACGTTATCGTAAGAGACACCCCACCAAACCCTGACTGAAGCTGGGTGATGACCCTTTTCCACCCTTGGCATTAGTTTAGATGCTTCCTTAGATGAACGCGCATACACTCTATCATTTTGCTTGTTAAATTTTTTCTGAACGGTAAAAATTTTTTCATCGGTGAACAAAATTTTTCTGTGCAAGTTATCGGCGTGCTTCACCAAAAGACGTTTGCATTTTTCAATCCTATTTTTTTTTAAAGCTGCAGTCAATAAATGTACGGTACTTCGTTTGAAAACCCCAAGTCCCAGGTCTTTTTTAAAGATTCGACTCATGGACTTTTGCGTGATATTCATCTCACGGGCCATGATTTTCTGTTTTCGGAGCGGATTTCTGTGAATTCTTGATTTAACGGCTTTGATGTTCGAACAGAGCGTGGGCGGCCCGACCGGTGGCGGTCTTTTACATCTCCAGTCTCCTCAAACAGTTTTATGCATCGGTAGACGAACTTGCGGCTAATGCCTAGTGGCCGGAGCGTTTTGAAAATATCGTTTTTTTTATTTCACACTTGAAAAGCGCTATTACAGCGATACGGTTCTCATTATCTGACCATACCATGATGGAAGTTGGAACAATTTTAAAATCCCATTACAGACTAACGCTTTCGAGGTTAGCCTTTAAACCCCATATGACATTAACGGGGTATGTTCAGTTCTACCATTGAAATGGGTGTGTTCAATGTTGTAACAGATTTATGTCCCTACTAAGTACATAAAAGTCAAAAAGTTTAAAAGTCAACATTAAGTCTTAAATATATTAACTTAGTATGAAGTTCCATATCATTCAAAAGGATGCTTCGAAATCCCATAGTAATGATTTTTTATGCCTAAACATAACGAATTGTTTACCCAAATGCATAACTTTTAATATATTTGTGGAGTTCTGAAAAATTTACAGCTTCTCCAAATCTGTTTTTTTAAATTCAAAATAAGCAATAAGACTATAGGTTTATTCAAAAAAACAAACATTTCCATTATTAATGGAAACCAATGACATTAATGTTACTGCTGGCTTCGCAGTAGCGCATCCTTTAAAGAGCAAAGTGAGTTTTTTGGCCTTATCTCATGAATGGCTTGCTTTTTATTCTCCCCCCTGATCTGAATCATGAATGAATCGCATAGCATCGGTCCTTCACGGTTTTCCACAAAAATGTCCAACGGCGTCAGCTCCGAGGTAGCCGATCGATATTGCCGAGGCGGCTTAAAGTCTGTGTGGCATGGCCATCTTGCTGTAACCAAATATCGTCCAAATCCTTGTCTTCAATTTCCGGCCAAAACAGGTGGAGCTCACCGTTAACCGATGAGGTAGTTCCAGAAGCATTCCAAAGAAAGACTGTCTAATGATGTCACTGCTCCAAAATTTATACCAACCCGGATGCGGCGTTTCCGTTCGCCTGATGCAGGAGTTTTGTTTGTAGACATAGCCGCTGAGATAAATAAGCGCTTTGTCTGAAAAAATGATTTTTTGAGAAAAACCGTTGTTAATTTCAAGCTATTCTAAGGCCCAAATCGAGAAGCGATGACGAAGCGGATTGCCGAATTAATTGGATCGTGAATGAAGTCCAATATGCCAGTACATATATTTTTTTGTCCTTCGCCGAAGAGTTTGCCATTCCGTCTGCAACACCACAAAATATTGATCAGACACCCCATAAACTATATATATTCTTGATCGTCATAAATCTAGCCATGTCCGTCCGTCCGTGTGTCTGTTGAAATGTTAGGTCATACGAATCAACCTCTAATTTTGTATGACAATGGTTTATGGTTATTAGCTATTTGGGATTGTAAACGGGCGAAATCGGCCCAAGGGGGAAAATAAATATTCCTTAAAGGGTTTAAAGGTATCTCGGTAAAAAGTACACTTTTCTGAGTATTTGCTTAACAAATCATAATTTTTTGTGGACGGACAATGGTTTAAAAGGAAACCATTTTTTTCTCTAGGCCGATTTCGCCAATTTACAATACTTATGACCCCGTCATGGTGCAAAGTTTCAAAGTTTCATCCAAGGGTAATTCGTTCAACCGCAATTATAGTTTCAACAGACACACGGACAGACATGTTTCGCCTTAGAATTTTACGACCATCAATAATATATAGACTTTATGCGGATCTCTGATTAATATTTCGTGGTGTTGCAAACGGAATGACAACTTTAAGGTACCAGTAGAGGTAAAAAAGTGTGTTGATCTTGATTGTGTCTAAAACCCACAAAAAATTTTAGTTAACGAAATGTGTAGGGAATATTTTTGAAAATTTTATATTTTCAAATGAGAAGTTAAGAGATTTAACCAGATGCATTCATACTGTGAAGTCAAATACTTATCTACAGTCGATTTTCGAAAATTTTATTCTCTCGACAATTTAAAGCATTTTCCCAGTGTCTTGTAAATTACTCGATAAATTGAAAGCAAGTAGAAAAATTAAGTTCGGTCGGCCGAAGCTTATATCCCCTCCTTCAAAGATTCCTGTTTAATATGAAAATGTTGTCAAGGGGGCGTGGTGCCGGCTTATTTTCCGTCAGTGTGTAATTTTTTGCCATACCAACATCATACTTATACATATGTCCAAACGCCCTTTTGAGGGAATAAGTGCGTTCCAACTAACCGTACCCATTTAAAGTACGAGTATTCTGTGTCCACAAAATAATTATTTTTCGTAAAGCAAACACTCAAAAACGTGTATTTTTTTCGAAATAGCTGTAGTCAATTAAAGGAAACCATTTTTTCCTCTAGACCGATTTCGCCAATACTTAGTCGTATGACCATGAGCCGTCATGGTGCAAAGTTTTAGGATCCTAGGGAAATTCGTTCGACCGCTATCGTGCCTTCAACAGGAACACAGATAGACATGTCTAGATTGTTTTAGAATTTTACGACCAGCAATAATAAAGGGAGTTTTTTTTAGACGTGTGGTTTTCAAGAAAAAATAAAACGCATATAATTAAATGTTATGGCCAAGAATCTAGCTTTGTTATTAAGATTGAATAAACCCATAGTTTATTAAATTTTAAAAATGATTTCGGGCAAGTAACTGCCGCGGCTGGCTCGAATAAGTTCCGGTCGAGAGTATTTTTAAGGATGTAACGGCGTCTCAACAATGGCTTGTGGATTTTTATTACTACAAATGCGACAATTTTGGATATTAACGTACGTTCAACCAAAAGTAAGCATAATCGCTTTTGGGCCCATTCACCACGATTTGCAAACGTTGTTGCGGAGTAAGTCTACTCATTATGAAATGGCAAACCAAACTGAGCATAAATCAAGTGTCAGCTCTTTAAAAGCTCTCTTGTAAATTACTCGATAAATTGAAAGCAAGTGGAAAAATGAATGTCGGTCGGCCGAAACTTATATCACCTCCATTAAAGATTCCTTTTTAATATGAAAATGTGGTCAAAGGATCGTGGCGCCGGCTTATTTTCCGTCAGTGTGGATTTTTTTGCCCTACCAACATCATATACTTTTATACCTACCAGTATCGTCATATCGGCATTAGTCCACGAGGTATAGTATTTCGAATCTGGGCGTTTCTTGGGCTTTGCCACGCCCCTTAGTCTAATTTTAACACAACATAGTCTGTTATAACTTCCTAGTCATTGATTTCATTAAATTTTATTAGATCGATTACTTTGGTCCACTTTTCCAACAGGATGTGCTTCGATCCATTCCAATATCATATCGAGCACTAACCGTGAAAAAGACGTAAGCGCCAAAATAAAAATTTTACTGGAGAGGGTTTTTTATTGATTTTTTTATCTAATTTATCTTGAGGATTCTGATACAATAGAATTTGCTATATCTTTGTAAATGTTTAAATTTAATTTTTAATATTTGAGCTTAACAATTTTTTTTCGAATTTATTTCAAAAGCGAGTGGCGCTTTTGCCTTATTCGCGGTAAGAGCTCAATATATAACGAGTATCATCGTCATATCTCTAAAGTTCATGATGTATAAGTACAGTCTTTTTAAGTTTATGATTAGATTTTTGTAGAGGTTGCCTCAGTCCTTATAAGGAAAAGTTTTTTTTACCTCTTGTTCCATTTTCAATGCCTACAGTTTAGGTCAATTAACACATGTTTCTGCATAATTCCAGTCACCCAGCTTTAATAGTGCGACCTGGAGTTTGCTATTCACAGAGACGGCCGGACATGGATAGGCCATCTTAAAATTATGGGGTTTTTGACCAGTATTTCGAGGTGTTGCAAACGGAATGGCAAAGTGATTTTACCCTATTTCCTAGTGGATGGAGTGGATAAAAATATGATAAAATGGACGAAAATATTGTACGAAAATGGGTCAAAATAGAGATCATATTCGTGCAGCAGGCAACTAATTTTTAACCGTTTAACCGTCTAGGAAAAATAAGGCCACATCGATGCTGGAATTTTCATTATTCTCACACATTTTGAAATCTGAAAGAAAAACAAACAAAAATTCACACAAAAAAAGAATTTGGCCATTACCGCTTCAGGCGCCTAACACTGTTTATTCAGATGCGTTTTTATGGAATCCACTGTTTTAATAATACAAAACGAGCAATTACTGTAGCGAAATGTAGAAAGAAATTATTTAGAAATTTAATATTTTCAAAAGGCAATTTAAAAGATTTTGACAGATGCATACGAGTACATATTGTATACTTATACACACATAAATACAAACAAAAACGTATATGGGCATTTCCAGCGAAAGGTTTACCGAGACGAAAAAATCAAAAGTGCTTAAGAATAAATCTGTTTCGTTTTAAAAAGAAATACTATTAAATAATTAATGTCTTACTGCTTATAATTAAATGAAATACGAGATCTGCTATATACATACATCTAGACTAATAATGAAATTGCGAATATTTATCATCAAAAATGGTTTTATTGTTTTTCAAAGTATTCTCCAGCATGATTTACACACTTTTGCATGCGCTCAAACCAATTGCACTTTTTCCACTCCGATTGAGACACCTCCAAAACATGGTTTTTAAACGCTTCAACAGCATCTTCTGGCGACGAAAATCGTTGACCACGCATTTTTTCTTGTGCGGGAGTAAAAAGAAGTCATTGGGTGCCGAGTCAGGGCTGTACGGCGGATGACATATCAATTCGACGTTTTGCCGGTCATAAAAGCGCTGATTAGAGCCGATGTGTGAGAACTCACATTGTCATGGTGCACAATGATTCGACTCCTCTTGTACGTTTTTCGAATTTCTCCACTCAGAATTGACCTTCTACGTTGCTCAAGCGAAACAGTTGCCACATGACTAGTTTTGCCAAAGAAACAGGTGACCATTTGCTTCGAAGTGCTTCTACCACGAACAACTTTCGTTGGATTTGACTCGTCTTCGAAGACCCACACGGTCGATTGATAGATCCATAATTCGTCACCTTTGGCGATCTTATAAACGTATTTTGAAGCACCGCGATCGTATTTTTTCAAAATTTCGACACGAGCCTTTTTTGAGTGATTGTCAAATTGTGCGGGATCCAACGAGAGCAAACCTTTTTTACGGCCAGGTGTTCATGCAATATCGAATGTATGCTGGTGGAAGAAATGCCCAAGGATGTCTCTATCTCACGGTATGTCACATGACGATCTTGCATTATCAGTTCACGCACGTCATCAATGTTCTCTGGCACAACGGTCGTTTTTGGACGACTTCGTCTTTGAGTGAGCGTCGGCCACGATCACGCAGAAAAAAAGTATGGTTGTGGTGACAATATTCGAAGAGGATAATACTATTGTTGGGTATATGGTTGTGGTACAACAATATTATGATCGCCACAACAACCACAGCTTCGAATACAACCATACTATGATCCTCACAACAATAGTATGATTCTCACATAACCATACTATGATCCCCACAACCATAGTATGATTCACACTCAACCATACTATGATCTCCACAACCATAGTATGATCCTCACAACCATAGTATATGTCATATACAACCATAGTATGATCCTCACAGCCATAGTATGATTCACACGCAACCATGTTATAATCCCTACAACCATAGTATGATCACACACAATTATACTATGATCCACAATATAATTTATTAGAATTTGTTCAAGTTGTCAACAATAGATTTGAATTATGAAAATTATTCAAAAATGTACATTAAATTCAAAATAATAGGAGTGATTTATTTCAAAGTAGAAAAAAATGGTTTTAATAAACGTAAGCGTTTATATTAAAAATATTTTAGTTAAATAAAGCCGAAGCAGCTTGTTTAAAAAATTTTAATTTCGATAAAAAAGTACTATTATTGCATAATATCCGTTACAATAACATTTGTTCTTAAAAGCATATTTAAATGAAAAAAATTACAATCATACAGTATGATTGCTGTAATCATATTATTGCTAACATAAAACGCAAAACACAATACTTTTGTCGCAACAATCATATTTATATTGATGCTATAACCATATTTTCATTTTTAAATTTGGCAATAATACTATTGTTACATTTCAACAATATTAATATTGCAGCAATTATAATATTGTCAAAAATAAATTCAGTTAATAATGCTATGGTTGCGACGAACATACTTTTATTGCGGAGAACATATTATTATTGTCGTGACCATGTAGTAACCATGTTTTTTCTCTGCGTGATTGAATTCATGAAACCAGTTTTTCACAGTGCTATAGGATGGTGCTTTATCGCCATACAAAGATTCAAGTTCATCGATGTACGTTTGTCGTGATAATCCACGTAAAAAGTTCTAAAAAATGATCGCACGAAAATGTTCACGAGTTAATTCCATTTTTTGCCAAACTGATTTTTTCAAGTCACTGTAAATAACACAAGTAATGGCCGAACGTCAAAACGTTCTGAGTACGTTTATGCTAAAAAAGTTCAAACTTTCCAATGGAAATGTCAGTTGGCGACAGACAACACTTAGTGTTGCCCAGGCCAGAATTATATATAGCAACCCTCGTGCTCATCTTTGCTTTTGACACTAGAAAATCGACTTCAACTATAAATTATGCTTAAATACGTGAATTTTGATATTTTTTATTAATTTTTTTTTACCGTACGGTAAAAGCCATATGTTATGGCAACATAATTTAACATTATATGCCTCTAACAATTTCAAACAACAACTTTATTTTAGTGTTTTTTATGTGTAATAAAAAATAAAAACTAAAAACAATCTTGCTGGAATTTATATCCCGCTCGCGATGTCCCGTTCGTGAAAGTTACAAATATTTTTGGAAAACGAACGATTGACATATCAAAAAATAAGTTTATCGTGAAAGCTTTATTAATTAGTCCAATATAGTTAAAAAAAAAATTACTTCTAAATAATTCGAGGACATTCGTTGAGTTTTTAATTTTTCAACATTCTGGCAAAAATTACTTCAATTTTTTGTCCCCTTCGCGATCTAACGTTTATCTTAAGGGTTTGGAGAATGTTGAAGTTATACAATTTGCATTTTGCAATTAAATGTAGTGCTACAATTAAGCCTTTAATATGAGCTTAAAAAATTGTGGGTGATCCATCTATAGGTATTTTTTTCAAAATAAAAAAAAAAATTCAAAACAAGTGTGGATTCTCTATTGTCAATTCGAAAGGACATTATGGTATTTTTTTGAATATGTGACGCGCAAAATAGAAAGGGACCTAAGGTTAAAAACTAGTTTTGTTCAGGAGAGCCATTTTAAAGATTAGGTCCCTTTCTATTTGCGCTTAGAATCGTCGACTTCACTTTCATAAAACGCGCATATCTCTGGGAGGGAACACTTTTGGGGCATGGGATCGGTCTCATTCGATGCTCAGATGTTGTCCACATCAAAAAAAAAGTGAAAAGTTGATGAAAAGTTTTGTTCAGGAGAGCCATTTTAAAGATTAGGTCCCTTTCTATTTGCGCTTAGAATCGTCGACTTCACTTTCATAAAACGCGCATATCTCTGGGAGGGAACACTTTTGGGGCATGGGATCGGTCTCATTCGATGCTCAGATGTTGTCCACATCAACAAAAGAAAAAAAATTAAAATTGATGTTTTACCCTTAGATCCCTTTCTCCATGCGCTGTCACATATACTTACTCGCATAATTTTCTTCAAATGTTGGTCGACACTGCGCCTCAGTGTTTCTATTTCTGATGGTGCAATTTTGGATGACGCATTCGAGCATTTCGACCAGTACGTATGGCGTGAATGACACGCGTAATGTTGGCTTCCATGACCTGAATCATAGCTGGTTTGTCAGCATAGACTTTGGACTTTCCCTAGCTCCAAAGAAAAAAGTCTAAAGGTGTGATATCACACGATCTAGGCGGCCAGTTAACCAGTCCAAAATGTAAAATTAGCTGCTCTTCGAAATTACCTCTCACTAGGTGCATTGTTTGACCAACTGCATGGCAAGTGACACCGTCCTGTTTAAACAAAATGTCGTCAAGAATACGGGCTTCAATTTCAGGTAGTAAAAAGTCCGATATGATAGAGCAATAGCGAACACCATTAAAAGTTACGTTTCGACCATCATCATTTTTGAAAAAATATGGACCGATAATTCCACCAGCCCAAAACCGCACCAAGCCGTGGGTTTCTCTGGATATAATGACACCTCTTGAGCCTCTTCTGGTTCTTCTTCAGCCCAAATACGGCAATTTTGTTTATTGACGTTGCCCATAAACCGCACCAAACCGTGAGTTTCTCTGGATATAATGACACCTCTTGAACCTCTTCTGGTTCCTCTTCAGCCCAAATGCGGCAATTTTGTTTATTGACGTTGCCGTTGCGTTGGGCCGCATAACTGAACACAATTTTCGTCGAAACAGCGAATCTTCTTCTTGTTCGCCAAACGCTCATTTCCATATTACAGTTGCGAACATTTGAAGGAAATTATATTCATGAAATAAATACATTTTATGGCATTTATTTTTTGAATTATCCTTTGAATTATCCTTTGAATTAACAATAAAGAATCCACACTTGATTTGAATTTTTGTATTTTTTGTACCCTCCACCATACAATGGAGGGTATATTAGTTTTGTCATTCTGTCTGTAACACCTTGAAATAATCATCGGAGACCCAACAAGTATATAAAGGGTGTCCCAAGAAGAACGCAATTTTTAAATCTGGCAACATTCGAAGTGTCATTGTTTGACATTTGAACTATTGTTATTGTTTGTTAGTAGAAGGTACGAGGTTAGTAAAAATGGAGCGCTACACGAAAGGGAGTTCGTTAATTGGGTATTGGAGAGACAACATGAAAATGCTGATTTTGCCGATAAAATCATCTTCAGTGACGAGGCCCATTTTCATCTTGATGGCTTCGTCAATAGGCAGAATAGTCGCATTTGGGGTGCGGAAAATCCTCGAGTGATTCACGAGAAGCAAATGCATCCTCAACGTGTCACTGTGTGGTGTGGTTTTTGGGCTGGAGGAATCATTGGACCTTTTTTATGAAAATGAGGCAGGTCAAGCGCAAACAGTCAATGGTGTTTGGTATCGTGAAATGATAACCAGTTTTTTCTTGCCTAGAATTGAAGAAATGAATGTGGAGGGCATGTGGTTCCAACAAGACGGCGCCACATGTCATACAGCCAGAGAAACAATTCAATTGCTGCATCAGTCAGTTAAAAATTGCGCTCTTCTTAGGACACCCTATATATTCTTGATCCTCGTAAAATTCTAAGACGATCTAGCCATGTTGTCCGGCTGTCCGTCTGTCTGTTGAAAACAAGATAGAGCCGGCATGAAAACAGCTAGGGAGCTTTGGCACAAACATGTGTAGTTAACCTAGCATGGCTGGTATTGAAAATGGGCTATATAGCTCTACGGGAAGTTGGTGTTGGAGACCCTCAACCGACACTACCTCATAAAAATTAGTTTTGCAAAATCACTGAAATTTTGCAAATAATAATCTCTATATGGTGCAATCATCATCTATGTAAAAATGGTTTAGATTGGGCCACCATTTCTAGTACCTCCCATACAAACGGCCTTATGGGCCTTAAGAAATAATATGACTATACCTCACCACAAACTTGACCTATCGAAATGAAATTTTACACATCAAGATTTCTATATACAACACACTTCTACGCTGAATTCGGTTGAGATCGGAAAAGTCCTACTGGTACCTCCCACACTAACGGTCGCATGGGCCTTGAAAAATAATATGACAATAACTCACCACACACTTGACCTATCGAGACGAATTTTCGGCATAAAGATTAATATATAGAATAGACTTTTGCGCTAAATTTGGCTAAGATCGGAAAGGCCCTACTGGTACCTCCCACACAAACGGTCTCATGGGCCTTGAGAAATAATATGACGATAACTCACCACAAACTTGACCTATCGATATGAAATTTTCCACATAAAGATTTATAAATACAACAAATTTCTGCACCAAATTGAGTTGATATTGGGTAGCCTCTTTTGATACCTCTCATACAAACGGTCTTAAGGGCCTTGAGAAATAATATGACGATAACTCATCACTAACTTGACCTATCGATAAACATTTATATAGATAAACATTTATATATAGAACACACTTCTGCACCAAATTGAGTTGATATTGGATAGCCTCTTTTGATACCTCCCATTCAAACGGTCTTAAGGGCCTTGAGAAATAATATCAACTCTGCACCAAATTGAGTTGATATTGGGTAGCCTCTTTTGATACCTCCCATTCAAACGGTCTTAAGGGCCTTGGGAAATAATACCACAATCTTGACCTATCGTGACCTAAATTACAAAAATTTAAAAAATAGTTTTTTTATTGGGAATCTGGTGGAGGGTATCCAAAATTCGGCACAGCCAAACTTAACATTTTTTACTTGTATTGTTTTGAAAAAAATACCTCTAGATGGATCACCCTTATATTAAGTTTTAAGCGTGCGAATATCTCGTTCGCGATCCTGAAAACACCTATATGTGTCTCATATTTGCATTCATATAATAGGAGTGTTTAATCAAAGCTCGGTTAATAAACGAGAAAGTAGTAGCCGAGGCGATAACTTCAGATTAGTATGAGAAATTTTTAAAATTGAATTGTATTGATAAACTGATTGAATTTATGCATCATAAACCGTTTCTTGAGATCGGGTGGAAATTATTGTTTTAGTGAGATTTTGGGCAGATGTTTTCGCTTGCCAAATAAAACACGCCTAATATCGCGAAAAAGCTAAGCTGTTTTTAAATTTTGGCAATTTTTAAAATCTCTTAAAAGAAACGTGCATTTGAATATACTGTGTACATTCAATCCCATGCGGTTATATACAAAAATCCGTCTTCGTAAGTACCAACAGGTTTATTTTCCATTTATAAAATAAAATAGAAAATATTTGCGAGCTTACGTTGTAATTGATGTAATTATTCAAAGACACGTACGTGTGTTTAATGAGTCTTAAATCAACTTAAAATGACATATTTTTGCTAAATTCAAACCAAAATTTCTATTCGTTATCGCAAGCATTTCACGTTCGTTGCGGTGCCATTTGAGTCCTTTCCATCCGCACGGTACAAGATAAATTTGCCAATCATTTCGTTCTGTTGCCGTTTCCATTTCTTCAGTTCCTGTTTTTTGGTGTTGGCGTGTAGTTGTCAAACAGTAAAGATTGATTATTGCGATTTTGAAAATTGATGGGATTTGAATGAACGCACAGCGCAATGAACATATTTCATCTTAGCGTTTAGCGTTCGTTCATTCTGTCGTTGGTATGTAAATAAGAGTTTTTGCGAAATGGATTCCACGTTATTCCCAAAAGAATTTGATACATCACATACGCTGTTCTCAATAGCTCAAGGTGTTATTGCAACTTTGATAATGAATTGCGAACATTTCGTAATGCGGCTGTCATCTTAAAAAAGACGCAGTTTCCAGAAAATGGAGGTGCCTTTAAATTGTGTCCCAAAAACTGTCGTTTCATTGAAACCCTTTAAGGGGGTGTTGCGTGTTTTATAAAATCACTTAAATGTTTTGGAGTTTCCAGCGGTTGACCCATTTTTCAAATACTATACAATGTTGGCACTTTGTTATGCTGTTAGCAAAAAACATCCGTGACTAATGAACTTATTTAAGAAATGACTTTACAAATTGCCACTCATTACACAAGATTTTTTGTGGCAAAACAAATAGGCTGTCTCAAATGTTTCTTTAGCTTTCCCCGCATATCACGGTAACAACTAATTAAAAGTGGCACAGCACATTTTGCAGATAACCGCAAAAAATTCAAAAAAGGACAACGAATGTAAAATTTTTCCCCTTATTCGATTTTTTGTGTGTAACCCATTAAAGTATAAGGAAAATTTTTCTCAAACCAGTAAGCTTTGCACGATATAATTCTAATGCCTACTGGCCGGGACCAACTGTTTAATGCTGGCTCCGAAAGGCTAATGCATTTTATGAAGATTTTTTTACATGGCGTAGGGATGAGAAATTTTCTTACTGCTTAACCAAGGGCCGGCTAATCGAAAAGCCATTTTTTACAGGTGGTGGGCATATCTAATCGCCACATTCACAAAACAAATGGGTAGACACAGCCAAATTTATTTTCTGACCGAATGGTTGAGGTTGCGTATAATCCAAGTTGGGTATATGGTTGTGGCACAACAATATTATGATCCTCACAACAATAGTATGATTCACACATAACTATACTATGATCCCCACAACCATAGTATGATTCACACTCAACCATATTATGATCTCCACAACAATAGTATGATTCACACTCAACCATACTATGATCTTCACAACAAGAGTATGATTCACACTCAACCATACTATTATCGCCACAACCATATTATGATCCTCACAACCATAGTATTTTTCTCCATACTATGATCGCCAAAATTATTTATTAGGATTGGGTGTTGTTATTCACAAATACGTAGATTTTTATCAAGCAAGTAAGTTTAAATTGCATTACAATTAGTTCATGGACAGATTTGGGGCCATGTTTTTATTGAACATTTCATTCAAGGAGCAAAAATATATATTCCAACGGCGGTCGAAAATACTTTTAGTTGCCTGGAAAGGTGAATGCTTCTTCACCATTCGTAGACCCCAAGTAGCGAATGTGATTAAACCATGATCAATGACTATATACTTAAGTGCAGGCAGATTTGAAATAAACGAGAACCAATCGGTATTAGAGTATTTCACCGAACACAGTAAACACAATAAAAATCCCTCGAACTACCTTTCGATTGTTGTTGTTTTTTAATGGACAACAACCATTCACTGTATCGTGTGTATATGTTTTTTGTATATCAAAAAAACATACGCACACACATCCATGTATGCTCTAAAAAACCTGTTTTGTTTTGTTCATAGTCGCAACCATACAGTATGCTTGCCGTAATCATATTATTGTTAACGTAAATTGTAAACAATAATACTTTTGTTGCACCAACCATGTTTATATGGTTCCTACAACCACATTTTCATTTCTAAATTTGACAATAATACTATTGTTACATTTCAACAATAGTAATATAGTCGCTATCATACTGTTGTCAAAATGAAATTCAAAAAACAATACTATGGTTGCGACGAACATGCTTTTATTGTAGAGAACATATTGTTGCGGCAACCATAACGTAACCATATCTTTTCTCTGCGTGTATGATGTACACCAACTCGTCAAAATTGTTGAATTTTATTATTCTTCTAGCATGGCTATTATCTCAAATTAGCAAAATTATTGTCGGCATTTAAATGTCAGAACAGCACCCAGTAACAACATGATTGGAAACAGTTTCAGAATCATAAGGTCAATTTCATCGCTCCAGATGTACTGTTTGGTGGGGTGTTATGGTTGCTAAAGTTATTGGTCCATATTTTTTTAAAATCAGCAGGGTCATCCGAAAACCATTAACGTAGGCCTATAAAGAAAGGACTACGATTGAACATATTTTTCAGCCGCTAGATTAGAAAAGTCCTTACGTATGGCTTCAGCAAGATAGAGGCCAATACGCATACAGCAAGATCCACAATGGAACTACTTCGTAACCTTTTTAGTGGACCGTTCAGTCTAATTTTGGCCACACAGTACCACCGATTGTAAGTTAGAGCATTGGATGCCGTTAAAAACATCTAACATCAGTTAAAAAATAATTTCTCTTTAGCAAGCTTTAACTTTGCTTTATGCTTAAACTAAACGAATTTAAAAAAAAAACAAGTGGATAAATTTAGTTTGGCGGGAGTACGCTTTTATTCCCTTTCTCATGGATAACAGCCTTTTTTCTATCAGAGTGTGCTTTCACACTCCAACATCATGTATACCAACTTCTATCTTCATATCGGAATTAGTTTACGAGATATAGCCTTTCATAGTTCAAGGGTCGCACCCTTTTGTCCAGTTTTAACACAACATAGCCTATAATAACATGCTACTCATGGATTTCATTCTGTTTGAATGTTATTACGACCGGCCTTTTAAAATGCCATATTTAAAGGCGGAGTTTTAATCCATGCCAATATCATATGTTATTTCTAATAGGGTTGTATGGGCTGTGCCACGCATAACATAACTAAGTCTATAATAATATTCTAGAAATTAAATACATTGTGTAAATATTTTATAACGATTAGTCCACTACTTTGGCAATAATTACGATATTTTAAAGAGTGTATGGTACCGCCTACTTTTCTTTCAGAATGTTTTTCGGTCCATGCCGCTATCATATATTCCCATACGAGTATGTTAAAAAGATATTGTCTTTTTAAGTTCTAAGTTGTGTGGGCAGTGCCACGTCCCTTGTCTAGTTTTACAATAACATGGTCTAGAATAATTTTCTAGTCAAACTTTGGAAAAAAATGCGATTTTGAAATGGGTACGTGCCACCGCCTACTTGTTCTTTTAGGATGTGTTTTAATCCATGTAATTTTTTTTAGTTATTTGTTCATCTTTATTTCATAAAATTTGTTGTACGGATCTAAATTGTCTAAAGTACTAAGATGTAAAATAGTTTATATATTTCCGGTTTATTATATATTTAAGATTTTTTATAATCAGTTTCGAGGCATACGAGGGCGACCGCAAAAGTAACTGGCCTAACATAAAAAGAACCGTTTTTTTTGGAATTATTATTATTTATTTTTCAACATAATCTCCTTCCAACTCAATACACTTCATCAAACGTTTTTCAAGTTTTTTAATTCCATCTGAAAAATAAGATTTTGTCAAGACCTTCAAAATATGCCTTAGTTTCAGCAATAACCTCGCTATTGGACGAAAATTTTGTGCCACCGAAAATTTTTTTAAATTTGGAAACAAGAAATAATCAGAAGGAGATAAATCTGGTATAAATGGCATTCCAGCATACCTCCCCGTTTGCCACCAGTGGGGGCATATCCAAAAAAAGAATTTAACACAACATGCGTTTTGATAATCAAAAAATGCACCTTCTATAGCATGAAACACTCCCCATTCTTCTTATATTATCTTAATTTTGTTTTGATCTTACTTATTTTATGAAAATTTATACTTTGTTCTTTACTGATATCTCAGAAATCGTCATTATATACATATAGTAAGAGTAACTATTTAACATTACTCTGTTGATTCGTTCACAGCGAACTGCTAACGGCGATGGTTTTTGTCTTTGCTAGTTAAATTCGGAATTTAACTTCACGCACATCACCTAGCTTCAGTCATGGTTTGGTGGGGTGTCTCTTACTGACCTGCATTTCTGCGAACAAGGAGTCAAAACATCAGCCAAACTTTACCAAGAAACCGTTTTGGCAACTGTTGTAAAGCCTTTTAACAATTCCCTGTTCCTGGCTTCGAAACAATTTGCCAGCGTTCATTTCCTCTGAAGAATGTCCCTCAGTCAGTCCAGATTTGAACCCATTGGATTACAAATTGTGGACGGTTTTAGAGGACAAGGTTTGTCACAAAAGAAACCCCAACATTAAATCTCTTAAGACTGCTTTGGTTCGAGCTGTGGTCAATTTTCCAATTTACGAGGTTCGTGCAGCTATTGACGATTGGCCAGTGCGACTTAAGGCGTGTGTAAGGGCAAAAGGCGGACATTTCGAATAAGTAGATTCTTTTTGGATACAATATACATCAATAAATATATTAAAAAATATTTGGTCTAAAAACATTCAGTATTTTTTATTTTACAGCGTAAAACGTGTGTAACAGTTTTCATGTCCCTACTGTCCCCAAATTTGAAAAGTAACGTACTTATACTTTTCAAATTTAAAAATAATTCAAAGACCAGCAACATTTAGTGTTTTTTAAAGACCAGCAACATTAAGTATAAAAACTTAAAGTTGATCCTTAAAAGGTTTTGCTCATACAAACTCTCTGAACAATGTCTACATTTTAAATTTTTCACACCTCTATTTAAATTCAAAAACATATTCGACTTTTTCCGTAATATTAAATGAATTAATATTTTTACTATGTATGAGCAGAGAGAAGTGGCCATTTGGCGCATGTGCTATGAAAAGCGTTTAACCGCAAAACAGGATAAATTCTCTTCCGATATAACAGTTACTATTTTTGGGTGGTTTTTGGTTTTGTGATTTCTTTGCAATTTGCTCTGCCCTCAACTCTCGTATGACCTTCACCACATCACCACTAATGCACGAATGTTAATGTTGCTTGTCTTTGTTGCTGTTGGCGTAAAAACATTATTCAATTATAATCCTTCTTTTTTGGGTGGGATGCCGAAAAGGATACGGTTTTTGTATGTCTGTAGGTTGATATTAAATGTATCACAATTTAAATTGTGGTCCATTAAAGGTGTTTTATTGCATTAAAATACAAATTTTTTGAAGCAAAATGCTATTAAAGTCTTGTATGCGATTAATTTTCGCTTTCTACTAACAGATGTTTACCGAAAAGTTTTAACTTCCATAGTTCAATTGTTTGAAATAATTGTAAGGATTTACTGAAGCACGCAAACAGAAATATTTGCAATTAATATAAAGACAAAACTTAGGAAAGTAAACACCGCTTGAACTAAAGATGGAAAACAGATGTTTTTATAGCCATTTCTTAGAGTATTACAGGGTATTATAACATAGTGCTGATGTTGTTAACCCCTTTGAGAAAGACTTCATGTTTGTTATAACGATAGATTCAGAAGAACTGTCTGATCCTATGAAGAGTTGCCCATTCCGTCGTTGCATTAGAGTACAAGTCGCAACTATAAACAAATTTTGAAGAAATGTTTTCCATTGTTAAGATTGGGTCAAGAAGAACACTATTGAAATTAGTCCTACTTGCCCAAATTTTCATTTAATATAATTATCTTTTCCGATTTAAGAACCAGCAGCTTCAAATGAAACATATAACAACCGATTCTGATCAAAATTTTGAGTAGAGGATTAAAAAAGACCTCTATCTAACTGGTGAAATTGGACTTTGTAAAGCAATGATTTGCATAGTCCCTATACAATAGAGGTACTAACGCAATAGAAGTCACAAACTAAAACGATAGTTCTAAAATTAAGAATGGTACGGCATGAGAAACCTATAATTAATTTTGGCGAAATTAGAGCTGATTGTCCATTATTTTCATTGAGCCCCATATGTGACAGCGCATAGAGAAAGGCACATAAGGGTAAAAAAAATCAATTTTATTTTTTTTTTCTTTTTTTGATGTGGACAACATCTGAGCATCGAATGAGACCGATCCCATGCCCAAAAGTGTTCCCTCCCAGCGATATGCGCGTTTTATGAAAGTGATGTCGACGATTCTAAGCGCAAATAGAAAGGGACCTAATCTTTAAAATGGCTCTCCTGAACAAAACTGGTTTTTAACCATAGTGCCCTTTCTATTTTGCGCGTCACATATAAAGAATATTCTCGATTTTAAGTCCTGCCGCCTCATGTCTTATTTTATATTCCATCTTTTTTTTAATTGAGCATGGAGCGTTGTTAAACGCCTTAAAGTAGCCCTGATAAAGTGTGGCCATATCGAACCAATAAAATCCTTCTCGTAAACAGCCCCTCTAGAAGTCACTTTATATCCCATTTTGGTTAAACTAACCATATTGCGTCGTGAAATCCCTGGTAATATTTAAGGATCTGCCGCTTTCAAAGCCAGAAATAAAACGCGACTCTGCTCAAATTTCGCATGGTATGTAACAAGTGACGAAAAATGAGCCTTGGTCAAAGTGACCTTAATTGGTCTCTGTTCTCCATCAGCCCCCTGCAAAGGACAATCACGAATTGAGGTCCTGCCGCCTTACAAGGCATATTTTATATTGCAACTTGCTTAATTTGAATATAGTCAGTTACAAAAGATCTATAAAGAATCCTGCTGAAAGGTCCTTCCTGCCGCTTTAAAAGCCACATTCAAAATCCTATCTTACTCAAATTTGGTATGCTGCGTTATAATGGCCTTTAACAAAAACTCTTAAATTGTTGATTCCTTTGGAAAATTAAAGACTTATAAAGATAAGTCTAGTGAAAGCTGAACAGGACAGAGTCCAGGTAGATCTCCGTTTCTTTTTATAGACGGAAAAGTTTTCATTTTTAAATGCAATAAGTTGAACATGGACCGCGGACGACTGATGCTTACCTCTGTCTGATTCTTAAGAAAGGTCGGGCTCGACATGTTGGAGTTAATGCCAGGACCTTAATTCGGGAAGGACCTTTGTGGGAGCTATTTAAACATGTAATGCTCCATGCGAAATTTAATGTAAACTGTTGCTTCTAAAGCTGCTGATTCTTAAATTGGGAAGGACTTTTGTGAGGGGACTATACGAAAATATGGACCTATGAAGTTGAGTTACACTATAGTTAGTTAACGCTCGCCTATAACGTACCATGCAGAATATGGGCATGATCTGTTGTAATTTGTGGCTTCTAGAGCTGTAGGACCTCAAATCAGAAAGGACCTTTAGTGTGGGACCTAGTGATACAACGATGTGATACAATTTTACCAGAGATATGTTTTGGTCACTGATTACGCTTTATGCGAAATTCGATTGCAATCTGGTGAAATATGTGGCTTTAGTGCTGGTTCTGAAATGGTTGCTCTACGAAAAGATGGAGCAATGTGGTCAAGTTTTATGAGGTCATTAATGGTGAGTCATAATGTACCATTCAAATTTTGGGCGTAATCGGGTGTAATTTTTGGCTTCTAGAGCTGCAAGACCTCAAATCGGGAGGGATCTCTGAGTGAGAGCTATTCGATTGGACTAGTTTTAGCACTGTTCGTCCTTGGACCGAATTTGAAGAATAAACCAAGTTTCATAGACGTGGACTTTGATTACAACCCTGTTAAAATGGCCTCTCAACTGTCCTTATTTTGATATCATACATCGGTTTTTTTTCCGATTTCAGAACTTACAGCCTTCAAAGCCACATATTAAATCCGACTATGACCAAATTTTGCACAGAACATTTCGAGTGACCTACAATTGTCCCTGGTTACATTTTTCCATATCTTTCAGTGTTTTCGAGTAGCTCCTACACAAAGGCCCCCTTCGATTTGGAGCCATGCAGCACTAGAAGCCACAAATTATACCCGATCACACCTTATTTTGGCATAATACGTTATGACCGACCATTATTTAACTGTGGAGATGACAAAGGCTCATATTTTTGTATAGGCCCAAGTCCTTCCCGATTTTAGAACCTACAGCTCGAAATGCCACATTTTCCAACTGATTTCGACCAAATTTCGCACAGAGCATTACAAGTGACCAACGCCCATGCCCTGTAACATCGAACCACATCGGTCCATGTTTCTGAATAGCCCCAACACAAAGGTCCTTTCCGATTTGAGGTCCTGCAGCTTTAGAAGCCAAAAATTGAACTCCATCACAAAAAAATTTTACGTTAAAAGCGACAAATAATAAGCCCTAACGTATTAATTCCGACCTTGCTCAAGCTCCAAACGGAGATGTTTAATCCTCTGAATAGCAGAGGGGTGAAGGGTGTCTTATAGACGACCACGCCCGACCTTAACTTTTGTCACTTGTTATGTATTACGAAAATTGGGCCACCGTAAGTCAAATTTATATCTCTAATTTAGGAGTGTTCTTTTTGGTCCTTGTGCTTAAAAAATTGCATAACCGTGGGTAAAACTGATCGTATTTGTGTTTAAAAGTTCTTGTTAAGTACTACTACCACTATTTGAGTATAAGTCATCTAAAATTTTACTAGAAAACCGACCTAAAAAGTAATGCTTTTTCAAAAAAATTGTAAGAAAATGTTGTATAAAATTTAATTTTTCTTTAGGAAATTTCGTATAAAACTTAATTTTTTCTATGACGACTATATTCTCATTTTTGTTTGTTTTTATACCCTCCACCATACAATGGAGGGTATATTAGTTTTGTCATTCTGTCTGTAACACCATGAAATAATCATCGGAGACCCAACAATGTACGAGTATATATATTCTTGATCCTCGTAAAATTCTGAGACGATCGATCTAGCCATGTTGCTCGGCTGTCCGTCTGTTGAAAACAAGATAGAGCCTGCATGAAAACAGCTAGGGAGCTGAAATTGTGCACAAACATGTGTAGTTAACCTAGTATGGCTGGTATTGAAAATGGGCTATATAGCTCTACGGGAAGTTGGTGTTGGAGACCCTCAACTGACACTACCTCATAAAAATAAGTTTTTTGTTTAGCTCGTTTGTTTTATTTCGGTCTGTTGCTTTTACACATTGAACAGGGATTAAACCGGCTCAAGACCTCTTGCTTCTATATTTAAATAGAAGACAAGTTTTTAACAAAATGGCAAAGTGACATTGATTTTCGTGGCTGCACACTACTTTTATCATGATTTCGGGTCCTTGACAACCCTCTTCAGAAAGCCTTGCTGCAATTGTTGAAAGTAAAACCGAACTCTATAAGGCCAGGCTCTCCACAAACGAATGAGAACTACTGTTGTAAACCTTACTTTTCAAGTTTATAGAACAGACTTTTGCGCTAAATTTGGCTAAGATCGGAAAGACCCTACTGGTACCTCCCACACAAACGGTCTCATGGGCGTTGAAAAATAATATGACAATAACTCACTACAAACTTGACCTATCGAGATGAAATTTTCTACATAAAGATTTTTGTATAGAACACACCTCTGCGCCAAATTCTTTTGAGATCGGAAAAGTTCTACTGGTACCTCCCACCCAAACGGTCTCATGGGCTTTGAGAAATAATATGACGATAACTCACCACAAGCTTGACCTATCGAAATGAAATTTTGCACATAAAGATTTCTATATAGAACACACTTCCGCAACAAATTTGGTTTTATTTGGGAATCTGGTGGAGGGTATCCAAAGTTCGGCACAGCCAAACTTAACATTTTTTACTTGTTTAGTTAGTAAATGGCATAATTGAGTTACAAATCTAACTACGCCGACTACTGTTAAAAAGTCCGTTTAAACTTCTTTCAATTAAATAGAAAATATTTATCTTTTTCTGTGTATGACCGTTTTTAAATCTATGAGGGCGACAACATTAAATACGAACACATGAATTTGCAGTTCACTACATACTCACGAAGACGATACTATACATTTTAGTCTTACTATGTATGTTCAGACATAGTTCAGATGGAGTATACGAGTATTCTTGTGTTCATATATTGATGTGGGTTGCCGATGATGTTGCTAAGGTTAAACCTAAAAACCACAAAGATTTACGTTAAACCTTTTGAGAGGGCCTTTAAACAAGGAGTATATTGTGTCCTTTCACATAAGCGGATTGGCTAAAATTTATTTATCGATGCAGTTGGTGACCAAACCTCGGCGTTGTTTTCCAAACTCCAAAAATACGAAATAAATCGTTTCCTTTTGCGTGCTCATACTGCAGAGAAGTGATCTTAACTCCTGCATCCTCATTGGGTCCACCTTAAGACCTGGTTTTCAGTGGGTCCATCTTAAACTCAGGAAGTAAAAACGTAGTTAAGTTCAGCCCGCCGAATCTTATATACCCTCCACGGTATTAAAGTATGACTACTAACAAGAATATCAGCCAAATCTCGGCAGGACCTTAAATCGCGAGGGTTCTTATTTAAGTGCTATATCAATAGGTTTTCTTAAAAGAAACTGATAATGCTCTTTCCCTTATTTGGAAATGATCGGATTCGAAATTTGGCTTATAAAGGGTGATCCATCTAGAGGTATTTTTTCAGTACAAAAAAAATATAAAAATTCAAATGATGTGTGGAATCTTTATTGGCAATTTGAAAGGACATTTTATGACATTTATTTTTTGAAATTAATTACCTTTAAACGTTGGCAACTGTATTATGGAAATGAACGTTGGGTGAGAAACGGGAAGACTTTGTTCAGTGATGCGGCCCATTTCTGGCTTAACGGCAAAGTCAATAAAGAAAATTGCCGCATTTGGGCTGAAGAGCAACAAGAAGAGGTTCAAGAGGTGCCATTATACCCAGAGAAAACCACGGTTTGGTGCGGTTTATAAGCTGGTGGAATCATCGGTGCATATTCTTAGTAGGGACATTAATACTGTTGCACACGTTTTATGCTGTAAAATAAAAAGTACTGAATGTTTTTGGACCAAATATTTTTTAATATATTTATTGATGTATATTGTATGCAAAGAGCATCTACTTATTCGAAATGTCCGCCTTTTGCCTTTACCCACGCCTTAAGTTGCACTGGCCAATCGTCAATAGCTGCTCGAACCTCCATTCGTCCGATCCGTCCATTGGAAATTGGCCACAGCTCGAACCAAAGCAGTTTTAAAAGATCCAATGTTGAGGGATCTTTTGTGACAACCCTTGTCCTCTAAAACCGTCCACAATTTGTAATCCAATGGGTACAAATCTGGACTGCCTGAGGGCCATTCTTCAGAGGAAATGAACGCTGGCAAATTGTGTCGAAGCCAGGCCTGGGTCGTTTTAGCCTTATGGACCGGCGCAGAATCCTGCTGGAAAGTCCATGACTGGTTTTGGAACAGGGAATTGATAAGAGGCTTTACAACAGCTTCCAAAGCGGTTTCTTGGTAAACTTTGGCCGATGTTTTGACTCCTTGTTCGCAGAAATGCAGGTCAGTGACTCCATCGTAAGAGACACCCCACCCCACCAAACCATAACTGAAGCTGGGTTATGACCCATTTCCACCCTTGGGATCAGTTCAGATGCTTCCTTAGATGACCGCGCATACACTCTATCATTTTTCTTCTTAAATTTTTCCTGAACGGTAAAAATTTTTTCATCGGTGAACAAAATTTTTCTGTGCAAGTTATTAGCGTGCTTTACCAAAAGACGTTTGCATTTTTCAATCCTATTTTTTTAAAGCTGCATTCAATAAATGTCAGGTACGTCGTTTGAAAGCCCCAAGTCTTTTTTAATTGCGTGATATTCAACTCACGGGCCATGATTTTCTGTTTTCGGAGCGGATTTCTGAGAATTCTTAATTTAACGGCTTTGATGACATGCGGTGCTCGAACAGAGCGTGGGCGGCCCGACCGGTGGCGGTCTTTTACATCTCCAGTCTCCTCAAATAGTTTGATGCATCCGTAGACGAACATGCGGCTAATCCCTAGTGGCCGGAGCGATTTGAAAATATCGCTTTTTTTGCATTTCACACTTAAAAAGCGTTATAGCAGCTATACGGTTCTCATTTTCTGACCACTCCATGTGAAACTTGAAACAATTTTAAAATCCCGTTACAGACTAACGCTATTGAGGTTAGCTTTCAAAACCCATATGACATTAACGGGGTATGTTCAGTTCTACTATTGAAATGGGTGTGTTCAATGTTGTAACAGTATTTATGTCCCTACTAAGTATTTTCAAAAATGACGATGGCCGGAACTTAACCGTGAATGGTGCTCGCTACCGCGCCATGATATCGATCTTTATGCTACCTGAAATTGAAGCCCGTAATCTTGACGACACTTGGTTTCAACAGGACGGTACCACTTTCCATACAGCTGCTCAAACAATGGATCTATTGAGAGATCATTTCGAAAAGCAGCTAATTTCACGTTTTGGACAGGTGAGTTGGCCGCCTAGATCGAGTGATATCACACCTTTAGACATTTTTCTTTGGGGTCACGTAAAGGCCAAAGTCTATGCTGACAAACCAGCTACGATTAAGGCTTTGGAAGCCAACGTTACGCGTGTCATTACATCCATACCGGTCGAAATGCTTGAACGAGTCATCCAAAATTGGACCGCCAGAATGGAAACCCTGAGGCGAAGTTGCGGCCAACATTTGAAGGAAATTATATTCAAAAAATAAATGCCATAAAATATCCTTTCAAATTACCAATAAAGATTCCACACTTGATTTGAATTTTTATATATTTTTTGTTCTGAAAAATACCTCTAGATGGATCCACAGGCCACAAATCGGGATGGACATTAGAATGGGCGCTATACCAAAATATTGACCAATATGGTCCAATATTGCCTGGGTTAGTTATAGGTTATTAATGACTCAATATGAAAGATTTGAGACATATCGGATTTAAAATAGGGGTTGTAGAGCTGCAGCATCTTAAACCGCGAGGGTGTTTTGTATGGGGAGTTACATTTAGCGAATGTAATATGTACCCTCTAGAACGCCAGGGCCTTAAATCAGACATTTAAATAAAGGTTTTTTAAAAAATGTGTCCCCTTTCATCAGAGTTGGAAACTGGTCACTCAAAACAATCTGTGCGAGTTTTGAGCTACATACAGTGTGGCTGTAAATATTGCTACGAGAATTAGAAATGCGTGGTGTCATTAAATAATTACATAAAAAAGGTTTATCGGGACAAGAAATTCATAATGATATGGTGAATGTGTTAGGTGAAAGTGCTCCTTCATATGCAACAGTAAAAAATTGGTTTGCTGAATTTAAACGTGGTCGTACAAGCATTGAAGATGAACCACGTAGTGGACGTCCAAAAACAGCAACAACAACAGAAATTGTAGCCAAAGTGCATGATATGGTATCAAATGATCGACGAATAAAAGTGCGTGAAATAGCTAATATCATGGGCATCTCAAATGATCGAGTCCATTTAATTTTGCATGAAAAACTACAGATGAAAAGGCTTTCTGCAAGATGGGTGCCGCACTTGTTAACAGTCGACCAAAAACGCATAAGAATAAACATTTCTCAAGCTTGTTTGGATCGTTTTCAGCGAAATAAAATGGATTTTAAGCGTCGTTTCATAACTGTTGATGAGACATGGATCCACCACTATACTCCAGAGACAAAAGAACAAGCCAAATAATGGACTGAAGCTGGAGGAAGTGCCCTAAAGAAGGCAAAAACAATTCAATCGGCTGGTAAGGTTATGGCAACGGTGTTTTGGGACTTCAAAGGTATTTTATTGATTGACCATCTGCAAAAGGGTAAAACAATTCAGAGTACTATTGCAACCTTTTAGATCAATTAAATGTACAAATTCGCGAAAAACGTCCTGGCTTACAACACAAACAAATAATTTTTCATCAAGACAACGCACCAGCGCACAAGAGTGTTTTAACAATGGCTAAAATCAACGAATTAAAGTACGAGTTGCTTGACCACCCACCTTATTCTCCTGTTTTAGCTCCCAGTGACTTTTACCTGTTCCCAAATCTAAAAAAATTCCTTGCTGGCAAGCGTTTTACCTCAAATGAAGATGCAATTACAGTTGTAAACCACTATTTTGAAGACCTTGAGGAAAACTATTTTAATCAAGGGATAGAATTGCTAGATAAGCGTTGGACTAAGTGTATTGAAGTTTCAGGAGATTATATTGAAGAATAAAAATATTTTTGAAAAACTAACTATTCTCTTTCATTGATAGGCTAAGAACTTTCCGAACCGCCCTCGTACATTAAGAAACCCAAATAACTTGTTTTCAGAGTATGGAGTTCATTTTTGTTTTGTTCATGCTCAAGCTCATTTAGTTTGATTAAATATAGCTTAATTAGTTTTGAAAATAACGGAATTTAAATGCCTCCACCCCTGCTCGTTGATGCATGTGAGGCAACTTACCAAAAACTGGTTCATTGCTGCTTAGAGAGTTGAGACAGGAGTAGTTGTTTCTCGCATGGATTGCTTTAGTTCATTCTAGACTCGTAGACTTCCTGTTTGCAATAACTCCACAAGAAAAAGTTGGGTGCAGTAGGTTCAGGCGACCTGAAGGCCAACGGAATGTGGAGTTTCAGGATATCACCTTTTTGGGAAATTTTCGTCGCATTGCTGTCATAACAGGTCAGGATATGTGAGGAGTTGCACCATCATGCTCCAACTGCAAGATGGTGCAACTCCTCATTTGGATAGAAAAACTCTCTGAACATGCTCCAGTAACGGTCTCCAGTAACCTTAACGGTGTGATTGTTATCTTCGAAAAAGCAGGACCCCACAATGCATCGTGATGAAACTGCACACCACACTGAGACACGAAGTGGGTGCAATTCCGTCTCATGGAGTATCTGTGGGTTGGAAGCACTCCATATTCGACAATTCTGTTTGTTTATGTGGCCGTTTAAATCGAAATGGGCCTAGTCAAACATTAAAAGACAGTTCAATATGTTTCTGTCCTCTTCCACCATTTGAAGCATCTTGTGGTAAAATTCCAAGCATATCGGGAAGTCGGCTGCTTTCAGTTTGTTGGCCATTTGAATTTTATATGGGAATAAGCCCAAATCGTTGTGCATAATTGACTGCAATGACTGTCAGCTTATACCCATTTGAGCAGGCATCTCTTAGATCGAATTGTATGACAGCAGCTACTGAAGGGTGTCGATGGTTGTTGTTGTTGTAGCGGCACATGGTGCCGGGATGACAGCCCTTGGCCGAAGAAGTTCTCCTTCGGGTCGATCCGGTGCATTAAACCGGCAGTCGGGGGATCTTTAGTAAAGTCTTTTGTTGACTTCCCATGCTCGGAAAAATTCTTAAAAAGTCTCTTTATGGTCCATCTGCTCGGAGGATTGCCGCCAAACGAGCGCCTATACTCTCTTTGAAGCGAAACTAAGGACTTCATTGTGTGATGGCGGCGGACAATCCAAATTCTTGTTTCAGTGTCCCAGTTATTCATTTATGTTAAATCTAAAAATCAATCTGCAAAATAAAAGAAAATCAACCAGATTCATTAAAAAGAAAAAAAGTTATTAGTTTTTTTTTGGTAGCGAATTTCATCATCCACCCTGTATATGGCTGCTAAGACCTAAGTCTAAAAACGGAAAAGACATGTATAAATTACAAATGCGCTTGTCTTGAGTACTGCACTTTGGTTATAGATTAACGACCGATGGACAGACGGGCGAAAGTCGCTATGAACGAGCGGAGATCAAAGACCTGATGGAATTATAAGAGACCGATATGGATTGAAAGCAATATTTTTGCTTTAGTCGTCAACATTTTCTTTCAATTTCACAGCCTTCATAACATGAATTTTATATGCTTTACCTTTTTTGCTGAACGCACACAATTTAAAATATTAAAATATTGAACATCTGGGCTTAGATTATAGTCATATTTAAGAAAATGTTTCTTTGAAACCTTTTTTTCAAAGAGAAATTAAATCGTAATTTAACATCTTTAAAAAGAATTTTCAGCTTGTATTTCGTCATTAATATCAACCCATTGTGTGCGACACCATCTAATGTGCATGCACCCATTATCTACTGAACGAAAACTGGGAAAATTCAGTCAACCGGAAACTAAATCCTATAATCTTTAAGCATTTCCGCCATCATCTACAATATCCCTCTGAGCTATCTTGAAAACCAAAACAACAACACCGGCCAGCACAAGCGACAGCAACACTAACTGTAGCAGTTATCAGGACAGTGGATGGAGTATGTGCGTCTGCATGGTCGTACATCGACAACTGCTTGGTTACATTAGCGTTCTCATATATCAGATCCACTTTTTCATTGCTTCCTGTTAGTTTTTCTTCGACTTTCTTAAAGCAGAAACAAACAAAAATTTCCCTGATGGATGAATGAATGGGTAGATGAATGGTTGGGTGAAAGTGTGGGTAAATGGTGGGCTGGCTGGCGGGTGAAATTAAAGTAGTGAAGTATATAGAATTGAATGCTTGGTTGGTTGGTCGTTATTGCTGTAGAAGGACACATGTACATGGAATGAAGTTAGCAAAACGATTCATTTTAACGTTTACACTGTTCTTGGCTTCTTTTGTGCGTAAGTGTCCACATGTGGGTGTGGTCCAATAATTGAGTGGAAGTCCTGAAGCAGAATGTTGCAATTTACCACAAGTCAATTGCTACTGTATCTGTTTGCAATGTGTATTCATTATGGACAAAAAGAAAGTTCATTTTGATGTAAGCTAAAGAATGCCTTTGCTCGAATGACGCCACAGTTAGTGAATTGGAAAAGAATTTCAAAATTGAAACTTTTTCTTAAAGTGATTTAAACTTAATACTTTGTATAAGTATTTTCTTAGTACCCAGCAAACCAATCCTTCAGAATTCGGTCAGAATTCTGTACGACAATCGGCATCGGCAAAATGTTCCGATTTCGGATCAGAATTCTTAGCGAGTTCGTAACGAAAAACATATAAGAAGGTTGACACGAATTCTAAACTACTTCTCTGAGGGAATTCTGATGTTTTTGCCGACATTTCGAACCAATTTCTGAACTGAAGTCTTGGGAAATTCAAAAGGAAATTTCGATTTCTCGTATCAAATTCTGAACTAATTCTAAACGACTTCGGTCAGAATTCTGGCATTAAGTCTTATTAAATTCTGATGTTTTACCGACATTTCGAACCGAATTCTGAGCTTATGTCATGGTAAATTCTGAATGTAAACAATCAAAAAGAAGAAAATATTTTTGTTCTACAAAAAAAAAGTTGTAAAACATTTTCAAAAAGCGTTCGGAAAGACTTTTAGTTACAAGCAGGGGTGCCTGCAGTTTCGCTAGCAATAATTGTGCTGTAACTATGTTTAGTGGTTTAGTGGCTATACACTTAAGGGCAACCAGTTTTGCATTTAACGAGAACTGCCGGCAGTAGAGTTTTCCCCGAATACAATAAAAATCGCTCGCACAGCTAAGCTAACTAAACGTTCAGAATTTGAATTTGAAATATAAAAATACCTCAGACAAACAGTTAAGAATTCGTTCAGAATTAGGGCCGACATGTCTGAGCACAAGAACAACAACTGTAATATATGAAGCAAAAAACAAAAATTTTAAACAAATAGACTACCCCAGATAAATAGCTCAGAATTCGTTGCGAGTTCGATAAGAGAAGTCTGAACAAACCATTAATAAAAATCCCACAGCCAAGTCTAACAGAATTTGCGCCGAATTCGTTCAGATTTTTCTTAACATAATAAATAAAAAATCCTCAGACAAATCGAACAGAACTTGTAACGATTTCGGTAAGAATTCTCGATAGAGTTCAGATATTGTTCAGAATTGTCTGTTATCAGACATTGTAGGCAAATTTGGTTTACTGGGTACTTTCATATGCTCAAATAAAAGTGACAGCCTGTCTTTTCATACGAGTATGTATGAGTCATATTGATTTCCCAGTTTATTTGGTTTGGGGTTTCTTTGAGCGTCAATTTTAAAAGTTTTGTTCTTCGAGATTTACATTTGTTTCGAAACTTATTCTAATCTTTCATGATTATTTGAAGTGCACCCTAAGTCAAAATTTGATAAATACTAGAAAATCAACATGCTTAAATGTTAATAAGTTTCCACAGAAATTTGGACCAACTACAAACTGTAACCTGAGTTGATCTTCTGCAAGCGACTTCCCAAGAACCCACAAATCTCAGAACGTTTAATTGAGATATTTTTTTTCGGGAGGGTTCCTAGTGGTTCGGCATTTAAACAATGCTCAGTGATCTTTTCTCATACAAGCTAAGGCAAAAATTAGACGGAATTAAGCACAAGGCTCTCATAATGCCAAATTAGACTAAAACAAATTTTTGTTCAAATCCGCCTACAACCACGCCTATATAAAGTTGAAGAAAAAATCGTTGTTGTTTCCGAATTTTCATATTTATGTTAATAAAAATCATTACCATTGTTTTCATTTGAATCTTCAATTATATTAAAATTGTAAGTGCCACGCCCAACGTCCATATGGCAATTTTATATTTTTACGATATTCGAAAACACCATTTGCAGTTTGTGATCGATGTCAAGCAGTATTTACGTCTATGTTAATAACTAAAGCCTAATATGTTAGCAGAACATTTTCAACAATTAGGGGGCTAGGGCTTACCATTTGTTTTTAGCTAACCAATAATGAAAATTAGAATGGGCTGTAAAAAAAGGACTGAATGTTTTTAAATTTCTGGTTTTATTGGAAAGTTAAAACTTTGTGATTTAATAATGGAATATCTTCCGAAGCATTTTCGCTTCGCCCAGTGGACTTAAGATGATTTGTCAGAAGATGAAGAATTTTACCGAAAAATCGTGTTTTTAGATAAGTCTCGTGGCTATTTTAAAATGCCGCATATGGAGTTCACAGAACCCACGCGTCATTATTGAGGAGTCAATGCATCCACAACGAGTCACTGTTAGGTGTGGATTTTGGGCTGGCAAAATCATTGAGCAATTTTTCTTTGAAAATGAGTAAGCAGCCTCCGTTACCTCCATCGGCAAGCGTTACCGCGCAATGCTCAAGAAATTTTTGTTTCCAAATATTCAAGAGCATGACATGGACGACATTTGGTTTCAACAAGACGGGGCCACATGTTACACAGCCTACGAAACCATCGGCATTTTACGATTTAAAAATCGAATAATCAGCCGAAATGTTGATGTCAATTGGCCGCCTCGGAACTGTGATTCGAGATCTTTGGAATTTTTCTGTGAGGGCCAATAGCAAAATTATCTAGAGACAATTCAAGCATTGATATGAAATCCAAGTTGCCATTGAAGAGATTCGACCCGAAACAATCGAATATATACTGAACAATTGGGTCGTACTGACGGGGTACTGCCGAGCAAGTTGAGGTAGTCATATGAATGATATTGTGTTCCATTACTATATGACAAAGATTAGCTATTCCAATAAAACCAGAAATTTGAAAAATTTATCAGTATTTTTTTTTCTTTACAGCCGACTCAAATTTAAAATGTTTAATCGCCCACCTAATAGAATTACTATCTCAACACCACCAAAGATCTATGATGCTTTCTACGTACGAAGCAACCGTAGAGAGCAACGTGTTGCAGCAACATTTTTTTGTTCACGAAACATGTGGCAACACAGCTACACACGAAGCAACGTTAGCTTATATTTCCGTATTGCTGCAACCGTAGCCTCGTGTGTATCTAGAACTAAGGCTGGGACCGATCGTTTAAGTAAGTAAGTAATGTAACGACTTCTCTATTAAATGCATTAGCCATTGGGAGCCGCCGGTAAGCAGTAGGTTCCGGTAAGTTTTTTTTATAATGCTTTGTTATAATAAGGCATTAAGAAAAAGAGTGAATACAAATTTATATCGTGCGCAGCTCACTGCGTTGAAGACGTTTTCCCTTGTTGTAGGAATTAAATAAGAAAGTATATTTGGTTATGTTACAAAACTGAGTGCTTTTTGCTGCTTTCAAAGCCCATAATCATAAAAAGGTTTATTTTATACCAAGACTAGGCATATATTTAATGTATTATTTTCTTACTCAATTTCATAAAGTTTAAATAATTTTACGTGACCCTGACAGAAGGATTTTTGTATTATTTGAAACCTGGCTGATTTTGTTACTTTGTATAAATGAATGTTACTCGAAGCTGTATGTGACAAGATCTTAAAAGCAAGCTGTTTTTAAAGGCCTTGACCTCTATTTTCTATAAGATCGACCATATTGGTCTACTTTTTCAAATAGCACCTAAAAGTAGGTCTGCCTCACAAGAGCCAGCCACTATGTTAATTTAGCATACTGCGTTATAAACAACAATTATGATATTTGAATGTATCGCACCATTTCCAGATAACCCCCAGACAAACGATCTTATCGATGGGTCACACATGTCACATAACAACCCTTACCGAGGCTCGTCTATCTTTTGATATACGAGGGCGACCGCAAAAGTAACTGGCCTAACATAAAAAGAACCATTTTTTTGGAATTATTATTATTTATTTTTCAACATAATCTTCTTCCAACTCAATACACTTCATCAAACGTTTTTCAAGTTTTTTAACTCCATCCGAAAAATAAGATTTTTCAAGACCTTCAAAATATGCCTCAGTTTCAGCAATAACCTCGCTATTGGACGAAAATTTTTTGCCACCGAGATTTTTTTTTTTAAATTTGGAAACAAGAAATTATCAGAAGGAGCTAAATCTGGACTATATGGTGGAGGCGGAGCAATTTCAAATCGTAATTCGTCCAGTTTTTGTTGAGTTAAAAATGCAGTGTGTGAAGGAGCATTATCTTGATGAAAAAGAACTTTTTTTTTCTAAATGCGGTCGTTTTATCTTGATTTCTTCACTCAACCCATCCAATAATGCACAATAATATTCACTATTTATAGTTTTTCCTTTCTCAAGATAATTAATAAATATTATACCCCTTGCATCCCAAAATACTGTGGCCATTACTTTTCCTGCTGACTTAACAGTTTTCGCCTTCTTGGGACCACTATTACCAGCTTCTATCCATTGTTTTGACTGTTCTTTGCATTCTGGGATGTAGTGATGGATCCATGCGCATGAACTCTATTGGATTACGCTGATAAATCGCTAAAAGCTCCTCGGAATTGGTCCAACGAACGATTTTCTGGGGCAAAGTCAACAAACGCGGCACCCATCTTGCGCATAGCTTTTTCATGTGGAGTTCATCATGTAAAATACTCCAAACTTGTTTTTCGTGTATTTAAACAATATCAGCAAGTTCTCTGAGCTTTATTCGTCTATCTTTAGTCACTTCATTAAATATTTTTCTAATGTTTTCAATAGTAGTAGCAGTTTTCGGTCTTCCAGATCGTTGATCATCTTCCGTACTTGAACGACCCATTTTAAATTGTTGAACCCAGGATTTTACGGTGGAGTATGATGGTGCATTATCACCATAAACAGAATCCAATTCATCTTTGATTAATTGTGGCGTATAACCTTTCATATAAAAGTGTTTAATTACCGCACAAAACTCTTTATTTTCCATTTTTCAAAATTATAAAACTTGTTTAATTCAATCACCTGTAACAAAGAAAATAATCATTTAATATTTCGGAAATTTTGACAGATGGCTTATAAAAGATTGCTTTAAAACCCAAAAAAAAACAAAAGTTGCTAGTAAAACAGAAAATGTGCCAGGCCAGTTAGTTTTGCGGTCGCCCTCGTAGTCTCTTCTCAAGTGTGCTTTCCAATTTGAGGTCCTGCCGATCTAAGTCAAATAAAGCCTAGTGCGTTATGTGCGAACTATAGCTGACATGACTGAAATTGTACAAGGGGAAGGGACATACCATCGCACAATAAAATAATCGTATGTCGCTCTCGCTGGAAAAGCCTTAATAACCTGAATAAAATTCCGGACACAACTTACGTTTGTTACTCCAACTACAAATGACGACCTGGTACAGGGCTTTACGTATCCTTCTCTCCATCATAGGGTCCTTCTTTAAATTATACTGTTTGTATATAACTCGCATGAATTGCTGTCAATTGGTGTATATACATACTCGTATAAACTTGTATATGTGACAGCGCATAGATAAAGGGACCTAAGGGTAAAAAAAATCAATTTTCATTTTTTTTTGATGTGGACAACATCTGAGCATCGAATGATACCGATCCCATGCTCAAAAGTGTTCCTTCCCAGAGATATGAGCGTTTTATGAAAGTGACGGTACACCAAAGATACACGTATTTAAATCTTTAAAATGGCTCTCCTGAACAAAACTGGTTTTTACCCTTAGGTCCCTTTCTATTTTGCGCTTCACATATGTATGTATTTCTTATTATTTGCCCCCTTTCGCCATTTTCAGCTACAAAAGTATCTGTTGTAGGTTCAATTTCAGTGAAATTATGATGAATTGTATAATTCAATCAGAAGAGTTTGATTTTATTTCATTCTTTGTCTGCTGCTTTTGTTTTGTTTTGGGAAATTCATTAATTAATTACTCAACCCCAGCGCATTGGCGAAAAGATGAAAATGTGGTTTGTGTGTGGATTTAGCTAATGGTCGCCGCTCCTTTATTGTCGGAATGACAATGTCATTTTTCTATTAAATAGTTTCATGGCTGAAATACTAAGATTAATACAATAAAAACGTGGGAGCATTATTTTATGCCGAAAGAATGAGCGAAGAGCGTCGAAGAAGAATATATAATTTACAGTATCCTAGATGCTTATTTGAATGTACACGCAGAAAAAAAAGTATGGTTGTGGTGACAATATTCGAAGAGGATAATACTATTGTTGGGTATATGGTTGTGGTACAACAATATTATGATCCACACAACAATAGTATGGTTCAAACATAACCATACTATGATCCTCACAACCATACTATGATCCTCACAACAATAGTATGATTCACACATAACCATACTATGATCCCCACAACCATGGTATGATTCACACTCAACCATAATATGATCCATACAACCATATTATGATCCTCACAACCATAGTATGTTTCACACACAACCATAGTATGATCCTCACAACCGCAGCAGGATTTACACGCAACCATGCTATGATCCTTACAACCATAGTATGATCAAAAAACTATTTATTGAAATTGGGCTAAGTTGTCAACAATAGTATAGAATTATGAAAACTATTTTGAAATACATCAAATTCAAAATAATAGGAGTGATTAATTTAACAGTAGAAAATATCAGTTTAAAAAAACATAAGCGTTTTTATTAAAAAAAAATTCAGTTTATCCGTAACATCTACAATATCATCCGTAACATTAACATTGTTCTTAAACGCATATTTTAATGAAGAAAGATTACAATCATACAGTATGATTGCCGTAAACATACTATTGTTAACATAAAACCCAAAAAACAATACTTTTGTCGCAACAACCATATTTATATTGTTGCTATAACCATATTTTAATTTTTAAATTTGGCAACAATACTATTGTTACATTTCAACAATATTAATATTGCAGCAATTATACTATTGTCAAAATTAAATTCAATAAACAAAACTATTGTTGCGACGAACATACTTTTATTGCGGAGAACATACTATTATTGCCGTGACCATATAGTAACCATGTTTTTTCTCTGCGTGTAGCCACAAATTGTAAAGTATTGAACATTTGAGGATACTTATACTTATACTTATTTATATATTATACGAGGGCTGTTATATATATTTCTGGCCTAATATTAAGGCGAATATTTATCATCAAAAATGGTTTTTATTGTTTTTCAAAATATTCTCTAGCATGATTTATACTTTTTTCACTCCGATTGAGACACCCCCAAAACATGGGTTTTCAACGCTTCAACAGCATCTTCTGGCGACGAAAATCGTTGACCACGCATTTTTTACTTGATGTGCGGGAATAAAAAGAAGTCATTGGGTGCCAAGTCAGGGCAGTTCGGCGGATGACACATCAATTGGACGTTTTGGCCGTTCGAAAAGGCGCTGGTTTGAGCCGATGTGTAAGAGCTCGCATTGTCATGGTGCACAATGATTCGTCTTCTCTTGTTCGTTTTTCGAATTTCTACGGCGACTTCAGGCAAACAAATTGTGGTGTACCACTCAGAATTGACCTCCTACGTTGCAACAGTCGCCATATGACCAGTTTTGCCGAAAAAACAGGCAACCATTTGCTTCGAAGTGCTTCTTTCACGAACAACTTTTGATAGATTTGGCTCGTCTTCAAAAACGCGCACGGTCGATTGCTGTTTTGTTTCGGGCTCATACGCATAGATCCATGATTCGTCACCTGTAACGATCTTAAAAACGTCTTATGAAGCACCGCGATCGTATTTTTTCAAAAATTCTTTCCACCAATCGACACGAGCCTTTTTTTTGAGCGATTGTCAAATTGTGCGGGATCCAACGAGAACAAACCTTTTTTTGCGGCCAGGTGTTCATGCAATATCGAATATATGCTGCTGGAAGAAATGCCCAAGGATGCCTATATCTCAAGGTATATCACATGACGATCTTGAATTATCAGTTCACGCACGGCTTTAATGTTCTCTGACACAACGGCCGTTTTTGGGTGGCCTTCACTACCTTCGTCTTTGAGCGAGCGTCGGCCACGATTGAATTCATTAAACCAGTTTTTCACAGTGCTATAGGATGGTGCTGCATCGCCATACAAAGATTTATGTTCATCGATGCACTCTTGTCGTAATAGTCCACGTCGAAGTTAATTCCACGAGTTAATTCCATTTATTGCCAAAATTGATTTTTTCATGTCACTGTAAACAACACAAATGATGGTCGTACGTCAAAAAGTTCTGAGTACGTTTATGCTAAAAAATGTCAAACTTTCACATGGAAAAGTCAGATGGCGCCAGGCAACACTTAGTGCTATAGTGCGTGCTATATAAATATATATGTGACGCGCAAAATAGAAAAGGACCTAAGGTTAAAAACGAGTTTTGTTCAAGAGAGCCATTTTAAAGATTTAAATACGTGTATCTTTGGTGTACCATCACTTTCATAAAACGCGCATATCTCTGGGAGGGAACACTTTTGGGGCATGGGATCGGTCTCATTCGATGCTCAGATGTTGTCCACATCAAAAAAAAAATGAAAATTGATTTTTTTACCCTTAGGTCCCTTTCTCTATGCGCTGTCACATATGGCAAGTAATTGCTGTGATCGCTTTAAATAAAACTACCCTTAAAGCAAATATATTCTGGTATTTTTAATGCACCTTCTTCTTCCACCCCTCGTGTATGACCCACTTCGAATGTGCTCTTGACCACCTGCTATTTACATTTGCTGTACTCTTTCCTTTGTGATGCTTGCCGTTTGTTGCTTGACACACATTCCTCTTATTCTGTCCAGCATGCGAGTAAGTAGCTGCACCATGTTGGAGCGGACTCCCAAAGGATTCGTTGAAATGAAACCATGCTGCCCATTACTTTTCTTGCTTACGTTTTAGCAGTTGTTTGGCTGCATCAGGCAAATGAGTTGGAAAATGTTGCCAATGCAAGTGTCAGGCTGGAAGTAACAGTAACTGAAAACTATTTTAAAATACAATAAAAGTTTCTTCTTTGCCTTAGTCTTAAAACTTTTTTTTGAAATAATAGTTGAAAAGGAAAAACCTCTTCTTCGTTTTAGTATTCTCTATAAACGGTCTGTGACAATAATAATTTAAAGTGTTCTGTGACAATATTAATTTAAAGTTTTCCTTCTCTTTCTTGGCGGAATGGCAATAGAAAGCATATGGTAATGGCAAATCTTTCAAAAAATGCAACACGTTTTTACCCATTTAACCAAAATCGATAAAATATTTTGCAATTTAATTTGGTTACTGTGGCTTCGTATTAAGCTTACTAGAAGTAGTTGTAAGCTTCCGACTTCATCCCACGACAAACTCGGGAGTCTGTGTCTTAATCATTTATTTATTATCCATACAACATTGGTACATACGAGGGCGGTTCGGAAAGTTCTTAGCCTATCAATGAACGAGAATAGTTAGTTTTTAAAAAATATTTTTTCAATATAATCTCCTGAAACTTCAATACACTTAGTCCAACGGTTATCTAGCAATTCTATCCCTTGATTAAAATATTTTTCCTCAAGGTCTTCAAAATAGTGGTTTACAACTGTAATTGCATCTTCATTTGAGGTAAAACGCTTGCCAGCAAGGAATTTTTTTAGATTTGGCAACAGGTAAAAGTCACTGGGAGCTAAATCAGGAGAATAAGGTGGGTGGTCAAGCAACTCGTACTTTAATTCGTTGATTTTAGCCATTGTTAAAACACTCTTGTGCGCTGGTGCGTTGTCTTCATGAAAAATTATTTTTTTGTGTTGTAAGCCAGGACGTTTTTCTCGAATTTGTACATTTAGTTGATGTAAAAGGTTGCAATAGTACTCTGAATTTATTGTTTTACCCTTTTGCAGATAGTCAATCAATAACATACCTTTGAAGTCCCAAAAAACCGTTGCCATAACCTTACCAGCCGATTGAATTGTTTTTGCCTTCCTTAGGGCACTTCCTCCAGCTTCAGTCCATTGTTTGGATTGTTCTTTTGTCTCTGGAGTATAGTGGTGGATCCATGTCTCATCAACAGTTTTGAAACGACGCTTAACATCTATTTTATTTCGCTGAAAACGATCCAAACAAGCTTGAGGAATGTTCATTCATATGCGTTTTTGGTCGACTGTTAACAAGTGCGGCACCCATCTTGCAGAAAGCTTTTTCATCTGTAGTTCTTCATGCAAAATTAAATGGATTCGATCATTTGAGATGCCCATGATATTAGCTACTAAACGCACTTTTATTCGTCGATCATTTAATACCATATCATGCACTTTGGCTACAATTTCTGTTGTTGTTGCTGTTTTTGAACATCCACTACGTGGTTCATCTTCAATGCTTGTACGACCACGTTTAAATTCAGCAACCCAATTTTTTACTGTTGCATATGAAGGAGCACTTTCACCTAACACATTCACCATATCATTATGAATTTCTTGTCCCGATAAACCTTTTTTATGTAAATATTTAATGACACCACGCATTTCTAATTTTTCCATTGTAAAAAAATCGCGGATGCGTCTTTTGTGAACACCTGTTTCTATATGAAGGAGTTGCCAGATCGAAACAAAATTTAACATGTGTTCATAGCAGAGTTTCCAAAACACTTAAATTTTTTCTGTTTATACCGCGCTTTTTGTGCTAGGCTAAGAAGTTTCCGAACCGCCCTCGTATAATAGACTCAAATTACAGCTTTGACGCTCGAACTTATTGCATTAAAACCAATGATTATACTTATATATGCTTATATCTCTGCATTAGCGTTTTCTATAATTTTGACTTTTTAGCGCTCGAAAAAATGCGTCATTGATTCAGCACTGACTTTTTTCAAAGCAAATTTGAAAACGTCAAATTGATAGTTCATCCGCCGTACAGCCCTGACTTGCCACCCAATGACTTCTATTTATTCGCGCACATCAAGAAAAAAGGCGTGGTCAACAATTTTTGTAGCCAGAAGATGCAGTTGAAGCGTTCAAAAACCATGTTTTGGAGGTGTCTCAATTGGAGTGCTTCGACAATTGGTTTGAGCGCATACAAAAGTGTATCATGCTGGAGAATACTTTGAAAAACAATAAAACCATTTTTGATGATAAATATTCGCATTTTCATTATCGGGCCAGAAATATATATAGCAGCCCTCATATAAGGACTAAACGTTATAAAATGTAAACAGAATAAAATCAATGACTAGGGAATATTATTGACTATGCTGGGTTAAGATTGAACAAGGAGGCGTAGCGCAGCCCCATATAACCCTAAACTTGGACAGACCATTTTTCATGGACTGTACGAGAAATGTTGATAGTATTTGCAGCATATGATATTAGGTTTAAACTGAACACAATCAGACTAAAAAGTGGGCGGTACCACGACCGCTTACAAAAATCGCATTTATGGCGAAAGTAATAAAGCGATTGTAATGAAATATTTACATAATCAAACCCATGATAACATATTACTATGCAATATGTTGATTTAAAATTGTATAAAAGGGTGTGGCCCCGCCCATACAATGCGAAACTTTTAAAGACTTTATCTCGTGAACTAATACGATACCGATATAACAACGGTAGTTGGTATATACGATTTTGGTATGACAAGAAACACGTCTTAGTAGAAAGGAGGGAGCGACACGCTCCCTTCACAAAATGTTCATATTGGACCGCAATCCATGATAAAGGGCATAAAAGCATTGGCTCGGCCAAAAAAATTAGCATTTATTCGCGAGAGTATAAACATATTCTTTCCAATTGCTTTCTCATTATTCTCCAAAGTACCATGGTTTTTATTTGTAAGCATTTTTAAAATAATAAATTATATAATAAAGTACTTTACGACCTGCCGTACCCTTTTTTACGGCCTTCCGTACCCATTTCAACAGGCATTGCATTTTCCCCTGCTACATATGATTTTCTTTTAATTGCATCGCCTAAAGCCCAGTTAAGATTATCAAGACTCTAAATTCGATTCGATTCAATATATGTACGAGCATATATGATGTCATATTTTTTAAATTAAAGTAATCTACCACTCCATCTGGCTCCTCAATTCCCCCCCCCCCTAAAAACGAAAAAATTGGGGGAAAAAACAAAATAAACAGGGAGCTGCAAAAAGCAACAACGATGTTGGCAAAAATCCATTAAATCGTTGGGAACAAATTGTAGACGCTATCTTGTTCATATGTACCATGAACGTACATATACTCGTACACACCGCTGGTACTCGGAGTACTACGGACTCTCTATGTGTGACATATTTTCTTTAAAAATAAAAAAAAAAACAGAAAGCGAAATCTACTTTTGTATGTGCTTGACACAGAAAACACGTCCTCTTCAGCTGCAGGAAGAAAAAATGAAACGCCAGCCAACCAACAACACCAACTCGAGCAGACGAGAGGCAGTCGAGATGCCTTCTGCGGCAAGATTTCAAGTAATTACGAACGTTCGTACTTGCAGACATTTGACATACGGACGTACAACATTTCAAGGAACGGATTTTTTTCAGTTATACGGAACATTTTCTGGAACCTGTAATGATTGCAAAGCAAAACAACTGCGGAGACGACAACTCAGTGTCTGCGATGTCATGTGACACATGTTTATGGTCATGTGTGTAGGGGTTACTATGTGTGTTAGTATGTTGCGTGCAAATGCGTGTTATTTGATGTTATATATATAAGTATATATATAATTATTATAACACTCACATGTGACAAATTTCAGTCACACCCCCACTCTCCGCCACCCATTGCAACGCACAAAAAAAGGAAAGCGGAAATCGTTTTGTAGCCGTAATGACTTTAATTAGAAGCTACACGCAGAAAAAAAGTATGGTTGGGGTAACAATATTCGAAGAGCACCATCCTATTGTTGGTTATATGGTTGTGGCACAACAATATTATGATCAACACAACAATAGTATTGTTCACACACAACCATACTATGATCCCCATAAGAATATTATGGTCCTCACAACAATAGAATCATTCACACACAACCATACTATGATCCCCACAACCATAATATTATTCACATTCAACCATACTATGATCCCCACAACCATTTTATGATCCTCATAACCATAGTATGTTTAACGTACAACCATAGTATGACTTACGCACAACCATACTATGACCACCAAAATTGTTGGTAAAGACTGGAATTCGTTGTTAATCAACAACAAAGAATTTTATTAAGTTATGTAAAAATAGGAGTGATTTACGAGTATTTAACAGTAAACAAATTCTTTTATTAAAAATATTTTAGTAATACTAATCAGAAGTTTTTTTGAAAAAATTTAATTTTTATTGCTATTATTGCGTAAGAATCGTAAAAATAACATTGTCAAATTAAAAAAAAAAGGTTTTGCCGGTATGATTGCCGTAATCATGTTATTGTTAACATAAAACCCATGAAAATAATACTTTTCTCCCAGCAACCATATTTATATTGTTGCTACAACCATATTTTCATTTTTAAATTTGGCAACAATACTTTTGCACTTTAGCAACAGTCATACTATTGTCAAAATAAAATTCAAAAAACAATACTATGGTTGCGTCGACCCTACTTTTACTGCTGAGAACATACTATTGTTGCCGTGACCATATAGTAACCATATCTTTTCTCTGCGTGTAGACATGACGGTCATTTAGCAAAAAAAAGTTAAAAAGGCTTAAGTCGGGACATGGGCGACCACGAAATACCCTACACCACTCTGTTATACAGTAGATTCAGCACCTTTGTCTGAAGCATAAGCACGATAGAGCTTAATATATCACTTCTAGAGCAGGAATGACATATTTTGTAGCGCTATAAGATACACAGACCGGCCGGTTTTTTATCAGGGATAATACTGGGCAACAAAAATTGATGATAAAAAACTAGGGCAAAAGGTTTAAAGAAAGGTTTGATGAAACGTTTAACTGATGCTGATCACGAATCTGACCTCTGATTTGCCAGATTCGCTCTAGTTTAGATATTTACATAAACCATTATTTTCGTTTTTTAAATAAAAGGACCCCAACTGCTTTATTTGTGAACGGGCAACAAAAATTGAAGATAAAAACTAGGGCAAAAGGTTTTAAGAAAGGTTTGATGAAACGTTTAACTGATGCTGATCACGAATCTGACCTCTGATTTGCCAGATTCGCTCTAGTTTAGATATTTACATAAACCATTATTTTCGTTTTTTAAATAAAAGGACCCCAACTGCTTTATTTGTGAACGGGCAACAAAAATTTAAGATAAAAACTAGGGCAAAAGGTTTAAAGAAAGGTTTGATGAAACGTTTAACTGATGCTGATCACGAATCTGACCTCTGATTTGCCAGATTCGCTCTAGTTTAGATATTTACATAAACCATTATTTTCGTTTTTTAAATAAAAGGTCCCGAACTGCTTTATTTGTGAACCGTTTTTTTTAACATTTTATATGTTAAGGTCCAATTAGACTTGACGGTTGACGGTTGATTCTGCAACCTGCAGAAGTCTACCGTCGTTAACCGTCAAACTGTAGTTTTCTCCGTCTAACACATGCAAAATGCAAACCCAAACTGAAATAGCTGATTGCCTACCGTCAACCGTCAAGACTAAATGGACCTTAATTAAAAAAATGAGATTGGTTTCGGTTTTATATGAAGAACTGAGACACCCATACGCGATTCAAAATGTGATGAGGTATATAACAAATAAAGGAAGACGAGATAATAAAGTATTTCTTCGAATGATTAACAAAAGAAAATTAAAATTAAAAAAATGGCTTGCATCGGTTGTTTAGTCTAGAAAATCACGGGCTTTCTAATAGGGACATAACAGTTTCGTATCTTTATGTCACCGAAATCCTGAGTCAATAGTCGCAACTGTAAGAGCGCTTACTCCAATTTTAGGCCGCAATAATCGTTCCACCCGACAGGCTGTGCGTGCATAAATTTGGATACAAATTTTCACTTTTGAATGTTCCGGCGCCAACGACACGACGTACCGCTCAAATGCGACGAAAATATCGCAGCTGTAAGTGTATCCGTTCAAAATTAGCCAAATCAAATCCGCGTCGTTCTCAGGAAGTGGGCATCTCTTAAGCCACACTGTGGTTTTTTTTGCGAAAAGATTTGGCCTTTATACCTACTCGTATAACGTTTGGCCTGGCCGAATTTAGCGACGCTTTTACATGTTATAATTTTTTTCGCCAATTTTCACCTTTTTTAAAGCTTTTTATGGTTATTTCAAATTTTTAATTTCGGATGAAGTAAAGAAAACCCTCCACTTTACCGATATTTACACTTTTTAGCTTCACATTTGTTCCTTATGTTATGAATTTGTCGAGATCCCTTCACATATGTTTTGCGGTGGTCAAAACGGAAATTATTTCTGAATCATTTTTCGGTGCTGTAGAGTAGAAGGTACGAATTTTAGCCTCTTAAGTTTTATGTTTCCAAAACTCCTTTTTACTTCGAACCCAAACTATAACGGACAAGCATGCCCTGAATTTGGTGACTCCAACTTTTTGGTCCTGGCATGCATATATTTTCCGAATTTTATGTATTTAGTTGCTCTGGATTAGAAGAAACAAATGTAAGCCTCTTAAGTCTAAAGTTTTTTAAAGCGCCTTTTTCCTTCAAATCCAAATTGCAAGGGGCGATCATTCCCTTAAGTTAAAGTTCTAATTTCGAAAAATCCTTTCATGTTTTTAGCTCTAGACTGGGCAGTGATCAGTCAGTACCTAACGCAACAATTTATTTTATTTTTTATTTTTTTGTTGTTGTGTAAACATTTTTCTTATTGAACAGGTATTAACCGACTCGAGACCTCTTACAAGATTTTAAAGTGACATTGATTTCCGTGACGACCTTTCTCAGAAAGCATCGCAGCAATTTTTTATATAGGGTTATCCATCTAGAGTTTTTTTTTTAGAAGAAAAAAATATGAAAAGTGTGGAATCTTTATTGGTAATTTGAAAGGGCATTTTGTGGCATTTATTTTTTGAAAATAATTACCTTCAAATGTTGGCAACTGTTTTATGGAAATTAGCGTCCGTTAAGAAACGGGAAGATCCGCTGTTTTCGATCAAAAAGTCAATAAACAAAATTGGCGCATTTGGGCTAAAGAGCAACAAAAAGAGGTTCAAAAGGTGTCATTATACCCGGAGAAAACCACGATTTGGTGCGATTTATAGCCTGGCGAAATCATCGGTCCATATTTTTTTCAAAAATGATGAAGGTCGGCACGTAACCTTGAATGGTGCTCGCTATCGCGCCATGATATCGGACTTTTTGCTGAGAGGTCATTTCAAAAAGCAGCTAATTTCACATTTTATACAAGATCAAACTGACTCAAGAACTTAAGCCACTTCATAATTTGAAACGCCGAAAATTCTCCGATTGGGCTCTGGTAAAGTTTCACGAATATCCAGAATTTCATTGAAAAATCATCTTTAGCGATAAAGCTCATTTCTGGCTGAGTGGTTTTGTCAATTAAAAATATATGCGTTATTGGCCAGCAACAAACCCAAGAGACTCAATTGCATCCGCCAAAAATTACTGTGTGGTGTGGTTTTTATGCCGGAGGTGTAATTGACCGTAAAATTGTTGAGCTTGACATCGCCGATAAGTGGCTTCAACAAGACGGTGCCACTAGCCACACAGCACGCGTTACAATCGATTGACTGAAAGACAAATTCGGTTAACGTGTTATCTCGAGAAATGGTCCGATCGAATGACACCTTGTTCATGCGATTTAATGCCATTGGATTCCTTTTTATGGGGCCACATCAAGTCATTGGTATATGCCAACAAGACACCAGCTTTAGACATCCAACGCGGAATTGCCAACGTTTCGGTCGAAATGCGTGCAAGAGTGGTGGAAAATTGGGTCTAAAGAATAAATCGTTGTACACGGGCTCATACAGCGGTCATATGACCGAAATCAAATTTCATTCATAAAACGTAACATTTGCACTATAATAAATGGAGTCAATTTAAACTATATATTTCTGGCCTTATAATGAAAAGGCGAATATTTATCATCAAAAATGGTTTTATGGTTTTTAAAGTATTCTTCAGCATGATTTATACACTTTTGCAAGCGCTCGAACCAATTGTCGAAGCATTTTTCCACTCCGCTTGAGACACCTCCAAAAATTGTTTTTTGAACGCTTCAACAGCATCTTCTGGCGACGAAAATCGTTGACCACGAATTTTTTCCTTGATGTGCGGGAATAAAAAGAAGTCATTGGATGCCAAGTCAGGGCTGTACGGCGGATTACCCATCAATTCGACGTTTTGGCTGGTCAAAGAGGCGCTGGTTTGAGCCGATGTGTGGGAACTCGCATTGTTATGGTGCACTATGATTCGTCTTCTCTTGTTTGTTTTTCAAATTTCTCCAAAGACTTCAGGCAAACATATTGTGGTGTACCGCTCAGAATTGACCGTTCACGATGGTCAAGCGAAACAGTTTTGCCGAAGAAACTGGCGACCATTTGCTTCGTAGTGCTTCTTCCACGAACAACTTTCGTTGGATTTGGCTCGTCTTCGAAGACCCACACGGTCGACGAGAACAAACCTTTTTTCGGCCAGTTGTTCATGCAATATCGAATGTATGCTGGTGGAAGAAATGCCCAAGGATGCCTCTTTCTCACGGTATGCCACATGACGATCTAGCATTATCACACGCAGAAAAAAAGTATGGTTGTGGTGACAATATTAGAAGAGGATCATACTATTGTTGGGTATATGGTTGTGCCACAACAATATTATGATCCTCACAACAATAGTATTATTCACACACAACCATACTATAATCGTCACAACCATAGTATGATTCACACTCAACCATACTATTATCTCCACAACCATATTATGATCCTCGCAACCATAGTATTTTTCTCAAACAACCATAGTATGATTCACACGCAACCATGCTATTATTCATACAACCATAGTATGATTCAATCAACCATACTATGATCCCCAAAATTATTTATTAGGATTGGGTAATATTGTTATTCAAAAATAGAGATTTTAATTAAGAAAGTTATTCTAAATTTCATTACAAATAGTTCATAGCCAAATTTGAGGCCTTGCTTTTATTGAACATTTAATTCAAGAAACAAAAATAAATATTCCAACGGCAGTCGAAAATACTTTAAGTTGCCAGCTGGGGAAAATGCTACTTCACCAACCGTAGACCCCTAGTAACGAATGTGATTAAAGTGCAGTCAGATTTAAAAAAAAACGAGAGCCAATTGGCAGTAGAGTATTTCCCTAAACAAAATAAACACAATAAAAATACCTTGAACGACCTCCCGATTGTTGTTTTTTAAAATGAACAACAAATATGCACTGTGCATGTGTTTTTTTTGGTATACCAAAAAAAAAAATACGCACACACATATATGTGTGCTCTATAAAACCTGTTTTGTTATGTTTATAGTCGCAACCATACGGTATGATTGCCGTAATCATATTATTGTTAACGTAAATTTTAAACAACAATACTTTTGTTGCATCAACCATGTTTATATGGTTGCTATAACCATATTTTCATTTCTAAATTTGGCAATAATACTATTGTTACATTTCAACAATATGAATATTGCGGCAATCATACCATTGTAAAAATTAAATTCAGAAAACAATTCTATGGTTGCGACGAACATACTTTTATTACGGAGAACATATTATTATTGCCGTGACCATATACTAACCATATTTTTTCTCTGCGTGCAGTTCACGCACGGCACCAATGTTCTCTGGCACAAGAGGCCGTTCTTGGACGACCTTTACGACCTTCGTCTTTGAGCGAGCGTAGGCCACGATTGAATTTCTTAAAGCAGTTTTTCACAGTGCTATAGGATAGGTGCTTCATCGCCATACAAAGATGTATGTTCATCGATGCACTCTTGTCGTGAAAATCCACGTCGAAAGTTGTGAAAAATGATCGCACGAAAATGTTCACAAGTTAATTCCATTTTTTTGCCAAATTGATTTTTTCAAGTCACTGTAAACAACACAAATGATGGTCGTACGTCAAAACGTTCAGAGTACGTTTATGCTAAAAAATGTCAAATTTTCCAATGGAAATGTCAGATGGCACCAGGCAACACTTAATGTTGCTAAGGCCAGAAATATATATAGCAACCTTAAATATTCTGTGTTTTATAAACATATAAAATTGTTATGTCCTTAATGGAAAACCCTGTATATGTTCCAAATTTTAACAATTTTGAGCGGCTGGTTTTGACGAAATTCCATGACAATGATATCAATCAACAATGTATGATTCCATCCCACTGTGCGCGTGTAAAAGTATTTATGATAGTATCTAATTACCAGCACGTATTACTTTTTATTCTGCCATGATGTTACATATTTAAAGGAGAACCTATTTTAATTCTATAAATACGGGGTATCCGCCGGGAAGGTATTCTACTTTGTTTTGCTGCCATTTTGGTAAACATTAGTCTTGACAGTTCATATTTGGCAGTCGTGAAGTAGAGACGTGACAAATTTATTATGGAAAAATATTCGAAAAACCAAAGTGTTTTAATCGTTAAAATATTTTATCAAAACCAATCATCGTGTACTGTGACGATGAGAAAGTTACGTGAAATTTTTGGGAGAAACGACGTGCCAAAAAAACGTAATATTTATCGTGTAGTGAATGATGGCGAAGAAAGGGGGTCTAAAGCTGATAGGCCCAAGCATGGATCACAACGTACTGCAAGACCGACTGAAAACATTACTGCTGCTCAAGAAAGTGTTCAAAACAATCCATCAACTTCAATTCGACGCCTTGCTCAGGAGCGTGGTCTTCAATAAACAACTTTGGCCTCAATTTTGCACAAGGATTTGCATTTTTTTCCATTTAAGATTCAGTTGCCACAAGACCTTATTCCACAAACCACTTACGCCGCCGTACATATGCCAATGGGATGTTATAGCTCGCCCATGACAACCCGAATTTTCATCAAAAAGTCATAATGAGTGACGAGGCACATTTTTATTTGAATGGTGATGTGAATAAGCAGAATAGTCGGTTCTGGGCAATGGAACACCCTCAAATTATTCATCAGTCACCTTTGCATCCATAAAAAGTGACAGTCTGATGTGCAATTTGGGCAGGAGGAATCATTGGACCTTACTTCAATGAAAATGAAAACGGCGTAATGGTAACTGTCAATGGGGATTGGTATCGTGATATGATTGAAAACTTTTTAACGCCAGAACTGCATGCTTTGCGCTTGATTAACATGTGGTATCAACAATACGGTGCCACATCGCATGCAGCCGGGATTACAGTGGAATTACTGCGATACCTCTTTCCACAACAAGTTATTTCATGAAATGGTGATGTTTATTGGCCTCAACGGTCGCCTGATTTGACTGCTCCGGTTTATGCAAACGAACCAGAAACGCTTGAGCAACTCAAACAAAATATTCGTAATGAAATTAATGAAAAACCGTGTAAAATGTGTGAGAATGTAATGAAAAATGTGCTCAAAAGGCCTCGCATTGTTGAGACTAGCAGAGGCGGACATTTATCTGATATTGTATTCCATACATTATTGCCGACATCCAATAAAACTTTTATTAATATAAAAAACATTCTTTTTCATTTAATCAAAAATTATAAACAAACAAACAGGTAGTATACCTTCCCGACAGACACCCTGTACGATACCCAAGGTTGTCTTTCTATGTCGCGATCTTTATTAAATAGCTGCTAGCAAAACTTTTTTCCATTTCTTGTTAACCGCAGTCCTTCTCAATTCCTACTTAATTCCAAGAACAGTACCTGCCTCAAGCTTTATCTATCTAATGATGTTGAGGTCGCCCACAACTGCGAGAGAATGTACGAGGGCGGTTCGGAAACTTCTTAGCCTAGCACAAAAAGCGCGGAAAAAAGTTAAGTGTTTTGGAAACTTCCATCTCTGCTATGAACACATGTTAAATTTTGTTTCGATCTGGCAACTCCTTCATATAGAAACAGGTGTTCACAAAAGACGCATCCGCGATTTATTTACAATGGAAAAATCAGAAATGCTTGGTGTCATTAAATATTTACATAAAAAAGGTTTATCGGGACAAGAAATTCATAATGATATGTTGAATGTGTTAGGTGAAAGTGCTCCTTCATATGCAACAGTAAAAAATTGGGTTGCTGAATTTAAACGTGGTCGTACAAGCATTGAATATGAACCACGTAGTGGACGTCCAAAAACAGCAACAGCAACAGAAATTGTAGCCAAAGTGCGTGATATGGTATTAAATGATCGACGAATAAAAGTGCGTGAAATAGCTAATATCATAGGCATCTCAAATGATCGAGTCCACTTAATTTAGCATGAAGAACTACAGATGAAAAATCTTTCTGCAAGATGGGTGCCGCACTCGGTAACAGTCGACCAAAATCGCATAAGAATGAACATTTCTCAAGCTTGTTTGGATCATTTTCAGAGAAATAAAATGGATTTTAAGCGTCGTTTCATAACTGTTGATGAGACATGGATCCACCACTATACTGTAGAGACAAAAGAAAAATCCAAACAATGAACTGAAGCTGGAGGAAGTGCCCCAAAGAAGGCAAAAACAATTCAATCGGCTGGTAAGGTTATGGCAACGGTTTTTTGGGACTTCAAAGGTATTTTATTGATTGACTATCTGCAAAAGGGTAAAACAATAAATTCAGAGTACTATTGCAACCTTTTACATCAATTAAATGTACAAATTCGAGAAAAACATCCTGGCTTACAACACAAAAAAATAATTTTTCATGAAGACAACGCACCAGCGCACAAGAGTGTTTTAACAATGGCTAAAATCAACGAATTAAAGTACGAGTTGCTTGACCACCCACCTTATTCTCCTGATTTAGCTCCCAGTGACTTTTACCTGTTCCCAAATCTAAAAAAAATCCTTGCTGGCAAGCGTTTCACCTCAAATGAAGATGCAATTACAGTTGTAAACTACTATTTTGAAGACCTTGAGGAAAACTATTTTAATCAAGGGATAGAATTGCTAGATAAGCGTTGGACTAAGTGTATTGAAGTTTTAGGAGATTATATTGAAAAATAAAAATATTTTTGAAAAACTAACTATTCTCTTTCATTGATAGAACTTTCCGAACCGCCCTCGTACTACCATTTGTGCTGTACATATGAAATGACGACATACAATTAACATTTTAAAACAAAGTACAACAAATTCTTCTAACCTTACGGAAATTAGATTCCTGTTTTAGGTTTCCCCCATAAAATTTCTCCCATATGTGTGCTTAAGTAATTACTCCAAAACAACATCAGGGTGTGTGTGTGACAAATTTTGAAAATATCATATAAAAATATAAAATGCCTAATTGGGATATTTTTAACAATTTAATTATCTTCTATGGATGTTGCTCAAATGGTGAGGGACTCTGTTCGGGGCCAGCTGTGCGTATAAGTGACATTGTACTGACAATAATAATGCTCATACGTACCGATGACCTTAAGAGTGCAGCTACCTAGAACTTATGTATGTAGGTATGTACAAAGTATACATAAGGATGTTTCTGCATTTGTATGAGCATGTATGTATGTAGGTGAGAATATATACACATACGTCTTCATGAATACATACCCTTTTTGCATTTAGGTCTGACTGGGCTCTCTTAGGCGCTGGCCTTTAAGTCGATGTCTTCCGGAAGCAACACATGTTGCTTCAATTATCCGTCGCTTTGGGTTTGTCGAATGACTTTTGCATACATTTTCAGCAACACACACACATATACCCGCTTGAAATACATAATATGAACATGCGTATGTATTTGTTTAATATACACATACGTTGTGTGTTTGCCAACATTATAATCATTTAATGGGTATGTTTTGAGGTAGCATGGGCGGGCATGATTAACTTCTATAGTTATTGGCCATATGTGCTCGGCATAATAATCGGTGCAGTCATTATGCTTATGACACGATTATGATGCTGCTGATGATGATGACCTTTGTCATTTGTGGCAAGCTATCGATTGTCGTCCAGCGGATTGATACTCATTAACATATTTGCTCCTCGTAACATTCGACAAAAGTTGTTGTTCAGAGTAAATCCTCTATAGCTTTGCATAATCAGCATGTTAGCGGGTATGTATTTGATTTCAGGGAAATTTATGTGATTAACAGAAGTTTGTGTTGATAATAGTTAAGAAGTGATAAGTTGTGAACCCTGTACAGTAGGGTGGAGTGAAAACATGCTTTTTTTATAATTTGAAAAAGTTAACCTCGGAAAGAGATGTAGTCTGGGGTCCTAAAGAGGGGAAAAATAAAGAAAAAAATTTTAGGGGTCGCGCCACTCCCTAGAAATTTGGAAATTATCGCTATTTTGGCGTTGATTTTAGAAAAATCCTAAAAATTAACGACTTAACTTATTCGAAATTTAAAAGTTTGAGCTTGTTCAGTGCCCAAACAAAAGTATTTGAGGCAAATATGAGGATAATCGACTAATATTTGTAGCTTTGGTGGCGATTTCATTGTTCAGTCAATTTTCTGAAATAGGGACGATTTGACTTATTTTACTTTTTGAAATTTTTGAACAATGAGAAAAATTTTTTTAATTTTTTTCATGCCCTTATTTCATTGTTTACGCTATTGCAAACATTTATTGACATAAAACTTTTTAGGATTTTTCTAAAATCAACGCCAAAATAGCGATAATTTCCAAATTTCGAGGGAGTGTCGCGAACCCTAAAAATTTTTTAAAATTTTTTTCTTTATTTTTCCCCTTATTAGGACCCCAGACTTCATCTCTTTCCGAGGTTAACTTTTTTTTTTGAATTTCACTCCACCCTACTGTACAGTGTTCCGACATATGTAAATTTAACATTTACGATATTGACAATAAGCATAAGGACTATCATAAACTATTGAAATCCAGACTTTTTACATGGGGAAAATACAAGTGTTTTTAATAGGCTGACGATGTCGAACATTCATTATATTAAAAACTTTGCAGGCTAAATTTTTTGGGTAAAAAGTACAAAATCGAACTTTCCGAATGCAAATCGGATGAGATTAATTGCAAATGAAAATTGACATTATCCATTACAAAACCCTCAAGGGGTTTCTTTAGTTCAGTGCAAGATTTTTTTACACACATTTGAAGTTGGTGATTTTGGGACGCTGCCGGGCAAGAAAAATTCATTGACAATTTGATAAAATAATGCCTTTTTATTTAAATTATCCTGGAAAGTTGTGGCACTCGCACCTTACTGTTTTTGGGGTCGAAGAATTTATTTTTGATATTTAGTTTTACCTAAAACTCACGCTAGATGACGCTGTCATACAAACGGTGCTACTTCTTGTAGATTTTCAGAGAAAAAACGGTGTATTTACTTTTTTTAAGCTGAATAATTAATTTTTGATGTTGGCTTCGTTGTAAAACATATTTCTAATGATATTACGAAGGACATTTTATTATTCTTAGTACGTTACTATTTTAAAAAAATGCAATTTTTATGGAAAAAATTGTGCTGTGTTGAATTCAGATTATGTTGCACGTAAACCAAAAAAAACACTAGAACCTGGTGTAAGAACTGCCTTTCGTAATCCTCAAGCAGTATTCCGACAATATTTCTCTGTCGACGAAGAAAATACCCAGCTAACCAAACCTTCAGAATTCGGTCAGAAATTCTGTACGACAATCGGCAAAATGTTCCGATTTCGGATCAGAATTCTAAGCGAGTTCGTAACGAAAAACATATGAGAGGGTTGACACGAATTCTGAACTACTTCTCTGAGGGAATTCTGATGTTTTTGCAGACATTTCGAACCGATTTCTGACTGAATTCTGAACTGTAGACATGGGAAATTCGAAAGGAAATTTCGATTTGTCGTATCGAATTCTGAACTAATTCTGAACGACTTCGGTCAGAATTCTGGCATTAAGTCTTAGTAAATTCTGATGTTTTTACCGACATTACGAACCGAATTCTGAACGAATTCTGCGCTTATGTCATGGTAAATTCCGAATGTAAACAATCAAAAAGAAGAAAATATTTTTGTCCTACAAAAAAAAAAATGTGTAAAACATTTTCAAAAAGCGTTCGAAAAGACTTTAAGTTACAAGCAGGGGTGCCTGCAGTTTCGCTAGCAATAATTGTGCTTTAACTATGTTTAGTGGTTTAGTGGCTATACACTTAAGGGCAACCAGTTTTGCATTTAGCGAGAACTGCCGGCAGTAGAGTTTTCCTCTGAACACAATAAAAATCGCTCGCACAGCTAGGCTTACCAAACGTTCGGAATTTGAATTTGAAATATAAAAATACCTCAGACAAACAGTTAAGAATTCGTTCAGAATTAGTTCCGACATGTCTGAGCACAAGAACAACAACTGTAAAATATGAAGCAAATAACAAAAATTTTAAATGAATAGACTACCTCAGATAAATAGTTTAGAATTCGTTGCGAGTTCGATAAGAGAAGTCTGAACAAAAAATTAATTAAAAATCCCACAGAAAAGTCTAACAGAATTCGTTCAGATATTTTGAAACATAATAAATAAAAAATCCTCAGACAAATCGAACAGATTTTGTAACGATTTCGGTAAGAATTCTCGATAGAGTTCAGATATTGTTCAGAATTGTCTGATGTCAGACATTGTTGGCAAATTTGGTTTACGGGGTACATTTGTTTACGATACTGTAATGATATTGAAAAATTTATGACAGAAATGGCTATGAAGTCTCTTCCTCAAAAATGGAGATTATTTATAGATTCGTCAAAAACCAGTATTTTTTTATATACTCGTATGTATGCTTGATATGAATTATTGAATTTGCTCCAAAGGAGCCTAACAATAAGTATACGAGTCCTAGGTATATTTCAATAATGAATCCTAGTATGGATTTTTTGTTATGTGGATCTCTGTTTATTGGCAGGAATTTGCATTAATTTGGTTAAAATAGTATATAACTGGTATGGATCAAATGTCTGAGAATTTTAAAACTGGTTTGGCTTAAACCTCGTGATAAAGGGCCAGATGACCCTTACAGTCATTTACAGAGTGTTTGCGATATTATGTAGCGTGAAAAACTCTAGTTGTGTATGTAACGGATAACTTTAGAATAGCAGAGGTGACGACGTAATTTAGGCTTTGTAGGTTTTTCGTGTTGACTGTTTTAAGGATAACGTATGAGAGCATTTAAGCCACGTGACGTAGAAAAAAGAATTCTACACAGTCTTTCGGGTGCGTGTGTTCGCGATTACTGTTACGGCTGAAGCACAAATGTACGAGGGCGGTTCGGAATGTTCTTAGCCTATCAATGAAAGAGAATAGTTAGTTTTTCAAAAATATTTTTATTTTTTAATATAATCTCCTGAATCTTCAATACACTTAGTCCAACGCTTATCTAGCAATTCTATCCCTTGACTTTATAATTCTTTTTTAAGGTTTATATTTTTTGTTTAGCTCGTTTGTTTTATTTCGGTCTGTTGCTTTTACACATTGAACAGGGATTAAACCGGCTCAAGACCTCTTGCTTCTATATTTAAATAGAAGCCAAGTTTTTAACAAAATGGCAAAGTGACATTGATTTTCGTGGCTGCACACTACTTTTATCATGATTTCGGCTCCGTGACAACCCTCTTGAAATAGCCTTGCTGCAAGGCTCTCCCCAAACGAATGAGAACCACTGTTGTAAACCTTACTTTTCAAGTTTCCTTCACACAATTATATTTTTTAAAATTATTACCCAACAAATCAAAAAATAAAAATTACTTTTTTTAATTTATCCAATTGAAAAAGACTGGTATTTAGTTAGATCTTTGCTATGCGTCAATATTTTATGGACTTATTCTTAGGACAGATGTTCGCTTAAAGTGATGCAGTTTTTGATGCATACGAATATTCTCCATATTTTGTAGAGTTGACGTTTTCTTCGCAGTTAAACATACAAGAACGTTCCCAATCTTTTCACGATTCGCTTGTCAATTTCAGTGATTTTAGTTACTGCCTGATCAAGAACGTTCCCAATCTTTTCACGATTCGCTTGTCAATTTCAGTGATTTTAGTTACTGCCTGATCAAGAACGTTCCCAATCTTTTCACGATTCGCTTGTCAATTTCAGTGATTTTAGTTACTGCCTGATCATTTTCAAAAAAGTCCTGAAAGTCTTTCTGATTTTTTCCGTATTCTTATACTTGTGGTCGGGTGAACGCCAAGGGAAGGAGGTATATCAGCAAGGCTCCATTAGCCGTGTCCTTGCGTGTACGTAATGGAGCCATTCTATATTCGTAATTCTCCTCCTTTGGAGAATCTTTCAAATTACCGAGAGACTGTTGAGACTGTTCCTGTCAGATCGTTTAAGATTTTCCGTCCACCATGGCCAGGTTTAACTGCTAACTACATTCAATATATTTTCCTTAGACCGAGTGTGGCCACAGTGGAGAATCCACGAGTCATTGCTCCACGAGTCATTGCTGAAAATCCACACCAAATTGTCACAAGGAGTGACTATTTGGTGTGGTTTATGGGCTGGCGGCGCTTAGTGTTGCCTAGGCCAGAAATATATATAGCAACCCTCGTAAAACTCCGTAGCGCAGTTTGGTGTAGGGTATAACAAAATATGTTATGCTTTTATATTAATATCGGCTACTTATTGAACAGTCTACATAAATTGCACTGCCAGCGAACGCTGAATATTACTTAAAGGTAGCTAGTTACCAACTTATGCCCCACAAACGACGAAGAGTCTAGCTTTAACTTCCCATTCCATGAATTTCTAACGTTCTCCTTAAAGGATTACGAAATTGATGATTGTGCCAGTTAGCTCAGATGATGACACATACGTATCCCCCCAATAACTCACAAGCGTATTTCTTACACTTAACACCCTTCGCTCGCCGAAAGGGAGGAAACTAAATCCATGCGAAATCATTATTTAAATAAAACATGTTTACTTTGCTCGTCGGCACTGTTGGTTTTGTCATTTGATCAATATCTCTAATTCGCCAACAATTTATCATCTGGGATGTTATCAGCCAGTGCTGTCACTGCCTTTGGGGTGCGCCAGAAAAGGATGAGCCTCCTTTTCGACATGGCATTTAGTCATGCCGGCTGTCTTTCATGTGATTTTTTCATTTTACTTTTGATTGTATCTCTCTCTGGTTGTGGCTTAGCAAAACACTTTTTGTTTGATTTTGCTGTGGCTGCCGAGACCATTATCGTAGACAAAGTGTTTTTCATTAAGCACTAGAATGTTGGCTATAAAAGACAAGACAAGCTAGACTAGTCAGATATATAAGTCAGTGTATCATGATGCGAAAAGTGGATACACATGTTTCGGTTTATAAGGCCACCACACAAAACAAAAAACAGAATTTTAACCCATTTTTCGTACTTCCAAAAATATTTAGGTACTACCGATAAAACAGAGTGATTTCTTTTGTACGGGTTATTTTTTTAAGGGGTGTTTTTGTGTCTATGCTTAAAAACTATTATCCTCATTGCCATAGGCTTTATTTAAAGCCGCTTACTTTGATGAGGGACCCTTATGTACATGTCGCTACGTTAATAAATATTTAAATTCTACCAAAAATGAGCTAAAAAAATATACAGGGTTTTCCATTAATAACATAGAAATTTTATATATTAATAAAACACAGAATATTTAAACTATAAGTATAGAGTTTAAATTTATTCCTGTGGAAGTGCAAATGTAACATTTGAGAATGAAATTCGATTTCGCCATCTATTATTTGGACCAAATTTTCCACCACTCTTGCACACATTTAGACTGGAATGTTGGCAATTTCGCGTTGGACGATGTCTCTGTGCTCGTCTAAAGTTGTTGGCTTGTTGGCATAGACAAAAACTTGATGTGGCCCCATAAAAAGAAATCCATTGGCATGAACGAGGTGACCATTCGACCGGATCATTTCTCGAGATAACACGTTCACCGAAGTTGTCCCTCAGTAAATCGATTGTAACTCATGCTGTGTGCCTAGTGGCTTAGTCTTATCGAAACCACATAACGGCGATGTCAAGCTCAACCAATTCTGGCCAAAAATAATTTTCTAACAAGGCACGATAGCGCTCTTCATAGACGGTAGCATGACGATTGTTTCATAGTAGTTTTTGCGGATGAAATTGTGTCTCTTGAATACATGTGCGTTTGTTGTTGTCCAATAACGAATATTTTGTTAATTGACAAAACCACTCAGCCTGAAATGAGCTTCATCTCTCATCCTGTCGGGTAGGACGATTATTACGGCCGAAAATTGGAGTAAGCGCTCTTAAATTTGCGACCACCGACTCAGAATTTCGGTAGTAATTTTTAATGATTTCCAAACCTTGCTCATAAGTGAACTTGGACATGATGAAAATGTTGACTTCGACTAACGTTTTGACACTGAAAGATCGTTAAAAAGGTTTGAGGGTGCCTTGAGATAAAGATACGAACTTGTTATGTCCCTATTGGAAAACCCTTTATTATCATATCGACAGTTAAGTACCAATTAGAGAAACTATTTCATGTTTGAAGTATTTTATTTAAATTCAAAAGATCGATTTACAACTCGGAAAATTGTGAGCCTGACTTAGAAGCTGGTAAAGTAAGGCAGAGTCGGACTGAGTTTAATACCCGACGTTTGGTGTTTATAACTTATTGCTTATGTTTGTAATACCTTCAAGGAAACTAGATGGAGCCAATTTTGACGGTACTACAGACGGCATCGTTCAGATTTTTACAGAGTAAAAACCCTTATAAATTTCAGCTAACGGGTGATCCAATGTTTGTTTGTATGTTTTTAAATAAGGTTCTTTCACAGATTACGTGTTAAACTTTATTTTATTTTTCTTTTCAGTATTGTTTGCCATTTCATCATGGAAAGACTTACACCGCGAAAACCACGGTTTGGTACGGCTAATGTGCTGGTGGAATCATTGGTCCATATTTCTTTCAATTTGTAACGAGTGATCAATCAAAAAGTATGTTTTTCAATAGGGGTTTTTTCAGAGATTGTGAGTTGTGTTAAATTTTCTTTTTTTTCCTTTCAGTATTGTTGGCCATTTCGTCATGAAAAGACTTACACCACGAAAACCACGGTTGATGGGTTTATGGGCTGGTGGAATCATCGGTCCATATTTTTTCAATCTGTAACGGGTGATCAATCTAGAGTTATTTTTTTAATAAGTGTTTTATCACAGATTAAGCGTGAGTTGTGTTAAATTTTCTTTTTTTCTTTTCAGTGTTGTTTGCCATTTCATCATGGAAAGAATTACTCCGCGGAAAAAATCAGTCCAAATTTCTTCAAATATGATGATGACCGGAACGAAACAGTGAATAATACTCGCTAGCGCTCTATGATATTAAAGTCTGTACGAGGGCAGTTCGGAAAATTCTTAGCCTATCAATGAAAGAGAATAGTTAGTTTTTCAAAAATATTTTTATTTTTCAATATAATCTCCTGAAACTTCAATACAACGCTTATCTAGCAATTCTATCCCTTGATTAAAATAGTTTCCTCAAGGCCTTCAAAATAGTGGTTTACGTGTGTAATTGCATCTTCATTTGAGGTAAAACGCTTGCCAGCAAGGATTTTTTTTAGATTTGGGAACAGGTAAAAGTCACTGGGAGCTAAATCAGGAGAATAAGGTGGGTGGTCAAGCAACTCGTACTTTAATTCGTTGATTTTAGCCATTGTTAAAACACTCTTGTGCGCTGGTGCGTTGTCTTAATGAAAAATTATTTTTTTGTGTTGTAAGCCAGGAAGTTTTTGTCGAATTTGTACATTTAATTGATCTAAAAGTGTGCAATAGTACTCTGAATTTATTGTTTTACCCTTTTGCAGATAGTCAATCAATAAAATACATTTTAAGTCCCAAAAAACCTTTGACATAATCTTACCAGGCGATTGAATTGTTTTTGCCTTCTTTGGGGCACTTCCTCCAGCTTCAGTCCATTGTTTGGATTGTTCTTTTGGCTCTGGAGTATAGTGGTGGATCCATGTCTCATCAACAGTTATGAAACGACGTTTAAAATCCATTTTATTTCGCTGAAAACGATCCAAACAAGCTTGAGAAATGTTCATTCTTATGCGTTTTTGGTCGACTGTTAACAAGTCTTGCAGAAAGCTTTTTCATCTGTAGTTCTTCATGCAAAATTAAATGGACTCGATCATTTGAGATGCCCGTAACGTAAACGACAGCAACAAAAAGTCATAAACGGCTTAACTCTGCATAGTATGTGCATCAGTTGTGTGTGCAATTGATGCACATTGCACATTCTAAGTCTTACAACAAAACAACAACAACCACACATCGTGATGCCCGAAGAAATGAGTAAAGAAGTCAATCTGAGTGAAGACAGCAGCAATGATGATGAATGCGACTGGCAGCAGGTACCAAGCAAAAGAAAACACACTGGATCGCCAAACATTTTTCAACAAAAGCGCCTTCATCATGATAATGAACCAGCAACGTCCAATAATAGGTACAGCAGCCTTGCCAATAATGATGCAAACGCGGATGCCAACAATGTTGATGCTCAACCCAAACCACCACCAATATTTATACCTCATGTTGGGGATATCACTAAAATGGTATCAGATTTAACTAAATTAATTACGTCCGCTGAATTTAATTATAAATCTTTGAGAGATGGTCAGGTTAGACTAGTCATTAAAACTGTTGATAATTATCGAAAAGTTATAAAGTATTTAGAATCAACTAAGAAGAATTTTCATACCTTTCAACTAAAGCCAGAGCGAGCATTCAGAGTTGTTATTAAGGGACTCCACCACACTACTAGTACTTCCGATATAAAAGCTTTTTTATTAAATCTCGGACATGAAGTACGTAGCGTTAGGAATATTATAAGCCGTGTTTCTAAAATACCACTACCAATGTTCTTCGTCGATCACGATCCAAATCCAAACAACAAAGAGATTTTTAATATCCGCGTTATCGAAAACGCTATAGTAAATATTGAGGCCCCAAAAAAGACTGATGATATTGTACAATGCTACAGGTGCCAGGAGTTCGGGCATACAAAATCGTACTGTCGAAAACCTTTCAGATGTGTAAAGTGCGGCATGGATCACTCTACATTGGATTGCAAAAAGGCACCATCAACTCCACCAAAATGTGTGCATTGTTTAGAAAACCATACTTCTAGCTATAAAGGCTGTCAATTTTACAGAAACCTTATTAATAAAAGATCAACCAGAACTGCCAGAACCAATATAGATACATTAAATTTGAACAACAACCGTTATGTTAATGCAAATCCAACTATTTTTCAAAATACGGTTTCATATTCTCAAGCAGTTAAAGGTACTGAAGCTACTGAAAACTCATTGTTACAAAAAATAGAATCAATGATTCAAAGGCAAATAGAGCTAGCAAACACCCTCGTCAACATGATGTCAATGTTAATATCAAAAATATGCAACTAGATCTGATCATTGCAGAATGGAATGCTAATGGCATTTCCAATCATTTAAATGAAATAAACGTATTCTTAAAACTTTTTAATATAGACATATTCTTGATTTGTGAAACACATTTAACCAGCAAATCATTCTTACGCATAAATGGATACGATGCACTTATTTCAAACCATCCAGATGATAGAGCCCACGGAGGAGCTGCAGTACTCGCAAAAAGAGGGATTAAATACGAAGTCCTTGACAACATTTCTGAAAACTATCTTCAGGCGGCAGGTGTAAAAATAGAATTCGAAAATAATACTAGCACATGCATATATTCGGTTTACTTTCCCCCGAGATATAACATAAACTGTGATACATATAACCGATTTTTCCGAAATATCGGTAATAAATTTATAGTTGGTGGGGATTTTAACGCCAAACACATCTGGTGGGGATCCCGCCTTAGCAGCCCTAAAGGTAAACAATTGTACGAGTGCATTGTCAAAAATAATTACAAAACACTTTCCACTGGAAGACCTACATATTGGCCCACTGACCCTGCAAAAATCCCAGATCTTTTGGATTTTTTCGTTTGCTCCGGAATACCACAGCAATATTTTGATATTCGTACCTGTGACGATTTAAGCTCTGATCATACACCTATTTTATTAAACTACAAAGTAAATCCTTGCATCTTGCCCACAAACAAACCTCTTCTTTCGTCTAAAGCTGATATAAAATATTTTCATGATTGGATTGATACACGCATTAATCTTAACATATCCCTTAAATCAGGGATTGAAATTGATGATGCTGTTGAGAACTTTGTTAGATTAATTCATGAAGCTTCATATCAGTCCAATCCTCAGGAAGTAACAAGCAACATCACAAACTTACACGTCTCACTGGAAATACGAAATCTAATTAAGTCAAAAAGGCGACTGAGAAAAATATGGCAGAGAACACGGCTTCCGGAAGATAAAAGGAATTTAAACAGAGCGGTTCAATATCTAAATAATCGATTAAAAGAAGTAAAGAATGAAGATATCGGACAATATCTTACAAAATTAAGTCCTTTAAAAAATAACGAGTACAACTTATACAAAGCTACTAAATTTTTAAAGCGACCCCAAAAAAGGATTACTCCTATCAAAAAACTGGACGGTTCATGGTGCAGATCCGATAATGAGGTAGCTTTAGCCTATAAAGAATATCTAGAAGATACATTTACACCGTTCTCTTTGTGCAACTCCAGTGACTGTCAAACAATTTGTGATTTTCTTGATATTTCATGTCAAATGTCTCCTCCAATTAAACCGTTTACATTCCAAGAAGTTATAGCAGAAATAAAAAAGTTGAACGGCAAGAAATCGCCTGGTTATGACAAAATAAATGCCAAAGTAGTAAAGTCTCTGCCGAAAAAGGGAATAATCTTTCTCACTACCTTGTTTAATTCCGTAATAAGATTGTCTTATTTCCCATCTCAGTGGAAGCATGCTAAAATTATCATGGTCCTGAAGCCTAATAAGCCCGAAAAATTACTTAGCTCGTATCGACCAATAAGTTTGCTGCCTGTGTTCTCGAAGATGTTTGAACGGCTGTTTCAAAAGCGGATGTTTTCAATACTGGATAATCTAAATGTTATACCAGATCATCAGTTTGGCTTCAGACATAATCACGGTACACCGGAACAATGTCATAGAATTGTGGAAGTAATCAGGAACACTCTGGAGAAGAAGATGTATTGTTGTTCTACATTTTTAGATGTCAAACAGGCTTTTGATAGAGTCTGGCATGACGGATTACTATTTAAACTCAAAAATTTGTTACCTACACCATACTACTTAGTTTTGAAGTCTTATCTTAATGAGCGGAGTTTTTTCGTATCTGTAAACGGTTATGATTCGGGAATTGGAACTATAAAATCTGGCGTACCCCAAGGAAGTGTGATGGGTCCTGTTCTATACACAATATATACCGCTGATATGCCGGTTAATACCGATGTTACTATAGCTACATATGCCGATGACACTGCTATATTAGCTACGAGTCCCAATCCTGCGGAAGCCTCGATAACAGTTCAAAGGCAACTTGACCAGCTACAACTTTGGTATAACAAGTGGAACATAAAAGTGAATCCTGAAAAATCTACGAATGTTACCTTCACACTTAGAACCGAAGAGTGCCCATCTCTCACTTTAAATGGAGTTGCAATTCCACAATCAAACTGCGTTAAATATCTTGGTCTTCGAATTGATCGTCGCCTAACATGGAACGAGCACATCAAATCAAAAAGGAAAGAAGTCGATATCAAAACTAAAAAAATGTATTGGTTGATTGGTCCAAGGTCTCAACTAAGTTTGGAAAACAAAGTCAGACTTTATAAAACAGTTCTGAAGCCGGTATGGTCGTATGGTATAGAATTATGGGGAACTGCAAGCAATTCAAACATAGAAATTTTGCAAAGGTATCAGTCTAAAACACTTAGGTTGTTATCAAATGCGCCTTGGTTTGTAAAAAACTACTGTATTCACAATGACCTCAACGTAGCAGTAGTAAAGGATGAAATAGTAAGGTACAGCACCAACTACCTCAATAGATTAAGCAACCACTCAAATATTCTTGCCATATCACTATTAGACGATAGTAACGAAGTGAGGAGGTTGAAAAGAAATCATATATTAGATCTTCCTTTTTTGTAGTTATAATTAGGTAACCAATCATTTTATTAGTATGTTAACCTTGTAAATTTTATTTTTTGGTTTGTTAAGATTAATGGATTTTAACTTCACTGTTACTTCTTAAGTTTATTATTACACTTGCTCATTATTTTGTATTTAAATAGATTGCAAATAAAGAAATTTAAAAAAAAAAAAAAAAAAATATGCTCTTTATGGAACGTACAGGGTTTCCATTAAGGACATAACAATTTTATATATAAATAAAACAAAGAATATTTAAACTATAGAAATCAAATTTATTACAGGTGTAGTGCAAATGTTACATTTTAAGAATGAAATTCGTATTCGTATGACCACCTCGCGCCCGTGTACTGCAATCGGTTCTTTGAACCCAATTTTCCACCACTCTTGCACACATTTCAAGCGAAACGTTGGTAATTTGGCTTGTTGGCATAGACAAATGATTTGATGTGGCCCCATAAAAATAAATCCAATGGCGTTTAAACTCATGAACGACGAGGCCATTTGACCGAACCATTTCTCGAGATAACACGTTCACCGAATTTGCTTTCAGTCATTCGATTGTAAAGCGTTCTGTGTGGCTAGTGGCACTGTTTTGTTGAAACCACATATCGGCGATGTCAACTCATCCAATTCTGGTTGAAATTTTTTTTCTCACACTGCTCGATACCACTCTCCATTATAAGTAACATGACGATTGTTTTCATAGACGAAAAATACAGACCACTCACCTCCAACATGAAAACCTCACTACACAGTAATTTTTTGCGGATGCAATTGTGTCTCTTGAAGCACATGTGGAATTGTTGCTGTGCAATAACGCATTTTTTTGTTTATTGACAAAACCACTTAGACAGAAATGAGCTTTATCGCTCATCCTGTCGGGTGCGACGATTATTATGGCCAAAAATTGGAGTAAGCGCTCTTAAAGTTGCGACCACCGACTCAGGATTTCGGTAGTAATTTTCAATGATTTACAAACGTTGCTCGTAAATGAACTTTACCATGATGAAAATGTTGACTTCGATTAAAGTTTTTACACTGAAATCTCATTTAAAATGTTTGAGGGTGCGTTGACATAAAGCTACGAAATTGTTATGTCGCTATTGGAAAACCCGTTATAGAGCTTTTTTGGGTTTTAATATAAACAATTTTATTATGTTAAATGTCATTCAATTTACTTACTGTTGCAAGAAAGAATGTAAATAAAAAGATTTCTCCTAACCAAAAAAAACTTTATTTGTGTTCACTTCTTTCGCGCCCGACGTGCATGGGAAGCCATTGAAAAACTATAATATTCTTTAGCGCCTAAGTTAAAAGCCTTCTCGCTAAAAGAGCCTTAATTCGTGATCACTTCTTTCCTCAGCCAAAAACTTAGGAAGCCGCAGAAAAGCCTAAATCTCCTAAACTAAGCATCTAATCGACAAGAAAGACTTAATTCGTGGTCACTACTTACCACGGCTAAACTTGTTAAAAGACCATAGACAAAAATTGGAATAAAAAACTTAAATCAGTGATATCTCCTAAACTAAGCGCATAATCGACAAAAGAGCCGAAATTCGTGAACACTTCTTTCCTCTTAATAAAACTAAGGAAGACCATTGAAAACCTTTAATTAACTTTACCTCCTAAACCAAGTGTTCAATCGATAAAATAGTCGTAGGAGCGTTTAAATATAACATCTTCTTTACGATTTAGGTTAAATGAAGGGGTTGGTCCATGGAAAAGAACTGAAAAATTGGCGCCTTTAACCTTGTTTAAATACCGGGCAAGTCAATGTGGACATATGGTTCAACAACCCGTTATTTTAATTTTTTTTACGGAAATTTTATGGAAAAGTGGCAAACGGCAATAATTTTTTTTTATAGAAATTCAGGCTGTCCTGAGGTTAATGTCTTATTTAAAGTAAAAGTGTGATGTATTCTAGATCGAAACCATGTTTACTAAAAATAATTATATCTAAATTGTCTTAATAATAATAATTGTTATCAAGTTCTTATGGAAAATAAATACCCACTATTGTGGACATATGGGTACACATTTGTACGATTTGGATATTGGTCGCCGTGATGCGATGGTTAGAGCGCATGACTATCGCACAAGAAAACCCAAGTTGACATCAGCAGCAAGTAACCACCTCGCGCTTATAAAAGCTGCGATGTGCGAAGCTCACTGATTTAAAAAAAGTTCCTTGTATGTTTCTTAATTGAACGTTTGAGAACTATGTAATTTTCTACCTATAGATAGTCAAAAACGAACAAATTCCTATTACATCCAAATATGCCATTATTTTACGACCTCTCTAGGGGCTAGAGGCCGAATGTCAGGCATTTTCTCACATGGAAAATAGCATAACCTAAAACTAGATTGACGTAAATAAGGTAATTAAGGAAAACTGCCACACTCACAACTACTAACAACACTGACATATTTGAACGTGGTGGATATTACAAAAGCTTTGGACAGGCCGAAGCCAACGAATTGTTGATTTTTTACGAGTAGGTGTGTTTTTGATTAAGCCTCGACCACTAAGACTGAATAGCAAACCGCAAAAGTTAAGTAATTTCTTCACAAAAAGCGCCAAAAAAAAATCAAAAGTAATTTTATGAAGTCGTTTAGCACTTAGACTGGATAACTATCAAATATGACACTCTCTCCAGGCTAAGTATAGATAGGGTGATCAATCTACAAATATTTTTTTAAAAATAAAAAAAATATATGACACTTTTTTGCCATATATTTTTTGAATATAATTTCCTACTAATGTTGGCCGCAACTACGCCTCGGGTTGACTATTCTGAGGGTCCAATTTTGGATGACTCGTTCGAGCATTTAGACCGGTCGTTAATGTGACGCATAATGTTGGATTCTAAAACCTGAATCGTAGCTGGTCTGTCAGCATAGACTTTACACTTTACGTAGACTTAAAGAAAACGTCTTAAGATGTGAGTTCAAGGCGGCCAACTCACCGGTCCAAAACGTGAAATTTGCTGCTCTTAAAAATGACCTCTAAGTAGATCCATTGTTTGAGCAAGTGATACCGTCCTGTTGAAACAACAATATTATGTGCTTAATTTTAGGTAGCAAAAAGTCCGATATCATGACGCGATACGAGCACCATTCATGGTTACGTTCCGGTCATCATAATTTTTGAAAAAATATCGACCGATGTTTCCACCAGCCTACGAGGGCGGTTCGGAAAGTTCTTAGCCTATCAATGAAATAGAATAGTTAGTTTTTCAAAAATATTTTTATTTTTCAATATAATCTCCTGAAACTTCAATACACTTAGTCCAACGCTTATATAGCTATTCTATCCCTTGATTAAAATAGTTTTTCTCAAGGTCTTCAAAATAGTGGTTTACAACTGTAATTGCATCTTCATTTGAGGTAAAACGCTTGCCAGCAACGAATTTTTTTAGATTTGGAAACAGGTAAAAGTCACTGGGAGCTAAATCAGGAGAATAAGGTGGGTGGTCAAGCAACTCGTACTTTAATTCGTTGATTTTAGCCATTGTTAAAACACTCTTGTGCGCTGGTGCGTTGTCTTGATGAAAAATTATTTTTTTGTGTTGTAAGCCAGGACGTTTTTCTCGAATTTGTACATTTAATTGATCTAAAAGGTTACAATAGTACTCTGAATTTATTGTTTTACCCTTTTGCAGATAGTCAATCAATAAAAATACCTTTGAAGTCCCGAAAAACCGTTGCCATAACCTTACCAGCCGATTGAATTGTTTTTGCCTTCTTTGGGGCACTTCCCCCAGCTTCAGTCCATTGTTTGGATTGTTCTTTTGTCTCTGGAGTATAGTGGTGGATCCATGTCTCATCAACAGTTATGAAACGATGCTTAAAATCCATTTTATTACGCTGAAAACGATCCAAACAAGCTTGAGAAATGTTCATTCTTATGTGTTTTTGGTCGACTGTTAACAAGTGCGGCACCCATCTTGCAGAAAGCTTTTTCATCTGTAGTTCTTCATGCAAAATTAAATGGACTCGATCATTTGAGATGCCCATGATATTAGCTATTTCACGCACTTTTATTCGTCGATTATTTAATACCATATCATGCACTTTGGCTACAATTTCTGTTGTTGTTGCTGTTTTTGGAAGTCCACTACGTGGTTCATCTTCAATGCTTGTACGACCACGTTTAAATTCAGCAACCCAATTTTTTACTGTTGCATATGAAGGAGCACTTTCACCTAACACATTCACCATATCATTATGAATTTCTTGTCCCGATAAACCTTTTTTATGTAAATATTTAATGACACCACGCATTTCTAATTTTTCCATTGTAAAAAAATCGCGGATGCGTCTTTTGTGAATACCTGTTTCTATATGAAGGAGTTGCCAGAGCGAAACATTGCAGAGATGGAAGTTTCCAAAACACTTAACTTTTTTTCTGTTTATACCGCGCTTTTTGTGCTAGGCTAAGAAGTTGCCGAACCGCCCTCGTATTAGCCGCACCAAACCGTGGTTATCTCTGGCTGCTTTTCAGTCCAAATGTTACAATTTTGTTTATAAACGTTGCCGTTGAGCCAGAAATGGGCCTCACACTAAACAACATTTTGGTGGAATACGTTTCTTACCGAACGCTCATTTCCATAATACAGTTGCACAATTTTGAGACGTTGTTGCGGTGGAAGTCTTTTTATGATGAAATGGCACACAATACTGAAGAGAAAAATATAAATTTTAACATAACTCAGGCGTAATCTGTGAAAACCCCTATTTAAAAAAAACATTTAGATTGATCAACCTATACATTAACGGTAGTTTTTCTAAATTCATTTTTAAAAATCGAGTAAAATCTGTAAACATGATTAAAACTGGAAACTTTTTATTGCTTAAACTATTGCGGTTTTGAATTACAGTCTTAGCTATCGAGAATTGGCCTATACGACTACTATTAATGCCAAAATTTTCGTGTTTAATTTATTTAAGAATAATCAGTTTTGTTGGTACGCAATAAATACCAACATCACAAAAAACATATATTTTTGTAATTCAACGACTGCTTCAGCCGGCTTTCAGACGCCGCCGGTCACATTTTCTTTTGTCGCCGCCGCCGAGAACAAAAAGAAGACTTCGACCACAGTTTTGAAGTTTTTGAGAAAATCTGAAAACGTTAACAACTGAAATTCCCGCAAGAAACCCGTACCTTCGGGCGAACGAATACTGAAAATGTATACAATTACTAAAAATCTACGACTTACCTTACCACATGTGTTTGGTTGATCGGTTTTATGACCTTAATATAAAATCAGGCTTTAACACATTTTTCATATATCGTATGTATTTTCTTTTATTTATTTTCTTTTTCAGAGCTTAAATAGCTACTCTTTTCATTTGCAACAGGCCTTTGAGATTCTCTTTTTTTCTCATACTTATGTATTGTTTATTACTTTTCTACTCTTTTTTTCTCTTCTTTTTTTTCGAACATTCCCGAACGAAGTGCACTGAAATGAACTTCACGCACACCACTTCATAGAAAGAGAATCAAGGAGGTTTGATTAAGATTTTGATCGAAATAACACATTTGAAAACATTTAATGCCAACACTTTATAAGATTACGATAAAGTCTTAATTATTTTATGATCACCAACTATTTTCATTAGATTTGATACGGTTTTTATGTCAAAATTAATAACAATTTAAGGACGAACGTGAAAATACGCACACTTTACTTAAGAAATTAGAAAAGACTGAAGAAATCCACCAAATTTGCCGTTTTCTTTTGTTTGTAAACAACAAAAGAGCGAAACTTGAGTTCTCTCTCTGAATTCGCTCCCATACTCGAAGATGGAGACATTTTGGTTTGTTTGGTTGTGCGTGAGGTTGTGAAGTGGGGGGTTTGGGTTTTTGTCTCTGCTGCGATATTGACTGTCTTTGCAAGCATAGCCATAGTAACAATTCACAATAGCATGGGCTTCCTAGGCTTCTCGTAGACAATTTTATTTATTTTCAGTGTTCTGTCGTTTTACTAATTATTTCCACCAAGGTTGCTAATTATTGCTTAATATTTAATATTCTTGTAAATAATATTGACACTTTCAAGGCGAATAAATTAAGGATCTCACATTTTATATTAGAACTGCATTTAATAACAAATGCGCTGGACTGCTCACTAAAGTATCCTACACACTAAAGCCTAATTGCTACATGTTTTTATATACATAAGTATAAAAATGTAATGTTTGGTGTACGAGCGCTTAAAAAATTCTAGAACCGATTGGCTCCAAACTCGGACCGTCGCACAGTGCTTCCAATTTTCAGCGGTAATAATCGTCCCACCTGACAGGCAGTGCTGTTAAAGTGGATAAATTTGAATCCAAATTTGCACTTTTAGATGTTGCGGTCAAAATGAGCCAAATCAGTGGATTCCATGCCGTTCTCAGAAATTGGGCATCTCTCAAACCACACTGTGGCGTATTTTACGAAAACATCTTGGCCTTTATCCTTATAAGATCAAACTGACTTAGGAAGGAAAGCTAATTGATTATTTGAAACGCCGAAACTTCTCCGATTGGGCTCTGGAAAAGTTTCACGAAAAATTGAAAAATCATCTTCAGCGATGAAGCTGAGTGGTTTTATCAATAACAAAATATGCGTTATTGGGCAGCAAAAAACCCGCATGTGCTTCAAGAGACACAATTGCATCCGCAAAAAACTAAAGGGTGGTTAAATTTTAAGGGCCCATGTTGATTTTGAATAATACACAAATTATTGTCATTTCTTTTTATTATGATAAAACTGGTATGGTTCAAGTTTGTATGGAGTAAAATATCGGCCGCGATCTTGGCAGCAAACCTTCATCCGATGGTCCATTGAGGATCTATGCTGTTAATGTGCCGAATTATCTTATCCTTTTGCTCTTGAATTGTTGCTGGTTTATCGACGTACACCTTTTCTTTCAAATAACCCCAAAGAAAGAAGTCCAACGGTGGAAAATTACTTGATCTTGGCGGCCAATTAACGACGACGTTAGATAACACGGCCATTGAAAGAAAGAAGCCATTGTTTCGTTGAAAATGAGCCATTGTTTCGTTGATTGTGTGGCAAGTTACACCGTCCTGTTGAAACCACATATCGTCCACATCCATATCTTCCACATCGTGCATTATCCTGAAGTTGTACCTCTGCCGAACTCGCTGCAGGAATTTACTTTTCTTTAAACGTAACTAAAAACGTCTTCCTTCTTTTTGCTTCTTTAATACTCTTCGGACAATTCATTATAGTTGCCCAGTTCCATTTTTTTTTATAATTTTTAAAATTTTATTTCCTTTTTTATTTATTATTTCTGCCAAAATATATTTTAGCAACTAAGTTTACATTCGATTAGACGCTTCGTTTAGAAGATATCGCTGATTTGAGTTTTTTTTATTGTTGTCCGACATTTTTGGCCGAGGAAAGAAGCGAATTAAAGCTCTTTCGTCGCCTTAATTCGTGACCACGTCAGAAAACCATAGATTAATTTATATCGGGAAAGAAGGGATCACAAATTAAAACTTTTTCGTCGTCTGAATTCGTGACCACGTCAGAAAACCATAGATTAATTTACATCGGGAAAGAAGTGATCACAAATTAAAACTCTTTCGTCGTCTGAATTCGTGACCACGTCAAAAAACCATAGATTAATTTATATTGGCCATATCTCAGAAACCTGGCGGCTAATAAACAAATATGACGCCTAGTTTGCGATTTACTACTGATTAAATGGGCTGGCATATAGGAAACACCTAAAAAATTTGCGCTTTTAAGTGTGTTGAAATATCGGATGCGCCCATACGGACATGTGTGGGCTTATTTGTACTCCAGCCTGCTCGTAGTCTGCCTTAAAGAGTAGGTTCCGTTCAGCAGGAAATTTACAGCGCACAGATTCAAAAAAGATTCCTATTGAAAGTTAAGGGAACTGTGTAATTTTATACTTATGGACACTCAAAAACGATTAAATTTCCTAACAAATCGAAATTCGCTATTAATTTACTACCTCCTTAGGAAATATATGCCGAATGGACAAAGGCGTACCTGAAAACTAGACAAGGTTGAAAACTAGACCAGGTTTTTAATCAACGTAAATAAGGATAGTTGCCATACTTACATCTTCTTACAACACTGACATATTTGAACAAAATCAGTGGTAGGGATTACTAAAGCTTTGGCCAGGCTAAACTTCACGAATTGTTAACTTGATTTTTTAGGTGAGTTTGAGACTAAGCTTCGACCACTAAGACGGAATAGCAGAACCGCAAAAATTAAGTAATTTTTCACTTAAAGTGTCAGTTTTTTTTGTATCGAAAAAAAATCATAAGTAATTTTTTGTAGTCGCTTAAGCAGTAAGACTGGACAATTATTAAATATTAGGCTTTATTCAGGCTCAGTACTTAAACGGCTAAAACAAATAATTTTTCTAAATTTTTTTTATACAAATTCTAAATAGTAGCACCTTTTCTAAAGAAATGATTGATGTTGGCACTTTTTGTTAACAAATGACAAAATGTATTTAATAACATCATCACAAAAATCATGTCGCTGCTGGTCATATTTTATTTATCAACGCCGTCGAAAATTGCATGAAGACTTTGACCACAGTTTTAAAGTTTTGAAAAAAATCTGAAAACGTAAACAACTGAAGTTTCCGCAAGATACCCGTTACTGCAGGCAAACAAATACTAAGTAGCTAAAAATGTATACAATTAATTGAAATGCTATGACTTACCTTGCCACAGGTGTTTGGTTCATCTGTTTTATGATCTTAACCCTCAAATGCTAAACATATTTTTTAGTTTATTAATAAAAAAAATAAACAAAAACAATAAATGAAGAGATCTTTTGCTTCGCCTCACAGGCTATGTTTACCATTCTAGGGTTAATGTAAGAGTAGGCTTTACCACACAATTTTCATTTTTTGTACGTATTTTCTTTTATTTAATTTCTTTTTCACAGCCGTTTTTTTCAATTCAATTTCATTTATTCCCAAATCAATATTGTTTTACATTATAGTCTACTTAGTTTAATATATACATTTCCTAGCATACTACGTATTTTTCTAGGAGTATCATATTATATTCTTATAAAATAAATTTGTGGCAAGGCCAGCCCATTTAGTCATTAGTTTTTTAATTTATCTGTCCAGTCATTAGTTGTCCGTCAAAAAGGGAAAGAAAAACTAACGGATCGCTCTCTTGAGATCATTTTTATACTAAAAATAAAACTTAATACTAGTGGGCCATGTCCTAAACAAAAGAAAAATAAAAATAAAAAGGTATTTACATAATATTTACACGGTTACATAATATTTACAGGTATATAGGAAGTCTATTGCATAGTGTTATACACCAGGTTTTCAAATCCGTACGTCCCGAGCGCCTGTGATAGAACAAAATGTTTCCATTTTCATCTATCAGAAGACCTTCGTCGTTAAGGTGCAGAAGGCACATCGGCGATAGATAACCCCCAGTCGCTCGCAGATGATCATACCTTTCTCGTGGGACTAGCTGGTCCCGAACGATACTACTCGGATGAGATGGACACCTCGAGAGGTGACCGATGGCTACTCCTGCCATGAATTTATCAATTCGGTGTATTCCACTCTTCTGATAGACTTTCCTACAGGAAAGAATGATGTGCTGTCCGTCATGTGTAACCCTCCTCCTGAAGGCCAAGGCAGTATGACAACATCTTCCTTTCCATCACGCGGGGGCTCTTTTTTTCACAGCTTAAATACGGGTTGCTATATATATTTCTGGCCTATGTCTGGCGCCATCTGACATTTCCATTGGAAAGTTTGACATTTTTTTAGCATAAACGTACTCTGAACGTTTTGACGTACGACAATCATTTGTGTTGTTAACAATGACTTACAAAAATCAATTATGCAAAAAACTCGTGAACATTTTCGTGCGATCATTTTTCACAACTTTCGACGTGGATTATCACGATAAGAGTGCATCGATGAACTTAAATCTTTGTATGGCGATGAAGCACCATCCTATATCACTGTGAAAAACTTGTTTAATGAATTCAAAAATGTCCAAAAACGGCCGTTGTACTAGAGAACATTGATGCCGTGTGTGAACTGATAATGCAAGATCGTCATGTGACATACCGTGAGATAGAGTCATCCTTGGGCATTTCTTCCACCAGCATACATTCGATATTGGATCCCGCACAATTTGACAATCGCTCAAAAAAGGCTCGTGTCGATTGGTGCAAAGAAATTTTGAAAAAATGCGATCGCATTGCTTTGAAAGACGTTTTTCATTTTTTTCATGATTCGTCACAGGTGATGAATCATGGATCTATGCGCATGAGCCCGAAATAAAACAGCAATCGACAGTGTGGGTCTTCGAAGACGAGCAAAGTCCAAAGAAAGTAATTCGTGGATGAAGCACTTCGAAGCAAATGGTCGCCTGTTTTTCGGCAAAACTGATCATGTGGCGACTGTTCCGCTTGAGCAACGTAGGACGGTCAATTCTGAGAGGTACACCACAATTTGTTTGCCTGAAGTCTTCGGAGAAATTCGAAAAACGAACAAGAGAAGACGAATCATAGTGCGCCATGACAATGCGAGCTCTCACACATCGGCTCAAACCAGCGCATTTTTGACCGGCCAAAACGTCGGTTATTCGCCGTACAGCCCTGACTTGGCGCCCAATGATTCTATTTATCTCCGAACATCAAGAAAAAAATGCCTGGTCAACGATTCTAGTCGCCAGAAGATGCTGTTGAAGCGTTCAAAAACCATGTTTTGGAGGTGTCTCAATCGGAGTGGAAAAAGTGCTTCGAAAATTGGTATGAGCGCATGCAAAAGTGTATAATTCATGCTGGAGAATACTTTGAAAAACAATAAAACCATGTTTGATGATAAAAATTCTCATTTTCATTATAAGGTCAGAAATATATACAGCAGCCGTCGTAATTACTCTTACTCTTTTTATAGGCAACAGGACATTGGGATTTTTCTTTCTTTCTCATATTTATGCACGGTTTTTCGCATTTCCATTTTTTTTAATTTTTTTTAACATTCCCGAACAAATAACACCGAAAAGAACTTAACGCACACCATTTCATAGATTGAAAAGTATTCAAGTTTGTTTAAGATTTGGATCGATACAAGGCGTTTGAACACATTCTAAGCCAATATTTTATAAGATTACGATAATAACCTAATTATTTGATGATCACAGACCATTTTCAATAGATTTTAAACAGTTTTACTCAAGAACATCGAAAAAATTGAAGATATCCAGCAAATTTAGCCCTTTGAAAGATAAGCAAGCGAGCAACGCGTTAAAGTTATTCATTCTTGGATGAGCAATTTTCAAAGAAAAGTGATAAGGCACATTTTCACTTTAGTGGATTCGCCAATAAGCAGAATTGCCGCATTTGGGCGAATCCAAGGGTGATTGTTGAAAAAGCAACACTCAGAAAAAAGTATTGTTGTGGTAACAATATTCGAAGAGGATAATACTATTGTTGGGTATATGGTTGTGCTACAACAATATTATGATCCTCACAACAATAGTATGATTCAAATACAACCATACTATGATCCTCACAACAATAGTATGATTCACACATAACCATACTATGATCCCCACAATCATAGTATGATTTACATTCAACCATACTATGATCTCCACAACCATAATATGATTCTCACAACCATAGTATGTTTCATATACAACAATAGTATGATCCCCACAACCATAGTATGATTCACACGCAACCATGTTATGATCCCTACAACCATAGTATGATATAAGAATTTGTTTAAGTAGTCGACAATAGATTTGATCGCCAATAATATTTATTAGAATTGGTTTAAGTTGTCAACAATAGATTTGAATTAAAAATATTATTCAAAAAATACATTAAATTCAAAATAATAGGAGTGATTTATTTCGCAGCAGAAAATATAAGTTTAAATAAACATAAGCGTTTTTATTAAAAATATTTCAATTAAACAAAGCAAAAACAGCTTGTATACTTATAAAAAATTTTAATTTCGACAAAAAAGTACTATTTTTGCATTAGATCCGTACCAATAACATTTGTTCTAAAAAGCATATTTAAATGATAAAAAACAATCATACAGTTCGATTGCCGTTATCATATTATTATTAACATAAAACGCAAAACACAATACTTTTGTCGCACCAACCATATTTATATTGTTGCTATAACCATATTTTAATTTGGCAATAATACTTTTGTTACATTTCAACAATGTTAATATTGCAGCAATTATAGTATTGTCAAAAATAATTTCAGTTAACAATGCTATGGTTGCGACGAACATACTTTTATTGCGAAGAACATATTATTATTGCGGTGACCATGTAGTAACCATGTTTTTTCTCTGCGTGAATGCACCCAGAAAGAGTGATTGTTAGGTGCGGCTAATGAGCTAGCGGCATCATCGGGCCGTATTTTTTTTCCAAAATGAGGCAATTACTGTGGGTGGTGTTCGCTATCGTCAGATGATAACGAACTTTTTAAGGCCCAAATTGGAAGATATGGATGTGGACGATATGTGGTTTCAGCAGGACGTTGCCACTTGCCACACAGCTTACGAAACAATGGCTCTTTTGCGCGACAAATTCAATGGTCGTGTTATCTCACGTCGTGGCGATATTAATTGGCCGCCAAGATCATGAGATTTGACACCGTTGGACTTCTTTCTTTGGGGTTATTTGAAAGAAAAGGTGTACAGCGAGAAGCCAGCAACAATTCAAGAGCTTAAGGATGAGATAATTCGTCACATTATCTGCATAGAACCTCAATTATGCCTCAGCGTCATCGAAAACTTGGACCATCGGCGGCCATTTAGCCGATATATTGTTCCATACATAATTGAACCATACCAATATTATCATAATAAAAAGAAATGACAATAACTTTCTAAATAATTTGTGTTTTCTTCAAAATCAATATCGGCCCTTAAAATTTAACCACCTTTCTAGAATGTGAGATCCTTATTTTATTGACCTTGAAAATATCAATGTTATAAAATATTTTGTTATGATTAAAAAGCATCGTGGAAATAATCGTAATTGCTGAAACGAAAGAACTAATGAGGAAATAAATAAAAGCCGAGGATACCCGTGCTATTGTGAAATGTTACTATTGCTATGCTTACAAAGACAGTAAATGCCGCAGCAAAGACAAGAACCAAAACCCCCAACTTCACAGTAACACACACAAACTAACGAAAATGTCTCCATCATCGCGTATGCGAGCAAATTCATAGAGAGAACTGACATTTCGCTCTTTTGTTGTTTACAAACAAAAGAAAACAGTACATTTGCTGGATTTCTTCAGTCTTTTAGATTTTCTTGAATAAAGTGCGCGTTTTTTCACGTTCGTCCTTAAATTGTTACTAATTTTGGCATGAAAACTGTATAAAATTCAATGAAAATGGTCTGTGGTCATAAAATGATTAAGTAATTATCGTAATCTTATAAAGTGTAGTCGTAAAATTCTTTAAAATGCTTTCTATCGATGAAAGTCTATCAAACAATATTTTTCTTTCTATTGGCTGCTGTGCGTTAACATCTTTTCGGTGTCATTCGTTCGGGAATTTTCGAACAAAAAGGAATGAGAGAAGAAAACAAAATCACTATTGCCTGTTGAAAATGAAAAGAGCAAGTGCGTCTATTTTAGTTTTTTTGTGAACTTGTAAAAGAAAGTTCATACAAAAATAAGAAAAATCTGCTGTAAAAGCTACATTTGAAATGTAGTCAGGTAGGAGATCAACTTAAATATCAGTGGTAAGGTAAGTCGTATCACTTTAGTTAATGGCTTCCTTTTTTAGGTGTTAAGTATTTATATCGCCTGTACTCTGAGAAAACAAGTTAAACCGACTAGAGTCGGTCGTCCGACCAAGTAGTATTCTACACCATTCCGCTCTTCAAATGAATCCGCGCATGTTACTAAATAGTGTCCAAAACCCAGGTTTTCAGAAAACGGACATTTCGAGTTTTTTCGAAACCTTATCTTACAAAACCGACTGTGGGATTTTTTTAGAAGTAAAAAAATTAACATTTACCGATATTCCTGTTTCAGACTTTTGCCATGAATGAAAAATATTTTTCCCCTCAAGAGTAAAGTAATTGTACCCATTTCTAGACTATACGAATGCAATAAAATCAATAGCAACGACTACTTAGTAGGGACATAAATACTGTTACACACGTTTTATGCTGTAAAATCAAAAGTACTGAATGTTTTTGGACCAAATATTTTTAAATATATTTATTGATGTATATTCTATGCAAAAAGTATCTACTTATTCGAAATGACCGCCTTTTGCCTTTACACACGCCTTAAGTCGCACTGGCCAATTTTCAATAGCTGCACGAACCTCGTCCATTGGAAAATTTGCCACAGCTCGAACCAAGGCAGTCTTAAGAGATCCAATGTTGGGGTATCTTTTGCAACAAATCTTGTCCTCTAAAACCGTCCACAATTTGTAATCCAATGGTTTCAAATCAGAACTGCCTGAGGGCCATTCTTCAGAGGAAATGAACGCTGGCAAATTGTTTCAAAGCCAGGCCTGTGACGTTTTAGCCTCATGGGCCAGCGCAGAATCCTGCTGAAAAGTCCATGGCTGATTTTGGAACAGGGAATTGTTAAGTGGCTTCACAACAGCTTCCAAAGCGGTTTCTTGGTAAAATTTGGCCGATGTTTCGACTCCTTGTTCGCGGAAATGCAGGTCAGTGACCCCATCGTAAGAGACACCCCACCAAACCATGACTGAAGCTGATGACCCTTTTTCACCCTTGGGATCAGTTCAGATGCTGCCTTAGTTGATCGCGCATACACTCTATCATTTTGCTTGTTAAATTCTTCCTGAACGGTGAAAAATTTTTCATTGGTGAACAAAATTTTTCTGTGCAAGTTATCAGCGTGCTTAACCAAATACATTTGCATTTTTCAATACTATTTTTTTAAAGCTGCAGTCAATAATTGTCCTGTACATCGTTTGAAAGCCCCAAGTCACAAGTCTTTTTAATGATTCGACTCATGGACTTTTGCGTGATATTTATCTCTCGGGCCATGATTTTCTGTTTTCGGAGGGAATTTCTATGAATTCTTGATTAAACGGTTTTGATGGCATGCGGTGTTCGAACAGAGCGTGGGCGGTCCGACCGGTGGCGGTCTTTTACATCTCCAGTCTCCTCAAACAGTTTTATGCATCAATAGACGAACATGCGCCTAATCCCTAGTGGCCTGAGCGTTTTAAAAATATCGCTCTTTTTCACTTCATACTTGAAAAGCGCTTTTACAGCGATACGGTTATCATTATCTGACCACTTAATGATGAAAGTTGAAACAATTTTAAAATCCTGTTACAGACTTACGCTATTGAGGATAGCTTTCAAAACCCATATGACATTAACGGGGTATGTTCAGTTCTACTATTAAAATGGGTGTGTTTAATGTTGTAACAGTATTTATGTCCCTACTAAGTATTTTGATATTTGTGAATATAATTTAAAACGTGAGATCTTTTCATAATTGACCTTGAAATGGTTACAAGTATTTACAGAATTATTCAAAGAAAGCCCCTGTTGGCACTAGGCAATTTTACATTCGTTAATTTATATGATTCCATTTTGCACTTGCCTCTTGTGTTCGTTCGCCCAAGGCAATTCGGTTTGGACAATTTTTGTTTTAATTATCCACTTTTCTGATATTCTGTGATTTATTCGTTCTGATTTTTGTGTGAAATTGAAAATGTTGTTTATTTTATTATTATAATTTATAAATATTATTAATATTATTTATAAATATTATTATTATAATTTATAAATAATATTAATGTCAACATAATCTTCCGATAACTTTACACTACGAAAAACTCAAAAGGGATTACCAGTACGAGTATATTTTTCCCTTTTAATTCCCGTTTGCCCTGTCTCCTACAACTAAGAGTTGCGGCAAGTTAAATTGCCGAAAGTGAATGAGGTCTAAGTTACGATTATAAATAAAATTTGGAACCAAAAGCCGAGGATACCCGTGCTATTGTGAATTGTTACTATGACTATGCTTGCAAAGACACAGCAGAGACAATAACCCAAACCCCCACTCCACAACCGCACACCCAAACAAACGAAAATGTCTCCATCATCGAGTATGCGAGCGAATTCATAAAGAGAACTGACACTTCGCTTTTTTGTTGTTTACAAACAAAAGAAAACGGAAAATTTACTAGAATTCCTTAGTCTTTTAGAATTTCTTTAGTAAAGTGCGCGTATTTTAAAGTTCGTCCTTGAATTTGTAAATTTTGACATAACAACTGAATAAAATCTAATGAAAACGGTCTGTGCTAATAAAATGATTGAGTTACTATCATAATCTTATAAAGTGTGGGCGTAAAATGCCTTCAAAAGCGTTATATCGATGAATGTCTTTAGCAAACAATGTTTCTCTTTCTATGTACTGTCGTACGTAAACATTTTTTCCGCGTCATTTGTTCGGGAATGTTCGAACAAAAAGGAATGAGAGAAAAAACAAAATCTCTATTGCCTGTTGTACATAAAAAGACCAAGTGCGTCTACTTAAGTTTTATTGTGATCTTGTAAAAGAAAATTCGCAAATAATACGAAAATAATAAAAATCTACGGTGATCAGCAGATTAACGTAAATACCAGTGGTAAGGTAAGTCGTAGCTCTTTAGTAAATGGCGTCCTTTGCTTACGTATTTATGTATTTTTTTTATTTATGTATTTATATTGCCGGTATTACGTATATAATTAAATCTACGACAGTGAAAAAAAACAAGTTTAACAGACTAGTGTCGGTCCAGGCCGAACAAGTAATATTTGACACAACTCCGCTCATCAATTGAATCTTCGCATGTGACTTCTAACAAGAGTGCCCAAAAACTGGGGTTTTCAGAAAACAGGCATTTCCAGTTTTTCTCAAAACCTTTTTTTAAAAACCTGGCTTTAGGGCTTTTTTAAAAAACCGGCATTTACCAACCGGTTCCGGTTTTAGCCTTTTGCCATGAATGAAAAATATTTTCCCGATCAGGAGAAAATTGTCCCCATTTGTAGGCTATATGAACGCAATAAAATCAACTACTACGATTAAAAATATTACTATATAAAAATAAAGAAATCAAATAGCTATAGTCGGGCAAGGCTGGCTAAACTATAGCCTTCACTTCTCGATGTACAGAAAGCCAATTAAAAAAAGGTTCATAAACGCTTTTAACGATTTCTAAAATTACGCAGATTTTAAAAAATAAGGTCATATTTGTGTTCAAGAATTTCATTGTTTTTGGAACCCTAAAGACTATTATGAAACATTCAGCCAAACTGCAGTGCATTAAATGCCAGAAATGGAGTCTATGTGATCCAAATAGGTTAGTTGTTTGTCCATCAAATATACTATACCAAATTTGATCGAAATCAGAATGAGTACGGTTGTTCTACAACGGTTGTAATAACTTCAGGGATCTTTGTGCTAGGGCTTTAGTAAAACGTGGACCGACCTGGCCGTTTCTAACTAAGCTTATAACTGATCCTTATGAACTGTATCAAGTTTTATCAATATTGGATGCATTATGTGGATGATAGAGCTAAAGGCACATCTAAATCTATGTGTGGGATCGACGAGGGCGACCGCAAAACTAACTGGCCTGGCACATTTTCTGTTTTACTAGCAAATTTTTTGTTTTTTAAAAGCAATCTTTTATAAGCCATCTGTCAAAATTTCCGAAATATTTAATGATTATTTTCTTTGTTAAAGGTGATTGAAGTAAACAAGTTTTATAATTTTTGAAAAATGGAAAATAAAGAGTTTCGTGCGGTAATTAAACACTTTTATATGAAAGGTTATACGCCACAATTAATCAAAGATGAATTGGATTCTGTTCATGGTGATAATGCACCATCATACTCCACCGTGAAATCCTGGGTTCAACAATTTAAAATGGGTGGTTCAAGTACGGAAGATGAACAACGCTCTGGAAGACCGAAAACTGCTACTACTATTGAAAACATTAGAAAAATATTTAATGAAGTGACTAAAGATAGGCGAGTAAAGCTCAGAGAACATGCTGATATTGTTAAAATACACGAAACACAAGTTTGGAGTATTTTACATGATGAACTCCACATGAAAAAGCTATGCGCAAGATGGGTGCCGCGTTTGTTGACTTTACCCCAAAAAATCGTCCGTTGGACCAATTCCGAGGAGCTTTTAGCGATTTATCAGCGTAATCCAATAGAGTTCTTGCGCCGATTCATAACTGTTGATGAAACATGGATCCATCACTACATCCCAGAATGCAAAGAACAGTCAAAACAATGGATAGAAGCTGGTAAAAGTGGTTCCAAGAAGGCGAAAACTGTTAAGTCTGCAGGAAAAGTAATGGCCACAGTATTTTGAGATGCAAGGGGTATACTATTTATTGATTATCTTGAGAAAGGAAAAACTATAAATAGTGAATATTATTGTGCATTATTGGATCGGTTGCGTGAAGAAATCAAGATAAAACGACCGCATTTAGAAAAAAAAGTTATTTTTCATCAAGATAATGCTCCTTCACACACTGCATTTTTAACTCAACAAAGACTGGCCGAATTACGATTTAAAGTTGCTCCGCATCCACCATATAGTCCAGATTTAGCTCCTTCTGATTATTTCTTGTTTCCAAATATAAAAAAAAAGTTCTCGGTTGCAAAACATTTTCGTCCAATAGCGAGGTTATTGCTGAAACTGAGGCATATTTTGAAGGTCTTGAAAAATCTTATTTTTCGGATGGAATTAAAAAACTTGAAAAACGTTTAATGAAGTGTTTTGAGTTGGAAGGAGATTATGTTGAAAAATAAATAATAATAATTGCAAAAAAACGGTTCTTTTTATGTTAGGCCAGTTACTTTTGCGGTCGCCCTCGTATATCTAAATTTGTACCAATTTTCATAAAAGTCGACAGCCTCCTTCCAATTAGCCTCTATCCATTCATTGTTTTTTTTAATATCCGTTAATCTATAGTTGGGTCTAACTGCGTGGGGCCATTGTGATGGTGAAGCTTTCGGGACCTGCTGTTAAACGTAGGCTCTTGGCTGGAGATTAGTCTCTAACTCGAAATATCGGCGGCAATACGAGGGTTGCTGTTTATATTTCGGGTCCGGCAATGCAAAAAAAATAACTTATCATTGGAAATGGTTTTATTGTTTTTCAAAATATTCTCCTTAAAGATCAATACACTTTTGCATGCGCACAAACCAGTTTTCGAAGCAGTTTACTCTTCGATTGAGACACCTCCAAAGCGCATTTTTAGCTTGATGCTAGGGAATAAGAAGAAGTCATTGGGTGCCAAATCAGGGCTGTACGGTGGATGACCCATCAATTCGAGATCACATTTCTTCGCACACTGTTGGCAAACAGATGGTTGTATACCACTCAGAACTGACCGCCCTACGTTCCATTAAAGGCACTGTGGCAACATGGCCGGTTATACCGAAAAAAACGCAATCATTTGCATCGATGTACTATTTCCACGAACAACTTTTGTTCTATTTGGCACGTCTTAAAACAGCCATACGGTCGATTGCTGTTTTGTTTCGGGTCCATATGCATAGATTTATGATTCTTCACCTGTGACAATGTTATAGGTACACTGCCTCTGAGCTACCGCAGTTATACTTTTTCAACATCTCTTTGCACCAATCCATACGAGCCTTTTTTGAGTATTCGTCAAATTATGTGGGATCCAACGAGAACAAATTTTTTCACGGCCACATAAACATACAATATCTTATTGATGCTTGTCAGACTAATGCCCAAGGATGCCTCAATCTCATGGTATGTCACATGTTGGTCTTGCTGAATCAGTTCACGCACAGCATCGATGGCTTCTGGCAAAGTGACCGAAGTTGGACGTCCTTCACGAAATTCATACTGGAGCGAACGGCGCCTGAGACTGAACTTTTGATACCAGCGATTAACAGTGGTTTTTGATGTGTTTGATTGCCAAAAGTCCAAACAAGTTGTTAAGTTAAACACTCTTGTCTCGATATCCCACGCCGAAAATCGTAAAAAATCATCGCACGAAAATGTTCACGGGATAATTCCATTTTTTGACTGAGATGAAATTTTAAACACACTGTAAACAAAACAATTCGCCCTTAAATGACAAAACGTTCTTAATGAAGTTATGCTGAAACATGTCAAAGTTTCCAATGGAGGTTCCAGTTTGTATCTGGGAACACTAGTATTGTGAGGACCCGAAATATAAATAGCAAGGTGACAAATACGCCGCTAAAACGTTTTAAGGTCCTACACGGAGTTAAACCTGACTTTACATGTATATTTGTGGTGCACGCCCACCATCACCAATCGGCGGGCCCTATATGGGGTTTGTGACATCTTACGTTTTTCCAGCATCCTTCGATCATCATTATTTTATACTTATATATTCATTATGCGACAACAAGTTGTGTATTGGAAGTTTTTTTTGTAGAACGAATATAAGTAAAGCAACACTAGCCGAACATCATAAGCCGAAGCTATAACAGCCATAACTCACACACACTCGCACATTTACGCTCAAATGAAGACACACGTATACGCACATAAATGCCCATACACTCCTTTTCCTATCTTTGTTTATATTTATAAGGACTCGTACTAAATCTAACACATACTGCAGCATATTCTAATACTGGTGTATATTAGAAGGGGTTGAAATTTCGGCGCTTCAAAATGATCTACACCGAAAAATCATAAAATAGCCCCAAATCAGAAGAGCTTCTACGAAGAAAAATCAAATAAATCGTACATGAGTTGAAAAAGGTCTTCTAGGACGATGCTTAGTTTCTTTTTTTTGTTTAATTTAAAACAACCGTGTCATAAAAGCGACTACAGTGGCAATTTGACCCTTTTTTAAAGCCATGCGCCTTTTGCTGCCCCTTTTTCGGAATTCCCATTTTGTTGCCACTTTCTGAAAGTTTTGCTACTTTTACAACTCGAAATGTGTGTATGCCACCTAAAAGATACTAGTATTCTTATTTCTGAGGTTAAGGGTTGCTACGGAGGAAAATTACTAATATCTATTTTGTTTATAACCTGGCGCTTACGATACGCTTTATGGGTACTCGTAGTAGTGCGTCAAAACATCTATTTATATGAATTTTGCACAGAGGCTTCGAAGCCAACCATCAAACTGCCCCGCCGCAGCTGTTAATTTGGAATTAACTTCGCTCTTCGCCAACACTCTGACTTCGACTTTGTACTTGTTTGGTTGTCCAATCTTGATGAAATTTGTTGGAATGAAGTTTTTGGACCACGGACGGACGCTATTGAATTTTAACAAAGCTGCTTCAGATTTAGATATAGTTCCTAGAAATATGTTCAACCAATTTGGTCCTTAGCTCTGAAACCCAAATATTACATTCGATCTTGAGAAAATTTGGCACATTTAATTCGAATTGATTAGTAACAAGCTCATATGAAAATGTTTCGTAGAATACCCTGCTCAACAGTGTTCTTTGAGAATAAAATGCCAATAAATCGAAACATTTGTAAAATGTATCAAATAAGCCCCAAACAAGCCGAGGTTGTTGCACGGTACTTTCGATAACGAAAATCTATCAAACAAGTAAAGGGTGTTTTTTCAAACGTGTGGGTTTCAAGAAGAAATACATTGTATATAATTTAATGTTATGACCAATAATTAGCTTTATTATAAGGATACGTATTTGCCATTATGTTTTAATAATGTTTTCGGACAAGTGGCCGCCGCGGCTAGCTTGAATAAATTCCAGCCGAGAGGCCCACTTTTTGCAGCATTTCTGGCGGTATGTCCGCAATAATGCTTCGAATAATCTCTTCCAAGTCAATCGTGTCGGGCTTATCTGCGTAGACAAGCGACTTTACATAGCCCTTACAAAAAATAGTCGAGCGGTGTTAAAGTGCATTGGAGGCCACACCACAGGCCCACGACGCGAGATAATGCGCTCACCAAAAGTTTCATTCAATGAATTGATTGTTTCGTTGGCTGTATGTAGCGCCTTCTTGTTGGAACCAAAGGTCGTCCATGTTAACATCATCTAATTCAGGCACGAAAACGTCATTAATCATAGCTCTACAAGGGCGGTTAGGAAACTTCTTAGCCTAGCACAAAAAGCGCGGTATAAACAGAAAAAAGTTAAGTGTTTTGGAAACTTCCATCTCTGATATGAACACATGTAAAATTTTGTTTCGATCTGGCAACTCCTTCATATAGAAACAGGTGTTCACAAAAGACGCATCCGCGATTTTTTTACAATGGAAAAATTAGAAATACGTGGTGTCATTAAATATTTACATAAAAAAGTTTATCGGGACAAGAAATTCATAATGATATGGTGAATGTGTTAGGTGAAAGTGCTCCTTCATATGCAACAGTAAAAAATTGGGTTGCTGAATTTAAACGTGGTCGTACAAGCATTGAAGATGAACCACGTAGTGGACGTCCAAAAACAGCAGCAACAACAGAAATTGTAGCCAAAGTGCATGATATGGTATTAAATGATCGACGAATAAAAGTGCGTGAAATAGCTAATATCATGGACATCTCAAATGATCGAGTCCATTTAATTTTGCATGAAAAACTACAGATGAAAAAGCTTTCTGCAAGATGGGTGCCGCACTTGTTAACAGTCGACCAAAAACGCATAAGAATGAACATTTCTCAAGCTTGTTTGGATCGTTTTCAGCGAAATAAAATGGATTTTAAGCGTCGTTTAATGAGACATGGACCCACCACTATACTCCAGAGTCAAAAGAACAATCCAAACAATGGACTGAAGCTGGAGGAAGTGCCCCAAAGAAGGCAAAAACAATTCAATCGGCTGGTAAGGTTATGGCAACGGTTTTTGGAACTTCAACGGTATTTTATTGACTGACTATCTGCAAAAGGGTAAAACAATAAATTCAGAGTACTATTGCAACCATTTAGATCAATTAAATGTACAAATTCGAGAAAAATTTCCTGGCTTACAACACAAAAAATAATTTATCATCAAGACAACGCACAAGAGTGTTTTAACAATGGCTAAAATCAACGAATTAAAGTACGAGTTGCTTGACCACCCACCTTATTCTTCTGATTTAGCTCCCAGTGACTTTTACCTTGTCCCAAATCTAAAAAAATTCCTTGCTGGCAAGCGTTTTACCTCAAATGAAGATGCAATTACAGTTGTAAACCACTATTTTGAAGACCTTGAGGAAAACTATTTTAATCAAGGGATAGAATTGATAGATAAGCGTTGGACTAAGTGTATTGAAGTTTCAGGAGATTATATTGAAAAATAACAATATTTTTGAAAAACTAACTATTCTCTTTCATTGATAGGCTAAGAACTTTCCGAACCGCCCTCGTATAGCGTTCCCCATTGACTGCAATATTATGGCCGGCTTCATTTTTGGAGAAATATGGACCACTGTTTCCCTCTGCCTATAGAGCATACCAAACAGTGATTTTTAGAGGATTTTACAGCGTCTCAACAATATCATGTGGATTTTCAATTAATTACTCCAAAAGCGTCAATATTGGTTATTAACGTATCCGTTCAACCAAAAGTGAGCTTCATCGCTGAACAATATTTTCTTGTAAAAATCTGGATTGGTGGCCATCTCGTTTTGGACCCATTCACCACGATTTGGAAACGTTGTTCCGGAGTAAGTTTATTCATACCGAAATGGCAAACCAAACTGAGCATAAATAAAGTAACAGCTTGCAAAAAGACCAACTCGAAAAAATGCGGCCAGATTGAAAACCACACGTCTAAAAAAGCACCCTTTACTATTGTATAAACTCTTGCATCTTTGATTTGAAGTGGCCAAAAATTCATCAAAAAATAACATTTTCCAAAAATAACAAATCCATCTAAAATTATTTTTAAAATCTGGTTGAATTATGAACCTGGTCCATGACTTCAAGGAGCTCAAGAGCCTGGCTTCAGTAAACTCATCTGTACATTTAGTAGGGTAGAATATAGCCTGCCATGTCTGGCTTTTGATGTTTTCTTATTTACACCCTTCACCCAGGAAATGATGATCGAAGACCCTTTAGGTATATATACTCGTATTATTGATAGTCGTACTATTTTGAGACAATCTAGCCATTTCTGTTCGTCCGCGTGTTCATTTAAAGCACGTTAGCGTTCAAACGAATCAGTTTAGGATCCTAAAATTTTGCATGATGATGGCTTATGGTCATAAGCTGTTTGGGATTGTAAATGGGCGGAATTGACCCAGGGGGGAAATTTTTCCCTGCAAGGGACTAAAGGTACCTCTGTAAAAAGTATACGTTTTTGAGTGTTTGCTTAATTCTTTGTAAACGGACAAAGGATATAAAGGGTACTGTTAGTTTGGACGCATCATGTACCTCAATAAAGAGCATTTAAGCAAATTTTGATACGAATCCAAATAAAGAGAATTTTGGAAGTTTTCCAAACGGTCCAAAAAAGGACCTTTTTGCGCCTTAGTATCGTATGAACGGTGGGGGCATAAAAGGATTGACCTACCCCCTTCTGGTACTTACCCATCATATCTCAGTTGCTACTACCCTAATGTACCACTCTAATATCAGAAAATTAAAGCTCGCGCGGGGTGCTTGAGCTCAATGACTTCAAAGACAAAAAAATCGGCCTCGTCGAAAAACATCGATGTATCACACTTTAAAATCCGTTTATAAATGCAGAAGTTATATAGAAAAATGTAAAAGCGCGACCCCTACGTTCGGCATAAAAAAATAAAAAATTTTTTTTTGAAACTACCTTTCAATAATACTTCATATTCGAAGGTGTACGGCGAACTTTTTTTTTTTACTTGTAACCTGGTACGCTCTAGTGTATATACCTCTTTTTTCCAGGAACTGCGTTTTTTTATTACTTCTTTATTAAATTTAAATGTATTGTTCTAAAAAAAAATATTCTACAAAAAGTTTGCCACTTTTTTTTAATCATCGCAAGGTGAGCGTTAATTAATTAAATGTGATTAACCGAGCTGATCCATCCTTTTCTCTGGAGCCATGCGAGCTGTGTTTAGAGATATCGGGAGCAGAGAAGGGATGAGATTTCGACGAAAGAAAAAACAAAAGTAAAGGCGATAATATGGTAAGATCAAATTATGCGGCGACAGAAACGAGACGCCATCAGCAGTTTACATCTATACCATGAATGTAGTGCTTGGGAATATTCCCCTAGTGGTTACACCAGAAGACGCTATCTCGGCAGACTTGAGTGGTTCTGGCTCAGATGAGATCTGGATGTTGCAGCCGCCTCAATTAGTATTGGGCGCGAATTAATGGCAACCTCCCGGACGTTTGTCCCGTCTGCCAAAAGTTACCACATGACCAACTGCAACCCTTCAATGTTCCGGCCAAGCCCACACCACTGACCCCCACATCGCTTTAGACGCATCCAGTTCAAATGGCGCGTTTCTATCACCTGGATGTCGAAGCAGATTCCCCATAGACAAACAAGACTTACGAGGGCGGTTCGGAAAGTTCTTAGCCTATCAATGAAAGAGAATAGTTAGTTTTTCAAAAATATTTTTATTTTTCAATATAATCTCCTGAAACTTCAATAGACTTAGTCCAACGCTTATCTAGCAATTCTATCCCTTGATTAAAATAGTTTTCCTCAAGGTCTTCAAAATAGTGGTTTACAACTGTAATTGCATCTTCATTTGAGGTAAAACGCTTGCCAGCAAGGATTTTTTTTAGATTTGGGAACAGGTATAAGTCACTGGGAGCTAAATCAGGAGAATAAGGTGGTCAAGCAACTCGTACTTTAATTCGTTGATTTTAGCCATTGTTAAAACACTCTTGTGCGCTGGTGCGTTGTCTTGATGAAAAATTATTTTTTTGTGTTGTAAGCCAGGACGTTTTTCTCAAATTTGTACATTTAATTGATCTAAAAGGTTGCAATAGTACTCTGAATTTATTGTTTTACCCTTTTGCAGAAAGTCAATCAATAAAATACCTTTGAAGTCCCAAAAAACCGTTGCCATAACCTTACCAGCCGATTGAATTGTTTTTGCCTTCTTTGGGGCACTTCCTCCAGCTTCAGTCCATTGTTTGGATTGTTCTTTTGTCTCTGGAGTATAGTGGTGGATCCATGTCTCATCAACAGTTATGAAACGACGCTTAAAATCCATTTTATTTCGCTGAAAACGATCCAAACAAGCTTGAAAAATGTTCATTCTTATGTGTTTTTGGTCGACTGTTAACAAGTGCGGCACCCATCTTGCAGAAAGCTTTTTCATCTGTAGTTCTTCATGCAAAATTAAATGGACTCGATCATTTGAGATGCCCATGATATTAGCTATTTCACGCACTTTTATTCGTCGATCATTTAATACCATATCATGCACTTTGGCTACAATTTCTGTTGTTGTTGCTGTTTTTGGACGTCCACCACGTGGTTCATCTTCAATGCTTGTACGACCACGTTTAATTTTTTTACTGTTGCATATGAAGGAGCATTTTCACCTAACACATTCACCATATCATTATGAATTTCTTGTCCAGATAAACCTTTTTTATGTAAATATTTAATGACACCACGCATTTCTAATTTTTCCATTGTAAAAAATTCGCGGAAGCGTCTTTTGTGAACACCTGTTTCTATACGAAGGAGTTGCCAGATCGAAACAAAATTTAACATGTGTTCATAGCAGAGATGGAAGTTTCCAAAACACTTAATTTTTTTCTGTTTATACCGCGCTTTTTGTGCTAGGCTAAGAAGTTTCCGAGCCGCCCTCGTACAATACTAATACAACACAACGGCACAAAATGTTATCAATGTGCTTAACACCAGACCAAGGACTTCTTTTGGTTAAGCTACCTGTAGATTAAGAAATGGGAATATGTTAAGTGAAGTTTTTCAATATTTTAGTGGCTAAAGACCTTGTCGATAAACGCTACATTCAATCAATCTTAAATGAGTGAGTGGGTAGAATGTCCAAACCAGACCCAAGAAGAAGTCAAAACAGCACTAACACGGATTAATAACAACAAACCCACAAGAGCTGAGGAAATACTGGCGTAACAGTATAATGCTGGGGAAGACGAGCTGATAAGCTGCATGATTTAGCTTGTTCGCAAGCATGCTCGAAAATTGGAACCCCAGTTTGTCCGGGCCGAAGTTGTTATACCATCCATTATTGATTACGGTCCAATATGAAAAGGAGGCGTGGCATCGGCCGATTTTTTAAGAGGCGTAGCACTGCCGACTTTTTTTTCCAGGATGTCATTCGATCCTCGTCAGCTTCATATGTTTCACAACGTCATATCATAGGGTTGTGGTTTATACAAACCCAACTCCATCTGCTCGAAAAATGGTTTAAAAGGTGGACCATTAAAGTGAATTCAGAGAAATATAGTCACATTACATTTACATTGCGGTCCAGTTAAAATATATGAAGAAGAAATCCCTAAACAAAATGTGGTAAAATACTTAGGTATGACACTAGATAGGCGATTAACATGGAAATAAAAGCGAAACAGACACAACTAAATATCAAAAACCGAAAACTCTATTGGTTATTGGGTCCAAAATTAAATCTTAATATGAACAATAAACTACGAATTTATAAAATAATTCTGAAGCCTGTTTGGAAATACGGCATTCAATTATGGGGTACGTCTAAAAATTCAAATATAGATATATTGGAAAGATATCAATCTAAAACCTTAAGATTTATCACAAATGCTCCATGGTTCGTTAAAAACAGCATTATATCGAGAGACCTGAACATGCCTTCTGTTAAAGATGAAATAAGTAGATTCAGCGAAAATTATATTGGATGACTAAATCAGCACCCAAATCCCTTAGCCACATCTCTATTAGATAATGCTAACGAAACAAGAAGACTTAAGAGAAAACATATACTAGATCTAGCAAACATGTAAATTTGACTAATGTGTAAATTTGATTATGCTGTAAATACTGATTGTATTTTTGAAATAGTTATAAACATTCAGTAAATATGCAAACAATATTAAAAAACTAAATATGTTCTGTAATAATTTTGTAGTTTACTGAAACTACAAAACTCCTGTCATTTACCACATATGTTATCAGATTTGCTTATTGTCCTTTAAGATAGATTGCAAATAAAGAAACAAAAAAAAGGATGTGTTTTGATCTATGGCAGCATCTTGCTTTCTTAATATCATCATAATCATAATCTCTAATAGTTCATGAGATTGACCAAGTCCTGGAGGAAGGAAAAATCTTTACTTCTATATCGATCTGGCTCATCTGCAATACCAACGATTTTTATCCGAATACATGTTTTTGCAAAATTTCAGCTTACTACCTTTTTCAGTGCGACCTGTAGTGTGCTCTCCACAGTCGGACTGACAGACATGGCTTGATCGTCTAAGAATTATGCGACGATTCAGAGTATTTGTTTTCAGAAAATTGGGTTTCCGACCAGTATTTCAAGTTGTTGCAAACTAAATGACAAAGTGATATCATCTGATGGAGGGTATACAAAAATTGTTTACAGATATTCGTAAAGTTCTTTTTCTGAGCACTGGGAACTTCGATATTACATCGTCCCTAATCCCTTATATATTTTTCAAACTCAACCACGTCTAATATACACAGGACAGAGTACGCACACGAACGTTCTAGCGTAGGAGTGTAAAAACATTTAGTTTCTCGTAAAATTTATTACAACTATTTACATTTTTATCGTTCTTTGCTGAACAAGAACATTAGAACTATTTTTGTTGTTGTCCGTGGTGGCTTCGATAGAAATCGTATTTAGAAGAATTTTAGTTTTCGAGCAAAACACGAGACATGCTAGGATAAACCCCAAATCTCCAGCGAAAGTCAGTCACATACGATGCCACCATCTGCCCGTCCGTACGGTCTTTAATACAAACAAAATAAAAGTAGGAAAATATCTAAAAAGAAAAAAAAACTCAAGCATAAAGTTGAAGGTCACAGAGAAATGTGTTACACCATCATTATTACCACGTTAGCAGCACTCGTAGTCGTAGTCATGGTCGTTGTGCAGTCATGCTCCATGTAAAACATACTAAACCCCAGATCCCATATGCTGATATCGAACGAAGCAACCGAAAGGGGGAGACGAGACAGAAAAACCAAACGTTACCAACTTCCGCCACTACTGCCACCGTGGCCAATTGTCGCAGAGTAATAGAATTTTTCGGTGGGGTTGACACCACCCACCTAAGTTGAGTTCCTTTTTAAAGTTTTCCTCACTTGCTATGAGAACGGATGGCATGTGATTTTGGAAACTTAATTTTGGTCTAATATTAAAACCCCAATCTAAGTTATGTCCTTCATATCGTATTTAAACGAAAGTGTTCTGGGCCATAATAAGTGTAATAAATATTTAAAAGTATTGCAGGAAATTGGTAAGCAACTTTAGTAAATAGCAACAATTGTTTTTTATGTTTATGCGAATTGTTTGTAAAGCTTCGAGATTAGACGTAAAGGCTGTTCGTCTTGTATTGATGGGAAAAGTTAAGGCTTCGTTCAACTGAATGTCACGGTTACAACACTTTTAAAGATTTTGTAAAGATTACAGTTTGTTTGACACCGAAAAGAGCAGAAGGAATATTACAGGGTTTAAGTGTTGAGCGTTTTCTAGGTGGTGCCAAAAGGATATGTTGCGCAACAATTCGCCCCTTAAATAACAATTGAATACAATTGGAGGGAAACGAAAAAAAAGAGTTTCGGGCCCAACTTAATTTCTTTGACCTTTATGGTCAGCGTTGCAATTTTGGTGCTTTTAGCACCGTCTTTGTGCTTTTTTTGATATCCGTACCCGAACAATTTTGTAAAATCTCGTTTTTTAAAAGCGGGTATTTATGGTGCTTTTGGCATTTTCTCATGGTGCTTTTAGTGCGTTTTTCATTTCTCATAATGTACAATGACAACAGAAACTACATATAAAGGGTGTTTTTTATTGGGATATAGAACTTTAAGTTGGCATCACTTTTTTAACTGGCGGCCATTTTGTCAGCTGTCAAGTGATTAATATTTAGTTTGGTTTGCCATTTCATCATGAACAGGTTGACAAAAGAACAACGCTTGCAAAATGGGCCGAAAATGAGATTCATCTCGATGCTGATTTTCATCACAAAATTTTGTTCAGTGATGAGGCTCATTTTTGGTTGAATGGCTACGTCAACAAGCAAAATTGCCGCATTTGGAGTGAAGAGAATCCACATGAGACCCTTGAGACGCCATTACATCCACAAAAACTGACTGTTTGGTGTGCTCTATGGGCTGGTGGAGTCATTGGGCCATACTTCTTCCGAAATAATGCTGGAGAGTCAGTTACCGTTAATGGAGACCGGTATAGAGCCATGATAACCGACTATTTTGTTCCCGAATTGGATGGCATGAATGTGGATGAGTTGTGGTGCCAACAAGACGGCGCTACATGCCACACAGCGCACGTCACAATCGAATTATTGAAGGAAACATTCGATGAGCGCATAATTTCGCGGAATGGACCTGTCAATTGGCCACCAAGATCGTGTGATTTGACACCATTGGATTATTTTCTTTGGGGATATGTGAAGTCGCTCGTCTACGCCCACAAATCAGAAACGTTAGGGGACTTGGAAGCCAACATTCGTGGCGTTATTGCCAACATACGGCCCCATATGCTCGAAAAAGTGGTTGAAAATTGGACCTGTAGAATTGGATTTATTCGAGCCAGCCGCGGCGGCCACATGCCCGAAATCATATTTAAACATTAATGGCATAAAATTATCCTTCCAATAAAGCCAAATTGATGGACATTAAAACGATTTTCTTGTGTTTTATTTCAATTCGAAGTTCTATACCTCAATAAAAAACACCCTTTACTCAGTTTTTTTAGGCTCTATCTTACACAGAGAATTATTATTCCTTCGGAAAATTTTGTTTATTTAAAAGGTAATTTAAATGAAAGTATAAACGAGTTTTTTTAAACTTGAATACAATTTCGTTAAGTCTTGTAAAGATTACAACAAACAAGTTAACTTAGCTTAGAAGATTGTAACTGAGTGAAGACTAAAGCTTCCAAAAAATTTTCATATATTACAGAATGTGTCCTGAATAAATATAGATAATATATTTAAAAATGACAAAAAAAGGCGTTTTTGACTTCATAAAAAGTTTATAAATGGTTAAATTTTAAAAAATAAATAAACTAGGAGCGATTTATTTAACACTAGAAAAATGCATTTATTAAAAATTCTTCAGGTATACTAATCCAAAGTAGTTTGTATTAAAAAAAAAATATTCATATAATAAAAAAATATTGTCTAATGATAGCTTATGGTCGTAAGATGTTTGGGATTATAAATGGGCGAAATCGGCCCATGGGGAAAAAGTTTCCCCTTAAGTGTCGCAAGGTACCTCGCTAAAAAGTATTTGCTTTAGAAATCATAATTTTTTGTGAACCACAATGGGCCAAATGGGTACAGTTAGTTGGGACGCACTTAAGACCTCAAGAAAGAGTAAAGTTGCTGCACGTTTTTCCTTATGTGGCCCAAAAAACGTCCAGCAAGAAAACAAGGGTGATCAATAGTCAATATGGGTACTCAAATAAAAGTTTGCTTTCAATCCAAATATACGAGGGCGGATCGGAAACTTCTTAGCCTAGCACAAAAAGCGCGGTATAAACAGAAAAAAGTTAAGTGTTTTGGAAACTCCCATCTCTGCTATGAACACATGTTAAATTTTGTTTCGATCTGGCAACACCTTCATATAGAAACAGGTGTTCACAAAAGACGCATCCGCGATTTTTTTACAATGGAAAAATTAGAAATTCGTGGTGTCATTAAATATTTACATAAAAAGGTTTATCGGGACAAGAAATTCATAATGATATGGTGAATGTGTTAGGTGAAAGTGCTCCTTCATATGCAACAGTAAAAAATTGGGTTGCTGAATTTAAACGTTGTCGTACAAGCATTGAAGATGAACCACGTAGTGGACGTCCAAAAACAGCAACAACAACAGGAATTGTAGCCAAAGTGCATGATATGGTATTAAATGATTGACGAATAAAAGTGTGTTAAATAGCTAATATCATGGGCATCTCAAATGATCGAGTCCATTTAATTTTGCATGAAGAACTACAGATGAAAAAGCTTTCTGCAAGATGGCTGCCGGAGTTGTTAACGACCAAAAACGCATAAGAATGAACATTTCTCAAGCTTGTTTGGATCGTTTTCAGCGAAATAAAATGGATTTTAAGCGTCGTTTTATAACTGTTGATGAGACATGGATCCACCACTATACTCCAGAGACAAAAGAACAATCCAAGAATGGACTGAAGCTGGAGGAAGTGCCCCAAAGAAGGCAAAAACAATTCAATCGGCTGGTAAGGTTATGGCAACGGTTTTTTGGGACTTCAAAGGTATTTTGTTGATTGACTATCTGCAAAAGGGTAAAACAATAAATTCAGAGTACTATTTCAACCTTTTACATCAATTAAATGTACAAATTCGAGAAAAACGTCCTGGCTTACAACACAAAAAAATAATTTTTCATCAAGACAACGCACCAGCGCACAAAAGTGTTTTAACAATGGCTAAAATCAACGAATTAAAGTACGAGTTGCTTGACCACCCACCTTATTCTCCTGATTTAGCTCCCAGTGACTTTTACCTGTTCCCAAACCTAAAAAAATTTCTTGCTGGCAAGCGTTTTACCTCAAATGAAGATGCAATTACAGTTGTAAACCACTATTTTGAAGACCTTGAGGAAAACTATTTTAATCAAGGGATAGAATTGCTAGATAAGCGTTGGACTTAGTGTATTGAAGTTTTAGGAGATTATATTGAAAAATAAAAATATTTTTGAAAAACTAACTATTCTCTTTTATTGATAGGCTATCCGAACCGCCCTCGTACAGCAATTTTGAAGTTTTGGCTTAGATTAGGGATTGAAGGGCGGGCCGAATTGGCCCTAAAAGGGGCTTGGTAAGATCAACAAGTTTCCGTGAGCTGGTGTGCTAGCTAGTCGTTTCCTTATCTTAATTGGTCAAAACATATGTGAGCGTTTGCGGATGAGTTACACTTTTTGGTGATACCAAATGATATATACCCTGTCCTCTTAGCTCGAAGAGTCAGGCTACAATAAGCAGAGGAAATGGTCTAGTCGTGCTGCACAACAGGAATAATAATATAGTTGTTGAATATTATGTATAGAGTGATTTCTAATATATGATCATCCTTAATTGTAGTAGGGATTAAGAAAAAGTTCTTCTTATTTTAATTATAATGAATGACCAAAAGCTCTTGTAGAGAATTAAGTTTTCACATCTTTCGAGTTAAAATGTAGCTGGCAGAAAATGAAGGTGGATCTGAATGTTAGTGATTAGGGTAACACCATCGCTAAGCCGGGCCGAAAATCTTTAAAATTTCAATTCCATGTAAAGTTTCATTAATGCCAATATGGCTTAGGTGGCAAAGCTTCAAGCATTCTTTCTATATTTTGATCACTTAGTCTAATATATGCGGCTTTAATCCGGCATAGCATCTTGATTCCTGATCTCAAGTCTTTCGAAGGTCTGTTTGTTAGTGTAGACTAATCGAGTTAAAGTCGCATAATCGCGTCGACGAATTGATAAATGCTTGCAGTGAGATGACAAGTCTACAACTTTTTAAGCCCAGCGTTGAGCCCATAAGGGCCGATAAGATTTCCAATCTGACCCAAATCTAAATTTTAGATAAATATTTAGATTTGTGGGAAATTATCAGAAAGAAAGCTTCTGAATGTCCCCGAGCATTAAGGGAAATTTTTGGCCCGCTATTGCTGCTGGGTCCAATGCTCACCCACATTTTTTGAGGCGTTTAATGTTTCTACGGCTATCGGAAGGTTAGTTCAGGCCAAACCTTATATACCCTCCCCAATTCCCAAGCTATTAAAGTGCAAAAAGGTCCGTTTTTGGACCCTTTCGGACCATGCGTCCGTAACTGATCTCAACAGTCCGAGTGATCGTCCGTCCATGTGACAGTTCGTCCATGCGTCTCTTGAAAGCAGGATAGCGGTCAAATGAATCAACCGAGAATTAAATGAAATTTCGCCTGATGATGTATTATAGTCGTAAGCTGTTTGAAGCAATAAGTGGGCGCAATCGACCAAAGGTGGATAATGTTTCCTTTTAAGGAACTAAGTCTACAACTTTTTGCTTCACAACTTCAAGCATAGCGGTCATATGGGCTGGTCCGATCCAAAATTGACCCAAATCTAAGTTTTAGATAAACATTAAGATTTGTGAAAAAAATTTCACTGTTTCTGCAATTTTTTAATCTGCTATAGCCCCTGGGCCCAATTACTACCTTCGTTTTTGGGACGTTTAATGTTTGACGGCTATCGTTAACTTCGACAGGCCGAACTTTTTATACCCTCCAGCCGAATCTACAAAAGCGCAAAACAAGGTCCGTTTTTTGGACCCTTTCGGTCCATGCGTCCGTTCCTCATCTCAGGCAAAACTTCTTAATTATAATTGAGGGTAAAATTTGCTTAAATTTAGGTAACCATTTGTCCATATTTAATATTAATCGCACGGTTTGTCAATGTGGGGCGTTTTTGGTCCACATTAGCCAAAAAGTCTAGCAACTAGTCCTTTTTTAAGGTATTTTCTGCGTCCCAACTAAAAATGCCCATCTTAGCCATTGCCCGTCCTCCAAAAAATATGATTTGTTAAGCAAATATTTAAAATAGCGCACATTTACCAAGGTAAATTTAGTCCCTTAAAGGGAAACTTTTTTACCCATGAGCCGATTTCGCCAAATCCTAAACAGCTTTTTATGATATGCCTTCATTATACACAATTTCAGGATGCTAGGTTGATTCGTGTGACCGCTATCGTGCTTTCAACAGACACACAGACGAACAGATCCTCTGAAATATGTAGTTCTGGTTAGGGTGGGGCATAAATTGAAAGAATTTGTATGCTTCTCGTTAGGAAATTGAACTTCGTCACGGTCAACCGTAAACAAGTGTTGCCTTGTCTTTCCCTGGTGGTTGCTGATATTTTTGCTCCTGTCGTTGCCAATGATGGCGGTAACGATAATGGTGGCCAAGATAAGATACACTTCATGTCCTCCATAAATGTTTTCATAATTTATGAATTCATGATACGTTCTTTGGTGCTATGAGTACTGTTCTGTCGGTACATTCAAACATACCAGCTTGAAGAAGCACAGTCCTTATGATACTAACCAGAGTAATGAATATTAATTGGAAAAATAATTAATTATATATTAATTGAGTAATAACAGTGGACAGAAATGAAGAGCATGGTTGATGTTGCTAGAGACCAGCGTAAATTCGCCAAGAGGTATGAAGACATAAGTTTCGTCACGCTTTAATGGCAAAAAGAATTGTTATTGCTTTCACTTTCTTAATTATGTATTTTAGAGATATTGGTGAATATGTTTATTAAAGACTAAAGGAAAACCGGTGTGTCGAACTACGTTAAAAGGAAATTTTGTTTATTTATTAAACCCTTTTTATCTTTATTGAGGGTTGCTATTTATATTTCAGGCCGAGGCAACACTAAGTGTTGACATTTCATTAGAAAGTTTGACATTTTTTTTGCATAAACGTTCTCAGAACGTTTTGACGTGCGACCATCATTTGTGTTGTTTACAGCGACTCGAAAAAACAATTTGTCAAAAAATGGAATTAACCCGTGAACATTTTCGTGCGATCATTTTTTACAACTTTCGACCTGTATTACAAGAGTGCACCAAAGAACTCAAATTTTTGTATGCCGATGAAGCACCATGCTATAGCACTGTGAAAAACTGGTTTAATGAATTCAATTGTGGCCGACGCTCGCTCAAAGACGAAGGCCGTGAAGGTCGAACGGTCGTTGTGCCAGAGAACATTGATGCCGTGCTTGAACTGATAATGCAAGGTTGTCATGTGACATATCGTGAGATAGAAGCATCTATGGGCATTTCTTCCAGCAGCATAAATTCGATATTGCATGAACACCTGGCCGTAAAAAAGGTTTGTTCTCGTTATATCCCGCACAACTTAACAATCGCTCAAAAAAAGGCACGTGTAGATTGGTGCAAAGAAATTTTGAAAATATACGATCGCGGTGCTTCAAAAGACGTTTATAAGATCGTCACAGGTGACGAATCATGGATCTTTGCGTATGGGCCCAAAACAAAACTCGACCGTGAAGGTCATCGAAGACGAGCCAAATCCAGCGAAAATTGTTCGTGAAAGAAGCACTTTGAAGAAAATGGTCGCCTGTTTCTTCGGCAAAACTGGTCTTGTGGCGACTGTTCCGCTTGAGCAACATAAAAGGTCAATTCTAAGTGGTACACCACAATTTGTTTACCTAAAGTCTTCGGAGAAATTCCAAAAACGAACAAGAGAAGACGAATCATTGTGCACCATGACAATATGAGCTCTCACACATCGGCTCAAACCAGCGCCTTTTATACCGGCCAAAACGTCGAATTGATGGGTCATGCGCCGTACAGCCCTGACTTGGCACCCAATGACTTCTTTTTATTCCCGCACATCAAGAAATAAAGTCAAAAAACCATGTTTTAGAGGTGTCTCAATCGGAGTGGAAAAAGTGATTCGACAATTGGTTTGAGCGCACGCAAGTGTATAAATCATGCTGGAGAATACTTTGAAATTCGCATTTTCATTATTAGGCCAGAAATATATATAGCAGCCCGTATTATAAAAATATTGAGTTTTTTGGTAGGTGTATAAACAAAACGATTTTCGGCATTCCAATTATAGAAAATAAAGTTGAACGTGCGAAAAACGGAAAATTTCTATGTTCAATCACGCAACAATTAGCGTTGTGCCAGGAATAACTATTCCCCTGAACTAATTCCTCTACACTTTAACAGTATATATTTTAAGACCAATTTCTAACCTAACTTAAACACTTTATGTTAAGTTAGGTTAGGTTTGATGTGGGCGGTGCCACGCCCCCCTGCGAAAACGCCTCCGTACATTCTATATGAAAATGTATTCCCCCACAGTAGCATACTGTTTATATTTTAGGACGATCTTCCTACATCGCTTTTAAAAACAAGGGGCGTTACACCGTCCACTTTTCCTCCGAACGTATTTTATAACACACTAAAAGTGTATATGTGACGCGCAAAATAGAAAGGGACCTAAGGTTAAAAACCAGATTTGTTCAGGAGAGCCATTTTAAAGATTAGGTCCCTTTCTATTTGCGCTTAGAATCGTCGACTTCACTTTTATAAAACGCGCATATCTCTGGGAGGGAACACTTTTGGGGAATGGGATCGATCTCATTTGATCATCTGAGCATCCACATCAAAAAAAGAAAAAAATGAAAATTGTTTTTTTTACCCTTAGGTCCTTTTCTCTATGCGCTGTCACATATACCGAATTTGATGTTCCTTCCAATTGATACAATTTGTATCCGTATATTATTTGTCACAATCTGCTGATTCACAGAAGAATACTAATAAAAAGCGAAGACGGTCGGCCTGTAATAATAGGCTCTCCACCGCTTTTAAAAAATGGGTGGGGCACCGTTCATTTTTTCCTCTCGAATTTTTTTGTTTCATGCCAACATACAGGGTGAAGCGCGGTAATCTGCTTATTTGGGAATGAAATAAAAAAATTAGGATCCTTTAAAAAATATATTAATTATATTAAACAGTAAGGGAATTTTTAAATTACATGGTTCAAAATAGTGCTTCTGGCAAATGTCGACCTTCGCTATCCACACACTGCTGCATACGTTTTCTGAAGTTTTCATGAACTCTAACAAACGTGTCGACTGGTATTCTGCCAATTTTAGCCTCAATATTGTTAATTAGGTCTTCCAAGTTATTGGGACTGTTGATATAAGCTTTCGATTTCAGGTAACCCCCAAAAAAAAAATCACAAGGGGCTAAGTCTGGTGAGCGCACCGGCCAGTTCACATCACCCCTCAAAGAAATAAGCCGTCCAGGAATCATTTGCCCCAAACAGTTCATGGTAACCCTCGCTCTGTGTGTAGTGGCAATATCCTGTTGGAACCATGTATCCTCTAATTGCATTGCCTCCAGAGCCAGCTGAAAAAGATCCTGTGTCATAGTCACGTACCGTCTGGAAATGCCAAGAGCAAGTAATTGCTTCCGAGCAGATCATATTGATGATTGCAGTGCTGCTGCACTAACTCTCTCGATTGCGGTGTTTTGCTAGTTGTTTTTTTTTAATTTTGACAAAAAAACCTTATTTTAATCAACGATATTTACAGCTGTTCTACCTTATTCCAAGAGCAATACGTAGTCCTCAGGATGTAGTTTTTGGACTAGTTGGATTTTGTAAGGGAATGAGTACAAATCGTGTTTCAAAATTCGCGAAAAGTCCGGTTAGTATGCTGTAAGTAAATATACGCCTGTAGGTAAATATCTCCTCGATTTGGACTTTAAGACAGTTTTTGCCTTAACGACAGCAAACTTGCGAATTAACCAAATAAGTCAGTAAAAGTATTATAACAATAGCTTTTTAGTTTAAATCTTTATTAACATAATTAAGAAATAAATAATCGTAATACATATACATATCTCCATATAGAAATGATTCACTATGAATCATCATCCAACATATTATTATATATCGATCGCGCAAGGACTTCCACTTTTTCTCTGAAAATAGATAAGTTTGAAAATTGATAATCTGTTTAGGTTTTTTAAATGACTAAGAACTAGTTTATATTTAAGAAATATATCAAAGGTTTGGTTTTAAGATCTAGTAATCCAGATGTAAATCCAGATAGAAAGATCGAACATTTTTCAGCTGCTGGTTGTCCACCTTGTTAATGAGAATAAGAGATTAATATAATATATACCAGCTTTTATGCAAATTTCATTTAGCCCTTCGGAGCGAGCTTTAAACAAACCCGCAATTTGATTTCATTAAGCACTGTTTGATCAAAAGACAAATCGCAAAAACAAAACCATCTCTTCGAAACTGTGTGCATTGCTTAAGGCATCGAACTCTCTGCAAACATGTCCATATCGGTTCATGGATTTACTAGTATAAAACACAAAGTTCCTTCCCGATGTCAGAACATGCAGCTCTAAATGGCATATATTTATTCCGACCATAATCAAATATCACTGAGAACGTCATGAGCTACCAGAGACTATCTCTGTAGAAATTTTATCTTATGCTCCAATGTTTTCGAGGGGCTCCACTCAATGGTCCTTCCCGATAGGAGCTTCCGCAAGCATAAAAAATGTTATGCTTATTTCATAGTCAGATTTTAGACCACATGAACATTTCACTCAAAAGAAATCAAAACGTTTTTAAAAAGGCAGTCGCAAAGACTTTTAGTTGCAAGCAGGGGTGACTGCAGTTTTGGTAGACGCTACTCCACCATCCTCAGACCCCAAGCATGCACTTACATACTTAGTAGGGACATAAATACTGCTACACACGTTTTATGCTGTAAAATCAAAATTACTTAATAATTTTGGGCCAAATATTTTTTAATATATTTATTGATGTATATTGTATCCAAAACGAATCTACTTATTCGAAATGTCCGTCTTTTGCCTTTACACACGCCTAAAGTCGCACTGGCCAATCGTCAATAGCTGCACGAACCTCGTCCATTGGAAAATTGGCTACAGCTCGAACCAAAGCAGCCTTAAGAGATCCAATGTTGGGGTATCTTTTGTGAAAAACTTTGTCATCTAAAACCGTCCACAATTTGTAATCCAATGGGTTCAAATCTAGACTGCCTAAGGGTCATTCTTCAGAGGAAATGAACGCTGGCAAATTGTTTCGAAGCCAGGCCTGGGACGTTTAAGCCTTATGGGCCGGCGCAGAATCAATGGCTGGAAAGTCCATGGCTGGTTTTGGAACAGGGAATTGTTAAGAGGCTTCACAACAGCTTCCAAAACGGTTTCTTGGTAAACTTTGGCCGATGTTTTGACTCCTTGTTCGCAGAAATGTAGGTCGGTGACCCCATTGTAAGAGACACCCCACCAAGCCATGACTGAAGCTGGGTGATGACCCTTTTCCACCCTTGGGATCAGTTCAGATGCTGCCTTAGATGACCGCGCATACACTCCATCATTGTGCTTGTTAAATTTTTCCTGAACGGTAAAAAATTGTTGATCGGTGAACAAAATTTTTCTGGGCAACTTGCGTGCTTCCCTAAAAGACGTTTGCATTTTTCAATCCTATTTTTTTTTAGCTGCAGTCAATAAATGTTCGGTACGTCTTTTGAAAGCCCTAAGTCCCAAGTCTTTTTTATGATTGGACTCATGGACTTTTGCGTGATATTCATCTCACGGGCCATGATTATCTGTTTTCGGAGCGGATTTCTGTGAATTCTTGATTTAACGGCTTTGATGACATGCGGTGTTCGAACAGAGCGTGGGCGGCCCGACCGGTGGCGGTCTTTTACATCTCCAGTCTCCTCAAACAGTTTTATGCATCGGTAGACGAACATGCGGCTAATCCCTAGTGGCCGGAGCATTTTGAAAATATCGCTTTTTTCATTTCACACTTGAAAAGCGCTAATACAGCGATACGGTTCTCATTATCTGATCACTCCATGATGAAAGTTGAAACAATTTTAAAACCCGTTACAGACTAACGCTATTGAGGTTAGCTTTCAAAACCCATATGACATTAACGGGGTATGTTCGGTTCTACTATTGAAATGGGTGTGTTCAATGTTGTAACAGTATTTATGTCCCTACTAAGTTTATAGCCTTTAATCATTGTAAAACCACATTTGTTGCTTGAGGTCTGAGGATAGAGCAGTAGCGTTCACCGAAACTGCAGTCACCCCTGCATGCAACAAAAAGTCTTTTCGACTGCCTTTTGAATAACTTTCAAGTTTCTCTTGAAAGAAAATGTTAAAAAGAAACATGGGCTCATATCTTACTATGAACTTAGCATAGAGCATAGACCAAGGATACATGCCAAAAACATAATTTATAATTAATATTAAAGTTATAATAAGAAAATGTCAAAATAATCTTTAGCCTTTACACTACGCAGAACACAATAGAAATTGCCAGATTGTTCCCTTTCCATTCCCCCTACATCTCTCTCCCTCAAACTGAGAGTTACGGCAAGTAAAATTAATTAATGTGAATAGGGACTATTACGATTGTACAGAGTGTTACATTTAAAACATTAATTTTGAATCGGCTGTAAAATAAAAGTACTGATATTTTTTTTCAAATTTCTGGTTTTATTGGAAAGTTTGAACTTTGAAATTTAAAAATGCAACACAATATCATTCATATGACTACCACCACTGGCTCGGCAGTAACTCATCCAATCAAAAAAAAATTTCAGTACATTTTCAACAACTTCGATTTCATGTTTCAACGCTTCCAATTGTCTCTGGCTGCTTTCCGTTACATTTATTCTTAGTGGCTCCCCACACAAAATAATCCAAAGGGCTCAAATCACAGCTCCAAGACGGCCAATTGACATCATAATTTTGGCTGATTATTCGATTTTCAATAACAGAATGTAAACTATCAATGGTTGCGTTGGCTATGTGACAAGTGGCCTCGTCTTGTTGAAAAAAAATGTTGTCCATGTCGTTCTCTCGAATTTTTGGTAACAAAAATTCGTTGAGCATGGCGCGGTAACGCTCACCGTTGACAGTAACCGCGGCTCCTTGCTCAAATGGCCTAATGATGTCGGCAGCCTAAAATCCACAACAAACAGTGACTCGTTGTGGATACATTGGCTTCTGAGTAGTCACATGTGGGTTCAATGAACCCAAAATGCGGCAATTTTGCTTATTGGCATAGCCACCGAGATGAAAAATAAGCTTCATCTGAAAACACGATTTTTCGGAAAAAATCTTCATCTCCTGCCAAACAATTTTCAGGCCATTGGGCAAAGCGAAAGCGCATCGGATATTTTTAAAGTTCAACCTTTCCAATAAAAGTAGAAATTTGAAAAAAAATTAATACTAATTTTTACAGCCGATTCAAATTTAAAATTTTAGATGACCCACCTAAATATAAAATTGCGTACTAAAACTCAAGGATTTTCATTTTATTGACACTGTGGCTTTGCTTGAAATAAATAAATATCGCAGCAGAGACAAAAACCCAACCCCCCCCCCCGCTTAAAAACAAACGCATACCCAAACAAACTAAAATGTCTCCATCATCAAGTATGCGAGCGAATTCATAGGGAGAACTGACATTTCGCTCTTTTGTTGTTTACAAACAAAAGAAAACGGTTAATTTGCTGCATTCCTTCAGTCTTCTGGAATATCTTGAATAAAGTGTGCGTATTTTCACGTTCGTCCTTAAATTGTTACTAATTTTGGCATAAAAACTGTATAAAATTTAATGAAAATGGTCGCTGGTCATAAAATAATTAAGTTTTTATCGTAATCGTACAAAGTGTGAGCGTCAAAAGCTTTCAAACGCGTTATATCGATGAAAGTCGTAAGCAAACGTTGTTTCTCTTTCTATGGGCCATTCGTGCGTCAACATCATTTCGGTGTCATTCGTTCGAGAATGTTCGAACGAATTCGAAGGAAATATGAAATGTGGATATGCAAGACAGAAATGAGAGAGAGAGAATAAAAGAAAATCTCTATTGCCTGTTGTAAATGAAAAGTGCAAGTGTGTGTTTGTAAGTTTTTTTTGTGTGATCCTGTTAAAAGCAGAGTTGTGAATCGAATTGTTGTCAGGTAGCAGATCAACCTAAACACCAGTGATAAGGTAAGTCGTAGCACTTGAGTAAATGGCGTCAATATTTCAGTGTTAAGTATTTATATTGCCTTTACTGCGTTTATAGTGAAATCTACGACTCTAAAAATACAAGTTAAATAGACTAGAGTCGGTCGGGGTCGAACAAGTTATATTTTACACTACTCCGACTTTCAAATGAATCCTTGCAGGCGACTTCTAACCCGGGGAGGCATACAACATGAAAACTATGCATATGGTGGGCGATTTAACATTTTAAATTTAAATCGGCTGTAGAAAATATAGGGTGTTCCATCTAGAGGTATTTTTTCAGATCAAGTGTGGAATGTTTATTTGTCATTTGAAAGAACATTTTTTGACATATATTTTTTTAAAATAATTACCTTCAAATGTTGGAAACTGTATTATGGAAATGAGCGTTCGGTGAGAAACGGCAAGATCTGCTGTTTTCGACCAAAAATTTCTTCAGTGATGAGGCCCATATCTGGCTCAACGGCAAACTCAATAAACGAAATTGCCGCATTTGGGCTGAAGAGCAATAAAAAGAGGCTCATGAAGTGCTATTATACTCAGAGAAAACCTCGGTTTGGTGCGTTTTATAAGCTGGTGAAATCATCGGTGCATATTTTTTCAAAAATGATGATGGCCGGAACGTAACCGTGAATGGCGCTTACTATCGCGCCATGATATCGATCTTTATGCTACCTGAAATTGAAGCCCGTAATCTTGACGACACTTTGTTTTAACAGGACGGTGCCACTTGCCATACAGCTGCTCAAACAATGGATCTATTGAGAGGTAATTTCGAAAGCAGCTAATTTCACGTTTTGGACAGTTGAGTTGGCTGCCTAGATCGAGTTATATCACACCTTTAGACATTTTTCGTTGGGGCTAAGCAAAGTCCAAATTCAATGCTGACAAACCAGCTACGATTCAGGTTTTGGAAGCTAACATTGCGCGTGTCATTAAAGCCATACCGGCCAAAATGCTCGAACGAGTCATCCAAAATTGGACCCTCAGAATGGAAACTCTGAGGCGTAGTTGCGGCCAACATTTGAAGGTAATTATTTTCAAAAAATAAATGCCATAAAATTTCCTTTTAAATTACCAATAAAGATTCCACACTTGATTTGAATTTTTATATATTTTTTTGTTCTGAAAAAATACCTCTAGATTGATCACACTGTAATACTGAATTTTTTTTTAAATTTGTGGTTTTATTGGAAAAGTTGAACTTTGTCATTTAATAATGGAACAACATCCGATGCGTTTGTGCTTCTCCCAATGGGCTGAAGATTAGTTGGCAGGAGATAAAGAATTTTACCGAAAATCGTCTTTTCATATGAAGCTAATTTTCATCTAAGTTGCTATGCCAGTAAGCAAAATTGCCGCATATAAGGTTCAGAGAACCCACAAGTGACTTTTGCGAAGCAAATGCATCCACAACGAGTTACTGTTTGGTTTGGATTTTGGGCTGGCGGCATCATTATGCCATTTTACTTCGAAAATGAGCAAAGAGCAGCCGTTACCGCGCCATGCTGAACGAATTTTTGTTTCTTAAAATTCAAGGGAATGACACGGACGACATTTGGTTTGAACATGGCGGGGCCACATGCTACACAGTCAACGCACCATCGATATTTTACGCTCAGTTTTAGAAAAACGAATAATCAGCCGACATTGCAATGTCAATTGGCCGCCTCGGAGCTGTGATTTGAGACCTTTTGGACTTTGTCGTTGAGCCCGAAATGGGCTTCATCACTGAACAAAATTTTGGTCGAAAACAGCAGATCTTACTGTTTCTCACCGAACGCTCATTTCCATAAAACAGTTGTCAACATTTGGAGGTAATTATTTTCAAAAAATAAATGCCATAAAATGTCTTTTCAAATTACGAATAAAAAAAATAATTTTCTGTGGGAAAAATGGTACGCAAAGCATGTTACTTATGTTAAATTTTACGCAAAGCATCCAGAGACAATTGAAACATCAAATTGAAGTTGTCATTAAAGAGATTCGACCCGAAACAATCGAAAATGTACTGACTAGTTGGATTGATCGGAGGACATACTGCCGAGTCAGTTGTGGTAGTCATATAAATGGCATTGTGTTCCATTATTAAATGACAAAGTTTAACCTTTCCAATAAGACCAGAAATTTGAAAAAATTAAGAACACTATTAGAAATATAAATTTATAATATTAAAACGACCAGTAGGGAAAGTCATAAGTCAGGTGAGGCCGACTACATGATACCATCACCACATGGCTTCGACTTTATAGACTTAATATATTTTGTTTTTCCTTTGTGCTAAATAATAGCAAAAACCAAATTTCGTTAAAACTGCCGCTGTAGGGTAGGTAAAACCCACAATCTGGAGGATTATTTGTGTATAAAGATTTCGACTAATCAAATTTCGTTGAAATCTAATGAAATTTACACAGTTTGGTCAGTTAGACCCCAAATCAAAGGTGCCCTCCAAACTATAGAAAATTATTTTTCGCCAGAACTAGATTAGCTTGACATCGCCGATATGTCGTTTCAACAAGACGCTGCCACTAGACACACAGAACGCGTTACAATCAATTTACTGAAAGGCAAATTTGGTGAACGTGTTACTTCGAGATATAACCGTTCATGCGTTTAAACGCCATTGGATTGCTTTTTATGGGGCCAAATCAAGTCATTGGGCTATGCCAACAAGCCAACAACTTTAGGCGAGCTCAGAGACAACATCTATTATAACGAAATTACTACGTTTCGGTTGACATGTGTGCAAGAGTGGTGAAAATTAGGTTCCAAGAATAGATTGCTGTACACGGGCTCGTGGTGGCCATATGACCGAAAACGAGTTTCGTTCTTAAAATGTAACATCTGCCCTATTCCTGGACTAAATTTGAACTTTTTATCTTATATATTCTGTGTTTTATTAGTAAATAAAATTGTTATGTCGTTAATAGAAAGCCCGTCATTTGCTGCCAAAATGTTGATTAAAGGAATAGTCGGATAGACTGTCAGAAGATCAAAAAAAAATCGACGCAGAAGTAATACCGAGTCGACGGGTATAATTTTCCGTGAGTCTATCACAATTTTTGCAGGGCGTTACAAACTCCAAACACAATCTCGTTGTTCCCCTATATCACAATGTGGTGAAAGTATAAACGTTGAACCGTATGGATTTCAACAGGGTTAGTTATAGGGTACACATAACGGACTATCAGTGTTGCCAATTTAGCCAATTACCGGCAAAATTTAACGGTTTTATTTTTATTGAATTTAGCAGAAAGAACTACCTATTGCCTCCATGCTATTTCTACATCCCTTTGTTTTATGCATACGAACATTTTCGTCGCCAATAAATAGTAAACTGTGTTAAAAACTTAATTAATTCATTTCTTCTTTAATTGGGTACAGTCTGCCATTGGCCTATATTGTTCAAAATATTTGAATATTATATTTTATATTTCCGTATTTTCATTATCTTTCCCATTTGAAGTCCTGTCGCTGTACAAGTAATGGTCTTCCTTTCAGAATTAAGCAGTATTCTAGATTACGGTGTATATTCGGCACAGTCTGACTGTAGAATTTAAACTTATAAAATGAATTTCATGGTAAAAAATATAAACGATTTAATTGGACATTTATACTGGCATTTGTGCTTGTCTTACACAGCCTTTAGGACTGAACGGCAACTTCCCTTATGTCAGTGAGTTATAAACGATATTTTTTTATGCTCACTGAAGTCCAAAACTTTGAAAAATACACTTTTGCTTCAATTTTTGTTCCCGCTTATTTATTTCGCATATGAGTAAGTGGTTGGTAAGTTGTACTTATTTTAAGCCACAGTGGATGCCCAGCCCTTTTTAACTAATCTAACTTAGTATTTAATTCTTTCTACCACATGATATATAAGTTTTTCAACACCTCAAAATACTTATTTTTGACCATATAAAGTATATAGTTTTGATCGCATCGGGTTTTCTTTCAACAATGGCTGCGAAGCTTTCTGATGAAGGTCATCACGGACCCGAAATCGCGATAAAAGCAGTGTGTAGGCACGAAACTCTACGCCACTTTGCCATTTTTGTTAAAATCTTTTCTTCTATTAAAATATAAATATAAGAGATCTTGGGCCTGTTAATCCCTGTTCATACATAAAATTCAAAAACGATCTAGCAATGTCCGTCTGTTAAAAAATGATTCGGCTCAAACGAAAACAGCTAGAGTCTTTAACCTTATCAGACATATGTCTTGTAGTCGGTGATAGGTTGGTATTTAAAATGGACCTAATCGGACAATAAAGAAAAAAGTTTCCCTCTGAATATACTGATTAAATTTTTAACGTTTTGACATTTTTGTTATGAAGTTTGATTATTAACTTTTTAACAAGCTTTTTTGTGGAAGTGGTAGGCAAAGATTCTTTAGCGTTCCCATAAATGGGCGTGGTTATAGTGCCCTGGGGCTCTTGGAGCCCAAAAACCGTCCAGGAACGGTGAAATCTTCTCATAAATTAAAATATGTACCAGTTATTGAAATTAAGACCAATTTGGGCTTCGGACCATATAGACTTCGTATGGACATATACGAGTAGATATCAAAAAACAATAAAACTTCGTCACAAATCAGAATATCACCTTAATTTCATGATTCGAAGAATTGTCAGGTTATGGGCCCTTTAGACCGTCAACTAATGTTTTGGAATATATCGGTATTTAGAAGCAGTGCAATTTTCTACCAAATCCAAATATGTTTCTACGAGGCATATCAATAATTCCCTGACTTGTTTTTGTAAAGAAATATTTTTTTTTGTCAACATTATCTCATTTTAGCTCAATTCACGTACGCTTAATTCAACGTTTCTCCAATTTTTTTGTATCCCTTTTAAACAATAGGATTTTTCGAGGTCCATGAAATAGGCACTTGTTTGATCAATAATTTATTCGTTGAAACTAAATCTTTTTCCATCGAGTCCTTTCTTTGGGTTTGGAAATAATCACTGGAGGCTTAATCCGGAGAATATGGCGGATGAGGTACCAATTCGTAACCCAATTCATGCAATATTTCCACTGAGACTGCTCAATTGTGATGTAAAATATTTTTTTCTTGGCCATATGGGGTCGTTTTTTTTAATCCTCGTTAAGTCGGTCCAATAAGTTGGCATAATATTCGCCGTTTATTGTTTTTCCCTTTTGAAGGTAATCCGTGTGGATTATACCAAAAAAATGTTGCCATCACCTTATTTGCCGGCAAAATAATCTTGGCCTTCTTCGGAGCCGGTTCACCCGGGGAAACCCATTGTTTAGACTGCCGCTTTGTCTCCGGAGTCTTGTAATGGATGCATGTTTTATCCACAGTTACAAAACGCCGCAATAACTCATTCGAATTGCAGTTAAGCAACTCCAAACAATCCTTTGAAGTTGTCACTCGGTTACGTTTATGGTCAATTTAGAGCAAACGCGGCAGTCTCCTTGCAGACAGATTTCTTAAGCCCAACTGATTAAGTAAAATCGAAACCACACTGCCATATGAAATGCGTATGGCATCAAAAATCTCATGCAACTTTATTCTTCTTTCGGCCAACACCATATCGTGGATTTTGTCGACGTTTTGTGGTGTATTAACCTCAATTGGCCGTCCGGAACGTTCAACGTAAACCACTTTTTTACCATTGAAATCGATGGCGCATAGTCCTCATAGTATTTATTAAGATTTTCCTTGGTTTGATAGGCGGTTCAAACGTCATATTTATTTTACGATTCAAATAATTTTATGCCCTGGATCCATGCTAAGGTCTCTAGAGTGCCAAAAAAATTGTCCTTTCGCACATACGAGTAGACACATGGGAAATTTATGAAGAGTCTAAATATGACATTAATTTTACGATTTGACTGTATTGGAGGCCTTGACCAATGGGCGTGGTCTATGTGCTCTGGGGCCCAAAAACCCTCCCGTAATGATCGAAGATATATCGGTATTATAAAACAATAAAATTTTCTCTCAAATAAAAATATTTTCCTAGATATTGGGTTTTGGCCAATTTTGCACTAGGACTTGCCCCTGGGTACTTTCAATCATGGACATATGAATAAAAAAAAATTAATATGAAAAGCGACAAAAATTTTTGTCACGAATCCGAAAAAAGTATTAATTCTACGACTCGACTATATTTTAGTTCTTGTCTATTAGGTGGAAGGTCCCTATAGTGCCGGGAATTAGGTCTAGGAGCTTCGGCATATGTTTACTGAGAACCAGTAGAATTTCTCAAGGTGCTTTAATTTCCAAGATTCGTCTAAAGTTAGGGTCCAATTCTTCGGGCTTCCTTGGGCCCCCAAACCCTATCTATTCGTTAGCTAATGACAGCAGCTTCTGTCACTGATATTCGTTCGACCGTAGGCCGGGCTTCACAAATACAGAGGCGATAAAGCAAAATATGGCTGACACACTCAACAAAAATCTTGAGTGTGTGAGGGTCTCAGAGTGGGGTTTTTCAAATAAAGTCGCGTTTTCATGCCAGTGGTCGACGGACCTTACATCGTCGGCACTATTGGTGAATGGGATTTTTGTCGAGAAGTCGGACGCTCTTCATGTTCTGGGCATTTAAATTCACTGGAACAAACACACTCTTAAAGTTTCGAAAGTGCTTAGGCTTTTTTAAGCGTCACAAGAAGTAATTCACTTCCTTCGACATCTACATCAGTACTTCACTTCCTTCAACATCCACATCACATTCATTCAGTTAAAAACGGAGTATAACTCCCACATCTGGGCGGTTAATTGAAGGCCTACTTTGGAGTTTCTCGAACGAGTACTAGGGTGGGCTGGTTTCTCGACCGCTGAGGCTGGTTGGAGATATCAGGATAGCCAACTCCGTTGTTTTATCGAGCCTCGTCGGAATATTAGTTGCGTATCAATCTTTTGCAGGTACTTTGCTGGGATGTGCTCTGAGATAGGTGACCTGATTCTGGAGTTTAGAATGTTCGCCCGTAACACCCGCTTGACTAGCAGTTCGCATCTTTTTGTTATTGATTGGTCTACTGATCGCACTACGCATTACAGAAAGAATTCATTCTTCAGCCGTGTTGTCCGTATGTGGAACAGACTTCCCGCAGAGGTAATTCCTGCCTTGTACGATATGAATAGGTTCAAGTCAAAAGTCCATAAACATTACTTCCTCTCTCCTTATCTACCTAACTTATCTTCCCGTATAGGGAACATCCTCTGAGTGTTGGTCTTAATGATGTAAAAATGATTCTGACAAACATGGACCCAACAACCATATTCCCCAATGCTGACAATACAGTACTGCAACGCAATTGATGGTGGAGAGTATAAAAGCTTCTGCCTGGCCGAACTACGATTTGTTTACTTGTTTAATTTGGGTTTATATCAAAAACCACCAAATATCCTGTTTCCCTAATGCATTACTCACGAAACAATTACAAACACTTTCGAGTATTAGAGTGCATCATTAGAATGCCATGAGATCATAATTGACTTCGTCCTTACCTCGGATAGTTGGTAACATTCAAACAATACGTTTTGCCCGTCACTGCACACAAAAGTTTTTCCCCACTCTGCGCTGGATAATAGGGTTTTAATTCGACCGTTTCTGTTTTGGCGCTAAAATATGCAAACGTTGACAACTACGGCGAAAGCGAAAAAAAACGAAACGTTAACGTTTTTAAAATTGTTGGCCAATTAAATTGAAGGCAGCCAAAGTTTCACTTACCACCACGAAATAAAATACAAACGTGTATAGCTTCATATTGGAGATAACTTTATGAATTCACAGCCGGCGGATGGTTGAAATTTTTAAACTTTAGTATGAAAATTTCGGCGTTTACAAGCAGTTTTTTTTTATTAATACTCGTATTTTATTTAGTAATCGAATTTATAAAAAAAGGTCTTAATTAAAAATGTATGCCTTCGTTTTTAAGCCAATGGATGCGTTCCGCTTGAGTACTGCAAGTCTACTAATTGAAATGAATATTTAAGTTCTGTATACAACGATCTTTTTGAAAACATAAATAAACAGTGGTGGTGGCAATTATAGCACAGCTAGCTTATCGGTCGTTCGGAGACAAAAGCTCATATTCAGTTGAAGTTAATACGAGCTACGAGCAGTACATTCGCCTGTGATAAGTTTAAAGGTGTGTACAGAGAGATGAGGGATGTGTCTCAATTACGAGGGTTGCTAGTTATAACACTAAGTGCTGTCTGGCGCCATCAGGCATTTGATTTTTTCTACAATGACTAGAAAAAAATCAATTAGACAAAAAAATGAAATTAACTCGTGAACATTTTCGTGCGATCATTTTTCACAACTTGCGACGTGGATTATCACGACAAGAATGCATCGATGAACTAAAATCGTTGTATGGCACCATCCTATAGCACTGTGGAAAACTGGTTAAATAAACTCAATTGTGGCCGACGCTTGCTCAAAGACAAAGGTCGTGAAGGTCGTCCACAAACGGCCGTTGTGCCAGAGAACATTGATGCCGGGCGTGAACTGATAATGCAAGATCGTCATGTGACATATCGTGAGATAAAGGCATCCTTGGGGATTTCTTACACCAGCATACATTCGATATTGCATGAACACCTGGCCATAAAAAAAGGTTTGTTCTCGTTGGATCCCGCACAGTTTGACAATCGCTCAAAAAAGGGCTCGTGCAAAGAAATTTTGAAAAAATACGATCGCGGTACTTTAAAAGATATTTATATGATCGTCACAGGTGACGAATCATGGATCTATGCGTATGAGCCCGAACCAAAACAGCAATCGACCGTGTAGGTCTTCGCAGACGAGCCAAATCTAACGAAAGTTATTCGTAGAAGAAGCACTTCGAAGCAATTGGTCCGAAGAAACGGCAAAACTGGTCATGTGGGGACTGTTCCGCTTGAGCAACATAGGGCGGTCAATTCTGAGTGGTACATTACAATTTTTTTGCCTGAAGTCTTCGGAGAAACTCGAAAAACGAACAAGAGAAGACGAATCATTGTGCACCATGTAAATGCGAGCTCTCACACATCGGCTCAAACCAGCGCTTTTTTGACCGGCAAAAACGTCGAATTGATGCGCCATCCGCCGTATAGCCCTGACTTGGCACCCAATGACCGCACATCAAGAAAAAAATGCGTGGTCAAGGATTTTCGTAGCCAAAGGATGCTGTTGAAGAGTTCAAAAACCATGTTTTGGAGTTGTCTCAATCGGAGCGGAAAAAGTGCTTCGACAATAAGTTTGAACGCATGCAAAAGTGTATAAATCATGCTGGAGAATACTTTGAGAAACAATAAAACCATAAATATTCGCATTTTCATTATGAGGCCAGAAATATATATAGCAGCGCTTATATCTTGAGTAGGAATTTTTCACGTACGCAAATTAATGCAAACACTATGGAAAAAAGTTTTTCTTGTAAGATTTTGGGAGATTTTGAACTTTATATGCTCTATCATAAAATATAGTACATAGTCAACATCTCAAATGCTATTAAGTATAATTATTCTTAAATGTAGTTTAAATCTAAGACAATCTCGCCATGTCCATTTTAGAAGTTGTTAAAAAAAATATACTTTATCTTCCAACGTAACAATTCAGGGCGGGCAAAACTTACCCCCAAAAAAGGCCTTTCAATGACAGATGTTATGTCAGTCCAAAGTCCCCTCATGGCATAACTTTTCTCTTTTTGCGATGTGGTCCATTTTGAATACCAACCCATTGCCGTTTATAAGAAATACAATATCCATTCAGTTTGAAGAATTTAGCTTATTTCAAAAAAGGAATAAGACAAGAAAAAAAATTATAATATTGAAAAAAAATGAAATAAAACTAAATTTGTTAAACTAAATTATTAATCTCTTAGTGATTTGCTTTTAAATGCATTTTAACTCATTAAAATATCTTAACTGTGACTGAAGTTATAACATTTACAAAGAATTTACTCTGTAAATCATTTAAACCTTAAGACGCGCATTGCGCATTGGCTCCAAGTCTACTCTGCTCCTAATTAGGAGCTTTCTAAAATTTGCAAATTACATTATCTTTTAATTTCATCTTTAATTTCACCAATCGAAAATTGCTTGTGGGAGCGAAAATTACGTTTACGTTGAAAACTACACACAGAGAACAAATTTGTCGCCACAACCGATTTTTTGCCAACCGAATTTTGGTGGTTGCACGTTTTATCCATGTATTCCATCGTTACAATCGAATGTTGATTGGGTGCACACCAATTTTCAGTAGAGGTTACTGACACTTTCGGTTGAAGTGAACAATTATCGGTAGTCCTAGCAAATTGAGATGATTATTGGAACTGATGAAGTATTGGTTGTTGTTATAGAATGTTGGCTCAAAGTATATTCTTCAAGGAATTAATTAAGATGTATAATAATTAATTGTCAAGCTTTGGGTGGCCGTAAAACGGGAAATATGGGTCGCCACCAAAAAAAAATTGGTTGTTATTTTGAATAATAGGGAGAGGTATCTATGGTGAACTTTGATCAAGTCTGAGTTATGTCGCTAAACTACAGTTAAGCCTGTTTTTACATTTCGGAAAATATTTGTTTTATTTATTGTTCGTTTATTTAACGGATGCGGAATGAAATCGCAACAAAAAAAAACATATTTTTTTTTCTTTTAAACAAAAACAAAAATTTTATTTCAATTTTTTTAAGATAATACATTGTACTAGTTTAATGTAAAAAAATATTTGGTTCCATTCGAGCTGCTTTGCGGCAGTTTTGAGGAACTTTTTCCATGGCTGTTAAAAAGGTCGATGTTGGCATGTTTTGAAGCTCCTTTCGAATTTTTTGAATCAAATTTTTGGTAGTTTTGGGTCTGAAGTTATTTGTATATCCTTTTCGTTTTAAATTTGCCCAAAAATCCTCAATTGGGCGTAATTGGGGTACCATGGGTGGATTTTCTTTTTTACATACATATGGAATTTGAAGGGTGTCTGTCCATGGCTTCCAATGTCTTCTTGGCGTAATGACTTGATGCTAAGTCGGGCCACAAGATTATATTTATGTTTCTATGCTTCTTATTCATAAATTCTTCAACTTTTGGTAAGCAGAAATTAATATATCTTTCAGAATTGACGGCCAAACCGGACTCAAAAAAAACTGGTTCTGACATTCCATGCTGACTAATTGCAAGCCACAATAAAACTTTTTTAGGAAATTTTGAATGCTCCACATACTTTATTTTATCGTCTACGTGTTTTTTCCTTCAAAAAAATGTTTTCCTTGCCATCCAATGTGAAATATGACTCATCGTCCATGATGCATACAACGCCGCTCTTGGCTTTAAATGTATTTTTGACCAAACTTCTAAGTCGAGACTTTTGGGTAACTTTTTGAGCTTCTGACGCTTTTGCCTTGTTTTTTCTGGTTTTTCTCCGAATTCCCATATCACTCGGTTACTTTTTCACTGTTTTTTCCGTCACATTGGAACCTTTTTCCCAAGCTCCCTATAGGATTTAGCGACTTTACCATCGGTAATTTTTCGAAGTCGGCTTCTCATAGAAGAGTCGTTCAAACTACACTTTTTTCCAGAACCACGTTTTCTTTCTGTTGTTTGTCTTTTTTCATGTATCGCCAGTGTTCTATATACCGAACTTCGATTTTCTCCTTGCTCTACAAAATGAGAAACGATATCAAATTTCTTCCAATCAGGAAGATGATGGTCGAAAAAATTACAAATGGTTTTTCGACGTTATTCTTCTTTTGACGACACTGAAAACAAAATAAATGATCAACTTCAGCAAAAATCAAATAGCAATATCACAAAACATGTAGTAAATGAAAAATAAATTTTTAATTTTGCTTTGTACCCAGCGTTGTAAAATTTGTTGCGATTTCATTCCGCAAACGTTATATGGCAGTATCGTTTGGAAGCATTAACCGTCCAACCCATAAAACTTAAATTGTCTGACCTTTTTTTTCTGTTTTTATACATTTTTTGGTGATTTCAAAATATGTTTTCGTCGTAAACAAAGAATATGTTGTGACTAGAACCGATAAAATGTTATTGGGTTTATATATTGAAATAACTACTTAGTAGGGCTTCACAACAGCTTCCAAAACGGTTTCTTGGTAAACTTTTGCCGATGTTTTGACTCCTTGTTCGCAGAAATGAAGGCCAGTGATCAAATCGTAAGACAGCAACATTTTTCTGTGCAAGTTGTCAGCGTGCTTCATCAAAAGACGTTTGCATATTTCAATCCTATTTTTTTTTAAAGCTGCAGTCAATAAATGTCCGTTATTTCGTTTTAAAGCCCCAAGTCCCATGTCTTTTTTACTGATTCGACTCATGGACTTTTGCGTGATATTCATCTCACGGGCCATGATTTTCTGTTTTCGGAGCGGATTTCTGTGAATTCTTAATTTAACGGCTTTAATGACATGCGGTGTTCGAGCAGAGTATGGGCGGCCCGACCGGTGGCGGTCTTTTACATTGTGATGTCAGTCTCCTCAAACAGTTTCATGCATCGGTAGACGAACATGCGGCTAATCCCTAGTGGCCGGAGCGTTTTGAAAATATCGCTTTTTTCATTTCAAACTTGAAAAGCGCTATTAGAGCGATACGGTTCTCATTATCTGACCACTCCGTGATGAAAGTTGAAACAATCTTAAAATCCTGTTACAGACTAACGCTATTGAGGTTAGCTTTTAAAACCCATATGAAATTAACGGGGTATGTTCAGTTCTACTATTGAAATGGGTGAGTTCAATGTTGTAACAGTATTTATGACCCTACTAAGTAATATTATGTTACAGCAGCCAACTAAACAGTTTTTGGTCACTACAAAGACCTAATCTGTTGTCACCACCAATTATGGGTTACAAATTAACATATACATCACAATTGGTTGGTTGCCATAACCGCCAGTTGTCGCAACCATTAGTTAAACTGTTATTCGGTTGGCATAACTATGTTATTGGCTGTGAATACCGTGATATGATTGTAGCAACCATCATATGATATCTCGAACCATGTTAACATCAATACTATGGAATGTAAGTAATTGCAAAAGAAAGTCGGTTCATCCAACCGAATTTCTGTAGTTCGGATTTCCGATTTCCAACTGACTTTTTCTTTGTGTGTAGGCTTTAGTAGCGTAGTAACCGTGAAGGATATACAGGGTGGCCCAAATGAGACCTAGTAATGTTAAACACGTATAACTCTTGTAATAACGGTTTTTTAAATTATATATTTTTATATGTTAAATACATTTTTTGGAAATTTAACGTGACTATGTGTGAAATAGTATGACATCAGACAAATGACCATCGTTTTGCTCGATACAGGCATTGGCTCTATTTAGCGCCAAGCTGCTGCACAGCTTCCATGTTCTTTTCAGTACGAATATTTCGATGAGCACCTCTTCCTGGACGGCCGGCAACTCAACCCAGTTCCTCAAAACGGCGAACTAAACTTGTAATCATGGAAGATGTGGGCGCTGATCTTACGTTAAAAACGGCGATAATTTCGCTGCGTCAGAACAATTGATCGTTGGGAAGAATAATAAAATTCGATAATGTTTAGCTCGTGCAGCAAGGCTTTTTAAAGAGGGTTGTCACGGACCCGAAATCATGATAAAAGTAGTGTGCAGCCACGAAAATCAATGTCACTTTGCCATTTTGTTAAAAACTTGTCTACTATTTAAATATAGAAGCAAGAGGTCTTGAGCCGGTTTAATCCCTGTTCAAAATCGATAATTTTAATGCGTTGTTCTGGACTGTACGTATTCATTTTAAATTTCCCAGAGTTCAGTTATAATCTGCAAAAAGAAAAAATAAATTATGTTAAAAAATAAAAAAGTTATTTGTATTTCACATTAGCTGGTCTTATTTGGGCCAACCGTTATAACGTTCGGCCTAGCCGAAGTTAACCACGTTTTTACTTTTTAAGATTTGTTTTTGTGTTATGGTTCTAAATCATGAGCCCAAAAATAGCCAACAATTGTCGTTACAGTCACAACAAGCTACCAATAGTTACTGTAGACTTTATCGTACTCAAATTAAAGCGTTTTCCTTACGAAATTCAAATTTGGTTTTATTTTTTGGATTTTTCCCAGATTGGGGCGCATAGAATCAGGATACCTGAAAAAGCTCCCAGTGTACCAAAAATAGCAAATTTTTGGTACAAGTTTAAATATGGATTTATTTTTTAGATTTTTATAGATTAGCGGTTCACAGAGACCATTCATAGATACCTTCCATTGTGGGAAAGTGTATAAGATTCGGCCTGACTACACTTAATTTAGCGCATTTCTGACTATCTGTAGAAATGTGTAGACGACCACAAGTTTCCATACAATAATTAGAGGATAGATAATTAGCTCAACTATTTTCTAGACGTGACTCACATCCCATTGTCATTATCGGCCATCGAATAATGATTGCCCTCATATAGGCAAACATTCTTATCTCAAGCTTTGCTATAATTTTAAGCAGCACTTCGGGGGGATTTTTATTGTGGCGCTATCTGCGCGAATGGTAAACGATGGCGATAAGTCTGTCCGGCCGGCCGTTAGTCAGTCATAGTGTTAAACAGAAAGTAATTTGAAAAATTCCAATACTTAATTTCGCAGTAAGACAAAAACAGAAAAAATGCGAAGCAGAAGTGACGTCAAAAATTGGTTTTTTCCATCATCGGGGATTTTCAATGGAATCTCAGTGCCTATCAGCGGTAAAAACGCCAATGAGTAATGAAGAACAATTATGTACCAGATATTATTTTCAACGGCTACCGGTTTTTATTTCAAATTGTTTAAAGAAGAATTAAAATAAATTCTAATTTAAGCGTGGGAAAATGCTAGATTTCGATTCTCAAAAGATAAGCATGCCATGCGTTAAAATCTGTTACCGGTTATCAGTGCGGTGCATATGTACGAGTATGTGTGTGACTAAGTAGCTGTTCGAATATTCAAAATTGTTGTTGTAGCGATTCATTTGGATTTGAACTGTTGTTAGCTTGAAAACCAGTTTAGTGGACCGGTTAGCCAATGTCGATAATTCAGTTTATCGGTAGCTCGCTAAACAAATAAATTAAACTGGACTGAATAAAGACTACCTAATGCTAGTTATTTTAAGATATCTTCACACCAAAAGAACCGAGAGTGGTTTGTTATTATAATTAGATAATTTTATGGGAATTAATTGGCACAATTTCTACAGCACCAAGTGGATAACACATTAGGTTCGGCTAGGCCATAGCTTTTTTACACCTCGCCATGGATTGTGTTTTAGTTTTTATAGCATTAGAAGTACAGTACGCTCTCACAAATTAGAACCACTTTGTGCCAGGGGTGGTTGTAATTTTTGAAATTTTCTTATTTCTGGACGTAGTATTTCAAAGAAACTTAAAAGATTTTTTTCATTTTCATTTATTGATTCATATTATTTATAAATTGTACAAAATCTAAACTAGATACAATTCAAAGATTTTAAGTTATTGCCTTTTTTCTGCTTAAATAGTGAAATTAATTATTGAATGAGTATTTATTATATAATGTTTGAAGGGGATGAGAAATTTTTCAAAAACCTTAAAAATTTTTTCTTTAAAGATAAAAATACATAAAATACTTAAAACTAGATTCATATCTTATGAGACCAGCTATAAGATATGATTGTGTTCGGAGTAGGAACATTTGACATTAAAACATTCTCTTAATTTAATTTGACTTCCACAAGACCAATACTAGTAATCTGATGTAGTCATGTAGTAGAAAAGTATCTAGGGCGACCGCAGAACTAACTGGCCTGGCACATTTTCTGTGTTATTAGCAACTTTTTTTTTGTTTTTTAAAAGCAATATTTTATAAGCCATCTGTCAAAATTTCCGAAATATTTAATGATTTTCTTTGTTACAAGTGATTGAAGTAAACAAGTTTTATAATTATTGAAAAATGGAAAATAAAGAGTTTCGTGCGGTAATTAAACACTTTTATATGAAAGGTTAAACGCCACAATTAATCAAAGATGAATTGGATTCTGTTCATGGTGATAATGCACCATCATACTCCACCGTGAAGCCCTGGGTTCAACAATTTAAAATGGGTCTTTCAAGTACGGAAGATGAACAACGCTCTGGAAGACCGAAAACTGCCACTACTATTGAAAACATTGGAAAAATATTTAATGCAGTGAATAAAGATAGACGAATAAAGCTCAGAGAACTTGCTGATATTGTTAAAATACACGAAAAACAAGTTTGGAGTATTTAACATGATGAACTCCACATGAAAAAGCTATCCGCAAGATGGGTGCCGCGTTTGTTGACTTTGCCCCAAAAAATCGTCCGTTGGACCAATTCCGAGGAGCTTTTAGCGATTTATCAGTGTAATCCAATAGAGTTCATGCGCCGATTCATAACTGTTGATGAAACATGGATCTATCACTACATCCCCGAATGCAAAGAACAGTCAAAACAATGGATAGAAGCTGGTAAAAGTTCGCCAAGAAGGCGAAAACTGTATGGAACTGTGTGGAAAAGTAATGGCCACAGTATTTTGGGATGCAAGGGGTATAATATTTATTGATTATCTTAAGAAAGGAAAAACTATAAATAGTGAATATTATTGTGCATTATTGGATCGGTTGAGTGAAGAAATCAAGATAAAACGACCGCATTTAGAAAAAAAAGTTCTTTTTCATCAAGATAATGCTCCTTCACACACTGCATTTTGAACTCAACAAAAACTGGCCGAATTACGATTTGAAATTGCTCCGCATCCACCATATAGTCCAGATTTAGCTCCTTCTGATTATTTCTTGTTTCCAAATTTAAAAAAAATTCTCGGTGGCAAATCATTTTCGTCCAATAGCGAGGTTATTGCTAAAACTGAGGCATATTTTGAAGGTCTTGAAAAATCTTATTTTTTGGATGGAATTGAAAAACTTGAAAAACGTTTGATGAAGTGTATTGAGTTGGGAGGAGATTATGTTGAAAAATAAATAATAATAATTCCAAAAAAAAACGGCTCTTTTTATGTTAGGCCAGTTGCTTTTGCGGTCGCCCTCGTAGATGATAGCGGATTTTGTTACATTGAAATCTTAAGCTTAACGACTTCCATGTACGTCTTCATTAAGCCTCTTTAATATTTTGTTCTTAGTTTCCATGTACAGGGTGTCCGTTGGGAAGGTATACTTCTTTGTTTGTTTATATTTTTTGTTAAATGCAAGAGAATGGATATGGATTGATAAATATCAGATAAATGTTCGCCTCTGTTAGCCTCAGAAATACGAGCCCATTTGAGCACATTTTAGATGACATGCTCACACCAGCTACTGAGCACGTCGTCGAATTGAGGTTGATGGATTGTTTTGAACACTTTCTTGAGCAGCAGTAATGTTTTCACCGCTCTTGCAGTACGTTGTGGTCCATGTCTGGGCCTATCAGCTACAGACCCTTTTTCTATGAAATCATTCACTACACGATAAATAGAGCGTTTTGTTGGCACGTTGTTTTTCCCAAAAATTTCACGTAGTTTTCTCATCCTCATAGTAATCGCATTATTGCTGACATACGGTCCCAAATGCTGTAGAAAGTAGTTGAAAGTTGGGCCTCTCGGCCGCCGCGGCGGGTAATTGCCCGAAATGGTTTTAAAAACATAATGGCAAACCCTTATCTTTATAATAAAGCTAGATTCTTGACCATAACATTTATTTGTATGCTTTTAATTTATTACTGAAAACCACACGTTTAAAAAAACACCCTATACTTTTTAGCCAGTGCTCCCCTACATTTTCTTCTATAGCTCTTTTTGTTAGATCCCATAAACATTATTGCTGCAATATAAAGTGAACACGTTGAACTAATTTTGGGAAGCATCAAATGATAGAATCGAAGGAGGAATATTTAAATTTTTTCCTTTAACTCGATTTCAAGAGCAAAGATCAAAACTATCAAAAATATATGATGGCATTTAAAATATATCTTCGCCAGTTCAGATACCTTTACTCTACCTGATGTTTAACCTATTTATCTTATTTTATGACCGTAGACACATATTTCGAGGTAAATGGAATTACAAACTTATGAACAGTCCATGCTATAGTGGAGAGTGTAAAAATGGCTGCCTATGGGAACAATAAATGTAAGTCGAATTAACCAACTTAAATTGCCTCACTTGTTTTTTTTTTTTGATTTGACCGATTCGGCTAGGGCTCGGACACGCGGACCAAAGAAGTCTTAAGTAGTATAATTTTCAATTACCTATTAAAAGCAGGTCCAAACTTAAAGTCGTTTGTACTGTTTTTGTGTAAATGCTGCAAATACCGCTTATGTCAACTTTAAAGACAACACCACATATTCACTTTTTGATTGTTTTTTTTTGATATTTAATTAAATTCCTTTATTGTTAGCACCACTGCTAATGCAGCTTTGATGCTGAGCAATCGTTGCTGCATTTCTCCAAAGCCATTGGTAAACATAGCCGGCGAGCATAGATAATTTGGCCGCAACGCCTTGCTGCCATCAATCGTCGATTGCGACATTCGCAAACAGAATAAAATTAAATTTATTTTTTTTCTACTAGAGTCAATACTGAACTCTCTTAGCATCGCAGTGAGTTTCTCTTAATCAAATCCACATCCATACTCTCTGGCTGAATGGCATCGCTCTGAGGACACGGCGAGGAAAGAAAAACTGTTATACTCGTGATGGCGAGGATGCTGTACTCCAGTTTGTGATTGCGTAGACGGTGTCTTTGCGTTTGGCGCTACACCCCAAAAAGTCGTTGGTATCCTTTATTTCCCAGCATCTCTTAAGCGACGTGAGTACAATGTTGTTGCCGTCGTTTACGTATGTATGTCCTGATGGTCCTTAGCATATTAATACGTACGTACAACGTAGTGTAGGGTACGGTACGTGCGTGTTGTGCGATTGTAAGGTCAGTAGTAAAATTCTATTCTATCGGTATAAACGTGTTGACTCTGTCGAACGGCGATAAATCAAAACTTCCCACGTCGTACCGACCGAAAGGATTACAGGATATACGTTCGCTGGTGTTGTTTTTTTACCCCCGCCCAAGTCTTTCCGTCAGTTATCGGTTGCAATTGAAATTAGAAAAAAAGCAAAACAAAATAAAGTATACGAAACGATACGACCAATATATAAAATATATATTCGACGTCAATACTAGACGCGATAAGCTATCGTATTTGTCATCAGCGAGTGAAAGTGAAGTGCTCGAAAAAAAGGCAAATGCTTTTGTGTTCACATGAAACAAAATAAAAAAATGTAAATTATTTGCAATCGCAATTGTTGGAATTATAAAGTGATGTGACGTACTTCGTGTATTTGGATTTATATTGAATAATGGACGTTAGGTTTAGAAGATTAAAACCCAGCGAGTTTATATTGTGTTGTCGGCATTAGCAAAGACAGATGCAGGACTGAATGCCAGCGAAGCGTTTGATTTATGATTTATGGGAATATTCAAATCTACTGCAAATTTTGGGATTACAATTTATTTTTTAATGGAAGCATCGATCAGGGGCATAGTAGCCTTTGGGCTGCCATTTTTATTGCCTTGGTTTTGGAATATTGTTGATTTCGTCTTAGTTCAAAACTTACATAATTCCCCCAACACTATTTTAAGAAACACTCAGGGAACTTTTCTTAAAAAATAGTTGGTTCTTTACGATAAACTTCTTTTGCTCACTAAGTGGGCTATTCTATTTACTACCTGCTCCTAACGGCTAATAAATTTTATAGGGAAGATTTACCATGGCTTAGAAAAACATATTTTATTCGCAAAAACGCCGATATTTTATAGGTGAAAACCCCACAGCTGATAATGATTTGGATGATCTAACTCGGATTTGAACCAGGAAAAGAAAAACATATTTTATTCGCAAAAACGCCGATATTTTATAGGTGAAAACCCCACAGCTGATAATGATTTGGATGATCTAACTCGGATTTGAACCAGGCTTTACTTGTACGCCTAAATTTCATAGGGAAGATTTACCATGGCTTAGAAAAACATATTTTATTCGCAAAAACGCCGATATTTTATAGGTGAAAACCCCACAGCTGATAATGATTTGGATGATCTAACTCGGATTTGAACCAAGCTTTACTTTTACGAGGGTCCTGAAAAAACTAGTGTTCCCAGATGCAAACTTGAACTTCCACTGGAAACGTTGACATTTTTTTCAGCATAACTTCACTCAGAACGTTTTGTCATTTGAGGGCGAATTGTTTTATTTACAGTGTCTTGAAAAATTCATCTCAGTCAAAAAATGGAATTATCCCGTGAACATTTTCGTGCGATGATTTTTTACGATTTTCAAGACAAGAGTTTTTAAATCAACTTGCTTCGACTTTTGGCAATGAAGCACCATCAAAAACCACTGTTAATCTCTAGTAATAAGAGTTCAGTCTTCGACGTCGTTCGCTCCAGGATGAATTTCGTGAAGGACGTCCAACTTCGGTCACTTTGCCAGAAGCCATCGATGCTCTGCGTGAACTGATTAAGCAAGACCGGCATGTGACATACCGTGAGATTGAGGCATCCTTGGGCATCAGTATGACAAGCATGAATAAGATTTTGCATGCTCATTTGGTCGTGAACAAAATTTGTTCTCGTTGGATCTCACATAATTTTAAGAATGCTCAAAAAAAAAGGCTCGTTTGGATTGGTGCAAAGAGATGTTGAAAAAGTATTTATGCGGTAGCTCAAAGGCAGTATATAACATTGTCACAGGTGACGAATCATGGAGCTATGCATATGAACCCGAAACAAAACAGCTATCGACCGTATGGGTCTTTCAAGACGAGCCAAATCCAACAAAAATTGTTGGTGGAAGAAGTACATCGAAGTAAATGATTGCGTTTTTATTTTCGGTATAACCGGTCATGTTGCCACAGTGCCTTTAATGGAATGTACGACGCTCAATTCTGAGTGGTATACAACCGTCTGTTTGCCAACAGTGTTCGAAGAAAGAGGAAAGATAATAAGAGAAGACGCATCATTTTGCATCACGTCAATGCGAGCTCTCATACATCAGCTTAAACGATGAGCTATTCGACCACTCAAGATGACGAATTGATGGGCCATCCTCCGTACAGTCCTCATTTGGCACCCACTGATTTCATCCTATTCCCTAGCATCAAGAAAAAAATGCGTGGTCAACGTTTTTCATCGCCCGAAGCAGCTGTTGAAAAATCATGTGTTGAAGGTGCCTCAATCGGAGTGGAAAATGTACTTCGAAAATTGGTTTGTGCGCCTGCAAAAGTGTATTGATCTTAAAGGAGAATATTTTGAAAACCAATAAAACTATTTCCAATGATAAATTATTGCGTTTTTATTGCCAGACCCGAAATATAAATAGCAACCCTCGTAAAAGGCTTACTAGAATTACGGATTAGGAAATTAAAAAAACCAATGTGAAGAAAAACGCGTAGGCCTTCTGCATTACTTTTATGATAATTTCTATAATGAAATGCACATAGGCCTTTTTCTATATCCTGAATCAATAAAGATATCAGAAAACGGTTTGGTAGGTACATACATGACCATTTGGACTACTAAAAGCGTCAATAAAAAAAATCACGTAGGCCTTCCGCTGGTAACTACGACAATTTTTTTTTTGGAATTATTACTATTTATTTTTCAACATAATCTCCTTCCATCTCAATACACTTCATCAAACGTTTTTCACGTTTTTTAATTCCATCCGAAAAATAAGATTTTTCAAGACCTTTAAAATATGCCCCAGTTTCAGCAATAACCTCGCTATTGGATGACAATTTTTTGCCACCGAGAATTTTTTTTTAAATTTGGAAACAAGAAATAATCTGAAGGAGCTAAATCTGGACTATATGGTGGAGGCGGAGCAATTTCAAATCGTAATTCGGCCAGTTTTTGTTGAGTTAAAAATGCAGTGTGTGGAGGATTATCTTGATGAAAAAGAACTTTTTTTTCTAAATGCGGTCGTTTTATCTTGATTTCTTCACTCAACCGATCCAATAATGCACAATATTATTCACTATTGTTAGTTTTTCCTTTCTCAAGATATTAAATAAATATTATACCCCTTGCATCCCAAAATACTGTGGCCATTACTTTTCCTGCTGACTTAACAGTTTTCGCCTTCTTGGGACCACTTTTAACAGCTTCTATCCATTGTTTTGACTGTTCTTTGCATTCTGGGATGTAGTGATGGATCCATGTTTCATCAACAGTTATGAATCGGCACAATAACTCTATTGGATTACGCTGATAAATCGCTAAAAGCTCCTCGGAATTGGTCCAACGGACGATTCTTTGGGGCAAAGTCAAGAAACGCGGCACCCATCTTGCGGATAGCTTTTTCATGTGGAGTTCATCATGTAAAATACTCCAAAATTGTTTTTCTTGTATTTTAACAATATCAGCAAGTTCTCTGAGCTTTATTCGCGTATCTTTAGTCACTTCATTAAATATTTTTCTAATGTTTTCAATAGCAGTAACAGTTTTCGGTCTTCCAGAGCGTTGTTAATCTTCCGTACTTGAACAACCCATTTTATATTGTTGAACCCAGGATTTCACGGTGGAGTATGATGGTGCATTATCACTATCAACAGAATCCAATTCATCTTTGATTAATTGTGGCGTATAACCTTTCATATAAAAGTGTTTAATTACGGCACGAAACTCTTTATTTTCCATTTTTCAAAAATTATAAAACTTGTTTACTTCAATCACCTGTAACAAAGAAAATAATTATTAAATATTTTGAAAATTTTGACAGACAAAAGATTGCTTTTAAAAAACAAAAAAAAGTTGCTAGTAAAACAGAAAATGTGCCAGGCCAGTTAGTTTTGCGGTCGCCCCCGTATAATAAGGCAACAAGTTTTTTTTGTTGAAAGAACGAAATTATTTTTTGACATTACCAAAGATTGACACCAACGAAGAAAGTTATACAAAAAACTATTGGCTACCACAATAGACAGTTCTGTTAGCCAATAATATAAGTATCACTGCATTAGTATACGAATGTTCAGCAGCCTGTACCATAATATAATTATAGCAATTGTTTAATGGTTTGGCGAACCGAAGATTTATTAGGATAATTCTCATTAAATGATTGCAACAACATTTTAAAAACACGTGCAGCCAAGCATTCTTTTTATGAAAAGTAGCCGAAATCGCGAAAAAAAATCCGTGAGCTTTTTTTCCCCCGATATACTTACAGATGCATAAGGTGTGCAGCCGCTAATAATCAATATTCACATGCAGAAAAAAAGTATGGTTGGGGTGACAATATTCGAAGAGGATTATACTATTGTTGGGTATATGGTTGTGGCATAACAATATTATGATCATCACAACAATAGTATGGTTCACACACAACCATACTATGATCCCCACAATAATATTATGGTCCTCTCAACAATAGAATTATTCACACACAACCATAGTATGGTCCCCACAACCATATTGTTATTCACACTCAACCACACTATGATCCCCACAACCATATTATGATTCTGATAATTATAGTTTGTTTTACATACAACCATAATATGACTCACACACAATCATACTATGATCCCCAAAATTCTTCGTAAGGATTATGTTAAGTTACTATTCAACAAAAGAGATTTTTTATTAAGTAAATTATGTAAAAATGCTTTAAACTCTTAATAGTCGGAGTGACTTTTGTAACAGTAGAAAAAATTTACTTATTAAAAATTTATCAGTTATACTCTTACTAAAGCAAAGTAGTTTGTTTTGAAAAAAAAAATAATTTACATATAAAATATGCTATTATTACGTAAGACTCGTCCCAATAACATTGTCAAATTAAAAAAAATACGATTTTGCTGGTATGATTGTCGTAATCATATTATTGTTAACATAAAACCCATAAAAACAATACTTTTGTTGCACCAACTATATTAATATTGTTGCTACAACCATATTTTTATTTTTAAAATTGGCAACAATACTATTGTTACATTTCAACAATATTATTATTGCCGCCATCATAATGTTGTCAAAATGAAATTCAAAAAACAATGCTATGGTTGCGACGATCATGCTTTTATTGCAGAGAACATACTATTGTTGTCTATATAGTAACCATATAGTAACCATATTTTTTCTCTGCGTGCCAGTTGTTAAATCAAAAGACAAAAATATACAAACGATTCACAAAATTTGTGAAGCTCTTCAGATTTTTTGTAGTTCGGACTGATTTCTGACTTACTTCTCTGTGTCCGAAGAAAATGGCTTAGAATTAATGTTAACGTTTTACAAATTGCCCCGCGGATATGGCAAAAACGGTTTCTAATATCATCTGATTGTGGTGTATATTGAGTTGGTCCGATACGCCTTTACAAAAACCCACCATATCCCTTAAGTCTTTCAATTTGCCTCTTGTTAACAATTCAATATAAATCCATTATTTAAATGAAAACCCAAAATCGAGTTGAGTGAATAACAAAAAAAAAACATTTCTAATTTCTCCAGATTGAAACGACCAGCGAGTGCATGAATTATCAATGAGTGAATGAAATCCCAAAACTGTTACTCAAAAGTGAAATAATAAAATATTCATATAAAGGAATCAATATATACTCGTACGAGTACATCCAGAAAAGAGACTAACCCGACAACAGCAAACCAAATCAACAAAATCATACTTACATATATGCAAATGTACGTTAATACTCGAATATAATACTCGAATACTCGTCGAATTGTGAAAGTATACTAAACTCCTTCAAGTGATCGATTTTATTAAAATCAAAAATTTGTGCAAATGGTCTTAAACAAAATTTTAGCCTAAAACAAAGTTTAAAAATAAAACCAGAAAAATAAAATTAAAACAGAGAAAATTTAAATGATTAAAAAATAATTCCATTGTGGCTATAAAGTGAAATATTAAAAACGACACACCAACACGACACATTCGCTTTAAACGTCTTTAAATATTTGATCACTTTCAAAAAGGCAACAGCCAGCCAGCCACCAGTTGGTAGACATAGCCTCACACGCATACATACAGGCGTATGTACAAAGCGGATACAGCCGGAATACCATACCACAGAGCTAGAGAGACATACGTACATCTACTGAATATACACAGTCGTAAATACATTAAGGTAATGTACACACATATACGTATGCATGCATATTAGGGTGGCAGCCACATGTTTGGGGAAAAACTAATGTTCAGATTGGAAGGAGTTATGCTAGACACATGTTTTTTAATGAAAGAGTTTGACAGGGCGATCTTTTCAATGAAGACGAATTGCATGTAACGTCCTTTTACAAAAATAAGGATTTTTAGGGCGACCGCAAAACTAACTGGCCTGGCACATTTTCTGTTTTACTAGCAACTTTTTTTTTTGTTTTTTGAAAGCAATCTTTTATAAGCCATCTGTCAAAATTTCCGAAATATTTAATGATTATTTCTTTGTTACAGGTGATTGAAGTAAACAAGTTTTATAATTTTTGAAAAATGGAAAATAAAGAGTTTCGTGCGGTAATTAAACACTTTTATGAATGAAAGGTTATACGCCACAATTAATAAAAGATGAATTGGATTCTGTTCATGGTGATAATGCACCATCATACTCCACCATGAAATCCTGGGTTCAACAATTTAAAATGGGTCGTTCAAGTACCTAAGATGAACAACGCTCTGGAAGACCGAAAACTGCTACTACTATTGAAAACATTAGAAAAATATTTAATGATGTGACTAAAGAAAGAGAAATAAAGCTCCTAGAACTTGCTGATATTGTTAAAATACACGAAAAACAAGTTTGGAGTATTTTACATGATGAACTCCACATGAAAAAGCTAACCGCAAGATGGGTGCCGTGTTTGTTGACTTTGCCCCAAAAAATCGTCCAATTCCGAGGAGCTTTTTAGCGATTTATCAGCGTAATCCAATAGAGTTCTTGTGCCGATTCATAACTGTTGATGAAACATGGATCCATCACTACATCCCAGAATGCAAAGAACAGTCAAAACAATGGATAGAAGCTGGTAAAAGTGGTCCCAAGAAGGCGAAAACTGTTAAGTCAGCAGGAAAAGTAATGGCCACAGTATTTTGGGATGCAAAGGGTATAATATTTATTTATTATCTTGAGAAAGGAAAAACTATAAATAGTGAATATTATTGTGCATTATTGGATCGGTTGAGTGAAGAAATCAAAATAAAACGCATTTAGAAAAAAAAGTTCTTTTTCATCAAGATAATGGTCCTTCACACACTGCATTTTTAACTCAACAAAAAGTGGCCGAATTACGATTTGAAATTGCTCCGCATCCACCATATAGTCCAGATTTAGCTCCTTCTGGTTATTTCTTGTTTCCAAATTTAAAAAAAATTCTCGTGGCAAAAAATTTTCGTCCAATAGCGAGGTTATTGCTGAAACTGAGGCAATTTTGAAGGTCTTGAAAAATCTTTTTTTTTCGGATGGAATTAAAAAACTTGAAAAACGTTTGATGAAGTGAATTGAGTTGGAAGGAGATTATGTTGAAAAATAAATAATAATAATTCCAAAAAACGGGTTTTTATGTTAGGCCAGTTACTTTTGCGGTCGCCCGTATGGCTTTACCCAGTATTTCCGTTGATAAATATCAAAACCAATCATCATAAAGTGTTGCCCCAAACAAAAAGTTCATGCTTTAAAAAAACATTTTTGTTAAAAGAAACCTTTAAGAAAGTGTAAATTAAAGTTTTTTTGAATTTAATGGAAACAAAAGCACACATACGAGGGCTGCTTTATATATATACTTAGTAGGGACATAAATACTGTTACTTACGTTTTATGTTGAAAAATAAAAAGTACTGAATGTTTTTGGACCAAATATTTTTTAATATATTTATTGATGTATATTGTATCCAAAAAGAATCTACTTAATCGAAATGTCCGCCTTTTGCCTTTAAACACGCCTTAAGTCGCACTGGCCAACCGTCAATAGCTGCACGAACCTCGTCCATTGGAAAATTGGCCACAGCTCGAACTAAAGCAGTCTTAAAAGATCCAATGTTGTGCTATCTTTTGTGACAAACCTTGTCCTCTAAAACCAATGGGTTGAAATCTGGACTGCCTGAGGGCCATTCTTCAGAGGAAATGAACGCTGACAAATTGTTTCGAAGCCAGGCCTGGGACGTTTTAGCCTTATGGGCCGGCGCACAATCCTGCAGGAGAGTCCATGGCTGGTTTTGGAACAGGGAATTGTTAAGAGGCTTCAAAACAGCTTCCAAAACGGTTTCTTGGTAAACTTTGGCCGATATTTTGACTCCTTGTTCGCAGACATGCAGGTCAGTGACCCCATCGTAAGAGACAACCCACCAAACCATGACTGAAGCTGGGTGATGACCCTTTTCCACCATTGGGATCAGTTCAGATGCTTTCTTAGATGACCGCGCATACACTCTATCATTTTGCTTGTTAAACTTTCATAAACGGTAAACATTTTTTCATCGGTGAACCAAATTTTTGTGTGCATGTTATAAGCGTGCATCACCAAAAGACGTATGCATTTTTTAATCCTATTTTTTTTAAAGCTGCATTCAATAAATGTCCGGTACGTCGTTTGAAAGCCCCAAGTCTTTTGTAATGATTCGACTCATGGACTTTTGCGTGATATTCATCTCACGGGCTATGATTTTCTGTTTTCTGAGCGGATTTCTGTGAATTCTTGATTTAATGGCTTTGATGACATGCAGTGTTCGAACAGAGCGTGGGCGGCCCGACCGGTGGCGGTCTTTTACATATCCAGTCTCCTCAAACAGTTTTATGCGTCGGTAGACGAACATGCGGCTAATCCCTAGTGGCCGCAGCGTTTTGAAAATATCCTTTTTTCATTTCACACTTGAAAAGCGCTATTACAGCAATACGGTTCTCATTATCTGACCACTCCATGATGAAAGTTGAAACAATTTTTAAATCTCGTTACAGACTAACGCTATTGAGGTTACCTTTCAAAACCCATATGACATTAAGGGGGTATGTTCAGTTCTACTATTGAAATGGGTGTGTTCAATGTTGTAACAGTATTTATGTCCCTACTAAGTATTTATTTTCAAAACATATTTATTTTTCAAGCATTTTCAAAGTATTTATTTTTCAAAAATATTAACTTTTCCATATCAGTCCAAGCTTTCGAACAGTTGCCACACAAAGGTTCCTTCCGTCTTCAGGTCCTGTAGCTCTAGATGCCACAATAACAACCGATCATGCGCATATTTTGCATAGTACGTGGACCTTCCTTCCAGATTTTAGAGCTATCAGGTTTGGAAGCTAAATTTTACATTTGATTCCTACCAAATCCATAGTCCATGTTTTTGAAGAGCATCCATACAAAGGTCACTTCCGATTTGAGGTCCTGCAGGTTGAGATGCCACTAATTTTGTATGGTATTTTATGAGCGACAAATAATTAACTCTGACATAGTGCGCAAGCTCATAGTCGGCCACGACGAATTTGACATATGTTTAATTGTTTTTTTTAAATCCCTGAAAAACTATACTCATTTCCATCATTTCCGATTTGAGGTCCTGCAGGTTAAGAAGCCACTAAGTTTGTATGTGATTTTATGAGCGACAAATAATTAACACTGACATAGTGAGTCCGACCTTGCTCAAGCTCCAGACAGAGATGCTGTCCTGTGAATTGCAGAATTGGGTAGGGTATCTCATAGTCGGCCACGACGAATTAAACATATGTTTAATTGATCTTTTTTTATTAATCTCCCTGAAAAATGATACTCATTTCTATCATGTCATACAAGATAACCTTCAATAGCAAAAAAAAATATTCATTTGCTTTGTCATTCGCATATGCAAGAAACAAATTTGGAATTTTAGCCATCGCAAAAAGTATATTTCGATATTCGTTTTCGCTTTCGCTAAGCTCACTTCCGTTACAGAGTATTTTAAGTTAGTTACAAGGCATATGTTTATAATTACCAAAAAATAATTTTTTTTTTGAGTCATAAGCCACCTTTTCATAGCCCTGGTCACATATAGCTCCCACGCATGTGTAGTATTCAGCTCCCGATGTAAAGTATTCAGCTCTAGAAGCTACATACTCGTATTACATCCAAGCCTGATAAAATGTGGCATAGTTCATTACGATCGATCAGCTACCAGCTCAGATGGAAATGGTCGTACTTTTGTTATAGCCCCGGTGCAAAGGTCTCTGACGATATCAGACACAACCTACAACACTCTCATTAGTTCCGATTGCTACTCGTATTATGAAGTTGGCAATTTATGGGAATTTCATGTACTGGAAGACAATTTATGTGGGGTTTAATGTGCATGTAAACAGGGTTACTAGTCTGAGAGGAAACAGAAAGGACGTGACGAATCTAATTATTCATCAACAACTTCATCTCATAACTCTGAATCGCATTTAAGATATATCAAGAATACATAAAGTAGGCCTAATAATACATTTGTGTGCGAGGTACCGGAATTGTTAGCAGAACAAATACTGATATGTCAATTGTGTTCGTCCTTGGCGGAAACCTGAAGTGTCGTCAAATCGGTTGATATTTTCGACCTGTATTTGGTTTAAAAGCAGAGATCAACGGACGGACAGATAATAATAGTGAATCTGTAAGAATAATTCACTTGGTGCATATCCTTTTCCTTACGGTGTTACAAACAACTGTACTATTAGCACGGAGCATCGTGTGATGCTGGCTATAGAAATGCCCACCTAATACACATTCACTCCGTGTTAACAAACAGGCCTACTCACCCACGCGTAAACTCAAACCAACAAAAATTAATTTATATGTAAGTGTGTGTATATACGCCATACACATACGCACACAGTAATTGTATGCGTGTGCTTCGATATATTGTGTTAATGATTAAAGACAATATATTTGCATTTATTAAATTATAATATTAAAAATTTAAATTTTAAAATGGAACCTTTAAATTGTTTTCTTCTATCATTTTGTGTGTGTGTGTCCAACACCATAAAGCTAAAATACTTAATTAAATTACTAGTTTTACTAGCTGCAGCCTAATTTGCCCCAAAGGCAAATTAGGCAAAGATTACTGATGGGAAAAAGTGTGCACATTAGACCGCCTTACCTTTTGAAATGGATGACTAGGATGACTAGGAGACATTACTGCTCGGCTTTAATTCTGCTGTCCCTCTAAATCTGAGCGCAGAAAAAAGTATGGTTGGGATAACAATATTTGAAGAGCATCATACTACTGTTGGGTCTATGGTTGTGCCACAATAATATTATGATCCTCACAACAATAGTTTGGTTCAACTACCACCATACTATGATCCTCACTACAATAGAATGATTAAAACTCAACCATACTATGATCTCCACTACCATAGTATGATCCTCACAATCATAGTATGACTCACACAGAACCATGTTATGATCCCTACAACCATAGAATGATCACACACAATTATACTATGCTCCTCAAAGCTATTTTTTAGAATTGGGTGAAGTTATCAAGTTGAATTATGAAAATCGTTTAAAAATAAATTAAATTCAAAATAAATAGGAGTGATTATTTTTTTTAATTAATTATTTATTTATTTGCAATCTATCGTGAGATAATAAGCAAATTATGTAAGCAATATATTTTTAAGAATACCATATAGATTTTACTTCAATAAGTAAAATCACTTTTATTTACAATTCTATTTAGTTCTATGTAATTAAATCTAGCTTTCATATTCTTAAAGGAAGGTCCAATACGTGAAGTTTTTTTAAACGCCTCTGTTGAGGTGGTGGGCGTCTGGAGGATTCCTGGGATGATGGTGGCTGCTCCGGGTGTCTGGGGTACTCCACAAGTGGTCGATGTTGCCGGCAAAGTTGCTGCTTCCTCTTCCTGCTGATTAATTCTTCTAAGGGGTTTCGGCCTTTCCCCACGGATTTTCCCAAATAAAAAAGGTCGGTTTAGCACGATTAAGGGTGTCCTCGAACCCACGGGACACTTTAATTTATTATATTTTACAATTTTTTAACAATTGTATTTCTTGACTGTTTTGCTGCGGCTGGTGGTGTGTTGCTCGTTTGACAGTTTTTACAGAATAGGAAGAGACTTGGTTATGGAAAGCCGCAAGACGGTTAAGCCAACCAAGTCAGTAGCAACGGCGCCACAACCCAGAGTCCTGCGCAGTCCGTGCTGTGAGATCGTCGGCCGTCGGCGATCTCACAATGAGATCGTCTACGGCCGCTGATCCCTAAATAAAAAAGGGCGACGTAAACATCCCGCCCGCCTTGCACTATAAGTGCAACTAAAGGCACATCAGCAACATCAACTACGAGCCACACCAAAAACAGACAACAACTTATTATTAAGGTATTTTACATAGTAATTCATTTCGTTAGATATAACAAGATATACTTAAATTAATAGAATTCAGTCTTCTACGTTTCTGTGAGCGTTAGGCATTATTGCGCTAAGCTACTGAGTATCATGTAATACAAAAAATAATAAAAAGAAATTGCTTTTAAAGCATTAAGGCAGGTAATTCAGTTACATTAAAAACTATAAATCATCAAAAAAAATATAAGGAATGAGGTACAAATTTTATCGGTATAAGCGCTCTCCGATAGTGACTTTCTTCCCTTCGCCAAAGTACGCCTGTCCAAACACCGTTTCTTGAGAGAACACCTTACCAGGATGGACGATAGTTGGGCCAATCAGGATGGAACGGACTATGTCAGCCCCAAGGATGATAAAGTATGGAGCTCGATGATACCACCATCTATCAGCGTCTTCGATGGCTGTTGGATTCTTCGGCATGTTGTATCCCGGGTCAATTCTGGCTGATGGGCTGCACCCATAGTCCTTGTCTTCAACCACGCATCTGACTTGAACCTGGCGACCGTTGAGCGACTGATGACAAAAAGTTAAGGTAGTACGCCCGTCTATGACCACACAGAACCTCCGAGTTGCCTCTTCCCGCATAATGGAAGACCTGGTTGCATTTGGGTCAATCAGCACCCTGGTGTTTTGGGCTCTGCGTCCAGGCCACGTAGTTACACGCACGAGCGCCGACATGGGAAACCAAATATGTGCTTCTGGAATAGAATGAAGCAGGCTGTGGTGAAATCCTTCACAGCGCCGGCAGACATCGACACTCCGGCATGTTGAACGTCGATGAGACTGCGCCAAACAGTTAAGACAGAGGCTGTGACGAATGACAGCCTCAGCCTTGCGCTGCAAGTCCATAGCCAGAAAACGAGTGCACTGACGTACCGAGTGCATTCGGCTACATATCGGACACGGGTAACTTGCATTAAACCCGTCTGCCATCACGCTTGAAGTCTGGAAGAGGAGGTAAGAGGCTATTAACTGGCTAAGAAATATGATTAAATAACGATTTAGTTTTGTGAGCAACGGGGTAAGAGGACCAGCTTGTGAATAGGACGAGAAATCACACCATTTGGTGTGTTTAAGTCAACAACTCTGACACGACCGTCTGAGCCACGATAAACTCTGGTAACGCGCCCTAAACGCCATTCAGTAGAACAAGTGGTTTCGCGCTTAAGAGCGACAATATCATCTTCCGCAAGATCTGTCTGAGGATTTTTCCATTTATTACGTTTGTGTAGCTCTTTCAGATACTCCTCATTCCATCGTCGACAGAATTCTTGGTGCAAAGCCTTTAGCTTGCGCCACCGGTTTACAATGCTGCCGACTTCTTTGACCTCTTCGGGTTCTGCCGGAGACAGCATGGTGGAGCCAATGAGAAAATGAGCAGGAGTTAAGGCTTGTGGATCGGCGGAGTCATTGGGAAGTACGCTGAGGGGTCGAGAATTGAGACACGATTCGATGGTAGCAAGCAAAGTGGAGAACTCCTCGAAAGTATACTTGAGCTGACCAGATAGCTTTTTAAAGTGGGTTTTGAAACTCTTTACTCCAGCTTCCCAAAGACCACCCATATGTGGTGCTCCGGCGGGGATAAAGTGCCAAGAAAGCTCCTGATGACCATATTTAGTGACTGCTTCATCGCGTAATTCTTTAACACGATGGGCAAAGTTCGAGTCGATTTCCCTTGCTGCTCCTACGAAGTTTCTGCCATTGTCCGAGAACATTTGATTAGGACACCCACGTCGGGCTACAAAACGAGCGAGGGCAGCTAAAAATGCTGGAGTAGAAAGATCACTAACAGCCTCTAGGTGGATAGCTTTTGTAGAGAGACAAACAAAGAGACACACATAACCCTTCGTGATTTTACTGTATCTGCCGGTAAAACTTTTTATATCGAAAGGACCCGCAAAGTCGACACCTGTGTTGGTAAAGGGGCGACTAAATGTTGTTCTCTCCTTTGGCAAAGCCGCCATAATCTGGCCTTGGAGTTTCTTGCGTTGTAGCACACATATTGTGCAATTATGGATAACGGTTTTTATAAGGTTCTTTACCTTAATTATCCAACACTCCTGACGAATGGTATTTAACACCAACCTCGCGCCGCCATGGCAGGTCAGTAGGTGAATAAATTCTACGTATAGCTTGGCTAGCCTGCTACCGTATGAAAGTATTACCGGATGTCTCTCGTTATAACACAGGCTCGTAGTAGAACCGAGGCGCCCGTTAGCCCTTATGAGACCTTTTTGGTCTAAAAATGGCGTCAAGGTAAGTAACGGGCTACGAGAATCGAGACTTTTCTGCGTCTTTAAACGATTGTACTCGTCTGGAAAATGATCCGTTTGAGCTAGCATAAAAAGACGATTTCTGACAAACGAAAGCTCTTGTGCCGATAGTCGTTTGCTCGCAGGACGATCCCTTTTCTTCGTTTTGGCTCTCGCCAGCGCAGAGAAACGGAAAATATACGCAATCACATGAATAGCTCTAGGAAGACATGAAAAACGATTCAATATATCCTCTCGATCTGCAGATCTAGCAACATGCACTTGGACACGCTTTTCCTCAGCTGAGGTGTGGAATTCGTTAGAGCTACTAGGCCAGTTGGTTCTACTAGATTTGAGCCATTCTGGTCCATGCCACCAAAGATCACTGGATTCCAGCTCCGCAGGAGTCGCTCCCCGGGTTGCTAGATCGGCAGGATTATAATGCGTAGGCACATGAAACCAGTCAATATTTCCAACTTTATCCAAAATCATTGAAACCCTATTAGCTACAAATGTTTTCCAGCAACTTGGAGATTTTTTGAGCCACGCAAGAACTATCGTTGAATCGGACCACAAAAACACCTCATACTCACTATGATCAAATTGTGACTTTACATTTTCTATCAAATTTGCCAACAATGTAGCACCACACAACTCTAATCTGGGCAACGAAGCTTTTTTTATTGGAGCCACCTTTGTTTTCGCTACCAGAAGATTTGATACTATTGTATCGCCATATTCTACTCGAACATATACCGTCGCTGCGTAAGCCAATTCCGATGAGTCACAAAATCCGTGAAACTGAATATTGCATGTCGGAGAAAATCGTATCCATCGTGGAATGGTTATTGTATCAATCTCGTTGAATTTTGAAACGAACGATAGCCATCTATGAAGTGAAACAGGCTTAATGGGATCATCCCAACCAATCTTATCGAGCCACATTTGCTGCATCAAGATCTTCGCTGTTATTATTATTGGAGCGAGCCATCCTGCTGGATCGAATAGCCTGGCAATCATAGAAAGCACTTCCCTTTTCGTGTAAGACAATTTTGTGTGAATTACCTCCGTCACAAAATAAAAACAATCTGACGCGGCGTTCCAACGTACACCTAACATTTTTGCGCTGCTATCATCCTCGAGACACAAAAACGAAGTATTTAACAGGTGATCTATCGGTAAGCCTTCTAAAATCTTTTCTGAATTCGCAGTCCATTTTCTTAACTCGAATTTCGCACTTCGCAGAATTTCTATCAGCTGATTACGAGCTACCAGTGCGTCTGGAATCGAATATGCCCCCACGAGAGCGTCATCAACATACATCGAAGCTCGCAGAATATTAGATCCAATGGGGAAACGACATTCCTCATCATCAGCTAACTTAAGCAAAGTTCTCAACGCCAAATATGGAGCACAATTAATCCCAAAAGTCACAGTTTTAAGTTCGTAATCTTGGACGTCCTCTTTTTCAGAGCCACGAAATACTATCCTTTGAAAATTTGTTTGTTCAGGATTAATTAAAATTTGCCTATACATTTTGCTAATATCTGCACTGAAGACAAACTCATAAAAACGCCATTTTAGCATTAGAGAAACTAGATCATTTTGTAGAGTTGGACCGATATACAAGTTATCATTTAAGCTATTTCCATTGGACGTCGCGCTAGATCCATTAAAAACTACTCTAAGTTTTGTAGTTGTACTATCCGCCTTAAAAACTCCATGATGGGGTAAATAGTAACTTGGGCCACTCGTTGAATTTCCAACTTTTTCCATATGAGCCAACGTTAAATATTCTTTTAGGACCTCATCATATTGAGTTTTATACTCTGGTCTACGCATCAACGACTTCTCATTTCTCAAAAACTGACGCAGCGCAATATGCCTATTTGGGCTAAGTGACGGACAATTATCTTTGAATGGCAGATTTACTATATATCTCCCATCAGAATTCCTCACTGTTGTAGCTCGAAAAATCTCTTCACACCTCTTATCCTCCTCCGAGTAAATAGGCTTACGAGAAACTTCCTCTAATTCCCAAAATTTGGACAACTGATCGTCAAGAGATACTTTTGTGAAATGAGATAGCCTTGTACAACGTGAGATATTTTTACCCGCTGTTGGACCGGTTACAATCCAGCCAAATATCGTCTCTTGAGCCACAAGAGATTCAAAAACACCATGCTGGACGCCGTCTTTCAAAATTACTGGATAAAGATCTCCACCAAGAAGCATATCTATCGGACCACTCTTATAAAAATCTGGATCCGCATAATCAAGTTTTGGTAACTCTGTCCCCTTTAAAGGACTAAGCGAATATGTTGGTACCATGCCAGTCACCTGAGACACGACTAAAGCTTCTACCTTTATACACATATTCGTATCTAAAATCGAACTAATCGAAAATGTTGCCATTTTATCAGATTTGCTGATAATTTCTCCACCTAAGCCTGTAACCTCCGCCGAAACAGGAACAGTGGGCAACTTCAATAGCTTTTGTATCTTTTCAGAAACAAAACTTTCGTCTGAACATGGGTCAATTAGGACTCGCACTTTATACGCCGAGCCTAAACTCATTATGTTTACCCATGCCGTAGCTAGCATCACATTTTTTGCAACCACCGTGTGGTGCGTTTGAATCACAGCAGACGAGCCAGTAAATTCAGTGGACTGTATTTGTCTTTGAAAACTTTGATTCGAACCTTGGGCAACATTATTTGTCTGGTTTTGATTAAGTTTTTTCGTAAAATCCCGATGCAATAAAGTATGATGCTTCTTCTTACATCTTGAGCAACCGTTCGGACTTGAGCAATCATTGTACATATGACCTATAGTCAAACAATTAAAACAATATCTGAATTTCTTTAAAACTGATGCTCGACTTTTTAAATCCAGACTCAAAAATTTCTGACACGAACTAATTGCATGTGATGCTTTACATAATTTGCATTGGGATACCTCAGCTTTCATATGATAAGTCTTAAGCTGTTTTACTTTCGAGGAAGTTTGAAGATTTTTGTGAGACACTGTTTGTGGGCCACAAGCCAGCTGAAAATTATTCTTTACCTCCGAGACACTTTCTAAAGCATGGAATCTGTCAGTTAGAAACTTATTTAATTCTTTCCACCTGGGAATATCTGTTTTGTTTTTAACTGATTGCTCCCAGAGGATTAATGTTTGTTCCGATAAACGAGATGAACATTGAAACACAAAAATCGGATCCCAAGATTCTATATCTATATTATATAATTTCAGTATCGAGATACAATTATTTATTTCCCTCTGGAGCCTTTTCACTTCATCTGCAGATTCGTGTCTACACGGCGATAAATTGAACAACAACTTCAGCTGACTATTTACTAAGACACGCTTATTTTCATATTGAGACTTTAAATTGTTCCACGCAATCTCAAAATTTTCTGCTGTTAGGGCCACATTTCTATTGATTTCCCGCGCTTCACCATCCGTTTTTTGAAACAAGTAAAAAAGTTTTTCAACAGGGCTAAGTCTCGTATTATTTATGAAAATCGCAGTAAACATGTCTCTAAATGTCGGCCACATTACATAACTTCCATGAAATACACCAGTGTCGCATGGCGGTACCGAAACCGAAAATCCCTGACGAGGAACCATTTGATTAGACTCTGTTGCCTTTTCCATTGGAATATTTTTCCTTGCTTTTGCAATAATATTTATGCATTTAATGTGCGCTCTGCGAACCTGATTATGCCTGGTCTGAACCACTACTAACTCTTTTTCATTTCCTAAAGTCTCCGCTGAGCATTCCTCATAAATTTTTTTATATTTTGTCCAAGCTTTTGTAAATTCACTTTTCTCGAAATCTAAGGCTTCTGCGGAATACTCAGATAAATCTTCTTCTCGAAGCTGAGCCTCTATTTCCACAATTTCATTAGCTATTTCCGAGAATTTCTTAAAAAGCGCCATTTTTTATTTAATTAAGGACAACGTTAGAGAAACTAGAATAATAAGGAAGACTTTCAGCGTTAAATTCAATTTCGAGACAAAAAGGGGAAAGAAGAAAAAGGAAAACTTTACAAACAATCACGTTTGTGAAAAAATAAACCAAAAGGCAAAAAAATCCGTTTAAAATCACAATGTAACAAAACTTAACCAAAATGGTTTCAGGCCGCACCAAAAACCACCAACAATTGGTATAGAACTCACAACAAAAATAAAATGGTCGCTTTATATGAAGTCACGCTTTATTATGTAAGACCTAACTTTAAATACCCTGAATCTCACGTTGAGGGACAAATATTTTCTTAAATTCGCAACCAAGACACAATTGAAAAACGATAACACTATACACAGCTCACAATCATTCTTTTCTTTCCAAAAATATGCAGCCGAAACTAATCTTTTGAGTATTCCAAATTCATAAAAAAAAACTTTTGTAACTTTCCTAGCCGAGAAACAATTATTTTTAGTAAAATTTGTAATTTTATTTTTAAACAGGCTGAGAAACCGAATTCTTAAAAAAAAATGAATTTTCAAAGCCTTAGCAGAGAAACCAAATTCTTAAAAAAAAAATGAATTTTCAAAGCCTTAGCAGAGAAACCAAATTCTTTACTTAAAATCTGGAATTTTCACAAGTCTCAGCCGAGAAACAGTTTATTTCCCTTAAATCTGGAATATTCCACCAGTCTCAGTAGAGAAACAGTTAATTCCCTGAAAATCTGGAATATTCTACAAGTACCAGTAGAGAAATAGTCAATTTCCCTTAAACTCTGGAATATTCCACCAGTCTCAGTAGAGAAACAGTTAATTTCCCTTAAACTCTGGAATCTTCCACAAGCCTCAGTTGAGAAACAAATTAATTCCCATAGAAATCTAGAATTAACTTCCATGAAATTCGCAGCCGCGATCCAACTTTCTTATAGAGATACAAATCCCAATAAATTTCAGCCGAGACACAAATTCCAATTAAATTCAACCGAGACACAAATTCCATTAATTTTAAAATATTTTTAGGGACACACAACTCTCGCACTTTAATTCCACAAACTACGCACCTGTTTCCTTGAATTAAATTAAATTTGGTTGAGACACGTTACTTCTCCGTCATCCACTAATTCCACCAACGATTTAATTTCTCCCTTTGCTGGACTCACTTCTTCAACGGTAGAAGGACCAATGTTGAGGTGGTGGGCGTCTGGAGGATTCCTGGGATGATGGTGGCTGCTCCGGGTGTCTGGGGTACTCCACAAGTGGTCGATGTTGCCGGCAAAGTTGCTGCTTCCTCTTCCTGCTGATTAATTCTTCTAAGGGGTTTCGGCCTTTCCCCACGGATTTTCCCAAATAAAAAAGGTCGGTTTAGCACGATTAAGGGTGTCCTCGAACCCACGGGACACTTTAATTTATTATATTTTACAATTTTTTAACAATTGTATTTCTTGACTGTTTTGCTGCGGCTGGTGGTGTGTTGCTCGTTTGACAGTTTTTACAGAATAGGAAGAGACTTGGTTATGGAAAGCCGCAAGACGGTTAAGCCAACCAAGTCAGTAGCAACGGCGCCACAACCCAGAGTCCTGCGCAGTCCGTGCTGTGAGATCGTCGGCCGTCGGCGATCTCACAATGAGATCGTCTACGGCCGCTGATCCCTAAATAAAAAAGGGCGACGTAAACAGCCTCGTTTCGTTGCTGTCATCCAATAGACAGGTCGCCAGTTAATTTGAATGGTTACTTAATCTTTTCAGGTATTTCTCGGAGTATCGTTTGATTTCATCTTCTACGTATGTCATGTTCAGATCGTTAAGGATTATGTCGTTTCTTACGTACCATGGCGAGTCTTAAATCAACCTTAGCGATTTTGACTGAAATCTTTCCAATATTTTGACATTGAGTTGCTTGTTGTACCCCATAGGTGTATGTCATATATCCAAACCGGTTTTAATAACGATTTATAAATTATTAATTTATTTTCAACACTTAGCTGAGATTTTGGTCCAAGTCGCCAGAATAGTTTTTTAAACTTTATGTCAAGTTGCTTTCTTTTGTTTCTTTTATGCGGCTGCCAGTTAAGCCTGCGATCCATGTGCATACCGAGATACTTGACACAGTCCGTGTGTGGTATTGGTTCAGCATTTATCGTCACTGGCAGACAATTGTCTTTTCTTTTCGTGAATGTAATGTGGCTAGATTTGCTGGAGTTCACCTATATGTTCCAGTTAATTAACTAATTTTGAAGTACGTTAAGTTGATTTTGAATTAGTGAAGATGCAACCATCGCCGAGTGATTTGCGGCCAAAATTGCTGTGTCATCTGCATAAGTGGCGACAAGTACATTATTTGATGTTGGCGAATCTGATGTGTAAATAGTATACAATGTAGGACCAAGAACACTGCCTTGTGGATCACCTGCGCTTATATACTGTATTCCGGGAAAATCGTTGTTATAAAATATGACCTCAACACGAGGTAAAAAGGTGTTGGTAGGAAACTTTTCAATTTGAATAAGAGCCCAGGATGCCATACTCGGTCGAACGCCTGTTGAACGTCTAGGAAAACAGCTGAACAGTACTTTTTATTTTCTAATGCCTCTGTAACATAATCAACGATGCGATGACATTGCTTAGGAGTGCCGTGTTGATGGCGAAACCCAAACTGGTGTTCAGGAATAATGTTAAGTTTGTCTATGAAAGGCTCCATTCTCCGAATAAATATTCTTTCAAATATTTTTGAGAAGATCGTTAGCAGGCTGATAGGTCTATACGATGAAATATTGCTTTCCGATTTATTCGGCTTATGAATCATTATTATTGCGGCACATTTCCATTGCGATGGAAAGTGGCTTAATCTTAGTATAGCATTGAAAATGTATGCTAAAAACATTACACCATTTTTGGTAAATTCTTTACCATCATTGCACTTATGCTGTCATATCCAGAAGCCTTTTTTACGTTTGAAGTTTTCGATTTCTTTTCATATTTCAGCTGGTCTTATAAATTTTATGGGTAGATCCATCTGACAAGGTGAATTAACGAATTCCAAAATATTAATTTTTTCAGAAGTTCCAGCATTAAAGTCAAATGGCTTAAATGTGTCTTTTAAGTGGTAAGAAAATGCAATAGCGTTGGCTTCGTCAGATTTTAACCACAAGTTATTTTCATCCTTTATTGGTGGGTCTCTCTTCATGGGATGTTTGATATATTTTGTGGCCTTCCCCAAATTGTACTCATCAGAGGAGTTTGGCTTCAAGTTTTGTAAATAATTTTTTGTGGCAAAGTTATTTATTAGAATTGGGTAAAGTATTCACCAGTAGATTTGAATTATAAAAATCGTTTAAAAATAAATTAAATTCAAAATAAATAGGAGTGATTAATTTGACAGTAGAAAAAATCAGTTTAACAAAAACCTAAGCGTTTTACTAAAAATATTTCAGTTAAACAATGCCAAAGCAGTTTGCTTAAAAAATTTTGATTTCCCTATAAAAAGTACTATTATTGCAATAGATCCGTAACTATAACATTGTTCTAAAAAGCATATTCAAATGAAGAAAAATTGTAATCATACAGTATTATTGCCGTTATCATATTTTTGTTAAATAAAACCCAAAAAACAATACTTTTGCCACACCATCCGTATTTATATTGTTGCCACAACCATATTTACATTTTTAAATTTGTGCAATAATACTATTGTTACATTTCAACGATGTTAATATTGTGGCAACCATACTATTGTTAAAATTTGATTTAGAAAACAACACAATTGGTGCGACGAACATATTATTATTGCGGAGAACATATTATTATAGCCGTGACTATATAGTAAACATATTTTGTCTCTGCGTGTTGTAATCAAAACACAGGCAGAAATGTTGTCTTTGGCTCCAAATTTAAAATGCCGGTTTTCTGATAACCCCTGTTTTTTTTTCAGACACTAGTGGTAGGTCATAAGGTTACTCTCTGATGCTCATTTATGGGTCCTTCGTGTTTTAAGGTTCTGCTACAATCGAGGGCAAATTTTACTGCTCACCGAAATTGCTCATAAGAAAAGACCTGCAGACAATATCAGCGGCCTTAAGGCGCACATAAAAAGAAGGATGATAGACGGTACTTGGGTAGCTACTGACATTTAAGATAATCCGTGCAGATTTAGATGCAGCTCCCACATATTTGTTCAACTGTTATTTACAAAAACAATGAAACTTTCTCGCAAATGTAAATATGGCAATAGTTTTTAAATCTCCAAGAACCTATTTTCATTTGCTTTACTAAACATCCAGAAGTGCAGGCTGTTTTTAAACCATTAAATCTCCAAGAACCTATTTTCAGTTGGCTTTACTGAACATCCAGAAGTGCCGGCTGTATTAAAGCAGGCCACGCCCGATATATATCAATTTTTAGAGCCACTAAAGGTTGGTTAAATTTTAAGGGCAGATGTTGATTTTCGATAAAACACAAATTATTTAGGAAATTACTGTCATTTCTTTTTATTATGATAATATTGGTATGGTTTAATTAAGTACGGAACAAAATATCGGCCAAATAGCATCGATAACGCTGAGGCATAATTGAGGTTCTCTGCCATTAATGTGCCGAATTACCTCATCCTTTAGCTCTTGAATTGTTGCTGGCTTATCGATGTATACCTTTTCTTTCAAATAACCCCAAAGAAGAAACCCAACGGTGTCAAATCAAATGATAGTGGCGGCCAATTAACATCGCCACGACGTGAGATAACACGGCCATTGAATTTGTCGCGCAAAAGACTCATTGTTTCGTTAGCTGTGTGATAAGTGGCACCGTCCTGTTGAAACCACATATCGTCCACATCCATAGCTTCCAATTCGGGCTATAAAAAGTTCGTTATCATTTCACTATAGCGAACACCATTCACAGTAACTGCCTGACCGGCCTCATATTGGAAAAAATACGGCCCGATGATGCTGCCAGCCCATAAACCACACCAAACAGAAACTCTTTGTGGGTACATTGTTTTTTCGACAATCAATCTTGGATTATCATTCGGGCAAATGCGGCAATTTTGCTTATTGACGAATCCACTTAGCTGAAAATGTGTCTCATCACTGAAGATGATTTTCTTCGAAATGCATTTTAATCTGAACGCCCATTTTCATAATAAGCCTGTATAACTTTAACGAGTCGCTCTCTTGTGTATCTTTTCATGGTTCAAATTGAGTTAGTCTGATATTAAGAAATATCAAATGAAATGCTGAAAACAAACTTGACGTTTAGGTGTGGTTCACATTCAACATCGGCCCTTAAAATTCAACCACCCTTTAGTGGCCATAAAAATAACTTTCAAAATGTTTTTTCTTGTACGAGGGCGGTTCGGAAAGTTCTTAGCCTATCAATGAAAGAGAATAGTTTTTCAAAAATATTTTTATTTTTCAATATAATCTCCTGAAACTTCAATACACTTAGTCCAACGCTTATCTAGCAATTCTATCCCTTGATTAAAATAGTTTTCCTCAAGGTCGTCAAAATAGTGGTTTACAACTGTAATTGCATCTTCATTTGAGGTAAAACGCTTGCCAGCAAGGAATTTTTTTAGATTTGGAAACAGGTAAAAGTCACTAAGAGCTAAATCAGGAGAATACGGTGGGTGGTCAAGCAACTCGTACTTTAATTCGTTGATTTTAGCCATTGTTAAACCACTCTTGTGCGCTGGTGCGTTGTCTTGATAAAAAAATTATTTTTTTTTGTTGTAAGCCAGGACGTTTTTCCCGAATTTGTACATTTACGGTTGCAAAAGAACTCTGAATTTATTGTTTTACCCTTTTGCAGATAGTCAATCAATAAAATACCTTTGAAGTCCCAAAAAACCGTTGCCATAACCTTACCAGCCGATTGAATTGTTTTTGCCTTCTTTGGGGCACTTCCTCCAGCTTCAGTCCATTGTTTGGATTGTTCTTTTGTCTCTGGAGTATAGTGGTGGATCCATGTCTCATCAACAGTTATGAAACGACGCTTAAAATCCATTTTATTTCGCTGAAAACGTTCAAAACAAGCTTGAGAAATGTTCATTCTTATGACTGTTAACAAGTGCGGCACCCATCTTGCAGAAAGCTTTTTCATCTGTAGTTCTTCATGCAAAATTAAATGGACTCGATCATTTGAGATGCCCATGATATTAGCTATTTCGCGCACTTTTATTCGTCGATCATTTAATACCATATCATGCACTTTGGCTACAATTTCTATTGTTGTTGCTGTTTTGGACGTCCACTACGTGGTTCATCTTCAGTGCTTCTACGACCACGTTTAAATTCAGCAACCCAATTTTTTACTGTTGCATATGAAGGAGCACTTTCACCTAGCACATTCACCATATCATTATGAATTTCTTGTCCCGATAAACCTTTTTTATGTAAATATTTAATGACACCACGCATTTCTAATTTTTCCATTGTAAAAAAATCGCGGATGCGTCTTTTGTGAACACCTGTTTCTATATGAAGGAGTTGCCAGATCGAAACAAAATTTAGCATGTGTTCATAGCAGAGATGGAAGTTTCCACTTAACACTTAACTTTTTTCTGTTTATACCGCGTTTTTGTGCTAGGCTAAGAAGTTTTCGAACCGCCCTCGTAGTCATATAGTACATACGCTTCCGCTCGCAAAAATAGCGCCCCCAGACCAGCTATAAATAAATTTGTCATCAAGTTTTTAGGACCTGCAACGCCGGCCATGTTCAGCTAGTATTTTATAGAAAGACAACAAGTCGTTTTATTATTATTTTAGCAAAAACCGCGAAGAGGTTATACTAATGGGAGTCCCTCTTCTTAAGAGCGACAATGTATAAAATTGTAGAGTTTGTATATATTTCCCACAATAACAATTTTCGGCGTAAGGCTTCCTAATACAAACGTAAACGCACTTAAGAATGTCTTGTGTAAAACCCACTTTGTAATCTGTCACAGTAGCTTTGACAAAGAGTCACCGCAAAGCATGTCAAGGAAATTTACTTAACCTACAGCCCAAGCTATGAGCCTATTAATATTGCTAGAGCTGTAACACTTCCATTTTGTGAAAACATAATTATGACACATTTCTTGAAGACGGTTGACACTAGGTAGCAATCCTCTTCCTTGGAAGAGAAATATTCGCCATGCTGGCCACAAGTAGGTAGTAAAAATGTTTCATAACAAAAGGTTGAACAAAAAAAGGACGCGAAGTAATTTGTGGACAATTCGTTGATGTAGATTATTCAATTAAAATTTATTGGAAGTTTCTTTGCCGGAAATTCCGAAGAGAAATTTTCCGGAACGTATCATTTGGTTTGAAAAATGTTAAGAAATGTTGCAACATGCTTTTATGTAATAACCTCTTTAAGAGGCAAGGGGTCGTGTGAAAAAATAAAGGAGAAGAAATGCTCAACAGTATTGCTTTAAAGTCGCTTGACAGTGCATTTTAACTGCAAACAAAGTTTATAGTTTAAAGAACAGTCGTTTTGAAAAATATATCTTTTTTAGGGGGCGTATGATTAATGTACTTTAAAAAAAATTACGTTAACGCCACCTTTCGCTGTGTTATTATTGTTGTTGCGTCCGACAGCCAAATATGTAAGCCTGGCATTAATCCACTTACTTGTACAGGGTGTGCCAAAAGTTATCATGGGGTTAAAAACTTTAATTACTTTTTCGTTTCTTAATTTATTTTCTTCAGGTTATACTAGGGTTGCTATATAATATATTTCGGGTCCTGACAATACTAGGTTCCCAGATGCATACTGGAACTTCCATTGGAAACTTTGACATTTTTTAGCATAACTTCACTCAGAACGTTTTGTCATTTGAGGGCGAATTGCTTTATTTACAGAGTCTTGAAAATTTCATCTCAGTCAGAAAATGGAGTTATCTCGCAAACATTTTCGTGCGATGTTTTTTTTACGATTTTCGGCGTGGGTTATCGAGACAAGAGTGTTTAAATCAACTTGTTTCGACTTTTGGCGATTAAAGATGAAACCTCCAAACCAGTCTCGTACGCCGTTCGCTTCAGGATGAATTTCGTCCAACTTCGGTCAAGCACAATCCTATAGCACTGTAAAAAACAGGTTTCATGAATTCAATCGTGGCCGGCGCTCACTCAAAGAAGAAGGTCGTGAAGGTCGTCCAAAAACGGCCGTTATGCCAGAGAACATTGATGCCGTGCGTGAACTGATAATGCAAGATCGTCTTGCATGAACTTAAATCTTTGTATGGCGATGAAGCACCATCCTATAGCACCGTGAAAAACTGGTTTCATGAATTCAATCGTGGCCGACGCTAGCTCAAAGACGAAGGTCGTGAAGGTAGTCCAAAAACGGTCATTGTGCCAGAGAACATTGATGCCGTGCTTAAACTGATAATGCACGATCGTCATGTGACATGCCGTGAGATAGAGACATCCTTGCGCATTTCTTCCACCAGCATACATTCGCTATTGCATGAAATCCTGGCCGTAAACAAGATTTGTTCTCGTTGGATCCCGCAATTTGAAAATCGCTCAAAAAAAGGCTCGTGTTGATTGGTGCAAAGAAAATTTTGAAAAAATACGATCGCAGTGCTTCAAAAGACGTTTATAAGATCGTCGCAGGTGACGAATCATGGATCTAGGCGTATGAGCCCGCAACAAAACAGCAATCGAGCAATTCGAAGACGAAGACGAGTCAAATCCAACGACAGTTGGAAGAAGCACTTCGAAGCAAATGCTCGCCTGCTTCTTCGGCAATACTGGTCATGTGGCGACTGTTCCGCTTAGGATGGTCATACTGAGTGGTACACTGCAGTTTGTTTTCCTTGAGTCTTCGGAGAAATTCGAAAAACGAACAAGAGAAGACGAATCATTTTGCACCATGACAATGCGAGCCCTCACACATCGGCTCAAACCAGTGCCTTTTTGATCGACCAAAACGTCGAATTGATAGGTCATCCGCCGTACAGCCCTGATTTGGCACCCAATGACTTCTTTTTATTCCCGCACATCAAGAAAAAAATGCGTGGTCAACGATTTTCGTTGCCAAAAGATGCTTTTCATGCGTTCAAAAACCATGTTCTGGAGGTGTCTCAATCGGAGTGGAAAAAATCATGCTGGAGAATACTATGAAAAACAATAAAACCATTTTTGTTGATTAATATTCGCATTTTCATTATTAGGCCAGAAATATATATAGCAGCCCTCGTAATTGATACAATTAAAAAATAAATTATAAAACTTTATTTTTGATTACAACCTCCGCTCTGCCTATTTTGGCTTCATACTTTTTTGTCCGTTTATGCAAGCGCCTTTTCCTTTTCACCACACCGAATGGCACATTTCGAAATGTCCTTCTGTCTCACCGACATACGGGCTAAGCATTAATCTCTCATGTTGAACATAACAATAACACCAACACTTATTCCTTTGTACGTGTGTCCTTCTCCACAACTTGTGGCCTGTCTCCACACTTGGAACTGACACTCGACTCACTTCGGTGAGCGAACAAGGAGACATGGATAAACTTCTAAAATAAGAATAAGAAACGACAGCCAGACACGAAGACAGACCGAAGGACATGTTTGCAAAGGTGTCAAGTAAATTAATATCAGACTGTGAGCGTGCGAACACATCGACGTCGTCTTCGTCATCGTCCCTACAAATCCAGATTGTTGAGTTGTTGAGAAGTGTTACATTTTGTGCCCAACTCAAGCATCAGCTGTTGCTAAGTCCTTTTGTAGCCTGAGCTGTTAAGTCATCTTTTGCAACTGTCAATGTAAATGTCTGCTTTTGTTCGTACAGTAGGGGCAAATTAAAGAGCTGTGCGTACAATTTTTGACGCAGAGAATAGAATAAGCGCGACAATTATACTCGTGAGTTTGTGATTGCAATACAAATACACAATGAGACAAAAAAGAGTGAAGTTAAAATTTTTGGGAGGTGATACTATTTTTATTGTGGGGCTAGTCGTTCCTGTAGAAAGCTATAAGAACCGTCCCTAGCACCCACAAAAACCGGGTATGAGTACTTTTGCCCACTTATAAGCCTGTAAGTACAACGGATTTTTAGTTTCTTACGGATTAAAAACAAATAATTAAGACCTTTCGAACGATACTTACGAGGGCAGTTCGGAAAGTTCTTAGCGTATCAATGAAAGAGAATAGTTAGTTTTTCAAAAATATATTTATTTTTCAATATAATCTCCTGAAACTTCAATACACTTAGTCCAACGCTTATCTAGCAATTCTATCCCTTGATTAAAATAGTTTTCCTCAAGGTCTTCAAAATAGTGGTTAACAACTGTAATTGCATCTTCATTTGAGGTAAAACGCTTGCCAGCAAGGAATTTTTTTAGATTTGGGAACAGGTAAAAGTCACTGGGAGCTAAATCACTCTTGTGCGCTGGTGCGTTGTCTTGATGAACAATTATTTTTTGTGTTGTAAGCCAGGACGTTTTTCTCGAATTTGTACATTTAATTGATCTAAAGATTGCAATAGTACTTTGAATTTATTGTTTTACCCTTTTGCAGATAGTCAATCAATAAAATACCTTTGAAGTCCCAAAAAACCGTTGCCATAAAATTACCAGCCGATTGAATTGTTTTTGCCTTCCTTGGGGCACTTCCTCCAGCTTCAGTTCTTTTGTCTCTGGAGTATAGTAGTGGATCGATGTCTCATCAACAGTTATGAAACGACGCTTAAAATCCATTTTATTTCGCTGAAAACGTTCCAAACAAGCTTGAGAAATGTTCATTCTTATGCGTTCTTGGTCGACTGTTAACAAGTCCGGCACCCATCTTGCAGAAAGCTTTTTCATCTGTAGTTCTTCATGCAAAATTAAATGGACTCGATCATTTGAGATGCCCATGATATTAGCTATTTCGCGCACTTTTATTCGTCGATCATTTAATACCATATAATGCACTTTGGCTACAATTTCTATTGTTGTTGCTGTTTTTGGACGTCCACTACGTGGTTCATCTTCAGTGCTTGTACGACCACGTTTAAATTCAGCAACCCAATTTTTTACTGTTGCATATGAAGGAGCACTTTCACTTAACACATTCACCTTATCATTATGCATTTCTTGTCCCGATAAACCTTTTTAATGTAAATATTTAATGACACCACGCATTTCTAATTTTTCCATTGTAAAAAAATCGCGGATGCGTCTTTTGTGAACACCTGTTTCTATATGAAGGAGTTGCCAGATCGAAACAAAATTTAACATGTGTTCATAGCAGAGATGGAAGTTTCCAAAACACTTAACTTTTTTCTGTTTATACCGCGCTTTTTGTGCTAGGCTAAGAAGTTTCCGAGCCGCCCTCGTATTTTATCAAGGTAAGTTTTAGAGTAACGAGTATTTTTTCGGCAAAATCATTAAAAACCCGTGTTTAATAAATACTAAAACGCAACTTAATTGTAAGTCCATTAGCAATTGACTGATATTGAAGTATCTATGAAAATGGAACTTTTGCAAAAATACATGTTTTGGGTATTTCGATTTAGGTCATATTTATTTAAAAGGGATACAGCTATGACAGTTTTTTTTTATCGATGGCAGACTTGTTAATGAAGCTTACTCACTTAAATATATTGAAGTTATTCTTAACTCAAACCTTTTCCGGATATACATATTGAAATGGTGAAAAAGAAGATTTTACCAGCCACTGGATTCCTACGTAAACTTAAATCTAGTCTATCTACTGAAATCGAACTTTAGTTTATTATTTTATTATTACTCCCTAATTCATTTCGATTTCGTCTATATACCTACAGCCTATTCCTTTGAAGTCATCTGCAAATAGAGCCTTACAAATTGTTTTTGACCCACCTAGAGATTTTTCCACTGTTGAACGGAAGAAGTTATTCTAAAAGTGCTCTTCCAATAAAAGGGATTTTTGAAAAAAATATATTGCTTCGTTTTTTTTTCAATTTCATCAACACTTTGACTAATCTTAATTACACGGAATCGCTCAAATGTTGAACCATCAAGATGCCTGCATCTAGAATTAACAACGCAGAAGATCTGTGTTTATTATCATTTGAAAGAACATTCTTTGGGATTTATTTTTTGAAGGTTATGTCTATCAAATGTTTGCCGCGGATGGTCCATCTGTTGAGTCCAATTTTCGATATCTCGTTCGAGCATTTCGACTGGTAACTAGCGAATGACACGCTTGATGTTTTGCCCGATCTTGATGGCCAATCGACCGGCCCAAAACGTGAAATTACCTGCTCACCGAAGTGTTCTCTTAATAAATCCATTGATTGATGCGATGTGTGGGAAGTGACGCCGCGCCGTCTTCTTGAAACCAAATGTCGCCGAGATCACGTGCTTCAATTTCAGGCATCAAAAAGCCGGTTATCATGGCACGATAACGGTCGCCATTGACGGTTACGTTCTCACCGCTATCATTTTGGAAGAAATATGGACCGATGATTCCACCGGCCCACACACCACACCAAACCGTTGTTTTTTTCTGGATGAAGTGGCAGCTCTTGCACAAATGTGGCAACTTTGCTTGTTTATCTACCCATTGAGCCAGAAATGGGCCTCTTCGCAAAACAAAATTTGGCTCGAAAACGTCGGATCTTCTTGAAACTTTTCAAGAGCTCATAGAGCGAAGTGATGTCGCTTGGGACCGTCGGGCGGCTTCAGTTCTTGCACAAGCTGTATTTTGTACGCTTTCAATTTAATATCTCGAACTAAAATGCTCCAAGTCGTTCCATGCGTCAGTCCGAGTTACTGCGAACGGCGTCGAATCGACTCTCCACGGTCTTGGTGTGCACTCTCAGCTACGGTCGCTACGTTTTCTTTACTGCGTACTGGACGTGATCTATTCGGTCGAATACTATCTAGTAATGAATGCTGGATCTCAAGATGGGTGATGGTGTTGCGAATTGTACGATCAGTAGGCCGATTGTGTTGATCATAAGTTTAACGAAGTGCACGAAACACATTTCTCACTGAACGTGAATTTATGTCATAAAGTTGAACAATTTGTAAACATTGTGCAGGCGTAAGTCTTTCCATGATAATGCCAAACAATACTAAACAACAATAACATGACAGCATGACACGTGATCTGTCAAAAAAGGCTATTGAAAAAAGAATCTCTACTTAGATCACCCATTATAAATGTAATATTTTTATTGATATTATTCAGTTAGTTAGTCCTATTTGATAGTAGGTTAGACACAATCTTTTCAGCGATTGGTCAAGGACTCTTTGAGTTAGAGGGGGTCGAATTTTGACATTTTGGGCTAACAGATGTTTTTTCGCTGCCATGTAACTTTTTACCTATTGTTTATAGAAAAAAAATTAAGTATTGAGAAAAAATTAAAAAAAAAATAATTTTGCAAAAAAAGCACTTTTTTACTTCATCATCTACAATAAATTAATTTTAAAAAAATGTTATGATATAAATGGATCTAATGTGATTAAGATTAAATTAAATGAAGCTCTTAAAGAAAAAGCACAAAGCTGTTTTTTAAAAAAAAGGTATTTTTGGAAGAAAAAAATTGACTTTGCAGATAATTTTTTTAATTTTTTTAGAAATATTGAAAAAATAGCTATCTTAAACACTCGCGACAAATGTTGCTAGGAACATAAGGTTATAAGTTACATGACTAGCAATGAAAATAAAACTATAACGCCCCTCTAACTCAGAGAGCCTTGACCGATCTCGTTCAAAGTTTGTGTCTAAAGTACTATCCAATCGGACTAACCATGGTGCAACTTTCAGCCTCATCGAAAGACATCGGTTCTAAGAGTTGGGTCACATGACGTGAAATGACTCATATGTATAAAACTCATCCAATATGGGCACCGCAACCATTTTCATTTTCTTTGTGTATGTGTGTTGATATTTGTTGGCTAAAGGTTTAATTCTGTAAGATAAAAAATGTTTTTTATCTGATAGTTTTTCTTGCTTAATTCTACGAGAGCATATCAATAATTCCAGTTTTTTCACTGGCAAAAAATAATTTTCAACATAATCTCCTTCTAGCTCAATGCACTTAGTCTTACGTTTCTCCAATTTTTAGGAATTTTCGGGGTCCTTAAAAAGGCATTTGATTGATCAATAATTTCATCGTTGAAGCTGAATCTCTTTCCACCGAGTCATTTTCTTAGGTTTGGAAATATTCACTGAGTGCTAAAGCCGGAGAATATGGCGGATGATTCATGCAATTTTGACATTGAGAAGGCACACGTGTGCATTACCTTGTAAAAAATAAATTTTTTCTTGGCCAAATGAGGTCGTCGTTTTTTTTTTGTTTTCATTAAATTGGTCCAATAAGTTGGCTTATATTCTCCGTCTATTGTTTTTTCTTTTGAAGGAAATCGATGTGGATTATCCCGCGTACACCAAAAAACCGTTTAAATCACCTTATTGGCCGACAAGGTCACCTTAAGCTTCTACGGTGCTAGCTCAGCCGAAGTAACCCATTGTTTAGACTGCTTTTGGTTCTCCGGAGTGTTGTATTGGATCCATGTGTTATCCACAGTTACAAAACGCCACAAAACCTCATTTGCATTGCGGTTAAAGAACTCCAAACAATTCCTTAAAGTTTTCACACGATTACGTTTATGGTCAATTGAGAGCAAACGCGGCAGTCATCTTGCAGACAGCTTTCTTAAACTCAACTGATCATGTAAAACCGAAAGCACACTGCCAGATGAAATGCATATTGCATCAACAATCTCACGCTTTTTTACTCTTCGATCGGCCAACACCATTTCATAGATTTTTTCGACATTTTCGGGTATGTTGACCTCAATTGGCCTTCCAGAATGTTTAGCGTCATTTGTACTTAAGCAACCACACCAAAAGTCAGTAAACTGCTTTTTTTACAATTGAAATGGATGGTGCAGAGTCTGCATAGTATTTATCAAGATTTTCCCTGCTTTCATTGATGGTTTTTTACCGCCAAAAAATAATGTTTAATTAGCACTCGAAATTCACTTATTCCATTTTTAACAAAATCCACGAGGTTGTATGTTTTGAACAGCTGTTAAACGCAAACTAAATGACGGAACTCTCTCAAAATTTGACAGTAGTCTACTAACGGACGGTACTTGTTGGCAGCAGTGTTTATTGATTTTTAGATTTAACAACAGTGAATAACTGGGACACTGAAACAAGAATTTGGAGTCTTCGCTGCTATCACACACTGGAGTCCGTAGTTTCGGTTCAAAGAGAGTATAGGCGCACGTTTGCGGGCAATCCTTCGAGCAGGTGGACCATAATGAGACTTGTTAAAAGTTTTGCCGAGCATGGAACTGTCAACAGAAGATCCTACCATCGAAACCCTTCAGTTCGAAAGGACGAAACAAGCACTGCAGTAGGTGCTGCCATACAAAACAATTCAAGAGTTTCGGCAAGAAGCTTATCTGCTCCCATGGGTATAGGCAGACAGTCATTGCAGTCAATTATGCACAAAGATTTGGACTTACTCCCAAATAAAATTCAAAAGGCCAACAAACTGAACGCAGCAGATTTCCCAATACGCTTGGAATTTTACCAGAAGATGCTTCAAATGGTGTAAAAAGACGGAAACACGTTAAACTGTCTTTTCATGTCTGACGAGGCCCATTTCGATTTAAACGGCAACATAAGTAAGCAAAATAGACGAATATGGAGTACTTCCAACCCACAGATACTTCATGAGACGGAATTGTGTCCACTGTGTGGCACAGTATGGTGTGCAATTTCATCACGCTACATTGTCGGGCCCCACTTGTTCGAAGAAAACGGTCACACCTCTACAGTTACTGGAGGCCGTTACTTGAGTTTGTTGAGACAGTTTTTCCATCCAAGATTACGCCGAATGAGAATTTCTTTTAACTCTGTGTGGTTTCAGTAAGATGGTGCAACTCCTCACATTGCCTGGCCTTTTATTAAAGAATTGAGACGAAAATTTCTTATTATGCTGATATCCAGAAACTTCACATTCCGTTGGCCGCCCAGTTTACCTGACTCTACTGCACCTTATTTTTTCTTGTGGGGTTATTGCAAACAGGAAGTCTACATAGCAAAACCAACAAGTTTGAATGAGCAAAAGCAATCTATTCGAGAAAAAATTGCGGCTATTGCTGTCTGAACTCTCGAAGCAGTAATGAACAACATTTTGGTAAGATGCAGCACATGCATCGACGAGCAGGGGGTATTTAAATTCCATTGTTTTTAAAAGTATTTAAGCTATATTTAATAAAATTGAAAGAGCTTCAACATGAGTAAAAGAAAAATAAATTCCATACACTTAATTGAGTTTCTAAATGTAGCCATATTCATCAGCTACCCTGTAAATCTAAATACTAACCTTTGAAATAAAATGTAAATTAAACCTATTTTTTACACAGCAAATAAGTTCCTACGTTTTGTTTGTGTACCACGACTCGTGCGCCACCCTGTACTATGAAAATTGTGTGTTTTTCTTACAGTTTAAATAAATCTCACGAATTACATGAGCCATTTTAGCTCATACTCGAATGTTGTGGCAGTAATGTGATATTTTATGTTTGGCATCAAGTTGTCGCTTATGTCAATACAATTAATGGCATGAAAAACTTTATTTCTTTGTTTGTCACTTCAGTGGTAATCTTTGTATCCTCGATCTGTAATCCGATTGAATCTTTTTGATTTTTTCATTCCAACTGATTTTGAACCCACACACCAAACATCATTCATCCATACATAAAATCCATAGTATTTATGGGAATTTAATATGTATGTGTATACACACTCTCGTATATTTAGCCATTTTATATTCAATAATTTGGAAAGTCTATATCAAATTTGAATGATATCGAAAATGAGGAAAGGCACAAACACACATGCATATTCCCATTTACATACTTTGAACAAACACTTATGTATGTAAATTGAAAAATTAAAAGTTCTCTTCAATTTCCATGTGTAACAAAACATTTGCTTCGTTCTTGTTTTAAAACAGGGGAAAACAAATCCGATCCGATCCACCCCACCACTGTTGGGTGAATTTATAATTCGGGATTCTGGCATTGTTGCAGAACTTGTGTGATTAAAAATCCAACAAGACGAGTGTTTAACAAAAGTTTAGCAACAACAGAAAATACTGTGGTGAACAGTGGAATCCTAGCGTACAGTGGGCTCTGTAGGCATGTTGTTTTGGTCTAAAAGTTTTTAGCTGTCGTGCAAGGTATTACAAGTAATTGGAGTGGCTGACCTAGGCGTTTTTAAAACTCTTTGCGAGCTCAGTTTGTCAATTAAGTTATATACGAGGTCTTCTATATATATTTCTCTCCTAATAATGAAAATGCGAATATTTATTATCAAAAATGGTTTTAGTGTTTTTCCAAGTATTCTTCAGCATGATTTATACACCTTTGCATGCGCTCAAACCAATTGTCGAAGCAGTTTTTCCACTCCGATTGAGACACCTCCAAAACATGGTTTTTGAACGCTTCAACAGCATATTCTGGCGACGAAAATTGTTGACCACGCATTTTTTCTTGATATGCGGGAATAAAAAAGAAGTCATTGGGTATCAAGTCAGGGCTGTACGGCGGATGACCTATCAATTCGACGTTTTAGCCGTTCAAAAAGGCGCTGGTTTGAGCCGGTATGTAAGAGCTCGCATTGTCAGGGTGCACAATGATTCGTCTTCTCTTGTTTGTTTTTCGAATTTCTCCAAAGACTTCAGGCAAACAAATTATGATGTACCACTCAGAATTGACCTTCTTACGTTGCTTAAGCGGAACAGTCGCCACATCACCAGTTTTGCCGAAGAAACAGGCGACCGTTTGCTTCGAAGTGCTTGTTCCACGAACAACTTTCGTTAGATTTGGCTAGTTTTCGAAGACCCACACGGTCAATTGCTGTTTTGTTTCGGGCTCATAAGCGTAGATCCATGGTTTGTCACCAGCGAAGATCATATAAACGACTTTTGAAGCATTGCCATCGTATTTTTTTTCAAAATTTCTTTGCACCAATCGACACGACCTGTGACCTGTTTTGCCGAAGAAACAGGCGACCGTTTGCTTCGAAGTGCTTGTTCCACGAACAACTTTCGTTAGATTTGGCTAGTCTTTGAAGACCTACACGGTCGATTACTGCTTTGTTTTGGGCTCATATGCATAGATCCTTGATTCGTCACCTGTGAAGATCATATAAACGTCTTTTGAAGCATTGCCATCGTATTTTTTTTTTACATTTCTTTGCACCAATCGACACGAACCTTTTTTTGAGCGATTGTCAAATTGCGCGGGATCCAATGAGAACAACCCTTTTTCAGGTGTTCACGCAATATCGAATGTATGAATGTATGCTGGTGGAAGAAATGCCCAAGGATGCCTCTATCTCACGGTATGTAACAACGATCTTGCATTATCAGTTTACGCACTGCATCAATGTTCTCTGGCACAACGGCCGTTTTTGGAAGTCCTTCACGACCTTCGTCTTTAAGCGAGCGTCGGCCACGATTGAATTAATTAAACCAGTTTTTCCCAGTGCTATAGGATGGTGCTTCATTGCCATACAAAGATTTAAGTTCATCGATGCACTCTTGCCGTGATAATCCACGTCGAAAGTTGTAAAAAATGATCGCACGAAAATGTTCACGAGTTAATTCCATTTTTTTGCCAAACTGATTTTTTCAAGTCACTGAAACAACACAAATGATGGTCGTACGTCAGAACGTTCTGAGTACGTTTATGCTAAAAAATCTTAAACTTTCCAATGGAAACGTCAGATAGCGGGCCAGAAATATATGTAGCAACCCTTGTATAAATTGTAAACAAGATTTAGTTACAGACATTACAAATATTTTTAAAGTGTCTCCCGCCATTATGTTAAAAACACAAAACCGCTAGGTAAACGAGAGGAAATATACCTCATGTTCTAACAAAGGGTGGTTAAATTTTAAGGACAGATGTTGAATGTGAACCATACCTAAACGTCAAGTTTTTTTCTGCATTTCATTTGATATTTCTCAATTTCAGGCTAACTCAACAACACAAGCGAGAATCGCGTTAAAGTTATTAAGGCTTCGGGCACCAGTGGATGATCAATTTTCGAAGAAAATCATCTTCAGTGATGAGGCACATTTTCTTCTCAGTGGATTCGTAAATATGCAGTATTGCCGCATTTGGGCGAATGATAAGCCAAGAATGATTGTCGAAAAAACTAGGCACCCACAAAGAGTAACTGTTTGGTGCGGTTTATGGGCTGGCGGCATTATCGGGCCGTATTTTTTCCGAAATGAGGCCGGTCAGGCAGTTACTGTGAATGGTGTTCGATATCGTGAGATGATAACGAACTTTTTATGGCCCGAATTGGAAGATATGGATGAGAACGATATGTGGTTTCAACAGGGCGGTGCCACTTGTCACCCAGCTAATGAAACAATGGCTCTTTTGCGCGACAAATTCAATGACCGTGTTATCTCACGTCGTGGCGATGTTAATTGGCCGCCAAAATCAAGTCATTTGAACCGTTGGACTTCTTTTTTTGGGGTTATTTGAAAGAAAAGGTGTACATTGAACAGGGATTAAACCGGCTCAAGACCTCTTGCTTATATATTTAAATAGAAGACAAGTTTTTAACAAAAATGGCAAAGAGACATTGATTTTCGTGGCTGCACACTACTTTTATCATGATTTCGGGTCCGTGACAACCCTCTTCAGAAACTCTTGCTGCAATTGTTGAAAGTAAAACCGAACTCTATAAGACCAGGCTCTCCCCAAACGAATGAGAACTACTATTGTAAACCTTACTTTTCAAGTTTTCTTCACACAATTGCCCACGAAAATACAACTCACTCTTGCCATCTCTAAAGAGACTCCACATCGAGAGCCATAAATAATGTCAAATCAATGACACTTTGCCATTTTTGTTAAAAACTTGTCTTCTATTTAAATATAGAAGCAAGAGGTCTTGAGCAGGTTTAATCCCTGTTTAATGTGTAAAAGCAACAGACCGAAATAAAACAAACGAGCTAAACAGAAAAGGTGTACGTCGAAAGGCCAGCAACAATTCAAGAGCTAACGCATGAGATAATTCGGCACATTAACGGCATAGAACCTCAATTATGCCTCAGCGTCATTGAAAATTTGGACCATCGGATGGAGCTGTGCCGGCGATATCGCGGCGGCCACTTGGCCGATATTTCGTTCTATACTTAATTAAACCATACCAATATTATCATAATAAAAAGAAATGACAATAATTGCCTAAATAATTTGTGTTTTATTCAAAATCAACATTTAAAATTTAACCACCCTTTACCAATCGATTCAGAATTACTATCTCTTCGTCCGTCTAAGTACCGGTTGCAAATACGAACCAATTACGAAAACGAAGCGACAAACTTTCACAAATTGGGCCATACCGGACCATCTACAGGGTGGCTGATGAATATTGCTACATTAAGAAACTGAAATAACTTTTTTTCAGTGTTTTCTTTTATTCATGTTAAAACTCAATTTTATTAAATACAGCTTAATTAGTTTTAAAAAGTATTGGTACGTCCTAATGTGCAACGCATGTATGAGTATACGTATGTACGCACAAAAAACATGCACACTTTGTTTGTAGTTTTCAAGAAGACCCATACGAAAGGGAATTGGTGAAAATAATATTGCGCGTTGAAGATTGCACTACGCACAGTTCGAAGACTATAAGCAAAGGGTAATTCTCATTAATAAAAATGAGTCTCTCGTATAAGTTATTTGATTTGTTGCCGAAGTAATCTTTGCTAAAGACTGCTAAAGAAAAACCTTGGAGGGTGTAGAAACAGCTGTACAGTCTGTCTGGCAACCGTTGATTCTAAAAAGGAGCAACAAAAAAGGTCTCGAACCCGAATAAAAAATGTTCAAGTCATAATAGTTTTAAAAATAATGCCACCCCTGCACGTTGAATCAAGTGCGGCATTTTACAAAAAAGTGGTTCATTACTGCTTGAAGAGTTAAGACAGTTTCTCGAATGGATTTCTTTAGTTCATTTAAATTTGTTAGTTTTGCTTTGTAGAGACTTCTTGTTTGCAATAACCCCACAAGAAAAAGTCAGGTGCAGTAAGGTCAGGCGACCTGGGGGACCAACGAAATATGGAGTTTCTGGATATCAGCTTATTAGGAAATTTTCGTTGCAATTCTGTCATAACAAGCCGGTCTATGTAAGGAATTGTACCATCTTGCTGAAACCACACGGATTTGAAAGAAGTTCTCATTCGGCGTAATTCTGATTAGAAAAACTCTCTCAACATGCTCAAGTAATGGTCTCCAGTAACCGTAGCGTTGTGACCAAGGGTATGGCCCGACAATGCAGCGTGATAAAACTTCACACCACACTGTGACACAAAGTGAATGCAATTCCCTCTCATGGAGTATCTGTGAGTTGGAAGCACTCCATATTCGACAATTTTGTTGTTGATTTTGTAGCGGCACTTAGTAGGTGACAGCCCTTAGGGTTGACAGCCCTTGGCCGAAGAATTCTTCCTTCGGGTCGATCCGGTGCATAGAACCGTTTGTCGGCTTGGGCCAAAATTGTTTGTTTATGTTGCCTTTTAAATCGAAATAAGCCTTGACAGACATGAAAAGACAGTTCAACATGTCTCCGTCCTCTTCCACCATTTGAAGCATCTTCTGGCACCATTCCAAGCGAATCGGGAAGTCTGTTGCGTTCACTTTGTTGGCCATTTGTATTTTATATAGGAATAAGTCCAAATCTTCGTGCATAATTGACTGCAATGACTGTCTTCTTACGCCCTTCGATACTCTTGGATTGTTTTGTATGGCAGCAGCAGCGTTACCGTTGAGAAATTTCAAAAAGTGTCACAAAAAGGGGATTTTTTTAAAAAAAAGTGGCAAATTGTTTTTTAATGAATTTATTAAGAAAAAAACCAACGAAATACAGTAAAAAACAAATAAGGTACAACATTACAGAGTTTTTCAAAAAGTCGCAGCAATTTAAAAAAGGGGATTTGCAAAAAAGTGGCAGCAGAAAAGGGTCGAATTGCCACTTTAGTCGCCCAACGGTAACGCTGAGCAGCAGCTACAGCAGCGATTGTTTCCTCCGTTCGAACTGAAGGATTTCGATGGTAAGGTTTTGTGTTGACAGTCCCATGCTCGGCAAAATTGTTAACAAGTCTCATTGTGGTCCATCTGCTCGGAGGTTTGCCGCCAAACGTGCGCCTATACTCTCTTTAAACCGAAACTAAGGACTTCATTGTGTGATGGCGGCGGACAATCCAAATTCTTGTTTTAGTGTCCCAGTTAACAATTTTTGTTAAATCTAAAAAACAAACAAAAAATGCTATTAAATTTGTTTTGGCAGCGGCTTTCAACGGCCACCCTGTATATACGTTTATATAAAAGAAAGTGTGCTTTTTAGACATGTGTGTGTTCAAGAAGAAATTAAACGCATATAATGTATCGTTATAGTCAAGAATTTAGTTTTTTTTTTTAAATAAGGGTTTGTCATAATGTTTTAAAAATGATTTCGGGCAAGTTTCCGTTTCCATTTTGCCGAATATTCTCTTCCAAGGCGTCAATCGTTTCGGGCTTATCAGCATAGACAAGCGACTTCACATAACTCCACAAAAAAATGTTCAGCGGCGTTAAATCGCACGATCTTGGAGGCCACGCCACAGGCTTACTACGCGAGATAATGCCCTCACCAAAAGTTTTCTTCAATAAATTGAGTGTATCGTTGGCTGTATGGCATGTAATGCCGTCTTGTTGGAACCAAAGGTCGTCCACATCGACATCCTCCAATTCAGGTACGAAAAAGTCATTAATCATGGCTCAATAGCGTTCTTCATTGACTGTTACATTATGACTGGCTTCATTTTTGAAGAAATATGGACCAATGATTCCCTCTGCCCATAGAGCACAACAATTCAGCACGAACAAGTCATGCAATGTGGCTGTATAGCATTCCCCATTGACTGTAACTTTATGACCGGCTTCATTTTTTAAGAAATATGGACCAATGAGTCCCTCTGCCCATAGAGCATACCAAACAGTGAGGTTTGGAGGATGTCTTAACAATGGCTTGTGGATTTTCATTGCTCCAAATGCGACAATTTTTGTCATTATCGTACACATTCAAACAAAATTGAGCTTTATCACTTAACCAAAATTATCTTTTAAAATTCAAAATCGGTGGCCATCTCGTTTTGGACCCATTTACCAAGATTTGCCAACGTTATATTCATTATTTAATGGCAAATCAAGCTGATCATAAATCAAGTGACTTCATTCAAAAATATCAACTTCGAAAAAAGTATGGCCAGATTGAAAACCATACGTCTAAAAAAACAACCTTTATATAAAATTGCTTACTTAACTCAAGGATGGACATGCTATTGTGAATGGTCACTGTGGCTTTGCTTGCAAAGGCAGTAAAAACCCAAACTCCCCACTTCACAATCACACACCCAAACAAACGAACATGTCTCCATCACCGATATGAGAGCCAATTCATGGAGAGAACTGACATTTCGCTCTTTTGTTGTTTACAAACAAAAGAAAACTGTTAATTTGCTGGATTTCTTCATTCTTATCGAATTTCTTGAGTAAAGTACGCGTACTTGCAGGTTCTTCCTTAAATTGTTACTAATTTTGGCATAACAACTGTATAAAATTCAATGAAAATAATCGGTGATCATAAAATAATTAAGTTTTTATCGTAATATTATAAAGTGTGGGCGTGAAATGCTTTCAAACGCGTTATTTTTGTGAAAGTCGTAAGCAAACGTTGTTTCTCTGTCTATGGGCCGTTCGTGTGTAAACATCTTTTCGGTGTCATTCGTTCGGGAATGTTCCAAAGAAAAGAGGAAATATAAAATGTGGATATGCAAGACATAAATATGAGAGGAAAAAGAAAAAAATCTATTGCCTGTTGTAAATGAAAAGAGTAATGGTGCTATTTACGCTCTTTTGTGTGATCTCGTTAAAAAACATTCAAGCAAAAATAAGAAAAATCTGCGGTAAAAGCTGAATTGTGAATTGAATAGTGGTCAGGTAGCAGATCAATCTAAACACCAGTGGTAAGTTCAGTCGTAGCTTTGGTGTAGATGGCGTCCTTTTCTTAGGTGTTCTGTATTTTATAGCCTGTTATCGTTAGTTGGCGGAGTGGGTGCCGCCCACATATCCAAACACTTAACACACCTAAAGCTCATAAACTAAGGAAGTTGGGAAGATCAGATTGGTGTTTATACCATTGGTGTGCAATGAAATACTTTCGGAGAAAAAGTGGGCGGTACCATGTCCCCTTTTTTAAAAGCGCTGTAACGCCAATAATAATAGCCTAACTCTCTTGAAATTTTAACAGTATGCCTACAGTGGACCAGTAGTTTCTCACATTCTATAAATGGATACGATATTCAGAAAGGGAAAAATTAATTGTCGTAGAGTACACACGTTCACAAAGGGGCGTTGTAAAAAGTAAATAATGGGTGATCCAAGTAGAGCTAGTTTTTTCAATAGCATTTATTTGACAGATCAGGTGTGAGTCGTGTCATGCTGTTAAGTTTTTTTCTTTAGTATTGTTTGGCATTTCATCATGGAAAGACTTACGCCTGAACAACGATTACATATCGTTCAACTTCATTACGAAAATTCACGTTCACGGAATATGTTTCGTGCACTTCGTTCAACTTATGGTCAACACAATCGGCCTTCGCAACACCATCACCCATTTGGAGACCCAGCATTCATTATTGGATAATATTCGACCACGTCCAGCTCGCAGTGAAGAAAATGTAGCGGCCGCAGCTGAGAGTGTACACCAAGACCGTGGAGAGTCGATTCGGCGCCGTTCGCAGCAACTCGGACGGACGTATGGAACGACATTTCACGGCGAGATCTTCAATTGAAAGCCTACAAAACACAGCTTGTGCAAGAACTGTAGCCGCCCGACGTTTCCAAGCGACATCGCTTCGCTTTATGGGCTCTTGAAAGGTTTCAAAAAGATCCGACGTTTCGAGCCAAATTTTGTTTAGCGATGAGGCCCATTTCTGACTCAATGGGTATGTAAACTAGGAAAATTGCCGCATTTGGGACGAAGAGCAACCAGAAGAGGCTCAAAAGCTGCCACTTCATCCAGAAAAAAACAACGGGTTGGAGTGGTTTGTGGGCCGGTGGAATCATTGCTCCATATTTCTTTAAAAATGATGCCGGTGAGAACGTAACCGTCAATGGCGACTGTTATCGTGCCATTGTAACAGAATATTTAATGCCAGAAATTGAAGCTCGTAAACCCGGCGACATTTGGTTTCAACAATACGGCGCGGGGCCACTACCCACACATCGCATCGATCAATGGATTTATTGAGAGAACACTTCGGTGAGCAGATAATTTCACGTTTTGGGCCGGTCGATTGGCCAACAAGATCGTGTGATATCACACCGTTAGAATTTTTCCGGTGGGGATATATAAAGTCTAAAGTTTATGCGGACAAACCCGCTTCGATTCAGGCCTTGGAGCAAAACATCACGCGTGCCATTCACCAATTACTAGTCAAAATGCTCGAACGAGTCATCGAAAATTGGACTTAACGGATGGACCATCTGAGACGTAGCCGCGGCCAAAATTTGATAGACATAATCTTCAAAAAATAAATGCCAAAGAATGTTCTTTCAAATGATAATAAACATTCCCCATTCAATTTAAATTTTATGTTTTTTTTCATTAAAAAGTAGGGAACTTCGAAATGAATCACGCGTTATATATGAGTTTAAATAGAGGCGTGGCACCGGCCACACTTTAATATCGCCAATCAACTAGAAACCATAAACTGTTTAAAACACACGATGTTATTTGTAAATAAAACAAAAATGTTCAGGGAATTATTTTAAAATTTTTTATTATGATAGAAGGATCTATAAGAATTGTGTGTAAAACCTAATATCAGCCAAATCCTCGAAAGAACGAATTGAGCGAGAATGCACAGGTGTTTTGACATTTCCAACAGATCCGGTATGCTGCAATTCGTGCAAAACTCTCCCGATTGTGGCTACCTTTGGTCGATAATGCAAAATCTCGAAGTGAATGAAATGCTTTTTGATTTGAACTTCCATTTTTGTAAAAGGCTATAACAATCTTAACGCGTTTCTCAATTGCCAAACAGTAGAGCAAAGAAATGCCACATTAAGTTGGGCAAAAAACCTGACGTTAAGCTGTGATTCACAATTATTATCGTGCACTTTGGTTAAATCACCCTTTAGTCAACAAGATTAAGTTGAAGAACGGAAAGAAAGAGGGTAGAGTGGATAAAACATTGGGTGCAGAAATTAGAAAAATAGTAATAAGACTAGCTTACTGCCTTGAAAAATTGAACTTTTCTTTCGTCAGTGCTGTACGAGTACTTTCAATTACAATGCGTAAATATTTTTAAACCAAATAAATTACGGCTTAATTTTGAAAATTAATAAAAAAAAACTTAGTTTTAAGTATACGTTTTTCGATCACGAAACGAATCATCAATAAATCTATGAGCCTGAATCAATCATACTAAATAGTTCTATTTTTTCTTTTATAAAATCCCTTTTACTTTGCGTTTTGAATTCTTAAATGATCTCAACAAAATGTACATATTTTTTTTATTTTTAGTGCATATTTTTTCTATTTTTAGCGCAGCAATACCTTCTTAACTGCATAGTTTTAAATTTGTGGATTCATATTTATGGTATATTTTTTATTTGAAAGGTCACTTTTAAGCTCTTAAAATGCTATTCCATATAAATGGATCTTTCATACCGTATAGGGTATTGTAACTTAGGGCTGATGTGAACACCTTAGATGAAATGTAGAAATCCCAATGTCTAAGAATTATTATCTGATTGTCTTTTGCGGTGTTCTTTTATCTACCCTTTTTGTTAAAGTACAGGCCGTATTAAAGATAAGAGAACTCGACAAATCTTCTCACATTGTTCAGGTTTAGGCTATGGAAAAAGTCCTTACCGATTTCAGAGTTGAAGGCATCAAATTTATAGGTCGTTTTTAGCAGTCTACAAACACATCTTATAAAACAGAACCCTTTCTGTCAATTTTATTCTTAAAGTCGACCCGGCCTAAGACTTGTAGCTTTACTTGCTTAATTTTCCTCCGACCTTGCTTAAATTTACGATGGTTCATTAAAGAAGGTCCACAGTCTATTTTAATCTGAATGGGCTATGTGGGTTCATGCTGTATTGTAGACCCCATGGAGTGTGCTTTGCATTAAACATCTTGTGGCTCTATTAAAAATGTGCCTTTTGTTCAAGCTATGTCTAGTGTCACATTTTACTTATTTACCAAATGGAATGCAGAGGCGAGTCTTTGAATGATTTTCTTGCATGTACCTAGAAGGGACATAAATACATAAATACTGTTACTGCTGTAAAATAAAAAGCACTGAATGTTTTTGGACCAAATATTTTTTAATATATTTATTGATGTATACTTATTGTATCCAAAAAGAATCTTATTATTCGAAATGTCCGCCTTTTGCCTTTACACACGCCTTAAGTCGCACTGGCCAATCGTCAAAAGCTTCGTGCAGCTTTTCACGATTGGCCAGTCGTCCATTGGAAAATTGGCCACAGCTCGAACCAAAGCAGTCTTAAGAGATCCTTAAGAGATCCAATGTGACAATTCTTCTCCTCTAAAACCGTCCACAATTTGTTATCCAATGGGTTCAAATCTGGACTGTCTGAGGGCCATTCTTCAGAGGAAACAAACGCTGGCTAATTGTATCGAAGCCAGGCCTGGGACGTTTTAGCCTTATGGGCCGGCGCAGAATCCTGCTGGATAGTCCATGGCTGGTTTTGGAACAAGGAATTGTTAAGAGGCTTCACAACAGCTTCCCAAACGGTTTCTTGGTAAATACTATCCGATGTTTTGACTCCTTGTTCGCAGAAATGCAGATCAGTGACCCCATCGTAAGAGACACCCCACCAAACCATGACTGAAGCTGGGTGATGACCCTTTTCCACCCTTCGGATCAGTTCAGATGCTTCCTTAGATGACCGCTCATATACTCTATAATTTTGCTTGTCAAATTTTTCCTGAACGGTAAAAACTTTTTCATCGGTGAACAAAATTTTTCTGTGCAAATTATTAGAGTGCTTCAACAAAAGACGTTTGCATTTTTCAATCCTATTTTTTTTTAAAGCTGCAGTCAATAAATGTCCGGTACGTCGTTTGAGAGCCCCAAGTCCCAAGTCTTTCTTAATTCTTCGACTCATGGACTTTTACGTGATATTTAGCTCACGGGCCATGATTTTCTGTTTTCGGATTTCGGAGCGGATTTCTGTGAATTCTTTATTTAACGGCTTGGATGACATGCGGTGTTCGAGCAGAGCGTCGGCGGCCCGACCGGTGGCAGTCTTTTACATCTCCAGTCTCCTCAAGCATTTTCATGCATCGGTAGACGAACATGCGGCTTATCCCTAGTGGCCGGAGCGTTTTGAAAATATCGCTTTTTTCCATTTCACACTTGAAAAGCGATATTACAACGATATAGTTCTCATAATCTGACCATTCCATGATGAAAGTTGAAATAATTTTAAAATACCGTTACCGACTAACGCTATTGAGGTTAGCTTTCAAAACCCACATGCCATTAACGGGGTACGTTCAGTTCTACTATTGAAATGGGTGTGTTCAATGTTGTAACAGTATTTATGTCCCTACTAAGTATACGAATTTTTATCAGCTAACAGGATTGTGAGCAGTTCACCGTTTGTTCCTTGGCGTCATGTTGGGGGCAATTTGTTCGTAACTCCGAGTTAGTTTTCATTTCCAACATTTTCTCTTTGGACTACTGTGCACTTCACACACAATGACATTTTTTGACATACTTTTACACAGCACAAATACATGCATACGTTTAATAAAGTTAACGAAGAGGGTGTTTTTCAGAGGTGTACAGTTTTAAATTGAAATAACAATAAATGATTAAAAATTTAAACGGAAAATTTTCATTATTGGAATGATAGGGGCGATAGGGAGGATTTAGATGTGGCTTATTCTAAAAGTAAAATTTTCAGTTATATATAAGTAGACACAGCGACAATTCATATATGCAATGGCGAAAAGGTTAACTTTGACCCTCCTCAAGATTACACTCTATAGCAGACATTGTTCTTTGCTGTGCTCTGTAAGATACCTCTAAGATTGCATAAACTCATTTAGAGCATCAATGGTATGACAACTTTTAATTTGTAGAAAAAAAAGTTCTTCAAGAAATACTGTAATCGATCAATAACCGAGCTTGCTTAAACTCGATACAGGTTATTCTTGAATAACTTTTTTTTGTCCCAAAAATGTTAACTATTTAATACAAACGGGTTTTAACGCATATTGTATAAACTTTTCTGTAAATAAAATCATTTTTATATTTTGGCACAATGATGTAAAGTTATCGCGTTGCAACCACTTAAGCGAGTTACCCATAAACCACGGCCAATGTCAGATCTACACACTTTGTTAACATTTCAATGATATCGATAAATGTAACCTCTAGAAAAATCACCCTTTATATGCGATACGATATGTGCTAAACGCATACAAATAAACACATGCGACAACAATGAAATGTGTATTTAAATTTGTGTGTTTATGCAAAACTATTTTGTTTTTGTTCGTGTTGAAGTTTCAAAACACAAAATGTAAATTGTGTGCTGATGCGGTTGAATAGAACAACATCATAATCACAATTTCCAACTAACACCAACTTCAGTATTTACTTACACACATGCATACGAGGGCGACCGCAAAACTAACTGGCCTGGCACATTTTCTGTTTTACTAGCAACTTTTTTGTTTTGTTTTTTAAAAGCAATCTTTTATAAGCCTTCCGTCAAAATTTCCGAAATATTTAATGATTATTTTCTTTGTTACAGGTGATTGAAGTAAACAAGTTTTATAATTTTTGAAAAATGGAAAATAAAGAGTTTCGTGCGGTAATTAAACACTTTTATATGAAAGGTTATACGCCACAATTAATCAAAGATGAATTGGATTCTGTTCATGGTGATAATGCACCATCCTACTCCACCGTGAAATCCTGGGTTCAACAATTTAAAATGGGTCGTTCAAGTACGGAAGATGAACAACGCTCTGGAAGACCGAAAACTGCTACTACTATTGAAAACATTAGAAAATATTTAATGAAGTGACTAAAGATAGACGAATAAAGCTCAGAGAACTAGCTGATATTGTTAAAATACACAAAAAAACAAGTTTGGAGTATTTTACATGATGAACTCCACATGAAAAAGCTATCCGCAAGATGGGCGCCGCGTTTGTTGACTTTGCCCCAAAAAATCGTCCGTTGGACCGATTCCATGGAGCTTTTAGCGATTTATCAGCGTAATCCAATAGAGTTCTTGCGCCGATTCATAACTGTTGATGAAACATAAATCCATCACTACATCCCAGAATGCAAAGAACAGTCAAAACAATGGATAGAAGCTGGTAAAAGTGGTCCCAAGAAGGCGAAAACTGTTAAGTCAGCAGGAAAAGTAATGGACACAGTATTTTGGGATGCAAGGGGTATAATATTTGTGGATTATCTTGAGAAATGAAAAACTATAAATAGTGAATATTATTGTGCATTATTGGATCGGTTGAGTGAAGAAATCAAGATAAAACGACCGCATTTAGAAAAAAAGTTCTTTTTCATCAAGATAATTCTCCTTCACACACTGCATATTTAACTCAACAAAAACTGGCCAAATTACGATTTGAAATTGCTCCGCATCCACCATATCGTCCAGATTTAGCTCCTTCTGATTATTTCTTGTTTCCAAATTTAGAAAAAATTCTCGGTGGCAAAAAATTTTCGTCCAATAGCGAGATTATTGCTGAAACAGAGGCATATTTTGAAGGTCTTGAAAAATCTTATTTTTCGGATGGAATTAAAACGTTTAATGAAGTTTATTGAGTTGGAAGGAGATTATGTTGAAAAATAAATAATTATAATTCCAAAAAACGGTCTTTTTATGTTAGGCCAGTTACTTTTGCGGTCGCCCTCGTATATACGCTTATACATTGGTGGTACGACATATAAGCACGAACTCGATGGGGAAATGCCCGATCCCCTTTCAAAAGGATGCCCGATTCCGCTCTTAACATTGTTCTTTGAAACTACTTAACTAAGTCAGCTGTCAAGTGATTAATATTTAGTTTGGTTTGCCATTTCATCATGAACAGGTTGACAAAAGGACAACGCTTGCAAATCGTGCAAATTTATTTCGAAAGTAATGGTTCAGTTCGCGAAGTTCACCGCAAGCTCCGTCCATTTTATGGTCGACATAATCGTCCATCAGAGCAATTAATTCGGTTAACCATGGATCGGTTAACATGGACCATTGGATTATTTTCTTTGGGGATATGTGAATCGCTCGTCTACGCCAACAAACCAGAAACACGTTAGGGGACTTGGAAGCCAACATTCGTGGCGTTATTGCCAACATACGGCCCCATATGCTCGAAAAAGTGGTTGAAAATTGGACCTGTAGAATTGGCTTTATTCGAGCCAGCCGCGGCGGCCACATGCCCGAAATCATATTTAAACATTAATGGCATAAAATTATCCTTCCAATAAAGCCGAATTGATGGACATTAAAACGATTTTCTTGTGTTTTATTTCAATTCGAAGTTCTATACCTCAATAAAAAACACCCTTTAAATGCGTTGATTTCATGGCATCATAAAATGACTTCTTGCCAATTTTTCTAGTCTGTCGGAAATTCTGGTAGGCGAGGTAGTCGTAGGCGCAGCTGACATCGCTTCCGTACTTCAGCATACGAGTAGCAGGGCTTAGGGACGATTAACAAGTAAGTTTAGCTTTACCGAGGTATTTTTTCAATACAAAAAAATACAAAAATTCAAATCAAGTATGGATTCGTTATTCTTCATTCGAAAGGACATTTTATGGCATTTATTTTTTGAATATAATTTCCTTAAAATGTTGGCCGCAATTACGTCTCAGGCTGTCCATTCTGGGGGTCCAATTTTGGATGACTCGTTAGAGCATTTCGACCGGTATGGCGTTAATGACACGCGTAATGTTGTCTTTCAAAACCAAAATCGTAGCTGGTATGTCAGCCTAGACTTTGGACTTTACGTAGTCTCCACACAAAAAGTCTAAACGTGTGCTATCACACGATCTAGGCGGCCAACGCTCCGGTCTAAAACGTGAAATTAGCTGGTCTTCGAAATGACCTCTCAAAAGATACATTGTTTGAGCAGCTCTATGGAATTGGCACCGTTTTAATGAAACCAAATGTCGTAAGGATTACGGGCTTCAATTTCAGGTAGCAAAAAGTCCAATATTATGGCGCAAGAGCGGGCCTCATTCACGGTTACGTTGCGGCCATCATCTTTTTGTCAAAATATGGTCCGATGATTCTACTAGGCCATAAACTGCACCAAATCGTGATTTTCTCCGCGTATAATGACATAATCTTGGATCTTTTCTGGTTGCTGTTCAGCCCAAATGTGGCAATTTTGTTTATTGACTTTGCTGTTTAGCCAGAAACTGTACAAAATTTTGGCCGATGCGAGTTTCTTACCGATCGCTTATTTCCATTATACTTTACAGTTGCACACTTAGGAGACGTTGTTGCGGTGTAAGTCTTTCCGTGATGAAATGTCAAACAGTACTAAAAACAAATAAAAAATAAAGTTTAATACAACTCACGCGTAATCGTGAAAAAAAACCCTATTGAAAAAATATTGGATCACCCTAAATATTCTCCATCATGGATTGCAGTTCGTAGTATCCTAGTCTGAACACTTACTTATTGCCTGCCTATGAAGCACAGAAATGTAAAGTGCCTCACCCCTTTATCTAATCACATGGCAATTTTTAGGATCTTCCCAAAGGGCTTGGCTAGTGTATCCAAAAACCGGGGTTTTCAGAAAACCGTTTTTTTAAACCGTGCTTTGAAAACACCGACTGTCGGGATTTTTAAGTAATTTAAGTAAGCAAACTGACATTCCCGTTTCAGCCTTTTGCCTAACAATTGAAACTATTTTCCGAGTCTGAAGTAAAGTACTTGCCCTACATTTTACGAGATTTTTTTTTAAATAAGCTAATATTTAAATTTGTGTAAAAATTTCATGAGTTTGTACCCACATATTCATGTTTAAATGGGTAAGATTTTCGGACATATGCGGAAGAAAATAATCTTATCCACAGATGTCAGTATGGCTTCAAAGCTCATCATTCGACAACTCATCAGGTGAAAAGAGTTGTAAAGAAGGCAAAATCAAGCAATAACAGGAGGTTATCCACCGGGTTACTCTTTTTAGATATTGAAAAGGCTTTTGATTCCATTTGGCACGATGGACTTGTGTACAAACTTTACAAAATGAACTGCCCGACATATATAATTAAGCTGATTAAAAATTTCCTTACTGACAGAAGATTTGTTGTTGAAATAGATGGAGAGAAATCGGCGGTTAAATGCATCCCTGCTGGAGTTCCTCAGGGATCTGTTCTTTCTCCTTTGTTATACTCGCTTTATATTTCGGACTTTAAACCTTCTGTCGGAAATGAGGTAGCTTTTTATGCCGATGACAGCGCATTTATATGCCATGGAAAAGTTTCAAATGCCGTAGCAAAGAAAATGCAAAAAGCTCTTGTTTCCGCAGGCAAATACTATTCCAGATGGAAAATAAGAATAAACGAGGAAAAGTCCCAAGCTATTTTATTTCCTTTCAATAAATCTCCTAAAAGAATTCCTTTCATAAAACTAATGGTACCGGGAAGAGAAATACCCCTATCAAAATCAATTAAATACCTTGAAATCATTCTGGACCAGAAATTAACTTTTAAGGATCATCTAGAGGAGGTGTGTCTAAAGGCTACAAGATGTGGACGAGCATTATATCCGTTATTAAATAAGAAATCAAAATTACATTCTAAGAACAAACTTCTTTTGTACAATTTATGCATTAAACCAATCCTTACATATGACTGCCAGATCTGGAGAGATTGTGCAAAAACACTTAGAAAGAAACTTCAAATTATTCAGAACAAAAATCTTAAAATAATTTACAATTTACCTTCAAGATTTCCTACTGCAGAACTTTATAGACTATCCAAACAGAAAATGATCCATAACATAATAGACGACTTGACGCTGACATTTCATGACAAATGCAGAAGGTCAAACTACGCCTATCTAAGAAGTTTGATTTAACAATAGCTAATTTACTCTATAAGTTCTATGATAGACAAATCTAGTTATTGCTTTTAAATCTTCTTATTATTTTGTGATATTAAGCGTAGGTTTTTTACTATCTTTTTTCCCTATAAACTGTTTTTATTTAATAAGTTAGTAATTAATCAAATAATTGTAACTATTTGTTAAAATATCTTTACGATAAAACTCAAAACTCTGTAAATATATAACCCCTGTAGTATTGATAGCAAATAAAATAAACAAAAAAAAATGAGCCTATACGACTCTAATCGGTCCAAGACTGGTTGCTTGCCAATCGTAAAATACTATACCAAATTTGATTTAAATAAAAATTAATATGGTTTCGGTTGTATGTATATATGAATATATATTTTCCCTGGGCCTTATCACAAAACGTGGACCGGCATGACCTATTTTTTGTCTGAGCTCATACGATTGATCTTAGCGTTCCTTCGGCATCGACCACATTTCCTCCAGCAAATTTTTTTTCGCACCATCATTCAATGAAATCATTCACTTAAAGTTTGATGACAATCTATTCGCTATTCTTTATAATGGCCTTGTTCGATTGACAACCCGCGATAAATCTACACCATTGTACAGACATATAATAATGATTTTGTTTACAATAAAATATAGACATTTTGCTTTAAAGCCCGATTATTTTTAATAACTGAAATTTTTAGAAAGAATGTTATTCAAGAATTATCTTGAGCGACTTTACGCGAGCTCGGATTTCCTTGCTTATGATGTTTTTTGCATAAATTCTTTTAACAAACTACAAATTTTCAAATCAAAAGGGTTTGTATACGAGTACTTCCTGTATACAAAGAAATTACAAAATGTTCTCGTAAAACTTTGAAGTTATCGCCTTAGCGACCACTTAGTCGCTTAATAAGCGAGTGCCAATCGAACACGCCTAATATATAATTAGTTGCGTGGCCGGCTTACCTTCGACCCGGTACTTTTACCGACTCCGGAATCCGAACTCAGAAAAAGAAATATTCTTACATTGTTTCGAACAATGAAAACCATTTAAAAACTTGTATTAGATCGATGCTTAGCGGATGTTCTCTGTACACGCAGAGAAAAAAATATGGTTACTATATGGTCACGGCAATAATACTATGTTTTCCGCATTAAAAGTATGTTGGCCCCAACCATAGTATTGTTTATTGAAATTAATTTTGACAATAGTATGATTGCTCCAATATTAATATTGTTGAAATGTAACAATAGTGTTATTGCCAAATTTAAAAATGAAAATATTGTTGTAGCAACAATATAAATATGGTTGGTGGGACAAAAGTATTTTTGTTTTGGGTTTTATGTTAACAATACTATGATTACGGCTATCATACACTATGATTGTAATTTTTCTTCATTTAAATATGCCTTTGAGAATAATGTAGTACATTTTATATGGAAATTACAAATTTTCAAACAAACTTGTTTAACTGAAATATTTTTAATTAAAACAATTACTTTTTTAAATTGATTTGTTCTACTGTTAAATAAGTCACTCATACGGCTGCTATATATTTATTTATTTATTTCCAGGATTTATAATCATAATGAATTATGAGAATAAATATAGTTTTATGAGGTACTAACAACTGAGGTTTTCGACCTAAGCTGCTATATATATTTTTGGCCTAATAATGAAAATGCGAATATTTATCATCAAAAATCGGTTTATTGTTTTTCAAAGTATTCTCCAGCATGATTTACTCGTATACACTTTTGCATGCGCTCAAACCAATTGTCGAAGCACTTTTTTCACTCCGATTGCCATAAACATGATTTTTGAGCACGTCAACAGCACCTTCTGGCGACAAAAATCGTTGATAACGCATTTTTTTCTTTATGTAAGGGAATGAAAAGAAGTCATTGGGTGCCAAGTCAGGGCTGACCCAGCGGATGACCCATCAATTCGACGTTTTGGCCGGTCAAAAAGACGCTGGTTTAAGCCGATGTGTGAGAGCTCGCATTGTCATGGTGCACAATGATTCGACTTCTCTTGTTCGTTTTTCGAATTTCTTCGAAGACATCAGGCAAACAAACTGTGGTGTACCACTCAGAATTGACCGTCCTACGTTGCTCAAGCGGAACAGTCGCCACATGACCAGTTTTGCCGAAGAAACAGGCGACCATTTGCTTCGAAGTGTTTCTTTCACGAACAACTTTCGTTGGATTTGGCTCGTCTTCGAAGACCCACACAGCCGATTGCTGTTTTGTTTCGGGCTCATAGGCATAGATCTAGGAATCGTCACCTGTGACGATCTTCTAAATGTCTTTCAAAGCACCGCGATCGTATTTTTTCAAAATTTCTTTGCACCAATCGACACGACACGACAGTTTTGAGCGATTGTCAAATTGTGCGGCATCCAACGAGAACAAACTTTTTTTACGGCCAGGTGTTTATGCAATATCGAATGTATGCTGGTGGAAGAAATGCCCTAGGAAGCCTCTATCTCGCGGTATGTCTCGTGACGATCTTGCATTATCAGTTCAGGCACGGCATTAATGTTCTCTGGCACAACGGCAGTTTTTGGACGACCTTTGAGCGAGCGTCGGCCACGATTGAATTCATTAAACCAGTTTTTCACAGTGTTGTAGGTACTTCATCGCCATACAAAGATTTAAGTTCATCGATGCACTCTTGTCGTGATAATCCACGTCGAAAGTTGTGAAAAATGATCGCACGAAAATGTTTACGAGTTAATTCAATGTTTTTGCTAAATTGATTTTTTCAAGTCACTGTAAACAACACAAATGTTGGTTGTACGTCAAAACGTTCTGAGTACGTTTATGCTAAAAAATGTCAAACCTTCCAATGGACATGTCAGACATGTCAGACACTTAGTGTTGCCTTGGCCAGAACTATGTATATATGTGACGCACAAAATAGAAAGGGACCTTAGGGTAAAAATCAGGAGAGCCATTTTAAAGATTTAAATACGTGCATCTTTGGTGTACTATCACTTTCATAAAACGCGCATATCTCTGGGAGGGAACACTTTTGGTGTATGTGATCGGTCTCATTCGATGCTCAGATGATGTCCACATCAAAAAAAAAGGAGTGAAAATTGATTTTTTTTACCCTTAGGTCCCTTTCTCTATGCGCTGTCACATATAGAAAACCCTCGTATTATGGTTGTTGGGATCATAACATGGTTGCGTGTGAATCATACTATCGTATTATGGTTGTTGGGATCATAACATGGTTGCGTTTAAATCATACTATGATTGTGAGGATCATAGTATGGTTGTATGTGAAACATACTATGGTTGTGAGTATCATAATATGGTTGGGGAGATCATAGTATGGTTGAGAGTAAATCATAATATGTTTTTGGGGATCATAGTACGGTATGTGTGAATCATACTATTGTTGCGAGGATCATGGTATGGTTGTGAGGATTATAGTATGGTTGTGTTTGAATCATGCTCAGTGGCCAGTGATCGTTGCAAGAGTAGGTGCCAAGTAGTTGATCCATTGTGTCCACTTCAGACTTGTTCGCATTGTAGTCTAGAATTGCTACTGGTGTATGTTTATCTGAATTGTTGCCCACCTCACAAGTGTAGTGCACTGTGGTACATATGAACACAGTGCCACATCTCCTTCGTTAAATCCAAATAACGTGCTAAAAACGGGGCGCACAGGACTTTTTTGAAAATCTTGAGGTATAAACGGCTTAATTGTTCGAACGGTACCCACATAAGCAGTTTTCTGTCTCATTAAATTTTTGCTAAATCTGCCTTATTTAGATATTTTTTAGCCACCTGAAGGACTACATTTTGGCCCTGGTTCATTTCACGTTCTTGACCTGGTAATTTACCAGAGTAAATTTCTCCCTTTACGGGATGGTACGATTTTGAATCACATAGCCACCATATTTTTATTCCGCCCTTGGCTTAGACGGAATGTATTGAGTAAATCGCGTTCGGCCTCTATAGGCAAAAAGTTGCTCATCTACAGTTAGAGAGTCATGTGGAGTGTAAGCTGCCGCCAAATTTTGCTGCATCATCGCCCAAACGTCGTCAATAGCAGCTGTTTTGCTACTTTGTAACCGTTTAGGTCATGTCAACGCTTTATCAAATCGGATAAACCGTTTTATTTAAATAACGGTATTTCGTAAGAAGATATCAGTGTTGCTAATTGTTCCGAAAGCAAAATCGCATTTTTTTACGCGATTTTTAAGTCAAAATGGGGGATCGGTAATGTTGTCATAAAATATTTCGCCGTAGGTCCCACAGGACCTTACCACACACAAACGCACTAACATTGTTCAAACACCTATAAAATACGAATTAATGACACAATCACTAACAAATTTAATAAAATCGACTTAAAACACTTTGTTACTGGAAGTCATAAGCCATCATGCTTGAGATCATGTACAAAACAAAGTAATGCATGAATGGAAGTCAAAAAAGTCCACAGGGAACTAACCAAACACAGAAGGGTTAGGAAAGAAGGAGAAAGTTATGTTGAAGCATATTCGATTTTAGTCTCTTCATATCGTACGAGACAAGAAACACCCCTGCGGGAAGATTACACTACGTAACAAAAAAATCTTTTTGTTTGTTTAAGTGAATTTTTTGCTTTTATCTAATGAATTAGGTCATAAATATAATATAATGAGTGTTCTTTCCTCTACCTTAACGTTTTTTTAGTATATAAACCGCTATTTTAAAAATGATGGAGGTTTCACCACACATTTTAACATAACTCAAGAACAGTTTGTCCGATTTGATTAAGTAAAAACTCCGAGAATCCGCAGCTACATTACCTCCAAGTTACACTTACACTGTTTTTTGATAAAGTGAATAGTTTTGGAAATATTCAGAAACTTTTTCCAAAAATTTTTTTTTTCATGCAAAATTGGAAAAAAAATTTTGTCTTAAAATTCATAAAAAACCAAAAAAGTCACAAATGCTCTTTTTTGATCTTTAGTTATAAACATAAATATGTTACAAATAAAACTAGCCACATTTCAATAAAATTGATTAACAAGTTTTGGTTTAATTCTCAACTAAGTGATGGTATCTCATTTTGATAATTACAAGGAAGTGGTTCAGCATCTTACCGAGAACTACCATAGCATGGGATGCAGAATGTGTCTGAAGTTGCATGTTCTTCACTCACACCTAGAAGTGTTCAAGTCAAATTCTGGCGCATATTCAGAAGAACATGGTGAACGTTTTCACCAGGACATTCAAGCCTTTGAAAAGCGATACCAAGGGCAGTACAATGAACGGATGCTTGGCGACTATATCTGGAATTTAATCAGAGAAAATTACCAAATCTACAAGAGGAAAGGTAGAAAACAAACCATTTTTAAACAGTATTATTAAGAGCATCCTGAATTTAAGGATTCAAGTGTATTTTTCGTTTTATTATCATATAAAAGCATACCTTCATTAAAATTAAGCTGTTTAACAATCTTTTATGCACACTCTTATCTATCTGTACCATGAAAAATAAAGGCACTATTTAAAAATTTGAAAATTCGATGTCATTTCTTAAAAAACGATTAGCCAGACATCAGTTAAAGTTTTTCTTTAGTTTAGAGACATAACCAATAAGAAACAGCAAAAAAATTCACTTAAACAAAATTTTGTTACATAGTGTTATGCACGGGTATTCAAAAAATAAATGACATTAACTGTCCTTTCGAATGAACAATAAAGATTCCACACTTGATATGAATTTTTTGTATTTATTTTAATTAAAATAAAAACTCCCGATTTATCACCCGATATGATAAAGATTATAACAAAACAAAACCTTGTCTGAAGTTAGAAATGAGCAGCAAACTTAATGCCTTTTATCATGGTTTTGAAGGCATTTTTTAATCTTGAAGGTATGTAGCACTACGATCTACAATCCAGAAAATAGCTTCCAACTAATACGTTTAATGCATATTGCTTAACAAAATATTTATTGGTTTAACAAAAAAATGTAATGTACGAGGGCGGTACGGAAAGTTCTTAGCCTATCAATGAAAGAGAATAGTTAGTTTTTCAAAAATATTTTTATTTTTCAATATAATCTCCTGAAACTTCAATACACTTAGTCCAACGCTTATCTAGCAATTCTATCCCTTGATTAAAATAGTTTTCCTCAAGGTCTTCCAAATAGTGGTTTACAACTGTAATTGCATCTTCATTTGAGGTAAAACGCTTGCCAGCAAGGATTTTTTTTAGATTTGGGAACAGGTAAAAGTCACTGGGAGCTAAATCAGGAGAATAAGGTGGGTGGTCAAGCAACTCGTACTTTATTTCGTTGATTTTAGCCATTGTTAAAACACTCTTGTGCACTGGTGCGTTGTCTTGATGAAAAATTATTTTTTTGTGTTGTAAGTCAGGGCGTTTTTCTCGAATTTGTACATTTAACTGATCTAAAAGGTTGCAATAGTACTCTGAATTTATTGTTTTACCCTTTTGCAGATAGTCAATCAATAAAATACCTTTGAAGTCCCAAAAAACCGTTGCCATAACCTTAACAGCCGATTGAATTGTTTTTGCCTTCTTTGGGGCACTTCCTCCAGCTTCAGTCCATTGTTTGGATTGTTCTTTTGTCTCTGGAGCATAATGGTGGATCCATGTCTCATCAACAGTTATGAAACGACACTTAAAATCCATTTTATTTCGCTGAAAACGATCCAAACAAGCTTGAGAAATGTTCATTCTTATGCGTTTTTGGTCGACTGTTAGCAAGTGCGGCACTCATCTTGCAGAAAGCTTTTTCATCTGTAGTTCTTCATGCAAAACTAAATGGGCTCGATCATTTGAGATGCCCATGATATTAGCTATTTCACGCACTTTTATTCGTCGATCATGTAATACCATATCATGTACTTTGGCTACAATTTCTGTTGTTGTTGCTGTTTTTGGACGTCCACTACGTGGTTCATCTTCAATGCTTGTACGACCACGTTTAAATTCAGCAACCCAAATTTTTACTGTTGCATATGAGGGAGCACTTTCACCTAACACATTCACCATATCATTATGAATTTCTTGTCCTGATAACCTTTTTTATGTAAATATTTAATGATACCACGCATTTCTAATTTTTCCATTGTAAAAAAATCGCGGATGCTTCTTTTGTGAACACCTGTTTCTATATGAAGGAGTTGCCAGATCGAAACAAAATTTAACATGTGTTCATAGCAGAGATGGAAGTTTCCAAAACACTTAACTTTTTTCTGTTTATACCGCGCTTTTTGTGCTAGGCTAAGAAGTTTCCGAACCGCCCTCGTATACTTATACATATGTATTTCAAAAATATCGTAGCTATTTTTAGAGTGTCCATTTTCCTCTCTCTAGTATATACGAGTACTTCCTAATTTTAAACCAGCTGAATACCCCAAAAGTTGTGAAATTAAAAATGAAAATCTCTTATCAGTTTCTATTGTGTCGCCTTACGACTACCCCTAGAAGGCAGTGGGAGGGCGGGTGCAGTTCGGAAATCATAAATCCACAGCAGCAAAGAACATAAACAAACATAATTACGAACAATAATCATGCAGTTCAGGTCACGTTTTGCTGTAAATTCCACAAAATCCAATGAAGAGTGAAATTATGAATACAAACAAACATCCTGAATGGCAACGAAAAACAAAAAAGCGTAAAATAAATATTTGCGTGCAATTACGAACGAACGCTCGACACGCTCACTGTGCGTCCGACGCACAACTAGGACCAGGAATGGATGAAGTGTCCTGGCTGGGTCTATTCTAATCTATGTTTTTATCTTTTACTGTTTACTCATCGAAAATTTATTGTTTTCTTTCCATTTATTCCTGGGTTTTCTCTTGTTGTCTGCTTGCAGGAATTAAGGCAAACGCGGAAAAGGGACGGATTTAATGCTGCTCTACTTTGAATAGATAATATTCGGAAACTCACAAGCGAATCGAAAGTTTGATGGTAAGTATTTGCCCGCATTTTGTATTTTATAGGCTTGCCTTTGGGGAAATTGCTTTACATTTTCGGTCAAGCGGAAATGACGTTTCATTTTGAGACATTATCAATCATCAGCGATGGCATACGGAACATTTGGGAAAACAATTAGTTGGAAATTAGTTGAGATTAAGGATTTTTAACGATAATAAATGATTTTCCTTAAGCGTGTATATGGACATTAAATGGACTTTGAAATAAACAAAGAAATGAGTGTGAGGCATGACAAAAGCCTTAATCGTTTGAAAAAGGCTGTCAGTGGTTGTTTAAAATTGAACGACCAATTGTCGCGCTCATAAGAAATAGACATGTTTGTGTGTGACTTATAAAGTAAAGGGTGGTTCAACTAAAACTCACGATGTTAATTGTAAAAACAAAAAGCATTCCGAGAATTACCTTATTTATTATTATTATAAAAGTAGAATCTAGGACAATTATCTGTCCTAGATCCTACTTTAATATCCTAATTTCTTATCATCAAACTTTTATTAGTCTGTACTCGTATTGACAATACTTTAGATTTTTTTCAACAGGACAGGCTAATACATTGATGTACGTTTATTCTAAATGCTATCTGTTTTGTCGCGCTAATTATTCCGAGTAGATTTCTGTAGTTTGGCTTAAAAGGTTTTTGTGACTAGTTATTTAAAGCGGGTATGTGGTCGAAATTCCTTTACAATACATATTTGACAAAACAAAAACTGAATACTTATTTGTATATTCCACCAAAGGATATAAGTATAGGATGATCCATCTAGAGGTATTTTTTCAGAACAAAAAAAAAATATAAAATTCAAATCAATTGTGGAATCTTTATTGGTAATTTGAAAGGACATTTTATGGCATTTATTTTTTGAATATAGTTTCCCTCAAATGTTGGCCGCAACTACGCCTCTGGGTTTTCATTCTGAGGGTCCAATTTTGGATGACTCGTTCGAGCATTTAGACTGGCATGGCTTTAATAACCCGTGTAATGTTGGCTTTCAAAACCTGAATCGTAGCTGGTTTGTCAGCATAGACTTTAAACTTTACGTAACCCTAACCAAAAATGTCTTAAGGTGTGATATCACTCGCTCTAGGCGGCCAACTCACCTGTTTAAATCGTGAAATTAGATGCTTTTCGAAATAACCTCTCAATAGATCCATTGTTTGAGCAGCTGTATGGCAAGTAGCACCGTCGTGTTGAAATCAAGTGTCGTCAAGATTATGGGCTTCAATTTCAGGTATCATGGCGCGATAGCGAGCACCATTCACGGTTACGTTCCGGCCATTATCATTTTTGAAAAAATATGCACCGATGATTCCACCAGCTTATAAAATGCAACAAATTGTGGTTTTCTCTGGGTATAATGGCACCTCTTGAACCTCTTCTTGTTGCTCTTCAGCCCAAATGCGGCAATTTTGTTTATTGCCTCTGCCGTTGAGCCGGAAATGGTCCTCATCACAGAACAAAATTTTGGTCGAAAACAGCGGATCTTCCCGTTCCTCACCGAACGCTCATTTCCATAATACAGATGAGGCCCATTTCTGGCTCAATGGGTATGTTTACAAGCAAAATTGCCGCATTTAGGACGAAGAGCAACCAGAAGAGGTTCAAGAGCTGCCACTTCATCCAGAAAAAACAACGGTTTAATGTGGTCTGTTGGTAGGTGAAATCGTCGGTCGATATTTCTTCAAAAATCATGCCACTGAGAACGTAACCGTCAATGACGACCGTTATCGTGCCATGATAACCCACTAGTTGATGCCTGAAATTGAAACTCGTGATCTCGGCGACATTTGGTTACAACAAGACGGCGCCACCTCCCACACATCGCATCAATCAATGGATTTATTGGGAAAACACTTCGTTGAGCAGATAATTTCACGTTTTAGGCCGGTTGATTGGCCCCCAAGATCGAGTCATATCACACCGTTAGACTTTTTTCTGTTTGGATATGTAAAGTCTAAATGCTCGACCGAGCCATCGAAAATTGGACTCAACGTATGGACCATCTGAGACGTAGCCGTGGCCAATATTTGATAGACATTATCTTCAAAAAATAAATGCCAAAGAATGTTCTTTCAAACCATAATAAACTTTCTCCATTCAATTCGAATTTTCTATGTATTTTTCTTTAAAAAGTAGGGAACCTCGAAATGGATCACACATTACTTCGGGTCCTGACAATACGAGTACTAGTGTTCCCAGATGCATTAGACATTTTTTAGCATAACTTCACTCAGAACGGAAACTCAATTTTTCAAAACAAACTACAATGGATTTGAATAACTGAACTTATATTTAATAAATAAAACTCTTAAATTTGTCAAACGAATTTTTTCTTCCTTTAAATAAATCACCCTTTAATTTAGAATTTAATGTATTTATAAATAATTTAGTGCATAAAAATCGCTATTGTTGAAGAGCAACTTAATCCATTCTTTATAAATAATTTTTGGGGATCATAGTATGGTTGGGTAGGATCATACTATGTTTGTAGGGAGCACAACATGGTTGCGTGTGAGTCGTACTTTACTCGTAAGGATCATACTAGGTTGTTTTTTAAACATACTATGGTTGTGAGGATCATACTACGATAGTGGGTATTATAGGGTGTCCTAAGAAGAGCGCAATTTTTAACTGACTGATGCAGCAATTGAATTGTTTCTCTGGCTGTATGACATGTGGCGCCGTCTTGTTGGAACCACATGCCCTCCACATTCATTTCTTCAATTCTAGGCAAGAAAAACTGGTTATCATTTCACGATACCAAACACCATTGACTGTTTGCGCTTGACCTGCCTCATTTTCATAAAAAAAGGTCCAATGATTCCTCCAGCCCAAAAACCACACCACACAGTGACACGTTGAGGATGCATTTGCTTCTCGTGAATCACTCGAGGATTTTCCGCACCCCAAATGCGACAATTCTGCCTATTGACGAAGCCATCAAGATGAAAATGGGCCTCGTCACTGAAGATGATTTTATCGGAAAAATCAGCATTTTCATGTTGTCTCTCCAATACCCAATTAACGAACTCCCTTTCGTGTAGCGCTCCATTTTTACTAACCTCGTACCTTCTACTAACAAACAATAACAATTGTTCAAATGTCAAACAATGACACTTCGAATGTTGCCAGATTTAAAAATTGCGTTCTTCTTGGGACACCCTTTATATAGCATGGTTGAGTGTGAATCATAGTAAGGTTATGGGGATCATAGCAAGGTTGTCTGTGAATAATACTATTGTAGTAAAGACTATAATATTGACCATAACTCTGGTTGTATTGATCATACTAGGTTGTATTTGAAACATACTATGTTTGTGAGTATCATAATACGGTTGTGGCGATCATAGTATGATTGTGTATTAATCACACTATTGTTGTGGGCATCTTAATATTGTTGTGGGCATCTTAATATTGTTGTGCCACAACCATATACCCAACAATAGTATGATGCTCTTCGAATATTGATACCCCAACCATACCTTTTTCCTTCGTTTTTCTTCGGCACTAAAAACTTGACCTCATTATGATTCGAAACTTAAATGTTGTTTTATGATCTGCTTACAACTTCTTTCATTTGTCTTTTCGTATGTCTTTTCTTTTGTCAATTTTTCCCTCCGTTCTTTTATTCGTCTTTTCGTCCTTCTTTCCGTTCGTCCTTTCGTCTGTAGCGTTGTCCATCTTTCCTTACGTACGTCCTTCCATCCAAATAAGGATATACCCTAAAAAAATTCACTGCTTGGGATTAAAAATGGGAGAAATCGGTACAGTCGTAAAAAACTTTCCTATTATGGAACTACCTCTGAGAAAAAATTACACTTTTAAGAAGCTGCGGCTTAATTTTGGTTCGATAGTGAATGAGCACTTCCCGGTCCTTAAATGGCGATGTGTCTTAAATTTTTCGACACTAGTGGCCTAAAAAATGAGCCCTGTAGTCAACAAAAAAGGGATATATCGTGGCTGATACATATTTAAATCGCATTACTATTTGAAACATAAATGTATTTTCGAGATCTGCACCAAATCGAATGCAAATATGGATTTATTTTAAGGATTTAGCTGAGACTAGGGTATACCACACGGATCAGTGGAACCCAATATATGGGTAGTGAGTAGCATTGCTCAGATCTCAAATAAAGATGTGATTTAAACCTTTAAGCACAAGTGGTCTTAAATTGAGCTTAATAGTCCTAACAAACAGGGATATGTAGTGGCTTTTTTAAATCTCGTTTTTATCGCATTTTAAACATAAAAGTATTTTCAAGATCTGCTGAACGCTTGGACCGTAGGGGGCCGAATCGAATCCAAATATGGATTTATTTTAAGGATTTGACTAAGACCCGTGTAGTCCAAAAAATGGTATTTAAAATCATCGGGATTGCTACTTTACCATTTCAATCCATAACACAGTGTGACAGAGAAAAAATACCTGGGAAATTATATTATTTTTCTTGTAGATCTTGCTGAGTACAACAAGAAACCGGTTTTGAAATTTCCCAAACACCTCCAAAATCTGGAGTTACGGGTAAAAACCCGGTTTTTCGGATCTTACTCACTTATATGGCAGTAACTTGGTGAATATCAACCGATTTTAAGTTTTTCGGCTAATTTGGAAAGAAGAAACTGCCTTTTAAAATCACACTGAAAACAATCTGTGTATTTTTCCTGAAAACAACATTTCTAAGTGGTATTGCCAATAATTGTATTTTTCAAAAAATGCTGTTATAATAAAAGTTGAATAACTCTATTAGTTTTTAACGGATTTTTAAAAATGACACCGAACTGTATTCGGAAGAACACTCTCTTTTTTATTAAGTCAGTTTCTGTTAAAAAATTCTGTGTAAAAACGAATCCAAAGTTAAAAAATTACAAAAAAATTTAAAAAAAAAAAATGTGAAAAAAACACAGGTTTTTTCAGTGTGATTTAAAAAGTGTATCACCATTTGAAAGGCCGTAAGTTCTTTTTTCCAAATCAGCCGAAAAACTTAAAATCGGTTGAGATTCAACCAAGTTACTGGCATATAAGTGCGTAAGTGTTTGGGAAATTTCTTGTTGTACTCAGCAAGATCTACAAGAAAAATAATATCACTTCCCAGGTATTTTCACTTCATTCTTTTTTGTTACACTGTGAAACGAATAATTCTGGTATTTTGATTGCCTCAACTTAATTTCAATACTTACCTATAATTTCCTTCCCAAAGGCACATTCTCTTGTATTCCAGGAACCTGGTCTCAAGTATATTCCACTATACATCTTGCTGATCCACAAACATAGCACACATGTTGAACTTCCTGCCGCGTCCCGGTGGAAGTCACATGAATGGAGGATGGTATGGAGTACCTTTGTGCCGTTCATTAACGAAAATAGTACAGCCGTTGCTTCGTTTGCTTTGACAAACAATCTGTCGTACATATCTTAATACGAGTATAATGCAGCGGAGGGGCCGGGGAGGGCATACATTTACTTGTCTAATTTACTCGTGCATGAAAGGATATAATGGAGCTGCTGTGTAGGTAATAAGCAAATATGTGCTTTACAGCGAATGCATCCATCCATCCATGGGCCGACATAGTCTCAAACACAGGCATATCCATAACCACGAACCTGAGACTGGGGGTCTTGGCACACGGCAGCTGCTGGAGTATTCAAGCTATCATTTAAGTCTAAATGGGCTAATAAGCATGATTTGGCTGAGGGTGAGAGTGAGTGTGTGTACACAGAAAACTCATTGGAATTGCAAATCAGAGCTGTAAGAGGGAGTCTAGGCACTCCTGCATGTTGCATGCACTGCGTACTTCTAGGGAACCGAATTAGTGGGTGCGTGCGTGTGTGTGTGTGCTGAGGGTAAACATTGAGGTCTGCCATCCGAATCACATCAAATTTGCTGCTGCACATTTGCGAGCAAAGTCATGGCTGAGATTCCGCAACAAAGTTAATCAATTCATGAACGCAACCAAACCCAAAGTCTAAAGCCATCCTAGGCCACTCCATAACCGATGCAGTCTAGAAGTTGCAAGGGTCTTCTGCTTTATTGCCTGCTAGGACATACTAACTTAGCAGAGGAATGCATAAGAAGTTACCGGTGGTGCATTGATTTTCAGATGCCACGCTTTGGAGCAGTGTTACTTTTAAGGTTCGGCCACACTGAATCTTTTTTTTCTTACGCTGCATATTTTTCGACTTCCGGCAGTCCAAAAACCAATGAAAAATATAAGTATGTCTAAAACTCAAAAAAATGTTAAATGTAAAATATCATTAACTTTTTGTAATTTTTAAACATTTGTTTAAGTGGTTTTTAGACTTCCAAAAGTTAAGAAAAAAGGCAGCGTAAGAAAAACAGCTTTAATGTGGCTGGGCCTTAATTTAGTTACACGTCTCTAGATTTTGTCCATCTTCATTAGTTGCAATTGACCTTTGATTCGAGTTATGATCCGCAAAAGGTATATTAGAAACAAGTAAAACGTCGTTATGTTAGTTTCACACTGAATTTTAGCATTGAAACTAAACAATATCCCTTTTTCTCAATCGGATCATGTTACATACCTTGGAATCCACCTGGATCGCCGGCTCACCTGGAGAAGTCATATCGAAGCCAAGAAAACTCAACTGAAACTTAAGGTCCATCAACTTCACTGGCTCCTAAAAGCGAACTCAAAACTAAGCCTTGAATATAAGGTCCTGCTATACGACAACGGTGCAATCAAACCTATCTGGTTATACGGTGCCCAGCTATGGGGCAAAGCAAGCTCGAGCAATCTCGACAAAATCCAAAGAGTCCAATCGAAGACATTGCGGCTCATTACCGGTGCCCCTTGGTATATGAGGAATGAAAACATCCACCGAGACTTAAAAATAACTCTCGTTAAAGAGGCAATTCAAAAAATCAATATAAAGCCCAAAGAGAAGCTCGAACGTCATGATAACATACTTGCTAGACAAATATTGTGCAGCCCAAGCTCTTTAAGACTTCGGAGAAACGAACGCCGTGTTTTCTAATTTAAAGTAATCGCGAACACACGCTCCCGAAAGACAGTGTAGAAATCTTTTTTCTACGTCACGTGGCTTTAATGCTCTTATACGTGATCTTTAAAACAGTCAATATCAATCGCGGACGAACACTCCAAAAATACTTGTAGAATCATTTATTCTACGTCACGTGGCTTAAATGCTCTCATACGTGATCCTTAAAACAGTCAGCACGAACAACAAAGCCTAAATTACGTCGTCCACTCTGCTATTCTAAAGTTATCCGTTATACATACATAACTAGAGTTCTTCACTCTACATAATATCGCAGACACTCTGTAAATGACTCACACATGTGATCCATACCAGTTATATACTATTTTGACCAAATTAATTAAAATTCCTGCCAATTAGCAGAGATCCACATTACAAGAAATCCATACTAGGATTCATTATTGAATTATACTTAAGATTCGTATACTTATTGTTAGGCTCCCTTGGAGCAGATTCAATAATTCAAATAAAGCATATATAAAAAAAATGTTCGGCCAGGTCCTCCACCTCCCTATTCCACTAAAACGAAAAAGGCCAGTTTTTTCGGCCCATGCGTTCGTACCTTATCTTAGCCAAAATATTAAAGGACTCCATTTTTGAATTTGTAGCAAAATTTGTTTTAATTTCAGTACTAACGCGTGATCCATTTCGAGGTTCCCAAATTTTTTAAAGAAAAAAACAGACAATTCAAATTGAATGGGGAATGTTTATTATCCTTTGAAAGAACAATCTTTGGCATTTATTTTTTGAAGATTATATCTATCAAATATTGGCCGCGGCTAGGTCTCAGATGGTTCATTCGTTGAGTCTAATTTTCGATGACTCGTTCGAGCATTTCGACTGGTAACTGGCATTTCGACTGGTAACCTTAGATGAACTGGCGGTCATCTAAGGAAGCATCTGAACTGATCCCTAATGGTCATGGTTTGGTGGGGTGTCTCTTACGATGGGGTCACTGACCTGCATTTCTGCGAACAAGGAGTCAAAACATCGGCCAAAGTTTACCAAGAACCCGTTTTGGAAGCTGTTGTGAAGCCTCTTAACAATTCCCTGTTCCAAAACCAACCATGGACTTTCCAGCAGGATTCTGCCGGCCAAAAATCTAACACGTCCCAGGCCTGGCTTCGAAACAATTTGCCAGCGTTCTTTTCCTCTGAATAATGGCCCTCAGTCAGACCAGATTTGAATCCATTGGATTACAAATTGTGGACGGTTTTAGAGGACAAGGTTTGTCACAAAAGGTACCCCAACATTGGATCTCTTAAGACTGCTTTGGTTCGAGCTGTGGCCGATTTTCCAATGGACGAGGTTCGTGCAGCTATTGACGATTGGCCAGCGCGACTTAAGGCGTGTGTAAAGGCAAAGGTTGGACATTTCGAAAATGTAAAACATTCAGGACTTTTTATTTTACAGCAAAAAACGTGAGTAACAGTATTTATGTTCCTACTAGTAGTGCCATACCACACGAATCGTGCGTTAAGTATTTGGGTATCCATATTGACAGAAGATTGACTTGGAAACCACATATAAAGCAAAAGCGTCAGCAGTTGGACATCGAATTTAAATGGTTATATTGGTTGCTAGGTAGCAAATCGCAGCTGAGTGTACAAAACAAAGTTTTTATATTGAAAACTATACTGAAACCTATATGGACATATGGCATCCAATTATGGGGAACGGCAAGCAATTCGATCCTCGAAATTCTACAAATATTTCAGTCTAAGACTTTAAGGTCAATTATATACTCGTATGCCCCATACGTTCGTTTCCAACAACACTATTCATAATGGTTCAAATATTCCTCTAGTAAAGAATGAAATTCAACGAAAATTATTTTCAGAGATTAAGCAATCATTGCAACCCACTGGCTATATCATTGCTGAATGATACAGGCGAAACCAGAAGACTAAAGTGTTACCACATCCTTGATCTTCTATTTCGTATTTTCAAAATCGTCAAATAGTGTGTAAATAACTTTGACATAAATTAAGATATTTTTAAATTGTTGTTCTCGTTGGAGCTTAGCAATCTATATGATTTTTAAATTAGATATAAAATTTGCTTGTTGTCCTCAACTAGACAGATTGTAAATAAAAGTTTTCAAAAAAAAATATTTCAAATATGATTTCGGGCAAGTGGTTCTGCCCATGTAACCATTTAACCAAACGTGAGCTTCATCGCTGAACGAAATGTTCTTGTACAAATCAGTATCGGTGGCCATCTCGTTTTGGGCGCATTCTATTCATTATCAATTGACAAACCAAACTGAGCATACATCAAGTGACAGCTGTCAAAAACACCAACTCCGAAAAAAGTGTGTCCAGATTGAAAACCACACGTCTAAAAAAAAATAACCTCTACATAAAATTGCGTACTTAACTCAAGGATGGTCATGCTATTGTGAATTGTCACTATGGCTTTGCTTGCAAAGACAGTTAATATCGCAGCAGAGGCAAAAACCCAAACTCCCCATTGCACAACTGCACATTCAAACAAACGAAAATGTCTCCATCATCGAGTAGGCGAGAGAATTCATGGAGAGAACTGACAATTCGCTCTTTTGTTGTTTATAAACAAAAGAAAACTGTTAATTTGCTGGATTTCTTCATTCTTATCGAATTTCTTGAGTAAAGTGCGCGTATTTTCATGGTCGTCCTTAAATTGTTACTAATTTTGGTATAAAAGCTGCATAAAATTCAATAAAAATAATCGGTGATCATAAAATAATTAAGTTTTTATCGTAATATTATAAAGTGTGGGCGTGAAATGCTTTCAAACGCGTTATTTTGATGAAAGTCGTAAGCAAACGTTGTTTCTCTTTCTATGGGCCGTTCGTGCGTTAACATATTTTCGGTGTCATTCGTTTGGGAATGTTTCAAAAAAAGAGGAAATATAAAATGTGAATATGGAGGACATAAATATGAGAAAAAAAGGAAAAATCTATTGCTTTGCTTGTTGTAAATGAAAAGAGTAAGTGTGTCTTTTAAGTATTTTTGTGCGATCTCGTTAAAAGCTGAATTGTGAATTAAATTGTGGTCAAGTAGCAGATCAATCTAAACATCAGTAGTAAGGTAAGTTGTAGCTCTTGTGTAAATGACGTCATTTTCTTAGGTGTTAAGTATTTTATAGGCTGTAATTGTTAGGTTGCAAAGTGGGAACCGCCGCTGTAACGCCAATAATAATAACCTAACTCCCCTGAAATTTTAACCGTATGCTACTGTGGACCAGGTTTCTCACATTCTATTAATGAATAATTTCAATTCAATTTCAATTTTATTCTTCCAATATTTCGTTTTACATAAGTATAATAATAACAGTTTTATGGGTTTAATCAGTATGATTTTTCAGCAAATAAATCTTATAAAGTGGTATAGCAAGTTTAAGGAATATTATGGTAACATTAAAGGAAAAAGGGGTAAAACCTTTATGTAATATAAATAAATAATATGAGGGCTGCTATATATATTTCTGGTCTAATAATGAAAATGCGAATATTTATCATCAAAATGGTTTTATTGTTTTTCAAAGTATTCTGCATCATGATTTATACACTTTTTCATGCGCACAAACCAATTGTCAAAGCACTATTTTTACTCCGATTGTGACACCTCCAAAACATGGTATTTGAACGCTTCAACAGCATCTTCTGGCGACGAAAATTGTTGACCACGCATTTTTTTCTTGATGTGCGGAATAAAAAGAAGTTATTGGGTGCAAAGTCAGAGCTGCAGGGCGAATGGCCCATCAATTCGACGTTTTGGCCGGTCGGAAAGGCACTGGTTTGAGCCGATGTGTCAGAGCTCGCACTGTCATGGTGCACAATGATTCGTCTTCTCTTGTTCGTTTTTCGAATTTCATCGAAGACTTCAGGCAAACAAATTGTAGTGTTCCACTCAGAATTGACCGTCCTACGTTGCTCAAGCGGAACACTCGCCACATTACTAGTTTTGCCGAAGAAGCAGGCGATTATTTGCTTGGAAGTGCTTCTTTTCGTTGGATTTGGCTCGTCTTCGAAGACCCACACGGTCGATTGCTGTTTTGTTTCGGGCTCATTTGCATAGATCCATGATTCGTCACATGTGACAATCGACACGAGCTTTTTTTTTGAGCGATTCTCAAATTATGCGGGATACAAAGAGCATAAACCTTTTTACGGCCAGGTGTTCGTGCAATATCGAATGTATGCTGGTGGAATAAATGTCCAAGGATGCCTCTATCTTACGGTATGTCACATGACGATCTTACATTACCGGTTCACACACGGCATTAATGTTGACTGGCTCAACAGTCGTTTTTGGACGACCTTCGTCATTGAACGAGCGTCGGCCACGATTGAATTCATTAATCCGGTTTTTACAGTGCTTCATCGCCATACAAAGATTTAAGTTAATCGATGCAGTCTTGTCGTAATAAACCACGTCGAAAGTTGTGAAAAATGATCGCACGAAAATGTTCACAAGTTAATTCCATTTTTTTGCCAAATTGATTTTTTAAGTCTCTGTAAACAACACAAATGATGGTTGTACGTCAAAACGTTCTGATTACGTTTATGCTAAAAAATATCAAACTTTCCAATGTAAATGTCAGATGGCGCCAGGCCCAAACTGCTCTTGGGCTATTATAGATCCATTAATGGCATAATCACTTACGGCCGTATGCAAAAAAACTTAAAAGAGGTTAATAAACCATTATTAGACAAAATCACTGAAAAGTGTATGCAAAAACATAAATTAGCGTTAAAAACCTCTTATAAGCCTCCTATAAGTCTGAAAAAGTTATAGTGCACTTTACCCTACTATAAACCTTTTTTAAGTTGACAGTTTGTCATTTTGACAGAAAATATTGTTAGTTTACGTTGAAATAATTGCAGAAACACAACATTTAAATAATTTAAAATAAAAAAGTAATAAAAGAAAGATAAAATGGAAGCATTAAAAGGAATTATACGAAGTGGTAAGTACAGCAATTGTTATTAAGTGAAATTAATTAAATATACATTTGACATTTTCAGATACCTTAGCACGGCTTGCAAACTTAAGTTCCCGAAGGATAAACAAAGAAAGGGCCAATCCATTATCTCTTCCAGATCATCAGTTCAAGCTGAAATATCGGTTTTCAAAATCAAGCGTTAGAAAAATTGTGGAGTTAATTAAGGATGACATCGCTGTGGACAAGAGAGGATGTGGAACTCCCGCTGAGCTTCAGATTTTGATTGCGTTACGTTGCTGGGGTCGTGGAGAGGTACATATATACCATTGTATTCATTGTAACTTTTTTGATTAATAAGAAATTTAAACATATTAATAGTATCAAGACGACGCCGCTGACCTCCATGGTCTTACGCAATCATCAGTGTCGAGAATTTGTGCAAGAGTTGCAAGAGGTTTAGCTCGTCACGGTAAAGACAAAATTAAAATGCCAGCATCTCTCGAGGAAGAAGCAAGATTAATGGGAGACTTCGAAGCTATTCGGAACTTTCCAGGCGTTATCGGAGCTATTGATGGCACTCACATCAGAATTAAAAAAACCGGCGGAGAACAGGCACAATATTATATCAACAGAAAGGGTTATTATTCCCTGAATGTACAGGTAAACTTTTTTCAAAGTAAACATAACCTTTTTTTGAAAAATTTATTTTATTATTTTTTGCAGGTAATTTGTGATGCTCAGTTAAAAATACGAGATATTGTGGCAAGGTGGAGGGGTAGTACCCACGACTGTCGCATTTTTAACGAATGCAGAATTAAAGAGCGTTTTGAAAATGGCGAATTTAAAGGACGCTTACTTGGCGACTCGGGATATAAACTCACGCCTTATTTGTATACACCATTACTTCACCCACAGAACGAAAAAGAAGACAAATATAATGTAGCTCATATAGCTACACGGAATACCGTTGAGAGATGTTTTGGTGTATGGAAACAACGATTCCGATGCTTGCTAAAGGGAATGACTGTCCACATTTCGAATGTAAAAACTGTTATTGTTGCAGTAGTGATGTACATAAAATGTAAACACATTCGAAATTCGAATACCATGTACCCATTAAGGCCGATAGGGTATTGAATAGGTAATCTAATTTTCTTTTCGGTTTATTTTTTTTGACAGTATCAAATGAAATAGTTATAACTGATAATTATTTACATTAATAACTAATTTTTATTGAAAAAAACAACATAAAAACAAATTCATATTTGATTACCAAATACCAAAAATCAATTACAATTCGATTACCTATTGACATAAATACATAACTTATACACAGCATTGCCAGGTCAAAACAAAATCATTCTCATAAACCTTCAGCAACTAAAAGACTCTTAATAAACGTTTTTGCATACCATTTCATAATAAACGTTTATTAGGCTTAAAGTACTTTTTAGCTAAAGTACACTTTAAGTCCACATTAAAGATTTTTTTTGCATAATACTGTTAGTCGACAATGAATTATTTTCTCAAAAAGTTTTCCAATATTACTAAGTAAACTGATGGGCCTGTAACTATTGGGGTCACTTTTTGGTCTATTTGGTTTTGGTATGGCTATAACCTTTGCCGTTTTGAATTGTTGGGGAAATTATTTTGAGGTAACACAACTATTAAAAATGTTTACTAAAAGTTGAACTGCTGTGTAGGAAGGTTTTTTATTAATAAGTTTGAAACATTATCAATACTAGGAGATTTTGTAGCTTTAGGTGACAATATTATTTCTGACAGTTCGTCTAGAGTTATCAGCACATCATCTTCTGAGCTTAGAACTTCTGTTCCATAGAGTGAGTATAACTGGAGGTAATTCTGTTGGTTTTGATAAAAATATCTGCTAACACCTGTGCCTTTTCATTATCTGTGTTTATTTGCCTGTTTCCTTGGATAAAATGAGGAATTTTTCTGTTTGTCTTACCTCTTAGACTGCGGCTTATTTTCCAAAAGGATATATCGCCTGGTCTTAGTCTGGATAGCATATTATCCCATTTCTGTTACGCTCAGTATTGATTTTGTTGTTCATCATTGTGGACAACCAAAGTGAAAATAAAATTAGGCCCCAAAAAAATATATGGAAAACAGCAACACGAAATTTTATGGTTTTTATATGGTATATTTTCAAAATGCAATTAGACCCCAATTAAATTCACGAACCTAAACAGTACAACGGTTTATAGTATCCCAAAAATGAAGTTCTGTTAAAAAGCGAACAACCAAATCCGCCAAAACTGACAACGCAGTCTCTTTGTTATTGAACTGATTAAGAATATCTTTTAGATTCCATTGGGCAATATCCGTCCGTTTGTCCCCTTTCGTTGTTATCAAAGTACTAATGGCAACTATGAAACGATTTGGATACAACCTTGCACAATATTTAGGTTTTGTAAGGAACCAAATCTAAAGGAATTGGTCTATGTCGGCCTATGTGTTGATTTATCCCCACGAAAATACATCTTGAAGTGAAAATAAAATTAGGCCCCAAAAAAATATATGGAAACAGCAACACGAAATTTTCTGGCATTTTGGGGCCTAATTTGATATTTTTATTAAGGTATATTTTATTAATGCAATTAGGCCCCAAATGTTTGTTTGATAATAGATACCAAAAAGATTTTGGGGTATAATTTCATAAACATTTTGGGGCATATGTTCTCATTTTGGGGTCCAATTTCATATTGATATATTTAAGGGCCACACCAAATATTTTTGAGATCTAATTTCCTTCGCCGAAATAAAAAAGCGCTGGTTTTTAATTGAAAATTATATAGTTTATTACCTCTGAACTTAATTATAAACTTGTATAATATCTTTCATGGAGGCACTACAGCAAAAACTATTACACAACCGAAACTATACGCAATATATTTTCAACAAGTTTTGGGGCCTAATTTCGTACTTTGTTGTTACACCCTTTTTGTAACACAGAGATGAAAATTACACCCCAAACCCAAAAATGATAATAGACCCCAATTTTATTTAGAAAACAACAACATATTTGCCTTTTTTAGGGTGTATTTGTATACCTTCAATAAGACCACTATGAAATTAGGCCCCAATAAAATTGTTGGGGCCTATTTTCATTTTATGTTTGGGGTATACTTTCGTGGGATCTATTTTCGTAAAACAATTAGACCCCAAATTTGGGGCCTAATTTCCTTTTTGGTTTGGGGTGTATTTTCGTGGCGCTAATGTCAAACCGCTGCAGATTATTTCACTACAAATCCTAATATTCTTTTAAGATTTAACTGAGACTTTGGTCAGTCTAATGGACCCTTGGACCCTTGACATAGTCGTAAAAACCATTTACGATATATGACGATTATCATTTTTCGGTCAGGCCCAATATATTGAATCAATGGTGGAGGTCATAAAGAATATTATCTGGCCGAACTAAATATAATTTTTACTTCTTTCCCATTTATTTAAGCCATTTAAGTGACGTTTTTTTTCCAGATTGATATACTATAAAATCTCCAGCCATATTTTAAATGCCATCCGATATGAAAGTTGTTGAATTAACATCTGTTATAGCGAGCTGTAGATTCACGCAGAAAAAAAGTATGGTTGTGATGACAATATTCGAAGAGGATAATACTATTGTTGGGTATATGATTGTGTTACAACAATATTATGGTCCTCACAACAATAGTATGATTCAAATACAACCATACTATGATCCTCCCAACAATAGTATGATTCACACATAACCATACTATGATCCCCACAACCATAGTATGATTCTCACTCAACCATACAATGATCTCCACAACCATAGTATGATCCTCACAACCATAGTATGTTTCATATACAACCATAGTATGGTTCTCACAACCATAGTATGATTCACACGCAACCATGTTATGATCCCAACAACCATAGTATGATCCCAACAACCATAATATGATCACACACAATTAAACTATGATCTCCAATATTATTTAATAAAATTTGTTTGAGTTGTCGACAATAGATTTGATTCCCAATATTATTTATTAAAATTGGTTTAAGTTGTCAACAATAGATTTGAATTATAAATATTATTCAAAAATACATTAAATTCAAAATAGTTGGAGTGTTTTATTTCACCGTAAAAAAATATAAGTTTAATTAAACGTAAGCGTTTTTATTAAAAATATTTCAGATAAACAAAGCCAAAACAGCTTGTTTAAAAAATTTTAATTTCGATAAAAAAAAGTACTATTATTGCATTAGATCCGTACGAATAACATTTGTTAAAAAGTAAATTTAAATGAAGAAAAATTACAATCATACAGTATGATTGCCGTAATCATATCATTGTTAACATAAAACGCAAAACACAATACTTTTGTCGCACTAACCATATTTATATTGTTGCTATAACCATATTTTCATTTTTAAATTTGGCAATAATACTATTGCTACATTTCTACAATATTGATGTTGCAGCAATTATACTATTGTCAAAAATAAATTCAGTTAACAATTCTATGGTTGCGACGAACATACTTTTGTTGTGGAGGACTTATTATTATTGCCGTGACCATGTAGTAACCATGTTTTTTCTCTGCGTGTTGAAGTCTAACCGGCATATGATTAAATATCCCTGGTCAATGTCAACATGAGATCAACGGTGCTCAACCAGATTAAACGTAAAACTATTTTTGCCTGATATCCAATGTCATTCACGAAAAAGTACAATTAAATGGGTTGAGTTCAACATTAAAACGTTGTTGCCCTTGCCCATAGGAATGCAGGTTGCTCACAAATCAAAAAGTTTTTCTCAAATCAGGCATCAACTTTTGCTGCTGGCAATTCTTAAGGGTACGAGCGTGTATGTGTGCAGCACATCCTCTGGCTGAGCGTTAAATTGAAAGTTTACTCCATGTCATCATCATCATCACACCTATTGGGATGTACACTTAGAAAAAAGACGGACGATTACACAGAAAAATTAGCATCATATTCGAATAATAACAAGTCAACACATTTGAGTCTTTTGATCCAAATTTCGTATAGTTCACCAGCAATTCCATTTTAATACCCCAACCCACTTGGTGTCATTATGAGTATTATTACTTTGTGCTGAATTTTATAACACCTAAAACGATAGGCACATTTTTTGAACTCTCTAAATTTAATTAAAATTATTTATTATTATATTTATTTTTAATTAGATTTTTAGACTAATTATGGATTTAATTAATAATTAATTTAAATTATTATTATTAGGGGTAATATAATTTATTAATGAAAGTTAATAAAATATTAGGTGTAAAAATTAATTTTCGGGGAGGAATTTACTAATTATAATTATATAAATTATTTAAATAGAAAAATTTAAAATTTTATACTCCACCATAGGATAGAACAAAAATTATTCATCTCCTGCCAAACAATCTTCAGACCATTGGGCAAAGGTTGGCAAAGTTCAATCTTTCCAATAAAACCAGCAATTAAAAAAAATGATCAGTATTTTTTTTCAGCCGATTCAAATGAAAAGAGCTAGAATCTTCAACACGCCAGATAAATGTGTTTTAGTCGGCTTAAGGTTAGTATTCGAATTGGACCAAATCGGGCAAAAGGCAAAACAGTTCTCCTTTGAGGAAGTAAAAAAAGTCCTTGTAAAATTTTTGACTTTGTGACATTTTTGCTATTATTACCTTTTTAGTAATCCTCTTTTTTTGAAGTGATAACATACATTTTGTAACCTTCCTGCAATTGGGCATGGTCACTAAGCCTTGGGGCCGTAGGGTTCAATATGTTGGAACATATGGGTTTCCAGAAAGACTAAATATTCTCACAAATCCAAATATGTGCCCATATTAATAATTTGGACCAATTTGTGATTAGGACCATATAGGCCCGAGGGTACTATGGGTATTAAAAAACAATTAAATTTCGTCACAAAACACAAACTCTCATTGATTTTAGGATTAAAAGAAATTTGAGGCATTGACCCATTAGGGTAAGATCCCAAGGCCTATATCGGCCTCCTTAAAGAATACTCGTATCACATTAATTTTACAATTCGAAGAAACCTGAGGTCTTCACCAATTGCGGTGAGGTCCCTTGAGCGGCAAACAATTGTTACCTTCGAACATGGAGACATGGGTACTCAGACATAGTGGAATTTTATGACGAATATAAATGACATTATTTTTACTATTTGGCTAATCTAGAGGCCTTGCCCTAAAGGCTTGGTCAATGGGCCCTGGGGCCAAACAGTCATCCTCTATGTTCGGGTAAAGTTTTCTTATGGTAAAGTTTTCTGACAAATGATAATATGTACCTCTTTTTCAGTTGTTTGGCAATTTGGAAAACGGACCAGCCCATACGGGTCCTAGGGCCTTTCTTGAACTTCTTGGGTATCAAAAACATTTGCATTTCGTCATGGACCCTTTTCTTGGTCCTTTATAGCATTTTTGATGACTTTGTGGTTCCATAACTATGTGAAGGAGTCATCAAATGAAATCGACTTGTTAAGAAGAAATGTTTATAGATCTAATTAAGAGCTAAACATGTGCCGAAGAGGGACAAACAATATTTCGAATAGTTCAAGAGATATAGACTTATGAATCAGTACATATTCTATTCAAAATTATACTAAAATCCACACTCAGTCGAAATCTTCTAAAAAGGAATTAAAGAAACCTTAGCTAATAATTTAAAACCCAGCTAGGACTTTTTTTCTACTATCATAAGCTTTCAGATTGGGGGGTCTCAACTTGTTCAATTTGTTCAAGATTTTGAAGTTGGAGAATGTGCTACTGTGTTATGTGTGAAACAAAATATCAGCCAAATGCTCGCCACGGCTTCGGTGGCATACCTCTATCCGATGTTTCATATTTCTAATGACTCTGTGACATAATGGAGGTTCAATGTCGTTAATGTGCCGAATTATCTCATCCTTTGGGTCTTGAATTGTTCCTGGCTCTTTTTTTAAATATCCCTAAAAAAAGAAGCCCAACGGTATCAAACCAAATGACCGTGGCGGCCAATTAACATCGCCACGATGTGAGAAAACAATGTCATTGAATTTTTGACCAAAAGAGCCATTATTTCGTTGGTTGTGTGGCGAATAGCAACATTCTGTTGGAACTACATATCGCCCAGGTCCGTATCCTCAATTTCTTGCCACAATAAGTCCGTTATGAACTGGTGATAGCAAACACCATAAACTGTAACTGCTTGGCCGACCTCATTTTTGAAGAAGTACAGCCCGTTGACACATCCAGCCTATAAATCGCATCAAACCGTAACTCTTTGTGGATGCATAGGCTTTTCAACAATCACTTTTGGACTCCCATTTGTCCTAAAGGCGGCAATTGCGGTTGTCGAATATGTTGACCAAAAAAATCACAAAATTCATGTTGATTTAAAGTTCCAGGTTCGTAAAAGACTTCAACAATCTTAACGGGCTGCTCAATGGTTAAGTTCGCCAAACACTGAAACAACGAAATGTCGAATTAAGTTTGGCAAAAACTTAACGCTAAGGTGTGACTCACAATTGACATCGTGCATTATGGTTGGACAACCCTTTATATTCTTGATCGATCTAGCCACGTCCGTCTGTCTTTTGAAAGCATGATAGCTGACAAACGAATCAACCTAGGATCCTGAAATTTTGCTTGATGATGGCTTATAAGCTCTTTGGGATTAAGGCGAAATCGACCCAAGGGGAAAAAAACTAAAGGTACCTCGGTAAAAAGTACACATTTTTGGGTGTTTGCTTAACAAATTTGAATTTTTTGTAAAGGGACAATGGGTTAAATGGCTACTGTTGGTTGGAACGCACTAAGTACCTGAAGAAAGAGCATAGATGCTGGAGTTTTTGGCTTTTGTGGCCCAAAAAACGTCCGTTTGGTCAAAACGTATGATTAACAGTCAATATTGGCATATCGTTCCAAATATCGAAAATGTCCAAATTTCGAATATGTCCAAATATCGAATCCAGATATATAGTCATTTTAAAATTTTTGCTGACATAAGGAACGGACGCATGGGCCGAAAGGTCCCAAAAGCCAGACCATTTTGTTTGCCTTTTAGTAGCGTTTTGACGGTGAATGAATGAATTTTACTTTGTTTTTACCTATTATTTAACCCAATTTAATTGTTTGTTGTTTTTTTTTTTAATTTCTGGTCAAGTCAATTAATTAAAAACATGTTTCAAACCACCAGAATTTTCCTTCAGTGTACCCACAGTATCCCCCAGCACCACAAAAACTTTGAATCTAAAGTAAGTACTTCAAGTGTGCCATTGTTAAAGTACAGACTTTTCTTCTCTCCTGCAGTTGCGTTGTATCCGTTCTTGTACAAACAAGCACCTACGTATGAGATCCTTTTTGCCAGAAAAACAGAAAAAAAGTTGCGAATAAACAATTACTGCTGCCTACCGCACACTGTCTTAATGGTGCACAAAACAGCCAACGGAAGAAAAGGGAAGAAAATCCGGCTCGACCAAAACAGAACACAAGAAACTTTTGTGGCACTTTGGAAAGGAGGCCATTAGTCATTATTGTTTAATCCTTGGCGTGTTTCTGGGAAGGATTTCCTCAAAAGGTCGCCCATGTGATTAATGCCTAAATCATCTTCTGAAAGGAAATATTTAAGGCACGCTTTCAACGGGTTCATGGCAATCCGCATCAAGGACAAACCCAGCCCAATTCGATGTTGGGTACCAAAAACTGTGCAAAATAAATAGTACTAATCTAGGTTGGGTAACGCAATGGAATACTCCAAATACAATTTAATATAGGGTGATCTATCTAGAGGTACTTTTTCAGAACAAAAAAAAATATAAAAATTCAAATCAAGTGTGGAATCTTTATTGGTAATTTGAAAGGACATTTTGTGGCATTTATTTATTGCATATAACTTCCTTCAAATGTTGGCAACTGTATTATGGAAATGAGCGTTCGGTGAGAAACGGGAAGAGATAAGGATATATGTGACGCGCAAAATAGAATGGGTCCTAGGGTAAAAATCAGTTTTGTTCAGGAGAGCCATTTTAAAGATTAGGTCCCTTTCTATTTGCGCTTAGAATCGTCGACTTCACTTTCATAAAACGCGCATATCTCTGGGAGGGAACACTTTTGGGGCATGAGATCGGTCCCATTCGATGCTCAGATGTTGTCCACATCAAATAAAGAAAAAAATGAAAATTGATTTTTTACCCTTAGGTCCCTTTCTCTATGCGCTGTCACATATATAAAAATTAAATAGAGTGATAAAAACTCTTTTCTGGTTGTAAAAGTAGATTTTTTCGGACATGTGCATTTCCAGAAGAAATAAAACGCATATAATTTATTGTTATGGCCAAGAAATTAGCTATATTATAAAGATTGGGGTTGCCATGATATTTTAAAAATGATTTCGGGCAGGTGGCCGCCGCGGCTGGCTCGCATAAATTCCAGCCGAGAGGCCCGATTTCCGATCACTATTTGCAGCTTTTGGGGCTGTATGTCAGCAATAACGCACCGAATATTCTCTTACAAGGCGTCAATCGTGTTGGGCTTATCTGCGGAAATAAGCGACTTCACATTACCCCACGAAACATAGCCCAGTGGTGTTAAATCGCACGATTTTTGAGGCACTCCGCTTGACAGGTAGCGCTGTCTTGTTAGAACCAAAGGTCGGTCAACATCGTCCAATTGAGGCATGAAAAAGTCATTAATCATGGCTCTAAAGCGCCGGCTTAATTTTTGATAAACTGATTCCCTTTTCCCATAGAACACACCAAACAATGACTTTTTGAGGACGTACGAGGGCGACCGCAAAAGTAACTGGCCTAACATAAAATGAACCGTTCTTTGGAATTATTATTATTTATTTTTTAACATAATCTCCTTCCAACTCAATACACTTCATCAAACGTTTTTCAAGTTTTTTAACTCCATCCGAAAAATAAGATTTTTCAAGACCTTCAAAATATGCCTCAGTTTCAGCAATAACCTCGCTATTGGACGAAAATTTTTTGCCACCGAGAGATTTTTTTAAATTTGGAAACAAGAATTAATCAGAAGGAGCTAAATCTGGACTATATGATGGATGCGGAGCAATTTCAAATCATAATTCGGCCAGTTTTTGTTGAGTTAAAAATGCAGTGTGTGAAGGAGCATTATCTTGATGAAAAAGAACTCTTTTTTCTAAATGCGGTCGTTTTATCTTGATTTCTTCACTCAACTTATCCAATAATGCACAATAATATTCCATATTTATAGTTTTTCCTTTCTCAAGATAACACTACTCAACAAAATGAAAAAAATTTCATGTACTCCGGATGCGATAATTTTTTCTGTGTAGATAACCTTGACATGAGCTCAAAAAACGCAATAAATTTTTTTTTTTCGTTTGGTTTTTGTTTTATTTTTTTTTTTAAAATTTTAAAAATTTTTTTTTGGTTAATTTGTTTCGTCCGGCATAACTCGGGAACCACTAGCCCGATTTAATTGAATTAAATTTTAAAAAATTTAAAATTACAATTCCCTTAATCTGTTCATATATTGTTTTCCTATACAAGCAACAGTTTCCAAGTTAAAAATGAATATATAAAGGAAAAAACTTATTTTTTGCCTAAAGATTTAAATTTTTTTTTTTTAAAAAATCCATAAAAAATCCAAAATGAAAAAAAATGTCAAATCTTATTACTTTTACGTAAAGTCACATAACCTATGAGCAAAATGAGACAAAGATCATGAAAATCGATGCACGCGTTTCGCTTTTATTCGCAATTGAGTAAAGGTATGAATTTTAAAAATTTCAAAAAGTCATATATTTTTGTCACCCAACAAATTTTAATTTTTTTTGTAATAAAAAAGAAAAAACCTTACCATAGACAAAGTTGTGCATATGTCGAGCAAATTTTTGAAATTCATACCTTTACTCAATTGCGAATAAAAGCGAAACGCGTGCATCGATTTTCATGATCTTTGTCTCATTTTGCTCATAGGTTATGTGACTTTACGTAAAAGTAATAAGATTTGACATTTTTTTTCATTTTGGATTTTTTATGGATTTTTAAAAAAAAAAAATTTAAATCTTTAGGCAAAAAATAAGTTTTTTCCTTTATATATTCATTTTTAACTTGGAAACTGTTGCTTGTATAGGAAAACAATATATGAACAGATTAAGGGAATTGTAATTTTAATTTTTTTCAAATTTAATTCAATTAAATCGGGCTAGTGGTTCCCGAGTTATGCCGGACGAAACAAATTAACCAAAAAAAAATTTTTAAAATTTAAAAAAAAAAAAATAAAACAAAAACCAAACGAAAAAAAAAAATTTTATTGCGTTTTTCGAGCTCATGTCAAGGTTATCTACACAGAAAAAATTATCGCATCCCGAGTACATTTTGACTGTTGACTAGTGTAATCAATAAATATTATACCCTTTGTATCCCAAAATACTGTGGCCATTACTTTTCCTGTTGACTTAACAGTTTTCGCCTTCTTGGGACCACTTTTACCAGCTTCTATCCTTTGTTTTGACTGTTCTTTGCATTCTGGGATGTAGTGATGGATCCATGCTTCATCAGCAGTTATGAATCGGCGCAAGAACTCTATTGGATTACGCTAATAAATCGCTAAAAGCTCCTCGGAATTGGTTCAACGGACGATTTTTTGGGGCAAAGTCAACAAACGCGGCACCCATCTTGCGGTTAGCTTTTTCATGTGGAGTTCATCATGTAAAATACTCCAAACTTGTTTTTCGTGTATTTTAACAATATCAGCAAGTTCTCTGAGCTTCATTCGTCTATCTTTAGTCATCTTCCAGAGCGTTGTTCATCTTCCGTACTTGAACGACCCATTTTAAATTGTTCAACCCAGGATTTCACGGTGGAGTATGATGGTGCATTATCACCATGAACAGAATCCAATTCATCTTTGATTAATTGTGGCGTATAACCTTTCATATAAAAGTGTTTAATTACCGTACGAAACTATTTATTTTCTATTTTTCAAAAATTATAAAACTTGTTTACTTCAATCACCTGTATCAAAGAAAATCGTCATTAAATATTTCGGAAATTTTGACAGATGGCTTATATAAGATTGCTTTTAAAAAACAAAACAAAAAAGTTGCTAGTAGAACAGAAAATGTGCCAGGCCAGTTAGTTTTGCGGTCGCCTTCGTATATATATACGTCGACTTCACTTTCATAAAACGCGCATATCTCTGAGAGGGAACACTTTTGGGGCATGGGATCGGTCTCATTCGATGCTCAGATGTTGTTCACATCAAAAAAAGAAAAAAAAATGAAAATTGATTGTTGTACCCTTAGGTCCATTTCTCTATGCGCTGTCACATATTGTTGCCCCTGGCCAAAGAGTGTGTGATTCGGGCCAAACCGGTACATAGAATCGGCGGTCGGTGGAATTAGATTATTACTTTATTTGTTAATATGTGAGGAAGTAAAGACTGTCAGCTGAGAGTCCACACCAATCAGTGCCACTTAGCGTTTGCATACACTTGTTGAATTTCATGTGTTTTTGTTTCGCCCTAAATCCGACTGCTTTGGTCTTGGAACAACCTGTTAATCTTCAAGTTGGGCACATTGACGGATATTTACAACCGACAGACAAACTGAAAAAGAAACGTATAACGCCGCCACCACATCGTGTAGCACGCTAATGGAATGGCTGTTTTCAAAACTATAAAAGTTTTAGAAAAATGCGAGTAAATGTGTCTCCTTCGGTTTAACGACAATGCAACAAAAGTAGAAAAAAGTGGAATTGTGGTCCTGATTATGTTGCTGCTGCTTTTGATGTGGGTTAGATGGTGATGCAAAAAAAGCCGAGGTTCGCAAACGGTGTACAACGCTAAGTGAGCTCATTAAAGTCACACACTTATAGGCTTAAACAAAAACTACACTAGAGGAACTTATAGAAAGTATGAGTTATATTCTAAATTCAACATATGTTGTAATTGCACGATATAGGAGCTGTCGTTTGAATGGATTCAAATGTTTTAAACAGAATAGATTTAGACGATAACTACCGCAGAAGTTAGAAACGCTGGGTCTCGCACTAGTCATTTAAAGGACATATTCAAAGGCAAAATAAACTGGCTACCGAGACCAGGTCCATGACCGAAGGCCACAAATGGCCGGTGCACTAAGTAGAACATATTTACTTGTAAATGGCTTTTAAACTCATATTGCCAGGTTATTGAACCGTTATTGAACCTGGGTTTTATGTATTCAATCACTAGCCATTGTAGAGCGTTCGAACTTACAGTAGGGTGACAATACAATAAAATATCTTAATCAAGGATTACTTTCTATCTAACTTATTACGCAATAGTTTGTGATCGAAGGTGAGTGGCGATAAATTCGAATTTAACATTCAGCGGCCCAAAAAAATCAGCTGTCCGTAATGAACTTAAAATAAGATAAATTAGAATTAAAACAATTTGACGAGAAAGCAGTGTGAGCATAGTAACACAACAACTACAAATAGAAATTCTTTTGTCAATGAGACTGCCGCCATATTGTAGCGGATACCCTTTAAAGTATTTATATAATTGAACGTTTTATTATTGATAGTTCTAAGTCGATCTTGCCACAGGGGAAAAACATTTTCCCTAAGGGCCTCGTCAAAAATCAAATTTTCGAGTATTTTAAAATCATAACTTTTTGTGGACAATAGTAAAATTTGGTACTCTTAGTTGGGACGCTATTCGTACCTCAAAAATGAGTACAGTTGGTGAAAGTTTTAACTCATGTGTCCCAAAATCGTCCCGCAGGGTCAGCACGATCAATAATTAATAAGGACATATGAGTACTAAAATTAAAGTTAATTTTGCTATGAATCCAAATAGTGATTTATTTTAAAGTTTTGACAAAGATTAAGGCATGGACAGTAGGGGTCTAAAAACCGGAAATTTTTGTTTGCGCTTAAGTATCGTAGTGACGGTGGAGGTTGCATGGGGTGATCCAAGTAGAGATACTATTTTCAATAGCATGTTTTTGACAGTTATTTTTGTTTAGTATTTATTGTTTGGCATTTCATCATTGAAAGACTTACGCCTGAACAACGTTAAAAAATCGTTAAACTTTATTAGGAAAATTCACGTTCTGTGAGGAATGTGTGTCGTGCTCTTCGTTAAACGTATGGTAAATATAATCGGCCAACATTTCTGGCTCCATGGGTATGTAAACAAGCAAAATTGCCGCATTTGGGACGAGAAGCAAACAGAAGAGCTTCATAAGCTGCCACTTCATGCAGAAAAACAACGGTTTGGTGTGGTTTGTGGGCCGGTGGAATCATCGGTCCACATTTCTTCAAAAATGATGCCGGTGAGAAACTTACCGACAATGGCGACCGTTATCGTGCCATGATAACCGACTTACTGATGCCTAAAATTGAAGCTCTTGATCTTGGCGACATTTGGTTTCAACAAGACGGCGGCTCCACTTCCTACACATCGCATCGGTGAGCAAATAATTTCACGTTTTGGGCCGGTCGATTGGCCACCAAGATCGTGTGATATTACACCGTAAGACTTTTTTGTCCAAAGTCTATGCTAACAAGTCAGCTACAATTCAGGTTTTGGAAGCCAACGTTGTGCGTATTCTTAACGCCATACCTGGCGAAATGCTCGAACGAATCATCGAAAATTGGATTCAACGCATGGACCATCTGAGACGTAGCCGCGGCCAACATTTCATAGACATAATCTTCAAAAAATAAATGCCAAAGAAAGTTCTTTCAAATTATAAAAAACATTCCCCATTCAATTTGAATTTTCTGTGTTTTTTTTTATAAAAAAGTGGGATACCTCAAAATTAATCACCCTATATAAGGTTCGTCTTGGTTATTCGTGTACCTTCAAGTGCATCATTTTGTACAGTTTTGGTCATCGCACTTCTTCTTTTATACTATATAAACGATCTTATAAAAAAGATCTTTAAAAAAAAGATGCCTACAAAAGGACCTTTAGGTAAATATGGCGACAAATAACTGTATTCATAGCCACGCCCCTTATGGTACATTCCTCACATATGACCCTATTCTAGTATAGATTAGAGCCCACATAACTTGTCATCTAGCTCGTGATATTCGTTTAATTTGTAAACTCCCTTATATTTGTGCAACAGCCTTGTACGTGCTCATAGGCCGAGAGGCATTCTGGGCTTATACGAGTACAAACGCTCTATTCCGTCTACTTTCGGTATTCAGTATTCAGCTTTTGGCAATCGTAGTGAAAACGAGTGCTAATGAAAATAAAGGGTGTCCCAAGAAGAACGCAGTTTTTAAATCTGGCAACATTCGAAGTGTCATTGTTTGACATTTGAACAATTGTTATTGTTTGTTAGTAGAAGGTACGAGGTTAGTAAAAATGGAGCGCTACACGAATGAACAACGCATTCTCATTGTGAAATTGTTTTACCAAAATGGTGAAAGTTTTGCGGCTACAGTTCGCAAATTGCGATCAATTTGGGGTCACAATAATGCTCCAAAAGAGTCAACTGTAAAGAGATTAATAGATAAATTTGCCGAAACTGGGTCTGTTAGTGATGTAAAGACAACAACGCGCCATCGACCAGGTCGATCGACCGAAAATGTCGCAGCTGTACGTGATGATGTCGCTCAAACTCCATCCACCTCAATTCTCCAAATCCACTTTGCAGCGAATTTTGACGAAAGATTTGCATCTTCATGCATACAAAATCCAATTGACTCAGGAACTGAAGCCAGCTGACCATGGACAGCGAAGGGAGTTCGTTAATTGGGTATTGGAGAGACAACATGAAAATTCTGATTTTGCCGATAAAATCATCTTCAGTGACGAGGCCCATTTTCATCTTGATGGCTTCGTCAATAGGCAGAATTGTCGCATTTGGGGTGCGGAAAATCCTCGAGTGATTCACGAGAAGCAAATGCATCCTCAACGTGTCACTGTGTGGTGTGGTTTTTGGGCTGGAGGAATCATTGGACCTTTTTTTTATGAAAATGAGGCAGGTCAAGCGCAAACAGTCAATGGTGTTTGGTATCGTGAAATGATAACCAGTTTTTTCTTGCCTAGAATTGAAGAAATGAATGTGGAGGGCATGTGGTTCCAACAAGACGGCGCCACATGTCATACAGCCAGAGAAACAATTCAATTGCTGCATCAGTCATTTCCCGGTCGTGTTATTTCGCGTTTTGGAGATCAGAATTGGCCGTCTAGATCGTGCGATTTAACACCATTAGATTTATTTCTTTGGGGTTTTTTGAAGTCGATGGTTTACGCGAATAAGCCGACGACGACTCAAGCCTTAAAAGACGAAATTGGACGCTGCATTAATGAAATACCGCCGCATTCATGCAAAACGGTCATTGAAAATTTCATTAAAAGATCGCGTGCATGCCAGCAAAGCCGCGGCGGCCATCTGCACGATATATTGTTCCATACATAACCTCATTCTGTCTACTTTACGATATAATAAAGTTTCACGATTTTTTCTTAAATATCTGTGTTTTATTTAAAATTTAAAAATTGCGCTCTTCTTGGGACACCCTTTAAATGCTGGATTAACTAATCGACGGAAAATTAGATAATTTTAAAACCAGATAATTTTTTAAAACAACCCGTCTAAGAGTCAGGGTTGACTGAATTCTTTTTACGTTTTATATACTTATACTTTATAAAAGAGAAAATAAATATGCGCAAACAAATTAAAACAGTTTTGCTGTTTGTCAAAAAGTCGGCTGAGTCTGCAAAAAATTCGCATGCACAGCCGCTTAGTAGACACGTTTCGTCATTAATGACCAACGACTCATCAAAACCACTTTTTGCCCTATTTACCCTCTACCCTATTATACTTAAACGCAAAAAGAGCCGTTTTATGGGCCCATGCGTCCATCCCTAATCTCAGCCATTCGTACCAAAATTATCAAAATTTCCTTATTAATCATGCGGTACGTTTTTTGGGCCACATGAACCAAAAAGTTCAGCAACATCGCCTTTTTAAGGCATTTGAGCATCCCAACTAACAGCACCAATTTTACCTATTATCTCACCCAAAAAAATATTATTTGCTAAGCAAATACTCAAAAAATGTACCTTTTACCTAGGTACTATTAGGCCCCTTAAGGGGAAACTTTATCCTCCTGGTCCGATTTCACCAATTTACAATCCCATATAGCTTATGTTGGTTCAGACACAGACGGACGATTATAAATAGATCGTCTTAGAATTTTATGACGATCAAGAGTACTTATATATATACTTTAAAGAGTCCCAGATCAATATTTCGTGGTGTTGCAAATAAAATGACTAATTTAATATAATAGCCTTTTAATATTTAGCCGAAGGTTTTGAAATAATTTTTTTCAAGAAAGTTATAATTTTAAAACTGATTTCAAATTCCTTAACTATTGAACAATTTCTGAACTTTGTAAAAAAGGTTTACTGGATTTTTTTTATTTTATTGGAATTATAGTGATAAAAACATATTTATAACTAGAAACTAGAAACATTATTCAAAAAATAAGTTTAAGCCGTAAAACTTAAGTCCAATATTGAACAAAACACTAATTTAATCAATTCATGTAAAAAATAAACTTATAACTAATATTGAACATGTTTTTCTTTTCTTTCTAGGTGAGTTGAAGAATTTTTTATCTTATTCGTGTATAAGGTCCACAGGAAAATTGACGGTTATAACTTTAAGATCAGGTAATCATGTTATGTTTTGTTAATTTTCTAGGACATCTTTTGATATTGCAATTGCAGTGGCTGGGAAGTTAATAAAAATTGTATGCCTTGTATGAAGTAAATACAAAATGTCTACTGGAGTAAAAACTTGACTTTTAATGGTGATTTGTCCGAAGTTATATTGACCATTTTAAGAATCAAACGTCTTTAATGGAATTTAAGTTTTGAGAGAGCTAACTGTTGTTGTTAGCCAATATTTTTCACTTGTCTTTTTAAAATATTTTTTTAAACTTCGTAGCACAGTTAATGCAAGGAATATGGACATGTGGACGTACCGCCCTTTCCAGTCAGACATCAATTAACAATGACCAATTTTTGGGTGTGGTATATGTAAGTCCGCCTTACACATGTTAAATATTGTTTTTAGGTCAGAAGTCAGGAATGCTGGCTCACAGTATATTTTACGAAATTTCAACATACGGAGCCACATATTACATCCGTTTCTTAATAAATATCGCATAGAGCGTAAGTGTGATTGAGACCCATCTATGGTAAAATTGATCTAATCGTATATTGGTTCATGTTTTCGAATTTGCCCCACACAAAGGGGCCTCTTGATTTAAGGCCATGGCACTCTAGAAGTCACAAATTAAGTCCGATCGTGCGAAAATCTTGCATTATTTATTAAGAGGGACTTATAATTACACTGGTCAGCAATAAATTTGCTGCAGAAGATTTGATAGTCAACTTTAGTTGAATCTGGCCTCCTATTTTTCAGATTCGCATTTTTTCCGCGTATCTCCCATATAATGGTTCTTCCCGATTTGAAAAACTAGAGTTTTTATAGTTATTATATATTCTCTGCATTAAAGCGACAAACACCCATGTATTGGGACATATTGTTCTATGGTGCAGCCCTAAAAACCCTAATTTAAAGCCGTTAGGGCGTAAATTTGTCAGGGTACCTTATAAGAGACCAATAATTTACTCTAAATTAAAGAACATATTTTCGTATAGCCCCCATACAAAGATAACTTCCGATTTAAGATTCGGAAGCTTAAAAAGCTACATAATGCGAGTATCTACATTCTATTCCGAATACATTTCGCAAAGAGAATTTCGAGCGACCAACAATAATATCTGTTGAAATCGAACCATATCGGACCATGTTTTTGAATAGCGTCCACACTAAGGTCCCTGCCAAATGGGCAACAAAATTTGAAAACAAAATCTGCGGCAGAAGGTTGGTTAGTCAACTTCAGTTGATTTGGGGCTGCTGATCACGAATCTGACTTCCGATTTGTCAGGTTCGCACTAGTTTAGAAGATATTCACATACATCGTTATTTTCTTCATTTATTGGACCCATTAACCCCTTACTGCTTTATTTGTGAACCAGTATTTAGATCCCGGTGTTAAGAGAAGAAATTTACTCTTTAAACGATATGCATCACCTTTATTTCGGATAAAAGTTGTTTAAGATATAGGCAAAATTCTACAGAAATTTTGAAATTTCGTTACAAACAATTACTTTGAGTTAGACTTTTTCCAGTGGGGATATGTAAAGTCTTAAGTTTATACGGACAAACCCGCTTCGATTCTGGCCTTGGAGCAAAACATCACGCGTGCCATTCGCCAGTTACCAGTCGACATGCTAGAACGAGTCAACGAAAATTCGACTCAACGGATCAACCATCTGAGGCGTAGCCGCGGCCAACATTTGATAGACATAATCTTAAAAAAATAAATGCCAAAGTATGTTCTTTCAAATAATAATAAACATTCGCTATTCAATTTGAATTTTCTGTTTTTTCCTTAAAAAAGTAGAGAACCTCGAAATGGATCCCGCGTTATTTATCCAATTGTTATGTGTTTAGCTCTAGAAGTCATTACACCCAATGTTGATAAAATTTGTTACGAGCCAGTTTTATACATCAGGAAAGGACGCTATTCAAATTGAAGCAAATCGGTTCAGATTTATATATAGCTCCCACACATATATATTCATGCCACAAATAAGTTTCTTATGCCAAGCACATACACTGGTAAATTGTAGAAAATGGGTTGAGATTAAGATATAGCGCCCAGACATGTTCGATGATGACATTTTATGGCATTTATTTTTTGAATATAATTTCCTTCAAATGTTGGCCGCTGCTACGCCTCAGGTTTTCCATTCTGAGGGTCCAACTTTGGATGCCTCGTTCGAGCATTTCGACCGGTATGCCTTTAATGACACGAGTAATGTTGGCTTCAAAAACCTGAATCATAGCTGGTTTGTCAGCATAGACTTTGCACGTTACGTAACCCCAAAGAAAAATGTCTAAAGGTGTGATATCGCTCGATCTAGGCGGCCAACTCACCTGTCCAAAACGTGAAATTAGCTTTTTTCGAAATAACCTCTTAATAGATCCATTATTTGAGCAGCTGTATGACAAGTGGCACCGTCCTGTTGAAACCAAGCGTCGTCAAGAGTACGGGCTTCAATTTCAGGTAGCACAAAAATCGATATCATGGTGCGATAGCGAGCACGATTCAAGGTTACGTTCCGGCCATCATAATTTTTAAAAAAATATGCACCGATGATTCCACCAGCTTATAAACCACACCAAACCGTGGTTTTCTGTGGGTATAACGGCACCTCTTGAACCTCTTCTTGTTGTTCTTCAGCCCAATTGCCACAATTTTGTTTATTGAATTTGCCGTTGAGCCAAATTCAAATTCTTTTTATATTTCAAATTCAAATTCTGAACGTTTGGTTAGCTTAGCTGTGCGATCGATTTTTATTGTGTTCGGAGGAAAACTCTACTGCCGGCAGTTCTCGTTAAATGCAAAACTGATTGCCCTTAAGTGTATAGCCACTAAACATAGTTACAGCACAATTATTGCTTGCGAAACTGCAGACAACTGTGCTTGTAACTAAAAGTCTTTCCGAACGCTTTTTGAAAATGTTTTACAACTTTTTTTTGTAGAACAAAAATATTGTCTTCTTTTTGATTGTTTACATTCAGAATTACAGTACACTACAGTTCAGAATTCGGTCAGAAATCGGTTCGAAATGTCAGCAAAAACATCAGAGCTCCCTCAGAGAAGTAGTTCAGAATTCGTGTCAACCTTCTCATATGATTTTCGTTACGAACTCGCTAAGAATTCTGATCCGAAATCGGATCATTTCGCCGATTGTCGTACAGAATTCTGACCGAATTCTGGAAGTTGGTCTGCTGGGAGGGTATACAAAGATTGATTTTTTGCCCGCAATATAAAAAATTTATAAAATCATGAGTACTTACCAAGAGGAGCACCAATACGAAAGTAGTTGAGAAGTCCTGCCCTACTAACTTAAAAAAAAAACATTCAAGAAGGACTTTTGTGCTGCGTGTTGGCAACAATTTTGAAGCATTCGCGTATACAAACGATGCAATTGTTTTGGTTGTTATCATTGCCCTTCTTCAAAGAACGTGGTTTTTTACTAAGAATCCTTAACACATTTTTTGTTAGCTATGACAGTTGTCTGATTTTAAAGATGTTTAGTTGTTGTCTTTTTTCGTTTTTTATCTTAATTGTGTGTGACTGACTGCGACACACTGAATGTGTTTCCTCTTAAAGGTAAATAAAGCTTTTTCCGTCTCCGCCTCTCTGTCCGTAGTACTTTGGTTTCCTTTGGTGTCCTCTTGTGTTAGTTTCACTTTGGACGGCGATTCCTTGTCATATTGCATTGGATTTTCGTTACACGCTGATGCTCGTTGTTGTCCTCCGATGGCGTGTTTGCCGTGGTTGTTCTTGTCTTGTCGCTTATTAATAGGACGACGCATTAAATTAATGTTTTTAAGTTTTTGTTTCTGAAAAACTTATCTGAAGAGCCAACAAAACAAAACTTTTTCATTAAGCATTTTCTTGTTTCCTCTGTTTTCTCTTGTTTTTTTTTGACTATAAAGGAAACTTTTACCTTTACGTTCAGGTAAATCTCATGCGACGTTAAGTACTCGCGTTATTAGCTGGCATGACGACGTACGTTCACGTTTTGTGTAAGTTTGCGTGTCGTGCGCAAATGTTTGTAACAGCGTAAATTCTACTTTGATTCAAACGAAACTCAAAGCCAAATGTTGCGAGGGAGGGGATTTCATTATTAAGTGCTAAGTGTTTCCTAATTAAAAGCGGCACTCATTTTAGCGTATGCGAAACTTAAGCCATAGTTAGAGAGTCCGTTTTGCTGCGTAAGGGCGACACGAATTTGTCTGTTACAGTGAACCACTGTACAGGTGGTGATATAAACAATTTGGAAATACAGTAATAACGTTAAGGGTAAATAGCTCCCATTAGCCTATTTCTAAATAGGCTCAGGGGTTAGAAACAAAACAACTCACTTAGAGGAATACGATAACTTTGTGTACCGGCCTTTGGCAGATCGTTAGAATCCCTTCTATGACGCAGCCGAAGCAAGACAGAAGAGAAAAAAAAGTTTTGAGTATGGCCGAAGACCCACAACATTAAGGGGCGCTGAACACCCTATTTTCTGCCTGGGTGTGTTTCGAATAATTGTATTAACGTATGTTCCAAATATCATCATCAAAAATCGAATAGGTGACAAGTAGCTGCGGCCCTTCCGGAAGTATCGTGGTTGTTTAAACCCAAACCGCAGGGAGAGTTTTGGATTAGAGTAAAGTTGCAATGCAACCGCGTGCCGTGACCCGAAGTAATTTTTAAAACATAATGGCTGACCCTTATCTTTAAAATAAAGCTCAATTTTTGCTCATAACATTAACTTATGTGCGTTTTATTTCTTCTTGAAAACCACACGTCGGAAGAAACAGCCTTTATTCCATCAGATAAACAAATATTAGGTGAGTGCACTTAATTTCTTAGTCGACCAGAAATATGGGTCTAATTTTGGATAAAAGATTCACACGTCGCACTTGTTTAGCAAAAGGGTATTATCTCAAAATATTGAATTATTATAAGAGCCAACAAAAAATGTTTGCTGACACACTTGAAGCAATCTAAAACATTGGGTCGCTCCGTTTTTTGTCGGGGAGAAAGAGGAGGAGTTGTAAAATTGGAATAAATCGACTGGCTTAAAGTCAATAATATTCGAATTATTTTATTTTTATGGCTTTACATATTCAACCAAAAACTTGATAGCAATAAACAATAATTGGTTGCAGTAAAAATAAGTCTGCAACTCGTTTGGTTGCCACAACCTCCAGTTACACATACAACTATACATTTTTACCACTTTTCATAGGTAAGACTGATCAATTGGTTGTGATTGACACATTTGGTGACTGCAATGGAAATTTATTGTTTGTAGTTCCAACCAATTTTTTCCAAGTTGTTTTTCAGTGCAGTTAACCGTTACTGATTGTTTATTAACTTTAAGGCCAAGACCGAATTCTTTGTTAATTTTCTATGTGTCAATTTTAAAAATGTTCCATTAGAGTATTTATAAACTTCCACTTTAAACTCACTTAATGGTGTCTTAACATACCCACACTTGATTCAATTTAATGAGAATTATTAAGATGATTAATGACACCAGCACATTTAGAGATAATTTGAAATTAGTATGCATAGAGGCATACCAAGGACATGTGTGGCATATATGACACATGACATGTGTTAACGATTACTTTTTGAAAAAGCAACCGACAGTTTCCAAATGGGGATAGATGGATGTCATTTCCCCCTCTATATACATATGGTGGAAATGACAACTCCTTCAGATGCTATAAGAGGAGGGTTGCGAAATCAAAAGAGGATCAACTGTTTGAAATACTAAACAAGATACTCACACACAAGACTGTGAGTTGCTACTCTTAAGATATGCATGTTGGTTTGTACCCATGAGTATGCTTACACTCCAGATGGCGTACAAAAACCTACAATAGGTGGAATTAATCCTTGAAACTTTTTACCTTTTTTTCTGTGACAATTACGTAGCAAAAACTCTGCTGGAGGAATCATGTGGAATGATAAATTTAGTTTGGATAGCTTAGCAAAGTGGAATCTTTCACTTCAGCTGATTCGAAAGGGATGTCTTCCTTATTCCCTCCCCTTACGGCTTTCACAATTTGCAAGAAATACACGCCAGTTGTTCCTCTTAACATAATGTGGGCGTACCTGGAGCTATGTAAACAAACATACTCGTACATATTTACATTGAAATCTATTCAAATTCATTTATATAATGATGAAACTTATAAAGTTAATTTAGTATTCCGCAAACATAATGCCAGAGCAAACATGTGCGAGTATTTCTTAAACGCAACATTATATGGATGGAAGTGTGTTGGAGAAAGATTGGCGGGGTGTACCGGCAGGGTTTACCTGTTTAAAGCAGAATTTTATGATATTCAATAGGGGTTTATACGTTTGTTTTATAGCTCTCATCATACCTAAAAATAATTAAGCTTTCTTAAAATTTATAGTTCGTTCCACTGATAATCATCAGCTGTTTCTTTTTATTGGTCTGTTCTTCAGCAGTGAATCTTAACTACAGGCCGAAATTGTTGTCCAAACCTAATGCAACTTCCCCCAGTGAGATATGGCAGACACTTCCAGAAAAAGAGCACTGGCAAATCAAGTGATGCCCGTAGTACCAGTGAAATAAACACTGACAATACAACGGGTGGTCAAAAGCTATTTAATGAAGTGCCAGACGTATAGCGATCGACGTATAATCGCCAACCGATTTTATTTAACGTCTGTCCATTCATCGGCTGTCCATCTGAAGCTTGTAATCAAACTACAAGTCGCCATTGCTGTCCGATTTTCAAGAAAAAAGTACTTAGCAGGGACGAAAGTACTGTTACACATGTTTTATTTTGTAAAATAAAAACTACTGAATGTTTTTGGACCAAATATTTTTTAATATATTTATTTATTGATGTATATTGTATCCAAAATGTCTTTACACATGCCTTAAGTCGCACTGGCCAATGGTCAATAGCTGCACGAACCTCGTCAATTGGAAAATTGGCCACAGCTCGAACCAAAGCAGTCTTAAGAGATCCAAGCCGTCCACAATTTGTAATCCACTGGGTTCAAATCTGGACTGCCTGAGGGCCTTTCTTCAGAGGAAATGAACGCTGGCTAATTGTTTCGAAGCCAGGCCTGGGACGTTTTAGCCTTATGGGTCGGCGCAGAATCCTGCTGGAAAGTCCATGGCTGGTTTTGGGACAGGGAATTGTTAAGAGGCTTTACAACAGCTTCAAAAACGGTTTCTTGGTAAACTTTGGCCGATGTTTCGACTCCTTGTTCGCAGAAATGCAGGTCAGTGACCCCATCGTAAGAGACACTCCACCAAACCATGACTGAAGCCGGCTGATGACCCTTTCTCACCCTTGGGATCAGTTCAGATGCTTCCTTAGATGACCGCGCTTACACTCTATCATTTTGCTTGTTAAATTTTTCCTGAACGGTAAAAATTTTTTCATCGGTGAACAAATATTTTCTGTGCTATCAGCGTGCCTCACCAAAAGACGTTTGCATTTTTCAATCCTATTTTTTTTAAAGCTGCAGTCAATAAATGTCCGGTACTTCGTTTGAAAGCCCCAAGTTTTAAGTCTTTTTTAATGATTCGACTCATGGACTTTTGCGTGATATTCATCTCACGGACCATGATTTTCTGTTTTCCGAGCGGATTTCTGTGAATTCTTGTTTTAACTGCTTTGATGACATGCGGTGTTCGAACAGAGCCCGACCGGTGGCGGTCTTTTACATCTCCAGTCACCTCAAGCAGTTTTATACATCGGTTGACGAACATGCGGCTAATACCTAGTGGCCGGAGCGTTTTGAAAATATCGCTTTTTTCATTTCACACTTGAAAAGCGTTATTACAGCGATACGGTTCTCATTATCTGACCACTCCATGATGAAAGTTGAAACAATTTAAAGATCCTGTTACAGACTAACGCTATTGAGGTTAGCTTTCAAAACCCGTATGACAAAAACGGGGTATGTTCATTTCTACCATTGAAATGGGTGTGTTCAATGTAACAGTATTTATGCGCCTACTAGGTATAATGGACAAAGAACAGACGATATGAAATTGGAAAAAATTGGTTTAAATTCCGACACGAAGAAAAAACAATATTCGAAGAGCATCATATGAGTACTATATTATTTTGGCGAAACAATTTTATGATTTTCCCAACAATAGTATGATTCACATACAACCATTTTATGATCCCCACAACCATATTATGACCCTTGCAGCAATAACATTAACCAAGCACAACCATACTCTGATCCCTACAACCATATTATGTTCCTCACAACCAAAGTATGTTTCCCATAAAACAATAGTATGATACTCACAACCATAGTATGATTCACTCGCAACCATGCTATGAACTCGACAACCATAATCTTAACCTTCTCAACCATACTATGATCCCTTAAACTAAGTTTTAGTATTGGATTATACGCAAATGGGTATCAATAATTATTCGAGAATTTCTGATTTTGGTGTTTATTAGTTTACCTTAACAAAACAATAAAAAATAAACTTTTTATAAGTCTACTTACCGACTTGATTAATTGCTCTGGATGAATCTAGAACATTTTTGAAGGCATACGTTTTTAACCTTGGCATTCGTTGCCACTAAATACAAATAAAACATTTATGTTTTTCTCAATCGACGAAAATAAATAAAAGCGCATGACAAATTCAAGCAAAAGGAATTGTTCGGATGACATTTAAAAATATTTAAAGTTAAAATAAAAAAGTCGAAAATTCGACATTTAGAAATTTTTTTGGGAAACAGGAATCAGTTTTAGAATCCCAGTATTTTACATCAGCAGTGTTATGGTTGATAAAGTTATCGGTCCATATTTTTTTTTTAAAGATGAGGAGGGTCAACCAGAATCCATTAACGGAGCTCTGTATAGGACCATCATTGAACATTTGTTTTCTTCCGCAAGCTAAAAATAATTCTATCATATGGCTCCGGCAAGATGGAGCCACTGCGCATTTACGGAGAGCCACAATGAATTTCTTCGTAAACTTTTTGGTAAACCCTTCAGTCTTACTTTGTGCATCCAATACATTAGGAAAAAAGTCATGTGTAGATTCATATGTGTGGGAGTTACGAGAGTCTTAATGCGTAAGATAATAATCTTTGGCCCGTCTATTGTTGTAACAAAACTACAGCTCGCAATTGATATAAACTTTTTCAACGTGAACTGATTTCGACAAAACTTTGTTCAGGTTTGAGCCAAGGACCAAAAACTCTTAACTTAAATTGATATATTTCGCTCAATTATGACTTGAGCAGTTTTTTAGTTTGATTCGAGACAATTATGTTGTTTCTTTTTCAGAATCAACGTAAAAAGAAGAAATTGGTTAAATGTATTTGCTACGGTTGCCAGGCAGACTGTACAGCTGTTTCTAAACCCGCCAAGGTTTTTCTTCAGCAGTCTTTGGCAACGATTACTTCGGCCACAAATCAAATGACTTATACGGAAGACTCATTTTTATTAATGAGATTTATCCTTTGCGTATAGTCTTCGAACTGTGCGTAGAGCAATTTTCAACGCGCAATATCAATTCCACCAATTCCGTTTCGCATGGGTCTTTGTTGAAATCCACTAATGCAAAAACACAACCAAAGTGTGCATGTTTTTTGTGCGTACATATACTCATACATGCGTTGCACATTAGAGCGTACCAATCCATTTTAATAGTTTTTTTTTTGTTATTTATTCGGTCTTTTATCATTATTATCACTTGAGCAATTTTTTATTCTGATTTTTTAGACTTCCGCCGATTATAATCAATGTTCTGATAACACGTTACAGGTATCAAAGCAAACTTTGGGGAAATTAGACATTATCGTTACAAGTTTTCAAAAAGCTGACACACAAAGCTCTCTCCTGAATTGGGGTACGGTCGCTCTAGAAGCCAAAAACTCTATCTGATCTAGATCAAATTGCACATGAGATGTTACATACGACCAGTACTTAACTCTAATGATTTGCTATTGGTCGATTCCGATTGGAGGTCCAATAGGTCCATTTCGATTTGTGGTCCTTGACCACATCAACTTGACTCCCGATCTTGATTAGATTTAGCACTACACTTTGCGGAAGAGCTCAAGTTTGATATAATTGGTTGTCATATACATCCTGCACGGAAAAAAAATGTTAGGTCCAATTAAAAAATATAAATACTCAACAAAAAATTAATTATGAATCCTGTTTTAAAATATTTCACATATTAACTAAAATATAATCGAAAGTATTTCCGATTTTTAACGATAAATAAAGTCACATGTTTGGAAAAAACAAGCATGCCGTTTATCAAAAATTTATTTTTCCTTTTATAGTGATGAACAATCTACAAAAAAACAATCTACATATTTACCAAAAATGTTGAAATCCTTTTATCAAAACAAATGTCGTATAAGTCGATGTAAACCTTCGCATATTAACAAAAAAAAGTTGTAAACATTTTTTAAATATCAGTCGGAAAGATTTCTAGCTACACGCAGGGGTGTCTGCAGTTTCGGGGAGCACCCCTTTAGCATCATAAGACCCCATGCAACGAATGTGCTGTAACTACTTTCAGCGGCTAAATACTTAAGGACAGGCAGTTTCGCACTTAACGAGAACTGTCAAAAGCAGAGTTTTCCATTGAACACAATTTAAATCCCTTGCACTACATTAATACTAAAACACATAAACGTACACACAGTGCATAATTTTGTTATTGTTTCCATTGATTTTATATCGGGAAATATTTTATCAAAATAAAAATATACAAAAATTTCAATCAAGTGTGGAATCTTTAAGGTTTATTCGAAAGGACATTTTATGCCATTTATTTTTTGATTTCCTTCCAAGTATGGCCACAAAAACGCCCCAGGGTGTCCCTTCTGAGGGTTCAATTTTGAGTGAACCATTCGAGCCTTTCAACCGGTATGGCGTTAATGACACGCGTAATGTTGGCTTCCAAAACCCGAATCGTAGCTGGTTTGTCAGCATAGACTTTGGACTTTACATAGCCTCAAAGAAAAAAGTCTAAAGGTGTGATATCACACGATGTAGGCGTCCAACTCACTGGCCCAAAACGAGAAATTAGCGAATTTTCCTCTCAACAGATACATTGTCTGAGCAGCTGTATGGCAAGTGGCACTGTCATGTTGAAATAAAATTTCGTCAAGATTGCGGTCTTCAATTTGGGGTAGCCAAAAGTCCATATAATGGCGCTAAAGCGGGCACCATTCGTGGTTTCGTTACGGCCATCATCGTTTTGGAAAAATATGGACTGATGATTCTACTAGGCCATAAACTGCATATGTGACGCGCAAAATACAAAGGGACCTAAGGTTAAATACCAGTTTTGTTCAGGAGAGCCATTTTAAAGATTAGGTCCCTTTTTGTTTGCGCTTAGAATCGTCGACTTCACTTTCATAAAACGAGCATATCTCTGGGAGGGAACACGATGCTCAGATGTTGTCCACATCAAAAAAAAGTGAAAAGTTGATGAAAAGTTTTGTTCAGGAGAGCCATTTTAAAGATTAGGTCCCTTTCTATTTGCGCTTAGAATCGTCGACTTCACTTTCACAAAACGCGCATATCTCTGGGAGGGAACACTTTTGGGTCATGGGATCGGTCTCATTCGATGCTCAGATGTTGTGCACATCAAAAAAAGAAAAAAAAAATGAAAATTGATTTTTTTACCCTTAGGTCCCTTTCTCTATGCGCTGTCACATATGTGACGCGCAAAATACAAAGTGACCTAACGTTTAAAACCAGTTTTGTTCAGGAGAGCCATTTTAAAGATTAGGTCCTTTTCTGTTTGCACTTAGAATCGTCGACTTCGCTTTCATTAAACGCGCATATCTCTGGGAGGGAACACTTTTGGGGCATGGGATCGGCGGTCTCATTCTATGCTCAGATGTTGTCCACATCAAAAAAAAAAAGTGAAAAGTTGATAAAAAGTTTTGTTCAGGAGAGCCATTTTAAAGATTAGGTCCCTTTCTGTTTGCACTTAGAATCGTCGACTTCACTTTCATTAAACGCGCATATCTCTGGGAGGGAACACTTTTGGGGCATGGGATCGGCGGTCTCATTCTATGCTCAGATGTTGTCCACATCAAAAAAAGAAAAAAATGAAAATTGATTTTTTTTTACCCTTAGGTCCCTTTCTCTATGCGCTGTCACATATACTGGGTATAGTGACACCTCTTGGACTTCTTCTGGTTGCTCTTCAGCCCAAATGTGGTAATTTTGTTTATTGACGTTGCTGTTGAGCCAGAAATGAGCCTCATCGCTGAACAAAAGTTTGGCCGAAGCCAGTTTCTTACCGATCGCTCATTTCCATTTTAAAGTACAGTTGCACAATTAGGAGACGTTGTAGCGGTATAAGTACTGAAAACAAATAAAAAATAAAGTTTTATGCAACTCACGGTTAATCTGTAAAAAAACCCTATTGAAAAATACATCTAAATGGATCACCCATTATAATTGTAATAACTAATAAATAGTTTATCTTATTCACAAGATTTTTAATTGGGCGGTGATTAAATTGGCATACCAATTTTTCGGTTGAAATTTAAGGGTTGTCTTGTTTTTCTGAGTGGTCAAAATAGTCCATAACGCTCTATGTTGTCGTCTGGTCCCTACATAAAGATCCGTTAATATTTCACTTGCTGCCACAAATCATATCCGTTTGTTCCCAATTTTCCAGAGGTACATTATGAGCACCTAGTAAACAGGATCCTGTGGTTGATATCCTTTCTATTACATGAGGTCATGGCACTCTACATGCTGAATTTAAGTAATGTTATGGCATTAAGATGGGATTACTTTGAAAGAAACTTAAGATTAGTAAAAGAACTAATTTATTTTTTCCCCACACCACTGTAGACAGTTTTCAAGGATTACTCGCGTATCACCTTGCTGACACCAACACATTTGAAAATATCCATTCCAACGAGCTATTCCGTACTAAATATCTTATTTCATGGCTTTATTATTCATTCATGTGTCTATAATTTTCATAATAACTAAATAAAAAGCATTAAAAGCAAAGCAAACCCTTTCCTTCAGCCTTTAGCATATTTTGCATAATAAAATTTGATGCCTTCAAGTGTCTTTTGGCTTTTAGTGTCTTAACGATACATTTCTTTTAGCTGTACGCCATTCGCCATTCAAAAAATTTTGAATAATTTGTAATAAAAAGTTTTTATTCGTCGCCTTCTTCTTCGCGGCTTCGCCTGGAATGCACACACACACATACAGCGAGTATAATCAACATGAGACTTGAGGGGAAAATAATAAAGACAAAACTGAGAAAAATTAAAATTAATTATCATTCCTTTTATGCCACCCGAGCTATTCCCAGCTAAACTTTCACAGCGTTTTGTATTCGGATGAGCCCTTAGAAGGAGTGGATCCAAAAGGGTATTATGCCACACTTGCAGAATGAAACTCAATTCCGGGTAAGAGGACAAGTACTTTATTTCTTCTATTCTGTTTCCTGTCATGTTTAATATTCCATGTGCGCAAACAACTGGTCCCCTCTCGCCCGTCCCTCTTATAGGGTAAGAGAGAAGCATGAGGCGCAGACACCATGCCTTTATGCCTCACGCTCTATACGAAAGAGGACGATGTTAAAAAGAATCATTGTTTTACATCCATTTCGCTCATTGAAAGCTCTGCTTTGACAGACTGTGTCAATCGTGTCGTTTTTTTATTACAATTTTGTAATTAATTATAAAAGCTTCAGTATTTGAAAATGTTTCGGGAGATGTTCACCTTCCCCTACAAATAAAACAATCGATTTTCCAAACAATGGTTGACTTTACTTCGTTTGCTCTTGTTTAATTTTATTTTGAACAAGTTCAAAAGTTAAGTCTAGAGGGGCCGACTATTGGATACCCTACTTCACTCTGTTATTTAAAAGATTCCGCTCCTCTATCTAAAACGTGATCAAGGTCGTACTTAAAACGTGACTTATAAGGCGGGAGGTTTATATTTTGTTGCGGCTAACATTGTTCGATATGGTGCGATTTAACCAGAGACTTTTATACGGTTCACATATCACAATTGAGTTAGATCAAATTGACATTGTATCTGGTATAGATAGACCCACTTCAAATTGGACAGGTAATTTCAATGGGGGTTAAGAATTAGAAACAATAGCCAAAAGACGCTCGTAACGCTTGCATTTTATTTGGTATATTTTTTGTAACTTTTACTTACTCATTCCCACAACATCCCATTAAGGAACAAGGGAAGGGAACTTCTCTTAGTAACTGTAACTGTGTGCGTTTCAATTTGTATACCTAGTGACCGGGACCAACTGTTTTACGCCGGCTCCGAATGGATTTTTTAGAAAAGCTTTAACATGGCTTAGAGATTAATCTCTTACTCGTTAAGTCACCGGCATTTACTAGGCCGTTGTTAGATAATCTACCCGGATTTGAACCAGAGTTTACTGGCATGATAGACGGGCAAACTCCCATCACACAATTTGTAACCTTTAAAGCGGCTATACCTTAACTCGGAAGAGACTTTTGTGTAGAGGCCATTCGAAATCCTAGCCTTATTTAACCCGATTTGGATATTGGTCGCTCGTAAGACATTACTTATAGAAACGCTTTAAAATGGCTTAGAGATTAATCTCTTACTCGTTAAGTCGCCGGCATTTACGAGGCCGTTGTTAGATAATCTTACCCGGATTTGAACCTGAGTTTACTGGCATGGTAGACGGGCACACTCCTATCACAACACGCCTAATTTGTTACCTTTAAAGCGGCTATACCTTAACTCGGAAGATACTTTTGTGTAGAGGCTATTCGAAATCCTAGCCTTATATAACCAGATATTGGATATTGGTGGCTCGTAAGGCATTATATGAGAATTGATCAGAATCAAATTTTATTTGGCTGAGATATTTGTGTGTTGTAGAGTTTTTTCCCGGACGTTTTCATTTACCGGGAAATCGGGAATTTATTTATTCATTTTCGGGTCCCGGGGATTCCCGGGATATCGCTCAATATAAATAACATATGGAAATTGTGCTTTTATAAATTATTTTCTTTAAGAAACTTAACAGATACTCGTAGCTCTAAAGCTTCACATATGAGATCAAAAACATCAATTGAGTTAAAAAAATAAAAATTTAAAATTTAAATTTAAAAATTTTAAAATAAAAAGAGTGTTATAAAACTATATTTTTTTTTGTTTAGAAAATAATTCTTAAAAACTCTTAATGTGTTAATAGACTCATCCGAAAAGCTGTTTTTAATTTTGGTAAGAAACTGTCCTGTTGCGGAAAATACTCTTTCACTCTCTACCAAAGTTGTTGAACATTTTGAGATTTTTGGCCGCTTACTGAAAATTATTAGAGTTCCTTTTTTATTAAATACGAGTGTTGCTATATATATTTCTGGTCCGGCCATAAAAACACAATAATTAATCATAGGAAACGGTTTTATTGTTTTTCAAAATATTCTCCTTTAAGACCAATACACTTTTGCATGCGCACAAACCAATTTTCGAAGCACTTTTTTTTTACACCGATTGAGACACCTCCAAAACATGATTTTTGAACTATTCAACAGCTGCTTCGTTCGATGGAAAACCTTGACCACGCATGTTTTTCTTGATGCTAGGGAATAAGAAGAAGTCATTGGGTCATTGGGTGCCAAATCAGGGCAGCGTGAGAGTCGCATTGTCGTGATGTAAAATGATCTGTCTTCTCTTATTATTTTTCCTCATTTCTTCGAACACTGTTGGAAAACAGATGACTGTATACCACTCAGCACTGACCGTCCTACGTTCCACTAAAGGCACTGTGGCAACATGACCGGTTATACCAAAAAAAAAACGCAATCGTTTGCATCGATGTACTTTTTCCACGAACAACTTTTGTTGGATTTGGCTCATCTTGAAAGACCCGTACGGTCGATTGTTGTTTTGTTTCGGGTTCATATGCAGAGATTTATGATTCGTCACCTGTGACAATGTTATACACTGCCTTTAAGCTGCCGCTGTTATACTTTTTCAACAGCTTTTTGCACCAATCCATACGAGGCTTTTTTGAGCATTCGTCAACTTATGTGGGTTCCAACGAAAACAAATTTTGTTCACGGCCAAACGAACATGCAATATCTTATTGATGCTTGTCATACTAATGCCCAAGGATGCCTCAATCTCACGGTATGTCACATATCGGTCTTGCTTAATCAGTTCACGCACAGCATCCATGGTTTCTGGGAAAGTGACCCAAGTTGGACGTCCTTCACAAAATTCATCCTGGAGCGAACCGCCTTCGAGACTGCACTCTTGGTACCAGCGATTAACAGTGGTTTTGAGGGTGCTTCATCGCCAAAAGTCGAAACAAGTTGATTTAAACACTCTTGTCTCGATAACCCACGCCGTAATCGTAAAAAATCATCGCACTAAAATGTTCACGGGATAATTCATTGACTGAGTTGAATTTGTCAACACACTGTAAATAAAACAATTCGCCCTTAAATGAGAAAACGTTCTGAGTGAAGTTATGGTAAAAAATTTCAAAGTTTCCAATGCAAGTTCCAGTTTGCATCTGGGAATACTAGTATTGTCAGGACCCGAAATATAAATACAAACCCTCGTTATTTAAAATATTTTTATGGGTATATTTCTACAAAATTTTTTCTTCTGCAGCTTCACTTTCTCAAAGTTCAACCTTCTCAATAAGGAGCCCAAACAAGTCGGTTAAAAATGGCACATCCAATTGCTGTGTATTTAGAAGTTTACGAAAATATTCTGCATTCATAACATAGTACAACATTTTTCAGGTGATTGATTCGGGACTCAATTCTGATAATTGTTTGTGAAAGTAGCCCCAATAAAAAAGAACTTCTGCATCATTCGTTTGGTCATGGTACTTCAAATAATAATTCAATAATTAATTTGAAGTTAGTAAGTATCGTATAGGGGAGTTTGTCACGTTTAAGGATCTTTTGTTTGTCTTAACTCGAGAATCACTAGTCCGAATAAGCTGAAACATTACATTTCCTTTAATCTGTTCATACAACTTTTCGCTACATAAGCAACAGTATTCTGAATCAACGCAAAATTCTAAAATGATCTAGCCATGTCCGTCAAGGCCAACATTCGTAATGTGAATAAATCGAATAGACTTTTGATCTTGACCCTTTTTTGTTCTTTTTAGAAAAAAAATACTGATTATTGTAAAATTCCCATATAAAAGAGTTATGCCTCCGCTTGCATTAACAAGTCACCTTCAATATTAATAGAGTTTTTTGGTTTAATTTAAATGGCCTGTTGATATCGATCTTCTAGAAATTTATGCCAGAAATTAAAATTTTTTGTTTTTTATAGTGAAAACTCAGATGATTCAGATAAATTCAGGACTTATAGCAGTTCATCAATATTGATCGGTGTTACATTTATCTCTTGTTTAGTACCGCATTTGATCTTAAACTTTCGAGAAGTCAATCGATTGTTAAACAAAATTATCATATCATAAATGTGCATTCCAAATCATTTTCTTTTGCCTTTGCATGCATTTCCACGTACGTACCCCTAACCGACTAGATTCCATTTCGTACAAAAACAAACTAATTTCGAAAATTTCAATAATAATTGAAAGTATTTTCGCTAAAGCTTAGCGGCCAGTTTTCACTGGCATGTACAACAATTAGCACCATGACGATTCAAACAAAGGACACCCGCCGCCCACTCCATATACGATGTAAACAAAATTACAGCGTCATATAAAATATTCATGGAATGCCTGCAGCTAAGCCGCCCCCGAAATTGAGGACAATTGATTTGTGCGATTTTCAGGAAATCAATCTCAATTCGTTTGATTGAGAGACATCGCCATGCAATCGAATGGCGAGGAACAATTTACACGGACATGGACTCATATCGATGAGCATGACCATTTATAGGATCAAGAAAAAAAGGTTGATTAAAATGAAAACTTTCAAGGATTTTTTTTGGTTCGAGTACTGCAATGAAACTGTAGTGCTGGAAGAAGGTATTCAACTTAATAGTATTTTTTCAATCCAAATACCAATTTCCTTTGAAGATCTTTCGAAAATTACGGCTTGGATTTTGGAGCAACGAAATTGCATAGAAAAGCAATGAATTTGCTTAAGATTACCAACAACTTGACCCCGTCCGTGATTCCATCAAAATATACATACACCGTTGAAAGCGCGAAATCGAACGCGAATCAAACGTTTTATTTTTTAGATTCCTATCTTTATATGATAGAACCTATTACTAAAAAAATACTTATGAATTTAAGCTAAGAGAGAAGTCATTTGTATATGCTACAGTATTGAGGGTATATTCACTTCTTTTGCAACGCCTGGAAATAATGGTCGGAGACCTTATAAAAAATATACAGGGTGGCGCAATAATCCTGCAAACAACAAGACTTAATAACTTTTTTCTGTGTGATCAATCGGCTTATTCTTTTTTTCGTTTGGAATTTTAGCATTTAGATTTATTAAAATGAATGCTTGGGATGCCGAAAAGAGGATTTGGATAATGCAGCGGTTCCAAGCTTTGCAGTCCTACATTTCTGTCCAAAGGGAGTTTTGCGGAATTCCTCCAAGTAGATGGACCATTATAAAGCAGGTAAACATGTTTGCCGAATCTGGAAGCATCGCACGAAGACCATATAATCATGACCCCAATGTTCGGGTTGAAGGCACCATCGTGGCTGTGGCCTCGTCAATTCAAGCAAATCCAGCGCTAATTGCAGTTAGCAGACTTTCATTACAACGAATAATTGATGATGACTACGAGTAAATATTATTTCGGTACAAATTTCAAGCAAGTTTAACTATCTGAATTTGCCCATTTGAATGAAGTTCTGCCAAAAAATTATTGAAATTCCCGAAATAGACAACAGCTTGAAAAATGCTTGATGCAATGCTCTGATGAGTCCCACGTTGTTCTAAACGACAGTGGAAAGAAGCAAAATTGCCGTTTATGGAGTGAGTCTTATCCACAAATACTACATGAGGCGGAACTGCACCCAGAACGAGTAACTGTGTAACAGTGAATGTCAATGGGAATCGTTAATTGACGTTGATGAAGAAGTTTTTTTGACCAGAACTGCTTCGAAGACATATTCGATTTAACAGCATTTGGTTCCAGAAAGATGGAGCACCGCACATATACGAGGGTTGCTATATATATTTCGCTTCCGGCAATAAGAACACTATAATTTATCATTAGAAATGGTTCTATTGTTCTTCAAAATATTCTTCTTTAAGATTAATACACTTTTAAAAGCGCTCAATCCAATTTTCAAAGCACTTTTACCACTCTGATTGAGACTCCTCCAAAACATGATTTTTGAACGCTTCAACAGCAGCTCGGGCGATGAAAAACGTTGACCACGTATTTTTTTCTTGATGCTAGGGAATAAGAAGAAGTCATTGGGTGCCAAATCAGGGCTGTATGGTAGATGGCCCATCAATTCGACATCTTAAGTGGTCAAATAGCTCATCGTTTCAGCTGATGTCTGAGAGCTCGAATTGTCGTGATGCAAATGATCCGTCCATTATTATTATTTCTCATTTCTTCTAACACTGTTGGCAAACAGATGAATGTATTCCACTCAGAATTGAGCGTCCTAAATTTCCACTAAAGGCACTGTGTCAACGTGGCCGGTAAAACCGAAAACAACGCAATTATTTGCTTCGATGTATAAGTACTTCTTCCACGAACAACTTTTGTTAGATTTGGCTCGTCTTGAAAGACCCATAAGGTCGATTGCTGTTTTGTTTCGGCTTCATATGTATAGATCCATGATTCGTCACCTGTGACAATGTTATGCACTGCCTTTGAGCTACCGCAGTTATACTTTTGCATCATCTCTTTGCACCAATCCATACGAGCCTTTTTTTGAGCAATCGTCAAATTATGTGGGATCGAACGAGAACAAATTTTTTTCACGGCCAAATGAACATGCAATAACTTATTGATGCTTGTCATACTAATGCACAAGGATGCCTCAATCTCACGGTATGTCATATGTCGGTCTTGCTTTATTAGTTCACGTACAGCATCGATGGTTTTTGGCAAAGTGACCGAAGTTGAATTTTCTTCACGAAATTCATCCTGGAGCGAACGGCGTTCGTGACTGAACTCTGTGGTTTTTAATGGAGCTTCATCGCCAAAATTCAAAACAAGTTGATTTAAATACACTTGTCTCGATAACCCACGCCGAAAATCGTAAAAAAGCATCGCACGAAAATGTTCACGGATAATTCCATTTTTTGACTGGGATGAATTTTTCAACACACTGTAAACAAAACAATCCGCCCTCAAATGGTAAAACGTTCTGAGTGAAGTTATGTTAAAAAATGTCAAAGTTTCCAATGGAAGTTCCTATTTGCTTCTGAGAACACTAGTATTGTCAGGACCCGAAGTAGAAATAGCAACCCTCGTAGCCAGACCGCTTATGGCAGACTATAACGAAAATTCCAAAAATAAATAATATCCAGAAATTTAACATTCCGCTGGCCTCCAAGGTCATTGGACCTGACTTCACCATATTTTTTATGGGGTTGTGTCAAGCAGGAGGTGTAACAAAAGAAACCAAGGAATTCGACTGAATTGAAGCAGTCCATTAAAACAATATTTGAAGCCATCCCAACTTCAACCCTTCAGGCCGTATTAAAATTCTATGATGAACTAGCCATGCCCATCAGTCTGTCTGTGGAAAGCAAACTACAGGTAGCTAGATAACTGTAATTTTGCACAATCAGGTGTGGATGGATCGAAGCGGTTGTAAATGAAAACGAGCCAGATCGGTCAATAGGTAAACATTTTCCCCTCACAAAGGCTGGGTCAACTTCTGGAAAAATCAACAATCCTAAATTATAAAACACAATATATCATAAACTATTCATGAGGCATGATTCTGATATTAGAAACGTATGATAATAGAATGGATCGACACACATCCCGGAGAAAAAGTGGGAGGTGCCACACTCCACCCCCCTTTAAAAAATATTGCTTTTATAGCCAAATTCATTTCAACGGGATGAAACCAATGACTACTTAAATATTCTAGACTATGTTATTTTTAAATTGGATAAAGGGGCGTGGCACTGACCACACACCTTTAATCTTTAAAAGGCAATGGTTAAGACGATGATATTTGCAGCATGTGATGGATCAAAACACAGCCTTAAAGAAATGTGGATGGTGCCAAGCCGCTTTTAAAAAATCACAATTATCGCCACGTCATGGCCCGATCATTATAAAATGTCAACAGAGTGATATCAATGAGTACAATAAACTACGTTATGGTAAAATTGGACAATGGGGCTTTCCACCAGCCCGACAACCCTGGACTTGAAAAAGACTATTCGAAATATGATATTAGGAAGATAGGATGTTGGCTTGGATCGATTCACATCGAAAAATTGGGGGATGCCACGAACCCTTGACAAAATTTTCATATTGAAGCGGAATCTATGATGGAGGGTATATAAATTGCGGTGAACTCAATTTGTCCACTTGTTTTTTCAGTTTTTCCTAATTTATTCTTCGAGTGCATTGCTTTATAAAAAATGGATGGTATAATAAATTTACCATTCCCCTTCAACATTACGATATATAAGTATTGATCTGAGAATCTAAAAATTATATATATATTATTTGTCGTAGTTAAGTTATAAGACGATCTGATCAAGCCATGCCTTTCCGTCCGTCCATGTGTCTGTGGCAAGCCCGATAGCGGTCAGAAAAAACAACCTACTATTTTGAAATTTTGCATGGAGATGGCTTATGGTCATAAGCTGTTTGGAACTGCTCACATATATGGTCAATCCCGCGACGGCCGGTTCTATGTACCGGATTGACCCGAAACTCTTCGGCCAAGGGCAGTCACCTCAACAATATATGACCACCACTGTTAATAGGCTCAGGCGGTAAAAAGTATTCATTTTTGAGTATTTTCTTAACAAATCATATTTTTTGCGAACAGACAATTGGTAAAATGGCTACTGTTAGTTGGGACGTACTAAGGCATAACTGCAGTAGTTTTTTGGCTCATGAGGCCTAAGAAACGTCCCACATTAACAATGTGGACATATGGCTACTAAAAGTAAAAAACATTTATACTCATATTAAAGAACAAATAAAGAGTAATTTTTATGTTTTGACTCAGTTAAGGGATAGACGCATGGACCCAAAGAACGTACCATTTTTGGCGCTTTTGTTGCGTAGAGACGGTGAAGGGTAATGACGTTTTTACTTGTCTATCATAAAAAACAAATTAATTATGCAACAATGCAAAATATAAACATCACTGTTGATGTGTTGCTGATGAATACGCTTTTGTCAGCATAATTGAGTTGGCATACACTGACAGACCAACTGACTGTTTGGTTATAAACGGAGAGAAACAATTTATTTTTGTGTTATTTGTGTTATTGACCTTTGAGTGGTTTATTTTTCAGTTATTGTAAGGCTTATTGTCATGATCAAAAAACAAATGTTCATTCTTTTATAAGTTATTTATTTTTAATTATCCCAATATTTCGCATTAACTTCAACGTTCATCATCGGCATACCTTGGACTTGGCGCCATTACATTAAACCTTCTTCATTGTTCACCCTTGATTTTGCATTACTAAATAAATCGTTACCTGTCCTAAAAGTTTGGGGCGATAATAAAAATGTTTCTTTATTATAAACGTCCGATGTGTCGTCCTTTCTGAGATGCTTGGTACTAGTATGTACGTCATTGCTTTGTATGTAGGTTATTTATCTTTCTTTCCCTAACTGGTTTGTAACGATTGATTTTAGTATGTCTAATTAAGTCCTTTAATAGGAAAATCATTTTCTCTCAATATGCTCATAATGGGTTCTTCATTGTCACTTTGGAACCTTTCGTCACTTATGTTGAAAACTCTGTTGATAACGTTTGTTGCTGTATTAATTATAATTCGTCGGGAGTATTTGGAGTGAAAGTCCATCCAAGGCAATTAAATTTTAACAAATTACCTTGTCGGTGAATTATAACGCCAAGATAAGGAAGTTTTTTTCACATTCATTCTCCATTGTGAAATGTATTTGTCTATTGAATGAATTAAGTTTTTAAAGAGTGTTGTCAATTTCCCTTTTCTTTATAATCCCAAAGGGCTTCGTGGTCATCCTTTCTATAGAAACATTTAGTAACTCTTCCATGATAATGTCAGCTATGACCGGCGATTGCGGGCAAACATATATTTGTTTGTAGCCAAACACTAATATGTTTGCGGTAATGCTCCCAAACATATATATGCCTACCTCTGAAATATCTACTCGCTTTAAGAAATTACGGGCATTAATCCAATGTTTAATAAACATATGATAAAAATACAAATACTTATTTATATCCTATAAAAAAAATAAATTTTGCCAATAACTGCCTGATATTTTACATTTACTTTTTTTAAAACATCGATTTGTTTAATAATCTTTACAAATTATATCAACTACCATTTTAAACACTTTCACTCATACTTTCTAAAGTTATTTTTTTCTAAAAGCGTTCTGCTTCCACAACGTCTTATCGCTCGAGCGATAACTAACAACTAATAAAACTTCTGTATTAAAATGCTTTAACATTTTTTAACACAGAATGTATGTTATTTCGCAAACATATGATATTCCAATATTTCAGATATACAAACACTTTAATGGAGCATATTCCAAACATATATATGTTTGTATGCACACATATTTCTTACTTTTTTTTCTCCGTGTATGAATATACTCGTATATTTCCCTTCCATGTGATAATTGGTTTTTGTGTAAACAAATACTTGCATTTTTAAATGTGCGCGTTAGATGAAGTGCAAAATGACCCAAGACACAGAAAAACATTGGGTGAAAACACATATTACCACGTTTAAAGCACTTAAAGTCCAAAGTCCAAGGCCTTAAATTAAAATATAGCAAAAACTGATGCATATACAAAGTATATATTTCTGGTATATGCGATATGTATTTCGAAGTGTTGCCTGGCGACACCTGACATTTGCATTGGAATGTTAGACATTTTTTAGCATAATCGTACTCAGAACGTTTTGACGTACGACCATCATTTGTGTTGTTGTGTCAAAAAATCAATTTGTCAAAAAAAAGAATTTACTCGTGAACCTTTTTAGTGCGATCATTTTTCACAACCTTCGACGTTGATTATCACGACAAGAGTGCATCAATGAACTTAAATGGTTGTATGGCGATAAAGCACCATCCTACAGCACCATGAAAAACTGGTTTAATGAATTCAATCGTGGCCGACGCTCGCTCAAAGACGAAGGTCGTGAAGATCGTCCAAAAATGGCCTTTGTGCCAGAAAACATTGATGCCGTGCGTGAACTGATAATCCAAGATCGTCATGTGACATACCGTGAGATAGAGGCATCCTCTGGCATTTCTTCCACCAGCATATATTCGATATTGCATGAACGCCTGGCCGTAAAAAAGGTTTGTTCTCGTTGGATCCCGAACAATTTGAAAATTGCTCAAAAAAGGCTCATGTCGATTGGTGCAAAGAAATTTTGCAAAATTACGATCACGGTGCTTCAAAAGACGTTTATAAGATCGTCACAGGTGACGAATCATGGATCTATGCGTATGAGCCAAAACAAAACCGCAATGGACCGTGTGGGTCTTCAAAGACGAGCCAAATCCAACGAAAGTTGTTCGTGGAAGAAGCACTTCGAAGCAAATGGTCGCCTGTTTCTTCGCCAAAACTGGTCATGTTGGCGACTATTCCACTTGGGCAACGAAGAGCGGTCAATTTTGAGTGGTACACCACAATTGGTTTGCCTGAAGTCTTTGGAGAAATTGGAAAAACGAACAAGAGAAGACGAATCATTGTGCATCATGACAACACGACAATGCTCACAGATCGGCTGAAACCAGCGCCCTTTTGAACGCCCAAAACGTCGAATTGATCGGTCATCCGCCGTACAGTCCTGACTTGGCACCCAATGACTTCTTTTTATAACCGCAAATCAAGAAAAAAGTGCGTGGCCAACGATTTTCGTCGCCAAAAGATGCTGTTGGAGCGTTCAAAAACCATGTTTTGGATTTGTCTCAATCGAAGTGGAAAAAGTGCTTCGACAATTGGTTTGAGCGCATGCAAAAGTGTATAAATCATGCTGGAGAATATCATGCTTTCATGTCATACTGTGAATAGCAATAAAACCATTTTTTTGATAAATATTCGTATTTTCATTATTAGGACAGAAATATATGTATATAGCAGCCCTTGAACCTATACTCAAAGAAAAGTAAATTTCGCCCTCTAGTAACCCTAGGTCACTACGTTAAGGCCACCAATTTGGCCAAATCTTAAAATTAGTGCCATATTTAAGTTTGTTATATTCGTATAGTTTTATGTGGTCGATTTTTTTGCTCCTAGAACCTATAAAGGCCTGCCGAGTTCGTCAATAAGGTCAACTATTTAATTAAGTGAATATTTTTATTTATGCGGAAATTGCCCTGTTTCTAGATACTAAGCAATGTTTGACGAACCATAAGTGCCTGGGCTTTAGCTCTTAGGCCCAATGACCATTAAACTTCCCTTAATAGAACTCTAATGTCCCAAAGCTATAATTAAAATGAAGTTCTGTCATAAAAGACCCCCTATGTGGCTTAGAGGTCTACACTGTTTTCCTTTTTGAGGCCAAGTGAACATTCTTTGTAGCCCGCCTGACCATGTGCCTTCGCCATTTGATTTTTGCAGCACGCATTCTGTTTATCTGTGAGTTGCCTTCTTTCAATAGTTGCCCTGTTACTCTTGTTACTATCAATCATTTTCTCTAGTGTTTTCAGAGGAAACTTGGGTGGGTTTTTCCCACTTTGGGATTGAGTACAACCTGGGACTTCCTCCATGTAGTAAGGATGTATAATAGGTTGATAGAGCCAATATAAAACAGCATGAGTCATGGTATCAGTTTATCCTTCACTGCTTGTATTTCACCCGGTGATATCATGTCTGATCCAGGTGATTCCACTTTTTAATCGTCTGTGCTATTTTGAATACGGCAAGAATTACTCAAGCAACTCCTGACGGTTGAAATTCCACAGTTTTACCTAAAAAAAACTTAGTCCAAGAGTTACTAGCGACATGAATGTCCGAAAGTAAGTTAAGAAGGTCGGACGGGGCGCCCCCTATTGAGACTACTACAAACAACTTTACTTGGGTACTCTGACAGTTCATTGAGATTTCCTTAGGTAAAAGTCATAGAGGATAAACTGAGTAAGAGGTGATGAAATGATGAATAAAGTAAAGGGGAGTTTATTTACAAATCAAGCATAGTAATTTTTAATGACTTTATTGAACCAAAAATATGTCTTTATTATTTTGACGAGGGTCTTAAGAGGAGCATCCGGCCATCGAGGAGCCTGCATCTAAGATAGGTAAGGAGCCTGTATCTAATATAGATGTTGCAGCTCCTTAAATGAAGCAGATGCTACCCAGATTCCCTCTATTCTTCATCTAAACAGCTTTTACAGATGTCTTTAAATGAAAGTCCCATTCGAGTGGCCATTTAGCCTATCACGCAGTGCCTGATGGTGATACCTGTTCTTAAACTGAGTGTGCTCATTTAGAGCGAATGGAGCACTTTGGTGCGTGTCACATCAAAAACTGTACAAAGACATTGAGCAACCCTGTAGTTCTGTACCCAGTTCACCGTCATGATTTAAAAGTTCCACGCACGGACTGCGCGAGTCCAGGGTCGCGATTTATTTGTGCGCACAATAAACTGTACAAGGTGATTTTATGGTCCTTACGTCTAAGGGATTCATAGCTACCGACGTAGATTTTGAATTCATCTGGGAAGTCCTTTTCAAAAATCAGCTTTGCGGCAATTTTAATGGGGTAAATCTCTGCCTGAAAAACCGTACATTTGTGTAAGAGTCTCTTTGAGGCTCTGAGTGAAAAATTCGAGGAAAACACGCGATTATGTGTCCTTGAGCATTTTTGAAATGTTAAAAGTCTGCAAGTAACTCCAGCGATTTACGACTAGATATTGTCATATATCCATGCGTTTTTTTAAGATAGCCTTACGAAGATAGCTTAACAGTGTGCAAGCCTATCATGCCACAGTGGTCGGAACTGTATGGAGTTAGCGGCCAAAACTACTTCCACTGTAGGTATCAGCGTGGAACTTTGGTCACGGCTTTATAAATATGTCAGAACTATTTACTGATAAAATGGGAGTGGTTGATGACTCATAACCCCCCTCCTACCGTACCCAGGCACCCACATTTACCCCACGTCAGCCAAAACTTGAGAAAATTTACGAAACTTGTTTTTAATTCATATGTTAACAACTTGTTTACAAGATTAGTTTAAAAATTAAAAATAGTGATAAATTTCATATAAAACAAAATGTAATACAAAATTATAAAAGGGTAAGGAGGGTTGCCTAAAAGTATAACGATAAATACTCTTTGAAATAATAAAAATAAGAATTAAAAAACATTGCGTATTCATTTTTTTATAGCAGTTTTAAAATTGTTGATATTTAGTCTGTTTTTTAGTAACAACACCCCTTAAACGAAAATCGACTTCAAATTAATCTAGCAATTCAAAAACAGATTTTAATAAAATTGATTTGTCCTTGCATGGTAACTTTCGTTGTCCCGTTATAAAAGGATCCGAAGTTAAAAGTAAACGGTTAAACAAATCAGTATTTGTTGAAATGCGTGAAATTTTACGCGTGTGCTGGAGTCGAAATTTCTTTATATCTTTGTTTCTGGACTCTGCAGCTTCTTCAGAGAGCTCTCCAATCGATACCAGTGCATATTCAATAACATCTGAAGCATGAATTAAAATTTTGTGGACTGAGGGGGGAAGAAAGTACCAGGAATATTTATTTGTCAGCTCCTTAGCAGTGTCCAGTGCATATTTCCTAAATATGTCGACATTAATAGTATACCCTGAAGACAAAGCTTGCAACAATGTTGCACATCTCTCAATTACTATTTTATCAATGCCTGTTATTTCTGCAGATAAACCAGCATTGTTAAAGAATTCTCGTGCCGTATTTCCATCATTGGAAGACCCACTCCCTTCAGTTTTTGGCTTGTCGACTATTAGTCCCATTTTTTCTCGGAATTGTAATTGAATATTCTGTTTTCTCTTGAGCATTTCTGCTTTTCCTTCTACAGACTTAATTTGCCATTGTTTTTGGTCAAGCCTATACGATATATGACGAAAGTACTCAAAAAATATAATATAAGCGTGCAAAGGTGACAATCCAAATTCATAGTGATCTATTTTAACTTCTTTCTGCAGACTTTTTTCAATATTGTTCATTTCGGTGGGTTTTGCATTACATATATAACACTTTGCGGATGAAGTTTGAGTTAAGGCATTACACACTTTACCATCCACCATTGTAAGTTGCAGAATATGGTCAATATTTATCGTTTTCTTAGCATTTTTGAATTTTGTAGGAGTTAACTGTTCAATTTTCTTCTTGTAATATGACTCTTCGTCGATGGACAATTGAACTGTCTCTTTTTTAAATTGGAGCCTGATAGGACGGCAGTAGCGGGTTGTCGATGGTCGAGGATTTTTCCAAATTATTTTGGCGATTCGAGCCTCATCTGGTTTTGTTACTAGTCGGAGCGGGACATATGATGTTACAAATAAGTTACTATCATCCAAACTTTTATTTTCAACTTTCTGTTTGTACTCGCTGTGTCCCGAACTGCCATCAAAGCCCCATTTTCCTATTAATGTAAGGCTGTTTACGGACTCATCCAAAACTTCATTAATAACATCGCTCTGTAGTTCTAATATCCGAGTAGCGGTGTGGTCTAATAGACTTTGAAGTTCAACTTCAACGTGAGATTCGCTGACAGTTATTTTGTCTGGGTAACTTTTCTTTTTTTCTTTCAAAATGTTATCGTAGCAAGGTAAAAAATGATTATCAAGTGTACTGTTTATAAAGCTTCTTATTGTCAAATATTGATGTTTTGTTAAACCTGCTTCAGTTATAAGCGATATAACTTCACCAACATTTGCTTGCAAAATCGTTGGGTTTCTTTGTAAGGTAGCAAATCGCAAATCATCAGCGGCGGAGACATAAATTTCTTCTATTTCTGCTATTCGTCGTCGCTTTGTCCTGTTTGAAAACTCTCCGTAACTTAATCTAGGACGTCCTCGATCTTTATTCATGTCAGATGTTTGTAAGTTTAACAAAATCGACTCCACTTGGACAAGCCAATGAGAATATTTGTTTTCAACTCTTGTTTTCATACGATTGCATTTTTGCCAAAATTCTAAAATTTTTTTGCAATTATAATTTAAGCATGTTTCTAATTGACTTTCTTCAAATGTGTAGCCCTCATTTTTAATATAGCTTTTCACGGCATCCTTCACATGTATAGCTTTTTCAGCATTTGTACCTCTTTCTGAGCACCAAATATCAAAAATGTGTGAGCGCGGAATTTTGCAATTATAAACTGTGCCTATTGCAGAAACAATTTATAACAAGGATCAAATTAAGAAAAAATTAAATTAAAATTGGGTAAAAAACAAAAAATAAACTCATTTCCTTACATGCATAACAATAACAGAGCAACGCGAACATAAATTAACAAACACCACACAAAAATTCATATTTGGACATAAAAACAACGAGGCGGGTTGGGTCTGAGGGGGATAACACAAAGACGGGCAAAAATGTGCAGCTGATATTACCAATTTTAGAATCTTGAAATATTACCTAGTAAACCAAAAAAAAAAATCCCATTGGAGACTTCAGGGGGGAACACAACTAAAACTCTAGTTAAAATTTACATATATGGACAAACGAACACTAACAATGACACTGGAAAAAAAATTAATTCTATAACAAATTTACAACAAGCTTAACACATTGTTATTATTTTAAAATATAGTAAATACCATTTGATTCAATATTCATTTCGATTTATTTCAATAGAAGTTTCTTTTCTTTTGTTTTAATTAATTACAGATGGAATAAAACAGAAACAACTATAAATTTTAAAACCTTGTTTTGTTAAGAAACAGTGATGCCACACTTGGTGACAAATTTCTGATTTTGATTTTTTATTTTTGGCCAATGGGTAAGAACCGGTCCAAACCGGGTAAGAACATCTAAAAATTGTACAACGGCGGGTTTCCACGACGTAAATGCCGGCTACTTTACGTGTAAATAAATTATCTCTAAACCATTTAAAAAAAAACTTCTCTACAAAAAGCTTAAGGAGTTCAAAGCCGGCGTTAAACAGTGGGTCCCTGTCAGTGAGTATAGGAATTGATTGGAGCACAGATCACGGATGTGAAAGAAGTTTCCCCTTGCTTCTTAGTGGAATGTTGTGGGACTTGTGTATGTATTTAGATAACCTAACGTTTTGTCTGAAAACCTGTAACTTTGCTAAGCCTTGTAGCTTCTGCTAAACTGCAAAAATCCACTCAGGATATTCTCTGTTCTTTTCCTTTACTCTTAAGATGTACAAATGGTAGGACAATAGTTGAAAATCGTTCCCACAGGCCCACTACTAAACACACAAAATCCGTTTATACTTGTAGCTTCTGCTAAACTGCAAAAATCCACTCAGGATATTCTCTGTTCTTTTCCTTTACTCTTAAGATGTACAAATGGTAGGACAATAGTTGAAAATCGTTCCCACAGGCCCACTACTAAACACACAAAATCCGTTTATACGAGGGCGACCGCAAAAGTAACTGGCCTAACATAAAAAGAACCATTTTGTTTGGAATTATTATTATTTATTTGTCAACATAATCTCCTTCCAACTCAATACACTTCATCAAACGTTTTTCAAGTTTTTTAATTCCATCCGAAAAATAAGATTTTTCAAGACCTTCAAAATATGCCTCAGTTTCAGCAATAACCTCGCTATTGGACGAAAATTTTTTGTCACCGAGAATTTTTTTAAATTTGGAAACAAGAAATAATCAGAAGGAGCTAAATCTGGACTATATGGTGGATGCGGAGCAATTTCAAATCGTAATTCGGCCAGTTTTGTTGAGTTAAAAATGCAGTGTGTGAAGGAGCATTATCTTGATGAAAAAGAACTTTTTTTTTCTAAATGCGGTCGTTTTATCTTGATTTCTTCACTCAACCGATCCAATAATGCACAATAATATTCACCATTTATAGTTTTACCTTTCTCAAGATAATCAATAAATATTATACCCCTTGCATCCCGAAATACTGTGGCCTTTACTTTTCCTGCTGACTTAACAGTTTTCGCCTTCTTGGGACCACTTTTACCAGCTTCTATCCATTCTTTTGACTGTTCTTTGCATTCTGGGATGTAGTGATGGATCCATGTTTCATCAACAGTTATGAATCGGCGTAAGAACTCTATTGGATTACGCTGATTAATCGCTAAAAGCTCCTCGGAATTGGTCCAACGGACGATTTTTTGGGGCAAAGTCAACAACCGCGGCACTTATCTTGCGGATAGCTTTTTCATGTGGAGTTCATCATGTAAAATACTCCAAACTTGTTTTTCGTGTATTTCAACAATATCAGCAAGTTCTCTGAGCTTTATTCGTCTATCTTTAGTCACTTCATTAAATATGTTTCTAATGTTTTCAATAGTAGTAGCAGTTTTCGGTCTTCCAGAGCGTTGTTCATCTTCCGTACTTGAACGACCCATTTTAAATTGTTGAACCCAGGATTTCGCGGTGGAGTATGATGGTGCATTATCACCATGAACAGAATCCAATTCATCTTTGATTAATTGTAAAGCATAACCTTTCATATAAAAGTGTTTAATTACCGCACGAAACTCTTTATTTTCCATTTTTCAAAAATTATAAATCTTGTTTACTTCAATCACCAGTAACAAAGAAAAAAATCATTAAATATTTCGGAAATTTTGACAGATGGCTTATAAAAGATTGCTTTTAAAAAACAAAAACAAAAAAGTTGCTAGTAAAACAGAAAATGTGCCAGGTCAGTTAGTTTTGAGATCGGCCTCGTAAATTGTGTAGTTAGATGTTTTTGCACTTTAGCTAGCGCTACAAACAGACTATTTTCATACAATCGTTGTTCAATGATAATCTTTATGTAGTATTTGCAATAGTAAATCAATTCATTTCTTTTGTGGGGTCTGAAGAGGATAAAAGTTATTGTAATTTAATATGGTTACCAATGGCCAAAAGGAAAAAAATAAATCAAACAAATTAAGAGCGAGAAAGGAAGGAAGGAATATCGAAATCCTTAATTTCCCCCAAAAGGCCGTGTATTGTAAGTGAGTGTGTGTGTGTATGTGTAAATGATAGTAATTGATAAAAACGATTTCATCAATTTCATTATGTTACATATGAAGAACCAATGAAACCCGATAGCTATTGATATGGTTTTCTGTGATTATATGTATTATGCAATTCTAATATAATTTGGCGAGCACACTTGTTTGAATCGTCAATGTATTTTTTATGTTTGTGTAAGAAAAAGCCTGCCACAGGACGCCCACGAATTTGTTTAGTTGTAAGTGTGAGAAAATGTTTAGGTTATTAGAAGGGATATTGAAAGAAAAACTGGAAATGGTTTTAAACAATGAAGTATACTCGTATTGATTTAAGAGTATGTGAAGTGTTTATAAGACTATATCAACCAGAACTGAACTATAAACGGAGTTGGCCTTCTGCTTACAAACAAAATGAAAAAAGAGGGTTTTCCATTAAGGACATAACAATTTTAAGAATATTTAAGATAAAGAGTTCAAATTTATACCAGGTGTAGTGTAAATGTTACATTTTAAGAATGAAATTCGAGCCGTATACAACGATCTATTCTTTGGACCCAATTTTCCACCATTCTTGAGACATTTCGACCACAACGTTGGCAATTTCGCGTTGGATGTTGTCTCTGAGCTCGTCTAAAGTTGTTGGTTTGTTTGCATAGACCAATGACTTAAAGTGGCCACATACAAATAAATTCAATGGCGTTAAATCGCATGAACGAGGTGGCCATTCGACCGGACCATTTCACGACAGAACACGTTCATTTCGCCGAGGATGGTTTTTCGATAAAATTCTGGATTTTCCTAAAATTGTTCCAGATACCAATCGCAGAAGTTTCGGCGTTTTAAATGATCAAGTGTCTCAAGTCCTTGAGTCAGTTTGATCTTATAAGGAGAGGAAGAAAAAGATCTTTTCGCAAAATACACCACAGTGTGGTTTGAGAGATGCGTAATTCCTGACAACGACGTGGAATCGACTGATTTGTCTCATTTTGAACGGTTACACTGACGGCTGCGCTATTTCCGTCGCTTCGAGCGGTACGGCGTCTCTTTAACGCCGAAACGTCCAAACGTGAAAATTTGGATCCAAATGTATCTACTATAGCACAGACAGCCTGTCGGGTGGCACGATTATTACGCACGAAAATGAACCGATTAGAGAAAATCGGTTCAGATTTAGGTATAACTCCCACGCACATGTTCATCCGATTTTATGTTTTTACGACTAGCTCTGGAAGCCACAATTAACTTCCAATCGTGATGAAATTTAGCACACTTTAGTTTTTTCGACCCAGGAAGGACGTTGCTTTTACAGAAGAAAATCAGTTCAGATTTAAGTATAGCTCCCAGAAATATGTACATCCGTTTAATGTTTTAAGCTCTAGAATTCACATACTCGTATTATAACTAATCTTGATGAAGTTTGGCACAAGTAAGTTCCTCGTGCCAAGGACAGGCGCTATTAAAATTATAGAAATTCGTTTTATATGTAGCTCCCACCTACGAGGGCGGTTCGGAAACTTCTTAGCCTAGCACAAAAAGCGTGGTATAAACAGAAAAAGTTAAGTGCTTTGGAAACTTCCATCTCTGCTATGAACACATGTTAAATTTTGTTTCGATCTGGCAACTCCTTCATATAGAAACAGATGTTCACAAAAGACGCATCCGCGATTTTTTTACAATGGAAAAATTAGAAATGCGTGGCGTCATTAAATATTTACATAAAAAAGGTTTATCGGGACAAGAAATTCATAATGATATGGTGAATGTGTTAGGTGAAAGTGGTCCTTCATATGGAACAGTAAAAAATTGGATTACTGAATTTAAACGTGGTCGTACAAGCATTGAAGATGAACCACGTAGTGGACGTCCAAAAACAGCAACAACAACAGCAGAAATTGTAGCCAAAGTGCATGATATGGTATTAAATGATCGACGAATAAAAGTGCGTGAAATAGCTAACATCATGGGCATCTCAAATGATCGGGTCCATTTAATTTTGCATGGAGAACTACAGAAGAAAAAGCCTTCTGCAAGATGGGTGCCGCACTTGTTAACAGTCGACCAAAAAAACCATAAAAATTAACATTTCTCAAGCTTGTTTGGATCGTTTTCAGCGAAATAAAATGGATTTTAAGCGTCGTTTCATAACTGTTGATGAGACGTGGATCCACCACTATACTCCAGAGACAAAAGAACAATCCAAACAATGGACTGAAACTGGAGGAAGTGCCCCAAAGAAGGCGAAAACAATTCAATCGGCTGGTAAGGTCAGGCAACGGTTTTTTGGGACTTCAAAGGTATTTTATTGATTGACTATCTGCAAAAGGGTAAAACAATAAATTCAGAGTACTATTGCAACCTTTTAGATCAATTAAATGTACAAATTCGAGAAAAACGCCCTGGCTTACAACACAAAAAAATAATTTTTCATCAAGACAACGCACCAGCGCACAAGAGTGTTTTAACAATGGCTAAAATCAACGAATTAAAGTTCGAGTTGCTTGACCACCCACCTTATTCTCCTGATTTAGCTCCCAGTGACTTTTACCTGTTCCCAAATCTAAAAAAAATCCTTGCTGGCAAGCGTTTTACCTCAAATGAAGATGCAATTACAGTTGTAAACCACTATTTTGAAGACCCTGAGGAAAACTATTTTAATCAAGGGATAGAATTGCTAGATAAGCGTTGGACTAAGTGTATTGAAGTTTCAGGACATGATATTAAAAAATAAAAATATTTTTTGAAAAACTTACTATTCTCTTTCATTGATAGGCTAAGAAATTTCCGAACCGCCCTCGTATATGTTCAACCGTTGTTAGCAAAAACATTGAACTGTACATAAGTTTTAAAATTTGTTTAAATTGGGTCAAAAACATATTTTAAGTTGGCTTTTCTAAACAAGCAAAAAATGCTAAGTATATTTTAATCGACCACGCCTGAATTTAGATTTTTTACTTGTTTTAAATTACTTTTATTATAATTTTAATTGTAATAAATAATAATTAAAAAACAAGCAAAAAGTTGTCAGTTTTATTGATTGCGAATGGACTAAAATAAAGGAAAATTTGTAAAAAAAAAAAAATAAAAACCCGAAGTCGTCTTAAAACGTTGTATTTGAAGCTAATATAAAATAGTAGTTTCACCTTTATTAAGTAAAACAGCTTTGCATCTTCTTGACATTAAGTGATGTATATCCTTGAAAGTCCTTAAGGGAATATATTATAATTCGCTTTAACTTGTTCCCCACAATTCATCCTATTTCATGTTTATATCCATCCAATATTTTTTTCTTGAATAATTTCTACTAATATTCTATAGATTTGAGATCTAGGAACTAATCTGGCCATGGTTTAACACTCACACCTTTATCCTGAAAAAGACCCAAATTGTGTTTTGGATCGTTTTCCTGTTTTATTACACATCCAAGGGTATTTCTCCATTCTCCATAGGGCAGTATGAATTTGCATAGAAAGTGGCAGCATAAAATTTTATCCATTTTAGCTGAATCCGGTATATGGGTCATACCACATGGCAAGCACCCTTAAACCAATCAAGTTCTTTAATTTTTTGGTCATCTAAGTCACACTTTTTAATAATAACCTATAACATTTATTCAAGATTCGCCATATTTTGCCTTCCCAATTTTTTATACGGCCTTCCTAATTTATATTTTTGTTTAAAAACAAAAAAAAACCTTTTCACAGTTAGGGAAGTTCGACCGAATTAAAAGTTTTCTGTCAGTCGGCAACTCACAGTTCTAGTGATCAATTAACTCCCACTTTAGCTCTAAGCGCTACGGAGAAATTATAGGGGTCCCTGTATGACTATAAGTAGAAGCCACATATTACATCCAATCTTGAAAAAATTGGCGTTCGTTTTTCGGACCACTGATAGACGTTATCAAAGTTGAAGAAAATCGGTTCAGGTTGAGGTATAGCTCCCACATATACTCGTATGTTTATTTGATTTTTATGTTTTAACTCTATGAGTAAAAACCACTTTTATCATCCAATCTGCATGAAGTTTGGCACAAATAAGTTCCTCCTGCCAAGGATGGGCGCTTATGGAGTTGGAGAAATCGGTCCAGATTAGGATATATATAGCTATCACACATAAATAGATTTTTTTTAGAGGTGTGCCTCTCAATCTGGCTACACTCTTTTGGGAGTTGGTCTTTTTGACAGCTGTCACTTGATTTATGCTTAGTTTGGTTTGCCATTTAATAATGAATAGACTTACCCCGGAACAACGTTTGAAAATCGTGGAAATTTATTACCAAAATAATATTTCGGTTCAAGCGACTCATGGCGCGTTGCGTAGAATATACGGTAGACATAATCGACCAGTAGAGTCGGTAATTTGAGCAACCATGGATCGGTATCGTACCACGTTTACTCTATTGGAAAATGCGCATTCTCAGAGACTCCTAGCAGTGCGGTCCGGAGGCGCTATTGCTGCTGTGGAGCAGAGTATCAAGGAAGACTCGAATAAGTCCATCCGCCATAGCGCGCTACAATTGGAGCTGTGCCAATCACTTTCTGGAAGATTTTACGGAAGGATCTTGGATTGCATGTCGTACTGGAGGTTGCTATAAATTTGTGACATTTCCATTGGAAAGTTTGACATTTTTTAGCATAAACGTCCTCAGAGCGTTTTGACGTACGACCACCATTGGTGTTGTTTACAGTGACTTGAAAAATCAATTTAGCAAAAAAAAATGGAATTAACTCGTGAACATTTTCGTGCTATCATTTTTCACAACTTTCGACGTGGATTATCACGACAAGAGTGCATCGATGAACTTAAATCTTTGTATGGCGATAAAGCACCATCCTATAGCACTGTGAAAACTGGTTTAATGAATTCGATCGTGGCCGACACTCGCTCAAAGACGAAGGTCGTCCAAAAATGGCCTTTGTGCCAGAGAACATTGATGCCGTGTGTGAACTGATAATGCAAGATCGTCATGAGGCATCCTTGGGCATTTCTTCCACCACCAAACATTCGATATTGCATAAACACCTGGCCGTAAAAAGGTTTGTTCTCGTTGGATCCCGCACAATTTGATAATCGCTCAAAAAGGGCTCGTGTCGATTGGTGCAAATAAATTCTGAAAAAATACGATCGCGGTGCTTCAAAAGACGTTTATTAGAACGCCACAGGTGACGAATCATGGATCTATGCGTATGAGACCGAAACAAAACATAATCGACCATGTGGGTCTTCGAAGACGAGTCAAATCCAACGAAAGTTGTTCGTAGAAGAAGCACTTCGAGGCAAATAATCGCCTGTGTCTTTGGCAAAACTAGTCATGTGGCGACTGTTCCGCTTGAGCAACGTAGGAGGTCATTTCTGAGTGGTACACCACAATTTGTTTGCCTGAAGTCTTCGAAGAAATTCGAAAAACGAACAGGAGAAGACGAACCATTGTTCACCATGACAATGCGAGCTCTCACACATCGGCTCAAACAAGCACCTTTTTGACCGGCCAAAACGTTGAACTGATGGGTCATCTGCCGTACAGCCCTGACTTGGCACCCAATGACTTCTCTTTATTCCCGCTCATCAAGAAAAAAATGTGTGGTCAACGATTTTCGTCGCCAGAAGATGCTGTTGAAGCGTTCAAAAACAATATTTTGGATGTGTCTCAATCGGAGTGGAAAAAGTGTTTCGACAATTGGTTTGAGCGCATGCAAAAGTGTATAAATCATGCTGGAGAATACTTTGAAAAACAATAATAACCATTTTAGATAATAAATATGAGCATTTTCATTACTAGACCAGAAATATAATATAGAAGCCCTTGTATACTGCCAACGAAACAATAAAATTATTTAGCGCATTGTATCGCATCGTGGGCCTGTGGCGTGCCTCCAAGATCGTGTGATTTAACACCGCTGGACTATTTATTGTCTTGAAATTGACCTACAATGCCTGGCAAAAGCTAAAACTGAAGCTGTGTGTAAATATAAGTCGACTTAAACGACAGAAATTGTCTTACGTAGTTTTAATTTAAACAAAACTGAGGCTATTTACCGCAAATTATGAAATATGAGTACATGCCTTTCTTCATAAATATCTACTAAGAGGAACGCTTTCAAATCCCTACGACGTGACTGACAATGCTGTGGCAAGATAAAGAATGATACTTTAAAAATTATTTTGTTCATATTTAAGACAAACGCCACCACATTTCGACCTACGCTCAAACATTTTTCGTTACCAACCTACAAATGTCACGGTGCCAACGATGACAACTGATATCGCGTAGGCAGGCGAAGGCACTGCCAAATATGACTCTGACTTCGCGTTGTATATAACCAAAGACGAGGCGAGGTAGAAGAAAAGAGTACTAAAAATACAGAAAATGTTTCCAAACTCTTAAAAGACAACAAAACCACATTTTGTTTTGAGAAATTAATAAAGTCCCATTACAAAACACCATCTAATGCTATTTTTTCCTTTCTTCTTGTACACACATTTTTAAGCCACACAGCATCAGTTGCGAGCCGAATTTCAATTAAGAAACTTTGAATTGCATGTAAACATTCCATGCCATTTCAATCAAAAGTAACCATAATTGATGAACGTGTGTATGTCTGTGCCATTTTCATAATTTCCATTTCTGCAAATGAGAAGAATTGGCAGTAAAACTTTTTCTTTCGCATGGATTTCCACAAGGTGTTTTAAGATAGAATGCGAAATAAATCTTAAGAGATTCGTGGAGCATGTGGCCGCATATTATGAATAAATTAAAAAAATACACACAAGATTGTGTTCCATAGCGAGTGGGTCTTTACCGGAATCCTCATGGGCTTCGCGTGCATTACAATCCAGCCTGGGGACATAATATCATTCATGCTTAGCCAGCTCTAACTCAGAGCCTAAAAAGGCAACCAGGAAACAAAGCCCGACAAAAATCGAAGCAAGTGATGACATGCCTGCACCGTGCATTAGTGACCAAAAAACCGGGTTTTCAGAAAACTAGCTTTTCGCTTTTGTGACAAACCGTTCACAATTTGTAATCCAATAGGTTCAAATCTGGACTGCCTGAGGGCCATTCTTCAGAAGAAATGAACGCTGGCAAATTGTTTCGAAGCCAGGCCTGGGACGTTTTAGCCTTATGGGCCAGCGCAGAATCCATGGCTGGTTTTGGAACAGGGAATTGTTAAGAGGCTTCACAACAGCTTCCAGAAATGCAGGTCAGTGACCCCATCGTAAGAGACACCCCACCAAACCATGACTGAACCTGCGTGATGACACTTTTCCACCCTTGGGTTCAGTTCAGATGCTTCCTTAGATGACTGCGCATACACTCTTTCGTTTTGCTTGCTAAATTTTTCCAGAACGGTAAAAATTTTTTCATCGGTGAACAAACTTTTTCTGTGCAAGTTATCAGTCAATAAATGTCCGGTACGTCGTTTGAAAGCCCCAAGTCCCAAGTCTTTTTGAATGATTCGACTCATTGACTTTTGCATGAAATTCATCTCACGGGCCAGGATTTTCTATTTTCGGAGAGGATTTCTGCGAATTCTTGATTTAATGGCTATGATGACATGCGGTGTTCGAACAGAGCGTGGGCGGCCCGACCGGTGGCGGTCTTTTACATCTCCAGTCTACTCAAACAGTTTTATGCATCGGTAGACGAACATTCGGCTAGGCTAATCCCTAGTGGCCGGAGCGTTTTGAAAATATTGTTTTTTTATTTCACACCTGAAAAGCGATATTATAGCGATACGGTTCTCATTATCTGACCACTCCATGATGAAAGTAGTAACAATTTTAAAATACCGTTACAGACTAACGCTATTAAGGTTAGCTTTCAAAACCCATATGACATTAACGTGGTATGTTCAGTTCTACTATTGAAGTCGGTGTGTTCAATGTTGTAACAGTATTTATGTCCCTACTAAGTAAAGGCAAAAGGCGGGCATTTCGAATAAGTAGATTCTTTTTGCATACAATATACATCAATAAATATATTAAAAAATAGTTGGTCCCAAAAACATTCAGTACTTTTAATTTTATAGCATAAAACGTGTGTAACACTATTTATGTCCCTACTAAGTATATACAGTGTTGCATGTGCTGAACCCAATTGTCAAAGCACTTTTTCCACTCCGATTGAGACACATCCAAAACATGGTTTTTGAACGCTTCAACAGCATCTTCTGGCGACGAAAATCGTTGAACACGGATTTTTTTCTTGATGTGCGGGAATAAAAAGAAGTCATTGGGTGCCAAGTCAGGGCTGTACGGCGGATGACCCATCCATTTGACGTTTTGGTCGGTCAAAAAGGCGCTAATTTCAACCGATGTGTGAGAGCTCGCTTTGTCATGGTTCACATGATTCGTCTTTTCTTGTTCGTTTTTCGAATTTCTCCGAAGACTTCAGACAAACAAATTGTGGTGTACCACTCAGAATTGACCATCCTACGTTGCTCAAGCGGAACAGTTGCCACATGTCTAGTTTTGCCGATGAAACAGACGACAATTTGCTTCGAAGTGCTTTTTCCTCGAACAACTTTCCTTGGATTTGGCTCGTCTTCGAAGACCCACACGGACGATTGCTGTTTTGTTTTGGGCTCATACGAATAGATCCATGTTTCGTCACCTGTGACGATCTTATAAACGTCTTTTGGAGCATTACGATCGTATTTTTTTAAAAATTTTTTTGCACCAATCGACACTAGCCTTTTTTTGAGCGATTCTCAAATTGTGCGGGATCCAACGAGAACAAACGTTTTTTACGGCCAGGTGTTCATGCAATATCGAATGTATGCTGGTGGAAGAAATGCCCAAGGATGCCTCTATCTCACGGTATGTCACATGACGATCTTGCATTATCAGTTCACGCACGGCATCAATGTTCTCTGGCAGAACGTCCGTTTTTGGACGATCTTCACGACCTTCGTCTTTGAGCTAGCGTCGGCCACGATTGAATTCATTAAACCAGTTTTCACAGTGCTAAAGGATGGTGCTTCAACGCCATACAAAGATTTCAGTTCATCGATGCACTCTTGACGTGATAATCCACATCGAAATTTGTGAAAAATAATCGAATTCCATTTTTTGTGCCAAATTGATTTTTTCAAGTAACTCTAAATAACACAAATGATGGTCGTACGTCAAAAAAAACTTTCCAATGAAAATGTCAGATGGCGCCAGGCAACACTTAGTGTTGCCTAGACCAGAAATATATGTAGCAACCCTCGTATAAGTGGGAGATGATACAAAGTAGAACTGATTATTTTAATTTTAACAACGTCCTTCCTGGTTCCAAGCAACTAACGTGTACCAAATTTACTCAAGATTGAATGTACTCGTAATATGTGACTTCTAGAGATAAGGAAATAAAATCGGATAGACGTATAAGGTATGTGTAAGAGCTATATCCGAATCTGAACCGATTTTCTTCTATTTCTTGTTATTCAAATATGTTCCAAGCAAATATCATTTGCATCCAAACATATTTGAAACATATTTTTTTTCACAATTTAAATGGGTTCTTTACGCGAAGTTGAATATCCCTACCTATAACCCTTATAAGAAAAGTTATTTTCCTGACCTAAATACTTACTTAATTCCAACAACATCCATTAGGGGACAAGTGGAAACTTTTCTCAAAAATCAGTGAACTGTACATGATTCAATCCTTATACTCCCTGACTGGGACCTACTTTTAAAGGCAGGCCCCGAACGAAAACTACGTTTCTTTAGAAAAGTTTTTACATGGCTTAGAGATAAATCTCTTACTCGTAAAGTTGCTGGCATATATGAGGTGGAATCCCGCCGCTAAGAATTGTTAGATGTTCTTCCCCGGGGTAGAACCTGGGTTAACTGGCATGATATTCGTGCACACTTCCAGCACACCACGGCGGCCTACAAGATCTAGAAAGAGCAAGGACAGGAAAACTTAAGCAAGAACACACGGAGAGGTATTAACCGGCTTGAACCTCTTTTAGCTTTATTAAAATAGAAGAGCATTTTTAAACAAAATGGCAAAGTGACATTGATTTTCGTGGCTACACACAGCTTTTATCGAGATGTCGGTTCCATGACGACCTTCATCAGAAAGTTTCGCAGCAATTGTTGAAAGAAAAACCGAACTCTTTTAGACCAGGCTCTTAGCAAATGAATGAGAACTACTGTTGTAAATCTTACTTTTTGAGTTTTCTTCACACACATGTCCACTAAAATACAATTCACTCTTACCACCTCTTTAGAGAGTCCACATTGAGAGCCATCCATAGATTTCTTTTACAACGCGTGTGTGTGATGTGAAAAAGTAAATTTACCCACACCTACCCATACATGGGGTTTAAACTTTCCCTCCTTCATTGCCGGAAGTATACCAATTTTTAATGTAAATCTCACAAAGGGTAGTTTGTGTAGAAGGTACTAAATTTTTTTTTAATTGCATAAACAAATTAAAATGGTTAGTTATTATTATTTGTGTGGTTGGTTAAAGAGGGGGCCTTTGCTAATTTCAGCTAATTTCCGGCAAAATAGTATTACAATTATTATGCGAATACCAAAAGGGGTGAAATAATGCAGAGGTACCAGAATAAGGCTTTTTCATATGCGATTATAAAGCCGTTATTAAAATATAACGGCTTTCCCATTTTCATCTTGTTTTACACACTGACTGACAAGCATTATAGGTTCATATCTGCACTGATACAGGAACAAATGTGTGGGATGTACCAAAAGGGTCGTGGTTAGGAATGCAATTATTTTGTATCCAATTCAACATTATAACTCTGTTATTAGGTTTTGCTTGTAAGTTTGATTGTATGAATAGCATTAACGATATAACAAGAGTACCTAAAGTTTGCGGTAAAAAGCATTTGCACGAGATGTATATAAATGAGGCGTGGCAACCACTTTTTTCATATGCAAGTTCAAAGCCGTTATTAAAAATATGACGGTTTTTACATTTTCATCTAGTCTAATTTTATGCGTTGACTGACAAGTAATGTGGGTTCTAATATTCACTGATACAGGGTCATTTGTGAGGAGGGTGCCAGAAGGGGCGTGGCTTATATTTCACATTCAAATTCCGGGCAAAACAGCGTTTATGAGTCATCTGTAATCGATTAAGATCTTTTACGCGATGTCGTTCGTTAACTGCCCTTAGCACTTTTTCTTTCTGTTTGAGAAATTAAGTATGCAAATAACGCAGGTTGCATTGAAAACCTTACGATTGAGCACTAGTTATTTCTGTATGCCCCTTGCAGTTCCCTTATCATTTTAAAAACGTTTTGAAACACATTTTTCCCTTTGGTGCTGCAAACGTTTTGCATTAAATTGTTCAGCAACTTTATGGAGAACAACGAAATGACTAAAAACTGACCGTTGAATTTAATAGGCGTCCTTGCAAAACTTTCTCCCCCTCCCTCACTAACACATATTCGAATAATATCATCCACCCTAATAACGACAAGCATCCCTTAACAAAATACAGCTTCAGGTTGTTCAAGTCTCAATACGTATTAATCATCACTGATGGAACCATAAATCATCTATATTGCCCAGTTGTTGAACTCACATTAATTTATGGGTCTCCAGATTGATATTATTTCCAATGGAAACTCTTATGTTCCGCTCCAATTCGACTTACCCGCAGTATGGCTACATACATATGTTTGGGTCTCTTGAAAAAAAAAACCAGCCACGAGTAGCATATTTCTTGATGTTGTTCACACACAGGGCTCTTCCGTTTCCGTTTGGAATATGTTTGTTTCCTTAATTAGTCCATTAGAGTGCCTTTAGCAAACAACCTCTCAACATTCAAATCTTTTTTACTCCACGGCTTTTTCCTCCCCGTATTTTTTTTTGTTTCACATACAAAGTTGTGGGAGTGCAGCCAACAACAGCAAAAAAAAAAGTTGTGCTATTAAAAATAATTTCATACAAAAGAAAAAAAAACATTAAACTTTTCCGTTTTGTTGCATCAGGAGGAGAGAAGTTTAAATAACGAACAAGTTATGCGTTCATTTGTGACAGGACGACTAAAGCCAAAGTGGAGGGTGAACTGGAGGTGGTTAAATGTAACTCTTTGCCCACGTTAGGTTGGTTTAATTATAAGGCGTCGTAGGTACGCAGAGGATTTTATGTATAAGTATATTGGGTAAAATTGCGCATAGCAATGCTGGATTGGTGTTTTATGGGGCCCATAATTTAATATTAAATTTGGCTTCTTGCTTTCTTAAAGGAAAATATTTTTTTTTGATTTGCATGTTAAAAGGGATTCCACAACTTCGATGCTTGGAATTTAACGGGTGGTCAATTCATTTAGTACGACGCTATTATACTCTTGAACATGAAAACATTTCAATATGACAGTAGTGGGGGTTTGGCTGTTGATAGTTTTCATGCGAAGAGTTTCCAAACTATTTCAGTCAAATATTATATTTTGTTGTTAATAACATTTTTATTATTTATTGAATCTTTTAGGGAAAGAAATTAATAACATATTTTCAAATCTAAAACCTATTTTATTCTAAAGGGTGTTACTAGTATAAAGAACACCGCTAGATTTCCACAAAATATACAAAAAGACAGTAATCGAAATGGTTTAGTAAAGATATTTACAGTAATTGTATTTAAAAAAATTATTTTTCTCTTGAGGAGTACATGTCCTTCAAAATAAAGTACACCACCGGCTAGTAAGTTTGGATGAGAACTAAATCTGTACAGGTTACTTTGGGAATGGTCTTGGATTTCTTCCGAGCGGTTTTAATATTATGATTCTTGTTAATATAGGGTGATCCATCAAGAGGTATCTTTTCAAAACAAAAAAAAATACATTGAACAGGGTTTAACCGGCTCAAGGCCTCTTGCTTCTATATTTAAATAGAAGACAAGTCTTTAACAAAATGGCAAAGTGACATTGATTTTATTATGATTTCGGGTCCGTGACAACACTCTTCAGAAAGCTTTGCTGCAATCGTTGAAAGTAAAACCAACAACAGACCGAAATAAAACATACGAGCTAAACATACGTACATGCACGGCACACACGTTGTAAAAGAAATCTGTTGATGCCTCTCGATGTGGAGTGTCTTAGAGGTGCCAAGAGTGAGTTGTATTTTCGTGAGCAATTGTGTGAAGAAAACTTGAAAAGTAAGGTTTACAACAGTAGTTCTCATTCGTTTGGGGAGAGCCTGGCCTTATAGAGTTCGGTTTTACTTTCAACGACTGCGGCAAAGCTTTCTGAAGAGTGTTGTCACGGACCCGAAATCATAATAAAAGCAGTGTGCAGCCACGAAAATCAATGTCACTTTGCCATTTTGTTAAAAACTTGTCTTCTATTTAAATATAGAAGCAAGAGGTCTTGAGCCGGTTAATCCCTGTTCAATGTGCAAAAGCAACAGACCGAAATAAAACAATCGAGCTAAACTACCAAAAAAAAAATTTAAAAATTAAAATCAAGTGATGAGGAGTATCCGCTGTTTTCGACCAAAATTTTGTTTAGTGATGAGACCCATTTCTTGCTCAACGGCAAAGTCACTAAAGAAAATTGCCGCTGAATTGTGCTGTAGAGCAACAAGAAGAGGTTCAAGAGCCAGTGCCATTATACCCAGAGAAAAACACGGTGTGGTGCGGTTTATAAGCTGGTGGAATCATCGGTGCATATTTTTTCAAAAATGATGATGGTCGGAACGTAACCGTGAATGGTGCTCGCTGTAGCGCCATGATATCAATCTTTATTCTACCTGAAATTGAAGCCCGTAACCTTGCTTTCAACAGGACTTGCCAAACAGCTGCTCAAGCAATAGATCTATTGAGAGGTCATTTCGAAAAGCAGCTAATTTCACGTTTAGGTCAGGTGAGTTGGCCGTCTATATCGAGTGATATCACACCTTAAGACATTTTTCATTGGCGTTAGCCAGCCAGCTACGATTCTGGTTATGGAAGCCAACATTTCGCGTGTCATTAAAGCCATGCCGGTCGAATGCACGAACGAGTCATCCAAAATGGGACCCTCAGAATGGAAACTCTGAGGCGAAGTTGCGGCCAACATTTAAATAAAATTATGTTCAAGTAATAAATGACATAAAATGTCCTTTTAAATTACCAATAATGATTCCACACTTGATTTGAATTTTCACATTTTTTTTTTTTGTTCTGAATAAATACCTCTAGATGGGTCAACCTGTATTTGCGTATCATGGAGTTCCGACGATCATGGATAGTCTTCTCTACATCATATTAATCTTGATCTCACATGCTGTCCCACAAAGTTGGATTCCCTACGCTTTATAAAGGGATGTCCAACCATAATGCACGATGTTTATTGTGAGTCACACCTCAACATCAACTTTTTGGCAGAACTTAATTTGGCACTTATTAATTTCAGTGGTCGACAAATGTAACCATTGAGAGCTACATAATCGAATAGTGCGTTAAGATTTTTGAATTAGTTTACGAAACTGGACGTTTAAATCAAAATTAATTGTGTGCACTACACAAAGGTTTTTTTTGGAAATTTTAACCTCCATTTACTATGTTAAATTAAAAACAATTATTTTAAAATTACCAATTGTTATATTTAAGCAGAAAAAGGAAAAAGCCTTAAACTCTTTTCATTTACATATTAAAATTATAAAAAAAATGCTATGAAAACAATAAATAGAATTGAATTGAATTTTGTGCATTTCGTGATTTTTTTGGTCAACATAATCGACCAAATGTGTTCACAAACGGAAGAATTGTAAGCAAAACTTCAGCGAAGCAGGTCTGTAGGAAATCTGAAAACACCTCGCCCAGTTCGTTTTGCGGAAAACATTGATCGTGTGGCAAAAGAGCCGTCAACCTCTACTCGTTGTAGTGCCCAACAATTGGGCATCTCAAGAACATCACTAGGAAATCTGAAAACACCTCGCCCAGTTCGTTTTGCGCAAAACATTGATCGTGTGGCAAAAGAGCCGTCAACCTCTACTCGTTGTAGTGCCCAACAATTGGGCATCTCAAGAACATCACTAATGCAAATTTTAAATCAAGATTTGTATTTACACGCTTACAAGGTTCAATTGACTCAAGAGCTGAAGCCTACAGAACATTTCAAGAGTCATCAAAACGACGACTGGTTGATTAAACAGACCAAAGTGAATGATGACTTTACACACAAAATCATCTTCAGCGAGGAGGCATACTTTCACCTCAGTGGATTCGAAAGCAAGCAGAATTGCCGCCTATTAGGAAAATGAAAATCCACGAGTGATTGTTCAAAAGCCTATGCATCCACAAAGAGTGAGTGTTTGGTGCGGTTTAAGGGCAAGCGGCATCATCGGGCCGTACTTCATCGAAAATTACGTGGGCCAAGCAGTTACCGTGACAGGTGTTCTGCCAGAAATTGAGGATATGGACCTGGACGATATGTGGTTGCAAAAGGATGGTGCCCTTGCCACACAGCCAACATAAATATGGCTCTTCTGCGCGAGAAATTCTCACTTCGTGGCGATTTTAATTGGTCGACACGATCATGTGATTTGACACCGTTGAACTTATTTCCTTGGAGATATTTAAAAGAAAGAGTGTGCGTCAATAATCCTAGAACAATTCATGAGCATTATGTCTCGGAGTCATTGCGAATATGTATATGAAATAGAGATATGCCACTGAAGCTGTGGCGTGCATTTGGCCGATATTTAGTGTTACACCTAATTATCTTTCTTTTACATTTCCTGAAATTTAAACACAATTCTTCCGATTGGGAACACATACACGAAATGCATTTTGACTTGAAAGCCCATTATCATTTATGTCTTCTTGGATAAATTTGTCATACACTTAAAACAAAGAAATGTCATACTGGGGAAAGAACTTGAAGTTAAGGTTCGACTTACAATTTACATCGTGCATTATAGTTAGAGCTTCCTTTATATACCCCAGCTTGATTGTGCTTAAAAATCATGCAGCATCCGTAAACCCCTCACTTGATCATCGCTGTGGGTGTCTAAGAGAGTGACTGTTTGGCTCGGTTTTCAAGCGGTGACATTATTGGCCATTTTTCTGTGAAAATGCTATCTACTAACGAGCAAGCCATTCGTCTTGGGCAATTATTTTAACAGATTACACTACAATGAAGCCAGTCGATGTGAATTATTTGATTCTTTTAAAATTTAACTTGAGATAGGACCTTTACTTTACTTACCTTAACCTTTACTTATGTGCTTACAAGATGTTATAAAAATGAATTTTTGTTTTAAAAAATAACTTACGTTGATTTGGGATCGGCAAAATACAACTTTCCAGCTCGGAAAAACTCCTTATCGTATACGGGTTGCTATTAGATTTCGGGTCCTGACAATACTAGTGTTCCCAGATGCAAACTGAAACTTCCATTGGAAACTTTGACATTTTTTTATCATAAGTTCACACACAACGTTTTGTCATTTGAGGTCGAATTGTTTTGTTTACAGTGTGGTGAGAAATTCATCTCAGTCGAAAAATGGAATTATCACGTGAACATTTTCGTGCGATGATTTTTTACGATTTTCGGTGTGGGTTATCGAGTCAAGAGTGTTTAAATCAACTTGTTTCGACTTTTGGCGATAAAACACCATCAAAAACTACTACTAATCGCTGGTACTAAGAGTTCAGTCTCGGACGCCGTGCGCCGTTCCAGGATGAATTTCGTGAAGGACATTCAACTTCGGTCACTTTCGCAGAAACCATCGATGCTGTACGTGAACTGATAAAGCAAGACCGACATGTGACATACCGTGAGTTTGAGGCATCCTTGGGCATTAGTATGACAAGCATCAATAAGATATGACATGTTCATTTGGCCGTGTAAAAACTTGGTTCTCGTTGGATCCCACATAATTTGATGAATGGCAAAAAAGGCTCTAATGGAGTGGTGCAAAGAGATGTTGAAAAAGTATAACTGCGGCAGCTCAAAGGCAGTGTATAACATTGTCAGAGAGGTGAATTATGGATATATGCATATGAACCCGAAAAAACAGCAATCGACCATATGGGTCTTTCAAGACGAGCCAAATCCAACAAAAGTTGTTCGTGGAAGAAGTACATCGAAGCAAATTATTGCATTTTTTTCGGTATAACCGGCCATGTTGCCACAGTGCCTTAAGTGGAACGTGCCTTCTGAGTGGTAAACAACCATCTGTTTGCCAACAGTGTTCGAAGAAATGAGGAAAGATAATATGAGAAGACGGATCATTTTGCATCACGACAATGCGAGCTCTCACACATCAGCTATTTGACCACTAGATGTCGAATGGGACATCCACCGTACAGCCCTGATGTAGCACCCAATAACTTCTTCTTATTCCCTAGCATCAAGAAAAAAATGCGTGACTAACGTTTCATCGCCCGAAGCAGCTGTTGAAGCGTTTAAAAATCTTGTTTTGGAGGTGTCTCAATTGGAGTGCAAAAGTTGCTTCGAAAATTTGTTTAGGCGCATGCAAAAGTGTTTTGATCTTAAAGGAGAATATTTTGAAAAACAATAAAACCATTTCCAATGATAAATTCTTGTGTTCTATTACGGGGCCCAAAATATAAATAGCAACCCTCGTATATAGTATTTAATTATAGCTTTAGCTCTAAAATTGTATAATAGGTTTAATTAATGATATTGTGGTATATTTGACAAATTTAGGAGCTTCATACCATCCTATTAATATTTTTAAGTGCCTTTAATTTGTTTTCAAAGTAATTTAAATGAAAAAACTCAAATCTTTCCTGAAAAGTAGAAAAATTTCACATATATCGTTTTCCTTGCTTGCACAGACATGATTGTGTATGTTTTTAATCACTTAAACGTTTATGTCCATAACCAATGTTAAGCACCAATCGTTCCGTACGTGTACGCAACATTCATCACCGAGTACCACTGGGCGTATGAGTGTTACAAAAACCCACACAATGAATTCCGCATCACTCATACGCTAGGGGTGACACACAACATTAAACGAAACGAATGTAACAATTTAACGCGAACAGAGTCATAAAATTGAACTTTATGCTGTATCTTTTAATAGTTTCAATTTCATTGATAGCTTGCAAACATTGAAATGTTAGAGGTCATTCGAAAAGGTTCTGATAGATGGTTAGGATAGTCCTCCAGGAAAAAAGGGGCGAGTTCACTTGGAGGCCTTTCAGGCCCATGCAGAGAACCATGCATACTCGTGTGAAACAGAGATGGGCAGAGTGAAGAGTTATGAGGAGCAGCAAGAAGAATAAGGGGTGTATTAGGTAAATAAAAGAGATGCGTAGGGAAATCATCCGTTTTCGGCTCTTTCGATCACTTCGAAATCCTTCAAAAGTTGTTTCAGAGTTGTTTGCGTGGTTCTACTGCTTGATCGGCCAGGTAATTAAAGAAGCAGAGATGGGAAGTGCGAAAAGTTATGGGGAGAAAGAAGAAGAAGAAGGCTTGTTTTAGGTAAATAGAATAGATGTATATAAAACATATCCGTTAGTTCTACCGATCACTTGGAAATCTTTCAACAAAGCGTCAGAGTGATTTGCGCTGCAATTCTGCACAATGGGCCAGGTCATTAAAGAATTAAGTGCCTAGGCAGGAAAGTCTATATGTGACAGAGCATAGAGAAAGGGAATTAAGCGTAAAAAAATTAATTTTCTTTTTTTTTCTTTTTTTGATGTGGACAACACCTGAGCATCGAATGAGACCGATCCCAAGCCCCAAAAGTGTTCCCTCCCAGAGATATGCGCGTTTTATGAAAGTGAAGTCGACGATTCTAAGCGCAAATAGAAAGGGACCTAATCTTTAAAATGGCTCTCCTGAACAAAACTTTTCATCAACTTTTCACTTTTTTTTTGATGTGGACAACATCTGAGCATCGATTGAGACTGATCCCATGCCCCAAAAGTGTTCCCTTCCAGAGATATGCGCGCTTTATGAAAGTGAAGTCGACGAATCTAGGCGCAAATAGAAATGGACCTAATCTTTAAAATGGCTCTCCTGAACAAAACTGGTTTTTAACCTTAGGTCCCTTTCTATTTTGCGCGTCACATATACTTAAAGATTTGTTCATGCAAATAAAAAATTCTTCTCTGAATGTTTCACTTCTACATCCTGGCAATTTCCGGTATAGTAATACCCAAGCGCTGTGCCATAGTACCAAGTAAGCAGAGCCCCATGACGACTCCATTGAGGGTTGTCTTTGATCTTCTTCTGAATTGTAAAAGATCCCTTGTTCGGGATATTCTGCATTTATAAATTAAGTTTCTCATCGACCCTGCTTCCATAACAGCCATTTTCTCGATTGGGTTCATCCGTTCTATAAACAGAGTATGTATGGCTGATCTTTCTATCCTCGAGGCTATCCTAGCACATTTGTCGGTCATCTCGTTGTCAGGTCTATCACTGTGACCCGTTACCATTGTCTACATAGTATTATGCTTTTGGATTCGTTTAAGTGATTCATCACAATCATTGTCGGTATGTTACCTCCCAGTAAACCAAATTTGCCAACAATGTCTGATATCAGACAATTCTGTACAATATCTTAACTCTATCGAAATTTCTTACCGAAAACGTAACGATTTGTCTAAGGATTTTTTATTATGTCCCGAAATATCTGAACGGATTCGGCCCGAATTCTATTAGACTTGTTTGTGGGATTTTTAATATTTTTTTTCCAGACTTCTCTGAACGAACTCGCTAAGAATTCTGAACTTTTTATCTAAGGTAGTATATTCGTTTAATATATTTGTTATTTGCTTTTATTTTCCAGTTATTGTTATTGTGTTCAGACATGTCGGTACTAATTCTAAACGAATTCTTAACTGTTCTTGGCGGAGGTATTTTAATATTTTAAATTTTTGACATTAGCCCAGAATACGGTTCGAAATGTCGGAAAATCATCCGAATTTAATAAGACTAATGCTAGAATTATGACTGAAGTCGTTCAGAATTCGGTCAAAATCCGATCCGAGAAATCAAAATTTCCCTTCGAATTTCCCAAGACTACAGTTCAGAATTCTATCGGAAATCGGTTCGAAATGTAAGCAGAAACATCAGAATTCCCTCAGAGCAGTAGTTCAGAATTAGTGTAAACCCTCTCATAAGTTTGTCGTTAGGAACTCGGTAAGAATTCTAATCCGAAATCGGAACATTTTTCCGATTGTCGTAAAGAATTCTGACCGAACTCTGAACGTTTGGTTAGCTGTGCTTATTCTTATATGTGACAACAATGTAAAAAGGACTTGAAGCCAAAGTTTGAGTTAAAAAAAAATTATAAAAATATTGATTTTAGAAGTACATTTTAAAACGTCTTTTCTTTCTTAAGTTCACTCCTATTTATTTCAACACAAATGCATGTCTCTGTTTAGATATAAGCCAGCCAGCCTGCCCGTCATCCTTCTCTGGCCTAAGCCTTTTTGTTGCTTGCTACTTATGTAGAGACCATTGTCGTCGTAAAATGTCCTGAGAATCTTATTAAAGCCTTATTACATATTATTCCGATTAACACATTCTTATGCAGATACACAAGTGCGACGCTCCGAAATGTTCATACGTGTGCGACATTCTCTATTTCGTTTGTCGTTGTTGTGCGTGTGGATGGAAAAAAGGAGCTTCTTCTTTGAGCACAACATAAGAGTGTAAGTGAATCCTTGAAGACACGCACACTTAAACACATACACGGACAATACCAACAAAATGCAAAGAAAGATAGAAATAAAGAAAGAGAGGAGAGATAGCAACGACAAATGTTGTTTGTAACACTTTTCAAATGTCGTTTTATTTAAAAAGGACTTTGCTTTATATGTGTCACTATCATCATCGGCATCATCATCATCATCATCGCCGTCCCCATCGTCATCTGCCTCATCTTCATACGCTTATGCTGATTGTGCTGCACGGACAAATGTGCACAAATTTTCAAGAATACATGGCAACATTTGTCAGACGAAGTGGAGGATCACAAGAGCAAAAGGAGTCTACTAGTGGAACAAATTTCGTATAAAATTTGTTGTTTGTACTAAGTGCGTGAATGCCTTTTTAAGTGGCATACATGTCTGTAGCAGATACCCTAAGCCTGGCACATACTTGCTAGACATATGAAGCAACAAAATGATGCGGAGTCCACGTATGTGACATGGATATATCAAGTATAATATCGGGGTCAGTTTAAAAAAAGAGAAATAAAAAAGAATAGCTTTTAAAATAGGCAGGTTATATAAATTTCATATTGATTAGAATAGTAAACTGTCGATCTATAGATATCAAAATTTTATTGCGATGCATCTCTATACCGAGGCGAAACTATTCCTGTGATTCCTGTGATCAGAGACGTTCTTTAGGGACATATAAAAAGAAATAATTATTATTTTTCTTTTTTTGTTATTTATTCGGTCTTTTATTATTATTATGACTTGAGCAGTTTTTTATTCTGGTTCGAGACCTTTATGTTGTTTCTTTTTTAGAATTAACGTAAAAAGATGAAATTGGGGAAACGTATTTGCTACGGTTGCCAGGCAGACTGTACAGCTGTTTCTAAATCCGGCAAGGTTTTTGATTCTACAAAAAGAAACAACATAAAGGTCTCGAACCAGAATTAAAAAAACTGCTCAAGTCATAAACGATTTATATCAGCCAAAATTCTAGAACTTTTTACGAGTATCTAGTGAATATTTTTGAGTTCTGTAAAAAGAAGAATTTAAACCAAGGACTCAAGGAATGTTTTACAAAAGCTATTAACATATAAACTCGGGCTATTGTGTATATTTTCGAAATAAGCCTGACTACTTTTTGTTTTCTTCGATTTTAAAGAAAAGTAATTTTTGTTTTCCTTTTTTGGTTATTTGCACGTATTTGCCATAAAATTAGCAAAAAAAAATGTTTTCCTTATGGCCGATCAGATTTAGAAAGTTAGAAAACTGATATATAATTTTTCGACTTTTTAAAACTTTATCATATACATTTTAGGAGCTATTGTACTTATTACACTGTGGAACATTTTTGGGGTTATTGTCTGGGGGGTGAAGTTACTTAATTGTAAATAAAAGCAGAACGCGTTAATCGACTTCTATGATCTATGTCGCATTTTGTTTATAGGTTATGTGACTTTACGTGAAAGTTATAAGACTCTACACCTTTTTCCGTTTGGGATTTATATGTTTAAAAAAAAAAAATTTTTTTTTGGCAAAATTTTCTTCATAAATTTATTTCTAATTGCAAAAATGTTGATTTGGCAGAGAAACAGTATATTAATGGATTAAAGAAAATGTAATTATTAATTTTTCTCAATTTATTTCAGCAAAATCGAACTAGTCGTTCTCGAGTTATGTCAAACTACGTTTTTGCCAACATTTTACAACTAAGCGAAAAAACATCAAGATAAGGAAAAAATGTAAAAGGTCAGGCACATACGAACGCCAAACCATTTGAGGGTTTTAATATACTGACCTAGTACCATCACCCTGACTTGAAATTTCTCACCCCCCAGATTGGCTGTTGTCTGATAATTATCAGACGTGAACATTTTGTTAGCACCAAACATGCGTTGGTTGTAGTAGGGCCATTTTAAAAAATATCGATTTTTAATATAAATATATTTGGAATAACTTATTTTTTTTGAAATCATTTAGAAAATGCATTACTATTTTAGAAATGGTACTGGCAGTGAAAAGGTTCTCCATTTTAAGCCCACCTATTTTTAATACCAAAACGCCAATAACTCACTAGAAAGGTGAGAAAATTTTATTTCTCCTAATGTAAAATTGTATCCCAATCGGAGTTCATTTCCCAGTGCTATTCCCAAATACCCCTAAAAAATTCAGCAACTCGAATAAGCGCAGGATAACAGCCCGCAGGCTGTTATCCCGGAAATTTGTCTACTCGTTTTAGAGCATTTTCCATAATATCTTTCAAAATTTTTGACTGTAGCGTTCGAATTTCTGCAACAATGTTGGTCTTTAATTGAAGGATTGTCTCGGGCTTTTTGTATACTCGCTCCTTCAAATAACCCCAAAGAAAATAGTCAGGCCCTGACAAATCTGGCGATAGCGCTGGCCAAATAATTTTCGAATATCTGGAAATTATTAGCTTTTCAAAAATTTGCCTTAAAAGTGCCTTGTGTCTCGGGCAGTGGCTCCGCTCCGTCCTGCTAAATCCACATCTGGTAGAGCAGGACGTAAAAAAATTTCTATCATAAACCGATACCGCACTCCATTTACGGTTACAGCACTACCATCTTTATTCTCGAAGAAGTAAGGCCCAATGATATTTGCAGATATGATCCCACACCATACTGCACACCTAAAGGGGTGCAATTGGCGTTGAGGAATGGCTCTTGGATTTTCAGAATCCAGAACCTACAGTTCTGCTTATTAACAAAGCCATTAAAATGAAAATGAGCTTCATCGCTCAGCACTTGGCGTTAAAATAATTGATCGCTGATTTAAATAATAAACTTATATTATTCTCGTTCTTTGTTCAGTTGTGAATCTTTCCATTATTTATTCTTCAAGTGTTAGATATATATTATCTGAAAAAATAATAAAGAAAATATATAAACGAAAAAGTTATTAAACTTTTAAATCAATTGTCAAATCAATTTTTATAAACAAAATGATATCATCCATTATACCTAGATGCAGTATAAATGAATGCAAAATAAGTTTTTTCATTATTTAAGAACCAGTCTAATTTCTGGTTCTTAAATAATGAATACAATTAAAAACATATATCCGTATGATTCTTTAACCACTGGCCCAGTGGTTTCTAAAATTCCCTGAGTCATTAGCTACAGTTCTCATTTTTACACAACTAAAAGGTATTTACAAGATCAAAAGGGCTGACGGAAATCGATCCAGGACCACTGTGCGGCATGTGCAACTACTTATAGAAACACGGCGCATCAAAAGATTTTTTAATTTCTTGATACTGTGACCTTCCCGAAACCAAACTGATGGTCTGGTTTTGTATTGTTTGATATGAGGAACGATTTAATTTTTGATAGGATAACTTTTTCAAAGAGTTTGGATGAACAGGGAAGTAAACTGGTTGGTCTACGATATATGGGGAAGGGATTGCTTTCTCCCTTCCAGGCTTTATAATCATTTGAATTAAAGAAACGCTTTGGAAATGTAGTTATGTCTCAAAATGGAGTTAAATACCTAAGACAGGATCTTCACGGCTATAAACTTAAGTTCGGTTAACATTTACAAATTTTGCTAACCAAACTAAAGTGCCAGATTTTGTTACAAGCTTGAGCAATATCTAGAAACACGGCGCATCTAAAGATTTTTCTATTGCTTGATACTGTGACCTTCCACTGATGGTCTGGTTTTGTATTGTTTGACATGAGGAACGATTTAATTTTTGATAGGAGAACCTTTTCAAAGAGTTTGGATAAACAGGAAAGTAAACTGGTTAGTTTACGAAATATGGGCAAGGATTGATTTCTTCCTCCCAGGCTTTATAATCATTTGAATTAAAGAAACGCTTTGGAAATGTACTTATGTCCCAAACTGGAGTTAAATACCTAAGGCAGGATCTTCACGGCTATAGAAGTAAGTTCTATGATCATTTTAGGCGTTACAAGATCATATCCGGAATTACGGGTTCCCTTGTAATATGCATGACTTCAATAGTAGCTGTAAGCAATGGAATTTTGGCGGGATTTACATCATCTGAAGGAAGCAAGGAATCCACTTCTTGCGGAAATTCGGTGGGACTAACCTCATCTAAGGAAGGTATCTACTACTTGCAGGATTTGGGCGAAATACCTGGTCCAGATGGTTTGAGTAAACACTTTCCTTCTCTTATTTTGATATAGCCCACTCGCCATTTGCATTGAGTAAAGGACATTCAGTTAAATGACGTCCTTCCTTGGTCGTAATCACAAGACATATAATCGGATGAACATACATATAAAGTATGTTGGTAGCTATAGCTAAATCTTAAACGATTTTCTTTAATTTTAAGAACGTCCTTTCTTGGTCCAAAAAAAACTTACTGTTTTTATCAAGTTTAGAAGGAAGATGTGGCTTCTAGAGTTAAAAAACATAAAAATCTAATGAATATATATTTTAATCTGAACCGATTTTCTTTAATTTCAATAGCATCCGTTCTTGGTCCTAAACTCTTACTTCTGGCAAATTTAATGTAAATCGGAAAATAATTGCGACATGTAGCCTGACTTCCAGGATTAACATGACTAACGATCGAACTCACTTTTTTCCAAAAAAAAAAAATCAAGAAACACTGACCTTTTGAGTGTCATCATAAAATTATGTACACTTATATTTGTTAAACTATTATTGTTATCCAAATATTACAAATTTAATTCAAAATTTATTCAAAACATTAATTCAAAATTAATGTTCATAATTAAAAGATACGACAAAAACTGTATTTTTGCCGGCAAAATCCCACTGTGCTGAAGTCGTGCTGTCTCTTACGTATCTGCATAACTTCTTACAAGAGCATGTGAGACTACAGGACTGCAGCAGCGTCCGCGCTGAAATCCGCTTTGGTGTATGAGACATATAATAGGGTAATTTTTCAGTCGACATTTTCTTTTCGGGCTCCTCAAATATAACGAAATGACTTTCGAATTTAATTGAACTCTTCAACGGATGTCATTCATACGTACATGCCTTCAATCATTTTTTTTGTACGTCTTCTTTGCCACCCTGCTGCCCCCTGCTTGATTTTGGAGCAAACTACGAATGTTTTGCAAATACTAACAAATCTGTGTGCTGCACCAGACGTACAACATTTTGGAGTATCGACTCCAACTGCAATATGAAACGTAATTGAATCGGTAAAACTATATTCTACTCTCGTATACTCCGTTCCAAATTGGATCAATTTGTTTTTGTTGGACATGCATATAACGAGTGGAGTTTCGTAGTTGTCATGCATTACACATGAGGTCAGACGGGCGGCGAAATGGGAAAGATTTGTGTATTTTTTTTTAAAAATTGATGAACGATACTGGCATGTATTCAAGCATGTGAACCATGTGTCAAAGATGAGAAGATGTTGAACTAGGGACAATCAGACGTTTTATTAGCGCTTAAATTGGGATATGTGAGCAAATGTCAATTTCTTTAGTTTAAGTAATGGAACATTTTTTAGTCAAAATAGCAAAATGCAATCAAAAATGTACAAAACTCTTAAAATATCGAGTGTAAAGTAAAAGAAGCTTTTAAAATTCTTAGTGTAGAGAATATGTGACAGCGCATAGAGAAAGGGTAAAAAAATCAATTCTCACTTTTTTTTCTTTTTTTGATGTGGACAACATCTGAGCATTGAATGAGACCGATCCCATGCTTCAAAAGTGTTCCCTCCCTGAGATATGCGCGTTTTATGAAAGTGAAGTCGACGATTCTAAGCGCAAATAGAAAGGGACCTAATCTTTAAAATGGCTCTCCTGAACAAAACTTTTCATCAACTTTTCACTTTTTTTGATGTGGACAACATCTGAGTATCGAATGAGACCGATCCCATGCCCCAAAAGTGTTGCCTCCCAGAGATATGCGCGTTTTAAAAAAGTGAAGTCGACGATTCAAAGCGCAAATAGAAAGGGACCTAATCTTTAAAATGGCTCTCCTGAGCACAACTGGGTTTTAACCTTCGGTCCTTTCTATTTTGCTCGTCACATATGCATTATTAAAGAAAAAAATTAGTTTGAAGGGGTAATTTGAAATACTTTGGTTCTTCTTACAAATGCAGCTAGCTTGAGCCACAATATTTTGGGAATCACTCTTAAACGTATAATCTTTCTTTTTTGGATGAGGCTATTGGCAACTTTGAGGCACTCTAAGACGATAATCGAAAAGTTTTTACTCTATTGACTCGACCTCCATTTGTCAGTTTTAATAAACGCCAAATTCCTCATACGATATATTTTAAAAGACAATAGAAAAAGCTCCCACAGGCCAAGATTTTATGTCATTAATGGTTTAACTTAAAAACCTATGGACATTTGAAGTTCAAGAAGCAGAAACGTCGTGAAGTTTAGCCAGTCTGAATTTTGTATAACCTCGAACGTCCCTTAAGAGTTAGAGATAAAAAGGATTCATTTTTGGGCCCATTCGGCCAATACGTCCCTAATCGCAGCCAGAACTTTAAAATTAGTGGGCGAAAAATAAAAATTTTGGGAAAACTCGTATTAAATCAAAAGCATGGCGTGAAAAATAAAATGCTGAAAAGAGCCAATGGTCAAAAACGGACAAATATCAAAAAGTAAAAATAAAAAAATTAACGGGATGACAAAGGAAACAGAAATCGAAATAAAAAAGGTCCAAAAGGGATGCAAAATAAAAAAGTGTGAAAATCATTGTTTGATATCAGCCATCATTGAATAATCAAGAGGATTAAATAATTAAAGCAAAAAAAGGAGTACGTTTTTTGGGCCCCTTTGGCCCATGCGTCCTTTCCCAATCTCAGCCAGAATCTTTCAGTTTTTTCAAAGGGTGATAAAAGTAAAAAAGTGTGAAAAACCCGTATTGAATCAACAGAATGACATGAAAAATAAAATGTGTAAAAAAATCAAAAATATGGTCAAAAACGGGACAAATATCAAGATGTGAGACAAAAAAATCAAATTAACAGGATGACAAAGAAAATAAAAGGGTAAACAGGTATAAAAAAAGTTAAAAAGGGGTGCTGAATATAAATGTGTGAATAAACATTATTTGATCATGAGGATATAATAACTAAAGCACAAAAAAGTGGTACGTTTTTTGGGCCTCTTTGGCCTATGCGTCCGTCCCTTTTCTGAGCAGGAACTTTCAAATTACTCTACATTTAGATTTTAAATAAAATTTGTGCAGAGGAGGCAAAAATTACAAATTCCCTTTTGAGTCAACAGGATGGCATGGAAAATAAAATGCAAAAAAGCCTATGCAAAAAAGGTTAAAAACGGGACGAATATCAAGAAATTAGAAAAAATTATATTAAATTAACGGAATGGCAAAGAATATAGAAATCGGTATAAAAATGGATAAAAAAGTAAAAAAGGGTGGCAAAAAAGTTTGGAAACCATTATTCAATCAAGAAGATAAAATAGAAATAGGGATGTAAAAAGACAAAAATGGGCCAAAAATCAAAAAGTAAGAAAAACAATCCTAAAAAAGGAGCATGACAAAGGAAAAAGAAATGAGAATAAAATGGGTCTCAAAAAGACCAAAGCCGGTAATGTTAAATTACCAGAATTGCTTGAAAAATACAAATTGGAATACACATAATACAAAAGAGGCAAAATTAAAAAAAAACACATATTTAATCAGCTTTGAGAAATGGGGACAGAAAGGCATAAAAAATGTCTAACAGGGTCAGGATGACATAGAAAATAGATATGGAAATATAAATGGTCTAAAAAAGGAGAAATATAAACCAGTGAGAGAAAAACAATATTTAATCAAAAGGTTGACATGGGAAATAAAAATTGAGATACAGAGCATGTAATAGAAAATAGAATTGAAGAAATTTCAAAGCCGGCGAAACAGTATAAAGAAAAATGATATTAAATCACCAGGATTGCATTGAAAGTAGATATGTTAAATTACCAGAATTGCTTCAAAATTAGAAATGGGAATACAAATAATACAAAAATTTAAAAAAACCCATCTTAAACACAGCATGTAATAAAAAATAGAATTGAAGAAAAAAATGGTTTCTAAAATTCCAAAGCCGGCGAAACAGTAGCAAGAAAAATGATATTAAATCACCAGGATGGCATGCAAAGTAGATATGGGGATAAAAATGCTCCAAAAGCGGACAAAGTTTAAAAAAAAGTAAGAAAAACATATTTAATCACCATTATTGCATAAAAAATATAAATAGCGATAAAGGGGAAAAAAGTTAAAAATGGGCCAAGATGGCATAGAAAATAGGAATGGTCCAATAGAGGACATATATAAAGCAGCTAGAGAACAACAATATTCAATCCAGAGGTTGACATACGAAAAATCAATGGGCATAAAAGGGATCAAAAGAAGGTCTTAACGTCAAAAAATCAGAAATTAGAAAAAAAAATATTTAATGCAGGATAAAATAGGAAACATAAATGAAAATAAAAGAAGGAAAAGAAGGGACGAAATGGAAATAAACAAGAAAAACATTGTAAAGTCGAATGAAGGCAAAAAGGGCAAAAAGTCAAAAAGTTGGTAGAAAGTATCATCAGGATGGCATAGATACAAGAAATGGGAATTAATAGCGGGCAAAAGGGACACAAAGAGCGATATTGAAAAACTTAGAGTAATATTGTAAAGTCGATAAGAAAATAGACCAAAACGGGCGAAATTTTAAGAAGCGGGTTGACACACGCAGAAAAAAGTATGGTTGGGGTAACAATATTCGAAGAGCAGCATACTATTGTTGGTTATATGTTGTGACACAACAATATTATGATCATCACAACAATAGAATGGTTCACACACAACCATACTATGATTCCCATAACAATAGTATGGTCCTCACAACAATAAATTATTTACACACAACCATACTATGATCCCCACAACCATATTGTTATTCACATTCAACCATAATATGATCCCCACAACCATATTATGATCCTTATTACCATAGTTTGTTTAACGTACAACCATAGTATGATCCTTACAACCATAGTATGACTTACGCACAACCATAGTATGACTTACGCACAACCATACTATGATCGACAAAAGTATTTGTAAAGGCTGGAATACGTTGTTAATCAACAATAAAGAATTTTATTAAGTAAGTTATGTAACAATAGGAGTGATTTATTTAACAGTAAAAAATCATTTATTAAAAATATTTTAGTTATACTAATCCGTAGTTTTTTTTTTAAAAAAATATAATTTTCAATACTATTATTGCGAATGAATCGTAAAAATAATATTGTCAAATTAAAAAAAAATAAGGTTTTGCCGGTATGATTGCCGTAATTATGTTATTGTTAACATAAAACCCATGAAAACAATACTTTTATCCCACCCACCATATTTATATTGTTGCTATAACCATATTTTGATTTTTAAATTTGGCAACAATACTTTTGTTACATTTCAACAATATTAATATTGCCGCAGTTATAGTATTGTCAAAATGAAATTCAAAAACAATACTATGGTTGCGACGACCATACTTTTATAGCAGAGAACATACTATTGTTGCCGTGACCATATAGTAACCGTATCTTTTCTCTGCGTGCATGATGGCAAAGATTAAAGAAATGGGAATCAATGAAGAAATACCAAAATGTGAGAAAAAATAATATCAAAAAGGGATAGAAAATAAAAACGGGTATAAAAAGGATCAAATATCACTAATGAGAATAACAATAGAAAACAAGTAAAAATATTCTTAAGTCCTGCCGAAACGTATGTAACCTCCACCGTCTCTACGCTAATAAAACAGAAAAAAAAATTACGTTTTTATGGCCATTTAAGCACATGCGCCCTTCTCTTTTCTCAGCTAAATTTCCTATATATTTCCATTTGTAGCATAATTAGCTTTAACTTATGTATGTCCATATGGACCATTAATCGCCTGTTGCGACCATGGGGTACATTTTTTTTTGGTCACATGAGTTAAAAAGTCCAGCAACTATGCCCTTTTTTGAGGTATTTAGTGCTTTCCAGCTAACAGTATCCATTTTATCCATTGTCCATCCACAAAATATTATTATTTACTAAATAAATACTCAAGAAAGTGTACCTTTTAGCGGTCTACCTTTAGTCCTTCAAAGAAAGCCTTTTTTTCTCCCATTGGGCCGATTTCACCTATTTACTACTACAAATAGTTAATGACCATAAGTCATTATCTTGCAAAGCTTCAGGATCCTAGGTTGCTTCGTTTGACCGTCATTGTGCTTTCAACAGACACATGAACAAACGAATATGAGTATATCGTCTTAGAATTAATATACAATTACTTTCTCATTATCTATCTAAATCATTAGTTCGTACTGGTGCAAACGGAATGACAAAATTAATATACCATCTACGAGTATCCTTCGGTGGTTGGTATTTTAAATATATAAGTGTCATTATACCAAACTCACTTTTAAATTTTAACGGACATTTTAAATGTTAATTTTTCTTTAAATTTACAGGTCCACTCCTATTTATGAACAACCAAATTGAGGAGAAAATACTGAAAATATCGAAAATCCTCACAAATAATGAATTTAAGCTGATCTTTTGCTTTGTGGGTCACCTCGTATATATCGTAGAAAATACCAGAGGAATATGGTATGAGTTGCAACTTGTTACAATAGAAAAACAGTATACATAAAGAAAATAGCTCTGCACCTATTTTTTTGATCACAGCTGTATGTAGCGTAGCTTGGAGTGGAGATTGTAGGTAAATATCAACAAATCTTTTTCCCTATTTACACAAAATCTGACAATATTGTGAGTGTGTGCGTGTTTGTGCCATTCAGAAGTAGCTCGTTACGTTTCGTTGCTCGTAAAGAGAAGCGATATTGGCTGTCACATTTCATCTGCAGATACGTACGTAAGTAGGAGAACTACAATGATTTTCTATGTCCGCGGGCAATGCCAGCTTTCTTGTTGATGAAGGTTGCTTTCATTCATGTGAAATGAAAAGACATCGAAAAGGCCATGGGGGATAGTAGTTGGCAACTATTGAGTCGTACTACAGTGGGGGGATGATGTTATTGTTGTTGTAGCGCCACATAGTGCCAGGGTAATAGGGTGTGGGGGTTGATATTTTTTTGGTAATAAATCTGTCAAGTTGAGTTGGCTAATAAGAGTTTAACGAAGTTTGTCAGGCATTCATCTAGCGGGCCTTTTTGAATTTTACGATATTATGAAAGTGACAGATCTTCCTTCCCACTAGAAGTTTTGACAGGAAGTCTGTCCATGGAATGAAAAGATTCGCTTTTTGTTTTAACTACGTTGTTAAATAATAGATTTTTCCAAAAAAAAAAAAAACAATATGTTTTGGCCAAAATAATGCAATCACTGCTTCTGCTGTACCCAATTTTAGGCAAATAGTTCGAGAAACTGGCATTCCAGTGGCAATCGTCATATGAAAAGTGGTTGAAAAAAATATTTTGGTTATTTCTAACTTTGTTTCGATAAAGGTAGAGTGCAGGTCTCTATTTAGCACCAAGCAACGAGGGTTGCTATTTATATTTCGGATCCTGACCATACTATTCTTCCCAGATGCAAACTGGAACTTCCATTAGAAACTTTGCCATTTTTAGCCTAACTTCACTCAGAACGTTTTGTCATTTAAGGGCGAATTGTTTTGTTTACAGTGTGTTTGAAAAATTAATCTCAGTCAAAAAATGGATTTGTTCAGTCAAAATTCGTGCGATGAGTTTTTACGATTTTCGGCGTGGGTTATCGAGACAAGAGTGTTTAAATAACCTTATTTCGACTTTTGGCAATGAAGTACCATTAAAAACCACTGTTAATCGCTATTACCAAGAGTTCAGTCTCGGACGCCGTTTGCTCCAGAATGAATTTCGTGAAGAACGTCCAACTTCAGTCACTTTGCCAGAAACCATCGATGCCGTGCGTGAACTGATTAAGCAAGACCGACATGTAACATATCGTGAGTTTGAGGCATCCTTGGGCATTACGATGACAAGCATCAATAAGATAATGCATGTTCATTTGGCCGTGAACAAAATTTGTTCTCGTTGGATCCCACATAATTTGATAAATGCTCAAAAAAGGCTCGTAGAGATCGGTGCAAAGAGATCCTGAAAATGTATAACTGCGGTAGCTCAAAGGCAGTGTGAAACATTGTCACAGGTGACGAATCATGGATCTATCCATATGAACCCAAAACAAAACAGCAATCGACCGTATGGGTCTTTAAAGACTAGCCAAATCCAACAAAAGTTGTTCGTGGAAGAAGTACATCGAAGCGAATGATTGGGTGTTTTTCCGGTATAACCGGTCATGTGGTACCTTAAGTGAAACGTAGGAGGTAAATTCTGAATGGTATACAACCATCCGTTTGCCAACAGTGTTCGAAGAAATTAGGAAAGATAATTAGAAAAAAACGGATCATTTTGCATCACGACAATGCAAGCTCCTCTCACACATCAGCTGAAACGATGAGCTATTTGACCACTTAAGATGTCGAATTGATGGGCCGTACGTACAGCCCTGATTTGGCACATAACGACTTCTTCTTATTCCCTAGCATCAAGAAAAAAATGAGTGGTCAACATTTTTCATCACCCGAAACAGCTGTTGCAGCGTTTAAAAATCATGTTTTGAAGGTGTCCCAATCCGTGGAAGTGGAAAAAGTGCTTCGAAAATTGGTTTATGCGCATGCAAAAGTGTATCGATCTTAAAGGCGAATATTTTAAAACCCCATAAAACCATTTCCTATGATAAATTATTGTGTTTTTATTGCCGGACCCGATATATAAATAGCCACCCTCGTATTGTTGAAATACAATTTTTTTTTATTACAGTCTTATAGATAATTTTATTACATTTAGTTTTTTAATATGACTAAGAAATGCGTAGCCGCAGTAGAATTATGTCTAACGCGACTACGAGTTACTTGATCCATTCGATCAGCCCAATTTGTACAACTTCTCCAAAAAAGCTGACCATATGGCATCAATGATGGTTTGAGTAATAACTTCTGATGCTTCTCGAGTTGCGGGTTTGTCGACATAAACCAATGACAAAACAAAGCGGTTTAAAAAGTAACCTAGAGGCCTTAAATCGCACAAAAGACGGGTCACTCTTGTGCGACAAATTGATTGTTAGGCGAGAGTAATCCGACCCAAACAGTTAATCTAAATGGTTTTAATGGTGATTCGTTAATGGCTTAAGTATTTTCTTAGCTTCAAATACGGCAATTTTGCCTATTGACGTAGCCATTTAAACAGAAATAAGCTTCATCACTAAATACAATTCTCTGATAAAAAAAATGCTCTCTAAACATGGCGAAGAGATTGATTTTTTCAAAGTAAATTTCCTAAACTTGGAAGCTTTGTTCTGGTTTTTAACGATTCACGATGACTTGCCAGACCTAACTGAAGAGAAATGTCCACACAGTTTGACATTATCAGCTGGAAGACCACAGCTATGACCCATTTTTACCTGAGCTGATACGAGTAACTGATCAATCTTAATGAACTGTGCCAAATTTCATCAGGATTGGAGGTAGTATATATTTATATGGCCTAACCGACACTAAGTGTTGTCTGGCGCCATCTGACATTTCCATTGGAAAGTTTCATATTTTTAAGCATAAATGTACTGAGAACGATTTGACGTACGACCATCACTCGAGTTGTTTACAGTGACTTGAAAAAATAAATTTGCCAAAAAAAAATGGAATTAACTCATGAACATTTTCGTGCGATCATTTTTCCCAACTTTCGATGTGGGTTATCACGGCAAGAGTGCCTCGATGAACTTAAATCTTTGTATGGCGATGAAGCACCATCCTATAGCACTGTGAAAAACTGGTTTAATGAATTCAATCTTGGCCGACGCTCGCTCAAAGACGAAGGTCGTCCAAAAAAAGGCCGTTTTGCCAGAGAACATTAATAACGTGAGTGAACTGCTAATGTAAGATCGTCATGTACAATACCGTGAGATAGATACAACCTTGGGCATTTCTTCCACCAGCATACATTCTATATTACATGAACACCTGGCCGTAAAAAAGGTTTGTTCTCGTTGGATCCCGCACAATTTGACAATCGCGCTCAAAAAAAAGGCTCGTGTCGATTGTGCAAAGAAATTTTGACAAAATAAGATCGCGGTTCTTCAAAAGACGTTTATAATATCGTCACAGGTGACGAATCATGGATCTATGCGTATGAGCCCGAAACAAAACAGCAATCGACCGTGTGGGTCTTCGAAGACGAGCTAAATCCAACGAAAGTTGTTCGTATAAGAAGCTTCAAAGTGCCGAAGTTCGCCTGTTTCTTCGGCAAAACTGGTGATGTAGCGACTGTTCCGCTTGAGCAACGTAGGACGGCCAATTCTGAGTGGTACATCACAATTGGTTTGCCTGAAGTCCTCGGAGAAATTCGAAAAACGAACAAGAGAAGACGAATCATTGTGCACCATGGCAATGCGAGCTCTCACACATCGGCTAAACCAGCTCCGTTTTTAACCGGCTAAAACGCCGTACAGCCCTGAGTTGGCACCCAATGACTTCTTTCTGTTTCCGCACATCAAGAAAAAAGTACGTGGTCAACGAATTTCGCCAGAAGATGCTGTTGAAGCGTTCAAAAACCGTCTTCTGGAGGTGTCTCAATCGGAGTGGAAAAAGTGCAATTGGTTTGAGCGCATGCAAAAGTGTATAAATCATGGGGGAGAAAAACAATCAAGCCATTTTTGATGATAATGGTGAAGATGTTTGACGAAGTCAATCGAAATATTGGGTGTTTTAACAATGGCTAAAATCAACGAATTAAAGTACGAGTTGCTTGACCACCCACCTTATTCTCCTGATTTAGCTCCCAGTGACTTTTACCTGTTCCCAAATCTAAAAAAATTCCTTGCTAGCAAGCGTTTTACCTCAAATGAAGATGCAATTACAGTTGTAAACCACTATTTTGAAGACCTTGAGGAAAACTATTTTAATCAAGGGATAGAATTGCTAGATAAGCGTTGGACTAAGTGTATTGAAGTTTCAGGAGATTATATTGAAAAATAAAAATATTTTTGAAAAACTAACTATTCTCTTTCATTGATGGCTAAGAACTTTCCGAACCGAACTCGTAGAACAACGACTTTAAATAAATGACCTCAAGCCGAAAAATAATTTTATAAAATATTCGCATTTTCATTATTAGGCCAGAAATATATATTGCAGCCCTCTACGTATATCTAAATCTGAATCGATTTTCTTTTTGGATTTCATTGGCGTGCCTTCTTGGTACCAAAAAACTTACTTTTGATAAATTTCATAAAGATTGGAGAACAATTGCGACCAAAAGTTTGATTTTAGGTTTAATATCCAAAGCAGGTATGCAGACATAAATGAAAACGAATTAATCGGCAATTTCGAGCTCAAATAATTTTGGCAGGTTGAAACATTGCCATGAAACTAACTTACAGTATTCTGTTGGACAGAGTGTTGTAGGTTACAAAAACTACTAAAAAACCTAAAAACTGGACAGCAAAAAACCGAGAAAACCAAAATGTCGGTTATAACTTTTTGTAAGAACTGACGGGTCTGACGGGTTTGGACATAAAAACGGGAATGTAGATTTTTGATTCCGGTTTTGGACACTGTAATCAACTTTATGTCGTGCACAAATAACCGATTTGGGAGATATTCTTATAAATGGAGTATTTAGGTAAATATCTTCATTTTATTTTGCCTGCAAATAGCTAAGTACTGTGATCTTCCCCTCAAATAGTCAACCCTATTGCATGGCTTGAATTAAAATAATTGATTTTTGATTTTGCGATGAGCACACGCAAAACGCTCATTTCCGTTTACACACGCAGAGAAAAAACATGGATAATACATGGTCACGGCAATAATAATATGTTCTTCGCAATAAAAGTATGTTCGTCGCAACCGTAGCATTGTTAACTGAATTTATTTTTGACAATACTATAATTGCTGCAATATTAATATTGTTGGAATGTAACAATAGTATTATTGCCAAATTTAAAAATTAAAATATGGTTATATTTTAATGGTTGGTGCGACAAAAGTATTGTGTTTTGCGTTTTATGTTAACAATCATATGATTACGGCAATCATACTGTATGGTTGTATTTTTTTTCATTTAAATATGCTTTTTAGAACAAATGTTATTGGTACGGATCTAATGCAATAATAGTACTTTTTATCGAAATTAAAATTGTTTATTAGTATACAAGCTGTTTTTTCTTTGTTTAACTAAAATATTTTTAATAAAAACGCTTATGTTTATTTAAACTTATTTTTTCTACTGCGAAATAAATCAATCCTATTATTTTGAATTTAATGTATTTTTGAATAATTTTCATATATCAAATCTATTGTTGACAACTTAAACAAATTCTTATAAATTATATTGGGGATCGTAGTATAATTATGTGTGATCATACTATGGTTGTAGGGATCATAACATAGTTGCGTGTGAATCATACTATGGTTGTGAGGATCATACTATGGTTGTGGAGATCATAGCATGGTTGAGTGTGAATCATACTATGGTTGTGGGGATCATAGTATGGTTATGTGTGAATCATACTATTGTTGTGAGGATCATAATATTGTTGTAGCACAACCATATACCCAACAATAGTGTTATTCTCTTCAAATAGTGTTACCTCAACCATACTTTTTTCTGCGTGCAGCCTGTCGCGAACACACACCCACAATCCGCCGCTATAGGTGTCATCAAAACATCCGCCGCCTGCGTGTTGCATTTGCTTTAGCAAGCAATTGTTCCGCTACATGTCGACACTTCGTCGATGCCTTACCAGTAAGAAGCAGGGAGGGGAGAGAAAGACTGTTAGAGGAAAAGTGTTAATAAGTGACAGCAATTTGAAATGTGACAACTTGATTGGAATTACCAACCTTCTGCACATTTCATTGTGTGTCTGCTGTTGCTCCCTTGGTGTTTGCTGGCGATGTTGCAACCGGGAAATTCCGGCAATTGTTGACATTGAGCTTTGCATGTTTTAATTGTTGACGTATTTGTTGTTGCATTTTTGGCATTTTCCTTTGCTGCAGTTAAAATGGTTCGTTTGTCCCTTGTTACGCCAATTTCAATAGAGGAGTATGGAATTCACTTAACCCAGACTTTTGTTAACAGTCATTTTTGGAGTATTTTTTGTTACTTTCAGCTCCCGAAATTCCTTTTTGTTTTCGTAGTAAACAAGGAATTGAAGCTGAAAAAGGCAATTGCTACAAAACAATGCCAGCCAATGGCAGGATATCAGTAGTTAAATGACATCAATTAAAATGGCCATAGAGAACTTTAGGAAAAAAACTACGTAATGCTATTGTACTCTATCCGAAAGAATTTACATTTTTTCTCTTCAGTCTTTTACTGAAACTTGTATTGAAGTTACAATAATTAAATATTCTTTATAGAAAATAAAACTATTAGTTTGATTCTTTGCTATTTATTTTCAACAGTTAATGGGGATATCACTGTAAACAATTTGACTTTCCGAAACCGACTGTTTTGTGTCAATCTTGATTGTCTGGATTTCATTTTGTTTCCTTTCCTTCTGCAGAAGCTGTTTGCTAAAAAATAAGAATCATGGCTAATTCAAAACTTTTATTTACTAAACTAAATCGGGACAATTGCAAAATTTGGAAATACTGTATGTAGCTGTTATTAAACAAGGAAAAAGTTTTGGTTATCATAAATGAAGACATTCAACAAGTAATGTAGACATTTGAAGGTAATTATTTTCAAAAAATAAATGCCATAAAATGTCCTTTCAAATTACCAATAAAAATTCCACACTTGATTTGAATTTTTATATTTTTTTGTTCTGAAAAAATACCTCTAGATGGATCACCCTATATAATCTGAAAAAAATAATAATAAAAAAAATATATAAACGAAAAGTTAATAAATTTTTTAACCCCATGGTAACTTTTGGCCCACCCTGAATTATTATTTCCTATTTACCGACAGCCATTGAGTATACGCTCTTAAAATTAAGTTAAAGAAAACAAGCTTTTAATTTTTTTTCAGCTTTAAGCTGAAAGTAAGAAACCCTTAAATAGTATTTAAGACAAATCATAGAAATTCTTTCCAATTTAAAACAATTTGCACCCTGAATTAAATTACACAGATGCCAAAGAGATCTCACACACACATACACACTTTGCATTGGCAGTCTCTTTTGCCCACAAAATCTATCCTCCATTTGATTTTATCACACATCCCTCATAAATAATCAATCGTAAATTTTTCATCCCACAAACAAAATGTAAAATCCTTAGCACACCTTACACTCAATCTCAAACCTTTATCCTTTTTACTTGGGAAACAATTTCGCCCCTGATATTTTTCATACTTGGAAAACAACACGTACACCTTGATGTTTTCGTAGACATGACGCATCTCTGTTGTTTTGTTTTTTCATTTTGTTACATATTTTAGACATTGGAATTCTTTAAAATTCTTTAAAATGTTCTCGCCGAGTTCAAATGCTATGGGAAATCCCCCACATTAGCCGAAGACGTTGGAGATGCGAAGCCAAGTAATTGCAAAAACATGAAAATAAAATGCCATGGAGGTGTGTTGGTGGCGTTGATGATGATGACTTCCGTTTTTGGATACGTTGCCATGTGTGCTAGTTAGTTTTGCGGCACAGTGGTACATTTTAGAAAAAAAATAAAGAGAAGTAATTGAAAGAGAGAGTGTGTATAAAGCATACCGGGTGGGCGATTTAACAAAATTAATTTCAATCGGCTGTAAAAAAAAAGTACTGATATTTTTTTAAAATTTCTGTTTCCATTGGAAAGGTTAAACTTTGTCATTTATTTGTGGAACACAATATCGTTCATATGACTACTACAACTGGCTAGACAGGACCTACGTTATCCGATCAACCCAATTTTTCAGTACATTTGTAATTGTTGCGAGTCCCATCTCTTCAACGGCAACTTCGATTTCATGTTTCAATGCTTCAATTGTCTCTAAATGCTTTGCGTTACATTTAACCTTCATGGCTCCCGGCCGAAAATAAGCCAAAGGCCTCAAATCACAGCTCCGAGTCGGCCAATTGACATCATAAATTTTCGGCTGATTATGCGATTTTCAAATACAGTTCGTTAAACATCCATGGGTGCGTTGGCTGTGTGACACGTGGCCCCGTCTTGTTGAAACCAAATGTCGTCCATGTCATTCTCTTGAATTTTTAAAAACAAAAATTCTTTAATCATGGCGTGGTAATGCTCATCGTTGACGGTAACGGCGGCTCCGTGCTCACTTTCGAAGAAAAATGGTCCAATGATGCCTCCAGCCCAAAATCCCCACCAAACAGTGACTCGCTGTGGATGCCGCCGCCAGCCCAAAATCCACAACAAACAGTGACTCGCTGTGGATGCATTGGCTTTCTAATAGTCACGTGTGGGTTCTCTGAACCCCAAGGCGGCAATTTCGCTCATTGACAGAGCCACCGCGATTTGAAAACACGATTTTTTGGTAAAATTCTTCATTTCCCGCCAAACAATCTTCAGCCCATTGAGCGAAGCGAAAACGCATCCATTATTAAACGTAAATGTTCAACCTTTCCAATAAAACCATAAATTTGAAAAAAAAATATTAGTACTTTTTTACAGCCGATTGTAAATGGCCCACCCTATATATTGAAAAAATAGATCACATTCTGTCACTGAAGCAAACTCATTCATATATACTTTCTTGTTTTCTTATTAAGACTTGTTCCAGCTTCAATAAAAGATTTATAAGCGCCTCCAGTTTCTAAATTCTTCTCTTGGTCTATCCATCGGAGTCTCAGTATTCCCTGTATTCGACCTTAGTGGCAGTTATCGTCTGGCGCCTTTCTGACTGGAGCGTTTGTTTCCACTTGATCGAAGTTCCTCCTCTTTACTTAATGGGATTTTTTCCTTCAGAAATTAAGTGTTTGACTCCATTTTTTTAGCCCTGAAAATTCATAAGAATCAAGTGCAACATAAAGGGTGATCAATCTAGAGGTATTTTATTCAAAATAAAAAAATCCTAAAATTCGAATCAAGTGTGGAATCATTTTTATTCATTCGAAGGAAATTTTATGGCATTTATTTTTTTAATATAATTTCCTTCAAATGTTGGCCGCAACTACGCCTCAGGGTGTCCGTTCTGAGGGTGCAATTTTGGATGACTGATTCGAGCATTTCGACCGGTATGGCGTGAATGACACTCGTAATGTTGGCTTTCAAGACCTGAATCATAGCTTGATTGTCAACAAAGACTTTGAACTTTTCGTAGCTCCAAAGAAAAAAGTCTAAAAGTGTGATATCATACGATCTAGGCGGCCAATTCACCGGTACAAAAAGTGACATTAGCTGCTCTTCGAAATTACCTCTCACTAGATCCATTGTTTGACCAGCTGCATGACAAGTGGCACCGTCCTGTTGAAACAAAATGTCGACACGAATACGGGCTTCAATTTCAGGTAGTAAAAAGTCCGATATGGTAGAGCAATAGCGAGCATCATTGAAAGTAACGTTTCGACCATCATCATTTTTGAAAAAATATGGACCGATAATTCCACCAGCCCATAAACCGCACCAAACCGCGGTTTTCTCTAGATATAATGGCTCCTCTTGGACCTCTCCTAGTTCCTCTTCAGCCCACATGCGGCAATTTTGTTTATTGCCGTTGTCGTTGCGTCAAAAATGGGCCTCACAAAACAATTTTAGTCAAAAACAGCGGATCTTCTTGTTTTTCGCCGACTGCTCATTTCCATATTACAGTTGCCAATATTTGAAGGAAATTATATTCATAAAATAAATAGCATAAAATGTCCTTTCGTATGAACAATAAAGATTCCACTCTTGATTTGAATTTTAATATTTTTTTATATTATAAAAAATACCTCTTGATGGATCACCCATTATAAGTCGGTTATTAAAGCAGGGTTATGGACACAACAAAACTTCTGTTTAAGTTTTTGAGAAATTCCATTTTTAATAATACCCATATGACTAAATATAGCTAAACATAGGGTGATCAATCCAGAGGTATTGTTTTCAAAATAAAAAAATACAAAAATTCAATGTGTAATCTTAATTGTTCATTCGATATGACATTTTATCGGTGTTGCTATTTATATTTCTGGTCCGGCAATAAAAACACAATAATTTTTCATTGGAAATGGTTTTATTGTTTTTTAAAATATCCTCCTTAAAGATCAATACACTTTTGCATGCTTCCAAAACAATTTTTGCATCACTTTTTCCACTCCGATTGAGACACCTCCAAAACATGATATTTGAATGCTTCAACAGCTGCTTCGGGCGATGAAAAACGTTGACCACACATTTTTTTCTTGATTCTAGGGAATAAAAAGAAGTCATTGGGTGCCAATTCAGGGCAGTGCGGTGGCTGGCCCATCAATGCGACACCCTGAGTGGTCAAATAGCTCATCGTTTCAGCTGATGTGTGAGAGCTCATATTGTCGTGATGTAAAATGATCCGTCTTCTCTTATTATCTTTCCTCATTTCTTCGAACACTGTTGGCAAACAGATGGTTGTATACCACTCAGAATTGACCGTCCTAAAGTTCCACTAAAGGCACTGTGGCAACGTGGCCGGTTAAACCGAAAAAAACGCAATCATTTGCTTCGATGTACTTATTCAACAAACAACTTTTGTTTGATTTGGCTCGTCTTGAAAGACCCATTGCTGTTTTGTTTCGGGTTCATATGCATAGATCCATGATTCGTCACCTGACAGTGTTATACACTGTCTTTGAGCTACCGCAGTTATACTTTTGCAACATCTCTTTGCACCAATCCATACGAGCCTTTTTTTTAGCATCCGTCAAATTATGTGGAATCCAACGAAAACACATTTTTTTCACGGCCAAATGAACATGCAATATGTTATTGATGCTTCTCATAATAATGATCAAGGATGTCTTAATCTTACGGCAAATGGGATAATTTTATTTTTTGACTGAGACGAATTTTTCTACACTCTGTAAATAAAACAATTCGCCCTCAAATGACAAAACGTTCTGAGTAAAGTTATGCTAAAAAAAGTTTCCAATGGAAGTTCCAATTTGCATCTGGGAAGAATAGTATGGTCAGGATCCGAAATATAAAAAGCAACCCTCGTATGCCATTTATTTTTGGAATATAATTTCCTTCAAATGTTGGCCGCAACTACGCCTCAGGGTGTCCATTCTGAGGGTCCAATTTTGGATGTAAGTCCTTCCATGGTGAAATCGTAAACAATACTGAAAAGAAAAAAAAATAGAGTTTAACACAATTCACTCGTAGTTTGTGAAAAAAACTACCTCTAGATTAATCATCCGTTACAAATTAGACAAAATATGGCCATAGACCGCACCAACCCGGTGTTTTTCGAGGTGGAAGTCTTTCCATGAAAAGATAAAAATAAAGTGTAACACAACTCCCGCGTAATCTGCGAAAAAAACTCCTATTAAAAAAAACTACATCTTGATTGATCACTAAGTATTAAACATAACATTTTATGTTTCGATTTACTGTTGTGTGATATCCGTATGTTCTTATCGAAACCGTTTTATGGGCACCAGATCATTTGTATTGTTTGTCAATAGTAAAATACTACACCTAATTTGCTTAAAATCAGAATCAATATAATGGGTGATCCAAGCTGAGATACTTTTTTCAATAGCGTTTTGTTGACAGATCACGTGTGAGTTGTGTCATGCAGTCATAATATTTTTGTTTGGTATTGTTTGGCATTTCATCAAGGAACGACTTACGCCTGAACAACGTTTACAAATCGTTCAACTTAATTACGAAAATTCACGTTCTGTGAGGAATGTGTTTCGTGCGTTTTCGAGCCAAATTTTGTTCAGCGATGAGGCCCAATGGGTATGTAAACAAGCAAAATTGCAGCATTTGAGACAAAGAGCAACCATAAGAGGTTCAAGAGCTGCCACTACGTCCAGAAAAAACAACGGTTTGGTGTGGTTTGTCGGCCGATGGAATCATCGGACCCTATTTCTTCAAAAATGATGCCAGTGAGAACGTAACCGTCAATGGCGACCGCTATCGTGCCATGATAACCGACTATTTGATGCCTGAAATTGAAGCTCGTGATCTCGGCGACATTTGGTTTCAACAAGACGGCGCCATTTCCCACACATCGCATCCATCAATGGATTTATTGAGAGCACACTTCGGTGAGCAGATAATTTCACGTTTTGGGGCGGTCGATTTTCCACCAAGATCGTGTGATATCACACCGTTAAACTTTATACTGTGGGAATATGTAAAGTCCAAAGTTTATGCGGACAAACCCGCTTCGATTCAGGTGTTGGAGCAAAGCGTCACGTGTGTCATTCGCCAGTTACCAGTCGAAATTCTCGAACGGGTGATCGAAAATTGGACTCAACGGATGGACCATAGTAGCGGAAAGGGACCTTTGTGTTGGGGTTATTCAAAAGCACAGACCGATATGTCCAAATACATGGATGTTAGTCGCTTTAATGCGGAGAATATATAATAGCTATAAAAACTCTAGTTTCTGAAATCAGGAAGAACCATTATATGGGAGATACGCGGAAAAATTAACCTATATGGTTCAGTTTCACCAATAAAATTTGAAAGTCGGTTTACAATTAACGCAGTTAGGGTTTCTTTTATAAAAAAAAAAAACGAAAATAACGGTATAAGTGAATATCTCCTATACCAGAGCGAATCTGGCTAATAGGAGGCAAGATTCAACCAAAATTGACTATCAAAGCTTCTGCTGCAAATTTTAAATTTGTAATTATAAGACGATCACAATAATTATTGCAAGATTTTCGCACGATCGGACTTAATTTGTGGCTTCTAAAGTGTCATGGCCTCAAATCATGAGGCCCCTTTGTGTGGTTCGAAAACATGAAACAAAATAGTTCAATTTTACCATAGATGGGTCTCATCCACACTTAACGCTCCAGATTTCAGGATCAAAACAGAATGTTTTACAAGTGATCCATCCATTAATTCATATCTGGCTGGAGAGGGCGGTATTAATGTCCACATTATGCTACGAAATTTTGAGAAATATTTTTAAAAGACATTGCTGATGAACTGGTGAATTTAGGGGTATTTATTTCAAAAGGGGTTTTTTAACATATTACGCGTGAGTTATTTTTTTCTTTTCGGTATTATATGCCATTTTCTCATTTTGCCATCTGAGACGTAGCCGCGGCCAATATATGATATACATAATCTTCAAAAAATAAATGCCAAAGAATATTCCTTCAAATGATTATAAACATTTGAATTTGAGTTTGAATTTTCTGTTTCTTTTCTTTAAAAAAATAGGGAACTTTGAAATGGAACACGTTTTAGTTGTTGCAGAGCTTCTGTATGTAACTCTGTAAAGGGACTTTCTTTTGTGGCGGCGCCTCTCTAGCATTCACCAACCTAATTTTGGTCATGTTTTTATATAACACCTGACCCTTTATAGGCGACTCTAATTTAAACTTAGAAAAGCTCCAGTTACATCTCGTTTTGCCCTCCCGACAATGTCCATGTCGTTCACAAACAAAACAAGGATGTTGTCCCTGCTGTTTACTGTGTCCTTGCATTTTGCAGGATCTTCTCTTTTAAGATGTTGAAAAAGTTACACGATAAGCTATCACCATCTCAGATAAAAGCATTGATTAAAATATTTCTAAATATGCTCAAACATTACATCCGAAATAATACTACTTATCCTCGCTATAAATTGAGACCACTTTTTATCCCTCGTGATATGTTAACAAACGAATTTTGGCAATTCAACAAATTTGAAATAAGCTCCATTCTCTAACACTGGACGACAGTGCGTGCGCCCTCTCATGCAAAAGAATGTTTCACAGGAAGTCGAAGGGACCATTACACCTACACATTCTCACGCACCCACTTACTCTAGCTTACCGCGTCCTTTATTTAGGATTATCAAAATAGCAACAATGGCAAATGCCGACGCATGTATTTTTGGAGAAGGGGTGTCCTAACGATTTTCGCTTTCACACTGTCGCATTAAATGACAGTCATGATAAATTTATGGTGACACCTACACAAAACCATGTGTATTTTATAAATATACGTACAGGGTGGTCCAAATGAAATATCTTTTTTGAAAGTTAATAAAGTGAAGAATACCAAGTAACGAATTTGAGCAAACAAACATTTTAGCAGACAAATTTCTCCAGATATAAGGTACATTTTAGACTGAGCGGTTTCCTGAATAAAAAAATGACACTGTTTGGAGAGACTTCTTGGAACCAGTCCAGTAAAAATGAGACACTCGGCGGTGAGCTTGACTCCCTAACTTTAAAATTGACGATTTTTGGGACAGTGTAATTAAGGGCTGTATGAAGAGACTTCTTGGAACCAGTCCCGTAAAAATGAGACACTCAGCGGTGAGCTTGACTCCCTAACTGTAGAAATAAGTTTGAATTGTTTTCCAATAATGTTCAGGCGTAAAGAAACTCATTTCACTCAGCGAACATGGCCAAGATTTTGAGAGATAGAGCAGCTTTAGGAGCCAGTAATAATTTTTGAATAAAAAGATAACAACATTTCTAGGGAAAAGAGCTGTCCCTCCCAACATTTGGAAGATTCTTTCATCATCCATCGTCAAATGCGTTACGCTGTAGTCACTTCCAGACGATAATTGGAAGATAGTTTGAATTTTACAAGAACAATTTACTTTAAAGTCGTCTTTAAATCATCCAGACGGCAATTGGAAGATTGTTTGTTGTTTACAACACCAGCCGAAAATCACATGTGCTGCTTTAGATATATTAAACAACATTGACATTATGCACTTCTGCCAAAGTCGCAGTGACCGCAAAATAATTGTAGAATCAAAAGTAACTTCCAAGAAGGCACTAAGAAGTAACTCTTTGTAGTTACGCAGTAGTGACTTCTGGAAGTTAACTCCGGGGGGTACAACTTCTCTATACGGAAGACACTTCTGTGACAAGAAAATGGCATCGCAGACGATGAGTTTTAATTTCCGCGATGGTAAATGTTGGCTGGGTTTAGAGCCAATAATAATTTTTGAACAAAAAGGATCACTGCCTTTCGAGCATCCTATACACATCTAGCACAGCACCAAACATACACACATATGAGTTTGTATTCGAAACATACACAATCATGTTAGTGATTTTTTTTCTCTCTTTCGTCCTTTATTCCAATGGCTTCATCGTCCTTGATATTCACTGTTCCATGGATATTTTGCCATTTTGCCCTTAGCATTCGAATTTTATTCTTTATTTATTCCACCCGTCCCTCTGTCGGACGCTGTGCTTGCCTTATATGGAGCTGAACATAAAATAAGATTCCCTAGAGGTGATGAAATTACATTTCGTCTAACTTAGTTGTAAATTGGTTGTTTTACCCTTTTGCCCAAAAAGGTTCCTTAAGACGTTTCAGGCGTAAACATGAAAAATGAAACATATCAATCTGATGCCTAAAATCCTTACTCGATGGTAGTCAGGAAATTCATTTCGCATTGAATAACCTTGTCAAGGTAGAATTTACATTCATCGAAACAGTGGCCACAACTAATCCCTTTCAGAGTAGGGGATAATGCCTCAGGCATGTTAAGGCAAATTATATGCCCTGGAGTTATAAGAGTAATAAAGGACGAGTAGGGAAAATAGAACATTTTAATGGAATTAAAAGGAGAGCTTGTTTATGTTGGCAAGCAGAATCATTGCGTTAATTTGGTTTTTTCATTTATTGGTGATGGCAACGTAGCGTTGAAACCTCAGTCACCACTGCTTGCTACTTAAAGTGCTTTTTGCCTTTTGAATTACTTTTTAGTTTTTTTTTTTGAACAAAATATTTAATGGTCTCAAATCTGACTATAAACCAAGCAAAACATTTTTAAAATTCATAAAGTGTATTCATTGATTGATTTTAAATATTTCATTGATAAAGGTTTTTTTTATCTATTGTCTCAACTTAAATTAAATTACCAGTTTATTTAAGATTTAGACTCTTATAAGAATGATTTCGACCCAAATTTCAGGGGTATAAAAAGAGGCCCATTGAAAATAATTTTTTTTTCTAATAGTTTTATTACAGAAGCCGACAAAGATACTAATGTCATCTAGCTTTTTAATTAGTCAGTCATTCGGGCACTCAGGCAACAAAAAGACCGATCTGATCCACCGTATCAAAGTCCGTTTACAGCTGTCAGGTGGTATTTTCTGTGCTGTGAGTCTTAATTTCCCAATAACATGAAGTATCCTTGAACTAAAGTACCTTGGACTCTCTCTCTCTCTCTCTCTCTCTCTCTCTCTCTTTGAACAGTTAGTCAGGTCCGCACTCATTTTTATAACCACTCCAGGCAGCAAAAAGGCCGATCTGCGTCACGGTATTAAATCCTTATTACATTAGACAGATGGTGTTTTTTATGTCTTAATTTCCCAATAACATGAAATATCCTTGCATGAAAAGACCTTCGACTCTCTCTCTCCTTTAAGCAGATCTTGACGGTGGTTTAAAATACGTTGTGAAGGATGCTTTCCCCAAAACAAATTATTGAGATGTCACACGAGTAGAAAATCATTTGGCAGCATACAAGGGTTGTTATTCATATTTCGCGTCCGGCAATAAAAACGCAATAATTTACCATTGGAAATTGTTTTCGAAATATTCTCCTTTAAGATTAATACACTTTTGCATGCGCACAAACCAATTTTCGAAGCACTTCTTCCACTCCGATTGAGATACCTCCAAAACATGATTTATGAACGCTTCAACAGCTGCTTCGGGCTATGAAAAACGTTGACCACGCCTTTTTTTCTTGATGCTAGGGAATAAGAAGAATTCATTGGGTGCCGAATCAGGGCTGTATGGTGGATGGCCTATCAATTCGACATCATGAGTGGTCAAATAGCTCATCGTTTCAGCTGATGTGCCAGAGCTTGCATTGTCGTGATGCAAAATGATCCTTCTTCCCTCATTTCTTCGAACACTGTTGGCAAACAGATGGTTGTATACCACTCAGAATTGATCGTCCTACGTTCCACTAAAAGCACTGTGGCATAACGAAAAAAACTGCAATCATTTGCTTCGATGTAATTCTTCCACGAACAACTTATGTTGGATTTGGCTCGTCTTGAAAGACCCATACGGTCGATTGCTGTTTAGTTTCGGGTTCATATGCATAGATCCATGATTCGTCACCTGTGACAATGTTATACACTGCCTTTGAGCTACCCCAGCTATACTTTCACAACATCTCTTTGCATTAATCCATACGAGACTTTTTTTGAGCATTCGTCCAATTATGTGGGATCCAACGAGAATAACATTTTTTTACGGCCAAAAGAACAGGCAATATCTTATTGATGCTTATCATACTAACGCCCAAGAATGCCTCAATCTGACGGTATGTCACATGTCGGTCTTGCTTGATCAGTTCACGCACAGCGTCGATGGTTTCTGGCAAAGTGACCGAAGTTGGACGTCCTTCACGAAATTCATCCTTGAGCGAACGGCCTCCGAGACTGAACTCTTAGTTCCAGCGATTAACAGTGGTTTTGAGGGTGCTATATCGCCATAAGTCGAAACAAGCTGATTTAAACACTCTTGTTTCGATAACCTATGCCGAAAATGGTAAAAAATTATTGCACGAAAATGTTCACGGGATAATTCAATTTTTTGACTGAGATGAATTTTTCAACACACTGTAAACAAAACAATTCGCCCTCAAATGACAAAACGTTCTGAGTGAAGTTATGCTAAAAAATGTCAAAGTTTCCAATGGAAGTTCCAGTTTGCATCTGGTAACACTTATATTGATTGTCAGGACCCGAAATATAAATAGCAAACCTGAGTTCCATTGTTCTGTACCAAACTTATACTCGTATTTCACACTGAGTTTATGCAATAATAATATGAGATTCAATATTAGATTTTAGCACGAAAATACACAAAATTTCTGTATAATATAAATATTTCCATGCCTATTTCTAAGTCACCATTAGGACCGTTTTTTGGACCAGAGTAGAGTCCATTGGTCCCTAAACCATTTCCCATTATATGACTATTTAAGTTATTTTAAACACACAAATACTTATAATCTAGCAATGCTCAACAAAAACTTATAAAGTGAACGTTTTCGTAGGTCCCAATTTTCCTTCTAGACCGATTTCGTCCTGATTAATAGGACGCTATCATGTTTTTAACCGGCACACCGATGATCAAATGGAGATGGTCTAAGATGTTTGAAACGAACAATTTTACAATAGGATCTCAGTGAGGTCTTCGGGGTCGAAAAATGTCATCCCGGAGTGGCAGTTGTCAAAAAAGGAGATGCATAGCACAGCACATGTCGAACTATACCAAAGTATTCGAGTTACTCGAGTTTAACGTCTTTATTCGAGTTTATCGACTTAATTCGGAATACTCAAGTTAAATGTTTCGATGGAAGAACGCTATTTTTTCTTATTACTTATACAGCATAAAACGTGTGTAACAATATTTATGTCCCTACTAAGTAAGTAATTATAATCATTTTAATTGTTCTTATTTAGCACAGAATATCAAAAAGAATGAAAACATTTAATTTGTTTTACCGAAAAAACACCGATTTTTGAGTTAAAACATTATCGCCATAAATGAGCTCTGTGCATCCGTACTTTGTAAATGTTTGTCGAGTTTTTGAGTTTGCAATACTCTTAGCTTTCAATATTGTTCTTTGCTCCTTGTACAGGACTAAATTTGCACAATTGGTCTCTACGTCTCTACATAAGCATTGAGTTGGAAATCTATTTAAGTTGAACGAATAACCGCCAGGACTACAAACGAGCAAACAAACACTCTCTAGAAGTTTTTCAATTAACAAAATAAACTTTATATGCAGTCCGATGTGAAAATGCAACATTCAACTTTTGGCTCACACAATAATTTAATTTCCTTTCAGCTCGACGAAAATAGTTCCGGAAATTGAATGCAATGATTTTTGTTTCCTATGGAAAAGTAGTTTATTGGATTTCGAGTTTTATCTATTTCGTTTGATTGGAGTGTTGATGGCACTTATTCGTATTAGAATGAAAAAAAGCTATTTAAAGGAGCATAGGACATGATTTGCTTTATTATTGAATGTGCGCTTAATAATACGAGTAAGTATAAGAAAACAGGTAAAAACTTCAACAGTCGGATAGGATCAACTATGTCTATTGCAGTATTCGTAAAAAAATATGTGGTTGTGATAACAATATTCGAAGAGCATCATATTAATGATATATGGTTGTGGTACAATAATTTTATAATCCTCACAAAAATAGTATGATGCAAATACAACCTTACTATGAGCCTCACAACCACACTATGATTCACATATAACCATACTATGATCCTTACAACCATAGTATGATTCATACTCAACCATACTATGATCCTTAAAACCATAGTATGAATCACACTCAAACATACTATGATCCTCACAACTATAGTATGATTCACATGCAACTATTTTATGAACCCTACATCCATAGTATGATCACACACAATTATATAGGGTGATCCATCTAGAGGTGTTTTTTCAGAACCAAAAAAAAATATAAAAATTCAAATCAAGTGTGGAATCTTTATTGGTAATTTGAAAGGACATTTTATGGCATTTATATTTTGAAAATAATTACCTTCAAATGGTGGCAACTGTATTATGGAAATGAGCGTTCGGTGAGAAACGAAAAGATCCACTGTTTTCGACCAAAATTTTGTTCAGTGATGAGGCCTATTTCTGGCTCAACGGCAAAGTCAATAAAATTGCCGCATTTGAGCTGAAGAGCAACGAAAAGAGGTTTAAGAGGTGCCATTATACCCAGAGAAAACCACGGTTTGGTGTGGTTTATAAGCTGGTGGAATCATTGGTGCATATTTTTTCAAAATAATTCATAAAAACGTAACCATAAATTGTGCCCGCTATCGCGCCATGATATCAATCTTTATGCTACCTGAAATTGGAGCCTGTAATCTTGACGACAATTGATTTCACCAGAACGGTGCCACTTTCCATACAGCTGCTCAATTAATGGATCTATTGAGCTAATTTTAAGTTTTGGACAGGTGAGTTGGCCGTCTAGATCGATTGGTAGCACACCTGTAGACATTTTTCTTTAGGGTTACGTAAAGTCCAAGGTCTATGCTGACAAACTAGCTACTATCTCGAACGAGCCATCCAAAATTGGACTCTCAGAATGGAAACGCTGAGGCGTAGTTGTGGTCAACATTTAAAGGAAATTTTATTCAAAAAATAAATGCCATAAAATGTCCTTTCAAATTACCAATAAGGATTCCACAATTGATTTGAATTTTATATTTTTTTTTTGTTCTGAAAAATACCTCTTGATGGATCACCCTATATATATCACCACTATTTACTGCAATCGTTACGAAAATTTGACATTAAACTAGATTGCCCAGGTGATATGTGTAGATTAAATTCCGATGCTCTGTCCACGCAACCCAGAACTTAGAAGGATCATATTTCATAGACTATTTCACGATGGTATTTGGAACATCTTTTCCTGTGAAAAAGTCGGCAGTGCCACGAACCTAAAAACCCATTTATGGCCAAGGTAATGGACCGATCGTCATAAAATTTTAACAGAAGGATATCAATGACAGAGAAATTATTAATGACTATGGTGGGTTAAAGTTGGACAATAGGCGTAGCACCGCCCATAGAACGCTGAAATTATAAAGATTATATCTTATGAACAGATTAATGTAACGTTAACGTAAATATTACCATTAGGGCCTGAACCAACGTACTCCATAGCACTGGGATAAGCTATCGGGTGATCAATATAGATGTAGTTTTTTTTCCAAATAAAAAAATACAAAAATTCAACCTATGTAAGGAATCATTATTGTTCATTCGAATGGAAATGTTTTGCCATTTATTTTGTGAGTGTAATGGCCTTCAAGTGTTGGCCGCCTCAGGGTGTCCATTCTGAAGATCCAATTTCGAATGACTGATCGAGAATTTTGACCGGCATGGCGTTAATGACAAGCGTATAGTTGGCTTCCAAAACCGGAATCGTAGCTGGTTTGTCAGCAAAGACTTTGGACTTTACGTAGCCCCAAAGAAAGAATTCTAAAGATGTGATATCACACGATCTAGGCGGCCAACTTCAATATCCAAAAGGACTCCATTTTGCATTTGGTGCTCCGTCTTCGTGGTGGTATAATTAAACATTGCGTCTCTTGGCTCAAAAATACAATTGCGTCAATAAAATCTGCCGTAAATCCCACGCTCGTCTTTATGCTCGCGCTAGCAACTGCCGCAAGAAGAAGTGTGGATACACCAACAACTTGCGCCCCCCAGAAAATGTTGAAGTTGACGACTGGAATGTGTGGATGTTATCGTCATTACAATTGCTACCATCAAAGCTTCCTTTTTCATTGACTATGCATACATTTAAAGAAATGCTATTGAATAAATATTATTTTTATATAATTGAGATAAAAAATTAATCTGTACATAAAAAGATGTTTAAATGTCGCTCTATCGCGAACAACATCAATGCTTTCCGCAGAATGAACTGGGTGAGCATGCGCCAGTGTTTTTGCATTTCCTACAGACCAGGTTTGCAGAATTTTGCGCACAATTCTCCCGATTTGGAACACATTTGGTGTATTATAGTGAACAAAAAAAAAATCACAAAGTGCACGAAATGAATTTTGATTTAAACTCCCATGTTTGTAAAAGGCTTCAACAGTCTTAATGCGTAGCTCAAATTGTGTACTTATCCATGATCGAATTTGTCCAACACCAAAACAAAGAAATGACAAATTAAGTTAAGCAAAAAACTTGACGTACTCGTATCAAATGTATTTCAACCGTTCAACCATCCAACGTTTTTATCATGATTTATTACCCTCAAAAGGTAATATTTATTTAAATTTATAAAAAAAAAGTCATAATTTTCACATATCTTCATTTATTTCGCAGCACCACTAGCTTCTGAACCCTGTCGTTCTTACCCCCTCCTAAAATTTCAGGCTAATGACTTACTGCTTCACCTAGTGCCCAGCCACATTGGGATTTGTTTTATTATTTCCGCAATTTTCCAAGACAGGCGATAACAAATAAACATTTTTTTTTGTATTTCTTCAGCACAAATTTATACAAAACCCCAGAAAAACTTGACGTTAAGGTGTGACTTACAGTTAACTTCATGCAATATGGTTGGACCCCCACTTAGTTTTAGAAGCCATAACATTTGTTATTTTCTCATTAAAATACCAAATCTGTAGTCGAGGGTTCCTTGATGTCGGCCTAGCCGATGCTAAGGTTGTTTTCACTTATCAAAGCGCTAATATTCCATTAAATTTTAAAGGTACTTGAAAAGTAGTTTAAGTAGTAGAAGCGACGAAATAAAGAATATTTTACAGGACCCTATTTTCTTGAAAGCTTTTCACTCATTCCATTTTCCTAAATTCTTTGAAAACTATTCTTTTTCATTAAAAGTTTCCAAAGAAATCTCTAAAAACTGACAAAATTTGTGCCATTTCATGCATACATTATGCCAAATATTGCTGCAATGCATACTGCCAGCAAGATGTCATGCAACGTCAGTAACGTCGTCTTTCCTCATGTTCTGCATACATTTCAAAGTGAATATTTGTAAAAACCCATCCCATGGAAAAGCGTACGCAAAAAACGAAAAGGAAAGGCGGAGGCACACTATTTCTGCCAGATATCGTAACAAATGCCGGAAGTTGTGTTTGACTTTCTTTGACAAAGATAAATTTATGAAAAATTACTGGCACCATCCCCATCCATTCAGCCCGACATCCCACCAGTTAGCCAGCCTGCCAGTAACAGGGCCAAGAACAACAGCAATGTTGAGACGTCAACGGACCACATGATGATGAACATGTTGGCCTCACATAATTGGCAGCGGCAACAAAATCATCTAAGAAAATCTACAAGGATATGTGGCTGGGATAAACGAACACATGTAATGTTGGGCAGGAAAGAAAAGCACACACACACGCACCCATACACACATGTACACTTGAAGTCTGGCATAGGTCAAGTTCTCCATACATCACTGAAAGAATTTCTGTTCTTTATGTGAATTTTTGTTTTTATTTTTTGAATAAAATTTAAACAACCATTTTTCATGTTTGTTTATGCGTTTTCTGGGGTTTTGTATAAAAAAATGTTTATTTATTATCGCCTGTCTTGGAAAATTGCGGAAATAATAAATCAAATTCCAATGTGGCTGGGCGCTATGGTGAAGCAGTAAGTCATTAGCCTGAAATTTAAGGAGTGGGTAAGCACGACGGGGTTCAGAAGCTAGCGGTGCTGCAAAATAAATGAAGATATGTGAAAATTATGACGTTTTTTTTGTTTAAATAAATATTACCTTTTGCGGGTAATAAATAATTATAAAAACGAAAGATGCTTGAATCGATGAAATACATATAATATATGGATTAATAGAATATTTAAATTTTTAGAGATCGGGATATTTGTCAGGATCACACACGAGACGAACTGTGTCAATATGATTAATTAATATCATAGTAATTGTTTATGAGTACCCACACGCAGAAAAAAAGTATGGTTGGGTGACAATATTCGAAGAGGATCATACTATTGTTGGGTATATGGTTGTGGCACAACAATATTATGATCCTCACAACAATTGTATGATTCATGCATAACCATACTATGATCCCCACAACCATAGTATGATTTACACTCAACCATATTATGATCTCCACAACAATAGTATGAGTAACACTCAACCATACTATTATCGCCACAACCATATTATGATCCTCACAACCATAGTATTTTTCTTATACAACCATAGTATGATCCTCACAACCATAGTCACACGCAACCATGTTATTATCCGTACAACCTTAGTATGGTGCAATCAACCATACTATGATCGCCAAAATTATTTATTTGGATTGGGTGTTGTTATTAAAAAATAGATTTTTATCATGCAAGTAATTTTAAATTGCATTACAATTAGTTCATGGACAAATTGGGCCATGTATCTATTGAACATTTAATTCAAGAAACAAAAATATATATTCCAAAGGTAGTCGAAAATACTTTAAGATGCCAGCAGAGGTGAATGCTACTTCACCATTCGTAGACCCCATGTAACGAATGTGATTAAACCATGATCAATGGCTATATATTTAAGTGCAGGCAGATTTTAAATAAACGAGAGCCAATCGGCAGTAGAGTATTTCACCGAACACAGTAAACACGATAAAAATCCCCCGAACTACCTTCCGATTGTTGTTGTTTTTTTAAGGGAAAACAACCATCCACTGTATCGTGTGTATATGTTTTTTTTGTATATCAAAAAACATACGCACACACATCCATGTATGCTCTAAAAAACCTGTTTTGTTTTGTTCATAGTCGCAACCATACTGTATGATTGCCGTAATCATATTATTGTTAACGTAAATTTTAAACAATAATACTTTTGTTGCACCAACCATGTTTATATGGTGCCTAACCATAGTTTCATTTCTAAATTTGACAATAATACTATTTATTGCTACATTTCAACAATAGTAATATTGTCGCAATCATACTGTTGTCAAAATTAAATTCAAAAAAAAAATACTATTGTTGCGAAGAGCATGCTTTTATTGTAGAGAACATATTATTGTTGCGGTAACCATAGTGTAACCATATCTTTTCTCTGCGTGCACAGGGAATTATTTCAGTGGACTTGCAGGATTACAGCGATACTAGCATGTAAAAACTGTGAGTTTTTAGAAAACCGGCATTTTGGGTTTTTTTTAAATCGTATTTTGAAAAAACCAACTGTCGCGTTGTTTATTTTAAGAAAAAAAAACCGGCATTAACCGACATTCCGGTTTTAGCCTTTTACCTATTAATGGAAAAAAATTTCCTGGTTTAATATAAAGTAATTTTAACCATTTTTTCCTCTATGAATTCATAAAATTAATTGCTACAAGTAGAGGTTTTGGTTTTAATTTTTTTTAAACTAATAATAATTCAATTAAAGACAGTTTTTAAAATCGCTTGAACGGGCTGGATTTTATGTTAAAAAAAGTCATTGTGTTTGGTATGTTGGTTTTTTTAATTTTAATAATTAAATATTGTTTTTTAAAACCATTCGTATAAGTATATTGGAAGCCATTTTTTGTCTCGCCAGACACTGAATAGATCAAAAAATTGCTCCTATACGATCCAAATCGTAGTCCAAGAGTAGTTTTTTTTTACCAAATTCGATCGAAATCGGAATTATTATGGCTTGATGTTATATCAGGAATGATCTTTGTACTGGGGCTACCTGGCCCACATTTAATAAACCTAATTACACAGTGATACAAATCGAACTTTCCGAATGCGAATGGGATGAGACCAATAGCAAATGAAAGTTGACATTATTCATAACAAACACTCAAGGGGTTTCTTTAGCCTTTACCTAAACTCACGTAAGATGGCGCTGTCATACAAACGGTGTTATTTCTTGCTTATTTTCATAGAAAAAACGGAGTATTGCAATAATTACTGCATATACAACACAAAGGTAGCCAGTCAAACGTATTACAGAACATAGAAATTCGAGGGCTGCTATATAAACTTCTGGCCTTATAATGAAAATGCTTGGTTTTATTGTTTTTCAAAGTATTCTCCAGCATGATATATACGAGGGCGGTTCGGAAAGTTCTTAGCCTATCAATGAAAGAGAATAGTTAGTTTTTCAAAAATATTTTTATTTTTCAATATAATCTCCTGAAACTTCAATACACTTAGTCCAACGCTTATCTAGCAATTCTATCCCTTGATTAAAATATTTTTCCTCAAGGTCTTCAAAATAGTGGTTTACAACTGTAAACCACTGAGGTAAAACGCTTGCCAGCAAGGATTTTTTTTAGATTTGGGAACAGTTAAAAGTCACTGGGAGCTAAATCAGGAGAATAAGGTGGGTGGTCAAGCAACTCGTACTTTAATTCGTTGATTTTTAAGCCATTGTTAAAACACTCTTGTGCGCTGGTGCGTTGTCTTGATGAAAAATTATTTTTTTGTGTTGTAAGCCAGGACGGTTTTCTCGAATTTGATCTAAAAGGTTGCAATAGTGCTCTGAATTTATTGTTTTACCCTTTTGCAGATAGTCAATCAATAATATACCTTTGAAGTCCCAAAAAACCGTTGCCATAACCTTGCCAGCCGATTGAATTGTTGTTGCCTTCTTTGGGGCTTCAGTCCATTGTTTGGATTGTTCTTTTGTCTCTGGAGTATAGTGGTGGGTCCATGTCTCATCAACAGTTATGAAACGACGCTTAAAATCCATTTTATTTCGCTGAAAACGATCCAAACAAGCTTGAAAAATGTTCATTCTTATGCGTTTTTGGTCGACTGTTAACAAGTGCGGCACCCATCTTGCAGAAAGCCTTTTCATCTGTAGTTCTTCATGCAAAATAAATGGACTCGATCATTTGAGATGCCCATGATATTAGCTATTTCACGCACTTTTATTCGTCGATCATTTAATACCATATCATGCACTTTGGCTACAATTTCTGTTGTTGTTGCTGTTTTTGGACGTCCACTACGTGGTTCATCTTCAATGCTTGTACGGCCACGTTTAAATTCAGCAACCCAATTTTCACCTAACACATTCACCATATCATTATGAATTTCTTGTCCCGATAAACCTCTTTTATGTAAATATTTAATGACACCACGTATTTCTAATTTTTCCATTGTAAAAAAATCGCGGATGCGTCTTTTGTGAACACCTGTTTCTATATGAAGGAGTTGCCAGATCGAAACAAAATTTAACATGTGTTCATATCAGAGATGGAAGTTTCCAAAACACTTAACTTTTTTCTGTTTATACCGCGCTTTTTGTGCTAGGCTAAGAAGTTTCCGAACCGCCCCCGTATAAGTACACTTTTGCATGCGCTCAAACCAATTGTCGAAGCACTTTTTCCACTCCGATTGAGATACCTCCAAAACCACGATTTTTCTTTTGACGTGCTGGAATCAAAAGAAGTCATTGGGTGCCAAGTCAGGGCTGTACGGCGGATGACCCGTTTTGGCCGGTCAAAAAGGCGCTGGTTTGAGCCGATGTGTGAAAGCTCACATTGCCATGGTGCACGAAGATTCGTCTTCTCTTGTTCGTTTTTCGAATTACTCCGAAGATTTCAGGCAAACAAATTGTGGTGTGCCACTCAGAATTGACCTCCTACGTTCCTCAAACGGAACAGTCGCCACATGACCAGTTGTGTCGAAGAAACAGGCGACCATTTGCTTCTACCATGAACAACTTTCGTTGAATTTGGTTCGTCTTCGAAGACCCACACGGCCGATTGCTTTGTTTCGGGCTCGTACGTATACTCCATGATTCGTCACCTGTAACGATCTTAAAAACGTTTTTTGTAGCTACGCGATCGTATTTTTTCAAAATTTCTTTGCACCAATCGAAACGAGCCTTTTTTTGAGCGATTGTCAAATTGTGCGGGATCCAACGAGATCGAGCTTTTTATTTAGTAATAAGCTTCAGATAGACAGATATCGTTGTATCGCTTCAACTGGTGATTCTGAGTCTATTGGTAGTCTTACAGGTGGGTCTAGCTCAAAATCGAGTAACGAATTCTGTTCGTGAAATTATGAGTTTTCCTTGATTTGACGTTAAACAAAACTAAAACGAAAACCGAAAAACCCCGACTGCTATTTGGCTATTTTTGTGAAACCCCCTGTCGGGTTTGAACTAAAAAACCGGAATGTGGGTTTTCGGTTTTGGTTTAGAGAACTGTAGCTGTAAACTACATTGAAGAAAATTTTCGTGAAAATGTGTATACTCGAGCAAAAAAAAAATAAATAACACAATGTAACAAAAAAGAATGAAGTCAAAATACCCAGGAAGTGATGTTATTTTTCTTGTAGGTCTTGCTAAGTACAACGAAAAACCGGTTTTTTCCCAAACACCTCCAAAATCTGGAGTTACGGGTAAAACCCGGTTTTTCGGATCTTACGTACTTATAGGTCAGTAACTTGGTTGAATATCAAATTTTAAACTTTTCTAAGCAGTATTGCCAATAATTGTATTTTTTCAAAAAAATTGTTTTAATAATAATTTTGTTTAATAATAAAATGAATACCTCAATCAGTTTCTGACGGATTTTTAAAAATGATACCGAATTGTATTTGTAAAAACACTCTCTTTATTACTCAGTTCAAAAATTGTTCGGTTCCTTTTAAAAATTCTGAGTAAAAACGCATCCAAAGTTAAAAAATTATACTAAATTTAAAAAAAGAGTTTACAGGAAAAATACACCGATTTTTATCAGTGTGATTTTGAAAATGTATATACCCTTCGAAAGGCCGAAGTTTCTTCCTACCAAACCAGCCGAACTTTAAATCGGCTGATATTCAACTATGTTACTTGCATATAAGTGCGTAAGATCCGAAAAACTGGGTTTTTACCAGTAACTTCAGATTTTGGAGGTGTTTGGGAAATTTCCAAACCGGTTTCTTGCTGTACTTAGCAAGATCTACAAGAAAAATAACATCATTTCCCAGGCATTTTTTCTCTGTCACACTGTGTAATTATTCTAAACCAAAAAATATACATTCGTTTTCACTGACAGGCCACAAAGTGTCTTATGTGAAATATTGCTTACAGTCCAATGTGCGATTTGATCTCCAAATTTTGTGTATTGTAAAGTGTGGACTATAAGCAAAATATACTGTATCATTTTTGTGCTTTTGATGGCATTTTATTTTGAAACAATTAACAATTTTCTATTTTTCTATCACTACATTGAACTTTTTTAATCTTTTTTATATGATTTAAAATTGCTTAATTATTGAAGTTGTTTTTTTCTTTTCAGGTGAGTTTGCATTATTAAGAATTTTATTCGTGTATAACGTCCAAGGGAAGATTGCTGCTTGTGACTTTAAAAACAGGTAAAAAATCATTTTTAAACTTTAAGAAAGTTGAAATCGTGATATGTGGTACTCCTTATCAAGACGTTACCATAAATTTGTTTGAAGAATATTTTTGCGATTATTAAAAAAATAAAATTTTGAAGGACATTTTTCATGTCGATTATAATAAAGAGAAGCGGCTCAGAAATACGGCTATTTGCGAACTGGGACATGCATGCAAATTGGTGACGGTTAATAAAGGGCGAAATATCAGGGTAATGCCCATTTTTCGTAGGAAGGAATGGTTAGCTCTTATAATTAATTAATATTGTGAGGATGAAACCCCAGTTTTCCATAAAAAATATCGTTAGAAAAATTAAATTTTACTATGAGTTACTGCTTGTTAAGGCCTTTTACATATATTTTTTCGAAAAATAATGTTGCAGTTCATTTCAAGAATATTGAATATACATTTTTCATGTCCCTTTTTCCCCAAAATAAAAAAATTAACAAAATCTCCTCCTTAATTTGATGCCAAAGTCGACTTTATGAGATAACTAACGATTTTTAAATTTATTTTTTAATAAAAACATATTTTTAAGCTTTGAGGTCCTGCAGAAAAAAAACACTGAGTCACGAAATGAACAAATATAAACGCATTTTTACTTCCAATTATACATTCTTTCGAACGCATTTTTACTTCCAATTGTACATTCTTTCAAACGTATACAGTTTGGTTCATGTGTCAAATTTATTGTCGAACGGTGTAATCAATACAGGAAATGTGGGAAGTACAGGGTGGAGCGCGGAAATGTGCACTGCAGCCTGTGGCGGCAACGATGGTCGAAGAGAGTGGAGAGTGTGCATGGCTTATAGTGTCTGACGGGAGATTTGAATTCGTCTGCCTTTCAGTTGTCATCATGGACACATGAGGAAGGTTCATTTTGTGCTGGGACGTAATTTTCAAATGCGCGCTCAATTATTGCAGTGCAGCGTGCTTTTCGTGTACTATTCGTTGTGCCCCCACGCGGACGTGTTCCTGGACGGCAATCAATTGTAAATTAGGTAACTTTATTGAGAACAGCAGGGAATGTGCCATGTGTACAATGGCGACCTGAGAGAAGGATTACAACACCACAAAACATCGAGGGAGTTAGAGCAGCAGTACTGCAAACTCCGAAACGCTCTGGCCGCAAGCAATCACTTGCTCTTGACATTTGCAGACTTTTTTTCAGCCGGCTCTTGAGGCAATGATTTCAGGATACATAGTTCCAACACGATGATGCCACTGCACACACAGCGAGGGTTACCATGAATTGTGTAAGGCAAATGTTTCCTGCACGGCTTATCTCTTTGAGGGGTGATGTGAACTGACCGGCACGCTCACCAGACTTAGCCTCATACGATTTTTTCCTTTGGGGTTACCTGTATTCGAAGGTGTATATCAACCGTCCCAACACCTTGGAAGACCTAATTAACAATATTGAGGCTGAAATTGCCAGAATACCAGTTGACATGCTTGTTAGAGTTTATGAAAAATTTAGAAAAAGTATGCAGCAGTGTATGGATAGCGAAGGTCGACATTTACCAGATACACTATTTAAAACCATGCAGTCTAAAAATTCCCTTACTGTTCAATACAATTAAAATATAAAATAAATGTTTCTAAGGTTCATAATTTTTTTTATTTCATTCCGAAATAAGCAAATTCACTCCTCCACCCTATACAGGAGTACTGCTTAAACGCCCCTTTTCTTCCGATAGAAGCTTAAAATGGTCCGTCTATGGGGCAGAGTATATGTAACCCAGATCACTTTAAGTACACTCTGATTTAGGCCAAAAAACTGGAATGCTGGCCCACGGTATGTTCGGAGGAATTTCCTGTTCCAAACCCGACAAACACCAACAACAGGCATTGACAACAACCACAACAATGTGCAGCTGCTGCTGCATCACTTGGCAAACTAAGGACATAATTAATTGTCATAGGGATTGGTAATGCCGCCTCTGATGTTGCTGATGCACAAACGAGGCTCGAGGGAGATGTGATGAGTGCTTTGTACATTTTTACAGTTTACAGTCAGTCAGAGTGATTTCCATTCGTGCGTGTGTGTGTGTGGATCGGAATGAACTTGTATTTATGCAATTGTGCATTATTTGCACATGCATGCTGTTGCTGTTAACAGAGGAAGGAAACGAAAAATAATTTGAAAAAACAAAGTTTGAAGTCGTCTGCCATAGTTGTCATCGTATCAAAGCAGGCAAAACAGAAGTGAACATGCGGAGGTCACAGTGGTATGAAACACGATGACATGCGAAAATAGTTTAAAGCTTGTACAGATGTTTTTCGACTTAACATTCGTCCGTACCCATGGACCCTAGAGAGTTATATTTTCTAACTTCATTCTGGATGAAAGTTGCTGCAAAATTCTTGGTGCATTTAGTATGTGTTTGTGGAACACTGTGGTCATCAAATAGTTTTCGGTATTCTTCAATTCATTTTGTGGACTTTTTAGTTAATCCTTCAATTTGTCTTTAGACAAAGAAGCAACAATATTTTTCAAAATTCCATAATTTTACAACATCTGTGTACGTTTCAGGTTACTAAACTAGAATTTGTATGGAAGTTACTCCGTTAGCCAGCGAGTTAGCCTCAGGTCGCTTAGGAAACGAGTAATAGTTGTCACACATATTTATTCCAACAAATAGTCAAACATGGCACACCCTGCTATACTTGTATGTAAAAATAAGTCTTTTGTTATGTAATCAAACAAGAAGAGATGCCATCGGCCAATTCGTATTCGGTTCAGCAGCAAGAAAAGAGTTATACTTATGGTTGCCACGCATATTTACTCCAACAAAAATTCAAACATGGCAGACCCTGATATTTGAATACATAAGTCTTTTGCTAAAATATCCTTATAAATATCTTTATAAATAATCAAACAAGAAGAGATGCCATCGGCCAATTCGTATTCGGTTCAGCAGCAAGAAAAGAGTTATACTTATGGTTGCCACGCATATTTACTCCAACAAAAATTCAAACATGGCAGACCCTGATATTTAAATACATAAGTCTTTTGCTGTATATCCTTATAAAATAATCAAACAAGAAGAGATGACATCGGTCAATTCGTATTGGGTTCGTCTCGCACGCGTTGTGATAAGTGAAACTATTAATCATCTCAAACTGATAATTTAAAAACATTTTACACATTTTTACAAACCAAAAGTCTGCAATTACTTGATTTATTATATTTCATTGATTATTTTAAAACAATTTATGTTTGTTTTGTCTGCTTTCGCCGATGAACCCTCTTGTTATTCATTTATTGTTGGTATATACAAAGAGAAACAATGTTGCCATAATACAGGGTGGGCCAAAAGTTACCATGGGGTATACAAATTGAACAACTTTTTCGTTTATATACTTTTTTTCTTAGATTATACTTAGTAGAGACATAAATACTGTTATACACGTTTTATGCTTTAAAAAAAAGTACTAAATGTTTTTGGACCAAATATGTTTTAATATATTTATTGATGTATACGAGTATTGTATCCAAAAAGAATCTACTTATTCGAAATGTCCGCCTTTTGCCTTTACACACGCCTTAAGTCGCACTGGCCAATCGTCAATAGCTGCACGAAACTCGTCCATTGGAAAATTGGCCACAGCTCGAACCAAAGCAGTCTTAGGAGATGCAATGTTGGGGTATCTTTTGTGGCAAACCTTGTCCTCTAAAACCGTCTACAATTTGTAATCCAGTGGGTTCAAATCTGGACTGCCTGAGGGCCATTCTTCAGAGGAAATGAACGACACACACTCTCACAACTGAACAAAGAATCAGAATAATAGAATTTTATTATTTAAATCAGCGAGCAATTATTTTAACGCAAAGTGATGAAGCTCTTTTTCATTTGAATGGCTTTGTTAATGAGCAGAACTGTAGGTTCCGCGGTTCTAAAAATCCAAGAGCCATTCATCAACTCCAATTGCATCCCATTAGGTGTACAGTATGGAGTGGGATCACATCTGCAAATATCATTGTTCCTTACTTCTTCGAGAATGAAGATGGAAGTGTTGTAACCATAAATAATGAGCGGGTTTATGATTTGAATTGAATTTTTTACGTCTTGCCCAGCAGGACCAAGCCACTGCCCACACTGCCCGAGACACAATGGCACTTGTAAGTCAAATTCTTGGAGAGCGAATAATTTCCAGAAATTCGGAAATTATTTGGCCAGCGCGATCGCCAAATTTGTCATCATTGCGAAGCTGAACACGGGCGTCATATAAGTGACATTATTTTTAATACTTATTGTAAAAAAATTTCCATTTTGTATATTATATCGTATAATATGAGGAAAAAATTAATAAACGAAAAAGTTTTTAAAGTTTTTAACCCCATGGTAATTTTTGGCTCACCCTGTACTATTACAAACTAACGAGTTAAGGGGCTAGCACCCCAAATAAACACAAAACATCTCATGCCCGTTATATACAGCCCAAAAAAATTCAACATTTAAAAATCAAGATTTAAATTCTTCAAATTCCGTTTCGATTGATTGCACAGTCCCTTTGTACTACAACAACAACACATAATACACAACTCCTTATGGCTGGGGACATATATTCCTTTCCCTACATACGAATAACTTGACCGTTGTGACTTGCTTTCCTCATTTGTGTCAATCGAACATGTTGTAATTTGCCAGACCCAAAAATATTCTAGCATGTGGTTACTCCAATGAACATCCAATGTTGATTAGACTGGGCCAGCAAATGAAAGTGTGACCAAATGGCCAACTGGTTATATTTGCAATTCAAATGTCTGTTTTCGAAATGGACTTTCGTTGACTTGAAACAAAATTTAGAATTTCATAACATGTGTCGTCAGTGATTTAAAAAGGATACCTTTAAGACCCGATAGAACAGTCAACCTGACTTTGCTACACCAAACTCAAAACAAGACGTTGCTTGAGAAAATTGCTTAGGGGCAACTTAGCACAGTGGGATGAAAAAAATATGTAACCCTGCTTAGATAGCGTTATTTTCTTGTACTCAAAAGATATCGATACATCTAAACGACGTTTATATCCTTTAAGGGATTTCAACGTAAATAAAATTAATAATTTTTTTTTAGTGTATACTTTCTTGCTTTGCAAATATTTTCTAAACTCATTCTGGATGAAAGTTGCTGCAAATTTTTTGGTGCATTTAGAATGTGTTTGTGGAACACTGTGGTCATCAAATACTTTTCGGTATTCTTCAATTCATTTTGTGGACTCCGCCTCGTTTAGCGGAAATTGCAGTGGTTTTTCGCCCTCAAGATTCACATTCAATTGATCAATGCGGTCTGCATTTTCCTAAATATTGGGTTTATTTCTTCTAAAAAATATTCTGAAGGTTTTTTGGATTTTTGTGACTCCATTTCTGTCACGCTGTTTCAGACAATAAAAATTATTTTTATTGACGGTTTGTTTAAAATTTATATCTGTTTCGATAAGTTGCAGGGGCTATACAGTAGGTCTTTGGAGGACTCCGTTTCCAATCGTGGTCAGTCTATTTTGGTGTTTTGAAACCCTGTTTGTAAGTAAGCTCTGAATGCTTTTTGTATAACAATAGCTGCTCTGGCCTTGGACCTTTGAAGTAAGTGGTCAACGTTAGTTTTCTTGGAAGTCTAGATCTTGCACCATTGGCTCGCGTTCTAAATATTTTCTCAACGCCTCCGGTATAACAGCTGCCGCATCTTCTTTTAAAATATTCCCACTAGCTTAAGTATACGTAGTTTTTCGAGAGCGATATAACCGAAAAGCACTTTGAATTTTAGATGCCGCTGCAGACGAACGATCATGTTCACTTTCCAAATGACTGTCTGTATTCTCTATGATATTTCTGCTAAGGTAAGCCCTTTGTATTCTTACAGCAGCTTTATCTGCAATTGGGTTGTCATTGGGCGCCGATGGAGCTAATTTAATCAGTTTATCGTACCCTAGCAATTCGACTGATTGCTCATTTTCTGCATTTTCGTTCCCATATTCATAGAAACCACCTTTATCATTTGTATCTTTATCAATGGTTTGAATCCCATCCGTCTCAGCACTCTGCATATGATCCCCACATACGTTCTTAAACAAAAACTTATCGAAACTATATGAAGTGTCCTTGGAACCAAACGTTGAGCTTTTATTTGTCTTTTTAGAATATAGAACATAAACATCGGTTGCGGGCCTGGCCTTAATTGTAGACTCTTCTGGCCTTGGCGTCTCCGGTTCATTCAGTTCAATAATTATGTGGAGCATGGTTTCGGTGGAGAGCGTGAGTATGTTAGCTTTATCGGAAACAGTCTTTATACATTCAGTTTTCTTGTATGCGGAAAAAATAAAAAAAAATCATAAAATTAAAGACAACATTAATATTGTCTTAAAAAATTACCATAAAATAAGTCAAATTCTTGAAAAGACATCAAAATAATTTGAAAAGCTTAAAATTTCGTTTTCATTTATACTGAATTTTTCCTCCAGTGTACGGGTCCTGACAATACTGGTGTTCCCAGATGCAAACTGGAACTTCTATTGGGAACTTTGACATTTTTTAGCATAACTTCACTCAGAACGTTTTATCATTTGAAAGCGAATTGTTTTGTTTACAGTGTGTTGAAAAATTCATCTCAGTCAAAAAATGGAATAATCCCGTAAACATTTTCGTGCGATGATTTTTAACGATTTTCGCCGTGGGATATCGAGACAAGAGTGTTTAAATAAACTTGTTTCGACTTTTGGCGATTAAGCACCACCAAAAACCGCTGTTAATCACTGGTACCAAGAGATCAGTCTCAGACGCCGTTCGCTCCAGGCTGAATTTCGTGAAGAAAGTCCAACTTCGGCCACTTTGCTAGAAACCATCGATGCTGTGCCTGAACAGATTAAGCAAGACCGACATGTGACACACCGTGAGATTGAGGCATCCTTGGACATTAGTATGACAAGCATCAATAAGATATTGCGTGTTCATTTGGCCGTGAACAAAATTTGTTCTCGTTGGATCCCACATAATTTGACGAATGCTCAAAAAAGGCTATGGATTGGACCAAAAAGATGTTGAAAAAGTATAACTGCGGTAGCTCAAAGGCATAGTATAACATTGTCACAGGTGACGAATCATGGATCTCTGCATATGAACCCGAAACAAAACAGCAATCGACCGTATGGGTCATTCAAGACGAGCCAAATCCAACAAATGTTGTTCGTGGGAGAAGTACATCGAAGCAAAAAATTGCGTTGTTTTTCGGTATAACCGGCCATGTTGCCACAGTGCCTTTAGTGGAATGTACGACGCTCAATTCTAAGTGGTATACAACCATCTGCTTGCCAACAGTGTTCGAAAAGTAAGGAAAGATAATAAGATAAGACGTATCATTTTGCATCACGAGAATGCAAGCTCTCACACATCTTCTGAAACGATGAGCTATTTGACCACTCAAGATGTCGAATTGATATGCCATCCACCGTACAGCCCTGATTTAACACCCAATGTGTTCTTCTTATTCCCTAGCATCAAGAAAAAATGCGTGGTCAACGTTTTTCATCGCCCGAAGCAGCTGTTGAAGCGTTCAAAAATCATGTTTTGGAGGTTTTTCAATCGAAGTGGAGAAAGTGCCTCGGAAATTGGTTTGTGCGCATGCAAAAGTGTATGGATCTTAAAGGAGAATATTTTGAAAAACAATGAACCATTTCCAATGATAAATTATTGTGTTAATATTGCCGGACCCGAAATATATATACCAACCCTCGTATAAAGATAATGGTTTGGCTATTATGTTTTAAAACTGATTTCGAGAAGTAGCCCCTGCGGCTGGCTCGAATAATTTCCAGCCGAGCCAACCAACTTTGGCCCCCTTTTCGCAGCATTTGGGGCCATATGTCAGCAATAACACGCCGAATATTCTCTTTCAAGGCGTCAATCGTGTCGGGCTTATCTTGATCGTTGTGTTTGTTTAACTATTCATTCCAGGGCGCATGGATTTATCAGATCAGGATACCAAAGAATGGCCGTAGCATAACCCTTAGGTCGACTTAAATCAACTATGCCCCTGTATAATTCTCTAGTCGGTGTTGTTCTACATTAACATTCATGTGAATCTATGTGGTGCACAAGCATTTGTGGTTTTGTTAACAATTTCGAAGAACACACAGCCAGTCGCACTAAATTTCTGATAGAAAAACATAACATTTGTTAATATCCATGAGCAGCTCGTCAGTCCTGTGCACGAGAATTTACACTCGAAGAAAAATATCGTAATAAAGAAATTTTTTTAAAGCAAGAAAACTAGGTTTACATATTCGGTGAATGTTAAAACACATATCCTGCGACAATTTGGTATAAGTTGACCGCTTTTTACTAAATGACCTACATGTTAAAATAACTAAAAGTATAATTTGCGAACACAGCAAACGTCAAATCTTATCTTTCTCGATTTTTTGACTGCTACGATCGTTGTCTTCCTCGAAGAGTATATGTGACAGCACATAGAGAAAGGGACCTAAGAGTAAACAAATCAATTTTCTCTTTTTTTTGATGTGGACAACATCTGAGCATCGAATGAGGCCGATCCCATGCCCCAAAAGTGTTCCCTCACAGAGATATGCGCGTTTTATGAAAGTGATGGTACATTAAAGAAACACGTATTTAAATCTTTAAAATGGCTCTCATGAACAAAACAGGTTTTTACCCTTAGGTCCCTTTCTATTTTGCGCGTCACATATAGAAATTAAGGCGATTCCATAAGATGCAGTTTTTTTTTAGTATTTCAAACGAAGATGTTTAACGTAATTTTACAGCTTGTATTATATTTTTGAGGCAACTTTAAAAAGCCAATTTTTCTATTTAAATTTTAAAAAATATATTATATTTGAATAACTATGGAAATTGTCTTTAATTTAAATTAATTTTAGTTCACATTGACTGTTGGTCGCTTGTTTTAACGATAACTACATATTTTTGTGCCGTAGGGTCCACGTTCCGCGCCTGATTTTTTAAGCAAATCTTTAAAAACATTTCTACATGGTGGAGAGCGATAATTTGCTTTTTTGCACTGCAGGCCGTGGTGGCACTGTTGGTCGAAGAGAGTGGAGAGTATGCGTGGCTTATAGCGGCTGACGGGAGATTTGTTTCCGTCTGCCTTCCAGTTGCCCTTATGCATTGTCCATGTGACGAGAGATCAGTTTGTGTTGAAGCGTATTTTTCAAATGCGCCCTCGATTATTGCAGTGCAGCGTGCTTTTCTCAGTGGGTGTGTAAACAAGCAAAATATTGAATATTGGCACTGGAGTGAAACAAACCCTAGGGAACTTCACCAGAAACCGCGTCACTTTGTGGTGCGCCATATCAAGTGTAGGCATCATTGGTTCTTACTTACTTCCAGGATAACCGTCCTGCCGTAACTGCGAACTCCGAACGGAACTAGATTATGATACAGGATTTTTTGAGCCGGCTCTTAAGGCAATACAATTACAGGATACACTGTTCCAACAGAAATCTGCCACTGCACACACAGCGATGGCTACCATGAATTGTTTGAGGCAAATGTTTCCTGGACGGTTTATCTCTTTGAGGGGTGATGTAAATTGGCCGACACGCTCACCAGACTTAGACACATGCGATTCTTTCCTTTGGGGGTACCTGAAGTCGAAGGTGTATATCAACCGTCCCACCCCCTTGGAAGACCTAATTAACAATATTGAGGCTGAAATTGGCCGAATACCAGTCGACATGCTTGTTAGAGTTTATGAAAACTTCTGATAACGTATGCAGCAGTGAGTGGATAGCGAGGGTCGACATTTGCCAGGTACACTATTTGAAACTATGTAATTTTAAAATAAAAAATAAAATAAAATAAAATTAAAATAAAATAAATTTTTCTATGGTTCTTAATTTTTAATTTCATTCTTAAATAACAAATTAACGCTCCACCCGGTATTTAGAATAATGACGAAATTTGTATAAGTTAAAGTCATCATTAGAGTGTCCAAATTCGAATCCGACATTACGGTTTTTATGTCGAAACCAGTCAGTTTCTTAAAAATAACTTAAAAAGTAAGGGTGGTCCAACTAGAACGCACAATGTTATTTGTAAATACTCGTACAGCAAAAGGTTTTCAGAAAATTATCTTAATATTTTGTATTAATATACACACAGAGGAAAATTTAGTTGGAAATCGTTCTGAACTACCAATATTCGGTTAGATAAACATCAATCTGTTATTCTAACCATCAATCAATGGTACTGATGGTTCCATGGTTCGACATACCATAAGATCGAATCAACAATAATATTACGATACTTACAACCAACAACCGGATTCAGTAAAGCTATTGGTTGCCAGGGTACACACATCTAAAAAAACGCCCTTTAATATAATCAGGTTTATTTAAAAATTTACTTGTGCATACAAACTTTATTTTAAATACAACTTGAAAAGTAAGATTTACAATAGTGGTTCTCATTCGTTTGGGTAGAGCCTGGTCTTAAAGAATTTGGTTATTCTTTTAACAATTGCTGCGAAACTTTCTGAAGAGGGTTGTCACGGACCCGAAATCATGATAAAAGCAGTGTGCAGCCACGAAAATGAATGTCACTTTGCCATTTTTTAAAACTTTTTTTCTATTTAAATATAGATACAAGCGGTCCTGAGCCGGTTAAACGTTGTTTAACCTGCTCAAAATTTTAATAGCAGAATAAATATTTTTAAATCGTTAAATATACAAATTAAATACTAAGCATTTTTATTTTGGTCAGATAACTGAATACACAAAGTTTAACCATCAACCGATAGTGTCAGTTCCCACTAGTGAAAATTTTTGTGTACATAATCAACATTCGATTGTAGCGTTGAAATACCTGGATATTACGTGCAACCACCAACATTCGGTTTACCAAAAATTCGATTCTGGCAACAGATCTATGTCCTGTTTGTAGAAGGATCTATGAAAATTATGTGTGAAACTAAATATCGGCCAAATGCTCGCCACGGCTTTGCCGGCGTGCCTCTATCCGATGGTCAATAATTTTAATGATTTTGAGACCTAATCGAGGTTCAATGTCTTTAATGCGCCCGACTATCTCATCCTTTAACTCTTTATTATTTCTTGGATCGTTGACGTACGTTTTTTCTTTTAAATGTCACCAAAAACAGAAGTCCATCGGTTTTAAATTACGTGGTGGCCATTGAATTTCTTGCGCAAAAGAGTCCTTGTTTCGTTGGCTGTGTGGCAATTGTTACCTTCTTTTTGAAACCAAATCCTGGTCCATATCCTGAATTTCTGACCACAAGAAGTCCATAATCATCTCGCGATAGCGATCATCAATCCCGGTACCTGCTTGGCCGACTTCGTTTTCGAAAAAATATGGCCCAATGACGCCGTCAGCCCATAAACCTCAGTAAACGTTTACTCTTTGTGAAAGCATCGGCTTTTTCACAATAACTCGTGGATTCTTATTTGCCCAAATGATTTTCTTTGTAAAGTCACCATTTACTCCTTTCTGTAAAACCAACCATTTGTTGTATTGACGACGCTTGAAATTGGCAGTCGGCTTTAGCTCCTTTGAACCTTGTGAGCGTCTAAATTGAAATCTTTACTCAAAACTCGCTTAAGTGATGTCTAGTTGAGGTTGACGGCTTTTCTGTCACTCTATCGCGAACAACTAGCTGAAATTTAACGTACACTTCTTCCGATTGTAAACACATTTAGTAGATTATGTTCACCAAAAAATCTCGAAGTACTTGAAATTCATTTTGATTTTAACGCCCAAAAAGGCTTCAATAATCTTAGCGCACTGCTCAACTGTGTACCTCTCTTTGGCTGAATTTGTTACACACTGAAACAGAGAAATGTCAAATTAAGCTAAGCAAAAACTTGACGTTATGTTGTGACTCACAATTAACATCGTGCATTATGGTTGGACCTCCTTTACTTTTTAGTCAGGATACAGCTCATAAAACTCACTCACCTCACGCACGTTATACTAGACTATCAAGAGGGCATTGAGTTTATGCAGATTACTCTAAAAAAGAATTTAATTTTTCTATTGAAATATTATCTTTTGGTTAGAGTCGTACACTTTTTGTCACTCCGTCTCTATCAATCTCCAAACCCAACTTAATAACAACAAGAATCCACACAAACAAATTAAGATCCCACACAAACATGTTATGATTCCCGGAAGCATATGATAATTCAACATAACTCAGCATAGACATTGATAACTTTTGAAATATTAAAATTGTAAAAACTATCATTACTAGCTAAGTCACCCTAATAAACTACATAACTTCTCTTACCCAAATTCTATATTTTTTCCTTATAAAATCATTAATATTCAGGAACACACTCTGTATTAGTAGCTTCATCTTGACCAATCAGCTTGACTTGGTTTTTCTTTTTCAGGACATGCTTCGCCCGTACGACATTGATCCTTTTTCAATTATCGAAACAATTCACTTAGCTAACAACCAACAGGCAAACTACACAGATAAGCCCAAATATCCCTTATATTGTCGACATGAGCTTTAATTTTTCTTTGAGCCATCGAATGAATGTTCTCTCATCTGGCCCAAAAACAAAAACGAGAAATGTGTGAAGGCAGGCAAGTAATGCCTGTTGTACAAAACCGCAGGCATTTAGTCGAAAGTCTCTTTAAATTTCTGCTATGCCATACAAAATAGCAACGTACAAAAGCCTACCCTTTCTCTGTAATTGTATGGGTGTCACATACACACTAACTCATTTCCACCCACACACACAACAACAGTACTAGAACACACACTCCCATAGAAGAAGCCTGGGATAGAAACTTTTTTGCAGCAACAAATATTTGGTTTAGTTTCTATTGCTCACTTGAAACGAGTGCTAGTCGCTTGTTGGGTCTAAGTATGAGAATGTTTTGTGTGTGTGTGTGCGTGTGTTGGGCTCGAAGGACCACCCGTAAGGTCCTAATCTTTAATATTCGTTGCTGTTGACGCAGGAGCGGATTAACTACGACATGAGCAGCTGTCTTGTGGGCCGCAGTGGTGTGATGGTAAGTGTGTACGACTATCAGGTCAGTGAAGCCAGTTTCAAAACCGGTTATGAACAAAAAACAATTTTTTAGCAGTGGGCTTCAACCTTGCAAATCTAAACCTTGTCAAAGCTTTTCTGCATTGGCCGCCTGGAGCCGGCGTTAAACAGTAGGTCCCGGGCAGTGAGTGAAGCATTTGCGAATAGCAAACTTATACGTCGTGGCAAACTTCTGCAGGAGTCTCAACACGGGATGCCTATGCGTGCCGCCATAACGCTGATTAAGCAGTGTCCTGTAAAATCTCCTTATAATACGAGTATATCGTTTTCAGAATGTCAACAGCTCCCTTGTCCTATTTTAGTCATTGTCGGCCAGAGAGACCGGAATGTTGTGCAGTTATGTATTCAGTTCTACCTTGATCCTGTATTCATAACCGCCATTTCGTCGATCTTTAGTTCGATGAGCGAATTGTGTATGTCTGGTGTTATTGTCACGTTCATTGCCATTTTGGACCGATATCAGCTTAATTTAATGCCTTTGGATTCGTATAAGTGATTCTATACATCTCATCACACATATCTGTCTGTCATGCAGCCCAGCTCCTTTATGGATGTCATGCAGGTAACATATAGTTATATCGGGTGATCAATCTAGAGGTGTTTTTTTTAATAAAAAAAAATACAAAAATTTAAATCAAGAAGTGAAATTTCCATTTGAAAATACATTTTATGCAATTTATTTTTTAAATATAATTTCCTTGTTGGCCGCAACTACGCCTATGTGTGTCCATTCTAAGGGTCCAGCTGGATGGTAAGTGCCTCTGTTATGTTGAATCCAAATGTAAAGATTACTGTCTTAAATTTCTGGTAGTAAAATGTCCGATATCATAGCGCTAACAAGCATCATTTACGGTTGCGTTCCAGCCTTTATAATCTTTTAAAATATATGGACCGATGATTTTACCAGCCCATAAACCGCACCAAACTGTAGTTTCTCTGAATACAATGGTACATCTTAAACCTCTTCTGGTTGCTCTTGAGTCCAAGTGCGTTATTGGCCTCATCACTGAACACACTTTTGGTCGAAAATAGCGGATCTTCTTCGAGCTTTTGAAGAGCCCTAACACTGAAACGGCGACGCGCAGGAAGATCGTGCAGGATATTCTGGCATTCAATACTGAAAAAACCTTTGAAAAATACCTCTAGATTGATCACCCTATAAATATATCCCCATATATCTTATGGGGCTATGCTTAGTTCCACAATCTAGCCTGCGGCTGCATTGATTGCGAAAATCTTTGCCTTAGAGATAGTCTGTTTGTCCGGTAGTCGTTGAGATATTTTTAGGTTGAGAGATTCTGAGTAACCCCTGATCCCGTTCCTTGTTCCATTTTGGAACCATCCATGAAGATCGAGATTTCGTCTTCTGATATTACAACGTCTGATGCATAATCTTCGTTCAAATTTCCGTTCTGAAAGACTTCGTTTAGATCATTCTCGGTATCAAATAGCCTGCCTATCCTGTCGGGTGAACTCAGTATCGCACCTTGTACGAGCGTGCTGCATTTCAACATACCAGTCTTCATCAAACGTAGGGCGACCCTTGCTGCACATCGCTTCATATAAGTGTCTATAAGTTGAATGCTAAATTCAGCTTCCAGTTCCGCCTGAGGTATAGTTCTTGGTGCCCTCTGTTACACCTGTAATTGCCAGATGTTGGATCTTGGTAAGTCCCTACTTACAAGAGGCAACTTTACTTGCAGGGGACTGGAAAGGGAAAAACTTGCCCTACTGTTCCTTTTGTGTTTTTCGTAGTGTGAAGTTTGTTGCAGGGGAAAAAACTTGCCTGTACGAAAACTTCCTTTCGTGTTTTTAGTAGTGTGAAGTTGGCTGCAGATCATTTTAGTAATTTTTTACACATAAAACAGAACGAATAAATCCCAGAATTTCGAAAAAGGCTACAATGAGAAAAAAATTGCCGTAACCGAATTACCGTAACCGAATTGCCTTAACCGATTAGCCGTAAATGAATTGCCTTGTGTAAACACAACAGTCAAGTTCCAAAGGGAATCATAAAAATTGACGGATGTAAAGTTGCCTCGTCATTGTCTTTCTTTCAACCGCAGTTCACGACTCCAGTGCTCCATACGTTAGAATAGGTATCGAGATTGGTCAAATCCTTCTTTGAATACCCCATTTTCTGCCAAATACCCTTCTTAAAGTATAAAAGGCACAAAAAGCGCCCCTTTCGCGTTCCATCATATTTTAATGTTTTTCATAGTGTGAAGTTGGCTGCAACGAAAAAAACTTGCCCTTACGAAAACTTCCTTTTGTGTTTTTCGTAGTGTGAAGTTGGCTGTAGATCATTGTAGTAATTTTTCAAACAAAAATCAGAACGAATAAATCGCAGAATTTCGAAAAAGGCTATAAGGAGAAAAAAATTGCCCTAACCGAATTACAGTAACCGAATTGCCATCACCGAATTACCATAACCGATTTGACGTAACTGAATTGCCTTATGTAAACACAAGAGGCAAGTTATAAAAGAAATCATAAAAATTGACGGATGTAAAGTTGCCTTGTCATTGTCTTTCTTTCAACCGCAGTTCACGACTCCAGTGCTCCATACGTTAGAATAGGTATAGAGATTGATCAAATCCTTCTTTGAATACCCCATTTTCTGCCAAATATCCTTCTTATAGTATAAAAGGCACAAAAAGCACCCCATTCTCGTTCCATCATATTTTAATGTTTTTCATAGTGTGAAGTTGGCTGCAACGAAAAAAACTTGCCCTTACGAAAACTTCCTTTTGTGTTTTTCGTAGTGTGAAGTTGGCTGCAGATCATTTTAGTAATTTTTCAAACAAAAATCAGAACGAATAAATCGCAGAATTTCGAAAAAGGCTATAATGAGAAAAAAATTGCCGTAACCGAATTGCCATCACCGAATTGCCATAGCCGATTTGCCGTAGCTGAATTGCCTTTTGTAAACAAAAAAGGCAAGCTCCAAAGGGAATTATAAAAATAAGCGGATGTAAAGTTGCCTCGTCTTTGTCTTTCTTTCAACCGCAGTTCACCTGAGGTCATGAATAGAAATATGTTAGAATAGGAATAGGGATTGGTCAAATCCATCTTTGAATACCCAATTTTCTGCCAAATATCCTTCTTAAAGTATAAAAGGCACAACGAGCGCCCCTTTCTCGTTCCATCATATTTTAATTCCTAAAAAATTTGGAGTCGTGCACATATAGTGCTTTAGGTACGAGGACGACCGCAAAACTAACTGGCCTGGCACATTTTCTGTTTTACTAGCAACTTTTTGTTTTTTAAAAGCAATCTTTTATAAGCCATCTGTCAAAATTTCCGAAATATTTAATGATTATTTTGTTTGTTACAGGTGATTGAAGTAAACAAGTTTTATAATTTTTGAAAAATGGAAAATAAAGAGTTTCGTGCGGTAATTAAACACTGTTATATGAACGGTTATACGCCACAATTAATCAAAGATGAATTGGATTCTGTTCATGGTGATAATGCACCATCATACTCCACATTGAAATCCTGGGTTCAAAAATTTAAAATGGGTCGTTCAAGTACGGAAGATGAACAACGCTCTGGAAGACCGAAAACTGCTACTACTATTGAAAACATTAGAAAAATATTTAATGAAGTGACTAAAGATAGACAAATAAAGCTCAGAAAACTTGCTAATATTGTTAATATACACAAAAAACAAGTTTGGAGTATTTTACATGATGAACTCCACACGAAAAAGCTATCCGCAAGATGGGTGCCGCGTTTGTTGACTTTGCCCCAAAAAATCGTCCGTTGGACCAATTCCGAGGAGCTTTTAGCGATTTATCAGCGTAATCCAATAGAGTTCTTGCGCCGATTCATAACTGTTGATGAAACATGGATCCATCACTACATCCCAGAATGCAAAGAACAGTCAACAAATAGATAGAAGCTGGTAAAAGTGGTCCCAAGAAGGCGAAAACTGTTAAGTCAGCAGGAAAAGTAATGGCCACAGAATTATGGGATGCAAGGGGTATACTAGTTATTGATTATCTTGGGAAAGGAAAAACTATAAATAGTGAATATTATTGTGCATTATTGGATCGGTTGAGTGAAGAAATCAAGATAAAACGACCGCATTTAGAAAAAAAAGTTCTTTTTCATCAAGATAATGCTCCTTCACACACTGCATTTTTAACTCAAGAAAAACTTGCCGAATTACGATTTGAACTTGCTCCGCAACCACCATATAGTCCAGATTTAGCTCCTTCTGATTATTTCTTGTTTCCAAATTAAATAAAAAAAATCTCGGTGGCAAAAAATGTTCGTCCAATAGCGAGGTTATTGCTGAAACTGAGGCATATTTTGAAGGTCTTGAAAAATCTTATTTTTTGGATGGAATTAAAAAACTTGAAAAACGTTTGATGAAGTGTATTGAGTTGGAAGGAGATTATGTTGAAAAATAAATAATAATAATTCCAAAAAAAAACGGTTCTTTTTATGTTAGGCCAGTTACTTGTGCGGTCGTCCTCGTAGTTAAAGTGTTGGGAATGCAGAGTTTTGATTTTTACTTGTCTTAAAGACTAAACTAGCTCCATCTCGCTTGGATTGAAGCCAAATTAGTTGACCTTCTTCCACTTTGAGAGTTTCCTCCGACAGCTGGCACAAATTAGCCTCGAACCAGCAGCTGCACGCCATCGACATACGCTGTCAGTTTGCTGCTTTCTCTGTTAGGATCCAGTATGATTTCGATTATTGCTAGTGTCCAGTGTTATTATAATTTGAATCCTCCTTGCGGCGTTCCTCTTATAACTCGTTTTCTTTTCACTCCTCCAAGGGACGAGTTTATAAATCTGCACTTTAGCATGTAGCCCGTCGAAAGGATTATGGTTGTACCCCCAAGATTTGTTATTATTTTCACACGGTTAAAGTCGTCCTCGAAGTCCAGAAGGACTGCCGTCGTGTGATCCTTATGTTGTAGAGAATCTTCGAAAAATCTGCAGCTTTTGAAGCAATATATTACATCCAAATCCGACCAAATTTTGAAGCGTCAGGGGCAACCAAAGACTATCTCTGGAGAAATCGTACCATATCGGTTCATGTTGTTGAATAGACCCCACCCAAAGGTCCACACAAGTATGAGCTCCTGCCGCTCTGTAGGCCAGATCTAGGTTAAATGAAGCATAGTGCGTTATGTAAGACCAATAATTATCCCTTAAATTGAGCCATCCTGTGTTTCATATAGCACCCATCCGCTCTAGAAGTAACATATTAGGCAGACCTTGCTCACGCTCCAGACAGAGGCGTAAAATCTTCTGCATAGAAGAGTGGAGGGGGACATTTCAACGACGACCAGCTCGAGCATAGCCTATTACTTTTTATAACCTGCATCACTCTGTGGAACAGGGTATTATAAGTTTATTTCACTGGCAAATTTTTATTATTACCAAAAATATTTGAGCCAAACCCATCTTTAAGTGTACCAAACTGCTCAGAATCACTGATTGGATTTAACAATGTCTATAGGTAACAATTGTTGTCCGATTTAATAAAATTGTGCAAAAGTTATTTTTGGACTTAAAACGGTTACATTTTAAATTAAAAAAATCGGTTCAGGTTACATATAGCTCCCACGCATATATGTTCCTACGATTTTGCTTTATTAAGCTCTAGAAGCTACATTTTACACCCCACCTTTATGAATTCTAGCACGGTTTCGTGTTTTGGGCCCAGGAAGAAGGCTGTTGAAATTAAAGCAAATCGGTTTAGATTTAGATATAACTCCTACACATATATGTTCATCCGATTTTATATCTTTAGCTCAAGACGCCACATATTACATCTAATCTTGATGAAATTTGGCACACGTTTTTTTTTTGTCCCAGAAACGACGTTAATAAAATGTAAGAAAATCGGTTCAGATTAAGATAAAGCTCCTCTAAATATGTGCATCGGATTTTTCTGTTGTTAGCTCTGGAAGCCACATCTAGCCGTTTTGAAACTTAGTACGAGTATATTGTTTGGACCAAGAAAGGATAGAATAAAACTTGAAGAAATAGGTTGGAATTAAGATATAGCTCCCACATATATGTTTATCTGATATTTCTGTTTTAAGCTCTAGAAACAGCTGTCTTCATCCAATCTTGGTGACTTTACCAAGAGTAAGTTTTCAGGCCAATTAATAACAATATGGAAATTGAGAAAAATCGGTTCAACTTAAAGTACAGCTCTCACAAATATGTTCATCCGAATTTTTGGTTAATACGCCTATACCGATATTCCTTGGTTTTTTGGACCAAGGAACGACCTGTTAAAACTTTAAGAAAATCGGTACAGATTTATATATGTACATCTCTCACATATACTTAGTGGGGACATAAATACTGTTACAACATTGAACACACCCATTTCAATAGAAGAACATAACATACCCCGTTACTGTCATATGGGTTTTGAAAGCTAACCTCAAACGGGATTTTAAAATTGTTTCAGATAATGAGAACCGTATCGCTGTAATAGCGCTTTTCAAGTGTGAAATGACAAAAAAAAACGATATTTTCAAAACGCTCCGGCCACTAGGGATTAGCCGCATGTTCGTCTACCGATGCATGAAACTGTTTGAGGAGATTGGAGATGTAAAAGACCGCCACCGGTCGGGCCGCCCACACTCTGTTCGAACAACGCATGTCGCCAAAGCCGTTAAATCAAAAATTCACAGAAATCCGCTCCGAAAACAGAAAATCATGGCCCGTGAGATGAATATCACGCAAAAGTCCATGAGTCCAATCATTAAAAAAGACTTGGGACTTGCGACTTTCATATGACGTACATGACATTTATTGACTGCAGCTTTAAAAAAAAACAGGATTGAAAAATGCAAACATCTTTTGGTGAAGCACGCTGATAACTTGCACAGAAAAATTTTGTTCACCGATGAACAAATTTTCACCGTTCAGGAAAAATTTAACAAGCAAAATGATAGAGATAAGGTAGGATCATAAGGAAGCTCCTGAACTGATCCCAAGGGTGAGAAAGGGTCATCACCCGGCTTCAGTCATGGTTTGGTGAGGTGTCTCTTACGATGGGGTCACTGACCTGCATTTCTGCGAACAAGGAGTCAAAACATCGGCCAAAGTTTACCAAGAAACCGTTTTGGAAGCTGTTGTGAAGCCTCCAAACAATTCCCTGTTCCAAGACCAGCCATGGACTTTCCAGCAGGATTCTGCGTCGGCCCATAAGTCTAAAACCGCCCAGGCCTGGCTTCGAAACAATTTGACAGCGTTCATTTCCTCTGAAGAATGGCCCTCAGGCAGTGCAGATTTGAACCCATTGGATTACAAATTGTGGACGATGTTAGAGGACAAGGCTTGTCACAAAAGATACGCCAACATTGGATCACTTAAGACAGCTTTGGTTCGAGCTGTGGCCAATGGACGAGGTTCGTGCAGCTTCTGACGATTAACCAGTGCGACTTAAGGCGTGTTTAAAGGCAAGGCGAATAAGTAGATTCTTTTTGGATACAATAAGTATACGAGGGCGGTTCGGAAAGTTCTTAGCCTATCAATGAAAGAGAATAGTTAGTTTTTCAAAAATATTTATATTTTTCAATATAATCTCCTAAAACTTCAATACACTTAGTCCAACGCTTATCTAGCAATTATATCCCTTGATTAAAATAGTTTTCCTCAAGGTCTTCAAAATAGTGGTTTACAACTGTAATTGCATCTTCATTTGAGGTAAAACGCTTGCCAGCAAGGAATTTTTTTAGATTTGGGAACAGGTAAAAGTCACTGGGAGCTAATAAGGTGGGTGGTCAAGCAACTCGTACTTTAATTCGTTGATTTTAGCCATTGTTAAAACACTCTTGTGCGCTGGTGCGTTGTCTTGATGAAAAGTTATTTTTTTGTGTTGTAAGCCAGGACGTTTTTCTCGAATTTGTACATTTAATTGATCTAAAAGGTTGCAATAGTACTCTGAATTTATTGTTTTACCCTTTTGCAGATAGTCAATCAATAAAATACCTTTGAAGTCCCAAAAAACCGTTGCCATAACCTTACCAGCCGATTGAATTGTTTTTGCCTTCTTTGGGGCACTTTCTCCAGCTTCAGTCCATTGTTTGGATTGTTCTCTTGTCTCTGGAGTATAGTGGTGGATCCATGTCTCATCAACAGCTATGAAACGACGCTTAAAATCCATTTTATTTCGCTGAAAACGATCCAAACAAGCTTGAGAAATGTTCATTCTTATGCGTTTTTGGTCGACTGTTAACAAGTGCGGCACCCATCTTGCAGAAAGCTTTTTCATCTGTAGTTCTTCATGCAAAATTAAATGGACTCGATCATTTGAGATGCGCATGATATTAGCTATTTCACGCACTTTTATTCGTCGATCATTTAATACCATATCATACACTTTGGCTACAATTTCTGTTGTTGTTGCTGTTTTTGGACGTCCACTACGTGGTTCATCTTCAATGCTTGTACGACCACGTTTAAATTCAGCAACGTAATTTTTTACTGTTGCATATGAAGGAGCACTTTCACCTTACACATTCACCATATCATTATGAATTTCTTGTCCCGATAAACCTTTTTTATGTAAATATTTAATGACACCACGCATTTCTACTTTTTCCATTGTAAAAAAATCGCGGATGTGTCTTTTGTGAACACCTGTTTCTATATGATGGAGTTGCCAGATCGAAACAAAATTTAACATGTGTTCATAGCAGAGATGGAAGTTTCCAAAACACTTAAAACTTTTTCTGTTTATACCGCGCTTTTTGTGCTAGGCTAAGAAGTTTCCGAACCGCCGTACATCAATAAATAAATTAAAAAATATTTGGTCCAAAAACATTCAGTGCTTTTTATTTTACAGCATAAAACGTGTGTAACAGTACTTATGTCCCTACTAAGTATACTGATCCGAATTTTTGTTTAAGCACAAGAAGCAATATCTAACATCCGATCTTGCTTTAATTAATAAGTAAGTACCTTCTGCCTAGGACGGACCCTGTTGAAAATGGAAAAAATCGGTTTGGATTATGGTATAGCTGCCTCATTTACAATTAACAGATTGTACCAAAAACAATAACATTTTCTCAAAAATTCATATATGACATTATTTTAAAAGTCTGTCTATAGAGACCGTCCACGGAAGGTCCAAAAACCTATTATCAGTTGGCTATTCTAAACATCCAGAAGTGCTGTAAAATATAGTCGGCCTCGACTTTAGCTTTTTTTTAGTAATTTGCTCTTGTAAAATGGCCCCTATCAGGCCAGCTTTTAGAATAACCTCTTTATTCCTAGGGCCCATTCAAAAATATAATCCGGCCCTGCTGCTGTTGCCATCGTTGCTGTTGTTTTGCTTTCGTATGTGTTTGTATTTGTGTAATACATTCCAAGTAGAATGTCAGCAATAGCCCCACGTGTATTAAATGTCTTTATGCCTTTATGTACTTATTACCCATGTACGGGTCGCAACTCAAGTCAACCTCTCCTCTGCAATTTCAATTGAAGATGCCACCTCCTTTCCCACCCCATAACGCTTCAGACTGTAGCTGCTAAGAGTGTGTGTGTGTATGTTTATCTGCATTGTCGAACACTTCAAGGACCTGCTGAGCAGTGAAGCCCAAAATGTAGAAATAAAAGAACTACAACAATAACAACAACAACCACCCCCCGCACCCACACCCACAAGACCAACAACTTTCAAAGAGTACTACACCGAGGTAAAGTAAAACTCAACTTCACCAAAATTATGGAAATTCCTTCTAATTTAAAATATGGCAAAATGTCAAAACGGAACAAGGAACATAAAACGACGATAAGCTGAGGTTAAGTTGGTCGGTCGGTGGGCCTGTCCATGCAGTAGGTTTACTTATTTGGTCTTGGCCATTTATTAAGGAGATAACCAAGATTCCAGATGACCTATTGCGGTGACACACATTTTGGAAAAGGGTAAATGCTTTCTCAAAAATTGGTTATCTACAGCACATGTAAGATTTAGTTTTTACGAGCCATTTAGTTAACCGACCGCAATGCAAGGATTTTGCATATAAAAATTTCAAAATTTCAATCTCGTTCTTTATGACAAAATAGTCCTTTGATTTAAAAAGCCTGTAACAAAGAGATAAATACGAGGGCGGTTCGGAAAGTACTTAGCCTATCAATGAAAGAGAATAGTTAGTTTTTCAAAAATATTTTTATTTTTCAATATAATCTCCTGAAACTTCAATACACTTAGTCCAACGCTTATCTAGCAATTCTATCCCTTGATTAAAATAGTTTTCCTCAAGGTCTTCAAAATAGTGGTTTACAACTGTAATTGCATCCTCATTTGAGGTAAAACGCTTGCCAGCCAGGAATTTTTTTAGATTTGGGAACAGGTAAAAGTCACTGGGAGCTAATAAGGTGGGTGGTCAAGCAACTCGTACTTTAATTCGTTGATTATAGCCATTGTTAAAACACTCTTGTGCGCTGGTGCGTTGTCTTGATGAAAAAATATTTTTTTTGTTGTAAGCCAGGACATTTTTCTCGAATTTGTACATTTAATTGATCTAAAAGGTTACAATAGTGCTCTGAATTTATTGTTTTACCCTTTTGCAGATAATCAATCAATAAAATACCTTTGAAGTCCCAAAAAACCATTGCCATAAGCTTACCAGCCGATTGAATTGTTTTTGCCTTCTTTGGGGCACTTCCTCCAGCTTCAGTCCATTGTTTGGATTGTTCTTTTGTCTCTGGAGTATAGTGGTGGATCCATGTCTCATCAACAGTTATGAAACGACGCTTAAAATCCATTTTATTTCGCTGAAAAGGATCCAAACAAGCTTGAGAAATGTTCATTCGTATGCGTTTTTGGTCGACTGTTAACAAGTGCGGCACTCATCTTGCAGAAAGCTTTTTCATCTGTAGTTCTTCATGCAAAATTAAATGGACTCGATCATTTGAGATGCCCATGATATTAGCTATTTCACGCACTTTTATTCGTCGATAATTTAATACCATATCATGCACTTTGGCTACAATTTCTGTTGTTGTTGCTGTTTTTGGACGTCCACTACGTGGTTCATCTTCAATGCTTGTACGACCACGTTTAAATTCAGCAACCCAATTTTTTTACTGTTGCATATGAAGGAGCACTTTTACCTAACACATTCACCATATCATTATGAATTTCTTGTCCCGTTAAACCTTTTTTATGTAAATATTTAATGACGCCACGCATTTCTAATTTTTCCATTGTAAAAAAATCGCGGATGCGTCTTTTGTGAACACCTGTTTCTATATGAAGAAGTTGCCAGATCGAAACAAAATTTAACATGTGTTCATAGCAGAGATGGAAGTTTTCAAAACACTTAACTTTTTTTGCTGTTTATACCGCGCTTTTTGTGCTAGGCTAAGAAGTTTCCGAACCACCCGTAACATGGATTTGAACCTGAGTCACTTGTGTGATAGTCGGACACACAACGCAGCACATCACTAAAGCCCACATACATATATCGTAGCACCTTCCAAATCGTGATTGTTAGAAAACCCTTTTTCAACCAAGTCTTTTATTTTCATTTGGAGAGAATAAAACCTTAAAATTGTAAAAGCAGCACTATCTTTTAGCTTACCAAATGACTCCAAATGAGTCTTAGGTGTCAACGTTTTTTATCTTCGATGTGGCAGTTGATATCACTATCCTGCATTCAATGAGGCAGTCCTGTTATGTGTAAACATACTTTATGAAATTTAATTTATGTTGTTGGTTTAAGTCGTGAATTCCAGGAATTTTACTAGGCCAGTTTTCCGCATGTACGAGTACCCCAATTACGCTGAGTATTTCAAAAGAGACAATACTCAAGTCTGTCATTTGAAAATGAAAAATTACCAAAAAAAAATTCAAGCACAAAAATGTCTCCATTTGTTACAGGTCCACGCCCCACTCTCCCCTAGTTTAGTCTTGTTCCACTCCCATTCAGACAGTATATGCTAATCACTCCGCTTCCAATTAGACTCATTTCCTGGCGAAAAAATGCAAATGTGCGAGGAAACGCAAAATGCCATTGGGATTCATTTTCATTAAAATTTATTCGCTCAAAAATGTCTCAAATGACATCGTTGTCATCTTCTCGGCTCTCGTTAAATTAAAAGAAATGGTAATTTAAATTTTAACAACGAAATTCCAAAATAGAACAAAACCAAACAAGCGTCGAAACGACAGTGCTGGAAATGTTACCAGCTCCATGTAAGGTCACATTCCAAAAATAATCGTAATAAGTTGGAAATGGCCCAAACGACATCATGTTCGAAAAAGTCAACAAAAATAACGATTGTATTTATTTTTTTTTTTGTTGAACTTTGAAAAACTTGCTACGCTGAATAGATAGAGAAAAACACGTGTGTACTTTAAAATGAAATTGTTTTCCCCCCTAGACCGATTTATTCCAAAATGCTTATACTCGTAACTACAAGCGATCGCCTTGCCAAATCTCAGAGTCCTACCATCGGGGGCATATCTATGGTGCATTCATCAGAGTCAGATGACCATGGAAGGGGTTGTTTTTGAATTGTTTCAAATTACTAGAATATAGGATATAATATACTAGAATATATACAGTTGATATTCTAGAATATATACAGTTGATATTCTAGAATATATACAGCTGAACCTGGATAAGTGGAATCGCAGGGGACCGCCTGTTTATTTCCACTTACGGAGGTTTTCCACTAGTACAGTTTCCCACATACTTATACCTATAAGTACAGGTAATTTGATTTTCAGTTCACTTGAAGAGGTAAAGCAATCTTATTAGTCAGTCTGTGTAAGATTCAAATTCCATAGTTCAATTAAAAAGATTACAAACAGAGGAATACTTATATGCTTTTCTAAACATAGCAAGTAAAAAACGGTAAGTTTGGCTGTGCCGAACTTTGGATACCCTCCACCAGATTCTGCACCAAATTTGGTGCAGAAGTGTGTTCTATATAGAAATCTTTATGTGCAAAATTTCATTTCGATAGGTCAAGCTTGTGGTGAGTTATCGTCATATTATTTCTCAAAGACCATGAGACCGTTTGTGTGGGAGGTACTAGTAGGACTTTTCCGATCTCAACAGAATTTGGCGCAGAAGTGTGTTCTATATAAAATTCTTTATGTAGACATTTTAATCTCAATAGGTTTGTAGTGAGTTATTGTCATATTATTTTGCAAGGCCCATGAGACCGTTTGTGTGGGAGGTACCAGTAGGGCCTTTCCGATCTTAGCCAAATTAAGCGCAAAAGTCTGTTCTATATATTAATCTTTATGCCGAAAATTTCGTCTCTATAGGTCAAGTGTGTGGTGAGTTATTGTCATATTATTTTTCAAGGCCCATGAGACCGTTAGTGTGGGAGGTACCAGTAGGACTTTTCCGATCTCAGCCGAATTCAGCGTAGAAGTGTGTTGTACATAGAAATCTTGATGTGTAAAATTTCATTTCGATAGGTCAAGCTTGTGGTGAGTTATAGTCATATTATATCTCAAGGCTCGTAAGGCCGTTTGTATGGGAGGTACAAGAAATGGTGGCCCAATCTAAACCATTTTTACATAGATGATTGCGCCTATATAGAGATTATTATTTCTATATAGAATTATTATTAATTTCATTGATTTTGCTCAAGAAACTGGACGGATATTTCCAAATAAAAAAATTATTTTTATGAGGTAGTGTCAGTTGAGGGTCTCCAACATCAACTTCCCGTAGAGCTATATAGCCCATTTTCAATACCAACCATGCTAGGTTTACTACGAGGGCAGTTCGGAAACTTCTTAGCCTAGCACAAAAAGCGCGGTATAAACAGAAAAAAGTTAAGTGTTTTGGAAACTTCCATCTCTGCTATGAACACATGTTAAATTTTGTTTCGATCTGGCAACTCCTTCATATAGAAACAGGTGTTCACAAAACGCGTCCGCGATTTTTTTACAATAGAAAAATTAGAAATGCGTGGTGTCATTAAATATTTACGTAAAAAAGGTTTATCAAGACAAGAAATTCATAATGATATGGTGAATGTGTTAGGTGAAAGTGCTCCTTCATATGCAACAGTAAAAAAATGGGTTGCTGCATTACAGTACAAGTACAAGCATTGAAGATGAACCACGTAGTAGACGTCCAAAAACAGCAACAACAACAGAAATTGTAGCCAAAGTGCATGATATGGTATCAAATGATCGACGAATAAAAGTGCGTGAAATAGCTAATATCATGGGCATCTCAAATAATCGAGTCCATTTAATTTTGCATGAAGAACTACAGATGAAAAAGCTTTCTGCAAGATGGGTGCCGGACTTGTTAACAGTCGACCAAAAACGCATAAGAATGAACATTTCTCAAGCTTGTTTGGATCGTTTTCAGCGAAATAAAATGGATTTTAGGCGTCGTTTCATAACTGTTGATGAGACATGGATCCACCACTATACTCCAGAGACAAAAGAACAATCCAAACAATGGACTGAAGCTGGAGGAAGTGCCCCAAAGAAGGCAAAAACAATTCAATCGGCTGGTAAGGCTATGGCAACGGTTTTTTGGGACTTCAAAGGTATTTTATTGATTGACTATCTGCAAAAGGGTAAAACAATAAATTCAGAGTACTATTGCAACCTTTTAGATCAATTAAATGTACAAATTCGAGAAAAACGTCCTGGTTTACAACACAAAAAAATAATTTTTCATCAAGACAACGCACCAGCGCACAAGAGTGTTTTAACAATGGCTAAAATCAAAGAATTAAAGTACGAGTTGCTTGACCACCCACCTTATTTTCCTGATTTAGCTCCCAGTGACTTTTACCTGTTCCCAAATCTAAAAAAATTCCTTGCTGGCAAGCGTTTTACCTCAAATGAAGATGCAATTACAGTTGTAAACCACTATTTTGAAGACCTTGAGGAAAACTATTTTAATCAAGGGATAGAATTGCTAGATAAGCGTTGGACTAAGTGTATTGAAGTTTCAGGAGATTATAATGAAAAATAAAAATATTTTTGAAAAACTAACTATTCTCTTTCATTGATAGGCTAAGAACTTTCCGAACCGCCCTCGTATACATGTTTGTGCCAAATTTCAGCTCCCTAGCTGTTTTCATGCAGGCTCTACCTTGTATTCAACAGACGGACAGCCGGACCACATGGCTAGATCGTCTACGAGGATTAAGAATATATATACTTTGTTGGGTCTTCGATGATCATTTCAAGGTATTACAGACAGAATGATAACTCTAATTTTACTTCTTATACCCTCCATTGTATGGTGGAGGGTATAAAGAGTAAAAGAATATTTATAATTTAAGTGGCATGCACTGCACATAAAACCAAAAACAAACTTAAAAATGTTAGCCTACAAACGGTGGCTGATGCCCTTTCAAATCCCCAATAAAGATTCCACACTTGATTTGAATTTTTATATTTTTTTTGTTCTGAAAAATACCTACAGATGGATCACCCTATATATGTGACGCGCAAAATAGAAAGGGACCTAAGGGTAAAAACTAGTTTTGTTCAGGAGAGCCATTTTAAAGATTTAAATACGTGTATCTTTGGTATACCATCACTTTCTTAAAACGCGCATATCTCTGGGAGGGAACACTTTTGGGGCATGGGATCGGTCTCATTCGATGCTCAGATGTTGTCCACATCAAAAATAAGTGAAAACCTGATGAAAAGTTTTGTTCAGGAGAGCCATTTAAAAGATTAGGTCCCTTTCTATTTGCGCTTAGAATCGTCGACTTCACTTTCATAAAACGCACATATCAATGGGAGGGAACACTTTTGGGGCATGGGATCGGTCTCATTCGGTGCTCAGATGTTGTCCACATCAAAAAAAGGAAAAAAATGAAAATTAATTTTTTTTACCCTTAGGTCCCTTTATATTTTGCGCATCACATATATTATTGATTGTCGTTATATTTTAGCCACATTTGTCAGAATGTCTGTCCTTTCGTGTGCGCGTTTAAAGCACGATATCGGTCAAACAAAACAACCTAGGATCCTAAAATTTTGCTAGATGATGGCTTATGGTCATAAGCTAGTTGGTATAGTAAACGGGCAGAATCGGCACAGGGGAAATAAAGTAAACTTTTTTGGTTTTAAAAAATCATATTTTTTGTGGACAGACAATGGTTAAAATCTGTACTGTTGGACGCACTTTATAGCTCAAAAAAGGAGATAGTTGCTGGACGTTTTTGCCCATGCGGCCCAAAAGTGGCCCCGCATGGTCAAACAGATGATCAATAGTTATTGTGGGCGTATGGGCCAAATTAAAGCAAACTCTTCTACTAATCCAAATATAGAGACATTTTAAAGATTTGGATGAGACTAGTGTAGGACGCATGGCCGAAAAGGCACAGAAACTGACCCATTTTTTCCGCTTTTGTAGCCTATGGACGGTGGAGGTTATATAACGATTGGCCTGTGCGAAGTTATACACATATTTACATGTTTTAATTCAAATCGTGCTTAAATCTAAGATATCCTTGTGACATTCTCGATGACTATTTCGGCGGTATTACAAACGTTGAAAAATGTTTCGTCCATTCTATGAGGAATATAAAAATGGGCCCTATTAAATTTTATTCTGACGACAATGCCATTCAAATTAAGAGAATGTAGTTTTTCTGTAAGACAAACTTGAATTGTTGGCAATTTATAAAGCGGCTATGCTCCATCGTACTCGTATGCCTTAGAGTGGGTCCGCAAACTTTTAAAAGCATTGCCAAAATATTTTGAAAAATTTTGGCAGCTTTTACATACGACCACTAAAAGGCAACAGAGTGCAATAAGCATTTCTATAATTCATACTTTGGATAAAACGAAGAATAGCTTAAAAAATGTAGGCGATTTTCATATTTAGCTCTTCTAGAATTCCTATTTTGGAAAAATAACGTAGAATAGCTAAAGAAAATGTTGGTGATTTAAAACAGTTTTTTCTTTTTGTTTATAATGAGTGATCCAAGTAGAGATACTTTTTCAATAGCCTTTTTTAACAGATCACGTGTGAGTCGTGTCATGCTGTCATGTTATTTTTGTTAAGTAATGTTTGGCATTTCATCATGGAAAGACTTACGCCTGAACAACGTTTACAAATCGTTCAACTTTATTACGAAAATTCAGGTTCTGTGAGGAATGTGTTTCGTGCACTTCGTTCAACTTATGGTCAACATAATTGGCCTACTGAGCGTACTATTCGCAACACCATCACCCATCTTGAGACCCAGCATTTATTATTGGATAATACTCAACCGAATAGACCACGCCCAGCACGCAGTGAAGAAAATGTAGCGGCCGTAGCTGAGAGTATACACCAAGACAGGGGAGAGTCGCTTAAGCGCCATTCATAGCAACTCGGACTGACGTATGGAACGACTTGGCGCATTTTACGTCGAGATCTTAAATTGAAAGCGTATAAAATACAGCTTGTGCAAGAACTAAAGCCACCCGACGTTCTCAAGCGACGTCGCTTCGCTCTATGGGCTCTTGAAAAGTTCCAAGAAGATCCGACGTTTTCGAGCCAAATTTTGTTCAGCGGTGAGGTCAACATTTCTGGTTCAATGGGTATGTTAACAAGCAAAATTGACGCATTTCGGACGAAGAGCAACCAAAAGAGGTTCAAGAGCTGCGACTTCATCCAGAAAAAAACAACGGGTTGGTGTGGTTTGTGGGCCGGTGGAATCATCGGTCCATATTTCTTCAATAAAGATGCCGGTGAGAACGTAACCGTCAATGGCAACCGTTACGGTGCCATAATAACCAACTATTTGATGCCTGAAATTGAAGCTCGTGATCTCGGCGACATTTGGTTTCAACAAGACGGTGCCACTTCCCACACGCAGAAAAAAAGTATGGTTGGGGTAACAATGTTCGAAGAGCACCATACTATTGTTGGTTATATGGTTGTGGCACAACAATATTATGATCATCACAACAATAGTATGGTTCACACACAACCATACTATGATCCCCATAACAATATTATAGTCCTCACAACAATAGAATCATTCACACACAACCATACTATGATCCCCACAACCATAGTATTATTCACATTCAACCATACTATGATCCCCACAACTATATTATGATCCTCATAACCATAGTTTGTTTAACGTACAACCATAGTATGATCCTCACAACCATAGTATGACTTACGCACAACCATACTATGATCGACAAAATTGTTTGTAAAGACTGGAATACGTTGTTATTCAACAACAAAGAATTTTATTAAGTAAGTTATGTAGCGCTAGGAGTGATTTATTTAACAGTAAAAAAAATTATTTATCAAAAATATTTTAGTTATACTAATCCGTAGTTTTTTTTTTAAAAAAAATATAATTTTTATTAGTATTATTGCGTAAGAATCGTAAAAATAACATTGTCAAATTAAAAAAAATAAGGTTTTGTCGGTATGATTGCCGTAGTTATGTTATTGTTAACATAAAACCCACGAAAACAATACTTTTGACCCACCAACCATATTTTTATTGTTGCTACAACCATATTTTTATTTTTAAATTCGACAACAATACTTTTGTTACATTTCAAGAATATTAATATTGCTGCAATTATACTATTGTCAAAATGAAATTCAAAAAACAATACTATGGTTGCGATGACCATACTTTTACTGCAGAGAACATACTATTGTTGCCGTGACCATATAGTAACCATATATTTTCTCTGCGTGCAGACATCGCATCAATCAATGGATTTATTGAGAGAACACTTCGGTGAGCAGATAATTTCACGTTTTGGGCCGGTCGATTGGCCACCAAGATCGTATGATATCACACCGTTAGACTTTTCCTGTGGGGATATATAAAGTCTAAAGTTTATGCGGACAAACCCGCTTCGATTCAGGCCATGGAGCAAAACATCACGCGTGTCATTCGCCAGTTACCAGTCGAAATGCTCGAACGAGTCATCGCAAATTGGACTCAACGGATGGACCATCTTTTGAAAGACATAATCTTCAAAAAACAAATGCCAAAGAATATTTTTTCAAACGATAATAAACTTGTCCCATTCAATTTGCATTTTCTGTGTTTTTTTCTATAAAAATGTAGGGAACCTCGAAATGTATCAAGCGTTATTTATTCGGTATTTTATCATTGTTATGACGTGAATAGTTTTTATTCTAGTTCGTTTTTTGTTGTTGTTTCTTTTTCAGAATAAACGTAAAAAATTGGTGAATTGCATTAGCTTAGTTGCCTGGCAGACTGTACTGCTATTTCTGAACGGAACGGAGATGAAATTGCGCTTTGAAGATTGGTCAACGCACATTTTGAAGACTTTACGGGTAATTCTCAGTAATTAAAAATGAGACTCCCGTATATGTCATTTGATTGATAGCCGAAGTAATCGTTGCAAAAGACTGCTGAAGAAAAGCCTTGGCGGGTTACGAAACAGCTGTACAGTCTGCCAGCAACCAAGCCAATACATTTCACCAATTTTTTTACGTTGATTCTGAAAAAGAAACAACAAAAAGGTCTCGAAACAGAATGAAAACTGTTCAAGTCACGATTTGAAGCATATTTAGCCCATGAACACTTCAAATTAAATGTTTGTGAGTTACCGATACCACCCTAACGTATGTTGGAAACATACTGTTATCATTGTGGAAAAAAGTTAACTAGAATACATTTATTATCATAAGATTTTTTTGCTGGGGCTTTGCATACACGCACACAGTGCGTACCCAGTGTCCTGAGGAAGCATTCTGCTCCAGGCATAGTCGTAACAATGAATTTAATTAAATTTTATTTGATTGCCACGATTATTTCGTACTCAGAGCAATGGTCATATGCTACGTTTGGGTAACACGAAGTTTTTAACTTTTGAATGCTGCAGCACCCGTCCCAAATGGAATAGCCGCAGGGGATCTACAAAATGAAGAACATATTTTGGTAACATGGCTGGTAACCTAATCAAATTTAAGATAAATAAAGAGAGAGAGAGTCCTATGACATTCATACGATGGTGCCTTCTTACAGCAGGCACAGTAAAAAGGACCATATAATTTCAAATTGGATTTATAAAAGAAACTTTTATTTCGGCATATGCATACCATCGTTGGCAATGGCAAGGTGGGGATAGGGAACCGTAAGATATTATTCAGCTCGACATTTATGGGCATTTATGCGGTGGTACGGACAAAATATTTCATTAGCTTAGTGCATTTTTGGATTTGTGGAAATATTTCATTCATATCTTTTAAATGAGACATGTTTTTTTTTACATTGAACAGTGATTAACCGACTCAAGACCTCTTGCATCTATATTTATATAGAAGACAAGTTTTTAACAAAATGGCAAAGTGACATTGATTTTCGTGGCTGCACACTGCTTTTATCATGATTTCGGGACCGTGACAACCCTCTTCAGAAAGCTTTGCTGCAATTGTTAAAAGTAAAACCGAACTCTATAAGGCCAGGCTCCCCAAATGAATGAGAACTACTGTTGTGAACCTTAATTTTCAAGTTTTCTTCACACAATTGCCCACGAAAATACAACTCACTCTTGCCACCTGTACAGAGACTCCACATTGAGAGCCATCAATACATTTCTTTTACAACGTGTGTGTGTTGTTTATTTTTAACCAACTCTGAAGCGATTCGTTTGTACGAGGGCGGTTCGGAAAGTTCTTAGCCTATCAATGAAAGAGAATAGTTAGTTTTTCAAAAATATTTTTATTTTTCAATATAATCTCCTGAAACTTCAATACACTTAAACTTCCAACGCTTATCTAGCAATTCTATCCCTTGATTAAAATAGTTTTCCTCAAGGTTTTCAAAATAGTGGTTTACAACTGTAATTGCATCTTCATTTGAGGTAAAACGCTTGCCAGCAAGGATTTTTTTTAGATTTGGGAACAGGTAAAAGTCACTGGGTGCTTAATCAGGAGAATAAGGCGGGTGGTCAAGCAACTCGTACTTTAGTTCGTTGATTTTAGCCATTGTTAAAACACTCTTGTGCGCTGGTACGTTGTCTTGATGAAAAATTATTTTTTTGTGTTGTAAGCCAGGACGTTTTTCTCGAATTTGTACATTTAATTGATCCAAAAGGTTGCAATAGTACTCTGAATTTATTGTTTTACCCTTTTGCAGATAGTCAATCAATAAAATACCTTTGAAGTCCCAAAAAACCGTTGCCATAACCTTACCAGCCAATTGAATTGTTTTTGCCTTCTTTGGGGCACTTTCTCCTGCTTCAGTCCATTGTTTGGATTGTTCTTTTGTCTCTGGAGTATAGTGGTGGATCCATGTCTCATCAACAGTTATGAAACGACGCTTAAAATCCATTTTATTTCGCTGAAAACGATCCAAACAAGCTTGAGAAATGTCCATTCTTATGCGTTTTTGGCCGACTGTTAACAAGTGCGGCACCCATCTTGCAGAAAGCTTTTTCATCTGTAGTTCTTCATGCAAAATTAAATGGACTCGATCATTTGAGATGCCCATGATATTAGCTATTTCACGCACTTTTATTCGTCGATCATTTAATACCATATCATGCACTTTGGCTACAATTTCTGTTGTTGTTGCTGTTTTTGGACTTCCACTACGTGGTTCATCTTCAGTGCTTGTACGACCACGTTTAAATTCAGCAACCCAATTTTTTACTGTTGCATATGAAGGAGCACTTTCACCTAACACATTCACCATATCATTATGAATTTCTTGTCCCGATAAACCTTTTTTATGTTAATATTTAATGACACCACGCATTTCTAATTTTTCCATTGTAAAAAAAAATCGCGGATGCGTCTTTTGTGAACACCTGTTTCTATGTGTTCATAGCAGAGATGGAAGTTTCCAAAACACTTAACTTTTTCTGTTTATACCGCGCTTTTTGTGCTAGGCTAAGAAGTTTCCGAAACGCCTCGTAAGCACAAAAAAAATTGGTTTTTTGTCTGGAGGATTCCGAAACAATTGAATTTGCTATATCTAGTAAATAAATTTGAAGACGCCATGCCCCCTTCATCATATCTTCTGGAAGGCGGTCATGTCCGCCCTGTATTCATGGAGGACATCCACCAGTTGGATAGAGGCACCTGGACGCAGGAGTGTTCTTTCTTTCCATTTGCATAACAATAAAATGTGGTTTTTTGTTCCTTTGCAGTAGTCGTATAGTTATTGTTGCTTTCATTTATCCGAAGCGGACTCCAAACCCAACTTCAACGTCCTTAACCTGAGGCCAGGTCTCCTCTCACATGAAAAAAATGCAATTTCAGCCAAAACCTTATCTTAAACTATTCCCTTGATCTTGATGAAATTCAATTTGGTGGGATGCTGTTCGTTATCTAGATGGATGATGGCCAGCAGTTTTTCAAGTGTTCCTCCTCTTTTTTCCCTTTTAGCCTGCATTGGTTGAACTTTAAGCTGAATTTCCATAAAAATATGATACCGCATATAGAAATGCATGCCAAGCACTTGAGAAGCTGAGCTGTTCCATACCGAGATTCAATTTAACCACCACAACAACGGGGGAAGCAGAGAATCAGCAGAAGAAGACCGACGAAATATTGTCATCACAACTGTTATGATTGGATAATGCATTGAATTTCTATTTTTTGCGTTTTTGTTGTTGTTGCTCAATAGAATTCGTTTAGATTTAAAAACTTTAAGTGCTTTTTGAGCAGAGTCTTTTTCTGCATACGTCGTGTTTGAGTGCCGCGATACAGTGGTCGGCCAGTGAAAGTGGCGAGGTACATTTCTAACAAGGATTTCTTAACGAGGATTTCTAACCTACGTTAAGGAGTCCTTAACGAGTAAAGGATTCCTTTACGTCAAAGACTTTAATGAGTCTTTGACTTAAAGTAAATGTTATGGATGGAAAGTACTTTTAGAACTGTTCCGATGTAGTTGAAACAAGCAATCTTGCCCTTAAGGTTAGAAGCTAACCATACCATGGGGTACACGGGAATTCTGACGATGTACATAGTATGTTTAATAATACTATGTAAAAGGATATATGATAGATACTTTGTTTAGTTTTATCGTACGTCTGAAACAAAAAGGAAAACTAATTATCACCACCTAGTATATGCGAAGGCTGCTATATATATATTTCTGGCCTCATAATGAAAATGCGAATATTTATTATCAAAAATAGTTTTATTGTTTTTCAAAGTATTCTCCAGCATGATTTTTACACTTTTGCATGCGCTCAAACCAATTGTCGAAGCACTTTTTAAACTCCGATTGAGACACCTCCAAAACATGGTTTTTGAACGCATCAACAGCAGCTTCTGCCGACGAAAATCGTTGACCACGCATTTTTTTCTTGATGTGCGGGAATAAAAAAAGTCATTGGGTGCCCAGTCAGGGCTGTACGGCGGATGACCCATCAATTCGACGTTTTGGCCGGTCAAAAGGCGCTGGTTAGAGCCGATGTGTGAGAGATCGCATTGTCATGGTGCACAATAATTCGTCTTCTCTTGTTCGTGTTTCGAATTTCTCCGAAGACTTCAGGCAAATAAATTGTAGTAGAATTGACCTCCTACGTTGCTCAAGCGGAACAGTCGCCACCTGACCAGTTTTGCCGAAGAAACAGGCGGCCATTCGCGGAAGTGCTTCTTCCACGAACAACTTTCGTTGGATTTGGCTCGTCTTCGAAGACCCATACGTTCGATTACTATTTTGTTTCGGTCTCATAATCATAGATCTATGATTCGTCACCTGTGACGTTCTTATAAACGTTATATGAAGAACCGCGATCGTATTTTTTCAAAATTTCAAAGCCTTTTTTGAGCGATTGTCAAATTGAGCGGGATCCAACGAAAACAAACCTTTTAACGGCCAGGTGTTGATGCAATGGCAAATGTTTGCTGTTGGATGAAATGCCCAAGGATGCCTCTATCTCACGGTATGTCATATGACGATCTTGCATTATCAGTTCACGCACGGCATCAATGTTCTCTAGCACAACGGCCGTTTTTGACGACCTTCACGACCTTCGTCTTTGAGCAAGCGTCGGCCACGATTGCATTCATTAAACGAGTTTTTCGCAGTGCTATAGGATGGTGCTTCATCGCCAAGCAAAGATCTAAGTTCATCGATGCACTCTTGTCGTGATAATCCACCTCGAAAGTTGTGAAAATTATCGCACGAAAATGTTCACGAGTTAATTCCATTTTTTTGCCAAATCGACTTTTTTAAGTCACTGTAAACAACACAAATGATCGCCGAACGTCAAAACTTTCTGAGTACGTTTATGCTAAAAAGTGTCAAACTTTCCAATGGAAATGTCAGATGGCGCCAGACAACACTTAGTGTTGACAATTTAGCAACCCTTATCAAACATAAGTATCACCTTTCGCCGGAATCATAAAATCAAAGTAGCACTGGTTGAACAAACACATTATGGAACAGGACGGGTGATTCTAAAAAGTGACCCATAACTGTCAGATGTCATTTTAAATATGTCTGAATATATATCTTTCAAGAGCAGTCGATCCGCTTGTACTTTTTTGCTTATATTTTCTTTTATTTTTTGTGTTGTATTATTCTTATTACGAATGTAGTGCTCTTATGTCAGCGAACACACGTAATACACATCAAATGTACTCGCATAAATGCATACGAAAGCGTATGCAGACACATGCATATGAAGCGTTCAGAGCAAGAATTGCACAAGTCATATTAAGATTTTCGTGTTTGAAACCCACACAGGGCTGATATTTGTATCACCTGAAACTTAACTAGATTGGTATGGTTTTTTTGTCTATCAATTGATTAAATATTTAGTCCATTGAGGACTGGAGTGATTCTACTGGTTGCTGTGTTACAACCCTTGTAAAAAAATTGTAAAACACATAATCGTCGCTTTTATCCTTCTTATCATCCGGACACGTTTTTTAGTACAGTTGCATGACTGCCCATCAAGCAGCACGAAGAAAAAAGCATGGTAACTATCGGGTGATCAATCTAAAGGTATTTTTTTAACAAAAAAAAGTACAAAAATTCTAATCAAGTGGGAAACCGTTTTGTCCATTCGAAAGGACATTTTTATGCCATTTATATTTTGAACATAATTTTTTGTGTTGGCCGCACCTACGCCTTAAGGATTTCCATTCTGAGGGTCCAATTTTGTATGACTCGTTCGAGCCCTTCGACCGATGTGGAGTTAAAAACATGCGTAACGTTGGCTTCCTAAACCTGAATCGTGGCTGGTTTGTCAGCATAGACTGTATGTAGATTTTAACTAAACGGCGCAGGGTGTATCGCAGTAATTAGCTTTTTTGCACTGCAGCCAGTTGTCGAAGAGAGTGGAGAGTGTGCGTGGATTATAGTGACTAACGGGAGATTTGTAATTGTCTACCTTTTAGTTGCCATCATGCGTTTGACGCGTGAGGAGAGGTCATTTTGTGTTGAAGCTTATTTTTTAAATGCGCACTCGATAGTTGCAGTGCAGCGTGCTTTTCGTTCAGGATTCACTGTTCCTCACGCGGAGGTGTTCCTGAACGGCAATCAATTGTAAATTGGGTAACTTCATTGAGAACAGTAGGGAATGTGTCATGTGTACGAAGGGGACCTGAGAGAAGTGTTACAACGCCACAAAACTTCGAGAGAGTTAGAGCTGCTGTACTGCAATCTCCGAAACGTTCAGCTCTGAAGCAATCACTTGCTCTTGGCAATTAGAGGATACATGGCTCCAAAAGGATGGTGCCACTGCACACACAGCGAGGGTTACCATAAATTGTTTGAGACAAATGTTTCCTGGACGCCTTATCGTTTAGCGTTTTTTTTCCTTTGAGGTTACCTGAAGTCGAAGGTGTATATCAACCGCCCCAACACCTTGGAAGACCTAATCAACAATATTGGGGCTGAAATTGACAGAATACTGGTCGGCATACTTGTTTGCGTTCTTGAAAACTTCAGAAAACGTATGCAGCAGTGTGTGGATAGCGAAGGTCGACATTTGCCTGATACACTTTTTAGAACCATGTAATTTAAAAATTCCTTTACTGTTCAATATAATAAAAATATAAAATAGATTTTTCTAAGGTTCATAATATTTTTTTTTCATTTACAAATAAGCAAATTTTCGAGCTCCACCCTATATTACACGGCCTACTCATACTCGTACAAAACGTGAAATTAGCTGCACTTCGAAATGGCTTCGCAATGGATCTTTTGCTCGAGCAGCTGTATGGCAAATGACACCGTCCTGTTGAAACCAAATGTCGTCAAGATTACAGGCTTCAATTTCAGATGGCAAAAAGTCCGATATCTTGGCGCGATAGGGAGTACCGTTCACGGTTACGTTCTGGCCATCATCATTTTTGAAAAAATATGGACCAACGATTCATCCAGTCCGACGATTCATCCAGCACCAAACCGTGTTTTTCGCGGTGTAAATCTTATAATGATAATATGGCAAATAATACTGAAAATAATAATAATGTTTAACACAACTCAGGCGTAATCTGTGAAAAAATTATGTCTAGATTGGTCACCCATTCGTCATTGCGTAAGTGACATAATTCCTGGTTCAATGAGTCCTTGGTCGTCATATATTTAACAATTTTTATCGACGCTGCTAAAGCAACCGTTTATGTGTATAGAGGCAATGAGAATGTTTTCCTTTTGGTTGTATAGATTTCCCTATATAGAGAAAGGGACCTAAGGGTAAAAAAATCATTTTCATTTTTTTTTTGATGGGGACAACATCTGAGCATCGAATGAAACCGATCCCATGCCCCAAAAGTGTTCCCTCCCAGAGATATGCGCGTTTTATGAAAGTAAAGTCGACGATTCTTAGCGCAAATAGAAAGGGACCTAATCTTTAAAATGGCTCCCCTGAACAAAAATTTTCATCAAATTTTCACTTTTTTTTGATGTGGACAACATCTGAGCATCGAATGAGACCGATCCCATGCCCCAATAGTGTTTCCTCCCAGAGATATGTGCGTTTTAACAAAGTGAAGTCGACGATTCTAAGTGCATATAGAAAGGGACCTAATCTTTAAAATGGCTTTCCTGAACAAAACTGGGTTTTAACCTTAGGTCCCTTTCTATTTTGCGCGTCACATATGACTTTGATTTATCCTTACTACAAGCTGTATGAGGATAGTGGCCCAGTAACATTGGTTATAAGCTGAAAAACGTCTACCATCCTCTCTAGGGTCTTTAGAAGTAAGCCTGATAGTTAGGAAGTCCTTAGAACTTCCATGATGGTTTTTTCGCTTTTGGTATTAAGACCACATTTGATTCGGAGGGAATATACGGGTATGTACTATAGCTTTATACAGTCAGTGTGTAAGTTTAAGCTTTAGGGATTCTAACTACTATAGTAGTTAGAGTCTAACTGCTCATACAGATTTGATTTCCTACCGACAATACTTAGTCAAGGCCAGGGGATTTAAAGGATTTAGCCTCCTTGCAGCCTTTTATAAAGTTTCTTTATTAATGATGTCCGGGTAAAAATCGGCGTAATCTGATTTGTCGGTGTATCCGATCCTGTGTCGTCCACCGAATTACAAAGCGTTTTATGAAGGAGGTTGAAGATTCAACACTAAGTTTTGCTCAACATCCATCACTCTTTTCTTAGTAGTACCTAAAAACAAAATGGACACTTCATGTTTAATATACCGATCGACTTAGAATCACTAGCTGATTTCATTGAGCGACTTCCGTGAGTCATTTCTTCTGTTAATGTAACCGAAGTCGCAAAGAAAAACAGATTTTAATAAAACTTTGCACATTGCTCAGCATTGTGCCAAGGACGAACCCTATTGTGATTCGTCCAATAGGAGAAGTTCCCCATCTGATAATCTGCAGCTCTTGAAAACATTTTTATTCGTACAATCTAATCATCATAAAAATTTTATTTTTACCTTATGAGTGGCCAATGATTAACCCAGGCGAAATCGGGCCAAAGAGATTAATGTTTTCCTTCAAATGTTTTTTTACACAAACATCCCTACCGATTTGAGGTCCTGCCATTGAATAACCTACATTAACTTTCGAACTCACCCAAATTTAGGATAGTATATTTGTGGAGATTGCACAAAATATGCTACTCCTGCTCTAAGCGCTTCATATATCGTACATCATTTCTTAGTACAAATGTAGAATTGTACTGAAATTTTTACCCACGCACTGCACCAACGTCTGCCAACGTGGAAAAGAATGATGTACGTCATAATTTCTTTTTTTTTCTCTCTATTCACGTCATGATTTCGGTAACCGGATTTCGTTATAAATTGCATGTGGAAGCAAAAATTGTTAAAATGAAGGCAGGAACGTTTTTATTTTTTTGAAAAATCCCTTGCATCTTTTGTATGCTTTAATATATAAATTCTTTACGATTTTCTTCGGTAAAGTGTTCACAGTTTAAACGGAACCGTATCATTTTTAAATCTGATTAGGTAAACCTTTTACTTTACATTTTAGATCTCCATTTCTTGACTTTTTTAAGTCATTTGAGCCAACAAGCGTCTCTGCTTGATAAGCTGCTTTTTACAAGAAAATGTTGTCCAGCGATGAAGCTCATTTTTGATTGAATGGGTACTTTAGTAACCAAAATTGTCGCATTTGGAGTAAAGAAAATCCACAAGCCATTGTTAAGACGCCGTTGCATTCTCAAAAAGGCAGAGGGAATCAGTGGTCCATATTTCTTCAAAAATGGAGCCGGCCATAATGTTGCAGTGAATGGGGAACGCTACAGAGTCATGATTAATCACTTTTTCGTGTTTGAATTGCATGCCATACTGCCAACGAAACAATCAATTTTAAGAAGGAAACTTTTGGTGAGCGCATTACATCGCGTTGTAGGCCTGTGGCGTGGCCTCCAAGATGGTGCGATTTAACGCCGCTGGACTATTTTTTGTGGGTTTATGCGAAGTCGCTTGTCTAAGCAGATAAGCCCGCCACAATTGACGGCTCCAAATGCTGCAAAAAGTGGTCGAAGTTTAAGTCTCACGACTGGAATTTATTCGAGCGGGAATTTGTTCGAGCTGGAATTAATTCGAGCTGAAATTTATTCGAGCCAGCCGCGGCCATCATTTCTAAGACAGAATGGCAAACCCTTATCTTTATAACAAAGCTAAGTTCTTGGCCAAAACATTAATTATATGCGTTTTATTTCTTCTTAAATACCTCACGCCTGGAAAAAAAACACCCTTTACAAAGGATTTAAGAACTATTTTTACTTAAGAGTAGAGGTTTTTAGGATTAAAACATCTTAAGTTGTTTGCAACTAAAAGGGAAGTTTTAGGCCTAATTTTTCTTAGTAAGAAAATATAAGATTTAAGAAAATCCTTGTACACAAAACCCATCCAAGAACTGAACAATTTCAAGTAGACTATAGATGTGCTTATATACATAGGGTGATCCATCTAGAGGTATTTTTTCAGAACAAAAAATAAATAAAAATTTAAACCAAGTGTGGAATCTTTATTGGTATTTGAAAGGAAATTTTATGGCATTCATTTTTTGAAAACAATTTCCTTCAAATGTTGGCAACTGTATTAGGGAAATGAGCTTTCGGTGAGAAACGGGAAGATCCGCTGTTTTCGACCAAAATGTTGTTCAGTGATGAGGCCCATTCCTGGCTCAACGGCAAAGTCAATAAACAAAATTGCCGCATTTGGGCTAAAGAGCAATAAGAAGAGGCTCAGGAGGTGCCATTATAACCAGAAAAAACCACAGTTTGGTGCGGTTTATAAGCTGGTGGAATCATCGGTGCAAATTTTTTCAAAAATGATGATGGCCGGAACGTAACCGTGAATGAAGCTCGCTTTCGCGCCATGATATCGATCTGAAATCGAGCTGAAATTGAAGCCCGTAATATTGAATTTGCCATACAGCTGCTCAAACAATGGATCTATTGAGAGGTCATTTCGAAAAGCAGCGATTTGGACAGGTGAGTTGGCCGCCTAGATCGAGTGATATCAAACCTTTAGACATTTTTCTTTGGGGTTACGTAAAGTCCAAAGTCAGTGCTGACAAACCAGCTACGATTCAGGTTTTGGAAGCCAACATTGCGCGTGTCATTAAAGCCATACCGGTCGAAATGCTTCAACGAGTCATCCAAAATTGGACCCTTAGAATGGAAACCCAAAGGCGTAGTTGCGGCCAACATTTGAAGGAAAATATATTCAAAAACTGAATGCCATAAAATGTCCTTTCAAACTACCAATAAAGATTCCACACTTGATTTGAATTTTTATATATTTTTTTTGTTCTGCAAAAATACCTCTAGATGGATCACCCTATATATAAATTGGAATTTATACCCTCCATTCGCCGTTTATTGTCACCAGAATATCGGCATGCATACGGTCTTCTAGAATACTAAACGTTTTAAATGCAAGATTCGTATTTTTATACTTTTATGACAGTTTCAAAAAATTGAACAGGGATTAAACCGGCTCAAGACCTCTTGTTTTCTATATTTAAATAGACAAGTTTTCAAAAAATGTAATGTTTTCATTTTAAAATTTTTTAGCCAATTAACAATTCTACTCATTTGATGACCATAAGCCACAATCAACCGATTTTCAAAAAATGTAATGTGGTCTTTTTAAAAATTTTCGCAATTAAAAATTCTACTCAATTGATGACCATAAGCCACAATCATGCAGAATTTTACTGCTTTCGTGCTTTAAACAGACACATGGTTGGTGTAATAAAAATTATATACATTTTATGGGTTATCCAATCAATATACCATATCAGGTATAGAAAAACCAAGTGTCATGATCTGTGAAAATATACTCAGCCCTAATGAAAACCTTTTTTTTTTAATCCATATGAGTATCTTCACAAAAGGTAAGGCTTATTCTAACAAGTACTCATCATTGCTCTACAGTCTGTTATTGACATAGACCAATTCAGCATAATTTTGCGAATACATCAATTTCATGCATTTCCCTTGGTATGAAACCTCTCCAGTTCCAAGGATTTTAAGTCTTTCTGAGTTTCTGTTAGGAAGAAAGGCGATGTATAGAAATTGAACGTGTAGTATGCCTTCATAAGAATCTTTCTGCTACTTTGAGTAAAAATAAATAAAATATACCGACGACATTATGTCTGTCATTTATCTATGACGTATACGTCATATTTAATGCCATAATAACACTCATACGCTGCAGTGACTTCAACAAAGCCACACGGCACAAAACCGAACTGGATTATTCATTATGCACTTGTAAACCCCATTTAACCACATGTCAGTTTTTATAATATTCTCGGTGTTTCTTTTTTGTCTGGGAATGAACATTTTTTTTTTGTTTTTTGTTTTTGACTATCAAATATAATCACTTCATTGGATTAAATTTAGATACGAAAACAGATGTTGTACTCGTATGTCGTCAACCACAGGCGAGGCATTAAATTGAGTATGTATGTCAGCAATTTGTAAACATAGAACCATATGTCAGGCTAAATATGAAACTATAGATCAATCTGGCGCAGACAGAGTGAGACTTAGCACAGTCACTACTGAATTGGTGAGGCAACATTTGTTAAAGCACTTTTTAATTAACAATTTTAATTATAGTGATTGCTTATTATGTGATAAATATGTACAACTTCAAAAGGGATGGCATTATTTCGAAATTATGGCATTATTTCGAGTTTATAATGGTATAATGGTAATGAAGTGCTTCTTCAAAAATTCGCTATAGAAAAGCATTCGACAAGCGGTACTTCCAATCGATAATCCATTTTAGATCCGTTGTACAAGAGTTGCTATATATATTTCTGGCCTTGGCAACACTAAGTGTTGCCTGGCGCCATCTGACATTTCCATTGAAAAACTTGACTTTTCTTAGCATAAACGTACTCAGAACGTTTGGACGTACGACCATCATTTGTGTTGTTTACAGTGACTTGAAAAAAAATAATTTGGCAAAAAATGGCATTAACTCGTGAACATTTTCGTGCGATCATTTTTCACAACTTTCGAGGTGGACTATCACGATAAGAGTGCATCGAAGAACTTAAATCTTTATATGGCGATGAAGCACCATCCTATAGCACTGTGAACAACTGGTTTACTGAATTCAATCGTGACCGACGCTCGCTCAAAGACGAAGGTCGTCCAAAAACGGCCGTTGTGCCAAAGAACATTGATGCCGTGCGTGAACTGATAACGCAAGATCGTCATGTGACATACCGTGAGATAGAGGCATCCTTAGGCATTTCTTCAATTTTTTGCATAAACACCTGGCCGTAAAGAAGTTTTGTTCACGTTGGATCCCGCACAATTTGGCAATCGCTCAAAAAAAAGGCCCGATTGGTGCAAAGAAATTTTGAAAAAATACGATCGCAATGTTTCAAAAGGCGTTTATAAGATTGTCACAGGGGACGAATCATGGAACTATGCGCATGAGCCCGAAACAAAACAGCAATCGACCTTGTGGGTCTTCGGAAACGAGCCAAATCCAACGAAAGTTGTTCGTGGAAGAAGCACTTCGAAGCAAATGTTCGCCTGTTTCTTCGGCAAAACTGGTCATGTATCGACTCTTTCGCTTGAGCAACATAGGACGGTCAATTCTGAGTGGTGTACTACAATTTGTTTGCCTGAAGTCTTCGGATAAATTCGAAAAACGAACAAGAGAAGACGAATCATTGTGCAGCATGAGAAGGCGAGTTCTCACATATTGGCTCAAACCAGCGCCTTTTTGACCGGCCCAAACGTCGAATTGATGGGTCATTCGCCGTACAGCCCTGACTTGTCACCTAATGACTTCTTTTTATTCCCGCACATCAAGAAAAAAATGCGTGGTCAACGATTTTCGTCGCCAGAAGATGCTGTTGAAGCGTTCAAAAGCCATGTTTTAGAGGTGTCTCAATCGGAGTGTAAAAAGTGCTTCGACAATTTGTTTGAGCGCATGCAAAATTGAATAAATCATGCTGGAAAAACAATAAAACCATTTTTGATGATAAATACTCGCATTTTCATTATTACAAATATACGAAGGCGGTTCGGAAACTTCTTAGCCTAGCACAAAAAGCGCGGTATAAAAAGAAAAAGTTAAGTGTTTTGAAAACTTCCATCTCTGCTATGAACACATGTTAAATTTTGTTTCGATCTGGCAACTCCTTCATATAGAAACAGGTGTTCACAAAAGACGCGATTTTTTTACAATGGAAAAATTAGAAATGCGTGGTGTCATTAAATATTTACATAAAAAAGGTTTATCGGGACAAGAAATTCATAACGAAAGTGCTCCTTCATATGTAAAAGTAAAAAATTGGGTTGCTGAATTAAAACGTGGTCGTACAAGCATTGAAGATGAACCACGTAGTGGACGTCCAAAAACAGCAACAACAACAGAAATTGTTGCCAAAGTGCATGATATGGTATTAAATGATCGACGAATAAAAGAGCGTGAAATAGCTAATATCATGGGCATCTCAAATGATCGAGTCCATTTAATTTTGCATGAAGAACTACAGATGAAAAAGCTTTCTGCAAGATGAGTGCCGCACTTGTTAACAGTCGACCAAAAACGCATACGAATGAACATTTCTCAAGCTTGTTTGGATCGTTTTCAGCGAAATAAAATGGATTTTAAGCGTCGTTTCATAACTTTTGATGAGACATGGATCCACCACTATACTCCAGAGACAAAATAACAATCCAAACAATGGACTGAAGCTGGAGGAAGTGCCCCAAAGAAGGCAAAAACAATTCAATCGGCTGGCAAGGTGATGGCAACGGTTTTTGGGACTTCAAAGGTATTTTATTGAATGACTATCTGCAAAAGGGTAAAACAATAAATTCAGAGTACTATTGCAACCTTTTAGATCAATTAAATGTACAAATTCGAGAAAAACGTCCTGGCTTACAACACAAAAAAATATTTTTTCATTAAGACAACGCACCAGCGCACAAGAGTGTTTTAACAATGGCTAAAATCAACGAATTAAAGTACGAGTTGCTTGACCACCCACCTTATTCTCCTGATTTAGCTCCCAGTGACTTTTACCTGTTCCCAAATCTAAAAAAATTCCTTGCTGGCAAGCGTTTTACCTCAAATAAAGATGCAGTTACAGTTGTAAACCACTATTTTGAAGACCTTGAGGAAAACTATTTTAATCAAGGGATAGAATTGCTAGATAAGCGTTGGACTAAGTGTATTGAAGTTTCAGGAGATTATATTGAAAAATAAAAATATTTTTGAAAAACTAACTATTCTCTTTCATTGATAGGCTAAGAACTTTCCGAACCGCCCTCGTATATAACAGCCCTCGTATGTATATATAAAATATATTTAGGGTGATCAATCTAGATGTATTTTTTCAGTAGGTTTTTTTTCGCAGATTACGCTTGAGTTGTGTTAAACTTAATGTTTTTTTCAGTATTTTTGCCAATTCATCATAGAAAGACACTACAAAAAAGCACGGTTTGGTGCGGTTTATGGGCTGGTTAAACCATCGGTCCAAATGTTTATAAATTTGGTACGGCTGATCATTGTACAGGTATTTTTTTCCATAGGATTTTTTTTACAGATTACATGTGAGTTGTTTTAAACTTTATATTTTGTTCTCATCACTATTGTTTGTCATTTCATCATGGAAAGACTTACACCGCGAAAACCACGGTGTGTGTCATTAACGCCATACCGGTCGAAATGCTCGAACGAGTCATCCGAAATTGGACCATTAGAATAGACATCCTGAGACGTAGTTGCGGCCAACATTTGAAGGAAAATTTTCAGTTATTGTTTGCGCGAACATATTTAGTTATTGTTATGCTTGACGTCTTATCAAATTGCAGATGTTGGTGTCTTTAAAATTTGTTATTTTAAATAACCCAATATTTCGACAACAGGGGTAATCAATTTCAATAATGGTTTTTTCTTCTGTCCTGTTGTCCTATTAATATTCATTTGAAGGAAATATTATTCAAAAGCTAAATGGCATATAATGTCCTTTCAAATGGACAATAAAGATTTCACACTTGATTTGGAAAATATACCTCTAGATTGATCACCCAATATTTATTCATAGCCTCACCCTACTCTCTTAGAGGGTATATAATATTTGGTGCGGACAAAAGCAAAGGAGGGATTCTAGAGGTATTTTTTCAGAGCAAAAAAAAATATATAAAAATTCAAATGAAGTGTGTAATCTTTATTCGTAATTTGAAAGGACATTTTATGGCATTTATTTTTTGAAAATAATTACCGTCAAATGTTGGCAACTGTGTAATGGAAATGAGCGTTTCGTGAGAAACGGGAAGATCTCCTGTTTTCGAAAAAAAAATTGTTCAGTGATGAGGCCCATTTCTGGCTCAACGGCAAAGTCAATAAACAAGATTGCCGCATTTAGGCTGAACAAGAAGATGTTCAAGAGGTGCCATTATATTATGGGCTGGTGGAATCATCGGTCCACATTTTTTCAAAAGTGATAATGACCGAAACGTAACCGTGAATGATGCTCGCTATCGCACCATGATATCTATCTCTATGCTACCTGAAATTGAAGCCCGTAATCTTGAAGACACTTGGTTTCAACAGGACGGTGCCACTTGCCATACAGCTGGTCAAACAATGGATCTATTGAGAGGTCATTACCAAAAGCAGCTAATTTCTCGTTTTGGACAGGTGAGTTCGCCGCCGAGATCGAGTGACATTTTTTAGACATTTTTCTTTAAGGTTACGTAAAGTCCAAAGTCTATGCTGACAAACCAGCTAGGATTCAGGTTTTGGAAGTCAACATTACGCGTATCATTAAATCCATACCGGTCGAAATGCTTAAACGAGTCATACAAAATTGGACCCTCAGAATCGAAACCCTGAGGCGTAGTTGCGGCCAACATTTGAAGGAAATTATATCTAAAAAATAAATGCCATAACATGTCCTCTTAAATTACCATTAAAGATTTCACACTTAATTTGAAATTTTATATATTTTTTGTTCTGAAAAAAATACATTTAGATGGATCACCCTATATAACGCATTCAAAAAAAATATTTTATACCCTATATATGTTTTGCACAAACCCGTTTTATGATCTTTTAGTTTTTTAAGCCTTGTCCGTCTGTGAGGCTGCTTTGCACGATAACTCTCAAAGGACCTGCCAATCGTTTTTGAATTTAGTATATCATAATATTGTTTTCCAAGACTGAATATAATTAGAATAGTGATTATAAAAAAGTGTCGCTAACGAAAAAACAGCCTAACCCACGCTCCTTATATCACACAAACGAGCGTGGATTGAACCAACAGAACTATTTCCCTAATGAAAAAATTACGATTGAATTTTGCTTTCTCTAATATGTTTATTTCATATTTGTATGCGCTTAGAAAAAGGTGATGTCACGCCCCATTCTAGCAGTTACCACACATGCTACCCTTTACAAGATTTCATTGAAATCGGTAGGCTTTTGGCAATGGTGGACGGAAAATTTAAAATACCTATATGGGTGGGTGAGGGTATATGTAAGTCGGATAAACCGTCGAAAATTTGTTCACTCGTTTTATAGATATTTTCCTTAGTTCCTAGTTAGAACATAGGCCCATAACAAATCAATTCCAATTTATTCTTTCTACTGCTAAATATTTAATTTCACTCCAAACTTTACCTGCTTCCCATGCTTCTGCTTCTTAGGGTGACCAACTTAAACGCACACTGTTAATGGTAAATAAAACAAAATATTTTCAGAGAATTATCTCAACATTTTTGTATTATGATGGATGGATCTGTGGCAATTATGTGGACAACAAACCATCTGCTCGCCAAGACTTCGGTGGCATATCTCTATCCGATGGTCCTTTCAATGACTCTGAGCCATAATTAAGTTTCAATGTCGGAAATATGCCTAATAATCTCATTCTTCAGCTCTTAAATAGTTCATGGCTTATTGACGTTAACGTTTTCCTTTACATATCCCCAAAAAAGTCCAACGCTTTCAAATCACATGATAGTGGCGTCCAATTAACATTGCTACGACGTGAGATATCACAGTCGTTGATTTTCTAGCGCAAAAGAGCCATTGTTTCGTTGGCTGTGTGGCAAGTGGCACCATCCTGTTGGAAACACATTTTGTCCAGGTCTACATCCTTAATTTCTGGCAACAAGAAATCCGTTTTCTTTTCGCGATAACAAACATCATTCACATTTTCGAAGAAGTACGGCCCGATAACGCCACCAGCGCATAAACCGCACCAAGCAGTAACTCTATGTAAAAGCATCGGCTTTTCAATAGTAACTCATTTGCCCAAATGAATCAATTCTGCTTGTCAACGAATGCACTGTGGACACATTTGGTCGATTATGCTGGGCAAAAAAAAACATGAATTGCACGAAATGCATTTTGATTTTAACTTCTGTTGACCACCATTTACGAGGGTTGCTATTTATATTTCGGGTTCTAATAATACTAGTGTTTCCAGATGCAAACTGAAACTTCCATTGGAAACTTTGACATTTGTTAGTATAACTTCACTTAGAACGTTTTGTCATTTGAGGGCGAATTGTTTTGTTTACAGTGTGTCGAAAAATTCATCTCAGTCAAAAATGGAATTATCCCGTGAACATTTTTGTGCGATGATTTTTTACGATATTCGGCGTGGGTTATCGAGACAAAAGTGTTTAACTTAACTTGTTTCGACTTTTGGCGATGAAGCACCATTAAAAACCACTGTTAATCGCTGGTACCAAGAGTTCAGTCTCGGACGCCGTTCGCTCCAGGACGAATTTCGTGAAGGAAGTCCAATTTCGGTCACTTTGCCAGAAACCATCGATGCTGTGCGTGAACTGATTAAGCAAGACCGACATGTGACATACCATGAGATGGAGGCATCCTTGAGCATCAGTATGACAAGCATCAATAAGATATTGCATGTTCATTTGGTCGTGAAAAAAATGTGTTCTCGTTTGATCCCACATAATTTGACGAAGGCTCAAAAAAATAGGCTCGTATGGATTGGTGCAATGAGCTGTTTAAAACGAATAACTGCGGTAGCTCAAAGGCAGTGTATAACATTGTTACAGGTGACGAATCATGGATCTATGCATATGAACCCGAAACAAAACATTAATCGATCGTATGGGTCTTTCAAGAGGAGCCAAATCCAACAAAAGTTGTTCGTGTAACGCAAAAAATTGCGTTGTTTTCCGGTATAACCAGCCATGTTGCCACAGTGCCTTTAATGGAACGTAGGACATTCAATTCTGAGTGGTATACAACCATCTGTTTGCCCACAGAGTTCAAAGAAATAAGGAAAGATAATAAGAGAAGAGGGATCATTTTGCATTACGACAATGCGAGCTCTCACACATCAGCTGAAACGATGAGCTATTTGACCACTTAAGATGTGGAATTGATGGGTCATCCACCGTACAGCCCTGATTTGGCACCCAATGACTTCTTATTATTCCCTAGCATCAAGAAAAAAATGAGTGGTCAAGTTTTTCATCGCCCGTAGCAGCTGTTGAAGCCTTCAAACACCATTCACCGTACAGCCCTGATTTGGCACCCACTGACTTCTTATATTCCCTAGAATTTAGAAAAAAAATGCGTGGTCCACGTTTTTCATCGCCCGAAGCAGCTGTTGAAGCCTTCAAACACCATGTTATGGAGGTTTTTTTCAATCGCAGTGGAAAAATTGTTTTGTGTACACGCAAAAGTGTATTGATCTTAAAGGAGAATATTTTGAAAAACAATAAAACCATTTCCAATGATAAATTATTTTGTTTTAATTGCCGGACCCCAAATATATATAGCAACTCCCGTATTTAATTGCAGCTGCATATATTCCTTCGTTTCAGAAGCCTTTGTTTTGTGTAGAATATACTCGTAGCTGTCCAACTGGACCATTTCATTTCTTTTTACGAGGGCGGTTCGGAAAGTTCTTAGCCTATCAATGAAAGAGAATAGTTAGTTTTTCAAAAATATTGTTATTTTTCAATATAATCTCTTGAAACTTCAATACACTTAGTCTAACGCTTATCTAGCAATTCTATCCCTTGATTAAATTAGTTTTCCTCAAGGTCTTCAAAATAGTGGTTTACAACTGTAATTGCATCTTTATTTGAGGTAAAACGCTTGCCAGCAAGGAATTTTTTTAGATTTCGGAACAGGTAAAAGTCACTGGGAGCTAAATCAGGAGAATAAGGTGGGTGGTCAAGCAACTCGTACTTTAATTCGTTGATTTTAGCCATTGTTAAAGCACTCTTGTGCGTTGTCCTGATGAAAAATTATTTTTCTGTGTTGTAAGCCAGGGCGTTTTTCTCGAATTTGTACATTTAATTGATCTAAAAGATTGCAATAGTACTCTGAACTTATTGTTTTACCCTTTTGCAGATAGTCAATCAATAAAATACCTTTGAAGTCCCAAAAGACCGTTGCCATAACCTTATCAGCAGATTGAATTGTTTTTGCCTTCTTTGGGGCACTTCCTCCAGCTTCAGTCCATTGTTTGGATTGTTCTTTTGTCTCTGGAGTATAGTGGTGGATCCATGTCTCATCAACAGTTTTGAAACGACGCTTAAAATCCATTTTATTTCGCTGAAAACGATCCAAACAAGCTTGAGAAATTTCGTTTTTGGTCGACTGTTAACAAGTGCGGCACCCATCTTGCAGAAAGCTTTTTCATCTGTAGTTCTTCATGCAAAATTAAATGGACTCGATGATTTGAGATGCCCATGATATTAGCTATTGCACGCACTTTTATTTGTCGATCATTTAATACCATATCATGCACTGTGGCTAGAATTTCTGTTGTTGTTGCTGTTTTTGGACGTCCACTACGTGGTTCATCTTCAATGCTTGTACGACCACGTTTAAATTCAGCAACCCAATTTTTTACTGTTGCATATGAAGGAGCACTTTCACCTTACACATTCACCATATCATTATGAATTTCTTGTCCCGATAAACCTTTTTTATGTAAATATTTAATGAAACCACGCATTTCTAATTTTTCCATTGTAAAAAAATCGCGGATGCGTCTTTTGTGAACACCTGTTTCTATATGAAGGAGTTGCCAGATCGAAACAAAAAAAAAACATGTGTTCATAGCAGAGATGGAAGTTTCCAAAACACTTGACTTTTTTCTGTTTATACCGCGCTTTTTGTGCTAAGCTAAGAAGTTTCCGAACTGCCCTCGTATGTCACCAGCTAAAAGCGTCAAAATATTTCAAATGTGTCACGTAGTGCCAGCTAATAACTCCCACATGCATCCTTTTTAGCCGGATTAAGTGTTAAAGAGTTGGCAGCCATAGCACAAAACAAACAATAACAAGTGTGAACATCAAAACTTTTCAATGCAATTGAAATTTCTCCCAGCATCTCCAACGTCGATAGAAACATACATATGCATGTACTACGTATGTACGCCTGGAGGGGGTCTACGTAAACACAAAGTTATGAATTGGCCCCGAGGACAAACACCAGCAGCCAGGCTCTGTCGAACTTTGTGATGGCCCTCACACGTGATGGATGTGATGTCTTCCATAAACAAACACGGAAAAGACACTGAAATCAAACAAATAACAGCTTTGCTGCCAAACTAAGAAATAAAACAAGAATCAAAAATATTTAGCAGGCATGCGCTCTCTTTAAGGAACGTCACAAATGGGAGATACACAATGTGTAAGAGTCGGGCTCTCTCTTAACAGATGTCTCTGCAGTAAAAGCCTCAACATTCACTCAAAGTAAGAATCGCGCTCTCTTGCCAGATTTCTCTGCAGTGATGCTTACAACATGCACACAATGCCAGAGTCGGGCTCTCTTTACTGATGTCTTTATACTGAGTAATGTTGCTAAATATTTTTCGAAGTATGCCCTCAAATTTGACTATAAAAGTGCTAGAAATCGCTAACTTCTTCATTAAGCTTGAGTTATTAAAAGAAAATACCTCTAGAATTTTAAAAACTTCTTTAAATTATTCGAAAAGAGCAAGAATCAAATACATTTTTCATTCTTCAAATAAAACAAGACAAAACCCTGAATCTGTCAGTTTTAGTAAATATCACAGTGCAACATTTTTTGGGTCATCGTCTCGGGTATACGTTTGGTCAATGGCGGCTGAAAGTACTTATACGAGTACATCCCAAAACTTGATTTCTGACATTATAAGTTTTGCCAGTTTCGCTTAAGTTTTCGAGTAATCGCATAGTACATTATTTGGTTCAAATTGGGGTTTGAACACTTTTTTGGTAACATTCCGTTCGATAAACTGAACGGAAATAATCCTATATAAGTAGTGTATTGAGCAAAGTTGTAGCTATTGAATGTTTTGCACTGTGTATTCAATTGCTTTGTAGAAACCTTTGACGTTATAAGACACACTTTATAATGTTATTAAGGTAAGGTAAGAATACCTAACATATTTCGTGTTTGAAACGACGATAATATCGTCGTTTCAAACATTCGGCACGTCCGTTGCACTATATGAAAAACCATTTTTGAAGAAAGTGCATATGACATCAATCACTCTTTTGCTGATCTGCTCCTCAGTACAGTCAGGCGATGTTTTTTGGATAACCCGCAACCATTTCATTTTCACATCGCCGAATTTTAATAATGGCAACTCATTTTATGATTTCGGTGATGACGGTAACTTCATCAGTATTTCATGATTTTTCAAACTTTATATTATTTTCCTTACAGAAGATGACGTTCCCAAAACCCCGGTAACACCAACCGATTCCAACGGTTTCAAAAATGCCATAAGCAATCAGTTTTACGCTTACTTAAATGACCCGGATCCCGGCCCTGAAATTTGGACCAAATATAATGTTTTGAAGGAAGCATTCCTATTGTGTAACACCCCACTGGCGTCGTCAGCACCCGTTGAACGACTATTCTCATTTGCAGGCATCATCAATACTCCAAGACGAAATTCATTGTCAGACTTTTCTTTTGAAAAGTTGGTATTAGTGAAGTCTAATGCCAATTTTTTGTGAATTATATATAAGCAGCTGTGTCTTGTGTTTATTTAAAGAACAGGGTGCACCGTATGCAATTTTATGCAATATTCAAAAACTGTTATATTATGTAAATATAGCAACAAATGTGATAAATAAATATTTTCTTTTCACAAAAATAGTTAAAAATAGTTGATCTAATCAAATCTAATCAAAAATAATCAGATTTCTTGATCAATTATTTTTTGGATTAGTTTTGATTAGATTCGATTACAAATGCTAATCGTCACTAATTGTGATTACATTTTTGATTATTTCTAATCAAGTCAATTAGTAATCGTCTAAAATGGCTAACTAATCATAATTAATCAATTTTTCAGCACAATTAAAATTTCTAATCCAATTGCTAATCATTAGGATTTCTAATCATTATTTCCAAGCTATGGACGATACCTTTACAATTTAAAGATTAATCTCTTTTCTGTATAAAAACTTCTTTATAATATTTTTTAGAATTTCGCACCTGGCACTTAACAGTTAGTCCTGAGCTGTGAGATTTAGGAATGTCGATCGGGACTTAATTTTACAAGTCCCGGTATACTGGATTTTAAAAACTCAGATACCGGTTCCCTGGGCTTAAGGGACCCAGGAATTTTTCGGTATATTTTGTATTGAAATTATCGAAATTTTGGGATTTTTGTTTTTTTTTAACGAGTATTAACCAACATGATTAAGTCGCTTTTATATTTAGTGAAAGATTAGTGGAATTCATTAAAGCGGATATATGACTATATACGAGGGCGACCGCATAAGTAACTGGCCTAACATAAAAATAACCGTTTTTACACATTGAACGGGGATTAAACCGGCTCAAGACCTCTTGCTTCTATATCTAAATAAAAGACAAGTTTTTAACAAAATGGCAAAGTGACATCGATTTTCGTCGCTGCACACTACTTTTATCATGATTTCGGGTCCGGGAAAACCCTCTTCAGAAAGCCTTGCTGCAATTGTTGAAAGTAAAACCGAACTCTATAAGGCCAGGCTCTCCACAAACGAATGACACCATCTGTTGTAAACCTGGATTTATTATTATTTATTTTTCAACATAAACTCCTTCCAACTCAATACACTTCATCAAACGTTTTTCAAGTTTTTTAGTTCCATCCGAAAAAAAAGATTTTTCAAGACCTTCAAAATATGCCTCAGTTTCAGCAATAACCTCGCTATTGGACGAAAATTTTTTGCCACCGAGAATTTTTTTTAAATTTGGAAACAAGAAATAAGCAGATGGAGCTAAATCTGGACTATATGGTGGATGCGGAGCAATTTCAAATCGTAATTCGGCCCGTTTTTGTTGAGTTAAAAATGCAGTGTGTGAAGGAGCATTATCTTGATGAAAAAGAACTTTTTTTTCTAAATGCGGTCGTTTTATCTTGATTTCTTCACTCAACCGATCCAATAATGCACAATAATATTCACTATTTAAAGTTTTTCCTTTCTCAAGATAATCAATAAATATTATACCCCGATGCATCCCAAAATACTGTGGCCATTACTTTTCCTGCTGTTTTAACAGTTTTCGCCTTCTTGGGACCACTTTTACCAGCTTCTATCCATTGTTTTGACTATTCTTTGCATTCTGGGATGTAGTGATGGATCCACTTTTCATCAACAGTTATGAATTGGCGCAAGAACTCTATTGGATTACGCTGATAAATCGCTAAAAGCTCCTCGGAACTGGTCCAACGGACGATTTTTTGGGGCAAAGTCAACAAACGCGGCACCCATCTTGCGGATAGCTTTTTCATGTGGAGTTCATCATGTAAAATACTCCAAACTTGTTTTTCGTGTATTTTAACAATATCAGCTCTCTGTTCTCTGAGCTTTATTCGTCTATCTTTAGTCACTTCATTAAATATTTTTCTAATGTTTTCAGTAGTAGTAGCAGTTTTCGGTCTTCCAGAGCGTTGTTCATCTTCCGTACTTGAACGACCCATTGTTAATTGTTGAACCCAGGATTTCACGGTGGAGTATGATTGATGGTGCATTATCACCATGAACAGAATCCAATTCATCTTTGATTAATTGTGGCGTATAACCTTTCATATAAAAGTGTTTAATTACCGCACGAAACTCTTTATTTTCCATTTTTCAAAAATTATAAAACTTGTTTACTTCAATCACCTGTAACAAAGAAAATAATCATTAAATATTTCGGAAATTTTCACAGATGACTTATAAAATATTGCTTCTAAAAAACAAAAACAAAAAAAGTTGCTAGTAAAACAGAAAATGTGCCAGGCCAGTAAGTTTTGCGGTCGCCCTCGTACCTTACATGAACACACTGAAAATATGTGTAATTAATGTTTTACAAGCTTATTGCAATTTCGAAAAATTAATAAAACATTTATTGGAGAAGAACAAATAGTTGATCAAATTAAAGGTGATTCAAAACAAAAACTAAAATTAAACATATACAATTTAAAAACCTATGGAATTTTGAAACACCGAATTAACTTCGGTTGAAACACCGAATTAACTTCGTTGGATTACGCCTTAAACCATTTCGAGGTTCCCTACTATTTTAAAGAAAAAATCACAGAAAATTTGAATTGAATGGTGAATGTTTATTATCATTTGAAAGAACATTCTTTGGCATTTATTTTTTGGAGATTATGTCTATGAAATGTTGGCCGCTGCTACGTCTCAGATGGTCTATTCGCTGAGTCCAATTTTCGATGACTCGTTCGAGCATTTCAACTGGTAACTGGCGAATGATACGCGTGATGTTTTGCTCCATGGCCTGAATCAAAGCGGGTTTGTCCGCATAAACTTTAGACTTTACATATCCCCACAGGAAAAAGTCTAACAGTGTGATATCACACGATCTTGGTGGCCAATCGGCCGGCCCAAAACGTGAAATGATCTGCTCAACGAAGTGTTCTCTCAACAAATCTATTGATTGATACGATGTGTGGGAAGGGGCGACGTCTTGTTGAAACCAAACGCCGCCGATATCACGAGCTTCAATTTCAGGCATCAAATAGTCGCTTATCATGGCACAATAACGGTCGCCTTTGACCGTTACGTTCTCACCGGCATCATTTTTGAAAAAATATGTACCGAATATTTTACCAGCCTATAAATCGCACCAAACCGTAGTTTTCTCTGGGTATAATGGCTCTTGATCCTCTTCTTGTTGCTCTTCAGCCCAAATGCGGCAATTTTGTTTATTGACTTTTCCGTTGAGACAGAAGTGGGCCTCATCACTGAAAACAATTTTGATCGAAAACAGCGGATCTTCCCGTTTCTCACCGAACGCTCATTTCCATAATACAGTTGCCAACATTTGAAGGTAATTATTTTCAAAAAACAAATGCCATTAAATCTCCTTTCAAATTACCAATAAAGATTCCCCTTGATATGAATTTTTATATTTTTTTTTCTGAAAAAATACCTTTAAATGGATCACCCTATACAATGAAAGTCATGTTTAAATTCAAGAAATTTCGTAAATTTAAAGTTTTAATAGAAAACTAATACCATTACTTTTTTGTCCACATTTAACTAGAATGTGTCAACAAAAAAGCAATGCGAATCCATTGTTTTCAAACTTCATAAAATGTTTAGCTCGTTTGTTTTATTTCGGTCTTTTGCTTTTACACATTGGAAAACGATTAACCGGCTCAAGACCTTTTGTATCATGTCGGGATCAATGTCACTTTGCCATTTTGTTAAAAACTTGTCTTCTATTTAAATATAGACTCAAGAGGTCTTGAGCATGTTAAGCCATGTTCACAAAAAAAAAATTTAACTCACTAAAATAAGTAAGAAAACACAAAATTGCATTAAAAAAGTGTTCAATTAATTCAATTAATGGTATAGAAAATCATTGATTTAAAAAACTTCCCAAGAAACGAAAGATATAATTGTTAACAAGTAGCTGCAGCTTAAAAGAAGGTACACAGAAGAAAAACATTACGCATAAATTTTAAACCAAAATTGCCATTTGAATTTTATATATAAAATAAAAAATTATGTAAAAAGTCTAAACTATTTATCAGATATTGCAATGATATTTCATGAATGAAAATAACAACAAAAATCACAAAATGCATGCACTGTATCGTGTGTTTCAGTATGTACTTATATGCAGTGCGAGGGATTTTTAGTGTTCGGTGGAAAACTCTACGGCTGGCAGTTTTCGTTAAATACAAAACTGCCTGGCCTTTAAAAAAAATTTTTTTTTTTGGGATCTTGTGATGCTGAAGTGGCGCTCATCAAAACTGCATTCAACCATTTTCGACTGCTTTTCGAAAAACTTTTACAATTTTTTTTTCTAAATATGTGAAGTTTTCATCACCCCATAGGAAAATATTTCCGATATGCCGTCTATTTTTCTATAAATATGTAAGCGGAAATATTTTTTATAAAGAACATTCGAATGTTAATAATTGAAATTTTTTATCACAGAATTCCTAATTAATTTTTTTATTTGAAGCAATATTTTGCGTCGCCTTCTAAAATATACAAATCGAGTTTTTTTCACATATATGATTTGAGACAAACTACGGTGTTAAGTGACGTAGGACTCTGACTTGTAATATTGAGATCTTTTCTTGTTTTTTGAATCCTCAACTGAGCCTTTATCGTCTTTATTAAGATAAGTCCTTCTGTTATTTAAATATTAGCTTCCAAAAACGTTTTCACAAAATAAGTACTTTGCGTAGACTACGGGAAATTAAAAAAAAAAACAAGAAATGTGCCCTGCCCCAAAAATTAAAAAAAAAACAATTTATAAGCTAATAAAAAACATTCTGATTTCAAAAAAATACAGTTTAATCGCAATAGCAGACCTCCTATGAAACTTATAGTCGGTTTCCTATCGAATTTAAGGGTTCCAATACATTAAAAAAAAATCCGCATAAATTTGGAAATGCATGAACTATTTTTTCTACAAATGTTATTAGCTAAATATTACATCCCACATAAAAGCCAGGGTATTAATCAAAAAATCCTAAATGCAACATAATTTTAGTGTGCTCATATACTCTATTAGAAAGGTTGAAGGACGATGAAAATGTAGGCTTCGTATTGGTCTCACAAAACGATTGGCATATTAATTCCTAAATTTAGAGCCGGTAAAAGTATGATTTTTCATTTGCATTGCTTTTATTGTAAACAATAAAATGCTCTCCAGTCTTTATTAATTTGACGCCCCTTATCGGCGTCCTAGACAATTGCATAGTTTGACTATCTAATAGATCAGGCTTTACATTCTGCGTGCAAAGATAAATGTGCATTACACCATTTATTATGAATTATTTTCTCCGCTATAAACACATAAAAAAAGCTCGATTCGATGGGAAAACAGCCAAATTGGCAGCACTACTAGTGATTTCCAAAACATTTACGCAATGTTAGAAATGTGCTCGTTTCATAGTACCAATTCACACTAGGCAACTTTACTTGCCGCAACTCTCAGTTTTTTGTTGAGAGAGAGGTACTGGGAACGGGACTCCATTCTATTCCCTTTGTTTCTCTCTGCAGCAAACTGATACGAGTAGTTGAAGCAAGTAAAGTTGCCTATTATGAATGGGGACATGTTTCTCAGCATAAAATATGTTTTTTTATTCGCTCTCTGCCTGCACTCTCTTAAGGATGCTGTATCCTTAGAAACTGTTATACAAAGCAATTCTCTGCAAGGAAACTCTCTTGTGTACCTTTTTGGTACTAACAGTGATGATGATGGTGATTTTGATGGCGATGCTCCATTCATCATCGCAACATTTGAATGGATGAGAAGGGTGGCATAAGAGACAGTGTCGCCAACTGTTTCGAAGCTAAAATCGTTAAGGATTAAATACGCTAAACCGCTACAAATAGCCACAGAACTTGAAGAAAAAACACAAAATTGGTATGGAACAAATAAAAAAAATTCTTATTATTGTCAAAGTTATTTTGCTTCTATAGAGAATAGCAATGGAATACAACAAATGTTTTAGGTTTTCAGACCGGGGACAAGCGAATGTTCAAAACTTCCGTTATTTGGTGTATCATCAATTGTTATACCCCTCACCAGAGGGTGGGTGGTATATTCAATTTGCCCTTCCGTTTGAAACATCACGAAATATTGATCTGGGACGCTATAGAGATTATATGCATATTCTTCGTAAAATCCTAAGGCGATCTAGCCATGTCCGTCAGTGTGTCTTTTGAAAAGTATTGCTTTTTGGGTATTTGCTTAGAAAATAAAATTTTTTTGTGGACGGCCACAAAAAAGGGCATAGTTGCTAAACTTTTTGCTCAAGTGGACCAAAAAACGTACCGCATGGTCGAAACGGGCGATTAATAATCAATATAGTATTAAAGAAAATTTTGCTCCGAATACAAATATAGAGTAATTTTAAAGTTATGGTTGATATTAGGGGTGGACGCATGGGCCAAAATCGAACCAATTTTTTGCTTTAGTACCGTAGGTGGATGGTATGTAAGGTTCGACCTGTCCAAATTTAAAGACGTTTTACTTGTTAAAATGTTTTTTTAATAGGAAGAAAAGTTACTACCTCTAAATTTTCATTGAAAATTGATGGCAAAAACGATTTAGGAGTTTTCTATAAAATTCGCTAAAGGCTCTACGTTAAAGTAGTCAAAATCGCCACAGAAGCGATTTTTTTTAAATCGTTTCTTTTCCAAAACACATTCGGTCGGATGGATTAGAAATTTATAGATTTGGTCGACCCAATTCAATTTTGGTATGTTTTTTACGCAAAGTTCAATTTGTTATTTTTATTACATTATCCAAAACACTCTTAAAGAAAAGTATAGATTTTTAAACCAAAATCGCCACTGTGTCAACTTTTTTTTCTAAAAAACTAAACTATCAAGTGTGCATTGAATTTTTGAGGTAATAACATGTCATACAATTTAAAATTACTTACAGAATTGACGCTACAAAAAATATAAAGACTTTGGGACATCGGCATACACGCGGGTCTCAAAAAACTAAAACATTTGTTGAAACGCGTGATCCATTTTGAGGTTCCCTACTTTTTTAAAGAAAAAAACACAGAAATTTTAAATTGAATGGGGAATGTTTATTATCAGTTTAAAGAACACTCTTTGGCATTTATTTTTTGAAGATTATGTCTTTCAAATGTTGGCCGCGGCTACGTCTCAGATGGTCCATCCGTTTAGTCAAATTTTCGATGACTCGTTCGAGCATTTCGACTGATAACTGGCGAATGACATGCGTGATGTGTTGTTTCAAGGCCTGAATCGAAGCGGGTTTGTCGTAAAAACTCTAGACTTTACATATCCCCACAGGAAAAGGTCTAACGATGTGATATCACACGATCTTGGTGGCCAATCGACCGGCCCAAAACGTGAAATTATCTGCTCACCGAAATGTTCTCTCAATAAATCCATTGATTGATGCGATGTGTGTCATCTTGTTGAAACCAAATGTCGCCGAGAACACAAGCTTCAATTTCAGGCATCAAGTAGTCGGTTATCATGGCACGATAACGGTCGCCATTGACGGTTACGTTCTCACCGGCATCATTTTTGAAGAAATATGGACCGATGATTCCACCGGCCCACAATCCACACTAATCCGTTTTATTTCTGGATGAAGTGACAGCTCTTGAACCTCTTCTGGTTGCTCTTCGTCACAAATGCGGCAATTTGGCTTGTTTACATACCCATTAAGCCTCTTCTTGAACCTCTTCGGGTTGCTCTTCGTCCCAAATGCGGCAATTTTGCTTCTTTACATACCCATTGAGCCAGAAATGTTGGCCTCATCGCTGAAGAAAATTTGGCTCGAAAACGTCGGATCTTCTTGTAACTTTTCAAGAGCCCATAGAGCGAAGCGATGTCGCTTGGAAACGTAGGGCGGCTTCAGTTCTTGCACAAGCTGTATTCTGTATACAAGCTTTCAATTTAAGATCTCGATGTAAACTGCGCCAAGTCGTTCCATACGTCAGTCCGAGTTGCTGCGTACGGCGCCGAATCGACACTCCACCGTCTTGGTGTACACTCTCAGCTATGGCCGCTACATTTTCTTTACTGCATGCTGGACGTGGTCTATTCGGTCGAATATTATCCAATAATGAATGCTGGGTCTCAAGATGGGTGATGGTGTTGGTGAATAGTACGTTTCGTAGGCCGATTATGTTGACCATAAGTTGAACGAAGTGCACGAAACACATTCCTCACAGAACGTGAATTTTCATAATAAAGTTGAACGATTTGTAAACGTTGTTCAGGCGTAAGTCTTTCCATGATGAAATGCCAAGCAATGACATGACAGCATGACACGACTCACACGTGATCTGTCAAAAAAGGCTATTGAAAAAAGTATCTCTACTTGGCTCACCCAATACATTTTTCTATTTACACTAGAAGCAAAACAGTGTTTACAATGTTGCGCATTTTTTTTTTGCTTTCTTCCGTAGCGAAGTTTTTGTGCTTTTTCTTCAATTTCTGTAGCGTTTGTTTTGCTTCTTTTATCCCTAGCGATTTTTACTTTGAACCAGTTGGCGACACTGAGTATGTACGAGGATGAGTGCCGTGTGTAGTTTCAACACTATGTATCTACCGTAGAGATTCTACACTCACACCTAGAACAGCAACAAAGTTGTCTCTCTTAAAATTTAACACTCCTCCTGCTGCTTTGCTGGGACTGTGTGTGTGTGAGTTAGTGTGTGTGTAAGTTTGTTTTAGAATTCCGGATTGTTTGAAATTTCATTAACCAAAATATTTTACATACAGAGCACGTTCGGCGTTGTATCACAATCTGGCTAAGGTCAGCAGGTGAACGAATGTGTGTGTGTGAGTATGTGTGTGCGTATACGTGTGAGTTGCGATAGTATTGTCTTTCAACTGTGTGCAGTTGTGTTAGTGTTAGTCCTACTACCCGGTAGTTGTTAGATGTTGCTCGTTGTTGGGCTGCTCTTGGGGAGTCTGGGAAAATTCAATTTAATCGTCACAGACGTGTGATTCTTTGTTTCTATCGAGCGCAAATGATTTTAATGAAATACATTCGTTTAGACGCGTGTTATACTCTGTGCATACCCTGTGCAATGTTTGGATTATTTGATCCTTTTGTGGCCATTGAAATATATTTCAAAACTGAAAAGTTCTAATTCCAACGAATACGTTTGTTGCCACAATATCGCACAAAACAATGTGAAACAATTTCAACTATTCTTGTTTGGAGTTTTGTTATACATTCCGTCATATGATAGAGGGTGTATTAAACGTTTGAGCTGCGGTAGAGCTTGTATTCGTTTCGGTACACGCAGAAAAAAGCACGGTTGGGGTAACAATAACCATACTATTGTCGGTTATATGGTTGTGGCACAACAATATTATGATCATCACAACAATAGTATGGTTCACACACAAACATACTATGATCTCCATAACAATATTATGGTCCTCACAACAATAGAATCATTCACACATAACCATACTATGATCCCCACAATCATATTATTATTTACATTCAACCATACTATGATCCGCACAACCATATTTTGATCCTCATAACCATAGTATGTTCAACGTACAATCATAGTATGACTAACGCACAACCATACTATGATCCCCAAAATTGTTTGTAAAGACTGGAATACGTTGTTATTCAACAATAAAGAATTTTATTAAGTACTCGTAAGTTATGTAACAATAGGAGTGATTTATTTAACAGTAAAAGAAATCATTTATAAGTATTAAAAATATTTTAGTTATACTAATAACTAATTATTACTATTATTGCGTAAGAATCGTAAAAATAACATTGTCAAATTAAAAAAAATAAAGTTTTGCCGGTATGATTACCGTAATCATGTTATTGTTAACATAAAACCCATGAAAACAATACTTTTGTCCCACCAACCATAGTTATATTGTTGCTACAACCATATTTTCATTTTTAAATTTGGCAACAATACTTCTGTTACATTTCAACAATATTAATATTGCCCCAATCATACTATTGTCAAAATGAAATTCAAAAAACAATACAATGGTTGCAACGATCATACTTTTACTGCAGAGAACATACTATTGTTGCCGTGACCATATAGTAACCATATCTTTTCTCTGCGTGTATATGTGTGATGAATGGTATATTCACTTTCGCATTCTGTTGGCAACACCTCGATAATAATATTAATATGTAGCTCTATATAGTTTTACTATTTCTGATAATATTGAAAAGGGACAATGTTACACTTCGGGCAACTTTATTGTAATAGAAAGTCTGTTCAATACATGGTATTATGACATAATTCACAATGTAATAAAGTTGCAGGCCCCATATATAAAGCCATCTCAACTAAACATAGCAAAGTTTGCACTTTTAAGGCAGCAGTGGTACCAGAAGTGATGACTATTCAGTATTTTGACGATTTTTTAAAAATGTACACAAATTTACACGAATGTTCAATCCCGCTTATAAAAGGTGGTCCAACTAAAACGCACGACGTTAATTACGAGGGTTGGTATGTATATTTCTAGCGTCATCTGACATTTGCATTGGAATGTTTGACATTTTTTACCATAAACGTACTCAGAACGTTTTGACGTACGACCATCATTTGTGTTGTTTACAGTGACATGAAAAAATCAATTTGGCAAAAAAATGGAATTTACTCGTGAAGATGTTCCTGCGATAATTTTTCACAACTTTCGACGTGGATTATCACGACAAGAGTACACCGATGAACTATAATCTTTGTGTTACGATGAAGCACCATCCCAAGGCACTGTGAAAATCTGGTTTAATGAATTTAATCGTTGCCGACGCTCGCGCAAAGACGAAGGTCGTCCAAAAACGGCCGTTGTGCCAGAGAACATTGATGCCGTGCGTTAACTGATATTGCAAGATCGTCATGTGACATACCGTGAGATAGAGGCATCCTTGGGCATTTCTTCCACCAGCATACATTCGATATTGCATGAACACCTGGCCGTAAAAAAGGTTTGTTTTCGTTGGATCTCGCACAATTTGACAATCGCTCAAAAAAAAGGTTCGTGTCGATTGGTGCAAAGAAATTTGAAAAAAATACGATCGCGGTGCGTCAAAAGAAGTTTATAAGATCGTTACAGGTGATGAATCATGGATCTATGCGTATTAGCACGAAACAAAACAGCAATCGACCGTGTGGGTCTTCGAAGACTAGCCAAATCCAACGAAAGTTGTTCGTGGAAGAAACAATTCGAAGCAAATGGTCGCCTGTTTCTTCGACAAAAGTGGTCATGTGCCGACCGTTTCGCTTGAGCAACGTAGGAGTCCATTCTGAGTGGTACACCGCAATTTGTTTGTCTGAAGTCTTCGGAGAAATTCGAAAAATGAATAAGAGAAGACGAATCATTGTGCACCATGACAATGCGAGCTCTCACACATCGGCTCAAACCAGCGCCTTTTTGACCCGCCAAATGGTCTAATTGATGGGTCGTCCGCCGTGCAGCCCTGACTTGACACCCACGGATGTCGACACCGAAAATGTAGAATTGATGGGTCATCCGCCGTACAGCCCTGACTTGGCAGCTAATGACTTCTTTTTGTTCCCGCACATCAAGAAAAAAATGCGGGCCAAAATGTCGAATTGATGGGTCATTCGCCGTACAGCCCAGACTTGGCGCCCAATGACTTCTTTTTATTCCCGCAAATCAGGAAAAAATGCGTGTCAACGATTTTCGTCGCCAGAAGATGCTGTTAAAGCGTTCAAAAACCATGTTTTGGTGGTGTCTCAATCGAAGTGGAAGACAATTGGTTTAAGCGCTTGCAAAAGTATATAAATCACGCTAGAGAATACTTTGAAAAACAATAAAACCATTTTTGATGATACTTATAAATATTCGCATTTTCATTATTAGGTCAGAAATATATAAAGCAGCCCTCGTAAAAATAATTATATTACAATTAGTTTATAGTAAGATTTGAGACCATGTTTCCGTTAATAATTTTTTTTAAAGAAACCCAAAATTTGTGCAAAAGGCATTCGAAAAGACTTTTAGTTGCAAGTAGAGGGTGACTGCAGTTTCGGTAAACGCAACTTCGCCGTCTTCAGGCCCTAACAACGAATGTGATTAAACCATGATCAGTGGCACTTTAATATATTTTCAATATTGTACTTTTGTGAGGGCTTTTTTAACACTGTCATTGTACTATATTCCCTAGGGGTGTTCGTTAGCGGCTCATATCCCACATACGAGTATAACGCATGTGACTTATATAGCCTTAAGTTATCAAATCGGGCGGAAGTTGTAAAGCCCACTTTTACAAGTTTGTATTTCACTTAATTTAAGTTAGGTTCTTAAAACGGAGGAACAATTTTTAGGGTCAAAATCCAAACATGGACCGATGTCTTAAGTAAATTCAATAGGGTTCGTCCTTGTCCAGACCTGCTCCATTTAAGTGGAGCTTGGTTTAAATTCTTACCTTTGCTTTGATTACAGATTCTCAGTTGATCGGTTTAATAAACATGGAGTCCATCTCATTTCGTTAAAGGTGTTACAAAAATCCGTACTACGTGTTAATATCCAGTGCCACTGTATCGTGTAGGGTATCTTATGTCACGTCATCAAAAAACTCATCTCTCTTTCCTCGCATCTATCATAAGGTTGGAATTTTGTTTATTATGAAAACAATATCATTTATTTATAATTGGCGCGAATTTATTATTCACGTGCGCTTAACCATAAAATGGCTTTAATCATCCGTAAATAATTTGCCGCACACTTGCAAACATACACACCTACACAGGCGTGTGAACACACGTAAAAGCATATCTGTGTGAATTGCGTTGTTCCACTGGGAAAAGTAAGACCTGCCCATGGTTTTCTAGAGGGCCTTTTTAAGTAACCTACAAGATATGCTTCTGATCTTTTAGAATTATGAAAAAGGAAAATATACAAACAGAAAAAAAGTCTGAAAATCGGTACAAACTACAAATATTCGGTTGGATAAACATACATTCTTGTGCAATCGCGAACATGCCATGGTATGTAGTGGTGGTTACATGGTTTGACTTAGCAAAAAATGGTAGCTATAATAATATAACGACTCTTATAGCCAATAAGTCGGTAACACCAACCGAATTAAGTGATACTATTGATTGCCACAACTGTTACTTCTGAAAACTAACCAATTATGAAGTTCATGTTTCTTTAGTACCAATAATTGGTGGGGACAACCGATAAATTCTTTGTAGTAACTTTGTAGTAGTTCGCTGTTATAACATATTACACCATGCAACAAAATTTCGGATTTTCTCGGGGAGTTAAATGATTTATTCTAAAAATGAAAGACTTAGGTGATTATAGTAAACAGCCAATAGGACGGCCCTGGTAGGTCCCCGATTATTTTTATGGGCCAAATTTTCGGTTGGCAACTCTATACTGTAGGAGCAAATTTCCCTTCGTTTTACCGAATTCTGGTGATGGAGATGTCTTAAGTTAAATTGATTGAGTTTGTTTTCGAAAAACATTTCAACATTGGCAGTATCGTACCTGATGAAGTCGCCTATTAGTTTCCGACGACCTGATGAAGTCGCCTATTAGTTTCTGATCGATAATTTAGCGCTGTTAAAATTGTTATACGATCATTTGTTTATTTCAGCCTTAATAAAGTTTAATAAAGTATTTCTAGCTCCGTATTTGGTTAGGCAATATCCTCCCGTCTGCTCATTAATCATTGAAATCGCAGTAACGGGTCTAACCATCTAACCATATTGTACGATGTTAATTGTGAGTCACACCTTAACCTTAAGTTTTTCGTCTAACTTAATGTGATATTTCTTTGTCTTGCCTCTAAGATTGAAGTGTTCTTTTCGTCCTTTTTTGAAAAAGTGCAAAAAATGTTGTCCAACTTATTTCTGTTGGGGCATGTCCTGTTGTTAATAATAAAATTGTACAGGGTGCCCGTCGGGAAGGTATACTACTTTGTTGGTTTATAATTTTTTATTAAATGAAAGAGAATGGATCTTATATTGATAAATGTTATATTTAATCCCGGCAATTATGTATGGAATACAATATCAGGTAAATGTCCGCCTCTGTTAGCCTCACAAATGTGAGCCGTTTTGAGCACATTTTTCACTACATTCTCACACATTTCACGCGGTATTTCATTAATTTCATTACGAATATTATGATTGCTAAAGCGTTTCTGGTTTGTTTTCATAAACCTTGCTTTTCAGATATCCCCACAAAAACAAGTCCGGACCAGTCAAATCAGGCGACCGTGGAGGCCAATCAAAATCACCATTTCTTGAAATAACTTGTTGTGGAAAGAGGTCTTCCATTGTAATCCTGGCTGTATGCGATGTGACACCGTCTAGCACCACATGTCAATCAAGCCCAAAGCATGCAGTTCTGATGTTAAAATGTTTTCAATCATATCACGATATCGCTCAATGGGACAGTTATCGTTACGCCGTTTTCATTTTCATCGAAGTAAGGTCCAATGATTCCTCCAGACCAATTTGCACACCAGAATGTCACTTTTAATGGATGCAAAGGTGACTGATGAATAATTTAAGGGTTTTCCATTGCCCAGCACCGACTATTCTGTTTGTTTACATAACCATTCAAATGAAAATGTGCCCCGGTACTCATAATGAGTTTTTCTTGGAAATCGGGCTTTTGTCATGGGCGAGCTGTAAAATCCTGTTGGCATATGAAGAAGGAAGAAGCTCTTGTGTCAACTGAATTTTAAATGAAAACAAATGTAAATCCTTGAGCAAAGTTGTGGCCAAATTTGTTCTTTGAAGACCAAGCTCCTGAGACTGTGTCGAATTGAGGTTGATGGATTGTTTTGAACACTTTGGTGAGCAGCAGTAATTTTTTTAGCCGATTTTGCAGTACGTTGTGGTCCATGCTTGGGCCAATCATCTAAAGACCCTCCTTCTTCGAAATCATTGACTACACGATAAATAGTGCGTTTTCTTTGCACGTTGTTTCTCCCAAAAATTTCACGTAACTTTCTCATCATCACAGTTATCTATGATTGATTTTGATAAAATGTTTTAACGATTTAAACACGTTGGTTTATCGAATATTTTTTCATAATAAATTTGCCATGTGTCTACTTCACGACTGCCAAATATGAACTGTCAAGACCAAAATGGTTACCAAATTGGCGGCAAAACAAAGTAGTATACTTTCCAGGCGGATACCCTGTATAAACGTTTTTTTAAAATATTCGTTTTTGGATTAAAATGTTCTACTAAACTACATCTTTTATTATTTTAGTATAGATTGTCTAAAATATAATCAAAATGTCTTTAAAGGTCTTTTCGTAGTTTTTTTAAAAAAATAAATTTTTAATAAAATGTTCTGCATATGTTATGTTCAGAATGGAAACTAAAAAACGTGCAAAATATGACCGTTATTAAAGTAAATATATTTTTATCACATCTACTGCGCTTTACTTCAATAATTTAACATAAGCAGCTTTGACACAAAAACAAAAATTGGATTTTTTCGACCCACTTTACTATTTTGACGCATAAAATCGTGCATACAAATTTCAAATTTTAAGAACCGATGTGGAATGTGAACCACACCAAAACGTCTGCATTTCATTTGATATTTCTCAATTTCAGACTAACTCAATTTGAACCATGGAAAGATACCTAAGCGAGCAACGCGTTAAACTTATCCAGGCTCATTATGAAAATGGGCGTTTAAATCAAAATGCATATCATGCACTTCGTGATTTTTTCGCTAAATTTAATCCTCCAAATGTGCGTACAATAGGAAAAATCGTGCAAAAAAATTAGTAAACCGGGAGATGTAAAAACACCAGTGCATGCTCGTACAGCTCGTACTGCAGTAAATATTGCTGCTGTTCGCTATAGTATGGCTGAAGAGCCGTCCACCTCAACTCGTCGTCGTGCCCAACAAAATCCGGATTTTGGAGGTGTCCGGCATATTTCACTATTGGAATCTTGTTTTACTCGACAAGCCCTACAAGAAAAATAATATCCGGTCCTAGGTTTTTTGGACTGCCGCACCATGTTGTTCATAAAGACTTGTATTTACACGCTTACAAGGTGCAATTGCCTCAAGAACTAAAGCCCCTTGACCATTCCAAACATCATTAATGGTCAGAATGGTGGAAAGAAATGGCAACAGTGGATGATCAATTTTCGAAGAAAATCATCTTCAGTCATGAGGCATATTTTCACCTCAGTGAATTCGTCAATAAACAGAATTGCCGCATTTGGGCGAATGATAATCCAAGAGTGATTGTCCAAAAAGCAATGCACCCACAAAGAGAAACTGTTCGGTGCGGTTTATGGGCTGGCGGCATCATCAGGCCGGTTTTTTTTTCAAAATGAGGCTGACCTGGCAGTTACTGTGAATGGTGTTCGCTATCCTGAGATGATAACGAACTTTTTATGGCCCGAATTGGAAGATATGGATGTGGACGATTGCTGTGGTTTCAACAGGAAGGTGCCACTTGCCACTACAGCTAAGGAAACAATGGCTCTTTTGCGCCACAACTTCAATGGCCATGTGTTCTCACGTCCAAGAGTGATTGTCCAAAAAACAATGCACCCACAAAGAATGACTGTTCGGTGCGGTTTAAGGGCTGGCGGCGTCATCGGGCCGAGTTTTTTTCAAAATGAGGCCGGCCAGGCAGTTACTGTGAATGGTTTTCGCTATCGTGAGATGATAACGAACTTTTTATGGCCCGAATTGGAAGATATGGATGTGGACGATTGCTGTGGTTTCAACAGGAAGGTGCCACTACAGCTAAGGAAGCAATGGCTCTTTTGCACGACAAATTCAGTGGCCGTGTTATCTCACGTCGTGGCGATGTTAATTGGCCGCCAAGATCATGTGATTTGACACCAGTGGACTTCTTTCTTTGGGGTTATTTAAAGAAAAGGTGTACGTAGATAAGCCAGCAATATTTGAAAAGCTATAGGATGAGATAATTCGGTACAGTAACGGCATAGAACCTCAATTATGCCTCAGCTTCATCGAAAACTTGGACCATCGGATGGAGGTGTGCCGCAGAGCTCGCAGCGGCCTTTCGGCCGATATTTCATTTTTTTTTTTTGCAGTTTAATTTTTTTTAATTCATTTAAATACATATAAATACAACTATGAATAAACAAAATAGATTCCATATAGTAGTATAAAAAGACATAGCCCAGAAAATGGGACTCAAGTTTACTTATGATTTGTAGTATTTTGCTTAATATTTTAAATATTTAAACTTATTTTATATAATAAATTATATTTTTTATGGTACGATATGTAATGAAAAAGTTTTTTTTTAAAAAAAAAACACTACTTAAGTATTTATGGGGTTAAAAAGGTTCTGGTTGGTGAAAGAAAGAGGTACAATTTAGTTGTTTATCCACCAAAATTTAGTTTTATCTATTTTCAGTCTCTCGTTAATATCCCTTCTTGATACACTGGTTTCAAATCGAATATCATTCTTAGCAACTATGTCATTATTTACAGTCTTCTCATTTGCTCTTCTATTCAGATGGTAGAAAATGGGAATACCAACTGAGTTCTGTATATACCCATGTTTGTCCAGGTATATAAATGCTTCGGGGGGAACAAAACCTGTTGATAAGGTTGTTTGTATATAACTATCGCAGGCGTAGTAAGGGGCCATAATAAGGTTTTTATCATAACATTGTGTGCTTCGTACAATATGATTTCTTATGGACTTTATAATAAAGTTATCTATTCTTATTACATTCGCAGAATTATACAATCTGGCATTAGATACATACTTCCTATAGTTGCTATGTTTAGACCTATGAAGAGATGTACATGAGCGTAAACAATTTCTCTCAAATTTGCGAATTCGTTCCATATAAGATGATGAAATATGGGGCATCCATAGGTTAATATAGGACGAATTAGCGCCTGGTACATTAGACATTTTACCTCTGGCGTGATATGTTTCGAGAAGAAAAGTGACTTCTAATTAAAAATGCATTTCTGGCCTTTACAATTTGTGTCTTAACATGCGTGTTAAAATATAGAAATTGATCCAAATAAATACCTAGGTATTTGACGCAATCTTTGTTTGGAATATTTCCATGATCTGAGGGAGACTTGATGCCAAAGAATTTCCAGTTCCTCTTTATATTATTATTACATTTTGCCACGGACGGCCGAAAAAGAATGGTTTCGCATTTGTCGAAATTTATTTGCATATTCCAATCCTCTGAGTATCTCACTGCTGCATTAAACTTTTCCTGAAGATTTTTGGATATCCTCTGCACACTATCATCGGCATGACATAATATTATGTCAACGACAAAACCTATGGAGTCAGTAATAATATTTAAAAGATCGTGAATATATATGTTGAATAGGATCGGCGCATTGACCGTACCTTGCTGCCGACCAACTCTTTCGAACTTACATTATCATGATAGCTCACGACGAATCTTCTATCACTTATCATATTGAAGAGTAATAGTACTAAATGTGACGGAAAGTTGTATCTTATAAGTTTATAGATTAGACCTGCAACCCAAACACTGTCGAAAGCTTTTTGGAAATCTATTAGGCATGCCCCAGTGTGAAAATTTCTATTAAGATTCCAATTGATATTGGAATCTAGTAAATTAGTTGCGTGGATTGTCGAATGATTGCACTTAAACCCGAATTGGTTATCGTTTACGATCCTGTGTATTTTCAATATTTTAAGTATCCTGCTGTTGAGGCAAACTTCAAAAATTTTACTTTTATTTGGAAGTAACTATTCACATTTTCATTATTAGGCCACAAATATATATAGCAGCGTTCGTACGTCGATAAGCCAGCAACAATTCAAGAGCTAAAGATCTAATTCGGCACATTAACGTAACATAATTGAACCATACCAATAGTATCATAATAAAAAGAAATGGCAATAATTTCCTAAATAATGTGTTTTTATCAGCCTTTAAAATTTAACCACCCTACATATGTGACAGCGCATAGAGAAAGGAACCTAAGGGTAAAAAAAAATCAATTTTCACTTTTTTTTTGATGTGGACAACATCTTAGCATCGAATGAGACCGATCCCATGCCCCAAAAGTGTTCCCTCCCAGATATATGCGCGTTTTATGCAAGTGATGGTACACCAAAGATACACGTATTTAAATCTTTAAAATGGCTCTCCTGAACAAAACTTTTTTTTTACCCTTAGGTTCCTTTCTATATTGCGCGCCACTTATATACAATTCTCGTGTCACGGTGTTTGTCACAAAACTCCTCCGAAACGGCTGGACCGATTTGTATGAAATTTGGTGTACATATGGGGTAGGTCTGCGAATCGACCAGCATCTATATTTCATGGATCCGATAGGTGACGCTGTTGTCGAAATTTATAATATTATTGTAATATTACAAGAGTGCCTCTTAGAGGAGTCAAATGTATGACCGATCCTCAATATTATTGCAATCCCAGCAGTTTCCCACAACATATCTACCCCCTATCCTCAACCCTTAGAGTGGCCCTAAAACTTTAACCACTCTTTATATTAGCTTCGCCAAATTTATTTTTTCAAGTCACTGTAAACAACGCAAATGATGGCCGTACATCAAAACTTTCTGCTGGGATTGGAATAACATATCTACCAAGGGCGTAGCCAGGTAGGGGCAAATGCCCCAACCTAAGCCAAATGTCCTCGAAAAAATCTGCGTTTTTTAAGAAAAAATTCATCTTTGTCAACAACAACAACAACAGACAATGACACCCACATCACCCATAGCAACAGCAGCAACCAAAGCATTATTGGAAAATATCGTTGCTAATTCCGTATTTGGATTCGTTGATATCATCCCTTAGAAATCGATTCGCGTCATCCAATTTGCCTGCATTTTCACTACTCACATTGCATGCATACATTATGTTGAAAAAAAGTTTTGGCGATTTAAAAGTAGACATCAAGCCATTTTCAGAATTTTATGAATTGGATCTAAGTGCAGAAATCGAATTATGGTATAACACTTGGAAAGACAAACAGCTTAGTGGAGTAGCGATGAAAAATTTTGAAGTGTGTGACGTAATAACGGAAGCGGACACCTTTTTTCCTGCTGTATCACATGCATTGGAAATATTATTGGCACTACCTTGCACAACTTGCACCGTAGAAAGGTCGTTCAGCACTTTGCGGCGTGTTAAAACCTGGCTAAGATCAACCATGGCCGAAAATCGACTAAATGGTAAAGTTTTAGAAAATTAATTTGATTCATTTCATATGATAACGATGTTTTTATTTCTTTCAGGACTATGCATGCTCAGTGTGCATCGGAAAATGACAAAGGAAAGAAAAACCGAAATAGTAGATGAAGTCCTCAGGAAATTTGCTGAAAATCCCAGAAAATTGGTTTTAACAAACGCAAAATCAATGATAAAAATTTATAAAATCAATTTGATTCGATGTTTCTCTATTTTGAGAAACCAAAAAATGATACTTTTAAAGTATCTCTCAATATTCTAGTCAATAAATATGTCCTACTTTTTTTAAAAAAAATGTCCTCGTTTTTTCATTGATTATTGAGAAATTGTCCTCGAAAAACGACCTAAAAAAATTTCTGGCTACGCCCCTGATATCTACCCTCTATCCTCAACCCTTAGAGTGGCCCTAAAACTTTAACCACTCTTTATATTAGATTAAAAAGTAAAACCCAAGTTTTAGAAAAAAACCTGCTCATAATTTGAGAAAGGAATAAATATTTTCAAATCGCTAAATGTGAAAATTAAATATAAAACTTTATTATTTCTGTCAGATAAACGAATACATAAAATTTTCACATCAGTTAGAACAGTTAACAAATGCTCGTGGTAATGACAACCGAACTATATAGTTCGTATAGCTAATAATCTATACCACCAACCAATCCATAAACAAATTCAGTTCCAATAATCATCCCAATTGGTAAGGGCTAACGATACTTTGTCCCTTAAACCGATACTGTCAATTCTTCCTTCTGCAAATAACCGTGTACCCAATCAAAATTCGCTTAAAGGAATGCAATTCATGGATAGTAGTGCAACCACCCACATTTGGCTAAGAAAAAAAAATCGGTTGAGGCCACCAACATGTTCTCTGGGTGTAGGGATTTTCTTTACAATTTCTTTAAGCTTCCTTCATGCAGGTTGGTCCAAATCCAAGTTTCTATTATAAAAATTCAAGGGCTATGCCGCGGCTATGCAAACAATGCCCATAATACCAAGTAAAAGGCCTTTGCCGACTTCCCCGCTCTGATATTCCACTGTAGCACAATCCTTAGCTCATAAGCTGGCAAGAAGCTATCAGGGCCAAAAACACATTTAATCGTTTCGCTAAATCCATAAATATTTAATTCCATTTTGTAATAATTGTGAGTGCCGCGTGGAGCAGAGACGCCATTGTGCGTGCAATTTTCGTTAACAAATTGCTAAATAATCTAAAACGCCAGATGTACATAGACAAGATTACAGCCATCACATGATGCGATTAATAGTAATAACAATTAATCTTTCTTTTTGTAATTTGTACCTACAGCGCGCCATTGCGGATATTTAATATGCAAGAGGCTATGCGGAGCATATGTTCACGTGGGCATACAGACGCCATACCTTATTTTGCAAAAGATCACGTAAGGCTATTGAAATTAATCGGTGGCAATCAATATTTAATATTGAATTACGGCGGCATATTTTTAGTACCCAGCCTTTCATTTGTTGCGAGATATTTCACGCAAAAAAAAGTTATGATTACTATACGAGTATGGTCATGTCAACAATAATATGTCGTCTGCCACAAAAGCATGTTCGTCGCATTGTGTTTTGAATTTCATTTTGACAATAGTATTATTAAAATTTTATATTGTTGAAATGCAACTATAGTTTTATTGTCGGTGCCCCAAAAATGTTTTGTTTTTAAGGTTTATTGTTAACATTGATATGATAACGGCAATCATACCGTATGATTGTGACTATGAACTAAGCGTAACAGTTTTTATAGTTCGACGATTTTCTGCTGTTAACCAAAATGGATCAGAGAATTTGTATACAATTTGGTGTAAAAAATGTAGTTAACTGCTCAAAAGCACATGAAAGGTTGGGGTTGCGAGGGCTGCTATATATATTTCTGGCCTAATAATGAAAATGCAAATATTTATCATCAAAAATGGTTTCATTATTTTTCCAAGTATTCTCCAGCATGATTTATATTATTATGTCGAAGCACTTTTTCCACTCTGATTGAGACACCTCCCAAACATGGCTTGTGAACGCTTCAACAGCATCTTCTGGCGACGAAAATCGTTGACCACGCACTTTTTTCTTGTGCCGGGTGCCATGACAGTGCTTTACGAAGGATGACCCATCAATTCGACGTTTTGGCCGGTCAAAAAGGCGCTGGTTTGAGCCGATGTGTGAGAGTTCGCATTGTCATTGTGCACAATGATTCGTCTTCAGGCAACCAAATTGTGCTGTAGCACTCAGTATTGACCGTTGCTCAAGCGGAACAGTCGCCACTTGACCAGTTTTGCTGAAGAAACAGACGACCATTTGCTTTGAAGTGCTTCTTTCACAAACAACTTTCATTGGATTTGGCTCGTCTTCGAAGACCCACATGGTCAATTGCTGTTTTGTTTTGGGCTCATGCGCATAGATCCATGATTTGTCACCTGTGACGATTGTATAAACATCTTTAAAAGCACCGCGATCGTATTTTTTCAAAATTTTTTTGCACCAATCGACACGAGCCTTTTTTTTGAGCGATTGTCAAATAGTGCGGGATCCAACGAGAACAAACCTTTTTTACGGCCAGGTGTTCATGTAATATCAAATGCAAGCTTTTGGAAGAAATGCCCAAAGATGCCACGCACGGCATCAATGTTCTATGGCACAACGACCGTTTTTTACGTCCTTCACGACCTTCGTCTTTGAGCGAGCGTCGGCCACGATTGAATTCATTAAACCAGTTTTCCACTGTGCTATAGGATGGTGCTTTGTCGCCATACAAAGATATAAGTTCATCGATGCACTCTTTTCGCGATAATCAACTTCGAAAGCTGTGAAAAATGATCGCACGAAAATGTTCGTACATCAGAACGTTCTGAGTACGTTTGTGTTAAAAACTGTCAAACTTTACAATGGAAATGTCCGATGGCTCCAGACAACACTTAGTACCAGAAATATATACGAGGGCGACCGCAAAAGTAACTGGGCTAACATAAAAAGAACCGTTTTTTTGGAATTATTATTATTATTTATTTTTCAACATAATCTCCTTCCAACTCAATACACTTCATCAAACGTTTTTTAAGTTTTTTAAATCCATCCGAAAAATAAGATTTTTCAAGACCTTTAAAATATGCCTCAGTTTCAGCAATAACCTCGCTATTGGACGAGCATTTTTTGTCACCGAGAATTTTTTTTAAATTTGGAAACAAGAAATTATCAGAAGGAGCTAAATTTGGACTATATGGATGGGGAGCAAATCGTAATTCGGCCAGTTTTCGTTGAGTTAAAAATGCAGTATGTGGAGGAGAATTATCTTGATTAAAAAGAACTTTTTTTTTCTAAATGCGGCCGTTTTATCTTGATTTCTTCACTCAACCGATCCAATAATGCACAATAATATTCACTATTTATAGTTTTTCCTTTCTCAAGATAATCAATAAATATTATACCCCTTTCATCCCAAAATACTGTGGCCATTACTTTTCCTGCTGACTTAACAGTTTTTGCCTTCTTGGGACCACTTTTACCAGCTTCTATCCATTGTTTTGACTGTTCTTTGCATTTTGGGATGTAGTGATGGATCCATGTTTCATCAACAGTTATGAATCGGCGCAAGAGCTCTATTGGATTACGCTGATAAATCGCTAAAAGCTCCTCGGAATTGGTCCAAGGGACGATTTTTTGGGGCAAAGTCAACAAACGCGGCACCCATCTTGCGGATAGCTTTTTCATGTGGAGTTCATCATGTAAAATACTCCAAACTTCTTTTTCGTGTATTTTAACAATATCAGCAAGTTCTCTGAGCTTTATTCGTCTATCTTTAGTCACTTCATTAAATATTTTTCTAATGTTTTCAATAGTAGTAGCAGTTTTCGGTCTTCCAGAGCGTTGTTCATCTCCCGTACTTGAACGACCCATTTTAAATTGTTGAACCCAGGATTTCACGGTGGAGTATGATGGTGCATTATCAACATGCACAGAATCCAGTTCATCTTTGATTAATTGTGGCGTATAACCTTTCATATAAAAGTGTTTAATTAACGCACGAAACTCTTTATTTTCAATTTTTCAAAAATTTAAAAAACTTGTTTAATTCAATCACCTGTAACAAAGAAAATAATCATTAAATATTTCGGAAATTTTGACAGATGGCTTATAAAAGATTGCTTTTAAAAAAAAAAAAAAACAAGAAAGTTGCTAGTTAAACAGAAAATGTGCCAGGCCAGTTAGTTTTGCGGTCGCCCTCGTATAGCAACTCGGAGTCAGAAAAATATTTACAAGTGGTACATGCTTTTCAAAGAAGATCAAGAAGATGTGAATGATGACGCTCATCCTGGAAGATCCATCGCATAAAAAACCAATAAAAAATGTTTAAAAAGTGAAGAAAATTGTTAAGGAGAATCGTTTCAACTCCCACAGGAAAAAAGTAGAAAATTGAGTAATTCCAAAAAATGTTTACAAAAAAAAATTTGAATATTTCATTCGCCCCTATTGTCATACGAGTATAGAACGGACTTTGTTTGCAAAATTGACAAGCTCGAAAATGATTTTAGACAAAAAGGGTTCTTCGGAATATATAATTAGAAATGTTCCTGAAATCGCGTGAGAGATTACGCTTTGTGGAGAAAAAATTGACCGTGGTAAAATCCAAACTGGATAAAAATTACAAAATGTCACTAAGCACATTCATAAGCCGGACTGTTAGACTCTGTTTTGTTTCCGAACTCAGCAGTGTGGAAGGAAACGGAACCAATCATTCGGTTGGCAAAAAATTCAGTTGTAGCAACAAGTCTGTTCTCTATGTGTGAATAACTTGTAGCATAATTTCTGTCATAGACAAAGAACAATGTCTATACCAAAACAAGAACATGCATCCAGAGAACAGATTCGTTGCCACAACCTAATTTGTTGCCAACCGAATGCTTCAGGTTGCATGCACGTTCCATCATTACAACCGAATGTTAGTTGGTTTCCGTAATTTTCAGCTATTGAAATAGTAGCATCGATGCAACACACCAAGTATCCGAAACTCCAGTAGAGAATTTTTAAATCCAAAAATCCACAGGTTCAGCGAAAAAAATAAAAACTTTTGTCAAAGGGCAAGAAACTGTTTGCTTATAAAGGGTGTCCCAAGAAGAACGCAATTTTTAAATCTGGCAACATTCGAAGTGTCATTGTTTGACATTTGAACAATTGTTATTGTTTGTTAGTAGAAGGTACGAGGTTAGTAAAAATGGAGCGCTACACGAATGAACAACGCATTCTCATTGTGAAATTGTTTTACCAAAATGGTGAAAGTTTTGCGGCTACAGTTCGCAAATTGCGATCAATTTGGGGTCACAATAATGCTCCAAAAGAGTCAACTGTAAAGAGATTAATGGATAAATTTGCCGAAACTGGGTCTGTTAGTGATGTAAAGACAACAACGCGCCATCGACCAGGTCGATCGACCGAAAATGTCGCAGCTGTACGTGATGATGTCGCTCAAACTCCATCCACCTCAATTCGACACCGAGCTCAGCAAATTGGTGTCTCCAAATCCACTTTGCAGCGAATTTTGACGAAAGATTTGCATCTTCATGCATACAAAATTCAATTGAATCAGGAACTGAAGCCAGCTGACCATGGACAGCGAAGAGAGTTCGTTAATTGGGTATTGGAGAGACAACATGAAAATGCTGATTTTGCCGATAAAATCATCTTCAGTGACGAGGCCCATTTTCATCTTGACGGCTTCGTCAATAGGCAGAATTGTCGCATTTGGGGTGCGGAAAATCCTCGAGTGATTCACGAGAAGCAAATACATCCTCAACGTGTCACTGTGTGGTGTGGTTTTTGGGCTGGAGGAATCATTGGACCTTTTTTTTATGAAAATGAGGCAGGTCAAGCGCAAACAGTCAATGGTGTTTGGTATCGTGAAATGATAACCAGTTTTTTCTTGCCTAGAATTGAAGAAATGAATGTGGAGGGCATGTGGTTCCAACAAGACGGCGCCACATGTCATACAGCCAGAGAAACAATTCAATTGCTGCATCAGTCATTTAAAAATTGCGCTCTTCTTAGGACACCCTTTACAATTGAAGAACCGAGGAAAAAGTTGAAGTAGATGGATGCTTTTTACCAAAAAAAAAAAAAAATTAAGTTAATCGATTTGCTTAGTCAGTAAAAATCGAATCATTTTATTAAAAAAAAATACCATTAAACAACCCCTTTTTGGTTTTAGTTATAATCAATAATAATTAGTTGCAACAACAAAATGTTTACTAAATTAACAGTTGTGGCAACCAAATACTTTTTCCGCGTTCCATTGCAATGTACTCACAATAAGTTGTGAGTACAGTACGATGATCATATACTCGTATATCATCTTTCGGTATTTCAAACCGAATACGAGTAACGTTTGCGGAATGAAATCGCAACAAATTTTACATCGCTGGCAAAATTAAAAATGGAAACAAAGTACCGTTATTTTTCATTTACCACATGTTTTGTGTTAGTTGATCATTTATTTTGTTTGCAGTGTCGTCAAAAGAAGAACAACGTCGAAAAACCATTTGTAATTTTTTCGACCATCATCATCCTGATTGGAAGAAATCCGATATCGTTTCTCATTTTGTAGAGCAAGGAGAAAATCGAAGTTCGGTATATAGAACACTGGCGATATATGAGAAAAGACAAACAACAGAAAGAAAACGTGGTTCTGAAAAAAAGTGTAGTTTGAACGACTCTTCTATGAGAAGCCGACTTCGAAAAATTACCGATGGTAAAGTCGCTAAATCCTATAGGGAGCATGGGAAAAAGGTTCCAATGTGACGGAAAAACAGTGAAAAAGTAACCGAGTGATATGGGAATTCGGAGAAAAACCAATAAAAACAAGGCAAAAGCGTCAGAAGCTCAAGGAGTTACCCAAAAGTCTCGACTTAGAAGTTTGGTCAAAAATACATTCAAAGCCAAGAGCGACATTGTATGCATCATGGACGATGAGGCATATTTCACATTGGATGACAACGAATGGCAAGGAAAACATTTTTTTGAAGGAAAAAACACGTAGACGATAAAATACAATATGTGGAGCATTCAAAATTTCCTAAAAAAGTTTTATTGAGGCTTGCAATTAGTCAGCATGGAATGTCAGAACCAGTTTTTTTTTGAGTCCGGTTTGGCCGTCAATTCGGAAAGATATATTAATTTCTGCTTACCAAAAGTTGAAGAATTTATGAATAAGAAGCATAGAAACTTAAATTTTCTGGCCCGACTTAGCATCAAGTCATTACGCCAAGAAGACATTGGAAGCCATGGACACCCTTCAAATTCCATATGTATGTAAAGAAGAAAATCCACCCAATGTACCCAATTACGCCCAATTGAGGATTTTTGGGCAAATTTAAAACGAAAAGTATATGCAAATAACTTCGGACCCAAAACTACCAAAAATTTGATTCAAAAAATTCGAAAGGAGCTTCAAAACATGTCAACATCGACATTTTCAACAGCCATGGAAAAAGTTCCTCAAAATTGCCGCAAAGCAGTTCGAATGGGACCAAATATTTTTTTACATTAAACTAGTACAATGTATTATCTTAAAAAAAATTGAAATAAAATTTTTGTTTTTGTTTAAAAGAAAAAAAAATGTTTTTTTTTGTTGCGATTTCATACCGCATAAGTTATTCATTGCGATTATAAGCATTCGGTGGTTCTACCCGAAATTCCGCTTTTGCAACCGAATCGTTGTAGTTCAGACCGATTTCCAACTAATGTTTTCTCTGTGTGAAACACAGAGTGAATGTACCGCATGTCTACTTTGCAAGATTAAACACCGGAGGAAGTCCTTCATTAAATTTGGCAGAAAGCAGCCAATGTTTAAATAATCTACTTATATACAGACCTTCCGGTTTCAATTTCCCAAATTCACTTGGTACAATAGACGACTCCAACTCTTAAATCTTACGCTTACGTTGAACGAGGTGGAAACCATCCAAACTCCCATGCCAATCATAACCTTTCATTACAGTAGGCCACTGTAACACGGATTCTTCCTTTTGGTCATTTTGTTGTCTGCGCGTATTTCTTGTTTGCTTTGTTGCTGATAGTTTCTGCCACTATAAGCAATTTTCCTAACATGGCTATGAGATGGTGGAATGACAGTTCTCCAGTAGCTCGACGAGTCGCCGTCTCTGTATTTGTTTGTAGTCATCCAAATGTTGGCTCATAAAAATTCCCCTCCAATCCATTTTTAAACTCGTCGCTGTTTGTTTACATATCCTTGCTGCGCTCGTTACTGTGTATGTGTGTGTGTGTGCGTTGCAGTTTTTATGAGGATATGCAGCCATTACTGGTGGCACAGCATAGGAGCAGCGGCGGCAGGAATAACACCAGCACTCGCAACAATACGAGTAACAACAACAACCCTAAGCCCAAGACAACGTGTTCATAAGTCACCAGGCGACACATAGACGCCGAACACTGCAACATTTGTGTGCTGTTCTTCTATGTGTGTGTGTGTGTTTGTGTCAATTATCCTCTGGTAGTTCCGGTTTGCGTGCGTGTGTTTGTGAGGGTACCCAGTAAACCAAATTTGCCGACAATGTCTGATATCAGACAATTATGAACAATATCTGAACTACATCGAGAATTATTGGCAAAACCGTTTCGAATTCTTTTCGATTTGTCCGAGGATATTTTTTTCAGAGAAGTAGTTCAGAATTGTTGTCAACCCTCTCATATGTTTTTTGTTTCAACTCGGTAAGACATCGGAACATTTTGCCGATTGTCGTACTGAATTCTGACCGAATTCTGAACCTTTGGTTTGCTGGGTAAGTTCTTCTATTTCGCTGTCTGTGTGCTTATAATTTATGAATCTCTGCGTATGTTGTTGGGTGTGTGTGTTGGCTGGCTTGCTTGCCTTAGAGGGAATAGTTCATGTATTTGGCTGTTGCCTTTAATTCACTGCGAGCCACATTTAATATTCGCAATGCGTTTATTTGCGTTGCAACTGTGGGGAGAGCAGTTCAAAGCACTGTGGTACCCATTCATTCATAGGTTAGACCAGTTTTGTAACCAAATGTTTTTCTCAATAACGGCGAAAATGTCTTTAAAGATTTTTAAAAGAATGTGTTTATTTTCACATGTGGACTAATCGGCTAGTTTCCGACTTGCAAGCTTCATTTACTTTGGCTCTTAAAACTGAAAAAAACAAAGGTGTTCGTGGCCGTTTTTCCTATCAGCAAATGACTTAATTGTCTTATTCATGCTGGAAAAATTCTTTTTTTTTTGTTAAGCCTAACAAGCCTGAAGTTACTAAATTAAAGATAGTAAGATTCCCAGGTTTGGCCTGGCCGAAGCTTTTAAACTCTCTATCATGGATTGCGTTGTATCGGATGATCAATCTAGAGGTATTTTTTTTTCAAAATAAAAATAATGCAAATATTGAAATCAGGCGCAATGTTGACTTCCAAAACCTGAATCATATCTGTTTGTCATCATAGATTTTTGACTTTACGTAACCCTTAAAAAAAGTCTAGAGGTGTGATATCACACGATCTAGGCGGCCAATCGGTCCAAAATATGTACATGGCTGCTCTTCGAAATGGCCTCTCAATAGATCCATTGTTTGAGCAACTCTGTGGCAATTAGCACCGTCTTGTTAAAACCAAATGTCACCAAGATTGCGGGCTTCAATTTCAGGTAGCAAAAAGTCTGATATCATGGCGCGATAGCGAGTACCATTTACGATTACACGCAGATAAAAAGTATGGTTGGGGTAACAATATTCGAAGAGCATCACACTATTGTTGGTTATATGGTTGTGGCACAAAAATATTATGTTCATCACAACAATAGTATGGTTCACACACAACCACACAATAATTCCCATAACAATATTATGGTCCTCACAACAATAGAATTATTCACACACAACCATACTATGATCCCCACAACCATATTATTATTCATATTCAACCATACTATGATCCCCACAACCATATTATGATCCTCATAGCCATAGTATGTTTAACGTACAACCATAGTATGATCCTCACAACCATAGTATGACTTACACACAAGCATACTATGATTCCCAACATTTTATGTAAAGATTGGGTTAAGCTGATATTTAACAATAGAGAATTTTATTGAGTAAGTTATGTAATAATAGGAGGGATTTATTAAACAATAAAAAAAAATATTTATTAAAAATATTTCAGTTCTTCGAATAGTTTGTTTCGAAAAAATTGAATTATTCGTAAAAATGATACCGTCAAATTAAAAAAATACAATTTTGCCGGTATGATTGCCGTAATCATGCTATTGTTAACATAAAACCCATGGAAACAATACTTTTGTTCCACCAACCATATTTATATTGTTGCTACAACCATATTTTCATTTATAAATTTGGCAACAATACTATTGTTGCTTTTCAACAATATTAATATTGCCGCAATCATACTTTTGTCAAATTGAAATTCAAAAAAACAATACTATGGTTGCGACGACCATACTTTTAATGCAGAGAACATACTATTGTTGCCGTGACCATATAGTAACCATATCTTTTCTCTGCGTGTAGGTTTCAGCCATCATCATATGGACCAATAATTCCACCAGTAGATATAAAATGTCGAATATTCATTATTAATCTACAATTGTTTCTTTTAATCGTAAAATGAATGTGATACGATATTATGCTAAATGACGAAATTGTATTGTTTTTCAATACCCATGTGTCCATAGCACACGAAAGCCGATTTGTTGACCCTTTGGGTCTATATGAACCGAATTTCAAATTGGTTTAAATCTTAAATATCAGAACATATTGGGATTTGTGACAAGATTTTTACTGTTTCCTCAAACATAGGGTGCGGACTTCGGGCCCCAATGAACACGACCTTTAATGGGAAGGGTAAAAAATATAGGCCTACAACTTCCAAAAAAACTGATTTAAAAGTTAATAAACCAATAGAATGAGTAAAAAAATTAAAAATTGACTTTAGGACTTTTTTTAGTCGCCCAAATGGGTAGTTTTTCTCATTCTGCCGATTTGGTCTGTTTTCAAAACCAACGCATCGTCGACTATAACACATCTATCTGCAAAGTTTGAAGTCTTTAGCTCATTTCGTTTGGACTTTATCATGCCTTTAACAGACGAACATGTCAAGATCGTCTTACAAATTTATCACGTTCAATAATATATAAAGGGTGTCCCAAGAAGAACGTAATTTTTAAATCTGGCAACATTCGAAGTGTCATTGTTTGACATTTGAACAATTGTTATTGTTTGTTAGTAGAAGGTACGAGGTTAGTAAAAATGGAGCGCTACACGAATGAACAACGCATTCTCACTGTGAAATTGTTTTACCAAAATGGTGAAAGTTTTGCGGCTACAGTTCGCAAATTGCGATCAATTTGGGGTCACAATAATGCTCCAAAAGAGTCAAATTTAAAGAGATTAATGGATAAATTTGCCGAAACTGGGTCTGTTAGTGATGTAAAGACAACAACGCGCCATCGACCAGGTCGATCGACCGAAAATGTCGCAGCTGTACGTGATGATGTCGCTCAAACTCCATCCACCTCAATTCGACACCGAGCTCAGCAAATTGGTGTCTCCAAATCCACTTTGCAGCGAATTTTGACGAAAGATTTGCATCTTCATGCATACAAAATTCAATTGACTCAGGAACTGAAGCCAGCTGACCATGGACAGCGAAGGGAGTTCGTTAATTGGGTATTGGAGAGACAACATGAAAATGCTGATTTTGCCGATAAAATCATCTTCAGTGACGAGGCCCATTTTCATCTTGATGGCTTCGTCAATAGGCAGAATTGTCGCATTTGTGGTGCGGAAAATCCTCGAGTGATTCACGAGAAGAAAATGCATCCTCAACGTGTCACTGTGTGGTGTGGTTTTTGGGCTGGAGGAATCATTGGACCTTTTTTTTATGAAAATGAGGCAGGTCAAGCGCAAACAGTCAATGGTGTTTGGTATCGTGAAATGATAACCAGTTTTTTCTTGCCTAGAATTGAAGAAATGAATGTGGAGGGCATGTGGTTCCAACAAGACGGCTCCACATGTCATACAGCCAGAGAAACAACTCAATTGCTGCATCAGTCATTTAAAAATTGCGCTCTTCTTGGGCCACCCTTTACTTTTTATGGTCGCAGATAGAAATTTCGAGGTGTTACAAACGGAACGACAAACTTATGTATACTCCCATCCTATGGTGGAGAGTATAACAATTGAAAAAACTAAAGACAGGTGGGGCCTACTATAGAACACCTAACACCACTAGGCTATTCAGAAGATTTTGGACCTTTCTGTGGATTTCGGGCATAATGGGACTTGAGAGAACTATCTATGTGTGGGTCTATAAAAAAACGCGGACTGACATGGGCCCACTTTAACCAGCGTAAGAAGAAGATCTACTGTGATAATCTATACAAAACTTGAGCAAGTTCGAAAGTAAAACGCGGCTTGTGAAGCGGTAAGACCTCGAAGCGAGAAGGTACTTTGCGTACGGGTTATTCTAACACTAGGACCGCCATGGTTCAGTTAATTACAACTCCCACATAAGGTTTGTATTTTTTTTTAATTTTTAATTGAGCGACAGAAAAAGAAATCAAGAAACAACTAATAGACATCGCTCACTGGATTAGGATAGTTCTCGTAATTCTGAATTTGTTAGTAAAAAAACCAGCACAAAAATGGAGGTACTTCCTTAGGAATCGATTTTTATCACCGGATTTATGTGTTGGTCACTCCTAATGCTCTCTGCGAAATTTGATCGGAATCGCGTGTAGTATGTGGCATTTGGAGCTGTAGGTTCTGAAATCGTGAAAGGACTTTTAAAGGACAATATGGACCTATGTGGCTAAGTTTCACCACAATTAATTAATGGTCCCTTATAACGTACGAAGCAAAATTTGGGCGTGATTAGGTTTATTTTGCGGACTATGAAGCTGCAGAACCTTAAATCGGATGAGACCTCGGTGTGTGAACTACCCGAATGCTTGTACCAATGAAAATATTTCACTCGAGATGGGCGTTGGTCACTCAAAATGCTATGTGTGAGTTTGGTCGAAATCTGATGAATTATGTGGCTTTTAGAGCTGTATGTTCTGAAACCGGGAAGACCTTTGTATGCGGGCTATATCATAGTTTCATTACACTCATTTGGTGGTCGTTCTTAACGTACCATGTAAAATATAGGCGTGATCGGGCTTCGGATCTCTTTGTGGGAATTATTCGAAAACTTGGACCGATATGGACAAATTTTACCAGAGATATGTATTTCGTCGGCAACGGTTGTAATGCATGACTTTAAGAGCTTTAAGTTCTGAAAAAACCTATGTGTGGTATCTAAAAATGTGCAATTGTGGGTTAATTTAAAAAAAACTCGTCCTTATTTGCGGTCCTGCAGCTCTAGAAGCAACAAGTTACACCCGTTCTAAATTTTGCATGGTATTTTATAAGTTTTCCGTTTATTAACAGTGGCATGTTCCTGGCCCTTCTAGTTTATGAGTTATGGTCTTTTAAAGATTTATTGTGTGTGGCTGTGGCAGACCCACAACACCTACAAACATTGATATTGACGTCCCTTTTCATGGAACTCAAAGGAGAACATTGATTACTAAAAAGTGCAACTTTTTCCAACCTGCATTTTTTTCAATGTTCGTTTTAACCACTGTGCGTGCAACAAAACAGGCTAAAATGCTGATAAAATACAAATGTGTGCGTGCATTTTGTTGTTGTGTGCATTTATGTTAGTTCAACCACATATACTCCGGAGTACTCCATACATCCATGCGAACTTTCATGTTTTTCCGTTCCAGCCGCTAGGCATTTTTTATAGTTTGCGGCAACGCCATTTCCACTGGCGTTCCCCATGTTGCCCCCCTCTATGAAAAATATTCCGATAACTTTTGCCATCAATTGGCTTTGTCGCACATGGTTGACATACAAACGCACATGCGAACACACTCTCATGCACACTATCGCATCACATCTTTTATGGCATTTAAATTGACTTGACACATGCGTTTATTCTGCGGCGAAATCTATAGATTCTATTAGTGCGTGTTCTGCGTCTGACTATGTAAATCTATTACGAGAAACTTTTTATTGTACGCCACAGTGTATGCAGAGTATGGATGAGTAAAGGATTGAGTAAGCGAGTATGAACAAAGTTTGGTCCTACATTGTAATTGATGAGGATGCTATACACAAATTGAATTGAAATGGTCCATGGATATTCGTGGGCAGTAAAATCGGAAACATACATCCACTGCTGAGACATTTATGAAGACGGATTATTGAGTCCGTGACTGCTTGATTTTGCCCCTATCAGCTTTTCCTATCTTTATGTACTTATACACTGAGCCGAAAATACAATGCTTTTTTTAACCATGTGCCTGGTTAAATTTTTTCTGGTAAATGTTTGATAACGAAGACACAATAACGTTATAAAGGGTGTCCCAAGAAGAACGCAATTTTTAAATCTGGCAACATTCGAAGTGTCATTGTTTGACATTTGAACAATTGTTATTGTTTGTTAGTAGAAGGTACGAGGTTAGTAAAAATGGAGCGATACACGAATGAACAACGCATTCTCACTGTGAAATTGTTTTACCAAAATGGTGAAAGTTTTGCGGCTACAGTTCGCAAATTGCGATCAATTGGGGGTCACAATAATGCTCCAAAAGAGTCAACTGTAAAGAGATTAATGGATAAATTTGCCGAAACTGGGTCTGTTAGTGATGTAAAGACAACAACGCGCCATCGACCAGGTCGATCGATCGAAAATGTCGCAGCTGTACGTGATGATGTCGCTCAAACTCCATCCACCTCAATTCTACACCGAGCTCAGCAAATTGGTGTCTCCAAATCCACTTTGCAGCGAATTTTGACGAAAGATTTGCATCTTCATGCATACAAAATTCAATTGACTCAGGAACTGAAGCCAGCTGACCATGGACAGCGAAGGGAGTTCGTTAATTGGGTATTGGAGAGACAACATGAAAATGCTGATTTTGCCGATAAAATCATCTTCAGTGACGAGGCCCATTTTCATCTTGATGGCTTCGTCAATAGGCAGAATTGTCGCATTTGGGGTGCGGAAAATCCTCGAGTGATTCACGAGAAGCAAATGCATCCTCAACGTGTCACTGTGTGGTGTGATTTTTGGGCTGGAGGAATCATTGGAACTTTTTTTTTATGAAAATGAGGCAGGTCAAGCGCAAACAGTCAATGGTGCTTGGTATCGTGAAATGATAACCAGTTTTTTCTTGCCTAGAATTGAAGAAATGAATGTGGAGGGCATGTGGTTCCAACAAGACGGCGCCACATGTCATACAGCCAGAGAAACAATTCAATTGCTGCATCAGTCATTTCCCGGTCGTGTTATTTCGCGTTTTGGAAATTAGAATTGGCCGTCTAGATCGTGCGATTTAACACCATTCGATTTTTTTCTTTGGGGTTTTTTGAAGTCGATGGTTTACGCGAATAAGCCGACGACGACTCAAGCCTTAAAAGTCGAAATTGGACGCTACATTAATGAAATACCGCAGCATTCATGCAAAACGGTCATTGAAAATTTCATTAAAAGATCGCGTGCATGCCAGCAAAGCCGCGGCGGCCATCTGCACGATATATTGTTCCATACATAACCTCATTCTGTCTACTTTACGATATAATAAAGTTTCACGATTTCTTCTTAAATATCTGTGTTTTATTTAAAATTTAAAAATTGCGCTCTTCTTAGGACACCCTTTATAAGGTCAAATATTCATACAAAATAGAAGATTTAACATTAAATAAGGTTGGTTTTTTAAGAGAGAGGCAGAAAACAAAAATTTAAAAATCATTCGGCTCTGTTGTATCGAAGTTTTTCATCTGCTTTGTGTTATACGAAGTTCAGAATTAAATTATACGAAGTTGCTACGATTGCGACTGTCTTATCCCCCCACGCATTTTCCTTTCTTCTTTGCTTTGAACGTGTGTGAAATTGTAAGAAGGACCATAAGATAATTTATCTCGCTCTTAAAAAAACACCACCAAATTAAAATGCTAGCTGTACTAATATTATTGCGCTATGAAGATTGCTTTTTGCACAGTTTGAATACTATACGCAAAGGGTAATTCTCATTAATCATAATGGGACTCCCGTATTAGTCATTTGATTTGTAGCCGAAATAATCGTTGCCAAAGACTGTTGAAAAAAAACCTTGGCGGGTTAAGAAACAGCTGTACAGTCTGCCTGGCAACCGTAGCCAATACATTTCACCAATTTTTTACGTTAATTCTGAAAAAGAAACAACAAAAAGGTCTCGAAGCAGAGCAAAAACTGTTCAAGTCATAATAATGAAAAACCGAATAAATGTAAACAAAACAAAAACATAATTAGTTGGTTAATTTAATATTAAAAATTGTAACAGTAACTATATTTCTGGGTAAAAGAGGTAACCAATAATAAGTTAACTTAACAATAAAAATAATTTCTACAACAGTTTTCATAGTTAATAATATTAACAATTTCATTGTTAAATTGAACATGTATTGTTTCAATAAACTAACTATGAAATTTTAATATTAACAATTTTCATGGTTAAAAACATTGCATTGTTAAAACAACAATAATTATTTTAATAATAACAATTTTAATGGTTAAAAAACTCAACAATGCATTCTTAAAACAAAAATAATTAATTTAAAAAAAAAAACAGTTTTCATGTTTAAAAAATTCAACCATAGAATAGTTAAATTAACTATTATTATTATTGTTAAATACCCGTCAGCAACAAAATGTTTAAATTAACCTACTACTTAGTAGGGACATAAATCCTGTTACAACATTGAACACACCCATTTCAATAGTAGAACTGAACATAATGTCATATGGGATTTGAAAGCTAACCTCAATAGCGTTAGTCTGTAACGGGATTTTAAAATTGTTTCAACTTTCATCATGGAGTGGTCAGATAATGAGAACCGTATCGCTGTAGTAGCGCTTTTCAAATGTGAAATAATAAAAGCGATATTTTCAAAACGCCTAGACCACTAGGTTAAGCCGCATGTTCGTCTACCGATGAAAAAAACTATTTGAGGAGAAAGAAGATGTAAAAGACCGCCACCGGTCGTGCCGACCACGCTCTGTTCGAACACCGCATGAAACGACGTACGGGACATTTATTGACTGCATCTTTAAAAAAAAATAGGATTAAAAAATGCATACGTCTTTTGGTGATTCACGCTTATAACAGCACACAAAAATTTGGTTCACCGATGAAAAAATGTTTACCGTTTAGGAAAGTTTAACAAGCTAAATGATAGAGTGTATGCGCGGTTATCTAAGGAAGCATCTGAACTGATCCCAAGGGTGAAAATGGTCATCACCCAGCTTCAGTCATGGTTTGGTGGGGTGTCTCTTACGATGGGGTCCCTGACCTGCTTTTCTGCGAAGGAGTCAAAACATCGGCCAAAGTTTACCAAGAAACCGTTTTGGAAGCTGTTGTGAAGCCTCTTAACAATTCCCTGTTCCAAAACCAGCCATGGACTTTCCAGCAGGATTCTGCGTCGACCCATAAAGCTGGAACTTCCCAGGCCTGGCTTCGAAACAATTTGCCAGCGTTCATTTCCTCTGAAGAATGGCCCTCAGGCAGTCCAGATTTGAACCCATTGGATTATAAATTATGGAAGGTTTTAGAGGACAAGGTTTGTCACAAAAGATACCCCAACATTGGATCTCTTAAGACTGCTTTGGTTCGAGCTGTGGCCTATTTTCCAATGGACGAGGTTCGTGCAGCTGTTGACGATTGGCCAGTGCGACTTAAGACGTGTGTAGGGGCAAAAGGCGGACATTTCGAATAAGTAGATTCTTTTTGGATACAATATACATCAATAAATAAATATATTAAAGAATATTTGGTCCAAAAACATTCAGTTATTTTTATTTTACAGCATAAAACATGTGTAACAGTATTTATGCCCCTACTAACTAACTATGCAATTTTAAAATTAACAATTGTCATGGTTAAAAACATTGCATAGTTAAAACAACAATAATTATTTTAATAATAACAATTTTAATGGTTAAAAAACTCAACAATGCATTGTTAAAACAACAATAATTATTATCAAATTAATAATTTTCATGTTTAAAAAGTTCAACCATAAAATAGTTAAATTAACTATTATTAATGTTAAATACCAGTCAACAACAAAATCTTCAAATTAACCTCGTATAACGTAGACTTCAAATCATGTTTATTTATGGTTAAGTTAACCTTATATAAGGTTATTTTTCTTCTCAGTGTAGAGTGGTATCAAATTTTATACAAGTTCTCTTATGACGTTAGTGTATGGCACCTACTCAAAGCGTTTAACTGCTGGATTTTGAATTCAACTAAAAGAAAAACGTACTTGGAGACTTAAAAAGATTTTTTTGTAAAAAAATTGTAACACAGACCAAGAAAATGTGGAGCCTTTACAAAAGAGTTCAATCAAATTAATTAAATAACTCTGTATTATCGCCGTTATATGATGGAAGTGTACACGACAATCATGTCAGCTAACCCTGGTTCAACCCAGCGTAAGCATATTTAACCATTTTTAGTGGCGAGGTTCCACCTCGTAATTGCTGGCGACTTTACAAATAAGAGATATATCTTTAAAAAGCTTCTCTATAAAATGGGTTGGTTTTAGATCATTTGTGCCGTGGTATTTTTAATTTGAATGTTAAATGTGGCATGCCAATCGGCAGGACCTTTAATCAGAAGAGTCATTTAATTAGGAGCTATAGGAAAGCATGAACTAATATGGCCCTAATATGATTATCTTGTAGCCTTTCGTAACGTTTTAAGCGAATCTTGAGCACTAGCGGATGTAATTTGCGACTTCTAGGCAGGACCTCAATTTGGAAAAGGACTTTTGTGTGAGACTTTATGAAAACGTAGACCGCTATGATCCAATTAAACCACAAGTTTGGATTAAGTCAAGTTTGGATATCTTGCAACGCAGTTTGTTAAATTTGAGCATTATCGAATGTTTATTGTGGCTTGTGTTGTAGTGGTAGGACTTAAATTAGTAGAGAGCTTTAAATGAGAGCGAAAAAACAGAACCGATACGGTCAAATTTTACCAGAGACACTTATTGGTCGCTCATAATACAAAATTGGTCGCATTTATTGGTCGCTCATAATACATAATGCAAGATTAACTATTTATGATCTGATGTAATTTGTGGCTGCCTAAGCGACTGTACATCAAATCGGATGGGAAATTTGTATGGTGAATATTCAAAAACTTGGGCCGATATCATAAGTTTGGTCGCATTGGGCAATAGTCATTTTGTCTACGGGATAAATATATTTTATGGCGTATTTTGATGACACGATTTTTTTTAAAAAAAAAAAATCATTGATGCATTTTTATACACTCACCCTGCTGTGTAAATGGTACGGACAAAAATGTTACGCATCGAAAAACACATTCATATGCTTTGACCAAATCCGTGTTATGACTCTTTAAGTCAGTAGAGCCATGTCTGTCTGTCGTTATATTTTTTCACAACTGCCTATGTAAATATGGGCCATATTGCCACATCGCCCTTCTAGTACCTCCCTCACTAACGTATTATGAAGCTCACTTTTAGTATTTTTGAAATATCTTAAATGCAGTTTATACGATTTAACCAAATGCCATACTTAACTATAAACATATGCTAAAGTCGGACGCGACTGACTGTCTTAGACCCTGCTCTTCTGGATGTTGAGAAAAGCCACCTGAAAATACGGATTTTGATGACTATCTTGTGCTCTCTCTAAATTTACCCCGATCTTTGAAATAATATCAGTTTTAAATTATTGAGAAAATTTCATTATTTGTTTACACAGTGATACAAAATCGAACTTTCCGAATGCGAATAAGATGAAAACATTTTTAAATGAGTGTAGCAGTGTCCTTTCAAACTACCAATAAAGATTCCACACTTGATTTGATTTTTTTTTTATTTTTTTTTTGTTCTGAAAAAAACCTCTAGATGGATCTCCTCTAGATGGATCTCCTCTAGATGGATCAAATTTTGGTCTGAAAAAAAACTTCTAGATGGATAACCCTATATAATCTTTTTTTTATTATCCTGGAAAGTTGTGGTATCTTAATGTTTTTGCGATCGAGGAATTAATTTTCGATATTTATTTGTACCTAAAACTTACGCTAGATGACGTTGATATTTCTTGTAGATTTTCATACAAAAACTGTTAGCTCAAGACTAGCTGTTTGTTCATCGTAATACTCGTATATAGGATGGACCATTAAAAATGTTTATTCGAACCGGCTGTACAGTAAAAAGCACTTATCATTTCTTCAAATTTCCGGTTTTATTGAAAAGGTTGAATTTTTCATTTAATAATGACACAAGATCCGACGCGTTTTTGCTTCGCCCAGTGGGCTTAGGATTGTTTGACAGGAGATAAAGAATTTCACCGATATATCGTATTTTCAGATGAAGCTCATTTTCATCTCGGTGGCTATGTCATTAAGCAAAAAACCCACACGTGACTATTGAAAGGCCAGTGCATCCACAACGAGTCATTGTTTGGTGTGAGTTTTGGGCTGGCGGTATAATTGGGCCAGTTTTCTTTAAAAATGAGCAAGGAGCCGCCGTTACCGTCAACAGAGAGCGTTGTTGGCAAAAATTCAAGAGAATGACATGGACGACATTTAGTTTTATGACAAGACCACATGTCACACAATTGTTGCCATTGAAGAAATTCAATACGAAACAATCAAAAATGAACAGAAAAGTTGGGTTGATCGGATGAGGTACTGCTTCAAATTTTATTGATGTTGCAGTCGGAATGACAAATTTAATATACCATGAAGGGTATACAAATTATATTGGTAATTCTAATATGGATGGGTGGTTGTACTATGGTTGTAGGTATCATAACATGGTATTTTGGGAAATGTCGCATATGGAATTCAGAGAACCCACACGTGACTATTGAGAAGCCAATGTATCCACAACGAGTCATTGTTTGGTGAGGATTTTGGGCTGGCGGCATAATTGGGCCAGTTTAGGGATCCTAACATGGTATCGTGGGAATCAGATTATGGTTGTGAAGATCATAATATAGTTAGTAAGATATTACAATTACAGTTCTATACAGCTCTATCGTAATACAACCGAAAAAGAATGATTCAGAAGGAGATTGGGCCCAGAACCGAGTTGTAATGTTAACCCAAATCTCGCTAAACACGATTGGCTCGAAAATATAGGTAGAAATAGACTCAGGTCCGGTTTCAGAAAACGTACAACCAGAGCACTAATGTTAGATTTCTAAACCAAAAAATTACTACGTGGTACCCAGTATCAAATTTGAGAAACCTTTCAGCGTCATGAAGATGAGACAAGAACGATTTACAAACTAAGTCATTGTGTTTAAATCAAAACATAGTCTAAATATTATTTGTAGGCGGCATTTACCGAAATTTTCTGTGGGTTAAGCACTAGGGTCTCAAAAACAAGAATCGCTACTTTAAAAAAAAAGTAATTCTCATTTGCTTAATGATAACCTTGTCGTTAACAGTTCTACCAACAATAGAACTACTTAAATTCCGTTGCAAAAAAATAATTTCGGTTGCAATCAGTAAATGTTTGAGATCATTATGGATATTCGGTTCGACATACTACAAGATGATAAATATGATCATCGTGTTATAGGTGCAGCCAATTGTTTGGCCCTACCAATTAAACGCACAAAATGTTATTAGTTGTAATAACTGGTGGTTGTGGCAAACAACAGTTTTGCGAACATTTTGTTCTTGAGACCGAATATCTAAATATCGAAAAGCGAAAATAATCCTTTTTTTACTGCCTTAGCAAATTGTTAAATCTAGTTTATTGAGTAAAAATCGTTCATCAATTTTCCTTGAGATGACTTTCCCAATGCCTAAGAGTACTTCAACAATAAAAGGAAACAGTTTTTTTGCCTTTGCTGAAAATTTTAAATTATTTTTGTTAAAAAAGTGGAAGTTTGGACTCTTAGTATTTTCTATCGATACATCAGTTACAATTACTGAACGTAATAGAGCACCAACTAACATTCGGTTGTACTGATGGCATACTAGAGTTGTATGATGGAATACAAGAATTGTATGATAGCATACTAGAGTTGTACTCGTATGAGTGCATACTAGAGTTGTAAGATGGCATACTAGAGTTGTATGCAACCTCAATGATTCGGTTGCCTCACAAAGTTTGGTTGTGGCAACGAACCTGTTTTACGAGGACGACCGCAAAACTAACTGGCCTGGCACATTTTCTGTTTTACTAGCAACTTTTTTTGTTTTTTAAAAGCAATCTTTTATAAGCCATCAGTGAAAATTTCCGAAATATTTAATGATTACTTTCTTTGTTACAGGTGATTGAAGTAAACAAGTTTTATAATTTTTGAAAAATGGAAAATAAAGAGTTTCGTGCGGTAATTAAACACTTTTATATGAAAGGTTATACGCCACAATTAATCAAAGATGAATTGGATTCTGTTCATGGTGATAATGCACCATCATACTCCACCGTGAAATCCTGGGTTCAACAATTTAAAATGGGTCGTTCAAGTACGGAAGATGAACAACGCTCTGAAGGAAGTGACTAAAGATAGACGAATAAAGCTCAGAGAACTTGCTGACATTGTTAAAATACACGAAAAACAAGTTTGGAGTATTTTACATGATGAACTCCACATGAAAAAGCTATCCGCAAGATATGTGCCGCGTTTGTTGACTTTGCGACGATTCATAACTGTTGATGAAACATGGATCAATCACTACATCCCAGAATGCAAAGAACAGTCAAAACAATGGATAGAAGCTGGTAAAAGTGGTCCCAAGAAGGCGAAAACTGTTAAGTCAGCAGGAAAAGTAATGGCCACAGTATTTTGGGATGCAAGGGGTATAATATTTATTGATTATCTTGAGAAAGGAAAAACTATAAATAGTGAATATTATTTTGCATTATTGGATCGGTTAAGTGAAGAAATCAAGATAAAACGACCCATTTAGAAAAAAAAGTTTTTTCTCATCAAGATAATGCTCTTTCACACACTGCATTTTTAACTCAACTCCGCATCCACCATATAGTCCAGATTTAGCTCCTTCTGATTATTTTTTGTTTCCAAATTTAAAAAAAATATTGCTGAAACTGAGGCATATTTTGAAGGTCTTGAAAAATCTTATTTTTCGGATGGAATTAAAAAACGTTTGATGAAGTGTATTGAGTTGGAAGGAGATTATGTTGAAAAATAAATAATAATAATTCCAAAAAAACGGTTATTTTTATGTTAGGCCAGTTACTTTTGCGGTCGCCCTCGTATGTGTGCAGTCAAGTTATCTGATAAGTGCCAACATATCCCTACAATCTTGATAAAAACAAAAGGTAGCGAAGGATAAATATCATTTTATTAATAATCCTGACTACTATCATAATATATGTAGTGTTTAAATGTCTGAAGCAGGCAAATCCTATTCGTTGCGATGTTATCATGCTGAAACAATCAAAAGAGCTTAACATACGTATGTGTTAAAACCAAAGCATAATCTTTTCATTGCTTTGCATTTTACATTAGAAGTCCAACATCAAACAGCCACCACGTTATCCCATTATTAGTTCGAGTTCATTTAAAAGTTGTTTCAACCCAAAACCTCTTCTATTATTTTTAATACCTTTTGTGATTTCTAATCAAAAAAGAATAACATCAAAATCAAACACGTCATGTTTTATAAATCACATATAAGTGCATACCGCCCTATCTGCATAAGCGGCTTACCTCCAATGTCATTTCAATATGTTACAGCTAAATTCAATATGTGCCAAATTTGTTTGTGATTTGAGTGAAACAAAAAAAAAACAAAAACCTCCAATTAATTGAATTGTTGAAAGCCTAAATGAAAATTTTGTGGCAAACAAAAAACCGCGAAATAAAACCATTTGACCTATTTTCGAGGATTCAAGCAGCGCATGAGTATTGATAAACATTCACTTCCGTTTATGATGAGAATTTTGTATGTGGTGAAACATTTTAACGGATTTAATTTTGTATGACTTCTGTCAAATATGAAATTTTTCTATGCCTGCTTGAATAGCATCTAAAAGTCTGCGGCTTTTGAACTTTCTTCGTTTTAAACTCAGTACTTGTACGTTTTACCGAACTGGCTGAATATAATTCTAAGAACATGAAAACGAATATTATTTTACTAAATGAGCTAAAGTTTTTTCTTTCTATTTATAGTAGGAAATTTCAACATTAAAAAAAACTCAGCAGAGACTTATGTTTTTTTATTTTCAATCATTTTCATGAACATATAACAAAAGTCCCTTTTTTATTCAAACATTTGGATCTGTTGCTTTAGCTTTACTTTCCAATCGCTACTAATACATTCTCTCATTTTTAATCATTTTCAAGTGCCACTAAAGCCCATTATTACAACTTGCCTTTTAAGTAACCGATTGCAAAAGTTGAGTTAATTTTAATTAATTTCATTTAATTAATTTAAATATTTTAAACCCTTTTTTTATTACATTTTCTCTGTAAAATAAAAGTTATATTTTTGTTTTATTTAAAAATTTTTTAAAAATATTTTAAAAAAAAACTACGCATTTCTAATTTTTTTTGTCAGTTAGACCCTCTACCTTGTAGGGGACGATATAAATTTCTCGAACTTTCTTTATATTGATCAATTTTGTGTTTGACTACAAAAATAAAACGATATTTGTGATAAAATTACCAAATTTTTTGAAAAATATATTTTTTCCTCACCTCTATATACAAAAATCCCCAGTATGCGCCTTGGTATGGTTAGTGAGCACTACCATTTAACAAGTTCATACCCGGTAGAAGCTCACGCTTTTTTGGGGGGGATGATTTTCAACTTCGTAAACATCATGTAAAAACGTTGCATTGGAAAAATTTGAATTTTTAAATTGTTTTTCTAAAAGACCACTTGCTATATACAAAGAAAAGTACTGTTGGAATTTCTTATGGGATATCAAAGTTGTAATTTGTGGAAAAATCAATTTAATGGTAACTACGAGGGCGACCGCAAAACTAACTGGCCTGGCACATTTTCTGTTTTACTAGCAACTTTTTTTGTTTTTGTTTTTTAAAAGCAATCTTTTATAAGTCATCTGTGAAAATTTCCGAAATATTTAATGATTATTTTCTTTGTTACAGGTGATTGAAGTAAACAAGTTTTATAATTTTTGAAAAATGGAAAATAAAGAGTTTCGTGCGGTAATTAAACACTTTTATAAGAAAGGTTATACGAAACAATTAATCAAAGATGAATTGGATTCTGTTCATGGTGATTGTAACAACCTGGGTAATTTACTAAATAACAAGCCGATTCGTATGATTAGTTTAACACATTTATTAATTATATATTTAAATGGCAGTAATTGGTATACACCGGTTGATAGTTCTTACAAGACGAACTCTCTCTCTGTTGCTGTCAATTCTCTTGATCGTCGCTGTGTATTTGTTGACATGGTTGTGTGTGTGTGACTAGATACGGGTTGCCACATCCCTCCAATGTTTTTAAGATGGACCTTGAGGTCCTGCCCACCGGACAAGGTTTCACCTCCGGACACCTCGCTCGGTCGTTGGCTCCCTGAATCGGACCTCTGTGGAATCTGCTGAATACTCGAAGATGAAGACTGCAACTCCATAGAATCTGGAATAGCTTTCGCGACCGAGTCCGTCGCTGCCGATGACAGTGGCAGCGTCACTGCCGGGACTTTCTTCAGGTGGCTAACATTTCTGCAGAAAGACTTACCTCCGCCAGACACCTTCACTATGTTTCCAGTTCTTTCCGTTACAACATACTCAGTCGTGTCAAAGTTCGGTGTCAATTTATGGGGAAACACAACATTCTTCAACAGCACTTTGTCCCCTACAGCAATATCTGGATATCTGGCTCCTCTCTTCTTGTCAGCAAGTTCCTTGCCCTTCTGCTTGTTCATACAATCCCGATCTTTTCCGACCGAGTCATTAAATTCCCCTGTTAAGTCCTCCACTCCCGGTATTTTGTCCCGAATGACACGGTTGAACATCAGTTCCGTTGGAGCCACACCGGTAGTGCTATGTGGTGTGACATTATACATGTGGACGAATTTTTGGAGCTCTTCTAACACGTTCCTCTTATTTACGGACGCTATTTTCAAACGTTTCACCAGGGACCTATTCATGCTCTCGACCTCTCCATTTGCTTGAGGCCAATATGGTGGTGTCAATATTTGCTCTATGCCGTTCATCTGACAATATTGGTTGAACTCTGCACTCACGTACTGTCGGCCGTTGTCGGTTCTAAGCTGTTTTGGTGGTCCCAGTCTACAAAATATCTCTTTCATTGAGTCAATAACTGCCTGCGAAGATATCGAGCGGAGGAGCTTAAATTCCATATATCTCGAATAATAGTCGATAAAAACAAGGACATACTGGTTATTTGGCAACGGACCTAATAGGTCAGTAGCCAGTGTGATCCAAGGACCAGTTGGGAACGGATGTCTGTCCATCGGTGCTGGGTTTGATGGTTGTGATACTAAAAGACAGTCCCTGCAAGCCTTAACAAAACTTTCCGCTTCCCGATCAACTAGGGGCCACCACACTTTTGATCTTAATCTGCGTTTCATGGCCGACTCCCCAGGATGACCCTCATGCGCTAGTTCAAGGACCTTGAGTCGCAGTGGTTTAGGAATAACCAGGCGTGTCCCGCGCAAAAGTATACTACCAAGCGTCGACAACTCGAAACCGAATGGGTAGAAACCGTTGGTAGTAGCGGTATTCCACGAGTTACTGTCAAGACATGTCATGGCGTCAACAATTTCCACATCCTCCAAACTTTTTTCCGCAATCTCAGAAATGGTAAGCGCAGTGGGCACACAACTTGATATGACGTGAAAAATGCTCTGCTCACCCTTCCAATCGAAACAGTTGGTGTTCGTCGTTTGACAAAGTCTGGATAGAGAGTCAGCAATATTATCTTTAACAGCTCTGTAGATTACTCAGAATTTGAAAGCCTGCAGACGTAAAAGCCATCTTTCAATCCGGGCTGGTGGTTTCGACGTAGGCTTAAAAATAGCCTCCAGCGGCTTGTGATCGGTGACCAGCTCAAATACAAGGCCCGCCAGATAATAATAAAACTTCTCCACCGCCCAGACCAACGAAAGGCTTTCCTTATCCGCCACAGCCTCTTACGTCGCCCTCAACCCTGTTACAACTTGTTTTAAGAAGAGGGGGCGGGGGGCAAACAAGGTAAAGTAAATATAAAAAAGCAAATACGCATGCCAGAGAAGAACCTTCAACATGTATGAGGGTTGGTGTGCGTAACAGGACTCAAATCTTTGCTCAAGCGATGCACAGTGGTTTTATACATAAAAAATGTTATTGAGCGTGCATAAGGACTAACTAGGAACCTGCAATATATCAGTGGCACAGATATTTTTTTTAACCCCAAACTCTATTAAATTGGAGCTAATCTTTAGGTTGGTAAAAAACCCCACAAGATTTTTTATGCGTCCAGTACACTCGTTGCCACAACCGAATGTTCGTCTACCGATGCATAAAACTGTTTAAGGAGACTGGAGATGTAAAAGACCGGCGGCATGTCATCAAAGCCGTTAAATCAAGAATTCACAGAAATCCGCTCCGAAAACAGCAAATCATGGCCCGTAAGATGAATATCACGCAAAAGTCCATGAGTCGAATCATTAAAAAAGACTTGGGACTTGGGGCTTTCAAACGACGTAGCGGACATTTATTGACTGCAGCTTTAAAAAAAATTAGAATTGAAAAATGCAAACGTCTTTTGGTGAAGCACGCTAATAACTTTCACAGAAACATTTTGTTCACCGTTCAGGAAAAATTTAACAAGCAAAATGATAGAGTGTAAGCGCGGTCATCTAAGGAAGCATCTGAACTGATTCCAAGGGTGGAAAAGGCTTCAGTCATGGTTTGGTGGGGTGTCCCTTACAATGGGGTCACTGACCTGCATTTCTGCGAACAAGGAGTCAAAACATCGGCCAAAGTTTACCAAGAAACCGTTTTGGAAGCTTGTGAAGCCTCTTAACAATTCCCAAACAAGTTCCAAAGCAGCCACGGACTTTCCAGCAAGATTCGGCTTGGCTTCGAAACAATTTGCCAGCGTTCATTTCCTCTGAAGAATGGCCCTCAGGCAGTCCAGATTTGAACCCATTGGATTAAAAATTTTGGACGGTTTTAGAGGACAATGTTTGTCACAAAAGATACCCTAAAATCGGATCTCTTAAGACTGCTTTGGTTCGAGCTGTGGCCAATTTTCCAATGGACGAGGTTCGTGCAGCTATTGACGATTGGCCAGTGCGACTTAAGGCGTGTGTACGAGGGCGACCGCAAAACTAACTGGTCTGGCACATTTTCTGTTTTACTAGCAACTTTTTTTGTTTTTGTTTTTTAAAAGCAATCTTTTATAAGCCATGTGTCAAAATTTCCGAAATATTTAATGATTATTTTCTTTGTTACAGGTGATTGAAGTAAACAAGTTTTATAATTTTTTAAAAATGGAAAATAAAGAGTTTCGTGCGGTAATTAAACACTTTTATATGAAAGATTATACGCCACAATTAATCAAAGATGAATTGGATTCTGTTCATGGTGATAATGCACCATCATACTCCACCGTGAAATCCTGGGTTCAAAAATTTAAAATGGGTCGTTCAAGTACGGAAGATGAACAACGCTCTGGAAGACCGAAAACTGCTACTACTATTGAAAACATTAGAAAAATATTTAATGAAGTGACTAAAGATAGAAGAATAAAGCTCAGAGATCTTGCTGATATTGTTAAAATACACGAAAAACAAGTTTGGAGTATTTTACATGATGAACTCCACATGAAAAAGCTATCCGCAAGATATGTGCCGCGTTTGTTAACTTTGCCCCAAAAAATCGTCCGTTGGACCAATTCCGAGGAGCTTTTAGCGATTTATCAGCGTAATTCAATAGAGATCTTGCGCCGATTCATAACTGTTGATGAAACTTGGATCCATCACTACATCCCAGAATGCAAAGAACAGTCAAAACAATGGATAGAAGCTGGTAAAAGTGGTCCCAAGAAGGCGAAAACTGTTAAGTCAGCAGGAAAAGTAATGGCCATAGTATTTTGGGATGCAAGGGGTATACTAGTTACTGATTATCTTGAGAAAGGAAAAACTATAAATAGTGAATATTATTGTGCATTATTGGATCGGTTGAGTGAAGAAATCAAGATAAAACGACCGCATTTAGAAAAAAAAGTTCTTTTTCATCAAGATAATGCTCCTTCACACACTGCATTTTTAACTCAACAAAAACTGGCCGAATTACGATTCGAAATTGCTCCGCATTCACCATATAGTCCAGATTTAGCTCCTTCTGATTATTTCTTGTTTCCAAATTTAAAAAAATGTCTCGATGGCAAAAAATTTTCGTCCAATAGCGAGGTTATTGCTGAAACTGAGGCATATTTTGAAGGTCTTGAAAAATCCTATTTTTCGGATGGAATTAAAAAACTTGAAAGACGTTTGATGAAGTGTATTGAGTTGGAAGGAGATTATATTGAAAAATAAATAGTAATAATTCCAAAAAAACGGTTCTTTTTAAGTTAGGCCAGTTACTTTTGCGGTCGCCCTCGTACATTGGAAAAATTTGAACTTTAAATTGTTTTTCTAAAAAACCACTTGCTTTTTACAATGAAAAGTACTGTTGGCCTTACTTATGGGATATCAAAGTTGTAATTTGTGGAAAAATCCATTTTATGGTAACTAAGAAAAATTGTTTTTACTAATTTTAGATTTGTTTAGCTCTTTTTTAAGCTTTTATGTGTTAAAACTATTATCCACAAATTAAAAATGAATATTTTTTTTAAATGTATTATTTCAGTTTATTCAATAATCATCAAAATTTGAAGAGAGAGCCTGGTCTTAAAGCGTTCGGATTTTCTTTCAACCATTGCTGCGAAGCTTTTTGTCTTCTATTTAAATATAGATACAAGAGGTCTTGAGCCGGTTAATCCCTGTTCATTTGTAAGAGAAGGTAAATCTAAATGACTAATCATTTCTAAACTATAATTATTTTCTAACTCTTGAACGTGTTCTGCAATCTTAATTTTTAATACAACTTGTTAAGAGACTCCTGTGCTTTCTCAGAGCTCTCCAATAGGCAAAAAGTAGTATACAGTTATATCTTTGCCTTGTGCCAATGTTGTATGAACCGCTAAAAGTGATGCAGTTTTCCATGCATATTCTTTATATTTTGAAGAATTGACGTTTTCTTTGCAGTTTAAAGCATTCAGGATCGTTCCCCATCTTTTCACGATTTGATTGTCAATTCCAAAAATACTATTTACTGGCTTATCATTTTCAAAAGATCTCCTAAAAGAGTTCCCATCGTAAGAGTTCCAATATAGAGGAATTCACCAGAATTCCAAAAGACTTGTTAATTGAATTACTGACTTTTTGTATAAATGACACTAGGTATTTCAAATATGAAAATAGAATTTTCGAACAGAAGAAAGGGATGCCAATGGGTTCACCGGCATCGCCGATTATAGCCGGCATTATCATGGAAGAGTTACTGAACGTTTCAATACAAAGAATGACTACAAAGCCCAGGCTTATGACTAAATATGTTGACGACCTTTTTGTGATTTTAAAGAAAAGTGAATCTGACAACACTCTTCAAATACTTAATTCATTCAATCGACAAATACAATTCACAATGGAAAAAAGAATGTGACCAAAAACTTCCTTATCTTGACTCTATAATTCACCGACAAGGCAATTTGTTGAAATTGGATTGGTATCAAAAACCAACATCTTCCGGACGATTAATAAACTTTCACTCCAAACATGCCCGACGGTTTATAATTAATACAGCGACAAACTTTATTAACAGAGTTTTCAACATAAGTGACAAAAGTTTCCATAGTGACAATGTAAGACGGAATAAGAACGTATTAAAGAAAAATGACTTTCCAATTAAGACCATAAAGGACTTAATTAGACGGGCGAAAACCAATTATGACCAAACAGTTTAAAGAAAAAAGAATAATAACTTATAAAGCAATGACGTACATACCTGGTTTCTCCGAAAATTCAACAATCGGACGCATCCAACGCATCCAACCAGATTTAGCTCCTTCTGATTATTTCTTGTTTCCAAATTTAAAAAAAATTCTCGGTGGCAAAAAATGTTCGACCAATAGCGAGGTTATTGCTGAAACTGAGGCATATTTTGAAGGTCTTGAAAAATCTTATTTTTCGGATGGAATTAAAAAACTTGAAAAATGTTTGTTGAAGTGTATTGAGTTGGAAGGAGATTACGTTGAAAAATAAATAAAAATAATTCCATAAATAAAAATAATTTATGTTAGGACAGTTACTTTTGCGGTCGCCCTCGTACAATGTTCTTTCGTATGAACAATAAAGATTCCACACTTGATTTGAATTTTGGTATTTTTTTTTATTTTGAAAAAATACCTCTAGATTGCTCACCCGATATTTGAAATCGTTGCCAATGTTGCCCTAAGATTGGGTTGTTCAAAATATTGTAGGTGTACCTGAAAATTCTGAATTTTGCAATATCGTTTGCTCTACTGACGTGGCAGTTCACATCTCGAATTAACCCTATGTAAATGGAACCATGTCGATCTATGTTTTATATAGCCTCCATTAAAATTTAGCCCCTAAATCTTGATGCAGAAGACAAATGTTGTAAAATTCCATGCAAAAATTAGTTAAATCAAAATTCTTTCCTTAAAAAGGATTTTTTAAGCTATTATGTATCAGGAACATTTATGGATATTCGATGTCAATGGAATTTACATATGCTCAACCGACTTTCTTCTTAGCATTTTCCCAGTGTATATCCAAATACCAGTTTGACTTTAACTTTACTAATGCCGCGCCTTAAAAAACACCCTTCTTCTAAATTCCCCCCTAGCGGAAAATGTTAATTATGCCAAAAACCATTTAAAGCTCCCTTTAACAATTAATTGTTTTAAGCACAACTTAACTCGAATGAATAGTTTCGGCAACGAAAATATGTTTTCGTACACCTACTCGCAGCCAGCGTTTCCTGTTTTTGTCTCGACATTTCGTAACCGGAAATACTGAAATATGAATTACTAGTTTTCTTTACAAAATAACACAAAAACAAAACGAAAATGCACATAAAGAGACCAAGAGGCGAAAAGTACTTGATGCAGAGGAAACGAATGGTTTCGAAAATAATAACGAAATATTATGGCAGGGAGACGCGCCATGAAGCCGCACAAAACACAAAAAGACCCCACCACGAACAACACAAACCGAAAACATTATGAAAAACTAATCCCCCCCCCAAAAAAACAAGGAAAAAGGCATTAAAACATAGTTAAGCCAAGTGAAAAGGCAAGAGAGAGAGAGCGAGGGCAGGGGAAGAACTACTTTTTACGTGCACCACACCAAATTGCGAAAATTTCGCATCCGACCTCCTAATGTACAGTGATGCCGGCATAATTAGCACACCCTGCCACGACAGTAGCTCCACTTTGCACTTCAAAGAAGCCCATTAAATGATCGTACGAATGATTTATGAGACTCTCTTGAAATCGTTAAAATAAATAAACACGTAAAGCCACTTCATTTCCATTTTTGCCGTGTGAAAACCAACAGCACAAAGGTCAGCCCTAACGGCCGTGCATGTCTTCGGGTTGTCATAATTAGTTGGCCGTTACTGTGTAGGTTCTCACTGAGCCGGCGTTCCGTGGAGAAAATGCGTTGCGTACGCCAAGTTCGAGCACATAAAAAGCCCGTAAAACATTGCGAAAAGGCATTAAGTGAAAGGAATGTGTGGCAGCCACAAGCCAACATAAATGTTATCATACTCATCCTCATTCTTCTTTGCCTTCACTTTATTCAGAAATAAGGATGTGTGTATAGAAGGATTTGCACACACACTCACACAGAAATCCAGTGCTTGTAAGGATACCCAGCAAAATATTTTGTAGAAGATAGAATGGCGAGAGAGAAACTAAATTGTAAAGAGACGCATGTAGAGGCCCCATTTAGGATCTAATTTTCCTAACTACGGTCATCGTCTTTAGATTTTAATTAAATTTAGTTCGAACCGTTTTTTGTGCTACCCTGCATCAAACCAAACTGTGAACGTTCTCTTTATACCATATGAAGTGGTATTTTAAAAATTAAGACTGAAGGTACGAGAGTTGCTATATATATTTCTGGCCTAGCCAACATTAAGTGTTGCCTGGCGCCATCTGACATTTCCATTGGAAACTTTGACATTTTTTTAGCATAAACGCACTCAGAACGTTTTGACGTACGACCATCATTTGTGTTGTTTACAGTGGCTTGAAAAAATCAATTTGGCAAAAAAAATGGAATTAACTCGTGAACATTTTCGTGCGATAATTTTTTACAACTTTTGACGTGGATTATCACGACAAGAGGGCATCGATGAACTTAAATCTTGGTATGGTGATGAATCACTATACTATAGCTCTGTGAAAAACTGGTTTAATGAATTCAATCGTGGCCGACGCTCCCTCAAAGACGAAGGTCGTCCAAAAACGTCCATTGTGCCAAAGAACATTGATGCCGGTCGTGAACTGATAATGAAAAATCGTCATGTGACATACCGTGAGATAAAGGCATCCTTGTTCCACTAGCATACATTCGATATTGTATAAACACCTTGCCGTAAAAAAGGTTTGTCCTCGTAGGATCCCGCACAATTTGACAATCGCTCAAAAAAAGGCTCGAGTCGATCGATGCAAAGAAATTTTGAAACAATACGATCGCGGTGATTCAAAAGACGTTTGTAAGTCCGTCACAGGTGACGAATCATGGATCTATGCGTTGGGGCCCCAAACAAAACAGCAATCGACCGTGTGGGTCTTTGAAGGCGAGCCAAATCCAACGAAAGTTGTTCGCGGAAGAAGCACTTCGAAGCAAATGGTAGCCTGTTTCTTCGGCAAAACTGGTCACGTGGCGACTGTTCCGCTTGAGCAACGTAGGACGGTCAATTCTGAGTGGTACACCACAATTTGTTTGGCTGAAGTCTTCGGAGAAATTCAAAAAATGATCAAGAGAAGACGATTCATTGTGCACCATGACTATGCGAGTTCTCACACATCGGCTCAAACCAGTGCCTTTTTGACCGGCCAAAACGTCGAATTGATGGGTCATCCGCCGTACAGCCCTGACTTGGCACCCAATGACTTCTTTTTATTTCCGCACCTCAAGAAAAAAATGCGTTGTCAACGATTTTCGTCGCCAGAAGATGCTGTTGAAGCGTTCAAAAACCATGTTTTGAAGGTGTCTCAATTGGAGTGAAAAAAGTGCTTCGACAATTGGTTTGAGCGCATGCAAAAGTGTAGAAATCATGATGGAGAATACTTTGAAAAACAATAAAATCATTTTTGATGATAAATATTCTTATTTCAATTATTAAGCCAGATATATATATATATATATATATATATATATATATATATATATATATATATATATATATATATATATATATATATATATAGCAGCCCTCGTAAACCGAAGAATTTCAAGACGAATATTATTTTACTACTCGAGCTATCGTGTGACGCGCAAAATAGAAAGTGACCTAAGGGTAAAAACCAGTTTTGTTCAGGAGAGCCATTTTAAAGATTTAAATACGTGTATCTTTGGTGTACCATCACTTTCATAAAACGCTCATATCTCTGGTAGGGAGCACTTTTGGGGCATGGGATCGGTCTCATTCGATGCACATAAAAAAAGTGAAAATTTTTTTTACCCTTAGGTCCCTTTCTCTATGCGTCACATGCCACATATATTTCAATTTACTAACATTGAAAAACTTAACTCTGCAGAGATTTAAAATTTGTTTTCAATTTCATCAATATACGAGGGCATATCAATAATCCCTTACCTTTCGAACAAAACGCAATTTTTTTAAAAAAAAAGTATTTCTCAACATAATCTCCTTTTAGCTCAATACACAAGTCCAACTATTCTCCAATTTCTTCATCCCTTCCAAAAAACAGGATATTTTGAGGTCCATAAAATAGGAATTTGTTTCATCAATAATTCATCGTTGCAGCTAAATCTATTTCGACAGAGACATTTCATTAGGTTTGGAAATAGGAAATAGTCACTGGGGGCTAATTCCGGAGAATAGTATGTAACCTGATTCATGCAATTTTGTCATTGAGACTGCACCATTGTACACCCGAGCATTATCTTGAGGTATCAATTCTTAACCTGAGTTATGCAAATTTTCTATTAAGACTGCACATGTGTGCACCCGTGCATTATCTTGATGAAAAATATTTTTTTTCTTGACCATATAGGGTCGTTTTTTTAATCTGGTACAATAAACCGGTACAATAAGTTGGCATAATATTCGCCGTTTATTGTTTTTCCTTTTTGAAGATAATCGATGTGGATTATCCCGCGTGCATCCCAAAATACTGTTGCCATCACCTTATTGGTGGACAAAGTCACCTTGGCCTTCTTTGGACCCAGAGAAAAAATTGTTTAGACTGCTGCTCAGTCTCCGAAGTGTTGCAATAAGTCCATGTTTTATCCACAGTTACAAACCAGCGCAAAAACTCATTCGAATTAATATTAAACAACTCCTTACAACAACTTACATTTCTGGTCAATTGAGAGCAAACGCGGCAACCATATTGCAAACAGTTTTTTTAAACCCAACTGATCATATAAAACCAAAACCACACTCCCATATGAAATGCGTATGGCATCAGCAATCTCACACACTTTTACTCTTCGATCGGCCAACTCCATACTGTGGATTTTTTTGACATTTTCGGTGGTAATGACCTCAATTGGCCTTCCAGAACGTTTAGCGTCATTTGTAGTTGTGCGACCTCAACGGAAGTCAGTAAGCCATTTTTTACCGTTGATGGTGCAGAGTCCCCCTAGTATTTATCAAGCTTTTCCTTGGTTTAAACGACGGTTTTTTTTCGCAAAAAATAATGTTTAATGAGCATTAGAAATTGACATTTTTCTCAAATCCACGAGGTTTTATTTTTTGAACAGCTGTTAAACACAAACTTAATGACGGAACTCTTTCAAAATTTGACAGTAGTCTACTAACAGATGCTACTTGATGGAAACAGTATTGCATTTCATATAACTACGCGGGAAAGTTGCGGAATTATTTATCTACCCTCGTACTTTGATACGTAGATAAAATAAACTCATCGAATTAACTAGTTCAGATCTCAAGTATATTTCCAAGACCCAACACCTCTTCCAATGAATTTCAAATAGGATAAGTTTTCAAAATATGGAATAATTATTTAAGAAATTTGCCACACAAAACTTTTCCACTTGTTTTTTTTTTGTTAAAAATTGACTCTATAAAACTTTTGCTTTCGTACCCTAGCCGTGTTCTTTTGAAGTAACTAGCTTAGTTACCTAGTTAATATGCAATATACTTAGTAGGGGCATAAGTACTGTTACACACGTTTTATGTGTAAAATAAAAAGTACTGAATGTTTTTGGACCAAATATTTTTTAATATAATTATTGATGTTTATTGTATCCAAAAAGTATCTACTTATTCGTAATGTCCGCCTTTTGTCTTTACACACGCCTTAAGTCTCACTGGCCAATCGTCAATAGCTGCACGAACCTCGTCCATTGGAAAATTGGCCACAGCTCGAACCAAAGCAGTCTAAGAGATCCAATGTTGGGGTATCTTTTGTGACAAACCTTGTCCTCTAAAACTGTCCACAATTTGTAATCCAATGGGTTCAAATCTGGACTGCCTGAGGGCCATTCTTCAGAGAAAATGAAAGCTGGCAAATTGTTTCGAAGCCAGGACTGGGACGTTTTAGCCTTATCGGCCGGCGCATAATCCTGCTAGAAAGTCCATGGCTGGTTTTGGAACAGGGCATTGTTATGAGGCTTCACAACAGCTTCCAAAACGGTTTCTTGGTAAACTTTGGCCGATGTTTTGACTCCTTGTTCGCAGAAATTCAGGTCAGTGACCCCATTGTAAGAGACACTCCACCAAACCATGACTGAAGCTGGGTGATGACCCTTTTCCACCCTTGGGATCAGTTCAGACGCTTCCTTAGATGACCGCGCATACACTCTTCCTTTTTGCTTGTTAAATTTCAAATATATAAGTATAAGTAAGTAATCTGGCAACATTGAACCAAATTGTGTTCATTATGGCAACATTGTTTATCTTTGTTTACACGAAAGAGAATTAAACAGCAAGAGGGTTGATCGGCGAACTTGCCAAAATCAACAAAACCAATTGTTTTCTAAACTTCTGCTTGGTACAAATGTGTAAAATTTATTTGACCTATCGGTTCGAGTTGATTAACAGCCTTAGCCACGATGTCCAACGATAACGTTCGCAAGCCTTACTAATTGGCAAATAGCTGATTTCGGAGCCACTAACAAGCATCAGAACTACAAGACAAAAGAAAGTGAGTGCTTGAGAAACGTCGTAATCATTTCAACACAAAAATGGTAGTCACTAATTATTTTCATTCTTCCACAAACGTCAAAATCACTCTGTTGTGTTATGTCTTTCGTTTAAAAACAGAACACACATAAAACCACATATACAAACCGAAATTTTGTGATGGAAATGCAATAAAAATGTTGTTTTTTAGTTCTATACATTCCGTTTCTTCACATTTTTCATTTTTAATTCATTATTTTCATTTTTAAAAAAGTCCTCCCCAAAATATTGCTTGTTTACATTATATTTTTTCAGTTGCTTCAGCCAATACGAGGGCTACTATATATATTTCTAGCCTAATAATGAAAATGTGAATATTTATCATCAGAAATGGTTTTAGTGTTTTTCAAAGTATTCTCCAGCATGTTTTATACACTTTTGCATGCGCTCAAACCAATTGTCGAAGCACTTTTTCCACTCCGATTGAGACACCTCCAAAACCTGATTTTTGAACGCTTCAACAGCATCTTCTAACGACGAAAGTCGTTTACCACGCAATTTTGACTTGATGTGCGGACATAAAAAGAAAATAAGAAGAAGTCATTGGGTGCCAAGTAAGGGCTGTACGGCGGATGACCCATCAACTCGACGTTTTGGCCGGTCAGAAAGGCGCTGGTTTGAGCCGATGTGTGAGAGCTTGTATTATCATGGTGCACAATGATTAGTCTTTTCTTGTTCGTTTTTCGAATTTCTCCGCAGACTTCAGGCAACCAAATTGTGGTGTAGCACTCAGTATTGACCGTCCTTCGTTGCTCAAGCGGAACAGTCGCCACTTGACCAGTTTTGCTGAAGAAACAGGCGACCATTTGCTTAGATTTGGCTCGTCTTCGAAGACTTACACGGTCGATTGCTGTTTTGTTTCGGGCTCATACGCATAGATCCATCATTCGTCACATGTGACGATCTTATAAACGTCTTTAAAAGCACCGCGATCGTATTTTTTCAAAATTTTTTTGCACCAATCGACACGAGCCGTTTTTTGAGCGATTGTCAAATTGTGCGGGATCCAACGAGAACAAACCTTTTTTACGGCCAGGTGTTCATGCAATATCAAATGCAAGCTAGTGGAAGAAATGCCCAAAGATGCCATTATCTCCCGGTATGTCACATGACGATCTTGCATTATCAATGTTCATGTTCTCTGGCACAATGTTCTCTGGCACAACGGCCGTTTTTGGACGACTTTCACGACCTTCGTCTTTGAACGAGCCTCGGCCACGATTCAATTCATTAAACCAGTTTTTCACAGTTCTATACGATGGTGCTTTATCGCCATACAAAGATTCAAGTTCGTCGATGCACTCTTGTCGTGATAATCCTCGTCGAAAGTTGTGAAAAACTATAGCACGAAAATGATCACGAGTTAATTCCATTTTTTTGCCAAATTTTTTCAAGGCACTGTAAACAACACAAATGATGGTCGTATGTCAAAACGTTCTGAGGACGTTTATGGTAAAAAATTTCAAACTTTCCAATGGAAGGGTCAGATGGCGCCGGGCGTGTTGCCTAGGCCAGAAATGTATATGTGACAGCGCATAGAAAAAGGGACCTAAGAGTACAAAAAAATCAATTTTCTTTTTTTTTTCTTTTTTTGCTGTGGACAACATCTGAGCATCGAATGAGACCGATCCCATGCCCCAAAAATGTTCCCTCCCAGAGATATGCGCGTTTTATGAATGTGAAGTCGACGATTCTAAGCGCAAATAGAAAGGGACCTAATCTTTAAAATGGCTCTCCTGAACACAACTGGTTTTTAATCTTAGGTCCCTTTCTATTTTGCGCGTCACATATAGCAACACTCGTACATTTGAGTTAAAAGATATTTCATTGCCTCTTTTATATCGAGTTCATACGTATACCTACAAGATGAGGGTTTCCTCGAAACTACGTTTATACGAGGGCGACCGCAAAAGTAACTGGCCTAACATAAAAATAACCGTTATTTTGGAATTATTATTATTTATTTTTCAACATAATCCCTTCCAACTCAATACACTTCATCAAACGTTTTTCAAGTTTTTTAATTCCATCCGAAAAATAAGATTTTTCAAGACCTTCAAAATACGCCTCAGTTTCAGCAATAACCTCGCTATTGGACGAAAATTTTTTGCCATCGAGACATTTTTTTAAATTTGGAAACAAGAAATAATCTGAAGGAGCTAAATCTGGACTATATGGTGGATGCGGAGCAATTTCAAATCGTAATTCGGCCCGTTTTTGTTGAGTTAAAAATGCAGTGTGTGAAGGAGCATTATCTTGATGAAAAAGAACTTTTTTTCTAAATGCGGTCATTTTATCTTGATTTTTTCACTCAACCGATCCCATAATGCACAATAATATTCACTATTTATAGTTTTTCCTTTATCAAGATAATCGATAAATATTATACCCCTTGCATCCCAAAATACTGTGGCCATTACTTTTCCTGCTGACTTAACAGTTTTCGCCTTCTTGGGACCACTTTTACCAGCTTCTATCCATTGTTTTGACTGTTCTTTGCATTCTGGGATGTAGTGATGGATCCATGTTATGAATCGGCGCAAGAATTCTATTGGATTACGCTGATAAATCGCTAAAAGCTCCTCGGAATTGGTCCAACGGACGATTTTTTGGGGCAAAGTCAACAAACGCGGCACCCATCTTGCGGATAGCTTTTTCATGTGGAGTTCATCATGTAAAATACTCCAAACTTATTTTTCGTGTATTTTAACAATATCAGCTAGTTCTATGAGCTTTATTCGTCTATCTTTAGTCACTTCATTAAATATTTTTCTAATCTTTTCAATAGTAGTAGCAGTTTTCGGTCTTCCAGAGCGTTGTTCATCTTCCGTACTTGAACGACCCATTTTAAATTGTTGAACCCAGGATTTCACGGTGGAGTATGATGGTGCATTATCACCATGAACAGAATCCAATTCATCTTTTATTAATTGTGGCGTATAACCTTTCATTCATAAAAGTGTTTAATTACCGCACGAAACTCTTTATTTTTCATTTTTCAAAAATTATAAAACTTATTTACTTCAATCACCTGTTACAAAGAAAATAATCATTAAATATTTCGGAAATTTTGACAGATGGCTTATAGAAGATTGCTTTTAACAAACAAAAAAAAAAGTTGCTAGTAAAACAGAAAATGTGCCAGGCCAGTTAGTTTTGCGGTCGCCCTCGTAATTAATAAATCAAATATATGTTTTGCATCATATAATTGCAAATTTTTTGCTTTAACAATAAAAGTCGATAATCTTTTTATTTATTCATTTATCCCGTATGAATCAAAATAAAAGAATAGATATACGTCTTGGTAGATTAACACTTTCTGCCGTAAGCTGAGTAACAAAACAAACTGAGTAACAACAAAATGTTTTGTTCTGGCAACAATTTAATTCACTCGCAACACTTTGGGCTATGCGAACACTAAGTCAAAAGATAGTGCCCACCATTTTGATACGAAAATGAGTGGCTGGTTTTCGTTTGCATAGACTTTACAAATTCGCCGATGAGACCTCTTGTTGTTAGATTATTTGTTTGTATACATAACTAAAAACATATTTTTCTATAACGCAGGGTGTGTCATGTTTAATTTTTTTTTGGAAAAATTAACTCGTTTCTTTAGCGAGTTAAGGCCAACTCGCTTGCTAACCGAGTAACTGCCATACAAGTGCTAGTTTAATAACCTAAAACGAACAGAGCTATTATTTTGAATGCCGATGTACAAGTTTATCGTTGCCTTCCCCTAAACCCTTTGCGAAAATATTTCAAAAACTTTTGCTGGGAACTTCACTGAGCGTGTGTGTAAATAAGAGACTAGTGACAAAATTAGAAAAGACAAAAGTAAATAAAATTTATGTGTTTTTCATACAAAATCCTTGAATAATAAAAGTTCAGCTTTAATATTCGTTTCGGTTTTTTCGTTGTTCATTCAGGACACACACGCGCACACAAAAAGGAGACTCCACACTGCAATTGCTAGAAACATCATTAAAAGTTGACAAGTTTTTCCGCACGACAAAATAAAAGAAAGAAAACAAAAAGCGACTGAAGTACGACTTGCATAACAAAAGGTCACACTTATGTGAAGTTATTGCGCCATGTACGAGTATGCATTGGATATTGTGGTGGGCGGCAAAAGGATATCTGAAAAAATAATAGAAAAAGTACTTATGTACCACTAGAGGAACGGATTTAGTCGTGTTATGTTGGGTCATGGAGCATATTCAGTGACAAAAAGGCAGCCAAAACGACTTGTATCGGCCATGTTGCAATCAGAGATAAGTACTTAAATACTGTAAACTTGATTTCAAAAAAATCTCGGGGGGATGCTGTGAAAACCTCAAATTATATGTAGAACAAGTAAAAATTACTAAACACATATTTATGAAGATGTGAAAACTGCAAATTCTAAGTAGAAGAAGTCAAAACGTCGTTTTTGTCGTTTATATACCAAATCGTACCTACCGTCCTTTAAGCCCAGACGTCCTTTCCTAACTTCAATAGTCAGAACTTCTATGTTTGGATTCGTAACAAAATTTGCTTTTGTTTAGGTTCCCATATGTTTATATTTACTATTATTCGCCCGTTTTTAAACAGGCGGTAGTTTTTTGGGTCATATAGGCCAAAACGTCCAGAAACGAAGCTCCTTTTTACAGTAATAAGTATGTTCCAACAGTACCCCTTTTAAGCACTGTCCGTCCACAACAAATTATGACTTATTAGGCAAATAGTTGTAAGAGTGTACTTTTTGCCGATGTATCTTTAGTCCCCTAAAGAGAAACTTTTTGCCCTCTTGGGCCATTTCGCCCATTTACAATCTCAAACAGCTTATGACCATAAGCCTTCATCGGGCAAAATTTCAGGATCCTAGCTTGATTCATTCGGGCGCTATCATGTTTTTAGCAAAGACACGGCTAGATCGTCTAAGAATTTTACAACGATGTATACTTATACTTTATAGGTTCTTCGATCCATGCTTCGTGGTGTTGCAAACGGAAAGACAAATTAAGTATACTAAGTAGGGACATAAATACTGTTACACACGTTTTATGCTGTAAAATAAAAAGTACTGAATGTTTTTGGACCAAATATTTTTTAATATATTTATTGATGTATCCAAAAATAATCTTCTTAGTCGAAATGTCCGCCTTTTGCCTTTACACACGCCTTAAGTCGCACTGGCCAATCGTCAATAGCTGCACGAACCTCGTCCATTGGAAAATTGGCCACAGCTCGAACCAAAGCAGTCTTAAGAGATCCAAGGTTGGGGTATCTTTTGTGACAAACCTTGTACTCTAAAACCGTCCACAATTTGTAATCCAATGGGTTCAAATCTGGACTGCCCGAGGGCCATTCTTCAGAGGAAATGAACGCTGGCAAATTGTTTCGCAGCCAGGCCTGGGAAGTTTAGGCTTATGGGCCGGCTTAGAATCCCGCTGGAAAGTCCAAGGCTGGGTTTGGAACAGGGAATTGTTAAGAGGCTTCACAACAGCTTCAAAAAGGGCCGATGGTTTGACTCCTTGTTCGCAGAAATGCAGATCAGTGACCCCATCGTGAGAGACACCCCACCAAACCATGACTGAAGCTGGGTGATAACCCTTTTCCACCCTTGGAATCAGTTCAGATGCTTCCATAGATGACCGCGCAAACACTCTATCATTTTGCTTGTTAAATATTTCCTGAAGGGTAAAAATGTTTTCATCGGTAAACAAAATTTTTCTGTGCAAATTATCACCAAAAGACGTTTGCATTTTTCAATCCTATTTTTTTTAAAAGCTGCAGTCAATAAATGTCCGGTACGTCGTTCGAAAGCCCCAAGTCCCAAGTCTTTTTTAATGATTCGGCTCATGGACTTTTGCGTGATATTCATCTCACGGGTCATGATTTTCTGTTTTCGGAGCGGATTTCTGTGAATTCTTGATTTAACGGCTTTGATGACATGCGGTGTTCGAACAAAACGTGGGCGGCCCGACGGTCTTTTACTTCTCCAGTCTTCTCAAACAGTTTTATGCATCGGTAGACGAACATGTGGCTAATCCCTAGTGGCCGGAGCGTTTTGAAAATATCGTTTTTTTCATTTCACACTTGAAAAGCGCTTTTACAGCGATACGGTTCTCATTATCTGACCACTCCATGATGAAAGTTGAAACAATTTTAAAATTCCGTTATAGTCTATAACGTTATTGAGGTTAGCTTTCAAAACCCATATGACATTAACGGGGTATGTTCAGTAGGCATATAACTTTTTACAATTTTTGCAAATACGAAAAACGGCATACCATAGTCGAATAGAGCATAAAAAAGTATGAACCCCCATTATTTTTTTTTTTTGCGAAATTGCAAAAAAGTTTCCGCGCAAAACGAAATTACTTTTTTTTATCAGAACTGCTGAAAAAACCAAAAAAATTGTTGTACAGTGTACAGTTTTGTATAGTGTACTCGCATAGTCAAATAATTAGAACATCGTAGAGTCATTTATTTGATCATTCAATCATTGATCAGGTGTCATCAGATGATGATATTACCTACAAACCACCTGCCAGCCTATTACAAAAAAAGAAGCCTATGAAACCAGCTGTTAATTTAGTTATGAATGCAAACGTTAGCACTAGAAAGGCCGCAAAAATATGTAAAGAGTTGTCTGAATCTGGTGTAGAGATATTGACGCCATCCCAACCTGGAATTTACAAAGCTTACACCAAAAATGCCGAACAAAAGAAAAAACTGTTGAAAATCACTCTTAAAATGAAAACTGGTGCTTGCATTTTGACGGAAAAAAAATTGGAAAGAAGGAATATCAGGTCGTAGTACTGAAAAATGCTTCTAGGGAAGTAAAATTAGGTGTACTAGTTCTGAATGACGGAAAAGCGTCGACGATATTTCACGGAATAAAAGAATTATTATGTGATTTCGACTTGTTGGAATCAATTAAAATGATAATTTGCGATACATTCAGTGTGAATACTGGCAGACACCATGGTGTTGTCACTCGCCTACAATTTTTTTTGAAATCCTTTCATTGCCCGCTCCACAGTTTATTGGTTGTCAACATCATGTGCTAGATTTGATGTTAAAACATGTCATGGATGAGCTTTTAGAGGGAAAAACATCATCGCCCAATATTTCATACAATTTTATTCCAAATTTAATAGAAAATTACGATGATCTAAAAAAAGAGTATGAACAAAATAAAGAGTGTATTAAGGTTAAAAGCATTAAATGGCGAAATGACATGCAATACTTATATGAATTGGTCGAAGCTTTTAAATACTTCGAGAAAAATGAACGTTTTCCCTACATAAAATTTAAAGCAATACCAGCACTCAGTAATGCCCGTTGGAATTCTAGAGCTATTTTGGCACTTTTAGCCTTTATACTTATTCCTGAATATCGTTTGCAATTATATCCTATTTGTAAGTTTGTGTGCGGTGCTTGGAGCGAAATCTGGTTTTCCGATCATACTTACAACAAAAATAATTTACACTACAGAAATCATTGGCCGGCATCACAAAAGCAAATGAATGTTTTCTCAGACATTGGGTAAATAAACCATCAGCTATTGAGGAAGTTCAGTGAAGTAACATCTGCGCAGAGCGTGCAATTAAAATTGTGCAAGACATTTTACCATTGTGTAAATCATCAGATACTTTAAACTTAAAACTTATTTCATATAACAATTGACAAAAATTTAAAAATAAAAATATTAAAAAAAATTAAAAAATATTAAAAAAAAATCTGACTTTTTTTAGAAATCCATTTTTGCGCGGAACGTTTTTGAACCGAAATCACCTAAAAAAGTGATATTCATTACTTGTACAATATTTGCCACCACGTGGTGGTATGCCAAATTTTTCGTAAAAATGGGTGTGTTGAAATGGGTGTGTTCTATGTTGTATTTATGTCCCTACTAAGTAAAATCCACTCTTCAAGTCAGATGATATAAAAAGGATCTCAAAAGAGTTTAAACGGCTTCATGGTTTGAAAGAGTTTCGTGAAATTCATGAAATTATTCAAACAAGTTGAAAAAGGCTATAGCCGGGCGCGGCCGGCTACCAGATACCCTTAACCACTCTGCTACGAGTATTCAGCAGACTCCGCATCGGAAAGGACATATTTCGTGGTGCTATATTAACACAAAATGGTTCAACTTTTCCAGGGCGCTTAACGGAATATGCTTAACTTGAGCTAAATTTTACTTACAGTGTGTCCTTTAGAGCGACAGGACCTCGAGTTTGGAGGGTCGGAATCGGATGTAATATGTGGAATCCAGATGTAAAATTCTAAAATCGGAAATGAAGACAACACGAAACTATAGACCTACATATGTGACGCGCAAAATAGAAAGGGACCTAAGGGTAAAAACCAGTTTTGTTCAGGAGAGCCATTTTAAATATTTAAATACGTGTATCTTTGGTGTACCATCACTTGCATAAAACGCGCATATCTCTGCGAGGGAATACTTTTGGGGCATGGGATCGGTCTCATTCGATGCTCAGATGTTGTCCACATCAAAAAAAAGTGAAAATTGATTTTTTACCCTTAGGTCCCTTTCTCTATGCGCTGTCACATATATAGCTTTTTTACACTAGGATTAATAACTTATCGCTTCTTACATTTCATCTGAAATTTTAGCGCGATTGGACTAAATCTGCAAAAAGAGCTGCAACAATTGACCGATTTGAACCAATATCACCCATCTCTTTGTGCTATGCACGAGTAACGCCTCATGCAAAATTGGGTTGGAAAGTGGTGTAATATGTGGCTTCTTAAGCTGCAGGTTCTGAAATCGGGAAGCACCTTTGTTTGTACTCGTACTTATAGACCATACGAAAATATGGTTCTATACGAGGGCGGTTCGGAAAGTTCTTAGCCTATCAATGAAAGAGAATAGTTAGTTTTTCAAAACTATTTTTATTTTTCAATATAATCTCCTGAAACTTCAATACACTTAGTCCAACGCTTATCTAGCAATTCTATCCCTTGATTAAAATAGTTTTCCTCAAGGTCTTCAAAATAGTGGTTTACAACTGTAATTGCATCTTCATTTGAGGTAAAACGCATGCCAGCAAGGATTTTTTTAGATTTGGGAACAGGTAAAAGTCACTGGGAGCTAAATCAGGAGAATAAGGTGGGTGGTCAAGCAACTCGTACTTTAATTCGTTGATTTTAGCCATTGGTAAAACACTCTTGTGCGCTGGTGCGTTGTCTTAATGAAAAAATATTTTTTTGTGTTGTAAGCCAGGACGTTTTTCTCGAATTTGTACATTTAATTGATCTAAAAGGTTGCAATAGTACTCTGAATTTATTGTTTTACCCTTTTGCAGATAGTCAATCAATAAAATACCTTTGAAGTCCCAAAAAACCGTTGATAACCTTACCAGCCGATTGAATTGTTTTTGCCTTCTTTGGGACACTTCCTCTAGCTTCAGTCCATTGTTTGGATTGTTCTTTTGTCTCTGGAGTATAGTGGTGGATCCATGTCTCATCAACAGTTATGAAACGACGCTTAAAATCCATTTTATTTCGCTAAAAACGATCCAAACAAGCTTGAGAAATGTTCATTCTTATGCTTTTTTGGTCGACTGTTAACAAGTGCGGCACCCATTTTGCAGAAAGCTTTTTCATCTGTAGTTCTTCATGCAAAATTAAATGGACTCGATCATTTGAGATGCCCATGATATTAGCTATTTCACGCACTTTTATTCGTCGATCATTTAATGCCATATCATGCACTTTGGCTACAATTTCTGTTGTTGTTGCTGTTTTTGGACGTCCACTACGTGGTTCATCTTCAATGCTTGTACGACCACGTTTAAACTCAGCAACCCATTTTTTACTGTTGCATATGAAGGAGCACTTTCACCTAACACATTCACCATATCATTATGAATTTCTTGTCCCGATAAAACTTTTTTATGTAAATATTTAATGACACCACGCATTTCTTATTTTTCCATTGTAAAAAAATCGCGGATGCGTCTTTTGTGAACACCTGTTTCTATATGAAGGAGTTGCCTTACTGTTCAACAAAATTTAACATGTGTTCATAGCAGAGATGGAAGTTTCCAAAACACTTAACTTTTTTCTGTTTATACCGCGCTTATTGTGCTAGGCTAAGAAGTTTCCGAACCGCCCTCGTATAGTTTAGTTTACTTAGATTTAATTATTGGTTGTTCATTACATGTCATTCTAAATTTTAGCACGATTGGGCTAAATTTGTTGCTTCTAGAGCTGCTGGACCTTGTGGGGCTATTTGTAAACATGGACCGATATGGCCCAATTTCACCGGAAATAGGCGATGTGCACATTATGCTCCATGAGAACTTTGGTCCTATTCGGATCGAAATCGAAAAGAACCCTACCATGGTTATTATACGAATATCCAGACTCACCAGAATTAATTGTTGGTAGTTCATTACGTAACATGCAAAATTTTTAAACGTTTTTAATTTGTGACTTCTAGAGATCCAGGACCTAAAATCGGGCGGGACCTTTATGTAAGGGCTATTCAAAACAATTGACTGATATGGACCAATTTTACCAGAAATGTGTGTAATGCGCTCGTAACGCTTCATGCGATGTTTTGTTGACTGTTAATGCTGCTGGTACGAGTACTTCAATTGGGAAGGTCCTTTGTATGTGAACTATTCGAAAACATGGACCTTCATTTATGGTCCAGATTCTCCACAGTTATTTAATGGTAGCTCATAACGTGAAATGCTAAAATTTAGCCTTGTTCCTTCACGACGGACTTTTGGGTTTAAGTTATTGAAAAACATGGATCGATATTGCCCAATTTCACCAAATGTGAGTGAGTGTTGGTCGGCCGAAAGGCTCTGTGAGAAATTTGGTCAGAATCTGATGTAGTATGTGGCTTTTAGAATGATATCACAAAATGGAACGATGTAGGTCGATTTTAATAGCATTAGTCCTTGTCCCAAGCCTGAAATATTTCAAGTTCTATCTCAATCGATTCTGGGTAGTACTTTGATTACAACAATAGATGGATTGACGAATAGGTGGATGGACGGATGTTCATCGCTCAATAGATTTAGATAGTGATTCTGAATTTATCGGTACACTTAATATAGTGAATATCTCCATACCTTTAAGGTTTTCATATATCAACCCTTAGTTATTATACCTTCACCACAGTGTGGTGTAGGGTATAACAAGTGCGCAAATAAAGTCCGGACAGGCTGATGCTACATACTCTACATAATGGAACCCGGTCCTATATGAAAATGTTGTCAAGGGACAGTAGGGCTCTTTTATATCAGGCTGAGTTTCTTTCCAAACTAAAATCATGTATATCAACTACTTTTCTCATATCGGTATTAGTTTACGAGATATGGCCTTTCAAAGCTCAGGGTTGTATGGGCTGGGCCACGCGCTGTCATCCAGTTTTTACACAACATAGTTTATATTAATACGCTAATCATTAAATTCATTCAGTAACAATTTTATAATGATCGTTATACAGGGTGGAGTGTGGTAATTTCCTTTTTTGCACTACAGGCTGTGACGGCACTGTTGGTCAAAGAGAGTGGAGAGTGTGCGTTGCTTATATTAGCTGACGGTAGATTTGTATTCGTCTGCTTTTCAGTTACCATCATGCATTGGACACGCGAGGAGATTTCATTTTGTGATGAAGCGTATTTTTCAAATGCTTTTCGTTTACGATTCGCTGTTCCCTCACGCGGACGTGTGCCTGGTAAAACAAACGCCAGAGAACTTCACCAGACTCCTCAGCATTCGCACCGCGTCACTCTGTGGAACGCCATATAACGAGTTGGCATCATTGGCCCTTCCTTTTTCCAGAATAACCATTTTGCCCAAACTGTGAACTTCGAACGGTACTTGACTATCATACAGGATTTTTTTCAGCGGGCTCTTGAGGCAAAGCAAAAAGAGGATACATGGTTCCAACAGGGTGGTGCCACTGCACACACAGCGAGGGTTACCATGAATTGTTTGAGGCAAATGTTTCCTGGACGGCTTATCTTTTTAAGGGGTGATGTTAACTGGCCGGCACACCCCCATGAGATTTTTTCCTTTGGGGTGACCTGTAATCGAAGGTGTATATCAACAGTCCCAACACCTTGAAAGACCTAATTAACAATATTCAGACTAAAATTGGCAGAATACGAGTCGTACCAGTCGACATGCTTGTTAGAGTTCAAGAAAACTTCAGAAAACGTATGCAGCAGTTTGTGGATTGCGAAGGTCGACATTTGCCAGATACCCTATTTAAAACCATGTAATTTAAAAATTCCCTTACTGTTCAATATAATTAAAATATATAATAAATTTTTCTAAGGTCCATATTTTTTTATTTCATTCCCAAATAAGCAAAATTTCGGGCTCCACCCTGTATTACTTTGGCTATTAAAGCAATTTTGAAAAGGTGATCCACTGTCATATACAAGTATATGAAATACCATCATCATGTCATGTCTCTAATAGTTTATGAGATATGATTTGTTCTAAGTTTTAGGTTGCACGCAGAGAAAAAACATGGTTACTACATGGTCACGGCAATAATAATATGTTCTCCGCAATAAAAGTATGTTCGTCGCAACCATTGCATTTAGTGTTGATAATAGTATAATTGCTGCAATATTAATATTGTTGAAATGTAACAATAGTATTATTGCCAAATTTAAAAATGAAAATATGGTTGGTGCGACAAAAGTATTGTGCTTGGCGTTTTATGTTAACAATGATATGATTACGGCAATCATACTGTATGATTGTAATTTTTCTTCATTTAAATATGCTTTTTAGAACAAATGTTATTGGTACGGATCTAATGCAATAATAGTATTTTTTATCGAAATTAAAATGTTTTAAACAAACTGCTTTGGCTTTGTTTTACTGAAATATTTTTAACGAAAACGCTTACGATTTTTTAAACTTATTTTTTCTACTTTGAAATAAATCACTCCCAATATTTTGAATTTAATGTATTTTTGAATAATTTTCATAACTCAAATCTATTGTTGACAGCTTAAACCAATTCTAATAAATAATATTGGGGATCAAATCTATTGTCGACAACTTAAACAAACTCTAATAAATTATATTGAGGATCATAGTATAATTGTGTGTGATCATACAATGGTTGTAGGGATCATAACATGGTTGCGTGTGAATCATATTATATTGTATGTGAAACATACTTTGGTTGTGAGGATCATACTATGGTTGTGGAGATTATAGTATGGTTGAGTGTGAATCATACTATGATTGTGGGGATCATAGTATGGTTATGTGTGAATCATACTATTGTTGTTAGGATCATAGTATGGTTGTATTTGAATCATACTAATGTTGTGAGGATCATAATATTGTAGTACCACAACCATATACCCAACAAAAGTAATATCCTCTTCGAATATTGTCACTGTAACCATACTTTTTTTCTGCGTGTGTGTGGGCGAAACCACGCCGTACATTATTACTTGGTCGAACTTAACATATTGTGAAAATATTCATAATGATCGGAGTTAAAAGTGATGATATATTAAACAAAGACCCTCAAAAGTACTAGTAGAAATGGAAAATTGCTATCTCTTGACCGATCTGGACAATCGATTTAGTTTATCAACACATATTTTTACATAGATTTCGGCTGCCTATCTTAAAAAGTGCGACCGGTAGTTAGCTCTCCACAGACAGGCGGACAGCTGACTATGGATACAACATCTAAGATTTTTACGATGATTTATAATATATATACAATTTAGGGGGCCACCAGTATTTCGTAGTGTTGCGAACGAAATGTAAAGTTATAGAAGGTATTAAATTGTGGTAAATACACTCCCTATATAAATATTTGAGAAAAATATCACACACTTTCCGGAGAGACGTTTGCCCTCCTAGGAAGGAAGTAATGGAAATGTTGACTCGTTTTAAATAAACAAGTGTTTTAACCCTTATATGGCTAACTTTTCTTTGCATAAAGCAAGTTACTTTCTGTCGTATTTAACTTCTCTTCGCTTCAAGCGCGATAGAGTCCCGCGATTCAACAACGACAAAGTCGCTGGCAGCACAGCTGCTACAACATGAGTACACACAATGTACCGTCAGATGTTTCAACAAATCACGCTGCTGGCATTTTATTTCGAGTGGAAAATCTTCGGCAATAACTAGCTACCTCATCTCGTAAAGGAAATTCACTCTGAAGAATTTAAAATTATTGGCATGGCTACAAACAGACAGCTTCACTTGTGCCCTTCCAAAAACACAAGCACTTCAACAGCGTGTTGCATTGTGGCCGTTCGCTGCTCAGCCATTTTGACTTTTTTGTTGTTGTTGCATTTCACACCTACCTGACGGTGCAAGTGCCAACTTCCGGTTTGTTGGCCATTCAATTTGGAAAAAAAATTGGCGCCATATAAGTAATGCCGCACAGTGTTGTGATAAGCTTGCACAATTAAAAACCCCCATTGATAAAAGAAACAAATTAAACGGCGGCATCATTGGTCACAACACTTGGTGGTGGTTTGTTGGGGTAAGGAGAAATCTCTTAGAGATATGCAATAATAGAGTCGAAGAACGGCAAGCGAAATTTTTCCTCCGTAGATCAGGTTCTTTCTTGAAACTGTGAAAAGTATGATTTTGTCTTTTGCCAAGCAAGGCTGTTCACGTTTCTAAAAATCGTCCTAATTGGATCACTTGTTTCAATGACGGCGCATAACTTCAGAATGGATTTCTCTAAGGTCGTAGGAAATTTAAAGCTGTAATGTTATACAATATCATAAGTCATTTTTAGGTAAAAGACTAAAAACATCTGATCACAGGTACGTGTAACTGCCTTTGTCCCCTATCCCCCAAAGGAAACCCTAAAAGTAGGCCACGCTCAACATTGCTTAAATGTATGCAATACAAATCATAGTGCACCCAAAAGATGGGTCAAAATGTACATAAAATCCAAATTATTAGAATATCTTAATTTCAATTCATATGTTTACGTAATTTACTTAATAAAAATCTCTATTGGTGAATAACAACTTTACCGATTCGTTTCAAAAAATTATGCGGATCATAGTATGGTTGTGTGTTAGACATACTATTGTTGTGAGGATCATCTTATGGTAGTACGTTTAACAAACTGTGGTAATGAGCATCCTAATATGGTTATGGGGATCATAGAATGGTTGAGTGTGAATAATAATATGGTTGTGGGAATCATAGCAAGGTTGTGTGTGAATAACTCTATTGTTGAGTACCATAATATTGTTGTGGGGTTCATAGTATGGTTGTTTGTTAACCATACCACAACCATGTAACCAACAATAGTATGGTGCTCTTTGAATATTGTTACCCCAACCATACTTTTTGTCGGTTTTTGTCGTTTTGAGGGCTATATTTGTTCGGAATCGATTGAAATTTTCTGTTTTTAGATCTGAAGGTTTGTAAAGTCGGGAAAAATCTTTTTATGGGGGATTTACGAAAACATGGACCCATATGGTAGAGCTGTTAAAGTATCCATAGTTTTGATAGTTTAAGGCATTACTATCGATAGCATCGATACTAGAGGATAATTTCTTAACTAAAGAGTGTTTTTTATATGTTTGGTTTTCAATCTAGCCAGACTTTTTTCGAAATTGGTCTTTTTGAATGCTGTCACTTGATTTATGCTCAGTTTGGTTTGCCATTTCATAATGAATAAACTTACTCCGGAACAACATTTGCAAATCGTGGTGAATGGTCCCAAAACGAGATGACCACCGATCCTAATTTTTACAAGAAAATTTTGTTCAACGATCACTTTTGGTTGAATGGGTACCAAAATTGACGCATTTGGAGTAATGAAAATTCACAAGCCATTGTTGAGACGCCATTACATCCTCAAAAAGTCACTGTTTGGTGTGCTCTTAGGGCAGAGGGAGTCATTGGTCCGTTGTCCTATAAAAATGAAGCCGGCCTTACAGTCAATGGGAACGTTATAGAGCCATGAGTAATGACTTTTTCGAGCCTAATTTGGAGGATGTTGATCTGGACGACCTTTGGTTGCAACAAGACGACGCTACCTGCCATACAGCCAACGAAACAATCAATTTATTCAAGGAAACTTTTGGTGAGCGTATTATCTTGCGTCGTGGGCATGTGGACTAGCCTCCAAGATCGTGCGATTTAACACCGCTAAATAATTTTTTATGGGTTTATGTAAAGTCGCTTGTCTACGCAGATAAGCCCGACACGATTGACGCCTTGGAAGCTAATATTCTCCCCGTTATTGGTGTTATATGGCACCAAATGCTGCAAAAAGTGGTCGAAAATAGGGTCTCTCGTCTGGAATTTATTCGACCCAGCCGTAGCGGCCACTTGCCCGAAATAATTTTTTAAACATAATGACAAACCTTTATCCTAATAATAAAGCTAAATTCTTGGACATAACATTAAATTATATGAATTTTATTTCTTCTAGAAAGAAAACCATACGTCTGAAAATACGCCCTTTACAATTATTTAATTTTATTATTTTATTTCTCTGGACCGCATAAGCTCAAATACTGTCTGGATATATCTGATTTCTTGCAGAATTGGGTTGCAGTTTAACAGTACCCTATAGAAGAATACTGTCCTACTCAATCCGTCAGAGGACATTTTTCTCTGACCACTCAATTATAAAGGGTGATCCATCTAGAGGTATTTTTTTCAGAACAAAAAAAATATAAAAATTCAAATTATATTATATTCAAATTGTTTGAATATAATTTCCTTCAAATGTTGGCCGCAACTACGCCTCAGGGTTTCCATTCTAAGAGTCCAATTTTGGATGACTCGTTCGAGCATTTCGACCGGTATGGCTTTAAAGACACGCGTAAGGTTGGCTTTCAAAATCTAAATCGTAGCTGCTTTGTCAGCATAGAATTTGGATTTTGCTTAGCCCCAAAGAAAAATATCTAAAGGTGTGATATCACTCGATCTAGGCAGCCAACCCACCTGTCCAAAACGTGAAATAAGCTGATTTTCGAATTGACCTCTCAATAGTTCCATTGTTTGAGCAGCTGTATGGCAAGTGGCACCGTTCTGTTGAAACTAAGTGTCGTCAAGATTACGGGCTTTAATTTCGATATCATTGCGCGACAGCGAGCACCATTCACGGTTACGTTCCGGCCATCATCATTTTTAAAAAATTTGCACCGATAATTACACCAGCTTATAAACCGCCATACAGCTGCGCAAACAATGGATCTATTGCGAGGTCATTTCGAAAAGCAGCTAATTTCACGTTTTGGACAAGTAAGTTGGCCGCCTTGATCGAGTGATATCACACCTTAAGACATTTTTCTTTGGTGTTACATAAAGTCCAAAGGCTATGCTGACAAACCAGCTACGATTCAGGTTTTGGAAGCCAACATTACGCGTGTCATTAAAGCCATACCGGTTGAAATGCTCGAACGAGTCATCCAAAATTGGACCCTCAGAATGAAAACCCTGAGTCGTAGTTGCGGCCAACATTTGAAGGAAATTATTTTCAAAAAATAAGTGCCATAAAATGTCCTTTCAAATTACCAATAATTTGATTCCACACTTGATTTGAATTTGTCTATTTTTTTTCTGAAAAAATACCTTTAGATGGATCACTCTATATTATTACAATGACTCTTTTAGTTGCCTGATCTGAGGCTAGTAAGTACATTTTTAGAATTTATTAGAATCAAAAGATATCCAACTTTTATTCGCAAAACTGGTGCGTATTGACCTACTCGAGCACAGGTTTGAATTTATGCACACAGAGTGCCGATTCGTTGCCGCAACCGAATTTTTTACCAACCGAATGAGTATTTCAGATTCGTTGCCACAACCGATTGATCGAGAATTTCATTAGAACAACCGAATATTAGTTTGTGTTAGTAATTGGAAATGATGTTTCGATGCAACATATGAAATATCAGAACCTCCAGAAGAAAACTATTCGATCTAGAACCCATATGTGATGCGCAAAATAGTTTTGTTCAGGAGAGCCATTTTAAAGAGTAGGTCCCTTTTTATTTGCGCTTAGAATCGTCGACTTCACTTTCATAAAACTCGCATATCTCTGGGAGGGAACACTTTTGGGGCATGGGATCGGTCTCATTCGATGCTCAGATGTTGTCCACATCAAAATAAAAGTGAAAAGTTGATGAAAAGTTTTGTTCAGGAGAGCCATTTTAAAGATTAGGTCCCTTTCTATTTGCGCTTAGAATCGTCGACTTTACTTTCATAAAACTCGCATATCTCTGGGAGGGAACACTTTTGGGGCATGGGATCGGTCTCATTCGATGCTCAGATGTTGTCCACATCAAAAAAAGAAATAAATTGAAAATTGATTTTTTTTACCCTTAGTTCCCTTTCTCTATGCTGCACTTTTTTATCAGAGACATCTGCAGGGTCATCTTTAGGAAAAAGTGGAAGAAATGAAGGAAGATTTTACTAAAAATATTGAATTAATTAATTGTTTAAAATCAAGTAATAATTCAATTATTTCATTTGAATAACACCTATTAAAACCAAAACAAAATTGCCATTAAATAACCTGTTTGGATCTTTTTTTGTTGGTTACAACAACCGCTTTTTGCAAAACTATTGGTTACTTCAACCACCGATCAATTTGTTGTGCATACAATACTATGATCTATTTATTATATATTATGTTGTTATATTTTGTCGTATCATTTGGTGATGGCAACGGAAATTCTTCCTTTGCAACTGAATTTTTGTAGTTCCAACCGATTCCACAGTTATTTTTCTGTGTGTGGAAAAACAGTTAACCTTTAACTTTGCTTTATGTCGAGACGTGTTAATTTTTTTGTCCATTTACAACTCGTCAACATTGCAAAGAGCTTCATCAAAGTAAATGTCCATGAGCCATGGATGACCAGACGAGTATGAGTTTTCTGTTTACAATACAGCCTGTAGCTTCAACCTCACTTTTCTCTCTATTTTCATAAGTTTCATGCCACTGTGCATGGCCAGTACGTAGAACAGCAATAATGCGGGATTTACCTGTGTTTGCTCTTTGTATTCCATTCGGAGCAATATGTGTGTGTTATCCTTTATGTATGTTTGTATGTGTGAGTGTGTATATTTGTATATCTACTTGTGCAATATTTACATTGATTCCTTTAAAAGACTGAACATATTTTACAGATTTTCCCCCCTGTCATGAACAGAATAAGTGAAAAAAAGAACTTAAAGTGAATGTGTGTGGCCATTGTTTGGGTATTATGGCAGAGCGTATAGAAGCGGCATTTTAAATGGAAGTGGAGGATAAAGTGGATGAGATGACTTCTTAAATGGTTGCGGGAGGGTTATCTGGTGGCTTCCAAGTGTGATGTGGTTATCTCCTGGGATGATGCTGATGTTAAGGGATATAAATAATAATTGCACAATTTATTAAGATGATAGAAGGCTTGCTAACCAACAGACTGATGCATTTGAATTATACTTATATTATTTGGAAGTCGGTAAGCATCTACTGATGCAATAAACTGTACTGAAAATCCTCTGGATACCCCTTAGTGGTATGTTGCTCTTAGAAAGAATTTTGGAAGGTGTTTGAATAGATAGTATCTATTAGATACCCACTTAAAGAGACAACTTGTGTTACCACTTTGACCATCAAAACGGAAACGGATGTAATATGTGGTTTTAAAAGCAGCACGTTCTGAAATCGAGGCAACCCTTTGAATGATATTAAAACTTGAACCGATATGGATCCATTTCAATTCGACCTTGGCCCTAAGCTGAACAATGTACAAAGTTTCATCATAATTGCGATCTAAACTTTAATTACAACGGTAGAAGGACAACCGACAGAAGAAAATCGCTCCACAGAATCAGATAGTGGTTCTGAATCAATCGGGTCTTTTTTTAATTCCTTTAAAGTGTTACAAATATCTGCTCGAAGTCGTTATACCCTGCAGCACTTTGTAGTGTAGGGTATACACTTAAGGAGACCTTAAAACAAGTATTCTTTTAAAACACTCATATATATATTTAAGATTGTCGTTCCAATCTGAAACATAGGGCCAAACCTTTATAGGTCACCTTTACTGGAGAGCCTTATATTTTGGCTTCTTCAAAAAAATATTTAGAACGGGTTATTTAAAGGATTCATTGGAAGACTATGGAATGAATCCTCAGAAAAACTAATAGAGGAAACGTAAACGTAATAGGAATAGCTTAATAGGCAGACCTTCTACTTCTTTGGAAGACCATAAAGTAGGACCTTGCAGAATGCTTTCATTAGGAATATTTCTATACTGGTTTTCAAGAAGACCTTATGGAAGAGCTCATAGGAACCATTTAAGAGGGCTTCATAGGAAGACCTTACTAAAGGGATTCATAGAAACACTTTACAGAAGGGCCTCATAGGAAAACCTTAAATTAATGCTTTATAGGAAGACCTTACAGAAGGGCCATACAGAAGGACTTCATAGGACGACCAGAAGCGATATTATAGGAACACCTTACAAAGGGCCTCATTGGAACACTATAAAGAAATGCTTAATGGTAAGACCTTACATAGGAGGACCATACAGCAGGACTTCATAGCAAGATCTTAGAGAAGGGCATCATAGGAGGAATGTACAGAAGGATTTCATAGGATAGCCTTACAAAATGGCTTCATGGGAAGGTCTTTACCGGTAGACTTTTAGAAGAAGAGATTTAAAGGTGGACCTACATAGGAAGATCTGACCTTATAGAAGGTATTCATAGGAAGACCTTTTGAAAGGGATTCAGTCTATAGAAAACGCTTCATAAGAAGACCTTACAGAAGGGCTTCATAGAAACACCTTACAGAAGGTCTTCATAGGAAGACCTTACAGAAGGTCTTCATAGTAAGACCTTTCAGAAGGTCTTCATAGGAAGACCTTACAGAAGGTCTTCATAGGAAGACCTTACAGAAGGGCTTCATAGGAAGACATTACAAAAGGGCTTTATAGGAAGACCTTACAGAAGGTCTTCATAGGAAGACCTTTCAGAAGGTCTTCATAGGAAGACCTTACAGAATGGCTTCATAGGAAGACCTTACAGAAAGGGCCTTACCTTACAGAAGGGCTTCATAGCAAGACTTTACAGAAGGGCTTCACAGGAAGACCTTACAGAAGGTATTCATAGGAAGACCTTACAGAAGGTCTTCATAGGAAGACTAGACTTAGACTTTTAGAAAGGCTTTGAAGAATGACTTACGTAGGAAGATGTGAGAGAAGACCAGAGTAGGAAGATCTTATAGAGGGACTGAAATGGAAGGCCTTATGATAGGGGTTTCTTGGAAGACCTTATAAGAGGCTCCATAGAATAACCTGACTTATGTAGGAAGATGTGAGAGAAGACCTCAATAGGAAACCTTATAGAGTGACCGAAAAGGAAGGCCTTATGGAAGGGATTCCTAGGAAGACCTTATAAAATGCTTCATAGATTAACCTAAAAGGAGGTATTCGTATGAACACCTTCTTGAAGGGCTTTATAGAAATTCCTTATACGAGCTTTCTATATAAACTCCTTACGGAATAATTTTATAGCAAGTCCTTACAGAAGAGTAATCTACGGTAAGATTTATTGATATAACTTGCATTGCATTTAAACTTTAGTAGAAAAACGGTTTCAGAAAATAACCTATACAAGAAAGTTTTAAGGTCGGGTCTTATGCTGAGGCTTTAACGATGGGATCGGGCCTATACCTTTTTGAGGGGAAGAAATTATGGAAAAAAAATCATTGAAACACCACATATGGGAGGAGTATTTAAACTTGAATAGGAAGGGGGCTTTATTAGAAGAACCTTTACAGAAACTTTAAAGGTAAAGCCTGACGCAGAGGCTCTTTAAACCGTCTTAAAGATGGTCCTATACCAAGGTTTTAAAAGAATATATGATTTATAAAAAAAACTCTGCCAAATGGGTAAAACTATATATGTATGAAAGGATAAAGTGGACTATCTCTTATAGCAAAGCTCCAGCAAACATCTTCGTCAAGCGGCTCACAGACAATATATTTAATTAAAGACTTTAAAAATGTTATCAAAAAATAAATGCAAAACATAACGACTTTTTCTATATTCAATATTAATCCACAAATCCATTAAACTCAAATGATACCGGCCATTGCGTTGGGTGGGGTATTGTGATAAAGGGGAGGGGCTAATATAGCAGACCTAATTTCATTATGCCCTACAACCAGAAACGTGTTAAAATCCCAACCGCACACTGCTCCAGATGTCCCTAATTCATTACAAATTGAATTTCGTTTCAAATTGAACTATTTTGTGGGATTTTTTAATGGAATTCCGCAAAACAGACATAGTGTTTGTGCTGGTTTGGCTTGCTTCCTTTTCGCTTAAATACCAAAGCCCATAAAACACTTTGCTGCCCATCAGTGAATGATGGCCTCTCGTTCCATTCGCCACTGGATGCTGCTGTCGTCAATACAGTTTCATAACAATCGCATTATTTTGTGCAAATCCTCCAGCAGTACTTGGCCCGTTTCGAATTCATTTCACATTTCCGCACATTATCGTACAAAACGTAATTTATTGTTTGAATGGCATAAAAAGCCGTAAAAAGTCGGCGGCTGGCATAACATTCAAGCAGAACACACAATTAAGTGGCACAACACAACGAATTGGAATTCGACGTCGTCGACGTTTTTTCGGTTAGAAAGGCAAACAATATCGAAAATTGACAAAGAGAGCTCACGCAGCCATACACACACACACTATCTCAGATACATTCACACACACATACACATCTATACACACAAGTACCGGAAGTGAAATCTAAATGGTGGTGAGCCTAAATTCAATGAAAAGAAATGTACGATAAAAGACAAGGCATCCGTATCCGCAGCAGCTGCCATGGAGCTTCGGTGGTGGCAACAGCAGTGGCAACATCATGTGATGCGGCTGATTTGTTGCCTCTGCCGAGTGGCGGACATCCGGGACAGGGTGGCCTTACATGAGTGCTTTTCTATTTGAAGCGATGATCGGAGTAGAACAAAGATACGAGTCTGATCATCACTTCAAAAAGCATTATACTCATGTAAGGCCACCAGGTTTCAGATGTCCGCCACTCGGTTTTTCTAAGGTGGTTCTTAACGAACATTTTAAAAGTGAAGTTTTATACCTAGACTTTGTAGTTAGGTGTTTTGAAAACGACTTGTCCTGATGACTTTGCATAAGATCTGCTTTGTAGAAAAAATACTTACAGAAATTTCACTATCATTACGAATTTAGATTAAGACCAATTACATATATGGGCTTCAGACGGATTTTTGGAACTAGTGAAAAATTTGTAGATATACCAGGGATTATGTGGAAACCTTTAAGGAATAGTAAAAAGGCTAAATGGCAGAGCTTGAATATAACGCCTTACGAAAGGACTTATGGGGCCAGCATAAGAAAACGCCTTTGAAGCAAATTCTTTACAAAAGGCGTTTAAAGAAAAACATTTCGCAAGAGCTTCAAAAAAGGATATTCAATGAACAGGAAGACTAGAAAGGCAGAAATACTTCGAAATAACACCCAAAATAAGGTTATACGAGTACTACATATTTTAAAATGATAGTTAATGATCCTAACAGAAACAAAATATTTACCTACAAGTGAGATATATTAGAGCAAAGACGAACTTTATTTGAAGACCCTATAGATTGGCTTTACGAGAATAGGAAGATCCTATAGAAGGGCTTCATAGAAAGACCTTATGAAGGGCTTCACAGGAAGACCTTATGAAGGTCCTCACAGAAAGACCTTCTGAAGGGCTTCACAGAAAGACCTTATGAAGGGCTTCACAGAAATACCTTATGAAGGGCTTCACAGGAAGACCATATAAAGGGCTTCACAGAAAGACCTTATAAAGGGCTTCACAGGAAGACCTTTTAAAGGGCTTCACAGGAAGACCTTTTAAAGGGCTTCACAGGAAGACCTTTTAAAGGAATTTATAAGAAGATCTTATAGAAGGGTTTTTGTCGGAAGACCTTACAAAGTGTTTAGAAGGAAGATCCTATAGAAAGGGTTTCAAAAAAAAGACCTTATAGTAGGGATTTTTAGGAAGATCTTACAGGAATGATGCGTAGAGAGGCTTTAGCGAATAGCTTCCTAGGAAGATCTTACATAAAGGTTTCCTAATATGAGCTTAATCGGTATATCTTTTAGATGGTCTCATTAAAAGGCCTTATCGTGAGGCTTCATTATTTGACCTCCTTACAGAATTCCTTTAGAAGGAAGATCCTGTAGAAGGGTTTCATAGAAACCCCTTCCCGTAGGGCTTTTTTGGAAGATCTTACAGGAGGAATTCATAGACAGGCTTTAGGGAATAGCTTCCTAGAAAGATCTTACACAAAGGTTTCCTAATATTAGCTTTATCGGTATACCTTTCAGATGTGCTCATTAAAAGGCCTTATCGTGAGGCTTCATTACTCGTATATGACCTCCTTACAGGATTCCTTTTCGTATATTTCTATTGGAAGCCCTTACGAATAAGGGTTCCTTGATATGTCTCACGGAGAATCCTGGAGCATCTTTTGTAAAAAGCCTATATTCACTTTCCTTATACAGGAAAGTTTGAAGGTAAGGCTCTACGCGGAGGCTTTCAAAAAAGTATAAAACAGAAAGGTGCCATATTGGGCCATGTTTGTCTGTTTGTTTATTGTAAACTTACTGAACTGATCTTCTTGACATTTTCACAGTATATAGCTGTACTCGTAAGATATTGCATGTTTATTTAGCCGTGAAAAAAAAAATGTTCTCGTTGGATCCCACATAATTTGGCGAATGCTCAAAAAAGGCTCACATGGATTGGGGAAAAGAGAAGTATAACTGTGGTAGCTCAAAGGCAGTGTATAACATTGTCACAGGTGACGAATCATGGATCTATGCACATGAACCCAAAACAGCAATCGCCAGTATGGGTCTTTCAAGACAAGCCAAATTCAACAAAAGTTGTTCATGAAAGAAGTATATCGAAGAAAATAATTGCGTTCTTTTCGGTATAACCGGCCATGCTGCCACAGTGCCTTTAGTGGAACGTAGGACGGTATATTCTGAGTGGTTTACAGTCAACTGCTTGCCAACAGTGTTCGAAGAATTGAGGAAAGATAAAAAGAGAAGACGGATCATTTTGCATCTCGACAATGCGAGCTCTCACACATCAGCTGAAACGATGAGCTATTTGACCACTCAAGATGTCGAATAGATGAGTCATCCACCGGACAGCCCGGATTTGGCACTCAATGACTTCTTCTTGGTCAACGTTTTTCATCGCCCGAAGCAGCTGTTGAAGCGTTCAAATATCATGTTTTGGGGGTGTCTCAATCGGAGTGCAAAAGTGTATTGATCTTAAAGGAGCATATTTGGAAAAACAATAAAACCATTTCCAATGATAAATTATTGTGTTTTTATTGCCGGACCCGACATACAAATAGTAATCCTGTATATATGGTGTTGGTATGTAACCAAAAAAAATTGGCAAGGAAAAGTGTGCGGTTTTACGCCCCCTTTTTTTATAGGGCTGTAGTGCCGATTATTATAAGCCGATCCTCTTCAAATTTAATCCATATGCTACTGTGGACTACGGAGATTGACACATGCTAAAAATGGATACAATTTTCAAAGGGGGCGCGACGCCGCCCACATATCCTAAAACTAAAACACCCAAAGCTTATAAACTATAAGAGTGTGGAACATCTTATTCGGTTTATATACTATCAATGTGTAATTATATATGCCTGGGGAAAGTGGGCGGCGCCACGCCCTTTTTTTTTAAAAACTATAATGAATTTATTTATATGAAAATCATCTAAAAATGTATACTGGGTTCTACTGTAGACCAGGGGACATGCTGTGAACGGACTCGATTTTAAAAGGAGGCGAGGCACTGCCCACATATCCAAAAACTTAAAACACCCAAATCTCAAAACCACAAGAGTTTGGCATATCATAATCAGTATATATACTATCAGTTTGTAATAAAAAAAATATCCGGGGAAAATTGATCGTTGCTATGCCCACGCTATTTAATAAACTTTTCTATATGCAGAACATTTTGAAATCTTGATGGTCTGCTACTGTGTGACAGGAATATGAGTTCGATTTGAAAAATTTGGCATGGCACCGCCAACTTTTTCCTCGAACTTATTTCTCTGTACTTAAAGAGAATTCATTTCCAATCCGTTGTTCCTAACTTAAATACTTTGTAAGAACATCAGACTTGGAATGTATACCGGTAATGTGTAAAGAAACAAGCTCTTGAGAAAAGTGGACGCCCGCTTTTTTGAGAGCGATGTCATGACATTTTTCTTAGCGGATCGTCTTCAAATTTCCATATTATACTGTTGTGGGCAAATAACTTGTCATAGCGTAACCGCGGATGCGTTTTTACAGAGTGACATAGCACAGCTCACGTCCAAAAATGTTAAACGGCTGGAACTCATAGAGTATTTAATGTAGGAACAACGGATTTGGGTAAAAGAAATAAATTCGGGGGGAAATTCTTCGGTGACTCTTTCAAAATTCTGTTCAGTGATGGGGCCAATTCCTGGCTCAACGGCAACGTCAATAAAAAAAATTGCCGCATTTGGGCTGAAGAGCAGCAAGAAGAGGTTCAAGAGGTGTCTTATACCCAGAGAAAACCACGGTTTGGTGCGATTTATAAGCTGGTGGAATCATTGGAGCATACTTTTTCAAAAATGGTGATGGCCGGAACGTAATCGTAAATGGTGTTCGCTATCGCGCCATGATATCGATCTTTCTGCTACCTGAAATTGAAGCCCGTAATCTTGACCACACTTGGTTTCAACAGGACGGTACCACTTGCCATACAGCTGCTCAAACAATGGATCTATTGAGAGGTCATTTCGAAAAGCAGCTAAATTTACGTTTTGGACAAATGAGTTGGCCGCCTAGATCGAGTGATATTACACCTTTAGACATTTTTCTTTGGGTCTACGAAAAGTCCAAAGTCTATGATGACAAACCAGCTTAAATTCAGGTTGTGGAAGTCAACATTACGCGTGTCATTAAAGCCATACCGGTCGAAATGCTCGAACGAGTCATCCAAAATTGTACCCTTAGAATGGAAACCCTGAGGCGTAGTTGCGGCCAACATTTTAACGAAATTATATTTAAACAAGTAAGTAAGTGCTATAGTCGGGCGTGGCCGACTCTATGATACCCGCACCACTATAAATGTGATTATGTCTCCTGTTAATGGAAAGCACTCGTCGCTACTTCTATCTGTATCTATCACGCAAGCACTAAGCCTTTATACCCCATACCACTATGTGGTGAGGGTATAACAATTATAGTTGGTCCACATTTTCATACCTTGTTTTCGGACCCTGTGCCCTCCCACGGACGAGATAAATCATTTGGCTTGACATATTTAAAGTCCTGAGGCAATTCCCTGTCATTTGAGGGGTCACACTAAAATCCGGGTAAACCGAAACTTTTGGACCCTCCTAATGGACCCTGGGGCCCAAACAGGTCGAATTTTTTTCTGTATTTAAAATTGTAAGATAATTTCCTTTCATTTAAGGGGTCACGCTTATATTTAAAATCATGGGTCCATTTTTTGGGTTCTGAAGGCCCCGTAGGTCCGAAAGGCGGGTCCAACTATTTTTTTTACATTTTGTGGTCAGTTATACATCGAATGTCATATTTTTTAATTTGTTGACCAATACACGCGACATCAACTGGATTTGGACCAAATCCGGGAGTTCCTTTGTATGGGGGGTCTATCAGAAAGTGGTCCGGACCAAATTCAATAGCGTCCGTCCTTGTCCCAATATATTACCACTTGCCAAGTTTCATCAAGATCGGTGCATAAATGCGACCTGTACTTTGATTACAAGAATAGATGGACATCTTTACGTCCAGCCAGCCGGCCAGCCAGCCAGCCAGCCGCCCAGCCAGCCAGACAGACATGGCTAGATCGACTCAAAATGTAATTCTGAGCAACTTTCTCTCTGGTCCCGGTATTCTAACTCGATTCCTTCGATGTGTTACAAACGCAAGCACTAAGCCATTATACCCCATACCACTATGTGGTGCGGGTATAAAAACAAGTGCCAGAAAACGTCCTTTTAAATTACCAATAAAGATTCTACACTTGATTTGAATTTTTATATTTTTTGTTCTGAAAAAATGCCTCTTTATGGATCACCCTATATAATACCGAATATGTTACTTCTAATTATTTCTCTAAAAGCATGTGTAGGGGTAGCGAAGCGCACCGGGTTACGGCTACATACGTAATAAATAACACTGTGCAACAAATTTCGGACTATCTGTAGGGGTGGATGAATCTTTTGTGTCTATTTAAGGTTCTTACATGAAAATAACTCAATTATTCAATTTACTTACTAACTAAAAAACAAGCAAAAATTATAAATTTGTCGCTTTAGAAAACATGTATTTTTTTAAAGAAGTTTTATTTTTTTTTTTGAATAATGACGAAAATTTCTTGAAAAAGGATACGCCAAACATAGAGATGGGATGCTAATTTTTTCTACAAAAATAATCTCCATACGATTACACGTAAGACATCTCATTACGAAAATTCACTTAAATACATATTCACAGAAATGAAAACTTTATTGTCCCATAAAAAATTACCAGAACGCTGTCCTTTTAAAAATTGCAAGAGAATCCCATTCAGAATGACTTCAAAGGAAGGCCTTCTTAACAACCTAATTAAATTTTTCAAGCTAAATTCTTTGAGACAAAGGGCTTCAAGGGAAATCCTTCCAATACGGCTTCAAGGAAACCATTCAAGAGGGTTTGTTGCTGTCCAACAACACATATTCTGTTTATTGACAAAACCAATCAGCCAGAAATGTGCTTAATCGCTTATCCTGTCGGGTGGGACAATAATTACGATCGAAAACAAGAGTAAGCGCTCTTAAAGTTATGGCCACGGACTCAGAATTTCGGTAGTAGTTTTTAATGATTTTTTTAATGATGATAAAAATGTCAATTTCGACTAACTTTTGACGCTGAAAGATTATTAAAAATGTTTGAGGGTGCGTTGACCTAAAGGTACGAAATTTGTAAGTCCCTATTGAAAACCACGTTACGTCGTTCAAGTAATAAAATATTTTTATAAAAGTACCTTCTTAAAACTAAACTATTCCATTGACATTGTAATTTGTCACTAAGCCTCTTTCCTCTAAACCTTGTCAAATCCGTCAATGTGTACTTTTGACGCCAATAGCATTGTACTGTAAAAAGCACTGAAATCACATTGAAATGGCGTTGACTGTTTGTACAGGAGGGGTATTAACCCCACACATACACAAAAGGCTCCAAGGTTCTTTTTGTTCTTTTCTTTACTTTTTGGTGCTCGCACAACAAAAACAATGGCTTTTAAATTGTAATGACCTACATTTAAGAGATTTAATGCCAGAATCAATTTATTATTTAATATCTGCTGCAAACACAACCCATGGTAATGGTGGAAATTTAGAAATTTAAAATTAGATTCAGATTCCCTTTTATTTTCTAAAGTAAATCTGCGAATTTTAGGGTGAAATACTAATGGTTTGAATTTATTTAAGTACTTTTTAACAGAAAAAAGTAAGGAATGAATAAAATCAGGTGTAGCTATCTCTTTGGTACCCTATGACATTTTGGCTCAAATTTTACATATTGGACATTTTCAAACATATTGAAACATTAGCCATTAAATAGACTGAAAACAGCATAGAAACAATGTCTCTCTCAAGTTTTTAGTTACTTTGAAACAAAAGATTCCTTTGAATTTAGTCAGAATCGATACTAAAGTTATTGTGCTTAATACTTAAACGCACAAGATCTTCAACTATCGCGAAAAAAATTACAAAATCAATTAAAGGGTATCGACACAATATTCTGTAGCATGCCCATAACCAACTCATCTGCTCCATCTGAGTTCTACTTATCTGGTTGACTATAGGCACCTCTTACCTTAATAAATTTGAATTGAACGATTGCCGTCTTGACTTTCTTCAGAATGGGTATTTTACCGTAACCTATGATTGGCGACCCCGTATCTGCTTAAAAAGAATCTTTCGTCATCAGTCTGTGGTAAAGGCTTCACTCAATATATTCAAAGCAATAGATCTAGTGACCCTATGGCCCCAACAATAGTTTACTAATAAAATGGGCTTATGTTGACTTAAAGATAATAGACTTTTATTATTCCTAAAATAAATCTATTTTCCAGATCTGCTTAAAGCCGGACTCAGACAGTTGATCCGTTATAGTTAAAAAGAATCCACTAATTGTACCTATAAATTTAAACTGAAATAAATGGAAATTTTACTACGAATCCAAATATGAAATTAAAAATAATTTCGGACTTATCAAGCCCAAAAAGAGCTTTTGAACATTTTCAAACTAAGACAAACGAATGCTCTAATTGCAGTAAATTTTACTGCTTATCCATATATGGATATGAATTTAACGCGCTCTTGGTCCTTTGGGGCCCAAAAACCGGGCGAGATAGTCTTAGGGACCATTAATATGAAAGCGACGTGCGACACGATTTTATACAAGTAAGTCTATAAACGGACCACCAGTTGCAAAGCTGCATACTTAGTTTTTGTAACCTTAACCACACAGTGGTACCGGGACTTAGTGCGGGTGTGTTCAACACCCTAAGGAAATAAAAACAGATAATATGTTAAGTATACTGATCGATTTAGAATTAATATCTGATTCCATTCAGCGAGTTTCGTCCGTCTGTCCATCTAGCGATGTAATCAAAGTACAGGCGAATGAACCGATTTGGATGAAACTTAGCGCACAAGTTTAGGGCATGGACAGACCTTATGAAGGGACATAAATACTGTTACGCGCGTTTTATGCTGTAAAATAAAAGGTACTGAATGTTTTTGGACCAAATATTTGTTAATATATTCATCGATGTCTATTGTATCCAAAAATAATCTACTTATTCGAAGTGTCCGCCTTTTGCCTTTACACACGCCTGAAGTCGCACTGGTCAATCGTCAATAACTGCATGAACCTCGTCCATTGGAACATTGGCCACAGCTCGAACCAAAGCAGTCTTAAGAGCTCCAATGTTGGGGTATCTTTTGTGAGAAACCTGGTCCTCTAAAGCCGTCCACAATTTGTAATCCAATGGGCTCAAATCTGGACTGCCTGAGGGTCATTCTTCAGAGGAAATAAACGCTGGCAAATTGTTTCGAAGCCAGGCCTGGGACATTTTAGCCTTATGGGCCGGCGCAGAATCCTGCTGGAAAGTCCATGGCTGGTTTTGGAACAGGGAATCGTTAAGAGGCTTCACAACAGCTTCCTAAACGGTTTCTTGGTAAACTTTGGCCGATGTTTTGACACCTTGTTCGCAGAAATGTAGGTCAGTGCCCCATCGTAAGAGACACCCCACCAAACCATGACTGGGTGATGACCCTTTTCCACCATTGGGATCAGTCCAGATGCTTACTTAGATGACCGCGCATACACACTCTCATTTTGCTTGTTAAATTTTTCCTGAACGGTAAAAATTTTTTCATCGGTGAACAAAATGTTTCTGTGCGCGTGCTTCACCAAAAGACCTTTGCATTTTTCAATCCTATTTTTTTTAAAGCTGCAGTCAATAAATGTCCGTTACGTCCTTTGAAAGCTCCAAGTCACAAGTCTTTTTTAATGATTCGACTCATGGACTTTTGCGTGATATTCATCTCACGGGACATGATTTTCGGTTTTCGGAGCGGATTTCTGTGAATTCTTGATTTATCGGCTTTGATGACATGCAGTGTTCGAACAGAGCGTGGGCGGCCCGACCGTTGGCGGTCTTTTACATCTCCAGTCTCCTCAAACTGTTTTATGCATCGGTAGACGAACATGCGGCTTATCCCTAGTGGCCGAAGCGTTTTGAAAATATCGCTTTTTTTCATTTCACAATTGAAAAGCGCTATTACAGCGATACGGTTCTCATTATCTGAGAACCGTTACAGACTAACGCTATTGAGGTTAGCTTTCAAAACCCATATGACATTAACGGGGTATGTTCAGTTCTACTATTGAAATGGGTGTGTTCAATGTTGTAACAGTATGTATGTCCCTACTAAGTACATACGTTTTTTCGATTTCACAACCTGCCTCTCTTAAAGCCACATATTACAACCGATTCCGACCAAATTTCGCACAGAGCATTACGAGTGTTCCACACATATCTCTGGTAAATTGTAGCATTTCGGTACTTGTTATCGAATAGGTGTCATAAAAAGATTTCTGCCGATTAGAGCTCCTGCAGCTCTAGAAATCACAAATTACACCCATCACGCCCATGGTACGTTGTGAACGACCATTAACTAACAGCTGGACCACATAGGTCCATATTTTAGAATAGCCCCCATACAAAGGTCAATTCCTTGAACTACATATTACACCCGATTTCAACCGAATTTCTCATAAAGGTTACTAGTGACCAACACACATCTCACAATCACCGAATCGGCCAATAGACATCATAATTTCGACTGATTATTCGATTTTCAAAAACAGTGCGCTAAACATCGATAGTGGCGTATGCTGTGTGACATGTGGCCTTGTCTTGTTAAACCAAATGTCGTCAATGTCATTCTCTTGAATATTTGAAAAGAAGAATTCTTTAAGCATGGCGCGGTAACAATCACCGTTGACGGTAACGGCGGCTTCTTTCGAAGACAAATAGCCCAATGATGCCGCTAGCCCAAAATCCACACCAAACAGTGACTCGTTGTGGATGCGTTGGCTTCTTAATAGTTCTCAGCTTGAGTTCTCAGAACCCCTTATGCGGCAATTTTGCTTGTTGACATAGCCATCGAGATGAAAATGAGCTTCATCAAAAACCCGATTTTCAGGTAAAAGTCTTCAACTCCTGCCAAACAACCTTTAGCCTATTGGGCGAAGCGAAAACGCATCGGATGATGTTTCATTATTAAATGACAAAGTTTAACCTTTTCAAAAAAAAACAGAAATTTAAAAAAAAAAACATCAGTACTTTTTTTAATAGCCGATTTAAAACGTTAAATCGCTCCCGCAATTTTGTTCAACCGATTTTTCCAAAAACAATGATCTTTTCACACAAATTCAAATACGACAAAATATGATTTTTTTTAAAAAACTGAGTAAACTGGTTCCAAAACATATTTTTTGTTGGCGTTTCTAAACATCCAGTAAGTGCAGTGTATAATATACGAGGGTTGCTATTTATATTTCGGATCCGGCAATAAAAACACAATAATTTATCATTGCTTTTATTGTTTTTCAAAATATTCTCCTTTAAGATCCATACACTTTTGCAGGCGCACAAACCAATTTTCGAAGCATTTTTTCTACTCCGATTGAGACACCTTCAAAACATGATTTTTGAACGCTTCAACAGCTGCTTCGGGCGATGAACAACGTTGGCAACGCATTTCTTTCTTGATGCTAGGGAATAAGAAGAAGTCAGTGGGTGTTAAATCAGGGCTGTACGGTGGATGGCATATCAATTCGACATCTTGAGTGGTCAAATAGCTCATCGTTTCAGCTGATGTGTGAGAGGTCGCATTGTCGTGATGCAAAATGATCCGTCTTCTCTTATTATCTTTCCTCATTTCTTCGAACACTGTTAGCAAACAGATAATTGTATACCACTCAGAATTGACCATCCTACGTTCCACTAAAGGCACTGTGGCAACATGGCCGGTTATACCGCGAAAAAACGCAATCATTTGCTTCGATGTATTTTTTTCACGAACAACTTTTGTTGGATTTGGCTCGTCCTCGAAAACCCACAGGGTCGATTGCTGTTTTGTTTCGGGCTCATACGCATAGATCCATGATTCGTCACCTGTGACAATATTATACACTATCTTTGAGCTAACGCAGCGAAACTTTTTCAACTTTTTTTTGCACCAATCGACACAAGCCTTTTTTTTGAGTGATTGTCAAATTGTGCGGGATCCAACGAGAACAAACCTTTTTTACGGCCAGGTGTTCATGCAATATCGAATGTATGCTGGTGGAAGAAATGCCCAAGGATGCCTCTATCTCACGGTATGCCACATGACGATCTTGTATTATCAGTTCACGCACGGCATCAATGTTTTCTGCCACAACGGCCGTTTTTGGACGACCTTCGTCGGCCACGATTGAATTCATTAAACCAGTTTTTCACAGTGCTATAGAATGGTGCTTCATCGCCATACAAAGATTTAAGTTCATCGATGCACTCTTGTCGTGATAATCCACGTCGAAAGTTGTGAAAAATGATCACACGAAAATGTTCACGAGCTAATTCCATTTTTTTGCCAAATTGATTTTTTCAAGTCACTGTAAACAACACAAATGATGTTCGTACGTCATAACGTTCTGAGTACGTTTATGCTAAAAAATGTCAAACTTTCCAATGGAAATGTCAGATGGCGCCAGGCAACACTTAGTGTTGCCTAGGCCAGAAATAAGTATAGCAACCCTCTTAAAATTTCATAAATATTATAAACTAAATTTAACACTGGATTAAAAAAAAATACTAGTAAGAGAACAACAAAAAAGGTCAAAACAATAAGAAGTGAAAAATAATTAAAGGTTGCTGCGATTAATCGCTGTGTATTCCCGAAAGTGCCTTGTTATAAAATGTCAGCCTTATTAGGGCATTAAAATCGAGAGGGTCCTCATTCAAAAATTCAATTAGGGACAGGTAATTTATAGGTTATAGATCTACTCGTATGAAATCATCGATTTCTCACGGACACTAGTTTCCATTATAAATCTAGCGATAAAGTCTTAAGCGAAACGTCCGTTAGGTAGAGTGTCGGATTCGTTGTAAATGAATATATTCAAAACCGCGTTTGGTGGACGTTTATTCCCAATACAGTTTCTTAAAACCTGTCTTTCTAGAAATAAGTCGTATTTTGTCGGACAGAAACAACAAAACAACGCATTGAGTATTCTGGTAGCAGGGAGTTTAATAATTTACCTGATGAAATTAAGTCTAGTACAACAATTTCTCTTTTCAAATCAAGATTAAAAGATTTTTTAACGCAAAATATGGATGAGCTCCTGAGATAAATACGTTTATATATGTATATCTAAATTTATATTTAAAGATTTCTTTTGTAACGTAAATAATATTTCAAATTAAAAATAATTGTAATCGATAATTTTGCCAACTTGCCTCAAAAATGCCTTACGGCGCTGAGGCCTTTGTTTTTTCTAAGCTTTGAATTATTATAACGTTTTTGAATAAATTTAATAAAAAAAAGTATTTTGGACCATGGACAAACGCGGTTAAAGCAAGAGAAAATTGGTTCTTAAGACGTATTAAGATGTAGCTCCCACATATAAAATGTTCAACCGACTGTACCACAAACAATGAAATTTTCTCACAAATTCAAATACAGCTACAAGAGCAAAACGTAACAGCTTATTCTTTTTTTAATTGAAAGGTTAGTATTTATTAAAATGAATGCTTGGGATGCCAAAAAGTGGATTTGCACTCAGGAAAAAAGTATGATTGGGGTAACAATATTCGAAGAGCACCATACTATTGTTGGTTATATGGTTGTGGTACAACAATATTATGGCCCTCACAACAATAGAATTATTCACACACAACCATACTATGATCCCCACAACCATATTATTATTCACATTCAACCATACATTGATCTCCACAACAATATTATGATCCTCATAACCATAGTATGTTTAACGTACAACCATAGTATGATCCTGACAACCATAGTATGACTTACGCACAACCATACTATGATCCCCAAAACTTTTTGTAAAGACTGGATTACGTTGTAATTCAACAATAAAGAATTTTATTAAGTACTCGTAAGTATGTAATAATAGGAGTAATAATATTATAGTTATACTAATCCGTAGTTTTTGGAAAAAAATTAATTATTCTTACTATTATTGGGTAAGATTCTTAAAAAACATTGTCAAATTAAAAAAAATTAAGGTTTTGCCGGTATGATTGCCGTAATCATGTTATTGTTAACATAAAACCCATGAAAACAATATTTTTGTCCCACCGACCATATTTATATTGTTGCTACAGCCATATTTTCATTTTTAAATTTGGTAACAATACTATTGTTACATTTTAACAATATTAATATTGCCGCAATCATACTATTGTCAAAATGAAATTCAAAAAACAATACTATGGTTGCGACGACCATACTTTTACTGCAGCGAACGTACTATTGTTGCCCTGACCATACAGTAACCATATCTTTTCTCTGCGTGTGGATAGTGCAGCGGTATCATGCTTTGTAGTCCTGCTTTCCCGTCCAAAGGGAATTTAGGCGGGAGTTTCGCTCAACTTCCCCAAGTAGATGGACCATTATGAGGCTGGTTAACATGTTTGTCGAAACTGGAAGTATCGCACGAAGACCGTACCATCGAGATCCCTGAGTTCGGATTCAAGACACCATCGCGGCTGTAGCATCGTCAATTTAGGCAAATCCAAGCGTTTCGACTTGAAACTAATCGGCGAGGATTACAGTTAGCATATCCTTATTACAACGGATAATTCATGATGAGTTAAACTGGTTTCCGTACAAAGTCTAAATTTCAAGCACGTTAAACCCTTTTTGCCAAAAAATTGAGTGAATATAATCCACAAATACTGTATTAGACGGAACTGTACCCAGAACGAGTTACTGTGTAGTGCGCAGGTCCATCAAGCTTCATTGTGGGGCCATACTTCTTTGAAGAATATGGTGTAACAGTGACTGTCAATTGGGGTCGTTAATTAAAGATGTTGAAGGAGTTTTTTTTACCCAGAACTGCGTCGAAGACGTATCCGATTCAACAGTACTAAGTTCCAGCAAGATGGAGCAACTGCACATAAAGCCAGGCCGGTTATGGCAGAGCTTTACGAGGGCGGTTCGGAAAGTTCTTAGCCTATCAATGAAAGAGAATAGTTAGTTTTTCAAAAATATTTTTATTTTTCAATATAATCTCCTGAAACTTCAATACACTTAGTCCAACGCTTATCTAGCAATTCTATCCCTTGATTAAAATAGTTTTCCTCAAGGTCTTCAAAATAGTGGTTAACAACTGTAATTGCATCTTCATTTGAGGTAAAACGCTTGCCAGCAAGGAATTTTTTTAGATTTGGGAACAGGTAAAAGTCACTGGGAGCTAAATCAGGAGAATAAGGTGGGTGGTCAAGCAACTCGTACTTTAATTCGTTGATTTTAGCCATTGTTAAAACACTCTTGTGGCCTGGTGCGTTGTCTTGATGAAAAATTATTTTTTTATGTTGTAAGCCAGGACGTTTTTCTCGAATTTGTACATTTAATTGATCTAGAAGGTTGCGATAGTACTCTGAATTTATTGTTTTACCCTTTTGCAGATAGCCAATCAATAAAATACCTTTGAAGTCCCAAAAAACCGTTGCCATAACCTTACCAGCCGATTGAATTGTTTTTGCCTTCTTTGGGGCACTTCCTCCCGCTTCAGTCCATTGTTTGGATTGTTCTTTTGTCTCTGGAGTATAGTGGTGGATCCATGTCTCATCAACAGTTATGAAACGACGCTTAAAATCCATTTTATTTCGCTGAAAACGATCCAAACAAGCTTGAGAAATGTTCATTCTTATGCGTTTTTGGTCGACTGTTAACAAGTGCGGCACCCATCTTGCAGAAAGCTTTTTCATCGGTAGTTCTTCATGCAAAATTAAATGGACTCGATCATTTGAGATGCCCATGATATTAGCTATTTCAAGCACTTTTATTCGTCGATCATTTAATACCATATCATGCACTTTGGCTACAATTTCTGTTGTTGTTGCTGTTTTTGGACGTCCACTACGTGGTTCATCTTCAATGCTTGTACGACTACGTTTAAATTCAGCAACCCAATCTTTTACTGTTGCATATGAAGGAGCACTTTCACCTAACACATTCACCATATCATTATGAATTTCTTGTCCCGATAAACCTTTTTTATGTAAATATTGAATGACACCACGCATTTCTAATTTTTCCATTGTAAAAAAATCGCGGATGCGTCTTTTGTGAACACCTGTTTCTATGTGAAGGAGTTGCCAGATCGAAACAAAATTTAACACGTGTTCATAGCAGAGATGGAAGTTTCCAAAACACTTAACTTCTTACTGTTTATACCGCGCATTTTGTGCTAGGCTAAGAAGTTTCCGAACCGCTCTCGTATCGAAGATTCCCAAACAAATTAATATCCAGAAATTCAACTGGACCTGGCTGCACCAGACTTTATTTATGGGGTTATGTCAAGCAAGAGGTGTTCAGAACGAATCCAGGGAATTTGACTGAAATAAAGCAGTCCATGAAAACAATTATTGAAGTTATCGCAACATTAACCTTTAGGCCGCAATGAATACATTTCTGATCAGGTGTCGCATATGTGTGAATGAGCATAGAGGCATTTACGGGCTATCAACTTCAAATAAAATTAAATTGAATTTTTTATACAATAAAAAAATAAATGAAATACATTGATTAAAAAAAAGTTCTTTGAATTTCTTAGCACAACTGGAACGCCAACCTGTATGACGAAATAAAAACTTTAAAATCTGGGTAAATTGGGTCCAAAACATACAATTAGTTGGCGTCTCTGATCCGTAATCCGTAAGTGTAGGGTATTATATAACCGGGCATACTCGACTTTAGCTTTTTTTCTAACTTTCGGCCCGACTAACCGACGTTTTAACTTACTTGTGCTTAACTTGAGACTAATCTGCCATATTACCTCATATCACAAATAGATGGCGGTCTTTACTGATACGGTACAACGTAAACTTACCGGACTCGTCTAAAAATCAGGCAACAGCTCGCACGTAGAGAGCTTTATCACCGCCTATAAATTCCGTTAATGTTGCTGGGAAATTAAACAATTTTATCAAATTAACGATTTCCGTGGCTTTTTTTCTTTGAGCCATTAAACCAAAATTGATACTTTTACTTTAGGGCTGTTAGTTAAGGACGAACTTTTAATGAAAACCCCACTAAATATTGCTATAATCCTTCTGGGCTAACATCTCACTTACTCTTAATATATCTCTCTCTCTCTTTCTATTCAACTCTCTGCAGGCATTTCCTACAAACCAAAGTACCTAAATAAAACGAATTTAATAAGGCAAACGCCGAAAAAGGAAATCAGTTGGAAAACCTGCGGCATCCTTCAGCAGTGGCAGAACAAATTAAGGTGGTCCACGACATAGAAACAAGGGAAACGCGAAAAACCTAAACGAAATAAATATTCAAATATAGCAAATGCTGTAATACACATTTAATGGTTAACCCAAAGGCTTTGGAAAGATTTAAAGCAAAACTAAGACGCCACAAAAATAAATGCTGACAAGGACGACAACAAGGAAAAATATTAAATAACTGTGTACAAACAATTTAAGTTGCGAGCAAAGACGCAGCACAAGTGGCAGGCAAGCAGAAGGCGGCAGCGGGCTAGAGATAAAGAATAAGAAAAGCCTTTAATAACGCCACACAAAGGTCCAATCACCAGAAGTTGCCTAGGTAGCCCAGGAGCCCAAAACTCGCAGATGTGGGTGGCCAGCAATACATTGTGTACACCGAACACGTCTCACGTATTGTTAAGCAGCGTGTGCAGTTTCTCCTTCTGTGGCTGATTCGAGAGCACCCACTCAACGCCCACCATAATCATCTGCCTCAGCATAGAAGAAGGGTATATTAGAGACGTTACCATCATAGGAGCTCTGGCATAGTCGCTACCTTAAGGTACTTGCCAAACAGTTTTGATCATCTTTTGCTTCCAACGCCTTAGTCTACGTTGCTGGTGCACGTGAGCAGCAAAAAAACTCGCCTCGAGTTATTTTTTGAGCAACACCGAAAACCCACGCCCTCTTGCACAAACCGTAGAAGAAGCTGAAACGAGCATTGCAAGGCCAAAACAACACAGCTCTTACTTGCTATCCCCAAGGAATAGAAGAGTGGCGAAACAAAGGCTTCTCATAGCAGAGCACAGTACGTTACGTTACGTTACAGCTTAGCTTCACAACTGAGCTCATCATAGATTTGAAAGCATTTGCAGCAGCACACCAGCTCCCAACACGCTGGCCAAAGTTCAAGACTCTACACTACGAGCAACAGAAAACACCTGCCACAGGAAGAAGCCAAATTGTTGGAATTCTATTAACTGTGAAACTAACGCGCCAAATTCCCATAAAAGCCAAAACTTTGAAACAAGTGCCAACAAAGACAGCAAAAGGACAGCATCACCCCCAAACTCAACCCTCCGCATGTTGAAATAAAAGAAAATCAAAAAAAGGAAGTCTCACTAAACAACAAAAGGAAAAACGCCACCCTTACTCAATTGAATATTAACCCAAAACGTTGCAACATCAAGGCAGCATCAGAGATTGAGTAGCACTCATTGATACACTCCGTCATCGGGAATTGGCAACGGCAGCTGCCATCCGCACCCTAACTAAAAAGGACATCAATTCAACGTTATTCTTTCGAACACAAAACAGAGTCCTTTGTAGTACCGCGCCATTCCAAAAGCCTCATTCGTTCTTTAAAAAGGCGAAAAGGCTCAAAATAAAGTTGGACTGCTCACACTTGCCATCGTGCCCGACATTCCTTTACAAACAAACAATTGATAACAACTGTTTTAAAAGCCATTAAAATTTAATTCATTTTCGGACACCACCCCCTGCCACTCCAGCCGGAAAAAAAGAGCTAACAACACCACTGAACTGCTGGCCAAATCAAACAAAAAAAACCACCAGGCCTTCATTGAAGCCTATCCAAACGAACCGCACACCTTCTGGCTCCCTCCGAGCAGAAACCTTTGATTATCACTCCATCAGTGGACACAAGAAATAAAAACCAAAGAAAGGATAGAAAGAAACACACACAGATAGAAAAACTGCCCTACGCCTGGTCTGTTTTTTTCTGTTCATCGTTGATTTTGGCCAACAAGCCGACATTGTTTTGTTTGTTGGCTCCAAAGGACCACTATCCAGCCTGTCAGCCCGCCAAACCCTCCAGCCACCTGGTAAACAACCAGCATCCGACAACTCTCGCTAGTACCAAAGCAAACAGAACAGAGATCCTGTGTTGCCCTCCCTCCATCCATTCCGCCCACATTGTGCCACTGTGCGAGTGTGTCTGTCTGTGTTTAAATGTCTGTGGTTGAATTAAAGGCATCTGCTGTTTCCGGTGTGGACTTTCATCAACGTCAGGTGAGTTTCCGTTTTTTGCTTTCACTGCTTTATCTGTATTACCTGTACCCGCTGTCCGCCTTTGGCATTCCCCCCCCCCCCCCTTTCAAACACATTCATGGCTGAAATGTAGACATATTCTTTACATTCATATTTTTTTCTAGGTTTTTTTTCTGGCTGCCATTTCATTTAATAGGTAGTTTTGGGTATTTTCTTTTTTTTACTCTTCACCTCTTCTCTGTTCCCACTTATTCATTAGTGTCCTTTTGTGGGCCCGGTTTCTTAGGGGAAACCCCCCTAATATCCAGAGCTTTTGTGGGCCACTACGTGGGGTTACAACAGAAGTTTTGTGAAATAGAGTTCAATAAAATGTAAATATTTTATTGGAATTTTAAATATTTGCATTAGGGCCTAGTAATTTTAATTTTAAGGACCGATGTTGATTTTGAATAAAACCCAAATATTTTGGAAATTATTGTCATTTTGTCTTGTTATGATAATATTGGCATGGTTCAATTACACAGTGTGACAGAGAAAAAATACCTGGGAAATGACACGGAATTTTAAAAATGACACCGAATTGTATTCGTAAGAACACTCTCTTTATTATTCAGTTCAAAAATTGTTCAGTTTAGCTCGTTTGTTTTATTTCGGTCTGTTGCTTTTACACATTGAACAGGGATTTAACCGGCTCAAGACCTCTTGCTTCTATATTTAAATAGAAGACAAGTTTTTAACAAAATGGCAAAGTGACATTGATTTTCGTGGCTGCACACTACTTTTATCATGATTTCGGGTCCGTGACAACCCTCTTTAGAAAGCCTGGCATTATAGAGTTCGGTTTTACTTTCAACAATTGCAGCAAGGCTTTCTGAAGAGGGTTTTCACGGACCCGAAATCATGATAAAAGTAGTGTGCAGCCACGAAAATCAATGTCACTTTGCCATTTTGTTAAAAACTTGTCTTCTATTTAAATATAGAAGCAAGAGGCCTTGAGTCGGTTTAATCCTTGTTCAGTTTCTTTTAAAAAATTCAGTGTAAAACGCACCCAAAGTTTAAAAATTACAAAAAATTTTAAAAAAAATGAGTTTACAGGAAAAATACACATATTTTTTTCAGTGTGATTTTAAAAGTGTATACACCATCGAAAGGCCGCAACTTCTTCTTTCCAAATCAGCCGGAAAACTTAAAAACAGTTGATATTCAACGAAGTTACTGGCATATAAGTGCGTAAGATCCGAAAAACCGGTTTTTTACCCGTAACTCCAGATTTTGGAGGTGTTTGGGAAATTTAAAAACCGGTTTCTTGTTGTACTCAGCAAGATCTACAAGAAAAATAATATCACTTCCCAGGTATTTTGACTTCATTCTTTTTTGTTACACTGTGTTATGTATGGAACAAAATATCGGCCAAATGGCCCCCGCGACCTCAGCGACACACCTCCATCCTATGGACCAAATTTTCGATGACGCTGAGGCATAATTGAGGTTCTATGCCGTTAATAAGCCGAATTAGCTCATCCTTTAGCTCTCTCATTGTTGCTGGCCTATCGACGTACACCCTTTCTTTCAAATAAAGCCAAAGAAAGAAACCGAACGGTGTCAAATCACATGATCTTGGCGGCCAATTAACATCGCCACAACGTGAGATAACACGGCCATTGAATTTGTCGCGCAAAAGAGTCATTGTTTCGTTAGCTGTGTGGCAAGTGGCACCGTCCAGTTGAAACCACATATCGTCCACATCCATAGCTTCCAATTCGGGCCATAAAAAGTTCGTTATCATCTCACGATAGCGAACACCATTCACAGTAACTGCCTGAACGGCCTCATTTTGGAAAAAATACGGACCGATGATAACGCCAGCCCTTAAAACGCACCAAACAGTCACTCTTTGTGGGTGCGTTGTTTTTTCGAAAATTACTCTTGGATTATCATTCGCCCAAATACGGCAATTCTGCTTATTGACGAATCCACTGAGGTGAAAATGTGCCCCATCACTGAAGAAGATTTTCTTCGAATTTGAACGCCCAATTTCATAAAAAGCCTGAATAACTTTAACGCATTGCTCGTTTGTGTATCTTTCCATGGATTTAAATTGCGTTAGTCTGAATTTGAGAAATATCAAATGAAGTGCAGAAAAAAACTTGACGTTTAGGTGTGGTTCACATTCAACATTGGCCCTTAAAATTTAGCCACCCTTTATTTTATTCACTTTGAGATGGCTCAGCTCGCGAGCAATAGCTGGTTGTAATTTTCTGGCCAAATATAACGTAATCGCACTATTACGTTGAAATTCCGTTTCAAATAACTTTTGTTCTATACAGAAAGAAATAATAGTCAACATTGATCAAAAAAATTGCATAGTTAATAAAAACAAGTAAAAAATGTTAAGTTTGGCTGTGCCGAACTTTGGATACCCTCCACCAGATTCCCAAATAAAACCAAATTTGGTGCGGAAGTGTGTTCTATATAGAAATCTTTATGTGCAAAATTTCATTTCGATAGTTATCGTCATATTATTTCTCAAAGCCCATGAGACCGTTTGTTTGGGAGGTACCAGTAGGTCTTTTCCGATCTCAACAGAATTTGGTGCAGAGGTGTGTTCTATAGAAAAATCTTTATGTAGAATTGTATGTAGTTTCATCTCGATAGGTCAAGTTTGTAGTGAGTTATTGTCATATTATTTTTCAAGGCCCAAGAGACCGTTTGTGTGGGAGGTACCAGTAGGGCCTTTCCGGTCTTAGCCAAATTTAGCGCAAAAGTCTGTTCTATATATTAATCTTTATGCCGCAAATTTCGTCTCGATAGGTCAAGTGTGTGGTGAGTAATTGTCATATTATTTTGCAAGGCCCTTGAGACCGTTAGCGTGGGAGGTACCAGTAGGACTTTTCCGATCTCAACCGAATTCAGCGTAGAAGTGTGTTGTACATAGAAATCTTGATGTATAAATTTCATTTCGATAGGTCAAGTTTGTGGTGAGTTATAGTCATATTATTTCTCAAGGCCCATAAGGCCGTTTGTATGGGAGGTACAAGAAATGGTGGCCCAATCTAAACCATTTTTACATAGATGATTGCGCCCATATAGAGATTATTATTTGCAAAATTTCAGTGATTTTGCTCAAGAAACTGGACGGATATTTCCAAATAAAAAACTAATTTTTATGAGGTAGAGTCGATTGAGGGTCTGCAACACCAACTTCCCCTAGAGCTATATAGCCCATTTTCAATACCAACCATGCTAGGTTAACTACACATGTTTGTGCCAAATTTCGGCTTCCTAGCTGTTTTCATGCAGGCTCTATCTTGTTTTCAACAGACGGACAGACGGACAGCCGGACAACATGGCTAGATCGTCTTAGAATTTTACGAGGATTAAGAATATATATACTTTGTTGGGTCTCCGATGATTATTTCAAGGTGTTACAGACAGAATGACAAAACTAATATACCCTCCATTGTATGGTGAAGGGTATAAAAACATTTAATAATGGGAAACATACTTGGAGTAGATAGTAATTAGGGTCAACTTCAGCGGCAAAGGTCGTGTGTGACAAATTCCAATGTTTCTTTCTTGATGGCCATGACAATTACCACAATTAGGCCAACTGTAAATTCTTTGACGGCTTGCCCGTCTATATGAAAAGTATAGCTAATTTCCTATAGACCCCTCGCATAGCCTACGAAAACATATACACATACATGTAAACACATTTTGTTTTTTTTTTGTATGCGTATGTGTTGTATCCTCTTTGCCTGTTTCCGGTACGGGGGCAAACAAATGGAATAATGCCCCATCCATACAATGCTCGCTACATAAACTTTAATATGATAATGCAATTTTGAGGTAAACTTAATTGCATTACAGTCGTTTACCCTTAAATTACCATAGAAAGTCAACAGAAAAAAACATAAAAAGAAAAGAAAACATCAAAGAGGTCCAGAGGATTTTTATTAATATCTTTTGGAGACTTACGAAAAAAACCCTCTACTCGTACTTGTGCGTGATTAATAATCACTAGATGCTAGGAAGGGAAACGTTGGCAACGCCTTAGTGCGAGCAATCTTTAAACAAATTTATGATTCACACTCAACTACGAGGGTTGCTATATATATATTTCTGGCCTTATTGTTGCCTAGCGCCATCTGACATTTCCATTGGAAAGTTTGACATTTTTTAGCATAAACGTTCGTTAACGGTGACCTGAAAAAATCAATTTGGCAAAAAAAAAGCAATTAACTAGTGAACCTTTTCGTGCGATCATTTTTCACAACTTTCGACGTGGATTATCACGACAAGTGTGCATCGATGAACTTTAATCTTTGTATGGCGATGAAGCACCATCCTATAGCACTGCGAAAAACTAGTTTAATGAATTCAATCGTGGCCGACGCTCGCTCAAAGACGAAGCTCGTGAAGGTCGTCCAAAAACGGCCTTTGTGCCAGAGAACATTGATGCCGTGCGTGAACTGATAAAGCAGGATCGTCATGTGACATACCGTGAGATAGAGACATCCTTGGGCATCCAACAGCATACATTCGATATTGCATGAAATCCTAACCGTTAAAAAGGTTTGTTCTCTTTGGATCTCGCACAATATGACAATCGCTCAAAAAAGAAGCCTCGAGCCGATTGGTGCAAAGAAATTTTGAAAAAATACGATTTTGGCGACGAAAATACGATGATTTTCGTCGCCAGAAGATGCTGTTGAAGCGTTTAAAAACCATTTTTTGTAGGAGTCTCAATCGGAGTGGAAAAAGTGCTTCGACAATTGGTTTGAGCGCATGCAAAAGTGTATAAATCATGCTGGAGAATACTTTGAAGAACAATAAAACCATTTTTGATGATAAATATTCGCATTTTCATTACAAGGTCAGAAATATATATGTGACGCGCAAAATAGAAAGAGACCTAAGTTTAAAACCAGTTTTGTTCCGGAGAGCCATTTCCAAGATTAGGTCCCTTTCTATTTGCGCTTAGAATCGTCGACTTCACTTTCAGAAAACCCGCATATCTCTGGGAGGGAACACTTTTGGGACAGGGATCGGTCCCATTCGATGCTCAGATGTTGTCCACATCAAAATAAAAAGTGAAAATTTGATGAAAAGTTTTGTTCAGAATAACCATTTTAAAGATTTCTATTTTGCGCTTAGAATCGTCGACTTTACTTTCATAAAACGCGCATATCTCTAGGAGGGAACACTTTTGGGGCATGGGATCGGTCTCATTCGATGCTCAGATGTTGCCCACATCAAAAAAAAAGAAAAAAAAATGAAAATTGATTTTTTTTACCCTTAGGTCCCTTTCTCTATGCGCTGTCACATATAGCAACTCTCGTAGGCGACTTACAACCGTTCTTACTACACCTGGACCATATCGGTTCATCTTTTGATAAAGCCCCCTACAAAGGACCTTTAAAGTCCTGTCTCTACCGTAAAGGGCCGCAAAATCTTTGTTATACTATCGGGTATCTTTATCTTTGGAATAAAGAGGTATTTTTTAAAATAAAACAAAATACAAAAACTCAAATCAAGTGCGCAATTTTTAATCTTCATTCGAAAGAACACTTTATGTCATATATTTTTTAAATAGAATTTCTTTCAAATGTTGGCAACTGTATTATGTCAATGCGCGTTGGGTGAAAAACGGTGAGGTCCGCTGCATTCGACCAAAACGCTGTTCAGTGATGAGGCCAATTTTACCCGCAACAGCAACACCAATGAACTAAATTGTCACATTTGGGCTAAATAGAACCGGAAGAGGTAACACGCCCAGAGACAACCACGCTTTGGTGCAGTTTATGGGCTGGTGGAAAATGATGATGGCCTGAACGTTACCGTGAATTGTGCTCGCTATCGCTTTTTGCTACCTGAAATTGAAGCCTTGACGACATTTGGTTTCAACAACTATTGAGAGTTTATTTCGAAGAGCAGATAATTTCACGTTTTGGACCTGTGAATTTTTTTTTTTGGGCTTCGTTAAGTCACCATACCGATTGAAAAGCTCTAACGAGTCATCCAAAATTGGACCCCCAGAATGGACATCCTGAGGCGTAGTTGCCTGAGGCGTAGTTGCGGCCAACATTTGAAGGAAATTATGTTCAAAACCAAAACCACACTTTATATTCCAATGACTTGCATCAAAAAATATTATCGCTTTTCGCAGACTTTTCTATTTTTGTAACGTGACATACGGCGTCTTATTAATTTATATCTTACGACTAAGATTTCAATGACTCTCAACTTTAATACTGAATGATGTGCTACAAAACCCATATGTGACAGCGCATAGAGAAAGGGACCTAAGGGTAAAAAAATCAATTTTCATTTTTTTTTCTTTTTTTGATGTGGACAGCATCTGAGCATCGAATGAGACCGATCCCATGCCCCAAAAGTGTTCCCTCCCAGAGATATGCGCGTCTTATAAAAGTGATGGTACACCAAAGATACACGTATTTAAATCTTTAAAATGGCTCTCCTGAACAAAACTGGTTTTTACCCTTAGGCCCCTTTCATATTTAAAAATTAAAAAAGGTTACAAAAAACACATCTTTTATTTTGTGTTTTTTCCCATATTGAAGGTGTTAAATTTAACGTTCGTGTTCCTGGAAAAATCCATATTTGTATTTTGATTTTTTAACAGTATGACTTGGCTTTAATTTAATTTGTTACTTTATGCTTTGCATTTATTTATACGAGGGCGACCGCAAAAGTAACTGGCCTAACATAAAAAGAACCGTTTTTTTTGAAATTATTATTATTTATTTTTCAACATAATCTCCTTCCAACACTTCATCAAACGTTTTTCAAGTTTTTTAATTCCATCCGAAAAATAAGATTTTCCAAGACCTTTAAAATATGCCTCAGTTTCAGCAATAACCTCGCTATTGGACGACAATTTTTTGCACCGAGAATTTTTTAAATTTGGAATCAAGAAATAATCAGAAGGAGCTAAATCTGGACTATATGGTGGATGCGGAGCAATTCCAAATCATAATTCGGCCAGTTTTTGTTGAGTTAAAAATGCAGTGTGTGAAGGAGCATTATCTTGATGAAAAAGAACGTTTTTTTTCTAAATGCGGCCGTTTTATCTTGATTTCTTCACTCAACCGATCCAATAATGCACAATAATATTCACTATTTATAGTTTTTCCTTTCTCAAGATAATCAATAAATATTATACCCCTTGCATCAAAAAATACTGTGGCCATTACTTTTCCTGCTGGCTTAACAGTTTTCGCCTTCTTGGGACCACTTTTACCAGCTTCTATCCATTGTTTTGACTGTTCTTTGCATTCTGGGATGTAGTGATGGATCCATGTTTCGTCAACAGTTATGAATCGGCTCAAGAACTCTATTGGATTACGCTGATAAATCGCTAAAAGCTCCTCGGAATTGGTCGGACGATTTTTGGGGAAAAGTCAAAAAACGCGGCACCCATCTTGCGGATAGCTTTTTTAAGTGGAGTTCATCATGTAAAATAATCCAAACTTGTTTTTCGTGTATTTTAACAATATCAGCAAGTTCTCTGAGCTTTATTTGTCTATCTTTAGTCACTTCATTAAATATTTTTCTAATCTTTTTAATAGTAGTAGCAGTTTTCGGTCTTCCAGAGCGTTGTTCATCTTCCGTACTTGAACGACCCATTTTAAATTGTTGAACCCAGGATTTCACAGTGGAGTATGATGGTGCATCATCACCATGAACAGAATCCAATTCATCTTTGATTAATTGTGGCGTATAACCTTTCATATAAAAGTGTTTAATTACCGCACGAAACTCTTTATTTTCCATTTTTCAAAAATTATAAAACTTGTTTACTTCAATCACCTGCAACAAAGAAAATAATCATTAAATATTTCGGAAATTTTGACAGAAGGCTTATAAAAGATTGCTTTTAAAAAACAAAAACAAAAAAGTTGCTAGTAAAACAGAAAATGTGCCAGGCCAGTTAGTTTTGCGGTCGCCCTCGTATAGTTTGATATTTATATTGATGACATAATGACTCATTCTATGGTTATCTTAAGTACGAGTATGTGTTAATGTAAAGGAGATCTAAAATGTGTAACCCTTTTAATCTTCTCAATTCATCGCTACGAGGACGGTTCGGAAAGTTCTTAGCCTATCAATGAAAGAGAATAGTTAGTTTTTCAATAAAATTTGTATTTTTCAATATAATCTCCTGAATCTTCAATACACTTAGACCAACGCTTATCTAGCAATTCTATCCCTTGATTAAAATAGTTTTCCTCAAGGTCTTTAAAATAGTGGTTTACAACTGTAATTTCATATTCATTTGAGGTAAAACGCTTGCCAACAAGAAATTTTTTTTAGATTTGGGAACAGGTAAAAGTCACTGGGAGCTAAATCAGGAGAATAATGTGGGTGGTCAAGCAACTCGTACTTTAATTCGTTGATTTTAGCCATTGTTAAAACACTCTTGTGCGCTGTTGCGTTGTCCTGATGAAAAGTTATTTTTTGTGTTGTAAGCCAGGACGTTTTTCTCGAATTTGTACATTTAATTGATCTAAAAGGTTGCAATAGTACTCTGAATTTATTGTTTTACCCATTTGCAGATAGTCAATCAATAAAATACCTTTGAAGTCCCAAAAACCGTTGCCATAACCTTACCAGCAGATTGAAATGTTTTTGCCTTCTTTGGGGCACTTCCTCCAGCTTCAGTCCATTGTTTGGATTGTTCTTTTGTCTCTGGAGTATAGTGGTGGATCCATGTCTTATCAACAGTTATGAAACGACGCTTAAAATCCATTTTATTTCGCTGAAAACGATCCAAACAAGCTTGAGAAATGTTCATTCTTATGCGTTTTTGGTCGGCTGTTAACAAGTCTGGCACCCATCTTGCAGAAAGCTTTTTCATCTGTAGTTCTTCATGCAAAATTAAATGGACTCGATCATTTGAGATGCCCATGATATTAGCTATTTCACGCACTTTTATTCGTCGATCATTTAATACCATATCATGCACTTTGGCTACAATTTCTGTTGTTGTTGCTGTTTTTGGTATCCCTGCAATATTTCTAGATTGAAATTACTAGCAGTTCCCCACAACTCTAAACTCTACTCTAGGTCTACACTGGTTTCAGTATTGTTTTGTATAGTATTACTTTATTCTCAAGGCTTAGTTGTGACTTAGATCCTAGTAGCCAATGCATTCTCTTCGTCTTTATATTTAGTTGGTGTCGTTTAAATTTGCTATGCTCTTTCCATATCAATCTGCTATCAATGTGAAGGCCAAGGTATTTTGCGCTTTCAGCTATGGGAACGTTAGATCCATTTAACATTAACGGTGGGCAATTTTCCTTTCTTAAAGTGTATGTGACATGAGTTGATTTGTCTGTGTTGACTTTAATGTTCCATTTATTTACCCAGTTTTGAACTGAATCAAGCTGCCTCTAAACTGCATTAGGAGCCTACGCTGGATTTAGGTGTGTTGCTAAAATTGCCGTATCATCGGCATATGTTGCAATAATTACGTCAGTATTTGTAGGCATGTCGGATGTAAAAATTGTGTATAATACAGGACCCATTACACTACCCTGAGGAACACCTGATTTCATCATACCTTTTTCCGAGTCCTCGTCGTTAACGCTGACGTAAACGCACCTGTCATGTAGATACGATTTTAAAAGAAGGTAATAGGGGGTAGGTAACGCAATCTTTAGCTTGTATACTCGTAGTAAGCCATTATGCCAGACTCTGTCAAAGGCTTGCCTGATGTCCAGAAATACTGCCGAGCAATACGAGGGCGGTTCGGAAAGTTCTTAGCCTGTCAATGAAAGAGAATAGTTAGTTTTTCAAAAATATTTTTATTTTTCAATATAATCTCCTGAAACTTCAATACACTTAGTCCAACGCTTATCTAGCAATTCTATCCCTTGATTAAAATAGTTTTCCTCAAGGTCTTCAAAATAGTGGTTTACAACTGTAATTGCATCTTCATTTGAGGTAAAACGCATGCCAGCAAGAATTTTTTTAGATTTTGGAACAGGTAAAAGTCACTGGGAGCTAAATCAGGAGAATAGGTTGGGTGGTCAAGCAACTCGTACTTTAATTCATTGATTTTAGCCATTGTTAAAACACTCTTGTGCGCTGGTGCGTTGTCCTGATGAAAAGTTATTTTTTGTGTTGTAAGCCAGGACGTTTTTCTCGAATTTGTACATTTAATTGATCTAAAAGGTTGCAATAGTACTCTGAATTTATTGTTTTACCCTTTTGCAGATAGTCAATCAATAAAATACCTTTGAAGTCCCAAAAAACCGTTGCCATAAACTTACCAGCCGATTGAATTGTTTTTGCCTTCTTTGGGGCACTTCCTCCAGCTTCAGTCCATTGTTTGGATTGTTCTTTCGTCTCTGGAGTATAGTGGTGGATCCATGTCTCATCAACAGTTTCGAAACGACGCTTAAAATCAATTTTATTTCGCTGAAAACGATCCAAACAAGCTTGAGAAATGTTCATTCTTATGCGTTTTTGGTCGACTGTTAACAAGTCCGGCACCCATCTTGCAGAAAGCTTTTTCATCTGTAGTTTTTCATGCAAAATTAAATGGACTCGATCATTTGAGATGCCCATGATATTAGCTATTTCACGCACTTTTATTCGTCGATCATTTAATACCAAAGTGCATGGCCTACAATTTCTGTTGTTGTTGCTGTTTTTGGACATCCACTACGTGGTTCATCTTCAATGCTTGCTTGTACGACCACGTTTAAATTCAGCAACCCAATTTTTTACTGTTGCATATGAAGGAGCACTTTCACCTAACACATTCACCATATCATTATGAATTTCTTGTCCCGATAAACCTTTTTTATGTAAATATTTAATGACACCACGCATTTCTAATTTTTCCATTGTAAAAAAATCGCGGATGCGTCTTTTGTGAACACCTGTTTCTATATAAAGGAGTTGCCAGATCGAAACAAAACATGTGTTCATAGCAGAGATGGAAGTTTCCAAAACACTTAACTTTTTTCTGTTTATACCGCGCTTTTTGTGCTAGGCTAAGAAGTTTCCGAACCGCCCTCGTATTGTTTGTTTTCCAGTGTATCTCGTATTGTCTTAACGACACTGTGGCATTGTTCGGGAGTCCCATGACTTTGGCGAAATCCAAACTGTTGATCGGGCAATATTTTCAGAGCGTCAAGAATAGAAAACATTCGTTGTAGAAAAAGCCTTTTAAATAGTTTTGAAAGTATGGAAAAATCCATATTTGTATTTTGATTTTTAACGCTAAGAATTGGCTTTAATTTATTTTTTACTTTATGCTTTGCATTTAGTTATAGTAACAAACTTGCCCCATACATATAAATATGTGGGAAAATGATTAGATTTGCGTTGCATCGCATTGCGATGTCTTTTTAGACGTGAGGTTTTCAACCTGGCCACACTTTTTTCAGAATTGGTCGGTCTTTTTGAAAGAAGTCACTTGATTTAGGCTCAGCTTGGTTTGCCATTTCATAATAAAGGTTGATCCATCTAGAAGTATTTTTTCAGAACAAAAAAATTATGAAAATTCAAATTAAGTGTGGAAAACTTATTGGTAATTTGAAAGGACATTTTATGGCATTTATTTTTTGAAAATTATTAACAAGTTAGGATTGATTCCCCTGGATGACAGTGCTCTTCTTAATCAACATTGCATTTCGATTCATCCTGTATTAGCTTGAGTTCACACCGAAACGGTTCTAGCAACGGCATGAACCAATAATACTTTCAAGAACTTGTAGCCAAGACGCAAATCAATAATAGGCGAAGTTCGCAAAGCTGCCGCATCAAAGTCTACACAAATGTCGCCACTGTACTGGACTCTTTTCTTCCGTTTCGTGGAGAGTTCTCTGAAAGCTTGCTTCCGTATCCATAACAGGAAAAAGCTTTATTTCCGTTTCCCAGCCATCGTTTCGGTTATTTGCGGTTATTTTAATTGCCGTTCTGTTAGTTCTTGTTTTGTGTTTGGCTTGTGTTGTTCGTCCTTGTGTTTGTGTAATTATTTTATTGTTTCGTTATTATTTTTTAAAGTTTAACTTTTCGGTTTGTTTGAACATTTTCCGTTTTGTGTTGCGCGTTTCCTTTATTTAAAATAGCAATTTAAGTTTTGTTTTATATATTTTGTTTTGTTAAATTTCGCCAATAATGGCGCAAGAACTCATTGGCCATTGTCTGAGTATTCGTGGATACTGGAGTTGTTTCTATCGCCGTTGCACCATCAACGAGGAGCTGAACGCCGAATGGGAAGAGTTAAATCATGAGATATGGGTTCGTCTTTTTCTTTGTTTTATTTTTATTACTTTTTTTGATTTCCTTAAATTATTAAAACTATTTGCAAAACTCATTTCCCCAATTGCAATAGTTTTTCTTTCCTTTTGCTTCTTCTCTATTCTATACTCCCTTTCCTTTTTTCACACATCCCGCTATTTTCTCTCATCTCTTAAAGCTCCACTGCATTTAAGTTGTTTTACTCACACTTGTTTTCTCTTGCTTAATGTTGTTGTGGCTCCAAGAACAATTCTCCCCAAGTTGTTGCTCAACAGCTGTTTTTTTGTGTTTGCTTTACTATTGACATATGCTACTTTTGGCGCCCTTTTTTTGGTTTTGGTGGGAAATTTTTGACAGGCAGTCTTATTTTTTTTTGCGTTTATTGTCTGTCATTCTTGACATTTTGTGTCCACCCACCCAGTGGTCATATCACGCATAATTGTATGATGACATATTTAGCCTCCAATGTGAAATACAGATGGCGCTGCAGGTTTTGAAATCTCTTCGCGAAATGGTGTAAGTTCATGAAATTCAGATACAGAGCAAAGTTTAGTGTAGAATATTGAACTATAGAAGGCGGCGGTTTGTCTCTTTAAAAATTTCGATCAAGGTTATTTTGTTTTTAAAATAAGATAGAAAACCATGCTAAAGGCATGTACATAACATAGCCAGGAGAAAAGTTAATGTAAAACAAAATTGAAAATAGCCGATAAAGTGGTATTTTATGTTACTTCTAGTAGTTTGTCGTATGCAATTGGAGGGGTTAGTGTGGCATTATTTTTTTGAAATGTAGACGTCAAAATGTAGATGACGTTGAAAAATTGTTTCACACTGGCCACCTTACAACACACACAATTTTGCTTAGTTTGTAAATAAAACAGATTTTCCATTTTATTTGGACAACTCAAACAAGTTCGAAATAATTTTTCATATTTTTTGAATAAAGAAATAAAGCGAGTTATTGATTTAATATATTTCGTGTCAAAAGTTTATTATTTTATTCCCATTAAATTTTGTGTATGCCCAATATTGAAGAAAACCTCATCTTATACACATGAGGTTGAATTCGCCGCTGGGTTTTTATTCGCCGCAGGGTTTTTATTCGCCGCTGACTCCTTCTTTAACTTTATTTTTTTAACTTGATTCGTTTAAATCAATTTAAACAGGTACAGTTAAACTTCCGTAACTCGAACCACCATTATCCCGAAAAAAAACTTCGTCTTTGAGGACTTTGAGTTATGGAATTACTTATAATCTTTTTTGCACATTAAAAAACTACAACATTTATTCGAATTTATTCATTTCTAATTACTTAAACTAGTGTGTAATTTTTGGTTGGATTTTTTATTTTTTGTTGTGAACAAGAAGTAACTCCAATTTGTTTAGAGATTTGTAATGCTCATTGGTTGGGCTTTCATTTGTGTTCAGAAACAAACTTATTGTTTTAAAGGATTCTTCTTAAGCTTTGTTAGATGGTTGAATAATTAACTCTTCTACCGAGTCCTCCTCATCACTTATTGTGCTTTCTTCGTAAGCACAATGTTCAACAATGTCGTCACCCGCAGGAAAGTCTGATACAAGAAGTTCATTATCAACCTCAAAGTAATCCTTTTCAAACGCATCCAGATTTTCGTCAGTAACATCTCTTAAAAATATCAAAGGCATCTTCTCATCTTCTTCTTCCCATGCTGAATGCTTGCGACAGTTCGACTAGTGACATCAATGTGCCGTGCCTTGGTTATATGACCAACGGAGTCCAATAATGTACACTGAGAAGAAAAATAACCTTATATAAGGTTAACTTAATTATAAATAAACATGATTTAGAGTCTACGTTATATAAGGTTAATTTGAACATTTTGTTGCTGACTGGTAATTAACAATAATAATCGTTAACTTAACTATTCTATGGTTGAATTTTTTAACAGTGAAAATTGTTAATTTTTTTCAATCTTTTTTTCCTTTATAAGAAGCACGATAATAATAGCCTGCTAATTTTTTAAAAAAGTGGAAACCGCACTGACCGAAACACCATATTTCTCTGCCTCGTCGTTTTTCTTTGATCCATATCCACCTCATTTATTAATTTATTCTTGAATTGACAAACTTTTTAGGACACGTTTCGATGGTTTAATGGAGACTCTCTTGTATTTAAATGAATGTTGTTCGCAACATACCAAACACAAGTGAAACATAAATAGATAAAGTTAAACTTCAGGACTTACTCGAGCTATAATAATAAAATAAATTTTTAACTAATAAACGACCACCCTAAATGACGCTCAAACGTAAAGCACAATTTTTCCCATTACTTTCTACTACTGAGAGAGGTCGGTAAAACAACCAATGTTTAAACAACTTATTTTTTTCAAATTCTATATATTCCCGAAAAGTTCGACTTATGGAACTTAGTGCCATTGTTTTTCTTCAAGTTATAGAGCAATGGAAGCTATGGAAGTTCGAGTTATAGAAGAAGAATGTAAGCGAATTTGTCTCCTTAGTGCTATTGCCACTAAATATGCTTCGACTTAACGAAAATTCGACTTATGGAAGTTCGACTGTAGTTTAAAAGGGTTTTCTTTTTAGTTTTCCAATTCAGAATTGAAGCGATGTATTATACGTGTTTAATTTGACAAGCGAAAAAAATGCGCTTAAATAACCGCTTAGCCAATATTTTAAAATTAATATTAAAAACTTTAAATTTTTTTTATTTACCGAATATATTTTTTGATTAATAGAAAAACGGAATTAACGAAAAGCGTTAAACAGGACTTAACATAATTTAGCGGACTTAAGCGAACCCGCTTAGAGTATTTGTTGAATAACTTTCCTTCTTCAAATCAAAAATTTTTAAAACAAACTATGTTTGGTTTTTGGGGGTTTGGTTTATTGTGTGTGTGCAAAAAATAGATTCCCATATATATGGACATTTGGTTTTAAAACAACTACATGAAGTTATATAGGGTGATCCATCTAGAGGTATTTTTTCAGAACAACTAAAAATATAAAAATTCAAATCAAGTGTGGAATCTTTATTGGTAATTTGAAAGGACATTTTATGGGATTAATTTTATGAATATAATTTCCTTCAAATGTTGGCCGCAACTACTCCTCAGGGTTTCCATTCTGAGGGTCCAATTTTGGATGACTCGTTCGAGCATTTCGACCGGTATGGCTTTAATGACACCCGTAATGTTGGCTTCCAAAACCTGAATCGTAGCTGGTTTATCAGCTTAGACTTTGGACTTTACATAACCCCAAAGAAAAATGTCTAAAGGTGTGATATCACTCGATCTAGGCGGCCAACTTACCTGTCCAAAACGTGTAATTAGCTGCATTTTGAAATGACCTCTCAATAGATCCATTTTTAAAGCAGCTTTATGGCAAGTGGCACCGTACTGTTGAAACCAAGTGTCGTCAAGATTACGGGCTTCAATTTCAGGTAGCCTAAAGATCCATAACATAGCGCGATATCGAGCACCATTCACGGTAACGTTCCAGCCATCATCATTTTTTAAAAAATATACATGACTCCACCAGCTTATAAACCGCACCAAACCGTAGTTTTCTCTGGGTATAATGGCACCTCTTGAACCTCTTCTTGTTGCTCTTCAGCCCAAATGCGGGAATTTTGCTTAATGACTTTGCCGTTGAGCCAGAAATGGGCTTCAGCACTGAACAAAGTTATGGTCGAAAACAGCGGATCTTCCCATTTCTCACCGAACGCCCATTTCCATAATACAGTTGCCAACATTTGAAGGAAATTATTTTCAAAAAATAAATGCCATAAAATGTCCTTTCAAATTATGAATAAAGTTTCCACACTTCATTTGAATTTTTATATTTTTTTTGTTCTGAAAAAATACCTCTAGATGGATCACCCATTATAAATACAATTTTGTTTGCAGTTTGGCTTAAATTGGGTTACATTGCTTAAATTGTGGGTGCCAAAAACTCAAATTAAAATATAACTTTATCTGTAAAATTTGGGTTAATTTAGAGCGGTTTCAAGGCACTCTTACTTTACTTCTGATTTGGAAAATAATTTTGAAAAGAATCCCGAAATGCCGGTCTTCTTGATAACACGGTTTTTTCGACACGCTACTATTTATTAAATACTTTTCGTTTATTGTTCGTATATGGCTCGAATTCGCCGATGATACCTCTTATTGATGGAATTTTTTAGCTTGTTGGCTTCTTGTTTGCACCCAGTGTTACAATTTCAGTGCTTTCGATTATTTTAAAGTGTTTTTTGTTTTGCAAAAACAAAGATTAAGGTTTATTTGTTGTCATCACCAATAATAGGTACCATAGTAACATGTACTTCAGAATTGGTAAGTTGTCATAACCTCCAGTTGTGGCTACCAATAGTTTTATTGAACTCGGTTGGTAAAACTGGCTTATTGGCTTTTTTGTAGCCATCTTATGGTAAGTCGAACCATCTAACCATTAATACGAGGGTTGCTATTTATATGTCTGGCCTAATAACGAAAATGCGAATATTTATCATCAATAACGGCTTTTTCAAGGTATTCTCCAGCATGATTTATACACTTTTGCATGCGCTCAAACCAATTGTCGAAGCACTTTTTCCACTCCGATTGAGACACCGCCAAAACATGGGTTTTGAAAGCTTCAACAGTATCTTCTGGCGACGAAAATCGTCGACCACGTATTTTTTTCTTGAGTGCGGGAATAAAAAGTAGTCATTGGGTGCCAAGTCAGGGCTGTTCGGCGATTGACCCAACAATTCGACGTTTTGGCAGGTCAAAAAGGCGCTGGTTTTAGTCGATGTGCGAGAGCTCGCATTGTCATGGTGCACAAAGATTCGTCTTCTCTTGTTCGTTTTTCGAACTTCTCCGAAGACTTCAGGCAAACAAATTGTGGCGTACCACTCAGAATTGACCGTCCTACGTTGCACAAGTGAAACAGTCGCCACAGGACCAGTTTTGCCGAAGAAACAGGCGACCTTTTGCTTCGAAGTGCTTCTTCCACGAACAACTTTCGTTGCATTTGGCTCGTCTTCGAAGACCCACACGGTCGATTGATGGTCGTACGTCAAAACGTTCTGAGTACGTGTATGCTAAAAAGTGTTGCCTAGGCCGGAAATATATATAGCAACCCTCGTACCATGGAATGTTGCTGATTGCAACAGAAAGTGTGTATATCCAATCAAATAAACTGAATTCTGTTCTACAGAATGGTGCAGGGTTCACAAGTGAGCCATATCGGTCGAGCTATTTTCTTTGGAATAAAATATTTCTAGTTTTCTGTTTTAGGTATCAACTAACCCAACATATTTGCCACTTTGCCCTCAAATCGAATGGCGATTTGTTAGTGCCACGGCAAGTTAATCGAAAATAAGAAATACAACAATCATTCGACCCCACCCACCCCAAATATTTGAGGTAGTGCAAGACCAGGCGGGCAACCCTGCTTTGTTTAGACATCAGCAAAGTTAAACTCGTCCTTAAATCAAATCGTCTGCTGGTGTATCCGTTTTTCTTTGATAGAAATTTCAATCAGTGCTTTAAAGCGAAAATGTAATTAATCATTTAAGCCGTTACACTCACACACACAGAGCGAGACGCACACACGCTAACCATCTAACACATACACGTTCCACCAACATCACATTTGCATATTTACTGTCCCTGTGTGCGCCGCCACGCCAAACATGCTGATGTCCCCGTAGTGTTTAAGTGAGCGAGCGAGCGAGTGTCCACAGTGAGATTGCATTTCATCACAATGTCTTCGTGGTTGCAGCACATCATCACCAACACCAGGAGGACTCCAAGTGCCTGTGCTACTGCTTGTCCTGACATTGTTGCAAATCTAATGAGTTCTACTTGTCACAAATGTTTAACTTCTGATAAGGACTTCACCGTCGGCGAACAAACATCCCAGACCGCCCACACGCCCGCCCGCCCTATGCAAAAGAAGAAGGAATTCTGTTTTGCGGGCACGACTACAAGTGTTTGCCCAATGTGCCAGCCATTCGTAAAGTGAACTTTGTATTTTAACTGCTCGCCAAATGGCGACTGAATGGAATGGAAGTTGGAAATTGTTCATTCCAAGAATGTCGCTTCTATTGCGAGCAAACATCGGTGCGTTTGTGTTTTTATTTCCATTTTGTTAGGTCTGTCTCGTATTCCCTTTGTAAGGGTTTCAACTCTTGATTGTACCAAATTTGACAATGAAACCAACAAAAAAAAAAATGTTTTGGTCGTTGTGTTAAGGATCGCTAGGGTGTGAGAAACTGTGGGATGGGGTGTCCCAGTAATTGCTAATGTTTTCATTACAATTTTACAATTTCGCAAGGACAATGAATTGCGAAAAATTAGAGTGTTAGAGAGTTATAGTATCAGTGGCAGTAATTGCATCAAATGAACTCGGATATGAAGTTTGGCAGATGGTAAATATCATAGGAATTGCCAGCGAAATAATTTGTAATTATTTAATGAAAACAAAGGAAAAAATAGTCAAAATTAATGAAGTGGATTCGTTTTGACTGTTTGAAATCTTAACAAGATTTGATTTAAGAAGTGGCTTCCAAAGTGGCCAAGTTGCAAATTTGGGTAGGGACCATATGGGGATCCCTGTAAGTCTCTAATCTGCAAGTACTTACTTAGTAGGGACATAAATACTGTTACACATGTTTTAACCTGTAAAATAAAAAGTACTGAATGTTTTTGGACCAAATATTTTTTCATATATTTATTGATGTATATTGTATCCAAAATTGATGTATATTGTATCCAAAAATAAGTAGTATTCGACATGTCCGCCTTTTGCCTCTACACACGCCTTAAGTCGCACTGGTCAATCGTCAATAGCTGCACGAACCTCGTCCATTGGGAAATTGGCCACAGCTCGAACCAAAGCAGTCTTAAGAGATCCAATGTTGGGGTATCTTTTGTGACCAACCTTGTCCTCTAAAACCGTCCACAATTTGTAATCCAATGGGTTCAAATCTGGACTGACTGAGGGCCATTCTTCAGAGGAAATGAACGCTGGCAAATTGTTTCGAAGCCAGGCCTGGGACGTTTTAGCCTTATGGGCCGGCGCAGAATCATGCTGGAAAGTCCATGGCTGGTTTTGGACCAGGGCATTGTTAAGAGGCTTCACAACAGCTTTCAAAACGGTTTCTTGGTAAACTTTGGCCGATGTTTTGACTCCTTGTTCACAGAAATGCAGGTCAGTGACCCCATCGTAAGAGACACTCCACCAAACCATGACTGAAGCTGGGTGATGTCCCTTTTCCACCCTTGGGATCAGTTCAGATGCTTCCTTAGATGACTGCGCATACACTCTATTATTTTGCTTGTTAAATTTTTCCTGAACGGTAAAAATTTTTTCATCGGTGAACAAAATTTTTCTGTGCAAGTTATCAGCTTCACCAAAAGACGATTGCATTTTTCAACCCTTTTTTTTAAAGCTGCAGTCAATAAATGTCCGGTAAAGCCCCAAGTCCCAAGTCTTTTTAATGATTCGACTCATGGACTTTCGCGTGATATTCATCTCACGGGCCATGATTTTCTGTTTTCGGAGCGGATTTCTGTGAATTCTTGATTAACGGCTTTGATGGCATGCGGTGTTCGAACAGAGCGTGGGCGGCCCGACTGGTGGCGGTCTTTTACATCTCCAGTCTCCTCACACAGTTTTATGCATCGGTAGACGAACATGCGGCTAATCCCTAGTGGCCGGAGCGTTTTGAAAATATCGCTTTTTTCATTTCACACTTGAAAAGCGCTATTACAGCGATACGGTTCTCATTATCTGACCACTCCATGATGAAAGTTGAAACAATTTTAAAATCCCGTTACAGACTAACGCTATTGAGGTTAGCTTTCAAAACCCATATGACATTAACGGGGTATGTTCAGTTCTACTATTGAAATGGGTGTGTTCAATGTTGTGACAGTATTTATGTCCCTACTAAGTAGTAGCAATTTATTACTGCATGCTCGAAGTCTATAAAAGGGGTTCATCACTTCACTTCTGAATAGAAAAATATTTTCCACTCTTAGGCAAACTGGAATGTCGAAAATAAACTAAAACTAAACTAAAACTAAACCCGACAGTCGATTTTTTTTAAACCCAGTTTAGAAAAATACCAAATGTCAATTTTCTGAAAAAAACGGTTTTTTGGAAACTCTAATCGATGCGCACAACTGATAAGTACTTATTAAGCCTCTGATCAGCACGTACTTATTTTTAGCTTTACAATAATGCATTGCCTGGTTATGCCAATGGTATTGACTACTACTTACTGTTTCTCGCCGGTTCGGCTGTAAATACATCATTTTGTATAAAATGTTTGTAAGTAGGTGATGGCTTATACGAGGGCGGTTCGGAAAGTTCTTAGTCTATCAATGAAAGAGAATAGTTAGTTTTTCAAAGATATTTTTATTTTTCAAACTTCAATACACTTAGTCCAACGCTTATCTAGCAATTCTATCCCTTGATTAAAATAGTTTTCCTCAAGGTCTTCAAAATAGTGGTTAACCACTGTAATTGCATCTTCATTTGAGGTAAAACGCTTGCCAGCAAGGAATTTTTTTAGCTCTGGGAACAGGTAAAAGTCACTGGGAGCTAAATCAGGAGAATAAGGTGGGTGGTCAAGCAACTCGTACTTTAATTCGTTGATTTTAGCCATTGTTAAAACAATCTTGTGCGCTGGTGCGTTGTCTTGATGTAAAATTATTTTTTTGTGTTGTAAGCCAGGACGTTTTTCTCGAATTTGTACATTTAATTGATCTAAAAGGTTGCAATAGTACTCTGAATTTATTGTTTTACCCTTTTGCAGATAGTCAATCAATAAAATTCCTTTGAAGTCCCAAAAAACCGTTGCCATAACCTTACCAGCCGATTGAATTGTTTTTGCCTCCTTTGGGACACTTCCTCCAGCTTTAGTCCATTGTTTGGATTGTTCTTTTGTCTCTGGAGTATAGTGGTGGATCCATGTCTCATCAACAGTTATGAAACGACGCTTAAAATCAATTTTATTTCGCTGAAAACGATCCAACAAGCTTGAGAAATGTTCATTCTTGTTTTTGGTCGACTGTTAACAAGTCCGGCACCCATCTTGCAGAAAGCTTTTTCATCTGTAGTTCTTCATGCAAATTTAAATGGACTCGATCATTTGAGATGCCCATGATAGTAGCTATTTCACGCACTTTTATTCGTCGATCATTTAATACCATATCATGCACTTTGGCTACAATTTCTGTTGTTTTTGCTGTTTTTGGACGTCCACTACGTGGTTCATCTTCAATGCTTGTACGACCACGTTTAAATTCAGCAACCCAATTTTTTACTGTTGCATATCATTATGAATTTCTTGTCCCGATAAACCTTTTTTATGTAAATATTTAATGACACCACGCATTTCTAATTTTTCCATTGTAAAAAAATCGCGGATGCGTCTTTTGTGAACACCTGTTTCTATATGAAGGAGTTGCCAGATTCAAACAAAATTTAACATGTGTTCATAGCAGAGATGGAAGTTTCCAAAACACTTAACTTTTTTGCATGTTTATACCGCGCTTTTTGTGCTAGGCTAAGAAGTTTCCGAACCGCCCTCGTAATGGTCAAATCGTGCATACGACAAATCTTCAAAAAATGAAAGCCTTGAAACTTGGAACATCAGAGCAGTTGGCGTAGCTATTGAAGTCCACCTTTAGCCTCAAGTGTTTTCGTATCTAAGAATTGCAAATAATTATTAGGTTTTGACCATAAAGAGACAATTGATAGTTTTTATACTTTAAGAAAAAGAAGTAAAGTTTCTTTACAAAATCAACTCGGCAGCTATTTCAGCAATGGTGTTTGGTGCTACCAGATCGGCTTATACTCTTTGAGAGTTTCAAAAGACGTTGGACACCCTTTCACGTCGCCCTTTTCGAAACCGAGATGTTCACTTGGCTAATGGCAGAGAATGATGCCCAGACTACAGGTATACTACAAAATCGTTAATCAGGTTGCTCTCTCAGTCATTCGCCAAAGTTTTGCCAGTATATTTCCTGGTCTCGCGTGCCACAGGCTCAAACATTTCAAATTGATTCTATTGCCACTAAACTGCAGTCAGCCACTGATAGTCATACAATGGGAATTATAAATGAATCTCTTCCTAATTTATCCACTCCAAACGGAGTTTTAAGCATAATTTTATCGCTTCCCTGTCCCCAGGGGAGTATTAAAAATGTTGCACGACGCACGCACACAGTCACACACAAGGCAAGCAATTTGGAGACCGTTTTTTTTTGCATGGAAGCATTTAACACTCTTATGGCTTTAAAATTGTCAGTGAGTGTGTGTGCGTATGTGTATATGTAAGGACCTCAGTGACTGTTTGTGTGTCTGTGTATGTAGTAAACTCGTATGATGGAGAAGTTGCTGCTAACGATGATGTTGATGATGATGTTGGAGATTGTGGCGAATAGTTGATGACACTGATATACTGGTGGCTGACTGCTTGCTCAATGTTGAGTGCCTGCAACGTTGGCAACGGCAACAGTTTTTGCACAGTGGGTTTGACTATGTCTTTTTTTTTGGATTTTCGGATTTTCAGTGAAAAAGCCTAAAGTAGGCTGTGGCGGACAACAGCATCTACCGTTGTAATACCGTTTTCGATGAAACGTGGTACATGCTTGAAATTTGAGCCAAGAACGAACCCTATTGAAATTGGTCCACATCGGCCCACATTTTGGAATCGAGCTTAGGCTTTTTCCTATTTCCGAATCTACAGCTCTTAAAGCGACATATAACATCCGACTTCGAATAAATTTCGCACAAAGCATTTCAAGTGCCCAACAAGCGTCGTTGGTGATATTTGTCGATATCGGTCCAAGTTTTCAAATAGCTCTCACACTTTCGTCTCTTTCGATTTGCGGTTCTGCTGCTCTAGAAGTCACAGTTAAAACCCGATTACGCCCAAATTGTAAATAGTAATAAGCTGTGGTGAGGCTGGACCAAATAGGTCAATATTTTCCTATAGTTTTCAAACAAAAGTTCTTCCCGATTTTAGAATCTGCTGCTTTAGAAACCAAATTTTTCATCTCATTTCGACCAAATTTCACACAGAGAATAACGAGTTACCAACACCCATCTCTGGTGAAATATGTCCATAACGTTTCATGTTTTAAAATTGCTCCCACACAAAGCTCCTCTCCGATTTGAGGTCCTGCAGCTGTAGTAGCCACAGATAAGACTTGATCACGCCTAAAATGTTCATGTACATTTTAAACGATTATTTATTTACTGTGGTGAAACTGGGCCACATAGATCCATCAGCTATAAAAGCCACAAATTACACTTGATCACAAATTTTACAGGGTACGTTTTAAACGACCTTTATTAAACTGTGGTAAAACTGGACCACATAGGCCCATATTTTCATAAATCCCCTATACAAAGCTTCTTCCCGATTTCAGAATCTGCAGCTTAAGAAACCAAATTTGTCATCCTATTTTGGCCAAAATTTACACAGAGCATAACGAGTTACCAACACCCATCTCTGGTGAAACATGACCATATCGTTACATGTTTTTTAAATTGCTCCCACACAAAGCTCCCTCGTGATTTGAGGTCCTGCACAAATTACACCCGATCACTTAAACTTTTACTGTTATTTTAAATGTTATTCGATACCCATATGTTAAGCCGTTTCAGGACCCCAACCATTTTTATTGGGGCTATATGAAAAATAAGGCCTATATGGCTCAAATAGGTCTAAAGTTGGTGGTTTGTCTGTCGTCATTACTTTAACAAATTTGATCGAAATCGGAATTAAAATTGGTGTTATAGTGCGGTTGTATGGGGGAGGCCCCTTTGTACTGCGGCTATATCAGAACGTGGACCGACATTACCCACTTTTATGAGCTGGTAACTGTTCGAACGTACTGAACTGTGCTAAATTTCATGAAGATTGTATATTTTATGTAGCATTCAAAGCAGCGGTGCGCAACATGCGGCCTTGGGCACGAAAATGTGCAGCCGTCGAAATCGGTATAAATTAAAATAACCTGCGGCCGTAAAATATTTGCAATTTGGCAAAACATTATCAAAAGTTGTAAACGAAATATCGAATATTCTTTTAAACTCTTAAGCACTTGTTATTGCGAAGCAAATTACGACTCCGGCAGCTGTAGTGTTTCGCGCTCATTGACATTGAAATAGCTCTTGCCGCGCTGGTGTTAGGCTAAAACTGAAGCTTAGGCTAACGCCTGAAGCACTTACTCTGCGCGCTTCAGGCGTTGCTGTGCGAGAAGCGACAACAGTTCTTGCTGTACGAGGGCGGTTCGGAAACTTCTTAGCCTAACATGTGTTCATCTCTGCTATGAACACATGTTAAATTTTGTTTCGATCTGGCAACTCCTTCATTTAGAAACAGGTGTTCACAAAAGACGCATCCGCGATTTTTTTACAATGGAAAAATTAGAAATGCGTGGTGTCATTAAATATTTTCATAGAAAAGGTTTATCGGGACAAGAAATTCATAATGATATGGTGAATGTGTTAGGTGAAAGTGCTCCTTCATATGCAACAGTAAAAGATTGGGTTGCTGAATTTAAACGTGGTCGTACAAGCATTGAAGATGAACCACGTAGTGGACGTCCAAAAACAGCAACAACAACAGAAATTGTAGCCAAAGTGCATGATATGGTATTAAATGATCGACGAATAAAAGTGCGTGAAATAGCTACTATCATGGGCATCTCAAATGATCGAGTCCATTTAAATTTGCATGAAGAACTACAGATGAAAAAGCTTTCTGCAAGCTGGGTGCCGCACTTGTTAACAGTCGACCAAAAACGCATAAGAATGAACATTTCTCAAGCTTGTTTGGATCGTTTTCAGCGAAATAAAATGGATTTTAAGCGTCGTTTCATAACTGTTGATGAGACATGGATCCACCACTATACTCCAGAGACAAATGAACTATCCAAACAATAGACTGAAGCTGGAGGAAGTGCCCCAAAGAAGGCAAAAACAATTCAATCGGCTGGTAAGGTTATGGCAACGGTTTTTTGGGACTTCAAAGGTATTTTATGGATTGACTATCTGACAACGCACCAGCGCACAAGAGCGTTTTAACAATGGCTAAAATCAACGAATTAAAGTACGAGTTGCTTGACCACCCACCTTATTCTCCTGATTTAGCTCCCAGTGACTTTTACCTGTTCCCAAATCTAAAAAAATTCCTTGCTGGCAAGCGTTTTACCTCAAATGAAGATGCAATTACAGTTGTAAACCACTATTTTGTAGACCTTGAGGAAAACTATTTTTTATCAAGGGATAGAATTGCTAGATAAGCGTTGGACTAAGTGCATTGAAATTTCAGGAGATTATATTGAAAAATAAAAATATTTTTGAAAAACTAACTATTCTCTTTCATTGATAGGCTAAGAACTTTCCGAACCGCCCTCGTATCAAGCTATGACATTTTAGAGAAAGTGCTACATTGTGTGGAGCGAGTTCTTTGTTATTGAAAGTATTTTCCGAGAAAAAATCTTCTTTCTGAAGAGCCTGCGAAACATCGGTACAGTCGGCGAGCCTGCCTTGGTTGGTCAGCAATGACTTAGTGGCTAGATTTTCCGATTATGTGTTGAAGGAATACGGTAATGACCAGCTCAAAAATCTGCACTGCATTATTTACCGATAGGCACTGTGTTCTAAATCTGTTGAGTTCGATAATAATCTAAAAGATTTAAATCGCATTAACCTTTTCATTCGTGCGAATGATCTACTCGTACCACCGCTAATACATACAAATTCTGCACACAAATGATTTGTCGGCTAAAGATATTCTGTACCACACCAACGTTTGCAGGTTGTCCCCGGGAGAAACATCTCACAGTGTTCTGCTGCTACGAAAATTAATACTGAGATTTTATGCCGCGAAAAACAAGGACAGACAGGCATAACCAGGCCTTCTGAACATCTCTTGCTTTTCTTGTAGATTTGTTAATTTAAATCAACTGCCTCAACGAGCCCCGGAAAGGCAAATGAACAATAGTTTGGCTCATGCACAGATGAGTACAGGATTTATGTGACAAATGTCGTCTGCTACAAAATTATATCGCTCAATCTCTATAATTTTCAACTACTCACCACTCTATTCGAGAGCCTTAAAAAAGAAATGATGAAATTTCGGCTACGTCCTTTACAGGCTTCCTCGAAGCGCTGTTGCTGCAATTCGCAAAACGTTTTCATGGTTTCGACAATATCGCTAGAAAAAATATGGCACTCGTTGATTCTCCACATGTAAAGTAAAGCTGTGGAGTATTCCAAGCATCGCGATATAGCCAGAATCACGCTAGTGCTGTTTAGAAGCACATGCCAAGAACAAATATTAAACCCGACAGGTGGACACCAATCAGAAGTCTGAAATACGACTGATGATCAGCAGCGAGTGACCGGCGACTCTCGAAAAACATCCAATAGCGAGGCAGCCACTAATTTGTGGACTATGGACTGCTAAGTTACATGGACAGCAGCTTATCACTTATTCAATTATTGTATTCTCAGTGTACTAATGCCACTTAAAAATAAACTCATGGCAATGTTCAATAAATTAGAAATGTACACACAGAGAAAAAATCAGTTGGAAAACGGTCCGAACTACAAATTGAATAACCCAACATTCTGTTAACATAACCAACATTCCATAGTATCATGGTTCAAGATATAATATGATGGTTGCTACAACCATATTACGGTATTTACAGTCAATAACTCAGTTATACAAACCAAATTCAGTTTAACTATTGGATGCGACTACTGGCGGTCATGGCAACCAACCAATTGTGCTGTACATTTTACTTTGGTGTTAATAATTGGTGTTGACAACAGATTAGTTCTTTGTGGTGACCAAATCCTGTTAAGTTGGCTGTTGTAACATAATATTAGTTATTCCCACATCATCATATAACGCCTATAATTTTTTATCGTTTTTAGTCACAACAAAAACTTTGCTTACGACGAAAACATAGTCCGAAATACGAAAACGTGAAATAATCTGTATAAAAACTAAAAAAAAATGGTCAGACACCTAAGTTTAAAATTTTACAACAAACCGAACGAATCCATATGAAATTATTTTTAAAATCTGGATATATTAAGAACCCGGTTCATGACTTCAAGGAGCCCAAAAGCCAAGTTTCAGTTGGCTCATCTGCTCAACCAGTAGAGAGGGGTATTATATAGTCTGCCATGCCCGACTTTTGATGTTTGGATTTTTATTATACCCTTCACGCAAGAGAATATTAAATTTGTCATTCCGTTTGCAGCACCACGAAATATCGATCGGAGACCCCATAAACTATATATAAGTATAATCTTGATAATCGTAAAATTCTGAGACAATCTAGCCATGTCCGTCCGCGTGTTATCTAAAAGCACGATATCGTTCAAACGGAAAAACCTATTTTTCGGAAATTTTGCATGATGCAGGCTTATGGTCACAAGCTGTTTGGGACTGTAAATGGGCGAAATCGACCCAGGGGGAAAAAGTTTTTAACTTTTTAAATACCTTAAAACAAGAGCTACGCTGCTGAAAGGCATGGTCAAAACCGGAGATTAATAGTCAATATGGACATACGAGTATATGTAAAATTAAAGCAAATTTTGCTACATTTTTTTCGCTTTATTATCGTATAGTGGAGGTTACGTGAGGATCAGAAATTGAATTGTTTTTTAGTTTGAATGTGTATTCATGGAACTTAGTTTTACTGCGATGTTTGTTACTTTTCTTATTAAATTTAAATGTATTGTTTTAATTAAATTAACTTACGGAAAGTTTGCGACCTTTTTTTTAAAAATACCCTTTTTGTGCCACTTTTTTTTTTAAATAATCTCCATTTTGTGCGACTTTTTGAAGTTTTTCAACGGTAACCCTGCTCAGGACTTAAATTCGGTTAAAAATATGTAAGGGGGATATATATTAATCTGAAGCGCTTTTTTCAATTTCAATATCACGCGTGCCTGGCTCAAAAAACGTACTTCTGCCAAATTTCAGAAAGATGGGACATGATATGCAACCTGCACGCAGTAAAAAAGTATGGTTGGGGTGACAATATTCGAAGAAGGTATATGGTTGGGTATATGGTTGTGATACAAATATATTATTATCCTCACAACAATAGTATGATTCACACATAACCATACCATGATCCCCACAGTCATAGTATGATTTACACTCAACCATACTATGATCTCTACAACCATACTATGATACACACAACCATAGTATGATTCACACTCAACCATACTATTATCTCCACAACCATATTGTGGTCCTCACAACCATAGTATGTTTCTCATACAACCATAGTATGATTCTGACAACCATAGTATGATTCACACTCAACCATACTATGATCCCCAAAATTATTCATTAGGATTGGATAATGTTGTTATTCAGAAATAGAGATTTGTATCAAGCAAGTTATATTGAATTGCATTACAATAAGTTAATAGCCAGAATTGAGGCCATGTTGAATATTTTGATCAAGAAACAATAATATATAATCCAACGGCAGTCGAAAATGCTTTCAGTTTTCAGCAGGGGAGAATGCTACTTCACCATCCGTAGACCGCAAGTAACGAACGTGATTAAACTATGGCCAATGACTATATACTTAAGTGCAGGCAAATTTTAAATAAACGAGAACCAGCCGGTATTAGAGTATTTCACCGAACAAAGTAAACGCAATAAAAATCCCTCGAACTACCTTCCGATTGTTGTTGTTTTTTTTTAATGAACAACAACCATTCACTGTATCGTGTGTATGTGTTTTTTTATATATCAAAAAAAAATACGCACACACATACGTGTATGCTCTATAAATCTGTTTTCTTATGTTCATAGTCGCAACCATACTGTATGATTGCCGTAATCATATTATTGTTAACGTAAATATTAAACAACAATTCATTTGTTGCACCAACCATGTTTATATGGTTGCAACAACCATATTTTCATTTCTAAATTTGGCAATAATACTATTGTTACATTTCAACAATAGTAATATTGTCGCAATCATACTGTTGTCAAAATGAAATTCAAAAAACAATACTATGGTTGCGACGAACATGCGTTTATTGTAGATAACATATTATTGTTGCGGTGACCATAGTGTAACTATCTATTTTCTCTGCGTGTGTAGTTTGATTAAAAGCTTTAGATAGACATCAGACTGAGCGATAAGCAGACATCATGTAATGGAATCAGCTGCTGATTATACGTTGATCGGTACACGGTATAGGTGGGTCTAGCTCAAATATTTTTCGATGTTACAAATATTTGCCAGGAAACTAACCTGTTCCACGGAGAGGTTCGGAGTATAAGAACAATCACACCACTGTCCAGAGCCACAATAAACTCCTTGATGTGATGCTGATGATAATTATACTTTGCTTTCCTGTTGTTGGTGTTATTAATATTGTTGTCATCGTTGTTGTTGTTGCTGCTGCTTCTGCTGCTCGTTGTTATCCACATATATATGTTTTTTTTTGTGGCACTTGCATTCATTTTGTGTTTTTGGTTGTTGTCGCTCCGTGGTGCCAACAGAGAGTGTTCATTATTTTCATGGGTGTAGTTAAAATATGTTCACGTCACGGCACATATCGCACCAACATACTGTTGCTTCATATGCTTGGGCGCCAGCACATGTGTGGGTGTGCAACATGTCCTCAAACACACACACACGCACCCACACACAGATACGAGTATAAACATTGATGGGGAACAATAAGCAATAAAGTTGTCATTTATTGCCACCGACTGACTCACACACAACCACAACAAAATACGAGGAGGATACGCTTTTTTATAGTTTCTCTCAACTCTTCCGTGTTTTATTGTTGTGTTGTGGGATATATTTTTATATGCATATATTTAACCTTTATTCACTCACACACACACACACACACACACTCACACACAATCGTACTCACACATGTATGTATTTATGACACAAGGATACATATCCATGCACACGTACAAGTAATCTTTCGCTCATGCGGATCTGCGAACATGATGGCCACTGTGTACATGAGGGGGCGTATGCCTGTCATTGTGTACGTATGGTCACATGCTTTTATGCGTGTGTGTGTACGTGTGCTTTGCATGCAATAATACAATGAAAGTTAAATTTTGTTATTGCTGTTGATTGCGTTCTCTTCTGTTCGGTTCGCTTCAATAATAAAAGAAATAAGTCATAAAAAGACAAGTATAGATGGCTACAGTCGGGCAGGGCTAACAATTCGATAGCCCTTATCACTCTGGTATAAAGCAGACTCTTAGCTTTACAACATTGTTTGAACAGGATCGGATTTAGTGTGAGGCTTCTTCAGAGACAAGGCTAGAAATCATTAAGTGCAGCGATTTAGTCCCCCAATTTCACACAAGTTGGTGACGGATCTCTCAAACGTACTACGAGTTGGTGACGGATCTCTCAAACGTACTACGAGTGTGTACAATTTGGGACAGTTCGTATTTAATGTCTTGTTTCTATAGAGGCAGAACCTTATATCGTGAAAGTCTTTGTCTGGCGTTTATTCCAAAATATGGAACGATGTGGATGAATTTTAAAAGAATTTGTCTTGGGCCCAAACGTATATACTGGCAAGGATTAGTGGTAAAAGGTTCATGTTTGCTACATGAACTTTGATTATAACAACCCGTGAACAAACGGAGCTTAGGTTAATCGAAATAGCTCCCTTTCTTGTGGTGTTAATAGTCTGCACAGTGTGTCCTTAGCAGTATCCTTTCGGTGCAGAATCTCCATATGAAATCCGATAAAATTCGTCACAGTTTATTTAACTTTCGAAGAGGAGTCGGCAACACTTCTTATACAACTTCCTGACAGTGTTCCTTCATATTTTTGATGAAAACTTTCTTTTTTGTATGAAAAGTCATCGAAAATGTTATTCGTAATTTTTAGAACTATCTTCATATAAATTTCGTAATTTTCTTAGAAATGTAAAAATGTTCTTATTTTGTCTGAAATCACTTCAAAAAAAATTATTTTTCATTTCGTAAAGAACATTATTTTGTGCTTGTAAAAGGGGTAATTCTCATTAAGTGGAATGAGACTACTGTATAAGTCCTTTGATTTGTGGCCGAAGTAATCGTTCCAAAAGACTACTTATGAAAAACCATACCCAATACATTTCATAATTTTTTTGTACCTTTAATCTGAAAAGAAACATCAAAAGTCGCGACAGAATAAAAACCTAATCAAGTCATAATAACTCTAAAAACCGAATATACTTAGTAGGGACATAAATACTGTTACACTCGTTTTATGCTGTAAAATAAAAAGTACTGAATGTTTTTGGATCAAATATTTTTTAATATATTTATTAATGTATATTGTATCCAAAAATAATCTACTTATTCGAAGTGTCCGCCTTTTGCCTTTACACACGCTTTAAGTCGCACTGGCCAATCGTCAATAGCTGCACGAACCTCGTCCATTGGAAAATTGGCCACAGCTCGAACCGAAGCAGTCTAAGAGATCCAATGTTGGGGTATCTTTTGTGACAAACCTTGTCCTCTTAAACCGTCCACAATTTGTAATCCAATGGGTTCAAATCTGGACTGCCTGAGGGCCATCCTTCAGAGGAAATTAACGCTGGCAAATTGTTTCAAAACCAGGCCTGACACGTTTTAGCCTTATGGGCCGGCGCAGAATCCTGCTGGAAAGTCCATGGCTGGTTTTGGAACAGGGAATTGTTAAGAGGTTTCACAGCTTTCAAAACGGTTTCTTGGAAAACTTTGGCCGATGTTTTGACTCCTTGTTCGCAGAAATGCAGGTCAGTGACCCCATCGTAAGAGACACCCTACCAAACCATGACTGAAGCTGGGTGATGACACTTTTCCAACCTTGGGATCAGTTCAGATGCTTCCTTAGATGACCGCGCATACACCCTATCATTTTGCTTGTTAAATTTTTCCTGAACGGTAAACATTTTTTCATCGGTGAAGAAAAATTTTCTGTGCAAGTTATCAGCGTGCTTCACCAAAAGACGTTTGCATTTTTCAATCCTATTTTTTTTAAAGCTGCAGTCAATAAATGTCCGGTACGTCGTTTGAAAGCCCCAAGTCCCAAGTTTTTTTTAATGACTTTTGCGTGATATTCATCATGGACTTTTGCGTGATATTCATCTACGGGCCATGATTTTCTGTTTTCGGAGCGGATTTCTGTGAACTCTTGATTTAATGGCTTTGATGACATGCGGTGTTCGAACAGAGCGTGGGCGGCCCGACCGGCGGCGTTGTTTTACATCTCCAGTCTCCTCAAACAGTTTTATGCATCGGTAGACGAACATGCGGCTAGTCCCTAGTGTCCAGAGCGTTTTGAAATATTTTCATTTCACACTTGAAAAGCGCTATTACAGCGATACGGTTCTCATTATCTGACCACTCCATGAGGAAAGTTGAAACAATTTTAAAATCCCTTTACAGACTAACGCTATTGAGGTTAGCTTTCAAAACCCATATGATATTAACGGGGTATGTTCAGTTCTACTATTGAAATGGGTCTATTCAATGTTGTAACAGTATTTATGTCCCTACTAAGTATAAACATAGCTTTATGATGTAAAGTTTTGGGGAAGTCAAATGGCGTTGTTTGTGCAATTTTTACAGGGTGGAGCGCAGAAATTTGCTTATTTAGGAATGAAATAAAAAAATTATGAACCTTTGAAACATTTATTTTATATCTTAATTATACTGAGCAGTAAGGGAATTTTCAAAATACATGTTTTTAAATATGTCGACCTTCGCCATCCACACACTGCTGCATGCGTTTTCTGAAGTTTTCTTGAACTCTAACAAACATGTCGACTGGTATTCTGCCAATTTCAGCCTCAATATTCTGAATTAGGTCTTCCAAGGTGTTGGGATGGTTGATATACACCTTCGACTTCAGATAACCACAAGGGAAAAATCGCATGGAGCTAAGTCTGATGAACGTACCAGCCAGTTCACATCACCCCTCAAAGATATAGGGTGATCCTTGTAGAGGTATTTTTTCAGAACAAAAAAAATATAAAAATTCAAATCAAGTGTGGAATCTTAATTTGAAAGGACATTTCATGGCATTTATTGTTTGAAAATAATTACCTTCAAATGTTGGCAACTGTATTATGGAAATAAGCATTCGGTGAGAAACGGGAAGATCCGCTGTTTTCTACCAAAATTTGGTTGAGTGATGAGGTCCATTTCTGGCTCAAGGGCAAAATCAATAAATTTGGGCTGAAGAGCAACAAGAAGAGGTTCAAGAGGTGCCATTATACCCAGGAAAAAAACACGGTTTAGTGCGGCTTATAAGCTGGTGAAATTATCGGTGCATATTTTTTCAAAAATGATAATGGCCGGAAAGTAACCGTGAATGGTGCTCGCCATCGCGCCATGATATCGATCTTTATGCTACCTGAAATTGAAGCCCGTAATCTTGACGACACTTGGTTTCAACAGGACGGTGTCACTTGCCATGCAGCTGCTCAAACAATGGATATATTGAGAGGTCATTACAAAAGCAGCTAATTTCACGTTTTGGACAGTTGAGTTGGCCGCCTAGATCGAGTGATATCACACCTTTAGACATTTTTCTTTGGGTTTACGTAAAGTCCAAAGTCTATGCTGACAAACCATCTACGTTTCAGATTTTGGAAGCCAACATTACACGTGTGATTAAAACCATGCCGGCTGAAATGCTCGAACGAGTCATTCAAAATTGGACCCTCAGAATGAAAACCCTGAGGCGTAGTTGCGGCCAGCATTTTAAGGAAATTATATTCGAAAAATAAATGCCATAAAATGTCCTTTCAAATTACCAATAAATATTCCACAGTTGATTTCAATTTTTTTATTCTTTTTGTTCTGAAAAATTACCTCTAGATGTATCACCCTATATAAGCCGTCTGAGTGTGCAGTGACACCATCCAGTTGGAACCATGCAGGCTAAACAAAAATCTAGGAAATGTCTAGAGCAAGTGATTGCTTCCGAGCAGAGCGTTTCGGAGATTGTAGTACTGCTGCTCTTACGCTCTCGATGTTTTGTGGTGTTGTCATCCTACTCTCACGTCCCCTTTCGTACACTTGACACATTCCCTGCTGTTCTCAATGAAGTTACCAAAGTTACAATTGATTGTCGCCCAGGAACATGTCCGCGTGGGGAACTAGCGAATCGTAAACGAAAAGCACGCTGCACTGCATTGATCGCATTTGAAAATACACATGCATTGATTTGAAAAATACGCATAAACACAAAATGACCCCTCCTCACGTGTCCAATGCATGATGAAAACTTAAAGGCAGGCGTATACAAATCTCCCGTCAGCCACTATAATCCACGCATACTCTCCACTCTATTCGAACAACAGTGCCGCCACAGCCTGCAGTGCGAAAAAGCAAATTTCAACTTTTCACCCTGTAGATGCTGGCAAGATCAACCTATTTGACCTCTTTGAAGTCTAAAAGTCAACTTTATTACAGCAACTGCAAACACTTGACTGTTTCCCCCTTGAATACCAAATCTCATAAAAAATTTTCGAAAAGAAAATCGTATGTGGCAATCTAGCGTTCAAAGTTGGCTAAGTGGCTCCGTATGTCTATCCGAACGCCATGTCATCTGTTTGCCTTTTTTCCCCAAAATATTATACTACGGGGTCTTTTTTAGACATGTGGTTTTCAATCTGGTCACACTTTTTTCGGAATTGGTCTTTTTGATAGCTGTCACTTGATTTATGCTCAGTTTGGTTTGCCATTTCATTATGAATAGACTTACTCCGGAACAACTATTGAAAATTGTGGTGAATAGGTCCAAAAGGAGATGGGCACCGATCCGGATTTTTACAAGAAAGTTCTGTTCAGCGATGAAGCTCACTTTTGGTTGAATGGGTACCTTAATAACCAACACTGTCGCATTTGAAGTACTGAAAATTCACAAGCCATTGTTGAGACGCCGTTTCATCCTCAGACAGTGGCTGTTTGGTGTTCTCTATGGGCAGAGGGAATCATTGGTCCATAGTTCTTCAAAATTGAAGCCGGCCATAATGTTGCAGTCAATGGGGAACGAACGCTATATAGCCAAGATTAATGACTTTTTCGTGCCTTCATTGGAAGATGTTGATGTGGACGACCTTTGGTTGCAACAACACGGCGCAACATGCCATACAACCAATGAAACAATAAATTTATTTAAGGAAACTCTTGGTGAGCGCATTATCTCGCGTCGTGGACCTGTGTCATGGCCTCAAGATCGTGCGATTTTACACCGTTGGTTTATTTTTGTATGGTTATATGAAGTCGCTTGTCTATGTAGATAAGCCCGATACGATTTACACCTTGGAAGAGAATATTCGGCGCATTAATGCTGGCATACGACCCCAGATGCTGCAAAAATTGGTCGGAAATTGGGCCACTCGGCTAGAATTTATTCGGCGGCCAGCCGCGGCCGCCGCTAGTCCGAAATCATTTTCAAAAAATAATGGCACACCCATTTCTTATATGCCTTTTAAATTATATGCCTTTTATTTCACGTCTTAAAAAACACCCTTTAGTACTGCTAATACTAACACAGTACAACATTTTTCAGGTGCTTGATTCGGGACTCTATTCTGATAATTGTTTGTAAAATTAGTCCCAAAAAGAACTTCTGCATGATTCGTTTGGACAAGGCACATAAAATAATAATTCAATAATTAATTTGAAGTTAGTAAGTATCGTATAGGGGAATTTGTCACGTTTAAGGCTCTTCTGTTTGTCATAACTCGAGAACCACTAGTCCGAATAAGCTGAAACAAATTAAAAAAATTAAAAATTACAATTTCTTTAATCTGTTCATACAACGTTTCGCTACATAAGCAACAGGTTCGCAGTTGTAAATAAATGTATGAAGAAAAAAATATTTTTTGCCCAAAAAATTAAAGTTTTTTTTTTAATTCTTAAAATTAAAAAAATTTTAAGAATTAAAAAAAAAAGTCACATAACCTATGAACAAAATGAAACATACGAGTAGATCATGAAAATCGATTTACGCGTTTCGCTTTTATGCACAATTAAGTGAAGGTATGAATTTCAAAAATTTGCTCGAGATATGCACAAAATTCTTTGGAAGAAACGTTGATGACTTTTTTATTGATTCGTTGATGACTTTTTTTACTGACTCAGAATTAAGTCCCGAAATCATCTGTTGTACTGTGTAATGAAGGGATCATCCCACTGTGATACCTTTTTTGGTGCTTTTAGACAAATTTGGTTTTTGACACAAATAATAACAAAACTCTTTAATAAATCGGAACACCCGATACGCATTTAAAAATAATTAATTGTAATTGCTCAAAAAGGTACCGGTTTCAATTGAACTCTGCCGGTGCTTAGCTGTGTGTGTTTTTTTTTCTGTTTGCTTTATTTGATTCGCTTTTGTAAAATGACCCATTTTTTGACCCCGCCGTTTTGGGGGTGGTCGGTTTTTGTCTAAGCATACTAAATTACTGTGTAGATGTATTTATTCTACTCTGGTGGTGGGGTTTGGGTCAACACACAAAACTCCATTTGCATTCCATTTGCGTAGAAGAATTCAAAGTTGCTCGTTAAATAATACAGGAGTTTGACACCGATTGCTGTTGGTAGTTGGTCAGAGACTTCTCGGATTCATAAAAAACCAAATGTATACCACACCAACACTGGCTCCGAGTACGAGGGTTGCTATATATATTTCTGGCCTAGGCCAGACATTTCCATTGAAAGTTTGACATTTTTTAGCATAAACGTACTCAGAACGTTTTGACGTACGACCATCATTTGTGTTGTTTATAGTGACTAGAAAAAAACAATTTGGCAAAAAATGGAATTAACTCGTGAACATTTTCCAGCGATCATTTTTCACAACTTTCGACGTGGATTAACACGACAAGAGTGCATCGATGAACTTTAATCTTTGTATGGCGATGAAGCACCATCCTGTAGTACTGTGAAAACTTGGTTTAATGAATTCAATCGTGGCCGACGCTCGCTCAAGGACGAAGGTCGTCCAAACGGTCGTTGTACCAGAGAACACTGATGCCGTGCGTGAACTGATAATGCAAAGTCGTCATGTGACATGCCGTGAGATAGAGGCATCCTTGGGCATTTCTTCCACCAGCATACATTCGATATTGCATGAACACCTTGCCTTAAAAAAGGTTTCGTTGGATACCGCATAAATTGACAAACGTTAAAAAAAGCTTGTGTCAATCGGTGCAAAGAAATTTTGAAACAATAAGATCGCGTTGCTTCAAAAGACGTTTATAAGGTCGTCACAGGTGACGAATCATGGACCAATGCGCATAATCCCGAAACAAAACAGCAATCGACCGCGTGGCCTTCGAAGACGAGCCAAATCCAACGAAAGTTGTTCGTTGAAGAAGCACTTCGAAGCAAATGGTCGCCTGTTTCTTCGGCAAAACTGGTCATGTAGCGACTGTTCCGCTTGAGCAACGTAGGACTGTCAATTCTGAGTGGTACACCACAATTTGTTTGCCTGAAGTCTTTTGAGAAATTCGAAAAACGAACAAGAGAAGACGAATCATTGTGCAACATGACAATGCGAGCTCTCAAACATCGGCTCAAACCAGCGCCTTTTTGACCTGCCAAAACGTCGAGTTGATGGGTCATCTGCCGTACAGCCCTGACATGGCAACCAATGATTTCGTCGCCGGAAGATGCTGTTGAAGAGTTCAAAAACCATGTTTTGGCGGTGTCGCAATTGGAGTGGAAAAAGTGCTGCGACAATTGGTTTGAGCGCATACAAAAGTGTCTAAATCATGCTGGAGAACACTTTGAAAAACAATTAAACCATTTTTAATGATAAATATTGGCATTTTATTATTTTCGTATTTAATTGAACCAAAACAGCCATAGATTTGTAATGACATTGTCAGCAATTTTTGTCTCCTACATTTACAACCTGCAGATGGCGCTGTGATTATGTTTATTTTATATTAAAGAGAGAAATACCATTAAAAACTACAATCATCCCAGTGAACCAAATATGTCTGATATCAGACAATTCTGAACAATATCTGAACTCTATCGAGAATTCTTACCGAAATCGTTACAAATTCAGTTCGATTTGTCTGAGGATTTTTTATTTATTATGTTCCAAAATATCTGAACGAATTCTGTTAGACTTGTCTGTGGGATTTTTATTAATTTTTTGTTCAGATTTCTCTTATCGAACTCGCAACGAATTCTGAAATATTTATCTAAGGATAAATATTTCAGAATTCGTCTGTGGGATTTTTATTAATTTTTTGTTCAGATTTCTTCTATCGAACTCGCAACGAATTCTAAAATATTTATCTAAGGTAGTCTATTTGTTTAAAATTTTTATTATTTGCTTCATATTTTACAGTTGTTGTTCTTGTGTTCAGACGTGTCGGAACTAATTCTGAACGAATTCTTAACTGTTTGCCTGAGGTATTTTTATATTTCAAGTTCAAATTCTGAACGTTTGGTTAGCTTAGCTGTGCGAGGGATTTTTATTCTGTTCGGAGGAAAACTCTACTGCCGGCAATTCTCGTTAAATGCAAAACTGGTTGCCCTTAAGGGTATAGCCACTCAACATAGTTACAGCACAATTATTGCTTGCGAAACTGCAGACACCCCTGCTTTTAACTTAAAGACTTTCCGAACTCTTTTTGAAAATGTTTTACAACTTTTTTTTTGTAGAACAAAAATATTTTCTTCTTTTTGATTGTTTACATTGAGAATTTACCATGACATAAGCTCAGAATTCGGTTCGAAATGTCGGTAAAACATCAGAATTTAATAAGACTTAATGACAGAATTCCGACCGAAGTCGTTCAGAATTAGTTCAGAATTCGATACGAGAAATCGAACATTCCTTTCGGATTTCCCAAGACTACAGTTCATAATTGGTCAGAAATCGGTTTAAAATGTCGGCAAAAACATCAGAATTCCCGCAGAGAAGTAGTTCAGAATTCGTGTCAACCTTCTCATATGTTTTTCGTTACGAACTCGCTAAGAATTCTGATCCGAAATCAGAACATTTTACCAATTGTCGTGCAGAATTCGGACCGAATTCTGAAGGTTTGGTTTGCTGGGATTTTACAACTTTAAAAATTTACAGCAAGTCACTTCTAATAACTAGCTTGGAACACAATCCATAGTGGAGATTATGAGCCATCTTCATTAGTTTGAGGTTCTCACCTCATAGTTTCTTCCACTTGAAAAGCAAACAAACGCAAGATATCCCAATTGTAGTAGCGATTTTCGGCCAGCGATTAAAGCTGTTCATTTTGAGAAGAATTACATCAATTACAGCTTGCTCGACTTCGAATTGTTCTCTAAACTGCTATTGACCATGGAATATTTCTTGTCTAATTGGAAACAAAAATGCCAAAGTTTTAAATAACACAATCAGTTGCGCTCGAATTGTTTCAATCCTTTCTTTTATTTCCATATTTTTTTTTTGCTTCCATAATTAATTTTTTTCGGGTTTCAGTTAAAACCAAATTGCTCCTTTTTGACCTCAGAAAAGGTTGGGTTTCGGGAACTCTCAGTGAATCCAAGTAAACGCCTTTCATAACACACATACACCCTTTACATGCCGTATTGTTTTCGCCATTGCAATGTGTGCGTATAATTTATAACATTCTAGTATTCTAGTAAATTGGGAAGTAAAAAAAGTAATAAATTGGCACAAAAAAAAACATGAAACAAAAATCAATTCAAGTCATGTGTGTTTGTTGGTTCAGAGCAGAGAAGGGCAAAAGGTTTCGGTTACGGGTTTAAAACGGAAAAAGTTTTCAGTTCGTTGGCCAAGCATGTTAATGTCGGGTTAACCGTTCGTCCCTTTATTCATTATCTGCTGGATGGATGTGTGTTTGCCGGCATGTGAAAATATTTAAATTATTTTCAAAAGTTCAAATTGCAATTAAACGGAAGGGAATGTTACAATTACCATGTTATCGACTTTAGGTGATTAAGCATATTCACTCAAGCACCGTAGTGTTCAATATTCAAATAGATGTATCGGGTGATCAATCTAGAGGTATTTTTTTTAAATAAAAAAAATCATATCAAGTGTGGAATCTTTATTGTTCAATCGAAAGGACAATTTGTTCCATTTTTTTTGAATATAATTTCCTTTTAATGTTGGCCGCAACTACGCGTCAGGGTATCCATTCTGAGGGTTCTATTTTGGATGAGTCGTTCGAGCATTTCGACCGGTCTGGTGTTAATGACACGCATACTGTTGGCTTCCAAAACCAGAAATGTAGCTTTTTTCAGCATAGACTTTGGACAGAATACAACGAGAGCTGAGAGAGACCAAATAGAGGATGATGCGAACATCCTTGAGATTAGAAACTGGGGGAATCATGCCCACGATCAAAGTGTTTTTAAATCGTTTCTTGAGTAGGCTCGAACCAACAAGCGGTTGTGGAGCCAACCAAAGCAAGTAATTCTTCAAAATTGTAATTAAAAGATAATATGACGTGCCCTTAAACTTTTTTATACTTCCTTCTCGCGATAAGAAGGTTTACCGAATACCACCTATAATGGAGGGTATATAAGACTCGGCCGGCCGTACTGAATTTGTCAACTTGTTGTCTTTTTTGGGTTAAACTTGGTAATGTTTAACCCCCGACAGTGAAATTAGGCCCTGAACATCACACAGTGATACAGGAGTGCTGAGTGTAAAATTTCATTTTGGGGGTTTTCCCCCATGAAATAATTTTAAAATATCCCAGGATTCCAGCCGAAAAAAATAAAATATAAATTTGCTTGACGTTAATTCACTCTTTGTAATAAAACAAATAATAAATTCAACCCAGTTTGCAAGTAAATACCCTCTTTTATAGAAATAGTAGCATGTATTGCACGTCTCCTTAATTTGTTGACCTTTAGAAATTGAATGTCATCAGCCCAAATCAGTCTAATAAAATCGCAATTTAATCTTAAATAATTTTAAAGGAATCGGTTCTCTCTGACGTTAACAACCACAGACTTTTAATTAAAAACGTTTAAAACCAAATATATCGCAAAAATATAACAATTACAATGTGCAGGCTACACGCAGAGAAAAAACATGGTTACTATATGGTCACGGCAATAATAATATGTTCTCCGCAATAAAATTATGTTCGTCGCAACCATAGTACTGTTTACTGAATTTAATTTTGACAAAAGTATGATTGCCGCAATATTAATATTGTTGAAATGTAACAATAGTATTATTGCCAAATTTGTCACTTTATTATTTTAAATTTAATGTATTTTTAAATACTTTCATAATTCAAATCTATTGTTGACAACTTAACCCAATTCTATTAAATAATTTGGGAATCATAGTATAATTGTATGTGATCATACTATGTTTGTAGGGATCATTACATGTTTACGTGTGAATCATACTATGGTTGTGAGGATCATACTATGATTGTATGTGAAACATACTATGGTTATGGGGATCATAATATGGTTGCGGAGATCATAGTATGGTTGAGTGTGAATCATTCTATGGCTGTGGGGATCATAGTATAGTTACGTTAGAATCATGTCATTGTTGTAAGGATCAAAGTATGGTTGTGAGGATTATAGTATGGTTATATTTGACCCATACTATTATTTTAAGAATCATAATATTGTTGTTCCACAACCATACACCCAACAATAGTATTGTCCTCTTCGAATATTGTTACCACAACCATACTTTTTTTCTGCGTGTAGAGTGTTCAAAAAAGCGGGATTTTCAAACCACCGGCATTACGGGTTTTTTCAAAACCATGATCGACTGTCGGGATTTTTTAAAGTAAAAACCAACATTCCGTTTTGAGCCTTTTTTCAAGTAATGGAAAATATATCCCCAATCATAAGTGAAGTTATTGCCTCCATTTCTAAACTCTAAAATGCATTTATATCACTTGCACAAAATAGAATTGCTCCTTAATTTAAAAACTTCTGGATGTGGAATATGACACCGCGACTTTGCTAATTGGCGAATATCCATGAGATCCACCTTTCAATGACTCTGATGTAAATTTATTTAAGCAATGGGTTGTTATACGTGTTTTCCTTTAGCCCCATGCCTTTAAAGTCTCAAAGATCCCAAATTTCCCCTGCTCAAATTTTTTAGAGTGCATTAAGAGAAACCTGTAACCGATACCAGTTAAACGGGATTGTATTGACGGGATTGGATACTGCCTTATAAGGATGTTGCTTTTTTAAAGCCATATCTTAAATCCCATCTTGCTCAAAGGTCGCACAGTGCATGGCGAGATCTCTCGCGGTCTTTAAAATTGGCCTTCAAACTTTGGCAGTTAAAAATGGCCATGTCGATAAAGCTTCGTCTCGTTATGTAGTCAGTCTTCCAAGGACATGAGGAGATATCCTGTCGCAGTTCTTAGGGCGAGATTTTGGCAAGACTGAATGTTCTCCATTACGTCTTCTTTGGTAGACACACTGCCTCTGCATAGATCACCACTGTCCGACCTTTATAAGAGATCAACAAGCGTTTTGATTAACTTGTTCAAATATCTCAGCTGTTCCTACTTTTCAGCAGTGGCATGCGCCTAAGACTCGGAAAAACTGTCAAACGTGACACTTGGAATTTTGGGATAATTGTAGGTTTGTAGAATTGGTGCGTCATCGGTCTTTTACTCTGCAGCATGGCATATGATGGGGCAACGGATAATTTCAGGTTCCTAGCTGTGAAGAAAAAGGCAAGATCAGCTGGGTACACGTTCAGCATAAATTTTGTGACCCGACGCCAGAATCGTACATACCTCAGTATATGATACGACTTGAGCTGTGAAATAACATGGTGTGAAATTACAGAATAGAAGATATTAAACAGTGCCGGAAATATTACCCCTTAAAAGGGAACTTCTAGCTAAGCTCTAGGGAACTTCCTGAGGCGATGATTTATGATTTCTTGATGAGGCGACGATTTATGATTTCTTGATTGTACGAGTACATATGGCTAGCGCCTACAGTCGCAAAAGCACGGTGTTTAGACGCGTTGACGATGTCCACAATTAAGATGACATGGCTAACCAGACGTTCGTGAGGGTAGGAGCCACGAGGACCTTCCCGACTCACTGCTTGTGTTAATTAAGTCCGCCACTAGCACACGTGGTAAGGGCCTGTTTAACAGTGGTTGAGACGTCTAGTTTGCGGAATCCATGTTGTTGAATGGCAACTGAAAATTGTCCAGTCGGGCTAAGGGAGAAGAGCCTTAAGTGTCTTCGCTACTAGCGAGAGATTCTCCCTAACACCTATCCTTTTATTAGCGGGGTCACACTGCCAATGACCAAGGATAAGTTGAGAACTTAAGTTAAAAAACTCAACTGCCACTTAAATCACTTTCTTTGGCATCATCGTAGAAATTAAGTCATGACTCTGCGCCATGGATGACAAGTGCAGTGGAAGAAAATACAGACTTGCCAGAATGCCGCCCTTAGAACATCAACAGGGTGTCTTCTTATGTCTTCTGAGGACCATCTACATGAGGAGACGAAGGTCCTTACCTTCCGCAGACACAATTTCCTGTTTTCTAAGCAATACCTGCTAGGGTGTTTTCGCAGCAGTCATCCTAACCACCATCTCTTGAACAGGATGACTCCACCCAGGCAGATCACGTACGATCTTCATGATCTAGAGAGAGAGGTCCAGCGGTATACGAGTAAGAGAGAACCTTTAGATCATCGAAACTATCAGGCAGGTTTGAACAACATTCACGCCGATGAAGTCGCTGCAGCAGTATCCAGCTACCGTGTGAATGTAGTGCTAGGGGAACATCCCCTGGAGATTTCACCTGAGGAGAAGGTACTACCTCGGCAGACGCGCGTGTTTCTGGCGCAGCTGAGATCTGGATGGTGCAGCCGCCTCAATTCTTACTGGGCACGAATTGATGCTAACGTTCCGGACATCTGTCCCGCCTGCCATCGGGGACCACATGATGTACTGCACCTCTTCAATTGTCCGGCCAAGCCCACTCAGCTGACCCCCAGGTCTCTGTGGACGCATCCAGTTCAAATGGCGCGTTTCCTTCACCTGGATATCGAAGCAGATCCCCCATAGACGAACAAGACTTCAAAATAAATATATTGTTGTTACAACAACAACAACAAGTGCAACTTCACCTGTGGTAACATGTGGTGGCACCTCCTCGGCTCGGAGAGCCCGGACTTGAAGCATGGCCCACCTTTTTGCTGTGCCACTCTCGAGGTGCTTAATGAAGTGCCGGCTAATAAAAGTCATATGTGACGGCAGTCCTGTCGTCCTTTAGTGCAAGATACCAAATCGACTTAAACGGTTAGAAATCCTGCTGAAGGTATTTTTCTTACACACAGAGAAAAAATTAGTCGAAAATCGGCTGGAACTACCAAAATTCCGTTGCAAAAAAATTTCTTCGGTTGCAATCACTAAATGTTTGTATACGTAATGGACATGTGGTTCGACATACCACAAGATGATAAATATGACCATCATATTGAAGACGCAACTAAATGATCGGTCATAACAATGCAACGCACAAAGTGTAGTTGCCCTAACTGGCCTTTGTATTAACCAATAGATTTGCCTACATTTTGTTGTTGTAACCGAATATTAATGATTATAGCTTCATCACAACAAAAAGCGAAAAAAAATCCTATTGTTATTGCTTAAGGAAATCGTTAAATCTAATAAATTCAGTAAAAATCGTCCGTCATCATTTCCTCTTTTTCCTCGACCATGTGACCCTCCCTATGTTTTAGAGTACTTCAACTTCATAATGGAATAATTCTTTGACTCTACTAAAAATTTAATATATTTTTTGGTAAGCAAGTGCGGCATGTTGGCTTTTTAGTCCAAAAGTTATTTTCTGGAGGTTCGGATACTGTGAATTTTCAACCGATATTTCAGTAACAATTACTGAAGGTTACAGAGCAGCAACTAAAATTTAGTGGAATACATGGACTACTCGAGGTAAACACAACCTTAATCATTGGGCTGACAAACTGATTCGGTTGTGGCAACGAATCTATTCTCTGTGTGTAAACTTTCTACCAAGACGTCGAATCTTTTGTTTTCCAAAGTGGGTTAGGGTTTCACTTAATAGATCCTCTCGGACAGTAAACTTCATTTTCCTGTTTAAAATACAAAAAATAAAATATATAAAAAAAATTAAGTAATTTAGCCCGTAATGTCCTAACATAGCTGTTGAAATTCCTTTCGTATATAATTGAAGTTCTCTAGGCCAGTAGGCGAGCACAATATACTATATCTTTCCATTCCTCGTACAAGAGTCCCATTTAAATTTAAATATAAGATTTTAAACAAATCCCATGGCATTAATACTTCCCCACCTTTGATCTAATTTTTCTGGCAACGCAATGAAATCCTTTAATGCTGCCACCTGAAATATATAGCAACTTTAGAAATTTCCATTAGCAACTTGAAATCATGTTTAAAACCCACCCAGCCGGAGGATAAACAACTCCGTTCATTCGAAGTAAAGGATTCATTTTAAAGGATTTCGAGTAGAGTGAATCATTGGCTTTCACTACATGAGCAAGTATGTGGGTGTATGTGTGCGTGTGCTTGTGCTTGTGTGTGTGAGTTTTAAACCAACAACGCATGAGGACTCCTTTCTGTTACATTCTCAGCTATGTTTGCCATTATTCACTTTCAAAATAACTTTTATTTTTTATTTAAATGTACCCCTGTAAACTCTGGTTGTGTGTAAGTAAATGCTCGTACGTCTCTACACGATTCTCTGCTTGGCTGTGTGTGTGTGTGTGTGTAAACATATGTCGGTATGTCAGGTGAAGGATCAGGTGCACGAGTGTTGGAGTATTGTGATAAATAACCTCATCTCAGCATCTTCCATTTGACACCTAATGTGGCAAGGACTACTCGTACGGTTTAAACTCCTCTTTGGCCTTTTCGTTATCAGCACAATGTTGGTTTACTTCTTCAAATAAATCTTTATTTGAAAAGTGTTCAACACGAAAAAGCTACGCTTGCTGTTGTTTGTTGCACGTACGAGTGCACATATGTTCGGCAGAGAATAGACAGGGTGATTCATAAAACGTAAGACAGCTTTAGGTAACACTAGGTGTGCTTTGTTTTGGCGGGATACCATTTTGAGATTTGTAGGTTTTTTGTTCTTAAAATTGAAAAAATGGAACCGCTAGTGTAATAAATTCGAATCGCTTAACCTGAGTTTTCGTTGTGTAATAATTGCGCTAGCTAGCTATCGAACGAATTCATACATAGCCTGAGACCAAGTTTTTGCTTCTATAGCAAAGCAGCCCCGAAGTAGGAGAGATTTTTTTCTGGCACATGTCTCTAAACTAGAGTGTACAAAACCGAAAAACGACTTTGAGATTTTTATGTCTAAACCCGACAGTCGGTTTCTCTAAAATAGCTTTAAGCCGACATTTCGGTTTATCCGCTTTATGGCCGTCGGGTTTACCGGTTTTTCGTTTTTTATTTGTTGTATGTAAAACTCAAAAACAAATCATAAAGCACGGAATACGTTACTACCAAAAAAGCTAGACCCACTTTTAAGAGTACCGCTCGACTCAGAACCACCAGTTGGTTTGATTTAACGATATCTGCCTGTTCGTCCCTTCGTTCGGCTGCTGTCCATCTTAGGTTTGTTTTCAAGCTGCAGGTCGCAATTGTTGTCTTATCTTCATGAAATTTGGCAGCAAGAAAGTTTTTGCTGGTGACTTTTATAAAAGTCGTTTACAATTTATATGTAGCTTACACACATGTGTTCAACCGATATTACTTATATGTCTTTAGCTCTAGTAGAAGCCACAAAGTTGATGAAATTAGGT